>OX467324.1:1305000-2555000 GCA_950108535.1 Agriphila straminella | reverse complement strand
GTGATGCTAGGCAGGCTGACCTAACAAGGTTACAATCCTAAAGAAATCACTTTACTAAAGGAACATAATGGTAAAACAATTATGTTATTTGGTCCTAAATAAAAGATTCTACAGTATAAGCTTTTGTTTTTCATTATACTTACATAAAAGTTATCATTTGCATTAATTTGAGTTCATTTACCACAAAAGATTTTAAAACACTGTTCAACAAGTGTTTAGCTAAAACACTGTTTTAATGTGATGCTGTCACTTTTTTGACAATATTGTTTGAAAGAGACGGCATCACATTTAAACAGTGTTTTAAAATCTTTTGTGGTAATGCCGTTATTGTTTAATTTTCTTTTTTTTTGATCGATGGCAACCCTGCATATTCGATCGGAAACATTTCGAAATGTAGTTACATCCACCGTTCGGTAATTCTAGATTATAATGGCGAGGTCGCGGAAATACAAATTATCGACTTAAAAATACAGCTAGGTTTTATTTTGTGCATCAAGATCAAATTAAAAACCGATTTTGAGCAATCATCTTTATATTTATTTTTCATTTATGAAAATATTAACAAATTGTCTGAAGTAAGCGATCACCAATACCTATTGATTAGTAGGGTTACCACCGATTTCAGATTTATACGGATAAGGTCGAAATTTTTACTTTTTGCGCGGCTTTTTAAAATTTATCTTAATTATAATTATGATTTTCATAAGTCTGTCCATGTCTATCAGCCATTTTTGATGTCCCTACTGCTGTAGCTCAGGCCTTCCTTATGGGTGGTAAGGAGGATGGGCCATAACCCACCACGCGGGCCCAATGCCGATTGGTGGGTGTTAACGACTGAAAATGCAGCCGGGACCACGGAGCACGGAGGAGCTCGAGATAATAAATTTTTGGTTACCCATCCCATGACCGAGACCCTTGCGATCGTTGCTTAACTTCCGCAATCGCTGGGCCAGGCGCTATACCACTGCGCCACCGAGCTCCTCTGCGCACCGAGCTTCATAAGTCTGAATGGTACCAAAAGATATTAATTATTTATAAAAATCACATATTTTGTGTCACAAATGTCAAGATTAATATTGTGTAAGAATGTTAAACGAAAACAAAAAAAGTCAGAAGGAATGGATCAATTATCACGTCATTATGCAATTCAGATTTTTTAAGTGTAATTAAGAAAACCTTAAGATTTTTCTGTATTATAAACAAACTAATTTTTGATTGGTTCCTACTTTTATCAACATAGTATCGGAGCTCAAGTTCATTCATTCATAATAACATTCGGAAATTAAATCCTGTACTTTTTTTATTCGTGATATATATTTTCAGTACTTATCATTTTTCTTTTTTGAATGTAGGTTCCTCCTTGTGCGGTATATAACTTTAAATAAATATACAGATCTTACAAAAGCATTCGCTCTGATTATAATTAAAGCATTATGCATATGAACTATTAGCTAATCAACTACCAAGATCAAAATGTGACGTAAGAGTAAACTAATTTAACCGCTAAATTCCATCGCGTAGTTACCCCATCAATGAACTCTGAGACCGGTTTATGTAACTGTTTTATGTCGAATTGTAGTGTGTTATTATAACTGAACCTGTATTATTGATGACAGGTTATCTATCACTATCTTTGTTTTATCAATAACGGGTTGTATGGCCTTTCATTTTAGCTGATGTTAAGGGCATTACATGACCTACTGGGGCCCTAACGCACAATAGTTCCATTTCAGTTTCGTTTTCAGAAAAACACTCGCTTCAGTTTTGTTAAAACTGTTGAAATGTATGTCTAATCCTATGATGCCTAAAAGTTAAATATATGTAGATAGGTGCAGCTAAAAGTTAAAAATCAATAGTTTGACAAAAAGATAGCAAGACAAGAAAGAACTAAAGAACTCATCATTCTTTCCATGATTTTACGTAAACAAGGCAGTCTCTTTTTATTACGCGTGTATTAGTAAAATTTTAGGACACAAACAAACCTCAATATCTTGACTTATTATGAATTATTGAAACTTTTACTTCCACATAATTTATTAGAAAAAAGAAGAGATACGCCCATTACGTACTTTTTAGATGTACACACGACAGCACGTCATGTTATACAGTTAATCTGCGAAAACAGCTTTTATTACGTATAGGGCATTAAGGCGGTCTCAATGTCAACATATATAGTCTGGCTGGGATCCCATCGTGTGTACTTAAAAATTAACCGTGTATAAATGTGAAGGGTTGGTGCTGTCCTACTCTGTCAGACGCTAAATGAATGTCATTTCACTTATCCGGTTATTTTATAAAAAATATAAAAAGTGTACATAAAACTCCAAACCATAAAATTCTCTTTAAAGTCGTCATAACTTCTTATGACTTTTTTTGTACTATTATAGCGTTAATTTATTTATGTACCGTGGAATCTGTGGGCTGTGGCCAAAAATAAGGTCAAGTGAGTTTCTGCTGTAACAACTGGGATTCCGTAGGTATATTGTGCACCATAGTCGAGTTTGTTTGTGTTATGCGATTTCGATTTCACATTTTTTTATTAATTTTTATTACCTAGTCAAGTTTTTTTTGCATTTTTTTTTTATTTAGATGGATTTTATTTTATGTTCTCGTAGAGAAATGAAAAAAGATTGTGGACTCAAAAGACCAAGATTTAGGACTCAAAGCAAATTGCCAAAGAATTTACGTTTCTATTGCGAATTCTCTTTATTACTCAATGGTAACTTACACATAGATTCTCATTTGCCTATTGGATTTATGTTATTATTGTTAAAGTAGAACGTCCGTCTAAATTCATATATATACGAAAACGACAGTATTTTAAGAATTTCCTGAAAACTACTGGACCGATTTCAAAATTTCAAAAATTATGAATCTTCAAACTTTGATAACTTGGCTCAGAATAATCCAATAACTTTTGCGCAATATTAACTATTGCTCCAAATGGCCATAGCAATAGATACAATTTTTTTTGTTGGCCGACACTTTTTGAAAGACTGAAAAATGTATGGCGCTTGATCTCCTTTTTTGAATCATTTCAATCGGTCAAGCCGTCTTCGAGTAATCGGTGTACATACATAAAAAATATACGCGACGAATAAATAACCTCCTCCTTTTTCTTGAAGTTGGTTAAAAATAGATTTTAAAATTTCAGCGCGTTTCCCTAACCGAATATTAGGCAAGAAATGATGTGAGGAGCTCGGTGGCGCAGTGGTTTCGCGCCTGGCCCAGCGATTGCGAACGTTAAGCAGCGTTCGCAAGGGTCGGTCATGGGATGGGTGACCAAAAATTTATTATCTCGAGCTCCTCCGTGCTTCGGAGGGCACGTTAAGCTGTTGGTCCCGGCTGCATTTGCAGTCGTTAACACCCACCAATCCGCATTGGGCCCGCGTGGTGGGTTATGGCCCATCCTCCTTACCACCCATAAGGAAGGCCTGTGCTCCAGCAGTGGGGACATCAAAAATGGCTGATGGACGACGACGACGACGATGTGGTCACGGTCTGTTAAACGCGATTGGATTCCAAGCAACGCCACAGGAAACCACTAGCTCTCTCTTTGTTAAATATACACATCAGTATTTTGAAGAAAGTTAAATTACTAGGAGGCCGCTAAGTTTCAAAGATTATATCAAAGTAAGATAGGAAATCTTTAAAAAATAATTACCAACTTAGAGGTAAGGATTAGGTATGTGGATTTAGCGAAATCTTGTGTCACAATCCTGTATTTTTTTTTGTCTACCATTATCATGCTTAAGGTGGTACCCTGAGCAAAAGTGGCACCGCGGTGAATTATATTTAATAATTATAATTCTAATACACAATTTTAAAAATGTTTATCGTGGAGATTTTAGTCATACAACCGCCTTAAAAACAAAATTTTACGGGTTATTATGAAACACTCTGTTTAATATAATTAATTTCCTTCCATTGCGAGTTTGAGTACAAGATAAACCCCTACAAGGAAATCTCGTTAGCTCTCTCGAAGTTAGCTCTCAGAGCTCATTCGAGACTCGTACCTTCACTAATTAGTGTTTGTCCACGTTTCCCTTACATGTTAGCTAGAAAGTATTTGCTGGCCGGCCTTGGGCAAACCCAGCGGTACTTTCACCACGAATCTTGCAGTAATTAACTGGCTGGCTGTGAGCTGTGAGTAAAAGTTATAGTTTTTATTGCCCCACCTGTTTGTCTTTGGTCACTTGGATTCTCAATGAGCGGTTTTCTGACAGCAGAGAATTTTAGTATAATTTTATGTCGATAGATGGCGCTACTTCAACTAGGTAGATTTTTTAAATATTATAATAATAATAATAATAATAATATTTGACAACATCACATACATTGCTCCGATTCCAAAGTAAGTAGCTAAAGCACTTGTGTTATGGAAATCAAAGACAACCGTGGTATCACAAACACCCAGACCTGAGTCAATATAGAAAAGTTCATTTTCTACATTGACCCAGCCGGGGATCGAACCCGGGACCTCAGAGATGGCGACACCTTGAAAACCGGCGTACAAACCACTTGACCACGGACACATTATTTCACACTAATGGTCATATTGGTCATAGAAAAGTTCTTCGTAACACGCCAACGGACAACCAACGCGCAACGCAACAAATCACATATACTCAACAAAGTAATTACATTTCATATTTTTCATTAAAAGCTACCTACATAGTTCAACGACATCTAGTTCTTTTTTATGTTCCTACTACTTCGATCAAGAATATCTTAGATAACGCTTCACGAACTAATACAGTACGCAAAAATGGCATCTCAAATAGCGTCCCACTTACAAACTTGGCGCTTATTTTGTACATAATCACCTCTTATTTTGTACAAACTCATATTTTTTATCACTTATTTTGTACAAAATAAGCGCCCAGCTTGCAAGTGGGACGCTATTTGAGGTGCCATTTTTGAGACTCTGACCGGACATCTACGGTATTCTTGATCGAAGACCTACTACTTTTTTTCTGAAACTGCCTTTTGAAACGCAGATTATAATGTGTTAATAAATTAAGATGGTGTTTTTTTCACTGTTAACATCTAGGTTAGCATCACTCAAATCACAGAAAATTTTTGTTTATTTGATTGAATCAGGCGTCACTTGGCGTAAGTCCCAAACCATTTTGAAAAAAGAAATATAATGTAGCTTACTTCCGCAAACTTTGCGGAAGTAAGCTACATATATTTCTTTTTTCAAAATAATTTTTGTTTACTTTGTACTCAGATCTAACTGACTTCGTTTTCTCACAGATCGATGATATTTTATTTTTTATGATATTTTAATGTCATACGCCTGCGATATCTCCAAAGGTAGAATCTTTAGTATTTCTAGTACCTAATAGATTGGTGGACATTGAAAAAAAATTTTTACTGATTTACATTCAATTCATTATTCTGTGAATACTATTAAAACTAAGAGCTATCATGAAACACTACGTAAACACGGTTAATAGTAAAACAAAATCAACCTCGCAGGTGTAGATTACTAACATCGTAAACAACAACTTAAGTTCGTTACGTTACGGGTCGTTACGTTCCCTCAAATATGGTTGAGCGAAGCGATGGCTGGTTCACACGTCATGCTCGTGAACGGGTGCTGCCAGTGTGAATGGGTCTGCTTCTGACTACCTATCATAACACATATTGAATTGTATGAATAGTTTTTTTTGTAATAGCCTAGACTGTATAATTACTTTAAAAAAAAATTAACTTAGCTCTAACCCTGTAAATTGATTCATAATGAAATGTGTTAATTAAATAATGTATTTTTTTTGTTAATCTATGTTAACATAATGTCTGGAAACGATATATATATTTGTAAATACCTATCGTTCCATCTGATAAAGCTGGCAAGTATTTTGCGCGCATTTTTCTTGTCAGTTAAAAGACGTCATAATGGGTAGTAGGGCAAAAGAAAATTGACGATTTAAAAACGCTTATTATGTGAGCTTATTTAAATAAAGATTATTTCAATTTCTGCCTACGACTTTTCCGAAAAAAGACAAAAAAAAAAGCATCTGTTTTAATATTGTGTATTAGGTAGGTACTTGTTACGAAACTTATGCGAATTGCGTTTGCATGAAACTCGTTAAATGGTAAAATTAAATGATTTGCTTAACAAAAGTAAGTAATTGGTGAACCATGTGCGCTGAACCGTTGCAAATTCGTAATGTAATCATGCATTCTGCCTTTTATTTGAAGTAGGTTCAGCAAAAAACGCAAACATATTTTTTCTAGGCTTACAGACGTACAAACCTACAGATACAGATATTTCTTTCGTTAAAATTGGAAATTCAAAGTTTGATATATTATATTCAAATATGTTTATGTAAAATCAATTAAATGTTACAATTTAAAACTCTATTATTAGTTTAGGTTAGCGAAAACTTATGCTAAATAGCAATCCCAACAATAGTTGCAAATAAATCGAGTTTAAAACCAGATTATAGTCTAAAACCACGCCCATGTTTTCAGTAAATAAAAAAAATGCTTTAAAAATAAAGATTTTTAAAAATAAATTGAATTAATATATGAAATAAAACACTTTTAACGGATACTAGCGCGGTTTTATTGAAAGTACTTTGGTAATTAGTTGGTTAGTAGTAGTTGGGGGACTTGTCCCCCGTGACCACGGCAGCTGCAAAGGTGCCGAAAATCAAAAATCAAACCAAATACTGTAACGTTGTGTTTTCTCTATAAAGAAAAAACAACGTCTCATTCTCATATTTATTAATATTCCATCTTATTTATTTATTTACAAGTATGAAACACTATTTATTAAAATATTTCAATAATATTCCTTTGTCTGTATTTATTTCATACATGCGACCTCACTTCGTCCATACTCCAAATTCAAATTATCAACCTCCTTGTACAAAACTCTTTGGTATCTATGTATTTTATTTTTTATAACTTTTAATTCATGCTCGACAACATTTAAAAATATTCAAGTATTCTTGTTCTTTTCTTACACAGCCATTTTACATCGTTCGTCCTTTTCACTCTTTTACTTTTTTCTGGTGTTGACCGTTTTCGTCGCGTTTCCCGCGCTTTCTTGGGAAAATTTTGACTTTCCACGGCGCGAAGCTTATTTTTGCTCCGCACTGATATGATTTTAAAACAAATGTTAAAATTTGTTGATTCCTTGTAAGCATCACATAAATTATTGTTGGGCTTTTCATACTACTGTTTGTTTTGGAAAGTTTTGTTGGCTAATCAAAGACGCTGCATTATACCAATTTCATTAGAATTGGATTAATAACTAAAGGGAGGGAAGAGGAGGGATATATGATATAATATGATATAGAGATGCTATATGATATGATAATTTTCATTTGACTGGTTCCCTATAATTCATTGATTGTTTTTATGAATTTGATCTGCGACTGTTAACGATCTGCGAAGTTCTGCAGCTCCAGTCCTGATCCTGAAGTTTATCCGAGCTTTTCGTCTGCATCAAGTAAGGGCGTTCTAATTTTTATGACTTTTATTTGGCAAGAAATACTGCAACTTCGGTGCGACGACGACGGTATTAAATCGTACCCTTTATGACCACGATTCTCTAGTAAATAACTTTAAATTATTTTTAATTAAATAATCTTCCGTATTTATTTTAAGAGAGCAAAAGATTTGGTACCCACCCCATTCATTTGTTTTAAAATCATATCAGTGCGGAGCAAAAATAAGCTTCGCGCCGTGGAAAGTCAAAATTTTCCCAAGAAAGCGCGGGAAACGCGACGAAAACGGTCAACACCAGAAAAAAGTAAAAGAGTGAAAAGGACGAACGATGTAAAATGGCTGTGTAAGAAAAGAACAAGAATACTTGAATATTTTTAAATGTTGTCGAGCATGAATTAAAAGTTATAAAAAATAAAATACATAGATACCAAAGAGTTTTGTACAAGGAGGTTGATAATTTGAATTTGGAGTATGGACGAAGTGAGGTCGCATGTATGAAATAAATACAGACAAAGGAATATTATTGAAATATTTTAATAGATAGTGTTTCATACTTGTAAATAAATAAATAAGATGGAATATTAATAAATATGAGAATGAGACGTTGTTTTTTCTTTATAGAGAAAACACAACGTTACAATACCAACTAATTACCAAAGTACTTTCAATAAAACCGCGCTAGTATCCGTTAAAAGTGTTTTATTTCATGTCTAGTGAGCGCGTAAGCTTGAGAAGTGAATATGAAATAATTTAGTTTATTTATTTAGTATTAGTAGTAGTAGTAGTAGTATTGTATAGTATTTATTTAATTGAGTATTATTAGGGATTATTCCATTAATTTACCTGTAAACGTGGTCATAGTTAAGCCATTTTTAACCGACTTCAACAAAAGGAGGAGGTTTTCAATTCGATTGTATATTTTTTTTATCGTTGTTCGCGAGTATCTTCGACATTTATGGACCGATTTTGATGATTCTTTTTTTTTCGATTGAGTTTTCTTGCGAGATGGACGCATAATTTTTTTTTTCAAATCGGTTCAGTAGTTTTCTGGTTTAAGACCGGTTTATTTGCAACCCCAATCAATGTAGTGGTAGCAATCTAACATTTTATCAAAGAAAATAATTGTTAATTTATTTTTGTAACCAGAGCGTTTTTTTATTTATACGTAAGTTTAGGGGGTGTAACCTTGTATTAACAAACAATACTCAAACGATCCTTGACAACGCGAACGCACTGCGTTGAAATGAAATAAAGCTCTGTGACTGGTTTTTTTGTTTTAATTATGACGTGTGATTGGTTCGTGTGATGCTGTGCATCCGTGGGCACTGTTTGTGATTACGGGTGTTACTGCCGTACTCAGAGACGTCATTTAAGTTTAATGCTTCATTAAGTATCGTGTCGTCTTATGCTATCGCTATGGAAAAGAAAGAGATAGCAACAATTTTAATGAAGCATTAAACATAATAGGGATGTTGACTATTTTTTTTATTTTATGTTACATAAATTACCTCCCAAAAAAAGAAACATTGGTAAAAGAATTAATTCGCTAGCATGAAAACTGCCCGAGATATCACAGTGTGAAATGCACACAAATGGACTCGATCAAAAACGCTCCATACTAATGGCTTGCACGTTATGACGTCACGCCGTGCTAGTTTGTATGCAACGCATAGGAAATTTGTTCAGCAGCTATATTAAATATTGTGTTTATCAAAATGGTTTCTTCGACAAATTTGCTATACATTTTACGGACTAATTAAAGGTATCATTTATTTTAATAAATTTTATACTTTTTAAATGGACTTATCTAACTCAACTTTGAAGGGTCATAAAACAAATAATATGCAATATATAAAACCAAGAGGCATACAAGCTACTCTAAAAGTTTAATATGTTTACGATTTTTATTAGTATTTCGTTATTTTATTCATTAGTCAACATCCCTATTGACGTCTCTGAGTACGGCCGTTAGACGTTTAAGTTAAGTATCTTTAAACGTAAAACTTAAAAGCAATTTTTTTTCCTGACTGTACCTATACTGAACATGAGGCTATTCTAGACCCATTGTAAAGAGTTGCACAAAACGTTTGCCAATCTCTAACAATAGCAAATGGCTTCAAAGGACGCTAATTTGTAAAATCCAATTTTGTCTATTTCATTACAATGAAAATAAGCTTAATAGTAGTTTATGATACAAGGTTGGTAAGGAGTTTTAAAAAACCTTAACAACCGTGTGCCATACTACGTTTTTCAATACATTTGCGAGAAAACATTATAGGTACTGCTGAAATTGTAATCTATACATATAATAAAACTGTAAATTCTAAATATTTGTGCGCGAATTACGCAAAAACCGCTAAACGAATTTTGATGAATTTTTCACAATTTAGTAGATTGAGGTCCAACTTAAAATCTAAGCTATGTTTCATCAAATTTGGGTGGGTGGAACCAGAGAAACAGCTTGAACTCTCGGTAGTACTAGCTTTCATACACTAAAGGGGTCATTTTAAACTGGTTGCAATATTTTTCTACTGTCCACGCGGATGAAGTCGCGGGAGGAAGCTAGTAGAAATTAAAAAAAACGTTCGTAAACAAAAACGCACGGCGCCGGCGTGCGGTAAAATCAACTTTCCGCACGCTGTACTACTCCGTAAACAAAAACGCACGGCGTGCGGTAAAATCAACTTTCCGCACGCTCGACTGTTATCGTAAACTTACATTTTCGAGCAACTGTATTGAAAAACTTTTTTTTAAACTACTTACATTTTAGGAGAACTTTATACTGTTACAATACGATCAGATCAAGGAACAGGCCCATGGGATAGAGGCAAGCCTACGTCCAGGAGAGGACCTATAGTCTTATGATGATGATGATGAAACTTTAAACAACTTTAATCACTTATTTAATATCATACGCTAATTGAACGTATATGCAGTTTACAAGGTTAAATGTATTACGCTAAAATTATTCAGTGTAAATTCTTTTAATTGTTTCATAATTAATTTTAATCTAGACTTGTTAAAAATCTAGGTTAAGTTGTTGAATTAGGCAAGTTTGTTAAACATTGGGTAATAAAATAAAATACAAGTTAAATACCTATGTTACTGACTGACATTATCAACGGACAGCCTGATTGGTATAATGTTTTTTTTTTAATTTAGGCGAGCAAAAGAAAAGGTTTTCAAAAAATACCACGAATGGCTATAAAAACATGTAATAAATTATTGCATAGGTTAACGAGACGAGTGTTTTTTTTTCAAATATAAAAAAATCCTTAGTCTAAATATCAACAATTCTTAATTTATTAGATTTGTTTGGTCTTGGTTAATTATTTATATCAACTTTTAAAGGTCAGGGCAAAAAAATATTAATTTGATTTATTTATGCAAAAAATACAATATTTATCTACAAGGCCGCTACATGCCGTAACGATAGCGATCCCGCTGAACCAAAAGTTTAGGGTTCGAATTCTGGTAGGGACGTAATACATTTATGTAAAAAGCATAGTATTTCTTTCCACAATCAAGAAAAAAAAACCCATTAGTCAATTGGGATCTGAGGATACAGTCATAGACACTCAACACTCTCAAGGCGAGGTTTTAGATGTAAAGTCACGTCTAAATATGTATACAATTTAAAACTTTGTCACTCTAAAAGCTATTCCGTTTTTCGAACAGAAATCAATGAAAAATGACAAAGCAACAAAGTGATTAAGTTCTAAACTGTATACATATTTTTAAACGTGACTGTACTATATTCATTACGTGACGACACCACAAGCTCATTTCCTCACCGGCTCGGTGTTCGGTACCTATTTTTATTTTTTGTGTTATTATTTTTATTTTTGTATGAATTAAAAACCACAGAAATGAAAACGTACCGAGCCGGTGAAGGACTCTTGCGGACGCAACACGGCTTATCTCTAATATTATTTATAATCATGTCACCACTATAATCGATACCCGATGCTCCGACTCGGAAGTGGCCACGGCTTACTCAGCCAAGCTGTTGGGGAGTCGAAGAAATCTCCCAAGCGCAACCTTAAGCATCCCTTTAAACTCTAATACGACTTTAGTTAAGCTAAATACTGGTTCATAGCTGGCATACTGCTGATAATTCAGACTCCGTGTTGCTTGGTTTGTGAAGTACTCTGCTGGGACGCAGCACGGCTTATCTCTAATATTATTTATAATCATGTCACCACTATAATCGATACCCGATGCTCCGACTCGGAAGTGGCCACGGCTTACTCAGCCAAGCTCTAAGGGAGTCGAAGAAATCTCCCAAGCGCAACCTTAAGCATCCCATTAAACTCCAGTACGATTTTAGTTAAGCTAAATTATACTGCTGAAAATTCAGCTTCCGTGTTGCTTGGGTTGTGATAGGGATTGCAATTGCTGGATTTAGCATCCAGCAATCCAGCTGGATCCAGCGCTTTTTTTACATGCTGGATCCAGCATAACGTCCTGGATTCAGCGGCGCGGATCCGCAAACGTATCAAATTCGAAACTTTACATCTTTAATAGCCGCCTTTTCTCGATAGAAGGCGATCATTTATCTTTGGTTTAAGACTATTTGATGACCTTAAAACTGACCAGAACGTAGAGCCCGAAAGGGCCTTCTCAGCAGGCTATACTTTATGCAGTTCTGCCAGTTCTGTGCGAAGTAGGTTAGGCGATAAGACTAATAGATAAAATATGTTTTTAATGTCCTACTTCCAGCTAACTCAAAAAACTAAATAAATTATCTTTCTAAGTACATTAGTATTGGCTGATTTGTAGTTGTAGCAACTAGCCAGTAGCCATTTTAAGTTAAAAACGCTTTTAAAAGAGGTAAAATTTATTGCTTAGTTCATTATAGAGGTCCGTACTGAACACATTCTTTTTTATTTAAACTCTCCTTTTGTCACGTGCGACTGTTGTGAAGGACTCCGCTGGGACTGGGACGCAACACGGCTTATCTCTGAAACGATTTACAATCATGTCACCACCATAATCGATACCCGATGCTCCGATGGTCGGAAGTGGCCACGGTCCACCAATTCGATCGACCGAGTCACCGACGCCAATCTGCCGATTCGATGCGTTTGCGCAATCTCTAGTCTCGATTACCATTAATTATGTAATCAAAATTCGTGTTCTAGAATCGCGACTGCGATTTGAATTTTATTAAATAATTCGCTTAACTGCTACTAATGACTGTGTCTACTCTTATTATAATTAATTCGAGATCAGTTGTAGACGCATATAAAAAATATAATAAATATTCATGATATCAAATATTTTTGCGATGAAAATCTTTTAACAACTAGAGCACTATGATTTTTAGATTGAAGATTTCTTGTGTTAGAATTCCAAGTATCTAAGTACATTGCTGTTCAAAATCATTTATTCGCTTCTAATTAAACTGGAGAGAAGAGTAGCCACATGCCCATTGCCCACACCCAATAAAGAATAGGTATTTTGGCAGTGTACCCAACCACCGAAATAGTAAAAAAAAACAAGAGAAAAAACTAAGCAAATAGTTTCCGAAAGATAGCTCCTTAGAATCTGGTCCCATCTATTTGACGACCTCCATGGTTGAGATTTGAGTGGTTTGCACACCCGTTTTTAAGGTTTAGCCAAGTCCGAGGTCCCGAGTTCGATCCCTGGCTGAGTCAGTTTGGAAAACTAACTTTTCTATATTGACTCAGGACTGCGGGTGTTTGTAGTTCCACCGTTGTGTCTGATTTCCATAATCAGAGCAATGCAATGTTGATGTTGTTTAATAAATATAAAAAAATCAATTACTTAAAATCAAATCAAAAAGCAACTGGAACGGTAGGTACATACAAAACTACTCAACTAATGAAATCGTCAAAAAATCAAGCAAGCAACATTGAGAAAAAACTAAGCAAATAATAATTACCGCAAGACAGCTCCATACAAAATCTGGTTCCGTTTCCTTTTGACCTGGTTTTGCGTGGACAGGTTTCGATAATCAAATGTTAGAATATCCTTACGTCACTTATCTGCCTTCAAAAATAACGGGCAAGCCGCGAAAGTTTTAAAAGTCTTGTTTACTTCCTGTAGATTCGGCTAACCGTTCTAAGTTGATCTTAGATAACGGATTTTTTTGGATAATGGAGTTCCACTCCCAGCAGTACGGATGATAAAATTTGAAGCAAAAGCACAGAATAGAAAATAGTACTAGCGTACAGTAGTTGCACTCCGCAAAATCGTTTAAATAAATTGTGACTCTTGCTCCGACACAATAAATTAAAATACATGTCATAACAAACAAAGTACGTCAACGTCAATGTCACTCTCACAGACTAATGTCATTTTGTTTCGTAATGTCAAACCACAGATACTTTATTTTTTATATTTATTTATTTTTTTATTTATTTTTATCATGATATTATCATTGTTTTTGGTTGTAATCTAAAAAATGTGTCCTAAATAAGTGTCCGTTTTTGTTATTGTACAATTAATTATGTGTTCCAATCGCTCCTTTGGCCCTGTCAGAAAATCAGTGCTTCTGGTCATTCTGATATACTTCAAAGAATGACCCAGAAGTTAATTTTGCTGAGGCAGGGCCCATTAGCACCACACATTCTGTTTTTATAACGATGTATTTATTTATCTCTTCTTGTTTGTTTCTTGTTTATTTGTATACTGTTTTCTTTTATTTTGTATGTTGTTAATAAACGTTTTCTATTTCTTTCTATTTCTAATAAAGTGCAATTCAGGTCGCACAGCGCTCCCTTCGCTCCAAAACATGCACTTAATAGTTGCCTCTCTTTCTATCGCGTTGGTCTTATCTTTTCTGATGTATGTTGTCCTCTCAGAGGACGCCGAGCGATTCATACTCGCGCGCGGAGTGACAGAGCCCTAGCAAAAGCACGAGTCTTCGGAATATCCACCTTAAGGCGAGGCAGTTCCCGAAATTTACTCTTTCACTATGTCTTTAGAATAAGGTTGAATATTGCATTGCTTTAATTGTCGCTTCGCCAGAAATTTGACGAAATTTAGTACATTTTTATTGATTTCTGAAATACTGGATCATTTATTAAATGTATTGTGTTAGATCAATAAAAAAGCTATCCTTTTTGCATAAAAAATCATATCACTGTCGTTGAAAATAACGAAATCTGACGATTTTAAGTTTATTTTTATGGTGTTATTCAGGATTTATTTACAGAGTAACCAAGCCATTTTTCAATATTCTGTTCGGTTATTGTGTTTCTTTGTTTCTTTTTCAGTCTACAGTAATTTTTGTGAAGTAGAATTCTACATCAGTTCTTCACATTGGAAGTTCAAAAATCAATCTTTTCATCAAATCGTGAACTGGCCTCGCCTTAAACGGTGGCGTAGATTCGTACGTCTGGTTATCTGATGGAAGAAGGGAGAAGCTTCAGCTTATTACAGAAACACACACACACACATGTTCTCGACCTAATAGCGCAGTTACTGTTCCCGCGTTTCATCAAAGGTGACGGCTGAAAATCGGTGTTTTTGCTGTCAGGCAAATGTGATGCACCGACCACCGAGTCTAGACCTTACTTGCTGCTGCACACACGTGCATTCCCTCCTCTCATTGTTTTTGTCATCTTTTATTTTCTTTTATATTTATCGCATACATATTTTTTTATCGTTATTTTTAAGTCATTTTTGTATGTGTGTGTCGTAGTAAATAAAACTTTTTATCTATCTATCTATCAATGTGTCAAATTTCTTCAATCATTTTTAAACTTTAAGTCTAGCAGTTTAAGGTTTAAAATTCATTACAGATTTTTGA
The DNA here is from genome assembly GCA_950108535.1 of Agriphila straminella. Lineage (NCBI taxonomy): Eukaryota > Metazoa > Arthropoda > Insecta > Lepidoptera > Crambidae > Agriphila > Agriphila straminella. The sequence goes on along the minus strand of OX467324.1, from coordinate 2,539,753 downwards.
CAGTTTCGTATAGCTTGATATGCTGCTGACTGTACTTAAAAAGTTATTTTTCACTCCTCTTGCTCAAAAAGTGCGTCATTGTAACGTACAAGAGTCGAGATAAAATAGCATAATAAGCCCTAGGGGATAAAGTTTTTTCTTTTTTAATGTTTGTCTATTACCAATGAGCGTACTAAAACGAAAAAGTCTTTATTCATAATCACGAATAAAAACTCGCTCGACTTAATACTGGGGGTCTATTACGAAAAGTTTAATGCGATACACGCGGCTGCGTCCGTGCTTCGTTCTGATTGATTCCTATTTAGGGGTCGCAAACCGGGATCCCGGATACCGAAAATACCGGGATACGGGGCCGAAAAGAAGCCTTTAAAATACCGGTATTGAATTTTTAAATACCGGGATTTACGGTATTTTCGGTATTCATCACAGAACGACGCAAATCGCAAATCTCGTTTAAATTCTCGTTTTATGTGATTTAAAAGGTGATTTTCCTTAACTTCCTAAGGCTCAGACATTAAATGGTGTCCTAATCATTGCATCCCCAACGTCCTACTAGCTAGTGGTACTAATATTTTATAGTCATTCAGAAATTCAGAGTTGTTTTCTTATATGATAAAGTAATCCTATTGAAGTTATAAATTCAGGGCTTATGGGGGATATGGTTTTGAGTCATTTTTTTCAAAAAGAATAAGCACTATGGGTAGGACACAGGCATTAGTGAGGTACCTAATATTATTTGTTTCATAATAATCTTCAAATGAAATTAAACAACCAATTTATTCGTATTACGTAAACTCTTGAGTCGTAATAACTACACTACATTGCGTCTAGGAGGGATGGGTCTGAATTACTTTGGTAAATACCTATAAGTACGTACTACTGGTAGGACCGAGAGCCTTACGAGGTTAAATCCTCTTTTATTGTTTAACTTGGTTTAAATAGGTACTTAAACTTATAATACCTTTTAAATTTTGGATTTCACTATACTATAATGACTTTCATTATCATCATCATAGCCGCACGACACCCACTGCTGGGTATTGGTCTCCCAAAGGATCTTCACGATGATCGGTCCAGCGCTGCCTGCATCCAGCGGAGCACCCCGACCTTCACCAGATCATCGTCGGTCCACTGTGTTGGGGCCTACCCACGGAGTGTCGTCCGGTGCGCGTTTGCCATTCCAGAACCTTTCCGCTCCAACGGCCATCGGTTCTTCTCGCTATGTGTCCCATCCACTGCCACTTCAGCTGAGCGATGTCGGTCATTATTATACTTTAGTTCTCTTAGGATCACTTAGGGAAACGCCGAGCATGACTCTCTTCATTGCACGCTGGGTGACCTTGAGCCTTCTTATGAGACCTATAGTTAGCGACCACGTTTCACTGCCGTAAATCATCACAAGCAACACACACTGGTCATAGACTTTCGTCTCTTGAGACACTGCGGTAATTTGGACACGAAAAACGAAGTTAGATTCGACGAAAGATCTCTTTCTCGAAGCTGAACTTACTTAAATCCAGTTGGACAGGCAGTCGCCGGTCCAAGGTAAACGTAATAGTCAACAACTTCGAGTGTAGTATTCTCAACATGAGTAAGAGTGGGTACAACATGGGCATTCGACATGACTTTCGTCTTATCCATGTTCATCCTAAGACCCACTTTTTGGGAAGCACTACGGAGATCTACGAGCATTGTCAGGTCTTCTAATCCAAGGTCTCAGCCATAAGAACTGGTATATCGTTGGCAAAACGAAGGTGCGTTAGGTACTGGTCATTAATGTTAATATCGAGTCCGTTCTAGTCCAATCCCGTCCAAGAATTTAAAAATGTCCTCCAACGCAGCTGTGTTGTGAACAGTTTCAGAGAAGTAAAGTCTCCCTTTATCACACCTCGCTGCAGTTGGATGGGATTTAAACACTGATTCTGTACTCGGACCAACACATGGTGCATGACAGTTTCGTATAAATACCTTAACATTTCGAAATACCTGTAGTTTTTTGGGCACATCTGGAGAGACTACAGCACTGGCACCGCCCTGGTCCCTATCGAATCAAAGGCTTTCTAATAGTCCACGTACGCCAAGCGAAGAGGCAGACTCCATAGTCTTCTGTATAACCTGCCGCAGCGTATGGATGTGGTCTAGGCACTAAATCCTTTTAGGAACCCGGCTTGTTCGGGAGTTTGAAGGTCGTGGACGATAAGTAAATTAAAACAATGACTTTAACAGAAAGGAAAACTAAGAAATTTCAATATATTTATCTAAATGTCGAAAATACCGTAAATACCGGGATCCCGGTATTTGCCTAGATTCGATACCGAAAATACCGGTTTTGGAGAGAGGGGCCGGTATTGCGACCCCTATTCCTATTACAAAGCACTTGCGTATGCGATATTGCAAAGTGATTGCGTAACTTTGACAGTTTCTCTCTAGTGGATCATTCGTTCAAAAGACTATGGACTACGATAGCTACATTGAAAATATTTGTAATAACTACAACCGACGAACTGCGGACGACTATCGTGACCAAGTTTCGTAATAGGCCCCCAGTTTGTCATTCTTATTTTTGAAAATGGAACTAAAAGCATCTCTTCGGTAAAATCATAGACTTATTTATACTCTGTGTACAGAGTGAATCGTAGAATGCGTGTTTGTGTTGTTTAGCTGCTACAGCAGAAATTAATAAAAAGGTACCATGGCGCGAAATCTTTAGATTTTTTCTATAATTACAAACTGATTGAATTGTGTGACTGTAATAGGAAAGAAATAATTTTAATCTTCTGCCGTCAAGCACAAATCATTTATTTAAATATTGTACAAAAAGTTTATGAAGTGGAGGATAGAAAAACGAGTGGATTCGTTTACGGAAGTAAGTAGGTATAAACTATTTAATATTGTATTTTATTTTCTCGCAATCGTAGTGAAAAGTATAGTGTAACACACGACGCTAAAACCCATTGTAACTCGGTTTCTATTTATTCCCTCGCTAAAGCTCGGGAATAAAAATACCTCGTATGCAATGGGTAATTTTAGCGTCTTGTATAACAATCTACTATTAAACCTATAAATAGTAAATTAAGAATGTCTGTACAAAGTGTTTGGTAAAAGCCTTATAAAGCCGAATATGGTAAAAGGGGAACGGACCATCAAACTGAATAACTCTTACTATTGGACCAACATTGAAATCGCGAAAAAAAATCAGCTGTTTCATACATTTTAATATTTTCGTTATTAATTTTTGTATGAACCAGCAGATTTTTTTTCGCGATTTCAGAGTTGGTGTCATTATAAAAGTTGTTGGTCCCTATTTACCATATTCGGCATTAGGAGTTATTTTGTAGCACGTTGGTACTTGTGATAACCTACACCGAGCCTGCTTTTCTTTAGTTAACCTAGGATGAAATTCATTTATACGTGTACAATCGAGTGCCCCTGCAAACAGCGTTCAATGGACGCCGCAATATAAATCACAGAACTGGGAAGTGCTTGGTTAACCGTAACTTATAGTTTTTATAGCTCTAGCTAGAGTTATGTATCGATAAAATACTCGATATTCCTATCGATATTTTTTTACCGATTAAATTCTTGTATTGAGGTAGGACATAATATTGAGTACCAACCTATACGTTTGCTAAATTTCTGCATTTAGAAATCGTTATTAAGGCGAGGCCAGTTCACGAATTTTACTCTTTCACTATGTCTTTAGAATAAGGTTGAATATTGCATAACTTTAATTGACGCTTCGCCAGAAATTTGACGAATTTTAGTACATTTTTATTGATTTCTGAAATACTGGATCATTTATTAAAAATGTACTGTAGCTATCCTTTTTGCATAAAAAAACATATCACTGTCGTTGAAAATTACGAAATCTGACGATTTGAAATTTATTTTTATAAGTTTTTATGGTGTTATTCAGGATTTTTTTACAGAGTTACCATGCCATTTTTCAATATTCTGTTCGGTTAATTTGCTTCTTTGTTTCTTTTTCAGTCTACAATAATTTTTGTGAAGTAGAATTTTACATCAGTTCTTCACATTGGATGTTCAAAAATCAGACTTTTCATCAGATCGTGAACTGGCCTCGCCTTAACTTACCTTTACCTTTTAGAAATCCCACCCCACCTATCCACAATGCAGATCATAACATTTTTGTCGAACGGCTTACCGTTGACATAATTTCACCCCTCGTCACTCGGGCCTAGGTATAGTTTCGGTTCGTATTAAAATACAGTTTTACTAATAACTAATATGATAATAAGTATAATGCACAAATGACGTAAACAAACCTAAGGATTACGTACTATTGCCGCCATAAAAAACAGTCCAAAACATTACATAATACCAGTAGTCCAGTAGGTACAGGTACAGTAAGTACCAGTTAAGTAGGGAGGCCCAGTTGCATAGTACAGTGAGGGTGGAAAAAATGGAAAATTCACAGAAAAACAATTTGATTGACAAAGTAAATTAAAGACAACCTGAGGACCACGAATGATTAAACTAAAATCTAATCAAATCCTTTTCTTTTTTAAAACAATTGAATGCGTAAAACGATTAAATCGAAAGTTCAATTTACTAACTAGGACTATGCCCAGCAGTAGGTGTCGTGTTGCTGATAATAATTATGATGACGCTTATCTACTAGATTAAAAAATAAATGTAACACCCCTTTCTTTTTGCGACGTAGTTTAATCATTGAATCATACAACTGTACTTAAATGAGATTCAAAGAATCTATCAGAACTTCATGGTGAATATTATCGATGTATCTTTCGCAACACTACCGATTGTGGAAGTGAATAGCCGCAACGAAGCATGTGTTGCGCCCGCGCAGGCGGCCGGCTCGCTAGGGCAACATAACGGAACTCTTTGCTCGCGCCATTGGTATATCGGTATACAGAGAATGAAGTTATTTTTTATTATTAAATACTACTCACAGGAAAATAGGGGCCACCGTATTGGTTTTCCGTACATACAAGCAAATTATTGAAAAATATTTTTTTAATATCAATTCAATCTAATTTTATTGTTTGAATTGAAAGCTCTAATAGTCAACTTGCGGACTGTATAATTTCTCCTATTCGCCGTGTACCTATCAGTTAGATAGAAAGAAATTGACGTTTCATACAAAAATACTCGAAATTTGTCCATCAGCTATTTTTAATGTCCCCACTGCTGGGGCACAGGCCTTCCTTATGGGTGGTAAGGAGGATGGGCCATAACTCACCACACGGGCCTAATGCGGATTGGTGGGTGTTAACGACTGCAAATGCAGCCGGGACCACGGCTTAACGTGCCTTCCGAAGCACGCACTCGAAATTTAACATTTTTCAATTCTAACACACAACGAATAGGTACTAGGAGAAATTATGTTAGTCAACTTTTGTCATTAAAGCTAAATAACATCAAATTCAAATAAAATTAGTCAACTTTTATCATATAAAATACCATTCAGAAATTAATAATTAAGTATATAATAATTTTATAAATAATAATAAAATAAAATAAAACTACACAAACTACTTTTCCAGCGGAGATCGCTGCATTTTTCCATACTTCCTTCCTTCCTTCAAATGTTTCGTTTTTTAACCGACCTCCAAAAAAGGAGGAGGTTCTATGTTCGTCTGTATATTTGTTTTTTTTTTTTGTGTATGTCCACCGATTACTCGAAGACGGCTGGACCGATTGAAATGATTCAAACGTTATTACATTAGGTACACTCCCAAGTTGGTCCCATTTTTTAAAATTTGGAAATCGGTTCAGTACTTTTCAAGTAATCTTGAAAAAAGCACGAAAATAGTATGATTTTGTGTGAATTACCGCGATGATAATGGTCGTATAACTTCTTTGTTTATGAACCGAATAAGATAATTATTTTTTTGTTGGAAGAGGGACATCTAGTGTAGTTCTTTAACCGACTTAAAAAAGGAGGTTCTCAGTTTGACCCGTATGTATGTATGTTTCTCCGCGATTATCTTACGTTTGGCTGAGCCGATTTTTCTACATAATATTACCTATAAGGTACCTACACTAAAAATAAAAAAATAAAAAATTGTTTAAAAAAACAAAAAACCGACTTCAAAAAACCTACCTCTAAAAAGCAAGAAATAATATTCGTAATAATAAAAATACGTCTATTGAAGACGGGTGGGGCTTTTAGAATAAAAAAAAAGGAATCTAGGTACTCCAGCCCCACCCGACTTCAATAGACGTATTTTTATTATTACGAATATTATTTCTTGCTTTTTAGAGGTAGGTTTTTTGAAGTCGGTTTTTTGTTTTTTTAAACAATTTTTCCATACTTCCTTACTTCAAATGTTTCGTTTTTCTTACATAAAATAATGTAATCGAAACTGAATTATTCATTGATAAAGGTACTAACAATTCAAGCCATTCTCTAGATTCCAATCAAGTGAAAACACCTTCTCACTTTAGGCACCAATGTAGAATTGCCTTTTACCGTTAAACAATGAACAAACAATAAGACCTGTCAAGTATTGAATGTCTATCAGCCATTTTTAATGTCCCCATTGCTGGGGCACAGGCCTTCCTTATGGGTGGATAAGGAAGACGGGCCATAACCCACCACGCGGGCCCAATGCGGATTAGTGTATGTTAACGACTGCAAATGCAGCCGGGACCAACGGCTTAACGTGCCTTCCGAAGCACGGGGGAGCTCGAGATAATAAATTTTTAGTCACCCATCGCATGACTGACCCTTGTGAATGTTGCTTAACCTCCGCAATCGCTGGGCCAGGCGCTAAACCACTGAGCCACAGAGCTCCTCAAGTATTGAATAAGATCCCACGATACCTAATGTCGTTTCCCTATTAGTGGCAGGTGTAACCCCTGGGGTACGTGCCATTGCATAATGGGTACGCGCATCAGAAACCTTATCTACCTTAAAATAATAATACCTAGAAGCCGTGTCCTTGTATGCAAAGTGAGGCAACTTATACTAAACCAGAATGGCTTAGTTTTCAGATTTATAATTCATAATTCATTTATTCCATAACAAAATAATTTGTGTCGGAAAACATACAAAAATAATAAAGTAAATTAATCAATCGGCAAGCATAAAAAGGCATCCTATATATCCTTCATGCAATACCTAATCGTAACTAAAATCCAAAAATATATTAACTAATCTCCCAAATGTAAGAAAATTTAAACTGTTTTGTACTTATTCGGTATGATGAGGTAATAATGGAGAATAAAAATCTGAAAACGGAGCCATTTTGGCTGTTCTAGTTGCCTCACTTTTGACAGTGCGCTTGTAAAGAACTAATATCGTTCTAGGTGTTATCATTCTAAGTTATGCACCTACATGATTTCATAAATCTGATTAAATTTTTAATTTATTATTTTTGCAAGGGATACGCGCGTTGAGCTCTTTTTGAGAGGGGTAAGTATGTATAGAAAAAACTAATTGAGAACCGCTCGGCTGACCTAACGTAATCCTGTAAAATACTTACACGAATTTGTTTTTTTTTTGCGCTATATTCTATCTATTTTACATCGTCACAACTGTAAGCGGGTTGACATTATGTTTCCTGCCTAAAAGTTATTTCTTTATCCCTTTAGCTCAAAGTACTTTTGGCAATAATGGATTTTAAAACTTACAGAATGAATGATAACTGTTGAAGTGTTATTCAAAAAATATTAGAGACAAATTAAGAGATTATTACATGAGCTTTTTTTAAATATTGACTTGGTTTACGAGTAATAAAAATAAATGTAGTGGCGGCTCTAGACATTACCTTATAGATATTAGCATAAAATTTTTAATATTAAATAATATATAAATAAATCTTTTTATTATGCATAAATGATACAGATAGTACACTAAAAATACAGTTTAAAAACTTACATTCTCGCGTTGAAGGTACAATTACCTATACGAAAAACTTATTATAAATACTTCTTCCATTAATAATGTTATGTATTTTTATATTTTTATTTTCACAAGCGCGAACCCTACCATAATGCCTGTTAAATTACTATAATCAGTACGTTTGTGAGATCGCTTCGCTTGACCTTAATCTTCAACTATATAGATAGTTATTTCTATTTTAGTAGTTTACCTACTAAAAGTAATTGTAGCATGTGTGCGCGTAGACAAATTGAGGCCCTAGGAATTCTAAAAAAAAATCAGTCAAGAGTGATTTGCGCCTACAAAATTAGAGTACCGTAGGTAATGGTAGGTTAAGATTTTTCTTAAGGGCCTGCAAAACGTAGCGTCAATGAAAACATATAATGTTTTGTCGCATAGTTATAAGAATCCACTCATTTTGAAAGGTAGAAAAAAATATTGTTGTATTTGACATATCCTGAATGAGTATTGGTATTGGTATTGGTATTGGTGATGGGCTCTTTTCTCCGCATTTAGACTCTCATTTGGTCCGTTATGCGTGAACATGGCATTGGTATGGCTAGTCAAGCCATCCCAGCTCCTTCCAGAAGCGCAGAAGCCTCCTGGGGCGTTCACAGGCTTCTAGGAGCGATCCTGAATGAGATACATAGCTATAAATAATTTCAAGTAAAAGCTTAGTTAGTGAAAAAAAAATTTTTTCTAAAAAGTTTTTTCGTCGCGAAATACTCGAAATTTTCAGCGGCAACTAGCATATTTTTTTCAAATTACAAATCGAACATAAGATGAATTAAAGAGTTACCTAAAAAAAGAATGTAAATGTTATCGATCACTATTAAAATCAAAATAAACACGTTTTTTAGCGCCTGAAAAATGTAAAGAGACATTCATTTCGAAAAATATTTGCTGGCGCGGGCAGGGTGAACGCCCGGGGGCTTGCAACTCGATTAAGCAGCGCCTTAAGTGACAAACATTACTGTTTACTTATTAACAATTCTTAACTAATATGTTTTCTATCTCGTTTATTTGTCCATCTTTACTTTTGAAATACAATGAAAACGGGAGTGAAAGAAATACAAAGTAGAAAAAAATGGCAGTGTTTTAAAAAAAGGCAGAAAAGGACAATTTAAAATAATTGTTTTTACACTTACATGGTTATTTGTAAAACACTAACAACCTTGCAGGAGTAGATTACTGACATCGTAAACAACAACATTTAATTTTGTTTTTCGACTTTTCCAAAAACAGACAGATTTGAAGGTATGGAAAGTAGTTTTTTTTGTCTGTTTTCGGAAAAGTCGTAGTACAAATAGATGTTGTTGTTTATGATATTAGTTAGTAATATACCAACTCCTGCGAGGTTTGCTGATGTTTTACAAACACTGTATAAATGCCGGAAATCTTGGTCATGCATGTCAAACAACACCATAAACTCCCCATTTCTACCTATTTTCGTTGTCCAGCTCAACTCATGGAAGAAATCGCTTTTTAGCGATAAGTCCGCCAATTGTTCTTCTTTTGTTTGTATCTGTAATATGTCCATGGTGTACAATAAAGGTCGCGGTGCGCCGCTGGATGCGGGCAGCGCAGGACCGATCGTCGTGGAGATCCTTAGGGGAGGCCTATACCCAGCAGTGGGAGTCGTGCGGCTGATATGATGATGATGATTTACAATAAAGAATATTTTATCTTATGTTATCTTATCTTATCAAACTTCATACTGACGACCTCCGTGGTCGAGTGGTTTGCACGCCGGTTTTCAAGGTGTCGCCATCTCTGAGGTCCCGGGTTCGATCCCCGGCTGGGTCAATGTAGAAAATAAACTTTTCTATATTGACTCAGGTCTGGGTGTTTGTGATACCACCGTTGTCTCTGATTTCCATAACACAAGTGCTTTAGCTACTTACTTTGGAATCGGAGCAATGTATGTGATGTTGTCAAATATTTATTTATTTATTTATTATTATACTAACTTAATGTGTCGAACAAAGACTTCGCCAATTGGCCATAGATAAAAGCGTCAAAGTGTTTTTTTTTCAACAAAATCTTTACTTACGGAACCCTATAAACGACCGAGTGTAATTAGGGCAATGTGTAAATGTCACGTTGATCTATCCAACAAAACAAAGATGAAAAAGTCAAGTGCGAGCTGGGCATGCGCACTAATGAGTCCGTGTAATTATTATTGTAATCTTAGAAAGTATGTCTTTTAATTACGATAAACGAATACCCTTCTACTTGTATAACAACTTATAATAAAGAAGTGCATTCATAAACGATTATTTTTTCACATTTCAAAAACATACTCAATATTTTCTCTAAATAAATAGATAACTTAATTACTTAATTTATTATTTAAAAAACAAACTGTTCTGTAGTTTTTTGAACTAACAATAAAGAAATGCATTCATAAAAGACTTTTTTTCATATTTCAAAAAATACTAAATATTTTCTCTTAATTAACTTAACTGCTTAATTTATTATTTTAAAAACAAATAATCTATCCTGTATTTGGCTAAGGCCTTTTTTATAGCTCCCATATTTTAGTTATACTATTTAATTTCAACGGTTTTATTCACTTCTCAAGCTTACGCGCTCAGTAGACATGAAATAAAACACTTTTAACGGATACTAGCGCGGTTTTATTGAAAGTACTTTGGTAATTAGTTGGTATTTGGTTTGATTTTTGATTTTCCCGACGTTTCGGCACCTTTGCAGCTGCCGTGGTCACGGGGGACTGAAGCTACTTGTGAGCCTACCCTCAAGCGATGATTTTTTTAGAACTTTCAGAAATTAAAATTTATCAAATTTTTTAATTAGTTTAAGTTATGGTTTGGTTTTAATTTAATTTTATATGTTAAAAAGAGAGAATCTACTGAAACTACTACTATTTAAAAAAATTGGGAGGCCCCTCCAAGAAACAAATGGCGAAAGAAAACTTGGAGAGGAAGGCCGACCTCCGTCTTTTATATTAATTAATTTATTTGCAAAAGGAACTAACCGTATCATTAGATCTTACAGTGTGTGTTTGGGGCTTTAGCTTGTGAATGATGGGGTCCCAAGCTGGTGGAATTTTCCAACCATCATCTCTATTGAAATTAGGATATTTATTTATTTCGATAGCCTCGCGGAGCATTCTAGGAATGAATCTACGTTCCCTAGCAAGGATTTGGGGTTTGTCAAATCTAATATAATGGTTGGGCCCCTCAAAGGCGTGTTCACTCACTGTTAAAAGTGTTTTATTTCAACGGTTTTTTTTATTAAATTCTCCTATAGCAAAAAGGTTAAAACCAGGCATCGATAAAAATATCGATCTTTTTTGCTCATTATTTAATTTCGAACTCGCCTCCTTCAACATCCTTACGCACCTTTATTATCTATAATCAAAGATGGCGGACCTGTCAAATTAACTTTTTTGTCGCGTCTGCTGGAGTTACGCAACGGCCTCACAACCAGTTTGCGGGCCAGGCAATAAATTTCCAATTTTTATAAAAAAGAGTGTTGTCATAGCACAAAGGCTATTCTTCATAACACCAATGTTTTATTTTATTATTTTATTTTAATTTTACAATCTTCGGTAAGCTAACAGCTAGGTTGAGAAGAAAGTGGTTAACTTAAATAAATATCGAAGGCCAATTACAAGCTTCCACATATAGCCAAATATTATTAATTACAAAAATGTTAGCCTACGTTATTATGTTTAGGTAATTATTGTGGAATCTATAAGTCTTAATTTTATCTATAAGCAAATTCTTGTCAGGTATAAAAAGTGTTGAATGGGTAATAATAATAAGACTCCAAAACCGCCTAATTTTTAACTACATTTGAATAAGATATTATAAAAAATAGGCAGTTAAATTAAAGTTCTCACCTCAAGTTCTCAGATCAATCTTGTTATAAAAAGGTTTTTACTTATTGGGATGTAGGAAAAAGTCTTACTCGACTTATTCGTCAACTCGCCATATCGAATCTGGCCCAGCGGCGAGTTGACGAATTTCAATTTGTGAATGCGTCAACTCGTCATCTCAAAATCTAATAAATCAAGCTAATTTTATACCAAATTTCAGCAGTGTAAGTGTGTGTAGTATTTCAGCAGTGTAAGTGTGTGTAGTGTAGTATGTCTGTTTGTTACGATATCACGTCTAAACTGCTGATGCTTCATTTATTAGATTTTGAGATGGCGAGTTGACGCATTTACAAATTGAAATTCGTCAACTCGCCGCTGGGCCAGATTCGATAATATGGCGAGTTGACAAATAAGTCAATTACTCAACCGATTTAAAAAAAAAACACCAATTGAAAGCTTTACTATTCCAAATGACAATGAATTTGTTTTTCACCAAAATTCCCCTGAAAAAATGGTCTCTTATGCGTAAGAATCCCGGGTCCAAATGTCATTATTGTATCATACTTCCATAGTGTTGTTTTATAGAAACAAAAAGCATACGATAATGGCACTATTCGATAAAATTGTCGGTTAGGTAATGGAATAAACATTTGGATTACTAGTAGCTCGATAATCGTTTCCCGTTGTTCGTAATACGATCGAACGGTTGTATCTATCGATATAACCATTATTATTTTGTTGTTACAAAAGAAATGGACAATACGATCCACACTTACGTCAATAATAGCAAGTTTTGTTACATCATTATTTTGAAAAAACATTCTGCTTGATACAATTTCGGATTTTAAGTAGACGTACACATGAATTTTCTCATAATTATGTTGTAAAAGCAGTTCTACTAGAAACTATTTCGGTTTTTAAGGTTTTACAATGAATTTTCTTTTTTTTTGTGAAGTTTTCACTACGAAAATAGTTATGTTTTATATTTCTTAACCTTTTACATTTCAGTAAGTAAGTACCTACTTTTTAGGGTTCCGTAGCCAAAATGGCAAAAAACGGAACCCTTATAGATTCGTCATGTCTGTCTGTCTGTCCGTCAGTATGTCACAGCCATGTTATTCCGAAAGTATTAGGATTACACAGTTGAAACTTAGTAGATAGATATTTTTATTTTATTTTATTTTATTTTAATTATTTGGAAGACCAACAGCTGAATTCATCACAGTAGGAACCTTATATAGCACTTGGAAGCCAATTACAGGTCCCCACCGATAGAAACAATTTATAAAACTAAGCACTTATTGAGTAGGTATCCTACGCATTCCACGTAATTTTATATTTTATTAACCGCTTAACGATTTTAATACAAAAATAAAAAAAAAATAAGATTAAGGGGGGGCTCCACATACATGGAACTGAAACTGAAAAAAAAGGTCTTCATACCAATACGTGCGGGGTGTCTATAGATAGGTCTTCAAAAATGACTTTGAGGTTCCTAAGACGATTTTTTCTCAAAGTCAACCGTTTGAAAGATAAACACTGCCAAAGTGGTAAAATGTGTCCCCCCCCCTCTAACTTTTGAAATAGGTGAGTGAAAAATAAAAAATAAATTATATGCTATAAGTATATCTTAATAAAAACTTTCACTGAAAATTGGTTTGAACGAGATATAGTAATTAGTTTTCGAGATATATATATCATATTTTCCAAAACCGCAAATATAACTTTGTCATTCATACCAACACTGTGAAAAACAAAGTTATTTTTACAGACGAAAAATCATAGTGGTATTAAATATGGTATGTTATAATATATGGTAACTACGGAACCCTACGGCGCATGGCCTGACACGCACTTGGCCGGTTTTTTTTTTGGCCAAGGGGTTATGTTATGACTACACTTTGATGACCGGTTAAAGATAAAATAAATTCACGTTAGTCTCTCCTCGAAAATAAACTCAAGTTTATTTTATTTTCACAGCTATCTTTAGCCGTTACGTAAAGTTCTTTATTAAGCCTATTTATCTCTTACAAGAGATAGATTTCTTATCAATCTATTGATACATCTTTTATGGGGAAAAACGAGTACGAAAAAATGGATAGTGTGAAGCTAATAAGCATCCCATGCGTAACAGATCGTTATTTCAAGAAAAAAAACTAAAATGTTGACAGTATACAGTTATATGGTTATGTAAACCAGCAAGTCATGCTCTACAAACGGGCGGTATATGTCGATATCGCATTTTGTAATTCATAGCAAATGGACTGAGGATCGGTGCACGCGCACAATGCATTAGACTGCGTTTCTTTGGTATAATAAACTTGATGGTGTGGAAAGAGTTTTGAAAGTATAGAGAAATAACAAATTTAATACTCAATGGGAAAAAACTGTAACAAAACACAAATTTAAGTTGAGTATAGGCATTGGGCCGGAATCCTAAGGGTGCGGGTTTGAGTCCCGTCTGAGCTGCTACGGGTGAGTCGATTTTTTCTAGTATTTTTTCAATTATATTAAGTAACTTAATATATAAAAATAGCATTGTGAATGCTAAAATCTAAAAATTCAATATTATATAGCTGTTTCATCTACTGGCATCTGTAAAGATGTTGCATTCGAATGTTGAAGGTAATTCTTCACATTGATGAAATAACGCTGGCTTACAGCGAAAACGTAAAAAGTACTAGAAAATTTCGCCACTCCCACTAGCGACTCGGTAGCATAATTGGTTAGTGCATTGGGCCGGAATCCTAAGGGTGCGGGTTCGAGTCCCGTCTGAGCTGCTACGGGCGAGTCGATTTTTTCTAGAATTTTTTCAATTATATTAAGTAACTTAATATATAAAAATAGCATTGTGAATGCTAAAATCTAAAAATTCAATATTATATAGCTGTTTCATCTACTGGCATCTGTAAAGATGTTGCATTCGAATGTTGAAGGTAATTCTTCACATTTGTAATGAAACTACAATAATAACGGTGAATCACTTTTACTTTCTCCACAGGAATACACTATGATTATTATGAACTAGGTTATAGCAACAGTACGTTAGCATTTTTCCCTAACTACTTCTTTTCCCGACGGTTGAACAGTGACTGCGCTCGCAACTCACTTTCGTTCACCGTTCCGCCGCCTATCCCCACTCCTTACCTCCCCATTCCACTACAAATGGCGGGACAATATGGCGGGAAACGGTGTTGCCAAGCTATTAAACTAAAATACTACTATTTTATCATTTCAATTTGACTCAAAATCATAACAATAAAATGGATAATTTACTATCAAACGACAAAACGTCACATTCGTCCATCCTGACCTCGTGCATGTCCTCGTGCACGGTCAACTCAAAACATTCTAACGTCACATTCGGCCAGTTGTATGTTAACTTATACCGCATTTGATTTAACAAATTTAATTGGTTTGACTTATTGTTATAATTTAATTTTGTGGATTAATTAATGCTAAAAGAGAGAATCTACTGAATCTACCACCATTTCACAAAATGTGAGGCCACTCCAAGAAAGAAATGGCTAAAGAAAACTTGGAGAGGGTCATATAATATAGAAAACGTAAAGTTGTAGTCACAAAAAAAACATACAACAAGCTAAAGAGATTCTCTAGTAGCTATAAGTATTAAATTGCGTATAAACCTCACAGACTACAGTAAGAATCACATCCGTTTTATTCTCCGTATCCGTACATCCCCAGGGTACAGTGTTAAGGTAGACTACTAACGACAATTACCTACAATGGTATGAAATATAAAAAAATTAAACATTATAATCTCTGCGGAACACATTGTCCGAGATAAAATTACTCAGTAACATAGATACTGAAAATATACAGTTCCTATTTCCATAATTCATTAAGTAATGCATTTCCAGAGTTTAAATCACGAAAGTTACAGTTGGGCAGTAAAGATAACAAAACTTTCATTTCATGACCTCGCTTTATACAATCATGAAAATTACTATTCCATTATCATGCACTATTTCGTCATGGTGACTGACGACTGAGTGTAGTTTTGTGTGCAGTGTATTGCACGACCGAAGTGTAGCCTCGATCACGTGCAGTTTTGTGTGCAGTGTATGCACGACCGAAGTGTAGCCTCGGTCACGTGCAGTTTTGTGTGCAGTGTATGCACGACCGAAGTGTAGTCTCGATCACGTGCAATGAATGTGAATAATGGTATATGTATGCACGGCCGAAGTGTTGCCTCGACCACGTGCAATGTTTGTGAATAATGGTGTGTATGCACGGCATGGCAATGGTGTATATGCAGTTTATTAAAACTTGAAACTACCCAACTTAATTTCGTAATTTTAGCTCGGTTTAAAACGTTAGATAAGTAAGAAGTTCGTGAGCGTACATACCTTGGTTCTTCCACTGCTGATTTGTAATGAAACTACAATAATAACGGTGAATCACTTTTACTTTCTCCACAGGAATACACTATGATTATTATGAACTAGGTTATAGCAACAGTACGTTAGCATTTTCCCTAACTACTTCTTTTCCCGACGGTTGAACAGTGACTGCGCTCGCAACTCACTTTCGTTCACCGTTCCGCCGCCTATCCCCACTCCTTACCTCCCCATTCCACTACAAATGGCGGGACAATATGGCGGGAAACGGTGTTGCCAAGCTATTAAACTAAAATACTACTATTTTATCATTTCAATTTGACTCAAAATCATAACAATAAAATGGATAATTTACTATCAAACGACAAAACGTCACACATTGATGAAATAACGCTGGCTTACAGCGAAAACGTAAAAAGTACTAGAAAATTTCGCCACTCCCACTAGCGACTCGGTAGCATAATTGGTTAGTGCATTGGGCCGGAATCCTAAGGGTGCATTCGAGTCCCGTCTGAGCTGCTACGGGCGAGTCGATTTTTTCTAGAATTTTTTCAATTATATTTAGTAACTTAAAGTATAGGCAAGTACCTATACTTAGTGGTCAGTTAAACCTAAGCCATTAGTACTGAAGCATTTAGGGTGGTTTTTTTTTACGTGGGGGAGAGGGGGCAAATATAACGTAATTTCTTTTTCTGCAGAAACAGTATCGCGAGAAAATCACCAAAACATGGCTAAATCCTAAACAATAATGTTTATTTAAATTAATGCAACACAAGCATGCACAAATTAATCTCACAGGAGTATAAGGGGGTCAAGTCAAATCTCACATCTCACCAAGGGTGAGGTGGGTTCGATAAATCGCCAAAATCACCTTACGTAATTAATGGACGCCTATCCTATCTATAATAGTATTCCCCTATCGTAACAGCACCAACAGTATCCTAAATGGCATAGCTGAGAAGTATAACTCGAATGTTATGAGGGCTTTTATTCGTGTCTTGATGGAATACCGTCGCAAGTAGGGCATTTAATCTCGGTATACCGAAATCTCGAAATACCGAGATCCCGCATCATTTTCCAGTCTCGCAAGTAGCGGGATTACCAGTGCGGGATCCGCGGGATTTGCGAGACTAGAAAGTAGCATAGAAACCTCTTGCAAGCGCTGCCTGGCACGTGAGTACTGAATGACTGATTGGCGAACGACCGCGCGCTTGTTCCGCTCATGCGCCGCGCTGTTGATATGTTCATTCTGTTTGCTTGATTTTGGTGTAATTGAGCTTGAATTAGGTTTTCAGTATAATTTGGACTTTCTTTTAGTTTATCGGCAAAGTTTTAATTGAAAACTCATCTGTACACAACACTTAATAAGCAGCTCATCTTTCACCTGCAGGATCCCGCAAATTCCGAGATCCCGCGGGATCGTAAATCATCGGTCCCGCAAATACCGAGTTCACAAATAACATGCGGGATTGGATGCCCTAGTCGCAAGACACTGTCCAGTCGGCGGCACGGGTCTTAAAGTAAGACGCGTTTCTGTCGTAGAAGCCGCGATGCTCGAAGGCATGGGTGAAGGTCATGCGTAGCTTTTAATTAAATTATTGTTTAATTGAATTCTATTTAAATTTTATTCTAATTGTTTTGCCCTGATATACTAACATAGGATTCAAGTTAATTGTTACTAACAAAATGGATTGTAATATCTGAGTATTAAATAAATTATTATTATTATTGTAATAATCTACGAGTACGTGCTATCGCTATCGAACAAGAAGTCTTATTTTAAAAACTCGGTCCCCTAATAAATTATTTTCAAATGTTACGAAAAAAATTATGTCATAATGTGAGTTTTCCTTCGTCATAATATAATTGTAAATACAGTGAAAGCCAATCTGTCTGTCCGTGAGTTGTTCACACATTCCTGTCGGGGCTGCAGTGCGTGCGCGCAGGCACGCTGTACGAATCGCGAATCACCAGGCTTAAAGAAAAGTGAAACTTACGAAACAACTGCTTGCATTGTGAGAAAGATGATGACCTTGACTGCTGAGTAGCTTGTTTTTAGGATTCTGTTCTGGAAAATGTGTTATTTTCCCCTTATTATTACACAGAAAAGCCCCGTTTTCGACAACACTTTCGTCATTTGCTTCATTGCACTAAGTATGAACTGCTTGAGAACATTTGAAGCGCTATGGCGGAGTTTGACAGGCTGATTGTACTCGATCACGTTTGCTCGGTCCAGCCAGGAGTGGGATGGGTGACCGTTGAGTGGCATTACAATTTAGCGCTTCCGTGCTTCGGAGGGCACACGTTAAACCGTCGGTACCGGCTGTTGTAATCTGAAAACAGTCTTTAAGTCAATTCAGATGCCTTACAGGCGGCTTGATAAACTCTAATACCAGAGGTGGCCACTAATCCTGATACGATAAGAAAAAGACTGTTACCTTATTATAGTCCGGTTAGGCCTGAGGTTGTATTCACCTAATCCATGTGTGTTTGCTCAAGAAACCACGACTTGTATCGAAAGTTTTTCTATCAAAATCCTTTTCTCAGGAACACATGGTTGTATCACTTTGAATATAAGTATGAAGTGAATGAAGTCACGAGGGGCCACTAGTCAATAATACCAAAATAATACAGTTTAGTTCTTATAAATCATAATGTATTGTTTCTGAAAACACATAAATCGCACGGTTGTTTTCAAACGATACCGGAGCGGCATACAGAGTGTGTTGGAATGAAAGATGGTATCGATTTGAAGAGTTCTGGGATCCGATTGTGTGACACGATTCTCAATTACCCAGTAGGATCGTGTTCGTGTCTCAAGACTGCTCAATTGTTATCGAAATTGTTATCCGAATAGCAAGTCATTTTATGATTATAGTTTTGCACTAAGAAATCATCATCAATATGTCACTTGCGTTACTATTACGTTTAAATAATTTAATGTATGCCAAGCCAATACGTGCAATGCAACCAAATAAGTTATTGACCAATACATAATGAAACAGTGTCATACTTGAATAACCAAACCACACCTTTTATGGGTATCCCATAATGACTTGGTTGCATTAAAACGCTAATTAAATGAAGTAATGACAACCTTTATGTAATACAAGTAATAACACAGATTATGGTATGTGGTACTGGTGGTACAAGGTAAATAACAGTATCGGTTTTTGACTGAATCGGTTTTTCTAACCTTTTAGAGTCTGGTCAACGAAGGATGAGACTCTGTTGGAAAAGCAACTAATTTTGCGCCTTATACTGGGTGTAACAAGACCCTCAACGAAGCCGACGTCTACGTATTCTGCCCATCATCAGGACCATTTCTGTTCAAAATTATTGCTGGGAAACGATTTTAATTTTTGGTGTTAAAAAAGCATTGCATACATTACCACGCAATGTAGCGCATACAACAGACCGCGCCTGCGAGTGTATGCTACACAGCTGTGTACGGCCGAGTTGAAAGGCAGCGTTTATGTGCGTGCTCATGAAATACATTGAGAGATGACGTTTTGAAGCCATTGTTTGTTACGAAATACAAAAAAAATGAGAATGCTTCCTTTAACAAAAATTAGGAAATAGCGAATAAAATAAGATTTCATAAAAAAATTGAAAAAAATTTGACTTTGACCTTCAATAACTTCGTAGCTATTGGTTTCCCAGGTATAGTGTAAAAGACAAAAATGGTCCTGATGATGGGCGGAATGCGTGGACTTCGGCTTCGTTGAGTGTCTTGTTACACCCGTTATACTCATCAACTTTGTCTAGGGATACATGTGTTATTTTCATACAAACAAGGTAACTTTGAAGCCTTGGTTTTCTGCCAGGGATGTACCGTGCTGTGATCTGATGATGGCCATCCAGGGAGTGAATGGAGGAGATTCAGATCGCCATACACACCCAACTGATCTAATCAGCATTCTAAAAGATTGATGGGTCAGAGTCCTCAGTTTCAGGATTTCCATACATTTTCATGCTATTTTCGCGGTTTTTTTAAACATGTCCATTAATCTTTTAGAATGCTGGTCAGATCAGTTGGGTGTGTATAGCGATCTGAATCTCCTCCATTCACGCCCTGCATATCCATCATCAGATCACAGCACAGTTTATCCCTGGCAGGAAACCAATGCTTCAAAGTTACCTCGTTTGTATGAAAATAACACCTGTATCCCTAGACAAAGTTGATGTGTGTATTTGTAAAAAAAATGCTCAATGGCCCTAGTACAAGGGTCGGTCGAATTCCTCTGTGCTTCGGAGGGCACGTTCCGTTAGTCTCATCTGCATTTCTAGTCATCAACATCTACAAATCCGCATTGGGCTCGCGCTCGCGTCAAGTAGGTACTATTAATATTCTGTGCTCGCGTGGTCGGTTAACTTATGACCTATCGCTTCTTGACCATCAACCATTTTTAATGTCCCCACTGCTGGGGCACAGGCCTTCTTTATGGGTGGTAAGGAGGATGAGCCATAACCCATTAAGCGCGGGTCCAATGCGGATTGGTGGGTGTGAATGACTGCAAATGCAGCCGGGACCAATGGCTTAACGTGCCTTCCGAAGCAAGGAGGAGCTCGAGATAATATTTTTTTGGTCACCCATCCCATGCATGACCGACCCTAGCGAAAGTTGGTTAACCTCCGCAATCGCTGGGCCAGGCACTAAACCATTACGCCACCGAGCTCCTCTATATCGCTCTTTATCCAAACATAACATAAGGAAGGCCTGAGGCCCAGCAGCGGGGACATTAAAAGCGTCTAGTTATGATAATATTCTGATGATGATAATTCTAATGATGATAATTCTGATGATGATAAAGTACTAAAGATATTCCTCGATTGTTGCAGGGCTCTGACCCTCGAGTGGCGACGTGCCGAGGCCGGCTGCAGACGCGCCGCTGCCAGCTCAACCAGGAGATCAACAAGGAACTGCGCCTGCGCGCCGGCGCGGAGAACTTGTTCAAGGTCAGTGCACATGATTACCTCCTACCACCAATGGCACCAAGTACATCAAGTCAGATTACTCGGTAAGTTCTGCCGAGGTAGTCACCACTACAATACAAGTATCAGTTTCACACGACAGAGATCGCGCCTATTTCAATGATTCCACATATTTTTCAGACACTTGTATTGTAACACAAAATTACACCAATTTCAAGATACAACACTATGATAAGTCACCGACCGAACTGAACTCAATAAAATGCCGCCAAAAACTCCTCTAGTCATTTTTGACATAACGAAAAAGAGTTCAACCAGGAGGTCAAAGAAAGAATTAAGCGATCTTTCTTGTTCATGGTCAGTGCAGAATATTTAGCGAGGCTAGGGCTAGCAAGATCTTTCTGCAATTTCTTTAGCGAGCTACAGCACCTTCAGAAATAGCTTGCCACACTATTTTTACACAGAGTAACAGCTTAATTAAAGTTCTCAAGCGTCTTATTGGCTTCGTACATACGAACTGCATTAGAACTGCAGCACAGTTCTAACTGGGTGGAGCTCGATGGTATAATGGGTTTTAATGGGTTTCACTATGCGTTTATAGAAGTTAAGCATCTTTTGGAAAGCCTGTGGCCAGTAGTTTAAAGTGCCTGATGTGCAAATGTTTATTCTCTACTTACCTATAAGGCAGAACCGGTATTTCAAACTGTTTCAAAAATAGTTCAAACTGCTCGTTTCAGGGCTTGACACCTTTTCTGCTTAATAATAATGTTTACCTACGTCTCGCCGTGAAACGTCGTAGTCAACATAATACCACGTCATTTCGCAAATTGTCGAGCTTCGAGCGGATGCATTCCTTCAACAGGGTTGCCTAACCTTATATAATTTGAAGAAAACATAAAATTAAAAATTTCAGTGCATTACTGAAAATTTTTTTTCTTAATTATTCTAATAATCAGCTTTTTCCATTACAACGTCCATATTCGGCTTTAGAGATTTTTATGTAGCACGTTGTATAATAGGTATTTTATACTGTAGCCATATTTCATGTAAGATAATAGATTTATTGCCACTCGTACGCCTAATATTATAGTGATGAGGGGGTTTGTCTTAAAAAAGATAATATAGATATAACTGAAAATGATTGACAGCCCTGTCAACAATTTGCTACGCGACGAAACCACATCCAGCCGTGCCGTTAGGGATGTGATATATAATATAGTAAAAAGTCATTAAGTAGGCATACCTACTGATAAAAAGTTTTTTTATTAAACATGACATATTATAGCGGATATTAATGTGATCATCATTTATGGAGCATGAGTAAAAAGTACGCAGTCTAAAAAGGCCAAAAATATCAAAACCGACAATGTTCAAATCATGAGAACACTAATTTAGTTTCAACAATATTGTATCATTTATAGGACACTTAAGGCACGTTAACTCTGTAAATATTACATGCGGTGCAGACTGTACCATAGAGTACATTATTTGGACAATAATAAATGATTTTAATATTTTTTTCGTTTTTGACAGCCCTAAATAGGTCTAGAAATTGTCGCCACAAACCTGACAAATTGATAGATCCGCGCAAGTTCTATGACACTAAAATGACGAAGAAACTTTTGCTGCTACATCGTGCGATAGGATGTGTATGACCTCAAAAGGGTGTTTTTCACCTTGTAACCCAAAAAAAGTTTACTAAAAATAAGTTTTTTGGGCAGTCGTGTAAAAGTCAAATTTGACTTTTACACGACTGCCCAAAAAACCGAGAGTGTAATGTGTTCAGGGTTCATGTATGTTTGTATGTGGGTATGTGAGTGAGTTTCTAAATACCTCAACGGATTTATCAATCCGATTTTATTCCGATTTCAGTTCAAATTATATTTATTTTACATTAAAACTTGTCCATCAGCCATTTTAATGTCCCCACTGCTGGGGCACAGGCCTCCTTATGGGTGGATAAGGAGGACGGGCCATAACCCACCACGCGGGCCCAATGCGGATTGGTGGGTGTTAACGAATGCAAATGCAGCCGGGACCAACGGCTTAACGTGCCTTCCGAAGCACGGAGGAGCTCGTGATAATAAATTTTTGGTCACCCATCCCATGACCGACCCTTGCGAAAGTTGCTTAACCTCCGCAATCGCTGGGCCATCAGGCGCTAAACCACTGCGCCACCGAGCTCCTTACTTAAAACTTACAGTTGGCGTAAATAATTTAATTTGAAAATTTTAACTAAATCCTAGAATCCTAGAAAATTCGTGATCAATCTACCTAATCTCATTTTGAAACGAAAATACGTGCACAAATTAAATTTGTCTTTTAGTTGACGATACAAAACAATTAACTGTCGACTGATACCTACTTACCTACCTTTTGTTCTAACAAAAAGTGACTTGTAAAGTGAAAAAAATCGCCTTCCTAAAACTTCTCATTATTTCCTCAGAACAATGCACGGTCATTGCACTCCGAACAATACCTCACTTAGAAATGACGTCGAAAGGAGCAAAAACCTTTGTTTTTTGTGTTTGACTTCAGCATTGACTGTCAAGTTTGATTAACAAAAATTTGTGAAAAGTATAAGCCTCTTACTAAAATTATTTAGGTACATTACCTATTTGTCGTTTTTATAAATGTTACCGCGTAACTTCGTAAGAAAATAATTTGAAAAAAGTAAAACCTGTTTTAAGGTGGCACCCTGAGCGAAAGTGGCGCCGCGGTGAATTTTATTTAATATTATAATTCTAATGCACCATTTTAATAATGTTTTACGTTAAATTTTTAGGGCCCACAGTATAGTATTTTTAGACGGTATCGTTACATGTATTATTATGTATTCTGTGTCGTTACTGCTAAAAGTGGCCGTTTTTGACACATTTGCTATCTACTTCTACGAATGACTACGAGGACATGTAGTGATACCTTCTAAAAACCTTTGGGCCCTAAAAACTCCACGTAAAACATTTTAAAAACATTCTGAGGGCGCCACTTTCGGTCATACAACCGCCTTAAAGAGTCTAAACACGGGAAAACAATGATCATCCATCTGAAAATCGATCACTGCAAAAGGCTTACCTTAACATCTTCATTTTGAGTGCAACGCCTCGTCTCTATTACGTCATAAACAAAAAACCTCCGCCGGCACCGAACCGTGACACCCTTCGGTCCATGAACCTTGACCTTGGAGGTGTGAGAACCTCCTTTGCATACGAATGTACAAGTACAAGCCTTTCTCCGGTGAACAATGAGGAGCGGTTTTCTGACAGCTGAGAATTTTAGTTTATTTTTATATTGATAGATGGCGCTCACGCAAACCACATACAGACTCGCTAACTCGTATGTCAAAAAAGTACTCACGTCAAAAATTGGCATCGACTTCTTTTATCCTTTGCTCTTTTCTTAAAAACGTACTTAGTTGAACAACGACATCTAGCCGTCTTTTAGGTACTACTTTTTTTAAACTGCCTTTTGAAAACCGCTCATTGATGGCTCATTGTAAAATGTATCTAAATTAGATACTTTTTGGTGACTCCAAGAGCAATGACTAGTATTAAAAAATACTCGTATATCGAATGCGAATCAAGTTCGTATTCAATTTTTCAATTGAACTTATTACAGCGTCACTCTCTAAAATGTTCCAATGTAATGATGTGCTCGATCGATACTATCGATAGGATTTCAATGAGGGCTTTACAAAGTGACATTAAAAAATAAAAATAGTAAGTTCTATTTGCCTCATTAGATGGCGTTGATGGAAAGAGAAGTGTCAAAATTGGCTTTTAAAAATAAACGGCCTGTACAAAAGAGGCAAGTAAGCACTCGCTGGCTGACATCTGCCCAACGAAAAACATTTTAGGGATACATCTGCCTGCCTACCTGAGTACCTATTCTTCGAATCTTAGTAAAAAAACACATTGACATATACTTTTTTATCAACGCCATCTATCGAGCCTACAGATTTTGTCATTGTGAAAAGCCCTCATTGTCATTCGATTTTTTTTCGTGCTGGCACAGAATAAGCTTGACACATCCCCAACTGTAAAACGTAGGCCACTCCTGTAGGCAAATGTAGCCATAATCTTGAAGCTTAGCAGGTGGGTTTTATTGGAAATTAATTATCTGTTTCTTGTCCACAGTGGCAAAACTACCTATTAAGTATTTATTCTGTAACAGTAATGTTAAATTGAGGGTATGGTTTTAGCTCTCGTATCATCAAAAAAATGCACTTTCAATTACCTACCTAATAAAATAAGTTCTGTCTATAAAATAGTACTTAGATCAAAACGATTATTTAAAAATGAATTAAAAATCACCTGCAAATAATATCAATCGATAAAATAATAAATCTGTCTCCAAAATAGTAGACCTGTCGACAATATCGTCATCACCTATTGGTACTTACTTGGATAGAAATATAAATATACCCCTAAATAAAATTTACTTACCTTTAAGTCTTAGTCGCCTTTTACATGATGCTACTTAATAATTATATATTTAAAATACTTTTAAATTTACGCGTTGCATTTCATTAGATAAAAAATTGTTTAAAAAAAAACAAAAAACCGACTTCAAAAACTGGGCTGGAGTACAGATTCCTTTTTTTTATTCTAAAAGCCCCACCCGACTTCAATAGACGTATTTTTATTAATTAAAAAAAATATATACAGACGAACAGAGAACCTCCTCCTTTTTTGGAAGTCGGTTAAAAAATCACAGGTATTAAACGCATTTATACTAAAACATAGGTTTACCGTTTAAAAAAAACAGCTATATAGGTCTTATGTTACTTAAAAGTCTCCAACCATCTAGCCTAGTGTCGCTATTACAATACAACCTTGTGTTACTAAAAGCATTTTTCATTGTAGAATAAAAAGTGATATAATTTTTCTTTTTTCTAGGCCACAACGAACAGAAAACTTAGAGAGACAGTGGCGTTGGAGCTGAGCTTCGTGAACTCCAACCTGCAGCTGTTGAAAGAACAGCTGGCTGAGCTGAACTCTTCGGTGGAACTATACCAGAACGATAGGTAATCCCGACTATTTCAATATAATTCATTCAGTGTAGATATATTCACTTGTGCTCAACCGATAATCATGAAACTTTGCATTACACGTCATGTCAGGGATACAGAAAGAACATAGAGAGGGTACCTCTCACTCATCCAGAAAAAAGATCTAAGTACCCACGCTATCTATGTATTCTATCTTTTCACATAATATAAAGATTTGCAATAACATAAACAGACAAAGCCTGTAGTAGCGCCAGTAGTTTTGAAATAATTTCAATAATAATTAATAGGTATGTACTTTCACACAATAAACATGAATCCATAGTGAATAGAATTAGTTTTTAACTTAAGTTACTAAAAGGCCCGTATTTATAAACTGCTCTTACTTGAGATGGTCTTCTTATAGGAACAGCATCACAGCTGGTATGCTCTCAAAAGAGCTCTCAACATTGAGAGCAATTTATAAATACGGGCCTAAGTAGGTATAGAAAATAATAAAAAATAAGCTCCGTGTGCTAAATGCTAATGCATAATACGGATTAGATAAACCATCGAATATAATAACATTGAACAATATTAAAATAAATAAGGCTTTAAGCATAATAAGGATTAGATTGAACAATATTGCGCTTTTTTTAAATTAAGTATAAATTCTGAGATGAGACGAAAATTAGCATACGAAATTATCGCCATTAATTATTTAAGCATTATAAAGGTAAAGCTCGAGTCACAGTGACAGATATCTGGTATTTAATGTATCGCGTTATTTTCGACACCGCAATATACCGTTTTAAAGAGGGTTTATAATTTTTTAACATAATATTAATGTTAAAAACTATTGATAACAATGTTACTTTAGTAACCAGTTCAAGTATTTAATTGTACAAATTTATTTAATTTAATTTATTTAATTTCGGACGACCAACAGCTACTATAACATAAAACAAAACTTAAATAGTAACAGAAAGCCAATTATCAATTTTATTTTTATTTTTGCGAACTTGTTGTGGGCTGCTAATAAATTAACTACCTACTACTAAATAACTTAATTAACTTTGTCATTATATTGTTTTTGTTTCATTGTAACGTTTTAATAATAATCAAAGTCATGTTGTTATAATGATAATATGGTATTATCACTGTGATTGTGTTATTTAGTGTTGAATTACTAAATATACACTAAAAGCATTTACTTTGTAGGAAGTCGGGACAAACCATTTTGTTTCATCACAGCTGATGGTTTTCTAGTGTTGCAGTTAATGTATCTGCGAATATTAGCGTCAGTTATATGTTTATATACTGATAAATATTGCTATAACTTCTAAAGTAAATAATGCAACATGTCGTCGTTACGGCACCGAACGGTAAAGATTTTAGTATCTACCATCATTCTATTCTAGGTATTAAAATTAATTGACGTCTCTGTGTGTGGCTGTAAGCTTTAAGGTGCGGGCACATTTCTCTGACGCCACGCGTTAACACGTGTTAACACGCCGTCAGATGACAATCGGCTTTCATAGTAAATGTATGCACTAGGATCACACTTATCTGATAACACGTCCATACAAATACGGCGTGTTAAGACGTGGCGTCAGACAAATGTGCCCGCACCTTTACTCCTTACTACCGACTTTATTGTGATTTAAAAAAAAACCTAAACGGTTCTAAATTATAGAATGTTAACGATCCAGTCTTTTCAAAAAATAAAATCTTATCAATATTACGACATCTTTTTAATACAATTGATACTTATTTACAACAGTTTTTGTATTTTTTTTTATTTACGTCTCAATCGTCTAGAAAACATTTCTTGTAAAATGTAGCGTTAAAAGAATTTATCTTTTTTTTTTTGTTTTTTTATTGCTAACGGTATCACTGAAAAACTGCACGCACATCCCTAACGACCATAGAGTACAAAAACTCAAAACGGCACTTAATAATTGTAATGGGGGTTAATTCTGCTGGCTCGTATCATCAGCGGCCATTACTGAATGTGGTTATCATAATTACATGCACGCCCTGAAGGTGATTTAATTCAAGAACATTTTGTGAAACTCGTTCTTCTTCGAAATATTCAGCTTCGAAATAATTTACGTACCTATAAAACGCGATCTCGATCTTATACAACTTGTGTGTTAGTTGGTCCCAATAGTGGCTTAATACTTTATGACGTAGTTATACGTATATTTAGCGGCATAATAACTTGAACCCAACTATTGACAATGAGGCTTGCGTACTATTAAACCATGTTTACCCCTAATATTGCTACTGCGCAAGTGACGTGGTACTAATTTTAATAATGTCGTTTTTTTAGATACTTACACCTATCTACATCCTTCCTACTTGCTCCAAAAACAGATCCCTAAATTAAAAAAACAATCACTTCCGTAGAATATTAAATTCATGCTCTTTGCTAATCCGTCTTCCTACAACTTATTTAATCAACTGATTTGATCTAATGAGAGAGAAAAACATTGCGCTTTAGTTGAAAAAAATAATTGTCGACCAAGTAAAAACTTTTTCTCGTTACATTATCTTACGGACATAATTTTGTGCAAGCAACCGAGCGCTAGATTTAATTAATCCGTTCACAGGGCAATTAGAATTAAGAAAGAGCGTGTAAAAAGTTGTTTCCGTGATTGTCGAGTTTCCCGCGCAATGGCGGCCATTTTGCGCCCATAGAGCTCGGAATGCGCGGGAATCGCAATCGAGCGAAAGAAGTGCGATTATATTTTAACCTCTTTCGTCTAATGAACCGAAAACTGACATAGTTTTACTATTTACTTTTATTTTGTTATGCTTTGGCCCCATTTCTGTAAAACCTTCTAAATACTTTACTTAAGTTTTTAACTGTTTAACATAAGTGAATCTAAAAAAAATAAATGATAAATATTAAGATACAACCTCAAATTAGCTAAAGTAAACAAAAACGTTTTTTTAAAGCGGTACACATTGATATATCAAAACAAAGTTTAGATGCGTTACCCGCACTCCACAATGGCAAGACGAAAGTAAGGTAATTGCCCGACTTTCAATTAGTCAGGCACAGGCTCGTGACACGTAAACACACATCACTCTCGTCAGACAGACACTAAAAAACCGTGACATTCTGATCAAAAATGCCTTCCTGCGTCTATAAACGATGTGCAAATTATACAGCAACAGTCAGAGATCGGAAAAATGTTTTATTTCACACGTAAGTACTGTATTTTACCGTAAAATGTATTTTCGTATTTTGTATTACTCTAATCGGACATTTTTTTACAAAGAGCGAGACGCGCCAATGAGCATGCAGCGTGTCAGACGAAACTTATGATGTCTGTTTATCTCTTTCTAACGACAGGGATTCCGTATGGTGGCGTTCATTTTTGTCCCACTATTGATGTAATATGTCAATGTGTGTATCTGCAGTACCTGTCGCTGTTTTAAATTGCATGATGTTGGCGCATAACGCATCTAAACTTTGTTTTGATATATCAATGGCGGTACATAATTATTTTCTGCTTTTATATCTGTGTATTTTTCCCTATATGGCATTTTTCCAGCTCCATCATCAGCAACTAACAAAGGCATATAATAGTTGGCTTGAGTAATGTGCGTTATGTGCGCACATACTTTTGTTGAACGTAGTATACCATAGTGTTTTATTGGAATGGCAACATAATGGCAAAGCGCGGCTCTTTTGTGCCGAACTAATCTCAAACTATTAAAATCTTTAATGATTACGTCATACGGTTCATATTTATCTAAAACCTATTCTCAGTTTATTCTCAAATTTAATTAGACTGTAAGTTATAAACAAGAAGGTTTATTTTTCATTAACAATCGTTTAGAGAACGCGTCTTTTTTTAGGACAAATGATTTCAAATCCCGGTAATGATCACGGTAAAACTGAGAATGTCTGTTTCATCCATATCTTGGTGAGAAAACAATGTTTGTCTACGAAAAACAATTGTAATACATAGCCATATTATAGTAAGTATAAATATTTTAATAAGATCTATTATTAAATAGGTACTTGTTTAGCTATTTTCGTTTCCTTGTAGTTAAGATAACATCTTTAACCTTTCCAATTTTATTTTTTATTATTACCTATTTATTTTTTTAAGCTTTAAAATACCAAAATAGGTAGTAAACATTAAAAAAAATAGATAAATCTTCCTAGATACACTTCAATTATTTTTATACTTTAACAGTATTTTTACAAATATTCGTACAAATATTTTTCACGCAAAGAATACGCTAGGTAATCCCATTATATGTACCTACCTAGTTGTGGTGTAATGGGCCCTCCACTTTTACCGCGGGTCTACCGCCTAAATCTATCGCTTTGACTCTGGCTTTGTGTTATGACGTCAGTGCCATCGAAATATACGTATATATATTTCAATGGTCAGTGCACTGTCCGTCCTTGTCATCGTGTTATGATGATATGACAAGGACGGACAGAGCATTGCTATCGCTCTGGCTAAAGCTTTGAGTTAGGCGGTAGGGCCCCAGGTCCGCCCGCAGGATCGTCTTCGTAGCCGTGGCGCGGCCTTCCAGCCAAATCACAGAGTGTGTAGGTGGAGGAGCGGCCTCTTCAGTCCTGAGGAGGCCGCGCCTCTCCGTACTATCCTACAGGCCTGCCTGCCTAGCATGACCGATTTATATCGCGTGATATAGCGTTTAATCACGTTTAACTGTCTAAAATAAAAAAGGAGTTTGACAGTTGATTGAGTATCGATAAAATGCTATATCACGCGATATAAATCGGTCATGCTAGGCAGGTTGGCCTGTCGGCCTGCGCGTGTGGAGGGCCCATGAGAAGATAAACG
The DNA here is from genome assembly GCA_950108535.1 of Agriphila straminella. NCBI lineage: Eukaryota > Metazoa > Arthropoda > Insecta > Lepidoptera > Crambidae > Agriphila > Agriphila straminella. The sequence goes on along the minus strand of OX467324.1, from coordinate 2,508,918 downwards.
TCTTCGGTTATTTCTAATAAGTTTATTTTTCAATTTCTAGCAAAGAATGCGTGATGCCAATGATTCCACTAGGGCTGAAGGAGACCAAAGAGGTGGACTTCCGGGAACCGTTCAAGGACTTCATCATGGAACACTACAGCGACGACCCGGCCACCTACGAGGACGCTATATCTGACTTCATGGATATGAGACAGGTAGGGTCCTCAACTATCCTATGGGTCTCCAATGGAGAGATGCCTGTGGTCCTAACATGACTTGATGCAAACTGTTTCTGTTACCGTAAACAGGGGTTCCCAACCTTTTACCCTGTGCGCTCCATACTTACAACATCAAACCAACAAAAAAGTCCAAAAAGTAGAGGGACTGTCCGCTGCGTTAAGCGGGACACGAGCGCGGGGCGACTTAGATTAAAGCTTACTCATGCATTGCAAGCATCTGTCCGTGAAATAAAACCAGCAATCTATATTCCCGCGCCGTGTACCCGCGGCGGGATCCCGCTTAACGCAGCGGAGTGCCAAAGCACCAAAGTGTCAACATTTACATGAACTTCATAATAGGGATGTTGACTAATGAATAAAATAACGAAATACTAATAAAAATCGTAAACATATTAAACTTTTAGAGTAGCTTGTATACCTCTTGGTTTTATATATTGCATATTATTTGTTTTATGACCCTTCAAAGTTAGGTGGACAAGTCCATTTAAAAAGTATAAAATTTATTAAAATAAATGATACCTTTAATTAGTCCGTATAATATATATGTAATTAATATAGCTGCTGAACAAATTTCCTATGCGTTGCATACAAACTTGCAAGGCGTGACGTCATAACGTGCAAGCCATTAGTATGGAGCGTTTTTGATCGAGTCCATTTGTGTGCATTTCACACTGTGATATCTCGGGCAGTTTTCATGCTAGCGAATTAATTCTTTTACCAATGTTTCTTTTTTTGAGAGGTAATTTATGTAACATAAAATAAAAAAAATAGTCAACATCCCTATTATCTATATAGTTACGCGGTAGAGCCCCAAGAAAGGGCCGCAACATTCAACGAGCTTTTTTGAGCTATATTTTTTTTACATTAAGCTGTCAGAATGTTGCTTATTTTAATCATTATAAAAAGCAAGCGTCACGTTTGTCAGGCGATGCGCACCCCGGTGCGGTCTACCGCTGGAGTGGCGCTCCTCTTCAAGTACTACAACCAGCTGTACTACATCGAGAGGCGGTTCTTCCCCCCCGACCGGTCGCTCGGCGTCTACTTCGAGTGGTTCGATTCGTTAACTGGTGAGAGCTTATAGTTTTTGTGAGAAAGGGCGTTTTTTGACAAGTTGAAAAAGAAACGTAAGGTGCAAAAATATTACATTGGACATCGAGGGGAGAAAGCCCTATTACACAAATTACGCTTTTGTATACTTACCTATTACTACTTTTCTACGTACCTACTTTTATAAAAAAAAATAGCACTTGCTGTATATAATGACTACTAGCAACGCAGTCATTATAGACCGCGGCAGTAATGTACTATTATAAACGTAATTAATAATTGAAAAAAATACTAGATAAAATCGACTCACCCGTTGCAGCTCAGACGGGTTGGGTGAATCTACGCTGTGTCTTACTTCCTGCGTCATTGTCCTCACTCGAAAATTTTTAAAAGTCCAATGCATCACAAGGATAAAAAATATGCAAATTAATACAATTTATTATTGTACTCTAATGTAAATGATGGCATATTTTTGATTTATTCCTTGTGATGCATTGGATTTTAAAAAAAACTAGTGAGGACAATGACGCAGGAAGTAAGAAACAGCGTAGATTCACCCGGTGGTGAATACCTAAAAAATCTAAAAAAGTTCAATAATTATAAAACGTGTTAAAATATTCACAGGAGTCCCGTCATGCCAGCGCACAGTAGCTTTCGAGAAAGCTTGCGTCTTGTTCAACATGGCTGGTATCTACACACAGATTGGCGCCAAACAGGTAAATTCTGTTTTATTATACAATGCGATAAGTGAATAATGTACACCTGAGTGGCGTTGTTGTACAACAAAATGACGTATTTTAATTATCTGTTAAATTTTCTCTTTGCTATACATGCTCGCTTAGAGCAACACGGCTTAAGCCGGCGTTGCTCTAAGCCAATAATAATGTACTCTATGCTCTAAGCATTCTCGAGTGAAGTTGCAATGGTGTTCCGACAGTCTATTTAATTTTATCGCATTTTGTATATTGTTTATACTGTTATTCCCATAGATATAGTATACTGAAAAGCACACAGATCACACAGTCTAATGAAAGGCTACCGGCAAAAAACTTGCCATTACCGAAATTCTCTGAACCGTCCGTCTCTGGCAAGTTTTCTTGTCGTTTTTAAGGCCGGCCACATACAGACGGAATCCCATACATACGTGATTTTGAACGCAGCTAATCCATACAAATCTATGGACTACCACCTTAGAGCATTCTAAGACTACCACACACATATACGGGATTTTTACGTACGTTAATCTTCATACATTATCGAAATTCTGTTCGGAATTCCGTAACGGGATTCCGTCTGTGTGTCAGCCATAGATATAGTATATTAAAAAGGGGCACTCAGCCACTCGAGCGAGTGGATGAGAAACAGCCTGTTTTGATGTGTCCGTTCCGATTCAATTGAACATTTTTATACTATTTATCTATGAAAGTATCGATATGTTAACAATGGATCGTCCCTACCCTACGACTCGCTAACCAATGAGAAAAAAATAAATGTCAAAGATGACACTGACAAACTTGACGATGGATGACATGCATGACAGATGACAGTTGACTTTCTGTGGAAAAAGCAAGTTGTGTTTAGAAATATTGAAATTGAAATTCTCTTTAATTTATTTATTGTTTACCTTCAATGATATCTTACAAAATGATAATTAGAATCCGTAAAATGCAATATGAATACCTTCTTTTAAAAGCTTTTTGTGGATATCTATTTAATTATGCCAGCGTACTAGCTTCATACATAATCTATACTGCAAAAATCCCGAAAAAGCCGCGAATAAAACCGACCGCGACTAACCGACGTAAACGAGTGGCGATCCAGATCCAGCTTATCTAATTCATGAGCGCCGCCATCCAGTAAGTATATGCGATTTCCTGCTGGTAGATGTCGATCAACTCTTGGCTGGCCGCTGGTCTATATAATTATCTTAGCTCATGTTATTGTAGTAGAGTGTAGACGTAAGTTTCCTGCTGGATAAAACTGTACATTAAGGGCCGCGAGGTCCGAGGTAGGGGGTGGGGAGGGAGGAAAAAGAGGGGTACCCCTTGGTACCCTCCACCCTTGAAGCAAGCCCTTGGTTTCTGAGATACTCATGGTTGAAGTTTGAGGTTATGACTGCACCACTGGTAAACCTAACCTATTAGAAGGGGGAGGGGTACAACCCTTCTTCAACCCCCATCTGCCGGAGGCACGCGGCACGCTCTCCGCTCGCTGGTCACCTATACTAACCTAACCTAATGAACTCTTTGAGACTTTTTTCTTGGCATGGCCCCCCATTCCCCTGCGTGCGGTTCTGTCACTAATTGTGGAAAAATTCTAAGCAACCAAGTAATTTAGAATATGCCTTTTAAGTTTTGGAATCCCTATTTTGATAAAGACATAGACTTACTTGAACGTGTTCAAAGAAAAGTTACAAAAATACCGAGACAACTAAAGAACCTAGACTATGAGACAAGGTTGAAATATCTAAATCTTACTATAATATTTATAGCTTGAAAGATTGTAGAAAGAGAGGAGACCTGATTGAGACTTTTGAGATACTAAATGGCCATTATGATATTCCAAACTTTGACAAGATGCTGACACAGAAAAGTAACGCTTACATATTATTTATAAGGGGGGACGCCAGCGAGGCCGGGCGGGTGATCAGTCACCTTGGTCGGGACCATTTCACCCATAACGCTTACTTTAGAGGACCCAGCTTCAAGCAACAACCCTCACAGGCACTTTTTGAGCAACAGAATGGTCAAAGCGTTGAACAATTTGCCAGAACAAATAGTCAGTTCAGTCCATCAGCCATTTTTTTTTGATGTCCCCACTGCTGGGGCACAGGCCTTCCTTATTGGGTAGATAAGGAGGACGGGCCATAACCCACCACGCGGGCCCAATGCGGATTGGTGGGTGTTAACGACTGCAAATGCAGCCGGGACCTTAACGTGCCTTCCGAAGCACGGAGGAGCTTGAGATAAAAAATTGTTGGTCACCTATCCCATGACCGACCCTTGCGAACGTTGCTTAACTTCCGCAATCGTTGGGCCAGGTGCTAAACCACTGCGCCACCGAGCTCCCAAACAAATAGTATCAGCCAACAACTTAAACCAATTTAAAAATAGATTAGACAAACACCAACTTAAATAAAGTAAAATATAGCAAAAATTGCAGGATACAGGCACTATCAGTTGCAACAACTGCTGGCCTGTTTAAATAATAATAATAATAATAATTTGGCGACCTATAATAATTTATTTCTTGAAAACTACTAGAATGCTTCAAAAAAGGACTTCACTGAAAAACTTCTTACATCGTGTAGTTTCTGTCAAAATATTATGAATCTCCAGACCTTTAACCTTTAACATACAGTTAATACAGTTTAGCCCCAGACTTTTTTGCCAGTGTTTTGTTTTTCTTTTCAACAGGAGCGTAACACATGCGCGGGTCTAGACGGGGCGGTCGACGCGCTGCTGCGGGCGGCCGGAACGCTGCGGTACATCCACGAGAATTTCACCAACGCGCCGTCCGTCGACCTGGCGGCTGACACGCTACTCGTGTTGGGGGCCTTAATGACCGTAAGTGTTAAATATTTTTGTATCTAAAAATTGCTACTGCAAGTCATGTGGTACTAAAATACAGGTTAAGTTATTTTGCGTGAGCTGTACGCAGTTTTTTACTATGGGAGTATGCTCGCAACCAGTCAGTGTGCACCCATAGTACCTACCTACTTGGAAGGTTGGGGTGTTCATACAAGTCAAATCAACGAAAATAATTGCAAAGCTTGCGTACTAAATGCATGCACACAGTCTTATTTTCAATGACGACGCCTTAATGCGAGTAGCTTTAGTATGTCATGCTCACTTTAAACATTTCTGCGGTGGTGTCGTGTGGGGCGGGTCGTTACGTTCCCTCAAATATGGTTGAGCGAAGCGATGGCTGGTCCATGCGTCATGCTCGTGAACGGGTGCTGCCAGTGGGAATGGGTCTGCTTCTGTCTGCTTGTACTAAGGGCGTCGTATATTTATATATATATATTTTTTTTCTCTGTTTGATGTTATCAATATGTATGGCACTTCTTACTCAAAACATAAAACTAATAGGCAAGTAAACCTTGTTTTGATTTCTCTTTTTTTTTATTGCAATCATTTTGCTTTATATAGTCAGTAGTTTTTGTAAGTAAAGGCCTATGAAAAGCTTTTGGATATTAGTTTTCAATTCAGTGCCTTAGGATGGGTAGCCTAAGTATGTCATGCTCTCTTTAATCATTTCTGCGGTGGTGTCGTGTGGGGCGGGTCGTTACGTTCCCTCAAATATGGTTGAGCGAAGCGATGGCTGGTCCACGCGTCATGCTCGTGAACGGGTGCTGCCAGTGGGAATGGGTCTGCTTCTGAGTACCTATCTTAACGCATATTGAATTGTAAGAATTGCGTTTTTTATTGTTATTTTTTATGTCTTGTCTCAAGTATTTTTTGGTAAATTTTGCCTACTTAGGTGCACTTTCGAGTAGCAGACATAGTGATTACTGATTTCTCAACTAGTTGAAAGTTATTTACTCTCACAATTACCTATCCGATATGTAGTAGGTATTTAATTTCAACCTACCTACCCATTGTGTACAAACTTTTGTTAATTATTGTGATGGAAAATGACCTCACTTTAAATGTGGAGCTCATTTTTCAATGTTGACGACTCTGTATGAAATATACAGGGAGAAAAAAGCAGCCCTTGACGAGTTTCTTGCCGGTTCTTCTCGTTACAAGGTCTCCCGCTCAGGGTTTGCGAACCGATGGCGTAGCTTCTTTGACATTCACAAGTGCTTGTAACAGCCTAGACTGAATAAATGATTTTTTGATTTTGATTTTGATTTTGAATGAATTAGTACTTAGACGAGACTTGAGCTCGATAGCACAGTGGTTTAGCACTGCCCAACGATTACAGAGCAAGGATTTGCAAGGGTTGCTCAGGATGGGTGACCAAAACATTAATATTATCTCAAGCTCCTACGTGCTTCAGAAGGCACATCAAGCCATTGGTCCCGGGCCGGACCAATGGCTTAATGTGCCAGGCACAAATCCAGAGGGGGGGATAGTTGGGATTTATCCCCGCTCGAAATCCAGCACACACAGAACAGGACTAATTCAAATTTAGCAGGCGAGTCACTCTCCGGTTTGCGGGATGCAGTTGTGCAAGAAAGTGATCACAAAACTTGTCCTTATATTTCGGAGATCTTTGTAAAGAATATGAAATTTACCAGATTACTCCCGGGCCAACCGAACGGTAAAATCACGTATCGGTGGCGGCGTCGTGTACAGGAGCGCTTAGGGACATTAAAGAAAGGCTGATGTCCAGCTCTCTGGGACCTTTTAAACTTGCCCTCATGTTTTTAATCTCCGAGGCCAATTCATAATATTAATCTTTGACTAAAATGAATGTTTTTTGTAGGCGCAAGCGCGGGAGTGTTTATTCGAGAAGCTGCAACTCCAAGCACGCGAGGCGTGCCGCGAGCGGGAGCTTTGCGACGACCTCGACATGTGCCTCGACCTCGCGCAGGAGAGCGCGCACCTCGCGCACACCTACCACCAGCTCTACGACAAGGTATGCCTCGTGCTGGTATAAGAAAGAATCATATTATACTTTTTAGCATGATGTGGTAATGGGGAAATATCTTAGCACTTGTTAAGAATCCGATTGGGCAGCACCACCTGTGCCTAACGACCTGTTATCTATAGGTATTATGAGTTATTTGCTATTAATTGTGGGGTTTGGCTAGTGATCCCAATGTCAACAAACAAAATTCATTATATCCTGAAACAGATCTCAAATGGCTCGGTGGGACCACGGGAGGCGGTCGTGGAGGGCGGCCGCTAGCGCCATCAGCAATAGTGACCCCCTCCTGGTGAGCCTCACATACGAACCTCCTGTGGCCATACCATGAGTTGATGCAAACTGTTTACGTTACCGTAAACTATCGTTGTATATCTTTCACTCGCACTGACTGTGAGCAGTATATCCGATAGTTTACGGTAACGTAAACAGTTTGCATCAACTCATGGTAGGGCTACTGTTCACCTACAGTGAAAAAAAATGGATACTGTCTTGACAAATACAAAAAAAGTCTAGACAATCACCCAACTGAACTAGCAAAACAGCTGACATTGCCAGATTGTATGAGACAAACTGCCAGATATTATGTAAAACTCCGCTTAGACTAATTTCACAGAATAGATAATAGTACTAGCGTACAGAAGTTGCACTCCGCAAAATCGTTTAAATAATTTGCGACTCTTGCTCCGACACAATAAAGTACAATTCAGGTCGCACAGCGCTCCCTTCGCTCCAAAACATTCAATTAGTAGTTGCCTCTCTTTCTATCGCGTAGGTCTTATCTTTTCTGATGTATGAAATTTGTCCTCTCAGAGGACGCCGAGCGCTTCAGACTCGCGCGCGGAGTGACAGAGCCCTGCTAATTCAAGAATGAGTGGGCTCTCGATGGAGCGCCTTGTCATTCTTAGCAACAAATCTGCTCATAGTCCAAGAGACTGATTGCACGATAAGAATGAGCGGTTTTCAAAAGGCAGTTTAAGAAAAAAAAGAAGTACCTAAAAGACGGCTAGAATTCGTTTTTCAACTAAGTACGTAACTTTTTAAGAAAAAATCAAAAGATGAAAGGAGTCGATGCCAATTTTTGACGTTATAATGGCAATCTACTCCTCTTCGGGGAGTAATTTTTGCCAGTGTCAAGTGTTGAATAATTAAGTGGTATACTCAGCTGCTAGGAAAAAATAAAAAAAAGGTACGTAGTTCAATAGCGCCATCTATTAACATAAAAACAAACTAAAATTCTCAGCTGTCAGAAAACCGCTCATTATAAAAAAAAGTTCTTTGCTATCATATGAAAAGATGAGGCGTAATAATTTTGTTTACGTTTTTGTGGAATAAAAAACGGAAGTGCCATATGAAACTTTTACTATTTTCCTTAGATGCAGACTGAAGGTGTCTTCAACTACGTGCCATATTCGTGGGTCTCCCTAGTCCACGTTAAGACTGAATATTATAAAGGTAAAAGCTTAAAACTAGAGATGTGCCAGGTGGGAATATTCCCGGCAATATTGGGAATATTCCCAACTCTAAGGCAATATTCCCGGCATCAAATCAATGATAATTTACTTTGTTTTTAAATTCTAAAATCTTATCTCAGAATTTCCTTTTCCTTGTTTCGATGAAAATGATATACTTACCTTTTTTAACCGACTTCCAAAAAAGGAGGAGGTTCTATGTTCGTCTGTATATTTGTTTTTTTTTTGTGTATGTCCACCGATTACTCGAAGACGGCTGGACCGATTGAAATGATTCAAACGTTATTACATTAGGTAAACTCCCAAGTTGGTCCCATTTTTTAAAATTTGGAAATCGGTTCAGTACTTTTCAAGTAATTTTGTACGAAAATAGTATGATTTTGTGTGAATTACCTCGATGATTGGTCGTATTACTTCTTTGTTTATGAACCGAATAAGATAATAATTTTTTTGTTGGAATAAAAAAAAAGGAATTTGTTCTCCAGCCCCACCCGACTTGAATAGAGGTTTTTGAAGTCGGTTTTTTGTTTTTTTTTAAACAATTTTTTTAATAACAGCTCGTCACTTTATCTTTACTTATAAACGGTTTACCTTTTGGCAGCGTTAGCCCACCAGTACTGTGCTACGGGATTACTGAACGCTCCCTCGGGGCCGCGCGCGAGGGAACGACTGGCGGCCTTGTATTCGCCGGCGGGGGACAGAAATGTCGACAACGGTAAGGCAACAACACTTTTTAGGGTACGCGAGGAGCTCGGTGGCGCAGTGGTTTAGCGCCTGGCCCAGCGATTGCGGAAGTTAAGCAACGTTCGCATGGGTCGGTCATGGGATGGGTGACCAAAAATTTATTATCTCGAGCTCCTCCGTGCTTCGGAAGGCACGTTAAGCCGTTGGTCCCGGCTGCATTTGCAGTCGTTAACACCCACCAATCCGCATTGGGCCCGCGTGGTGAGTTATGGCCCATCCTCCTCACCAACCCATAAGGAAGGCCTGTGCCCCAGCAGTGGGGACATTAAAAATGGCTCTATCTAGCCATTGAAAAATCAGCCCTAAGGTGTGCAAACTATCGGACGTAAGTCGCGGACGTAACCATAGAATAATATGACGTCATAGGACGTCTGATAGCAATCTGTGAATCTGATCCGGCCGCTATCAATACTTTTGATTGGTGGAAATATGTCAGAAATGACATTTGACATTTGAAACAACCAATCAAACGATTTTAGCACAAACGCTTGTGGCGCCATTAGTTCCTTCGATTTGCATCCCCATTTGGTGACAAAATGAACCAAACCAAACAATCGTTGTAATTTTCTATAGCAATGTTTATGAAACAGGGCCCTTGTGTCTTTTGGCAGCACTAGCTGTCATGTTGCCAGACGTCAGATAGAATAGATATTTTATAGAAATATGTATTTTATTTGAAATTTAGTCAAATACAAAATCCCCGCGCTCGAGTGTTGTAAATAAATAATAATAATAAATAAATAAATAATAAATATTTGACAACATCACATACATTGCTCCGACTCCAAGGTAAGTAGCTAAAGCACTTGTGTTATGGAAATCAGAAACAACGGTGGTATCACAAACACCCAGACCTGAGACAATATTGAAAAGTTCATTTTCTACATTGACCCAACCGGGGATCGAACCCGGGACCTCAAGAGATGGTGACGCCTTGAAAACCGGCGTGCAAACCACTCGACCACGGAGGTCGTCAAAATAAATACGATACTTGAGAATTTTATTTAAAACTACTTAACTTTTTTTGCACTCCATTTTCACATTTGTTTCCATATCAAAAATACTGTTATGTTTATTGTTTTGCATCAAAAATAGGCAAGTGTTTTTGTTCCTATTAAGGTCTCTCCCTACCCACTACACCGTACCATACCATGACCGTGCTAGCAACGTGTCGGGCAAAAAAATATTCTTTACATTGAAAAGTATGACAAATTCATGGCCGGTGACGGAACGGTGTAGTGGGAATAGTGTTTTACTTTTCAATACAAAGTATATTTTTTTTTTGCCTGATAAGTTCCTAGCACAGTCATGGTATGGTACGGTGTAATCGGTCTAAACCGTTAATCGTAGGTATATTGATCTACAGGGTCTGCAATGGTTCCGTCAGTGAAAGATCAGGAGTTAGACCTCATGGCCCTCGGGAGAGCACATCTGTCTGAAGCCCTGGCGCTGTATGAGGAAGCTTTGAGGCTGCAGAGAATGTGCAGGTATGTGTGCTATACGCAGCGAACTAAAATCTATGGAAGTGGCAAGCGCCGAACCTGAGTCTCCGGAGCCAAATATTGCTTAAAAAATGCCACCATAGAGCCAAAAAATTACAACCCGCACAGCATTTAGCATTAGCTTTACAGTAATAGGGAACATGCATAAGTCACCGATTTTGATGAATTTGAGCTTGATCGCTGCGGACACTTATAAAAACATGATGGAACAGAAAAAAAAACTAAAAAAAAAATATTTTGGTTTTATCACTTGATGAAATCAGGGGAAAATAACCATATTATTTTTTTCATTTTCAGATATAATGCACTTTACAGTCAGATAGAATATCGAATAAGAAATAATATTTTGTATGACACATATTATGTACGGTCGGCAGCACGTCAGACTATACATGTTGCCCTTGCGACCGCCTTTATGCCGTACGTAATAAGAGCTGTTTTCGTAGTTCAACTGTTTAACCTAACGTGCTGTCGTGCGTACTTAAACGCAAAATTTAGGGGGATAATTGAAGATAATTGGCTAGCTCCATATTAAACGCGCCTCAAACACACCTGAAACGTGACAAGTGACGTCACCGTTTTGTATAGAGCGTTTTCGGCGGGTGCTGCTGCGTGCTAACTTCAAGTAACTATATCACGAGAAAAAAGCAATAGAAAAGATTTAATATTACAGTACGCATTATACTTTTGATTTTGATTAAAAAAACATTGATGCGTATTTCCTATTGCAGTTCGTATTTTAGCAACAAAAAACTGAAATACATTTTAAAATGTCTGTAATCTTATATTGCGAAAAGTGGCCGAGACACATTTTTCAATTACGCACTCAGATTTAAGTCGAGGCCAGTTCACGATCTGATGAAAAGTCTGATTTTTGAACTTCCAATGTGAAGAACTGATGTAAAATTCTACTTCACAAAAATTACTGTAGACTGAAAAAGAAACAAAGAAGCAAATTAACGAAAAGAATATTGAAAAATGGCGTGGTAACTCTGTAAAAAAATCCTGAATAACACCATAAAAACTTATAAAACTAAATTTCCAATCGTCACATTTCGTAATTTTCAACGACAGTGATATGATTATTTATGCAAAAAGGATAGCTTTTTTATCGATCTAACACAATAACCTAGTACATTTTTAATAAATGATCCAGTATTTCAGAAATCAATAAAAATGTACTAAAATTCGTCAAATTTCTGACGAAGCGTCAATTAAAGTTATGCAATATTCAACCTTATTCTAAAGACATAGTGATAGAGTAAATTTCGTGAACTGGCCTCGCCTTAAGAAATCTTGAGAAAACATGAAATGTGCGAGTGAGATCTGCAGTCAGCGGCAAAATCGCTACGGGCTCATGGACGAAACATCTAATATTTCATTAGATTTTATTTAGTTCAACAAAATGTTTTAATGGCCCCTAACTGGATTTAAACCAGCGAATTTAAATCTGTTTAAGGTGGTACCTTGAGCGAAAGTGGCGCCGCGGTGAATCATATTTAATATTATAATTCTAATACACAATTTTAAAAATGTTTATCGTGGAGATTTTAGGGCCCACAGTCTAGTATTTTTAGACGGTATCGTTACATTCCGTATGCTAGAAGTAGATAGCAAAACTGCTAAAAGTGGCCGTTTTTGACACATTTGCTATCTACTTCTACGAATGACTACGAGGGCATGTAGTGATACCTTCTAAAAATACTAGACCATGGGCCCTAAAATCTCCACGATAAACATTATTAAAATCTTTTTCTATTAATAACTTATTAAATAAAAACCTCCGAGGGCGCCACTTTCGGTCATACAACCGCCTTAAACCCAGCAGTCGGGTCAAAATCGGGTCCTTTGCCCATCTCTAGCTGTGATAGATAAGTAGAGCTACTGTTCGTTGTGCAGAGAGCTGCGCGGCAAGGAGGCGCTTTCGCGTGCTGTGCGCGCGGCGCTGGAGCGCGCGGCGGCGGCGCGGGCGCTGGCGCGCGACCCCGACTGGGGCGAGCTCCTCGACGCGCCCACCGTGCTGCGTGAGTATTATACATTGGGTGTATTCTGCCAGACAAATCTCGGATTCATCCTCGGACCCTACCTCTACAACAAAATTAATGTATTAACATTATACCCATATTATATTTTGACAATATTATATTATATTTATATATTATATTTTGACGACCTCCGTGGTCGAGTGGTTTGCACGCCGGTTTTCAAGGCGTCACCATCTCTTGAGGTCCCGGGTTCGATCCCCGGCTGGGTCAATGTAGAAAATTAACTTTTCAATATTGTCTCAGGTCTGGGTGTTTGTGATACCACCGTTGTCTCTGATTTCCATAACACAAGTGCTTTAGCTACTTACTTTGGAATCGGAGCAATGTATGTGATGTTGTCAAATATTTATTTATTTATTTATTATTTATATATACCCTCTCCACAAATTCGGTTTCAAATCCTTAGTTACCCAATACTTAAAAGCACTGGACTATACAGAAACGGAAAATCTACTAAAACCCATACAGTAACTAAATTGAGGAGCTCGGTGGCGCAGTGGTTTAGCGCCTGGCCAAGCGATTGCGGAAGTTAAGCGACGTTCGCATGGGTCGGTCATGGGATGGGTGACCAAAAATTTATTATCTCTAGCTCCTCCGTGCTTCGGAAGGCACGTTAAGCCGTTGGTCCCGGCTGCATTTGCAGTCGTTAACACCCACCAATCCGCATTGGGCCCGCGTGTTGGGTTATGGCCCATCCTCCTTACCACCCATAAGGAAGGCCTGTGCCCCTGGGGACATCAAAAATAGCTGATGGACAACTAAATTACATTGATTGAGATAATCAGGTCGTTATATTACGGTATTTTGTTTTTGTCCACTTTCCTATTACAACCCACATACACACCCACACTCACACACACACACACACACCCGTTTTACACCATTCACTGATACTAGTTGGGGTGCCTGCACTGCAATCCCCACCTTTTTAAATACTTAAGTAATTACACGTTCTCTAACCTATGTTCTTACTTACCTATATTTTTACTTACCTATATTTTTACCTTGTTTTGCTTCTGTAACTAAGCATTAATAATAGGGATGTTGACTAATGAATAAAATAACGAAATACTAATAAAAATCGTAAACATATTAAACTTTTAGAGTAGCTTGTATACCTCTTGGTTTTATATATTGCATATTATTTGTTTTATGACCCTTCAAAGTTGGGTGGACAAGTCCATTTAAAAAGTATACAATTTATTAAAATAAATGATACCTTTAATTAGTCCGTAAAATGTATAGCAAATTTGTCGAAGAAACCATTTTGATAAACACAATATTTAATATAGCTGAACAAATTTCCTATGCGTTGCATACAAACTAGCACGGCGTGACGTCATAACGTGCAAGCCATTAGTATGGAGCGTTTTTGATCGAGTCCATTTGTGTGCATTTCACACTGTGATATCTCGGGCAGTTTTCATGCTAGCGAATTAATTCTTTTACCAACGTTTCTTTTTTTGAGAGGTAATTTATGTAACATAAAATAAAAAAAATAGTCAACATCCCTATTTAAAGTGAATTTCTTCTTTCAACAATAAATACTGTCATCTCATAAGCTGAGGTTACCTGCGGTGTGGGGCCTAGTAAGGTTCCTCTATTTCGGGGACTAAAAGTTTATCCTAAGCTACTTATTTTAAAAAAAGAAAATAAATGCTTTTTATTATTATTATTATAGTAGCTCAGGTTCCTCTGGAACCTATTTCGAGGACTAAAAGTTTATCCTAAGCCACTTATTGTAAAAAGAGAAAATAAATGCTTTTTATTATTATTATTATAGTAGCTCAGGTTCCTCTGGAACCTATTTCGAGGACTAAAAGTTTATCCTAAGCCACTTATTGTAAAAAGAGAAAATAAATGCTTTTTATTATTATTATTATAGTAGCTCAGGTTCCTCTGGAACCTATTTCGAGGACTAAAAGTTTATCCTAAGCCACTTATTGTAAAAAGAGAAAATAAATGCTTTTTATTATTATTATTATAGTAGCTCAGGTTCCTCTGGAACCTATTTCGAGGACTAAAAGTTTATCCTAAGCCACTTATTGTAAAAAGAGAAAATAAATGCTTTTTATTATTATTATTATAGTAGCTCAGGTTCCTCTGGAACCTATTTCGAGGACTAAAAGTTTATCCTAAGCCACTTATTGTAAAAAGAGAAAATAAATGCTTTTTATTATTATTATTATTCATCGATCGCCATTGAATACATTTTAACCATGGAAAGTAATTTGTATCGTAATGTTCAATATTTTATTTTCCACGGTTAAAATGTACCTACTCTATGGCGATCGATGACTCGATTTATCTGGCAGAATGCACCCATTACTTGCCACCAAACCACACCCAGGACGCTCCATTCAACCGCCGCGTTGAAACTACCTATTACACACGCTACATAAACATAACACAGGATGACGTTTGTGTACACGCGCATCTATGTGCGTAAAGTCTAGGGCTACAAGCCTTGGCATGTATCTTTAAGGCGAGGCCAGTTCACGATCTGATGAAAAGTCTGATTTTTGAACATCCAATGTGAAGAACTGATGTAAAATTCTAATTCACAAAAATTACTGTAGACTGAAAAAGAAACAAAGAAGCAAATTAACCGAACAGAATATTAAAAAATGGCATGGTAACTCTGTAAAAAAATCCTGAATAACACCATAAAAACTTATAAAAATAAATTTCAAATCGTCAGATTTCGTAATTTTCAACGACAGTGATATGTTTTTTTTTGCTTTTTTATCGATCTAACACAATAACCGAGTACATTTTTAATAAATGATCCAGTATTTCAGAAATCAATAAAAATGTACTAAAATTTGTCAAATTTCTGGCGAAGCGTCAATTAAAGTTATGCAATATTCAACCTTATTCTAAAGACATAGTGAAAGAGTAAATTTCGTGAACTGGCCTCGCCTTAACGGTGACCGCCCGCGTACCTCACCTCTACACATACACAAAATACGCGTTCTGCGCATCCTCACCTTATTTCAAGATGTTTGCCTCGTACTGTACTTGCCACCAAACCACACGCCGGACACTACATGCATGGGTACTGTCAAGAACGAAAGTTGCTTAGCACTTTAGTACCTAAATG
This sequence comes from Agriphila straminella, assembly GCA_950108535.1. Taxonomy (NCBI): domain Eukaryota; kingdom Metazoa; phylum Arthropoda; class Insecta; order Lepidoptera; family Crambidae; genus Agriphila; species Agriphila straminella. The sequence continues at coordinate 2,493,192 of OX467324.1, read as the reverse complement.
TTCCAAACTGTAAGACATCTGTCAAAAAAGTTGCTATGACATAGCACTAAAGTGTTAAGCAGCTTTCGTTGCTGACTGTACATCCGCCGCGTTGTAACTACCTGTTACACAGACACTACACACATGACGTTTTAGTACACGCGCAACTGTGTGCGTGAAGTCTAGGGCTACAAGCCTCGGCAATGTATCTTGAACGGTGACATTTTATGCGCAGAAGTCATCTTGTGGTCTCATTGGCGGGAGACGTAGTACGGAGCCACTGCAAACATGCGCAGTAATCCCATCCATATGTCTCTCACCGCTAGAGATACGTGCCGTGACTTGTACCGACTACCGTGCAGTCTTTATTGGTTAGGCAGGTAGGTACTTACTTACCACAGATAATATAATACTATACTAGTACAGATACCTCACCCCATACTAAAGAAATGGCCCGGCTAAGGCGACTATCGGGGCGATTAAAAATGTTTTTCTCAAAGAATACTAGATGGCGCCGCTATCGTCGCAGCATGTCTTTACCAAGTTTTCAAAGAAACGTCAAAATCTTTGAAACGCAAAAAGCAAAACAATCTTAGTAGTACAAATTATTGCCGATAGGTGTCACTCAATTTTTATTGAAATTTGTTTAAAAAACCCTTCATTTTACTGTTTCACTACAATTTTGCATTTGGTGATTTTTTCAAGAAACAATTTAAAAGTTTCATGACTTTTTTATTTGTATTGAATATTACAAAAACAAATCGAAGCAGGTACTGCCATTTTTCCAACATTAGTTTAAACTTGCCTCACTAGATGGCGGTACCTGCTAACTAAGCCACATCTGATGTTCCCAGTGAGACCCCATGTTACTTACCCAGAAACTTTGGTATAGTACGAGGAAAACATCTTGATACTTTTTCGACGGAGTGGGGATAAGTTCGCGCATGTGCACTTGCGAGCGACCAATAGCGCGCGCCCCTCTCCCGCCCCCCGCGCATACACAAAATACGCGTTCTGCGTTCCCCACCCCATTTCAAGATGTTTGCCGGCTAATGTACTATCTATAATCCATCAATTTCTTTCCACAGCATCATCGAAGTTCCAGCTAGCTCTCACAGCTCCTGACTTCGCGCAGCATCGAGTTGACGATCTCTTCAAAGCTTTAGGGCCAATCGCCGTCTTTTCAGCGAAGCGCCATTGGAGCGCGCCAAGACTCGTCCAACTACAGAGGAACAGCGAGAAGCGCCGAGAATCTTCTAGAAGAATCCGAGCAGATTACACAGAAGAACTCAAGAAGAGAAACGAAAAGAGAGATCGGTCGGAAGACAACAGCACTTACTACAACCAAATAATAAGGAGCGACGAGAAATACACAGATGATTACGAGAAAAAGAAACTCAATAGGGTCATGAAACAAAATGGCGTCTACATCAACAGTTACAATAACAACAATTATGATTACCATCCAAAAGTATTAGATTACGACTCGAAATATGAGTATAGGAGTAAAAACGATACTCTCGTTAAGACTCCAACGGAAAATGGTTTGAATAAGTTGGATAGTTATGCGAATGGGAAAATGAGGAATGGGAGTGGTAATGGGGGGGGGAGGAAGAAAAGTGAGCTGAGGAGAGCTGCGAGTGAATATAATGTGGCGAGCAAGACTGATGATGGAGGGTTTGGATTCTCTGTGAGGGGGGATGCGCCTGTGGTCATCGCGGCGGTGGAAGTCAACTCTCTAGCTGATGTAAGTTGATGCAAGGAGGGGGGGGGGAGGGATAACAAGCTCTTAAGGCGAGGCTAGTTCACGATCTGATGAAAAGATTGATTTTTGAACTACCAATGTGAAGAACTGATGTAGAATTCTACTTAACAAAAATTACTGTTGACTGAAAAAAAAAAGAAACTAACCGAACAGAATGTTGAAAAATAGCACGGTAACTCTGTAAAAAAATCCTGAATAACACCTAAAAAAACTAATAAAAAAAATTTCCAATCGTCTCATTTCGTAATTTTCAACGACAGTGATATGATTTTTTATGCAAAAAGGATAGCTTTTTTATCGATCTAACACAATAACCGAGTACATGAAGTTGCGAAAAAAAATCAGCTGTTTCATACAAAAAATATTAACGAAAATATCAAAATGTTTGAAACAGCAGATTTTTTTTCGCCATTTCAAAGTTTCATTTTCGGCATTAGGCGTTTTTTTGTACAACGTTGTATACTTATTTGTTTGGATAAGGTTGGTTTCAGTAAAGTGCTAATGCCATCTCTTTCGTACAGATCGGTGGAATGCGAGAAGGTGACTTCATAATCTCTATCGGAGACAAAGACGTAAAGTGGAGTTCCCATGAGGAAGTAGTCCGTCTGATCCAGCAGGCTGGAGACACCCTCACCATGCGCCTCGCCACGCCCATGGACAAGACAATGCTCAAGGTATAGTGTCATCGCTGAAGTTGACGCTTTGCCACTTTTCTCTATAACAACTAACAACTTTGGCAGGCCAATATATTTATGATAATTTAGTTTATGTAAGGAAACACTATGATTCATTTGATAAGAACAGCAACATTCACCAGTTTAATACAAGAAATAAAGATAAACTTGCCGTTCCAAGATTTAGGCTTGCAAAAACGAGAGGTTCATTTATGGGGAAAGGCATAGCCTTTATTAATAAAGTTCCACAACAAGTGATTGATCTTCCTTTGCATGAATTTAAAAACCATGTTAAAAAAACGCTCATGGGTAAAGGTTATTATAAAGTTGACGATTATCTTAAAGATCAAAATGCGTGGAAATGATGTAACACATAACTTGCATTGTAACTTGATGTAATATAAGTACTTTATTGAAGTAATAAAATAAGTCTATGTTGTTGCCAATAATCCTGTCACCCTGTTGTAATTATCTGGTAACGATATATTCAAGTTTGTAAATATCGTTACTTATGGCTGTTACAGCTGATAAGTTTCTTGCGCCCGTTCTTCTTGTCAGCTAAAAAAGTCTGGAACGGGTGGTAGGAAAATATAGACGATTCAAAAGTACTTAATAATTAAGTTTATTTGAATAAAGCTTATTTCACTTTCACTTTCACTATATTACAACAAAAATATCCCCAATGCCGGAAATGGTAGAGAAAACGTGTAGCAGAACAGAATTAATGGCTAACCCAGAATATGGTAAATAGGGACCATCAAACTGAACAACTTTTACTATGGGACCAACTCTGGAATCGCGAAAAAAAAAACAGCTGTTTCATACATTTTGATATTTTCGTTATTATTTTTTGTATAAAACAGCTGATTGTTTTTCGCGATTTCAGAGTCGGTCCCATAGTGAAAGTTGTTCAGTTTGATGGTCCCTATCTACTACCATATTCGGCTTTAGAGATTTTTTGTAAAACGTTGTATAACGGGTGTAACAAGACACTCAACGAAGCCGAAGTCCACGCATTCCACCCATCATCAGGATCGTTTTTGTCTTTTGGACTATACCTAGGAAACCAATAGCTACGAAGTTATTGAAGGTCAAAGTAAAAAAAAAACTTTTTTTTTATGAAATCTTATTTTATTCGTTATTTCCTATTTTTGTCTACAGAAACATTATCAAAATTTTATGTATTTCGTAACAAACAATGGCTTCACTACGTCATCACTCAATGTATTTCATGAGCGTGCACATAAACGTTGCCTTTCAACTTGGTCGCACGCAGCTGTGTAGCATTCATTCGTTGTACGCGTTACATTGCGTGGTAATGTATGCAATTATTTTTTAACACCAAAAATCAAAATCGTTTCCCAGCAATATTTTTGAACAGAAATGGTCCTGACCAATACGTAGACCTCGGCTTCGTTGAGGGTCTTGTTACACCCGGTAGGTAATTTTCATTTCTGTATCTAGGCGTCACCCGAAACCGCACGCCAGTCGAACTCCAACCAAGGCTCAGTGTCCGCCGCGTCGACGGCGTCCAGCGGCTCGACCGCCGTCACCGCGCGTTCCTCCGCGCGCCGCCCGCCATCTTGGAACCCGTTCCGACGCCACACCACGCGGGAGAACAGCTCGCATCGCGGCTCGCACACTAGCAACGTCATATTTAGATAGAGGGCACTCTTTATGGTTAATTTGGCATAAAACTATCGACTTAGTTCTCGACAGCCGTCACCGCGCGCCGCCCGCCATCTTGGAACCCGTTCCGACGCCACACCACGCGGGAGAACAGCTCGCATCGCGGCTCGCACACTAGCAACGTCATATTTAGATAGAGGGCACTCTTTATGGTTAATTTGGCATAAAACTATCGACTTAGTTCTCGACAGCCGTCACCGCGCGCCGCCCGCCATCTTGGAACCCGTTCCGACGCCACACCACGCGGGAGAACAGCTCGCATCGCGGCTCGCACACTAGCAACGTCATATTTAGATAGAGGGCACTCTTTATGGTTAATTTGGCATAAAACTATCGACTTAGTTCTCGACAGCCGTCACCGCGCGCCGCCCGCCATCTTGGAACCCGTTCCGACGCCACACCACGCGGGAGAACAGCTCGCATCGCGGCTCGCACACTAGCAACGTCATATTTAGATAGAGGGCACTCTTTATGGTTAATTTGGCATAAAACTATCGACTTAGTTCTCGACAGCCGTCACCGCGCGCCGCCCGCCATCTTGGAACCCGTTCCGACGCCACACCACGCGGGAGAACAGCTCGCATCGCGGCTCGCACACTAGCAACGTCATATTTAGATAGAGGGCACTCTTTATGGTTAATTTGGCATAAAAACTATCGACTTAGTTCTCGACAGCCGTCACCGCGTGCCGCCCGCCATCTTGGAACCCGTTCCGACGCCACACCACGCGGGAGAACAGCTCGCATCGCGGCTCGCACACTAGCAACGTCATATTTAGATAGAGGGCACTCTTTATGGTTAATTTGGCATAAAAACTATCGACTTAGTTCTCGACAGCCGTCACCGCGCGCCGCCCGCCATCTCGGAACCCGTTCCGACGCCACACCACGTGGGAGAACAGCTCGCATCGCGGCTCGCACACTAGCAACGTCATATTTAGATAGAGGGCACTCTTTATGGTTAATTTGGCATAAAACTATCGACTTAGTTCTCGACAGCCGTCACCGCGCGCCGCCCGCCATCTTGGAACCCGTTCCGACGCCACACCACGCGGGAGAACAGCTCGCATCGCGGCTCGCACACTAGCAACGTCATATTTAGATAGAGGGCACTCTTTATGGTTAATTTGGCATAAGAACTATCGACTTAGTTCTCGACAGCCGTCACCGCGCGCCGCCCGCCATCTCGGAACCCGTTCCGACGCCACACCACGCGGGAGAACAGCTCGCATCGCGGCTCGCACACTAGCAACAGTCATATTTAGATAGACACTCATAATTCGCGGTTACTTTGGCACAAAAACTATCGAGATAGCGAACACAAACGGTCAAATATTTGTAGGTACGATCGTGCTTTTATTTTATTTTTTTTATTTTTTATTTATCAATTTGCAGAAAAAATCGTATGCGCGCCTTAACGCCCCCACGAACTAAACGTATGTTAGTGACGGCAGCGGCGTGGCAAGCGATTTTAACCTTACTTAGAAAGGTTAAAGCGGAAATGTTGTCGATAGTACACTGTCTTATAGGAAATCTTAGTTCCATTTACAGAGCTAGATGGCGCTGTACTTTGAATTTTAATTGATATTTCGGGCTCGATACGAATTCGATTCGCACGCGATGGTTTTTCGTACATATTGATCTTTTTACTATGATTGTCAACCACGTGATCTCCATACAAACGGCGATAACGTTTCCCACCCTCTAAACCTTAACCTACAGTAATTAATTTTTGGTATTTTTTTGAAATGGCTGTACGTTTTGATTTTTTAAATTTCGAAATATTTGCATTTTAGTGATTTCATACAAAACACAGAAGTGCCAATATTTTCAAATCTAAGTACAATGAATATTTTAAAAATCAAAACGTACAGCCCTAGTTTTTAGGCATTTCAAAAACATACCAAAAATTCATTGCTGTAGGTTAAGGTTTAGAGGGTGGGAAACGTTATCGCCGTTTGTATGGAGACCACGTGGTTGACAATCCTCTTAAAGTCGCCGCCTAATGCAGATGAAAGCGTATGCTAAAATGCAGTGCGAAGCGGAGCTAATTTTATGATGCATTGAAAGTGCTGAAAGCAATAATATTAAATAACATTGGCTGAAAGCGGTTTTAAGGATGCCTCTTCATTGAGGCGTAGCGAGGTGGCGGAGCGGAGAAACGAGGAAATACTAACCAATAGGATTGCGGAGCGGAGAATTTATGCAGTTGTTAATATTTCCTCGTTTCTCTGCTCCGCCGCCGCCTCGCTCCGCGTCAATGGACAGGCAGCCTAAGAGAGATTATAAAAGGCGGGAACTCCACTCACTACTGGTAAATTCATAAATACATGACGTGGAATTTCCGTCTCTTTATTACAAGAGGTCTATCTCATTGTATTTATGAGGTATGATTTACTTCATAAAATTGGTTTTAAGTTCCATCAGCGATCGCTAGATGGCGTTGTTTTGTATTTCCATTGAAGAATTTGTAAATATATTTGCATAAAGTTCACAAAGTCATGTAAAATAGTGTATTAGTATTAGTATTGTTTTCCAATACAATTTCACATTCCATACATAATAAATGAAACGGTTCCCTCCAATTTCGTTGAATAAGTAAGCAGTAACGCCATCTGTTGGCCAATTGTAGTTTCTTAGTTAATCATAGTTTGTTTTATTGGAATTAAAAATCTATCGCATCCTACTTATAGGTACAACGTGTAGCAGAACAGAGTTAATGGCTAACCCAGAATATGGTAAATAGGGACCATCAAACTGGACAACTTTTACTATGGGACCAAATCTAAAAACGAGTCATACATTTTCATAATTGCGTTATTTTTGTATGAAACAGCAGATTTTTTTTCGCGATTTCAGAGTTGGTCCCATAGTAAAAGTTATTTTTCCATAAGTATAACAGCTAATTGTATTTAAGGTTCCTATATTAGGGTAAGGGAACTTAATTTTTTGGCTATGATATCCCAAAGTGTTGAATTAGTTATGTATTCGTTTCCTTGAAATGTTTAGTGCCTTCCTGTCTAAGCAAATTGCAAAGTTTATTGGTACTTAAATTGTAAAATGATGAATCGCAAGGAGATTACAACCGGTCAAGTTAAGGGGATTGTCAACCACGTGGTCTCCATACAAACGGCGATAACGTTTCCCACCCTCTAAACCTTAACCTACAGCAATGAATTTTTGGTATGTTTTTGAAATGCCTAAAAACTAGGGCTGTACGTTTTGATTTTTTGATGAAACAATGTTGACCTTTGCGTTATTTGTTTAAATTAATTGTTAAAATTTAACTTATTATACGGGTGGCAACTCTAAATTGGTATGCTAGATTGGAATATGTAATCGCGGCTTTACGCGACTTTAGTTTTTTGATTCGTTTGCGTTGTCTATGGTAATAATGGATAGCACAGAGTAAATATGACTTATTGCTCTGAATTTGGCAGCATTTGGTTAAGAACTGTCACTTTTTTATTTAAAAAAGTTATGCACAGTTGTTTGGAATAGGTGTATTTAAGTACCTAGTTGAAGCCATTGGCGGATCCAGGGGTGGGGGCATGGGGGCCATGCCCCCCCCAAGAGTACCTACAAGATTAGTGGATGAAACTGACTAAAAATCACGCTGCGCGGGCCTTTTGTTATTTAATATAGATAAGAGTACATACAAGTGGCTAAACTGACAAAAAATCGCGCTGCGCGGCAGTTTTTTTACTATAGACAACACCACAAAATTATTGGCTAAAAATCGCCGTTTTGTCTATAGGCAGTATTTTTTTTCTAAATCAGGCAGACCCTAAAACCGAGGCTCCGATGACCCCCCCCCCCCCCCCCCCCCCCCAAATATAAATCCTGGATCCGCCCTTGGTTGAAGCAGGTACTTATTCATATCAGTAATTTGTTTTTAATGTATGATTTAAGCTTAGAATAATAACACTTAGAAGCCGTGTCCTCGTATGCATAGTAAGGCAACTAATACCATGCCAGAATGGCTTAATTTTCAGATTTATATCCTTCATACGTTACCTAAACTAAAATCCAATAATATTGTAACTAATCTAATAAATGTAGGAGAATTGAAACTGTTTTGTACCTACTTATTCGGTATGATAAGGTAATAATGTACCTAAAATAAAAATCAGAAAACAGAGTCATTTTGGCTGTTTTGCCTCACTTTTGACAGTGCGCTTTGTAGAGAACTATCGTTCTAGGTGTTATTATTCTAAGGATTAATAAGTAAGTAGGTATTTTGTTCAACACAATTTGTAAATTGTCAATTTTTCATACTTCATAAGAGTTTTTTTTGTGTTTAGTGTAATCAATAGGGTACTAAGTATTAAAGGTATTTTTATATGCTCAAGTTTGTAAATTAAAGGAAATATATTTTACCAAAATAACTGATAAACATGTACCTACCCTATTGATTTAAGATCAATAATTTTGGTTGTGATTGACAGAATAAGGTTTTTTTTAAGATTTAATCACAGCCGAAAATGTTGATAGGTAGTATAGTAGAGTATTTACCTAACTATAATTTTGAATATTAACTGAATTTCGTTGTGTTATAAATAATTGTAGAACCTGTAAAAAAGCAATGTAAAAAAAATAAGTCACAATATTATGTTAATGACTGTATAAAGTATGATAATTAAGTAGATACATATTACCTATATTTAAAGATCAATAAAGTTTACATAAATGAAACATACCTTATAATGTTGTTTTAAATGAAAAGATTATTCCAATTAATGTAGCCATGATGTTTCCGATAATGTGATTTTAAATTGGTGTAGTTTTGAACCTTTTGAACCCATAGAATTAAATATTAAACTGTGATGGTCTAATGCAGTCACCTTTTTTGGGCGGAGAACCCTAGTAATAGTAACCCTAAAGTAACAAGTTTTTGGTGAAATCACACCTTAAGGCGAGGCAGCAAGCTCGAAACTCTTTCACTATGTCTTTAGAATAAGGTTGAATATTGCAAAGCTTTAATTGACGCTTCGCCAGAAAATTGACGAAATTTAGTACATTTTTATTGATTTCTGAAATACTGGATCATTTATTAAAAATGTACTCGGTTATTGTGTTAGATCGATAAAAAAGCTATCTTTTTGCATAAAAAATCATAGGTATCACTGTCGTTGAAAATTACGAAATCTGACGATTGGAAGTTTTTTTTATTAGTTTTTATGGTGTTATTCAGGATTTTTTTACAGAGTGCCATTTTTCAATATGCTGTTCGGTTATTGTGTTTCTTTTTTAGTCTACAGTAATTTTTGTGAAGTAGGTGATCCGAGATGGAGTGAAATCGAACGTAACTCTATTCACTTTGGGCACAGAATATATAATAGTACTAACGTACTTTGGGTTCAAATCAGTGCGCGTTCCAACGCGGCGGTTGCGTTGAGAACTTGCACCGAATTCTTAATTTTTACATGTTTTTATTACTTTTCTTCGCTTTCAAATTAAGATTGAAGGTATTACCATCGCTGATTTTTATGGTTGGTTTTAACATAAACGAATGTTCTGTTTCGGAGAAATTTTGCAAATAAGACCAGAAACAGGGCCCACGGAATATTTTTTAACATCAAAGGTGGTAACATTTTTATAAATGCTTTCAATGCTACTTAACCTACATAAGTAGGTACTTAAGTAGGTACCCAGAAGAGCTAGATAGTACGATATCTACTTATCCATACCTACTTTACTATTTTTACTATGATCAGAGATTGACTGAGTTTTTTCTTGCTAGGTAGGCTAGGTAGGTATTTAAAAATGTGTCTTTTCTGCTACTTTTATTACCGATCTTGCTGTTTTTTTATCGTTACTCCTGTATTTCGAGAATCGGAATATTCCGAATGTTTCGGAATAATTCAGAATATTTCGGAAGTATTCCAAGGGAATTATTCGGAATGTTTCCCGACAGCAACTGTAGATTTGACGCATGTCAACGCCTAACACGCCGTCAGATGACATCGGTTTTCATAGTGAATGTATGCACTAGGATCACACTTATCTTACGAATGTGTTGCCTACTTGAAAAAAGAAGATAGATAGATTAACTCTTTATTGCACACACATTAAAAAGGAATACAGTATAACTTAAAACTTAAGACTAATGGTGGGCAAAGGCGGTCTTATCGCTGGAAGCGATCTCTTCCAGACAACCTTTGATTCAGACAATAGGTACCTGAGAAGGGATATAAAAACGGTGTGCTAACTACATACAAAATTAACAAAATAAAAAGAAAAGCTTATACCTACAATAACTACATATACAAAATCAATAAAAATACACTACATAAACTTAAATAAAATATATAAGTTGTTGCAAACTAAGATTTAGCCAGTAGGTAAGCGTGTAGATGGGTCTTAAATGCGGCGAGGGATTTCGAGTGTCGGACATCAGGTGGAAGATTATTCCATAAGCCAGTAGCTGTAACCGTAAACGAGTCCCTGTAGTATCCAGAGCCGGAGTGAGGAGCTCTAAGGCGATTGTCGGATTTGCTTCTAAGATCCCGATTATGATCCACGCCAAGGGGCTGGAAACGCTCTTTGAGATAGGAAGGAGATCTGAAGATTAAAGAAGAAGAATTTTTTTATCAATAAATACGTTAGAAAAGGTCATTTTTAATGTTTGACTGTTGTTTCCACCACCCAGTTGTTAATCACCCCAGTTTACCGGCATGTACGAACATGCCCGGACCAAAGAGAATATCGAAAAAAAATCTTATACTTACAATACCCGGGTGAATCTACGCTGTTTCTTACTTCCTGCGTCATTGTTCTCACTCGAAAATGTTTAAAAATCCAATGCATCACAAGGAATAAATTAAAAATATGCCATCATTTACATTAGAGTACAATAATAAATTGTATTATTTTGCATATTTTTGATTTATTCCTTGTGATGCATTGGATTTTTGAACATTTTCGAGTGAGGACAATGACGCAGGAAGTAAGAAATAGCGTAGATTCACCCACCCCGTTAGTAGTGTAAATTCATTGTTTAATCTATGTACATTAAGTTATTGTCAAGAACTGGTGGCAACCCTAATCGGTGAAATCAGGGGCCGTACCGGCTAACTTACATGGCTATCGTAATCGTTTTCATTTGACAGATGGATGTGACACATCGCTACTTTATAATAATATGGTAAGTTTTTATTTATGCCAAATAGAAGCAGCAATGTGTCACATCCATCTGTCAAATGAAAGCGATTACGATAGCCATGTAAGTTAGCCGGTACGGCCCCAGATACTAATTGGGGCATAGTGTGATCGCTACATCCAATTTGGGTTCCTAGATTGGATCCCCAGTAGGGACGCTAGATCGGCGTATGTAATCGCGGCTAAGGTGGACACACACGGTCCTTCCATCGCGCCAAATGGATGGACGTACGTCGAAAATTTGCTCGTGTGTGTCGAATCTGTCATCCAAATTTCCAATCACGGATTCCGTAAAACCACGGCCCACATCCAAAAGTTTGACCGTGTGTGCGCATATCGTCAATCGTTTGATTTAAATCAAATTGATTAAATCAAATGGACGGATGCCAAATTTTGATCACTCGATCAGTTCAAATAGGGATGTAGCGATTAAACAAGAACATCGTTATCATTAAAAAAAAGACCATAGAACCACAGGATTTTTATTAATAAACTGGATAAAAAGAGATTAAATCAAATCAAATCAATTGTTTATTTGCGAACATGTGGTGAAACAAAGGTCTTAAACATAAAATGTGCCATTACATGCTGCCGTATGTATACAGCGTGCAAATATTTGAACATTAAATATTATTAATAGCTATTTGATAGCAAATAAAAACAGCATAGGGCAAGTATCATTCATTACAAATTGCAGCTATGTCATAATTATAATTATATAATGTCAAAGTAAAATAATTTAGTCATAAAAAAAACACTCTCATGCATCACAAATATTGAATTAATGGAATACAGAACATAATTATTTACTTAATTGATTTGTCACTTAAAAAATCAGAAACACAGTAATAATTTTTCGTCAATAATAATTTCTTTAATTTATCTTTAAATTTAAATAGCGTTAAACTTGTCAATTCAGATGGGAGTTTATTGTACATTCGAATGGCCATGCAATATGAATTTTTAGAATATAATTTCAGCCTTTGGTATGGAATACGTAATTTATCACCTATTCTCCCTCTATGGCCATAGTCATTATTTGTTTTAAATAGGTACAGATGCTTCTTAACAAATAGGCAAGTTTCTAAAATGTACAGACAGGGGAGTGGCAGAATTCCTAGTTCCCTGAATAAAGGTTTGCAACTATCTAAGTAACCCGCACCACATATCGCTCTTATGCATTTTTTTTGGAGTCTAAATAAACGAATAATATCCGTACAATTACCCCACAGTATAATGCCATACCGTAATAAGGAGGAAACGTAGCCATGATATGCCATGAGAGCAGCTTCTCTAGATACACTTTGCTTTATTCTTTTTAAGGCATATACAAATCTATCTAATTTGCTAACTAGGGTCTGAATCTGACATTTCCAATTACATAATTTATCCACTGTCAATCCTAAAAATTTAATACTGTCAACTTCTTCAATGTATTTATTATTATACTCTAAGTTCAATTTTATGTCATTATTATTTCTAGCCTGAAAAGTCATAAGTTTAGTTTTGTCAACATTTATGCGAAGGTTGTTGGCTTGTAGCCATTTGTCAACTTTTTCCAGATTGTCCTTCGCCAGAGCAGCAAGTTCGTCTCTGTTTCTGCTCTTGATTATCAATGTAGTATCGTCAGCGAATAGAATGCTTAGCGCACTACATGCTGATGGTAGGTCGTTTATGTAGATAAGGAATAGGAGTGGACCCAGTACGCTTCCTTGCGGTACTCCACACCTATTCGGACGGCTATTAGACCTGAAGATAGTCTTTGTTTTTCCAGAAATTTTGGAAATTTCTACATATTGTTCCCGATTACTCAGGTATGATTCCAACCAAGAGTGAGCATTACCCCTGATTCCATATTTGTCAAGTTTGCTTAGCAAAATTCTGTGAGAGACGAAATCAAAGGCCTTGCTCATGTCCAGAAAAATCGCCGCAGTTTTACTGCCTAAGTTTAAATTACTTGTTATGTGATGAAGTAAGTGAAAACATGCTAGACTCGTGGATTTACCTTTTCTAAAACCAAATTGTGCGCAAGTTAATAAGTTATGTGATTCTATAAAACTTAGTATTTTGTCATACATAACTTTCTCAAACAATTTCGACAATATAGGAATGAGTGTAATGGGTCTATAGTTGTTAATATCGTCGTAAGGACCTTTCTTGTGAAGAGGTTTAACCACCGATTGTTTTAGACGAGACGGGAAATGTCCTTCTAAAAAAGAGAGATTCAGGATATGAGTTAAAGCTGTTACTAAGTACTTAGCACTTTCAACAATCACTTTAACGTTAATATCGTCATATCCAGTTGAGTTAGTCTTTTTCATTTTTTTAATAATTTTTAATATGTCAGATTCATTCACTGCTGTCAAAAAGATACTACTTGGATTATTATCAATATTATATGTCAAATTAGTAAAATTAGAATTTATTTGTTTATTTGTCATGTCAATAAAATGGTTATTAAATGTTTCGGAAATATCTTGAGGATCTTTTATTGTTTTACCACTATTAAGTTTTAGTTCATGTATATTACTGTCAAAATGCTTGTGATTTATATTTATATATTTATATGCTTGTATTAAAAAAGAACAAATAAACTTTTCACGCAGATGAAGTCGCGGGCGGGACTCGCGGAAGGCACATTCGGAGCAAGTAATGAACATAACTAAAACTTTTTAACCGACTTCAAAAAAAGGAGGAGTTATGTATGTTACTCGATTACTCGAAGACGGCTGGACCGATTTGAAAAATTGATTTTTTGTTTGAAAGTATATACTTCCAAGTTGGTCCCATTATCATGAAGTCAGGATCTAATGATGGGTTCCTGCTCAAATCAAGGGAACTCTTCAAATATATAGGCACACCTTTAGCGATTTTGGTATTTTCTTAAGTAACCTATGCATTTGCTATCGGAAAGTACCATTTTGGTGAAATAGAACTGATGATGAAGACCATAAATGATAATCGGAATTATTCAATACTAAGTTTCATTGGTGTGAAATGATTACTTTTACATGGTTGCATTAATTATTTTAAGCTCCTATAAGTACCTATTTATTTATTAACAAAAAAAATGAAAATATCGATGGTACCTATATCGATATTTTTCCAACAACCCTAGCATCGCTACAAAATGGATGTGGGTTTTGACGTACATCGTTTGGCGTGATGCCAAACGATTGATCGTAGTTTGGCTGTACGCCAAACGATTTACGCCGGTGTGTGTGTGGCCTCAAAAAGTGGCGTCCGTCCATTTGATTTAATCCAATTGATGTACATCAAATGGACGGACCGTGTGTGTCCACCTTTAGCTTGCTACTTGCTACCAGGGACCGGATACCGATATATTCTGAATATCGATATTTTAACGAAAATATCGATAGCGGTATCGATAACTGAGATAAATACCGCTATTTGTATCGGTAATATAAAGTACTGGTATTTTGTATCGATAATTTTATCGATACACAGTACTGATATGCTAGGCTGAGAAGCGACGTTGCATGTTTGCGCGCTGCGGGGCGGGCGGGTTGCGGAGAGGTACGGTACGGCAACAGCGCTCAAGCAGCTAGCATGCAACTAATTAATTCATTTGTTGTTTGATTATTCACGCGACTACTTTCGTTCGTTATTTTTCAACATTTTTATAATTATGGGACGGCAAAAACATAACAATTTTTACAGACATTGACATATAAAATTGACAATTGACATAAATAAAAGATCTTTAAAATCAAAGTGCCTATTGTGCAAAAAAGATTTAAATGTAAGTACCTACTTACCTATAATTTCGTCGAACCAGTTCAAAAAATTATTACCGGTTTCTAAGCCCTGATCCGAAGTGCGAAAACTAAAAAAAACTAAAGGAAATAAAAAAAATTGAAAGCGCAAAAGGCATTTTATCGGTATTATATCGGTATTTCAGTATCGGTATCAATGCTGATAATTTTCTAAAAAGTATCGATATTCGTGTACTGAAATAAAATACTGATATCAGTATCGATAAATCGATACCAAAATATCAGTTCCGATATCGATATTTCGATATCGATACTAAAAAAATATCGGTATTCCGGTCCCTGCTTGCTACAAATACAAATTAGTAATCTGTGTACTCTGTTACTATTACTACTCTTTGACCTTTGTTGCGATCTTTTTTGTATGGGTTGCGTTCCGTGACGGTTTCGTGCGTGTTGTCTTGTGGAATTTAATTTTTTAATTTTTCTTCATGTATAATTTCTTTCATATTTTATTTATTAAAATTTAAGCTAGGAAGGAAATATTGGTAAATATTAGTAGGTAATCGATAATTCTTCGTCTTTTGTCATCTCTGTTTGGTCATCGGTGTCGTCGTCGTAGAATTGTTTTAATTGCGTGAGATAATTATAACCAACACAAAGAAATGGTAACAATAATTGTTATAAATTACAATGTTGGACGGATTGTATTTGTCCATCTCTTTAAGGACGAAAAAGAAAAGAATTTGTGGTCAGTCGGACAGAGGGTCGTCTTCGGGCCAATGTCTTCGGCATGGGCACAGAATAATATAGGTAATTCAATTTTCAACACAAAGTGATTGTAATGAAAAGTTATCATTGTGTTTCATTTATTCTACTGCAGGATGTGAGCCTCAAACATAGGTTATTATGTGGCTGCATGCATTAATTTCATGCATTCTCCATCCTTGCCAGGCAGGCGGGTGGGTTGTATTTCATAAATTACTTTGTTGGACTTAAGGTTGGACTCTCTCTATAGAGGTATTGTCTTTTGTTGTTTGGCATCAGCACAGAATAAATTATATGTAATGCAGGATCTAAGCCACAAACATAGTTGTCATGTGGCCGTTATGTTCAATCCTTCTTTTCCAGGCGGATTGTAAGATTTGGACTTTGTCTATAGATTTGTTTGTTAAAAAGAAATTAGTCTTCTCTTATCTTCTCGGCATCAGCACGGAATAAATTATTCCATTTAATCTCCATTGGATCTTGGTGGACATTATTTCCATACCATCCTTGCCAGGCGAGTTTCACAAATAACAATGTTGGACTTTGTCTATAGAGGTTTTTGTTTAAAGAAATTTGTCTTTTATAGTGTTTGACATGGGCACAGAATAACTGAATAATTAATCAATATTCCATGATGATGACCAGCACAAAGTAATAATAAACAAAATCATTATAACTCAATAAATTCTTATGCAGGATATTGGACTTCTCCGTGAGAAGATATTGCATAATTTTATTCGTTCCCAGGCAGGTTGTAAGCACAGGGTTGCGTTCCGAACCTACGCTCTGAGTGCAACCGAACGCTCTAACGGTGTTCCATACATTAGAGCGAGACGTTCGGTTGATACAACCTTCCCGTTCCAAACGTCAGAGCGTTGCAACTTTTTAACCATCAAAATGGATGGTTAAGCCAATTGTTAGGAAAACCCTATTAAAAAGCTTTTTAAATGATAAGGTTTTCCTTAAGATAGGGTTAGACGACGATATGCTTACCATATTGATAGGGTTTTTGAAAACAAGTCTATGAAATACCCAATCAAAAACCCCTTAAACGGTAAGCCGTTCATAAAATACCCGATCAAAATCCCTTTAACAGTAAGCGGTTCCGGTCCTTCGGCCCAGGTGGGACTAGGTATAAATAGCTTGAACACGTTTTAAAACCCCTTCATAAGGCCTTCATAGGGTTTTGGGATTTGGTAAGTGCTTACCTTGGTTACCCTTTCGATAGGGTTACCGTATTGATAGGGTTTTTGAAAACAAGTATGAAATACCCAATCAAAAACCCCTTTTACGGTAAGCGGTAAAATTTCAATGTCATGATGTTTTGTGTCAAATTTTTAAAATGATAATGGTAGATCCTCAAAAAACCTTGAATCTTATAATAATCTAGTTAAGTTAGACAATAGTATTGACATATTTGACAGTAGTTCGTTGACTTTTAAAAAGAAAATTCTCAATTCAATTAAATGTTAAATTAATTCTATAATAATTGTGTATTGAATATCAGATTTTAATTGCTACCATTCTATTTAGTTCTGCTTTTAAGTAATTTTATATTTTAAATGTAATCGCTCTAATTTATATAATTCAATTGATTGTTTCTATTATTGTATTATTCATTAATGTAATTCATTTGCTTATTAATAATTTAGTTTGCCTATTTTATAAAATGCATGCGATGGCGACCTATAATTGAAATAGCACTTAACTGTGATCCACCTTATCAAAGGCTTTACAGAAATCAGTATACACTGTGTCTACCTGTATACGATTATCCATACCTTCAAACAGAAAGTTTGTAAAAATCAGAAGATTGCTTATGGTGGAGCGATGTCTCACAAAACCATGCTGCTGGGGAATAATAATATTATGAATTTCTGGATATATTAGGCTATGAACTAATTTTTCGAGTTTCTTTGCAAATGTTGACGAAAGAGAGATAGGACGATAATTGGCAACGTCACATTTATCACCACTTTTATATAACGGGTGTAACAAGACCTTCAACGAAGCCGAAGTCCACGTATTCCGCCCATCATCAGGATCATTTTTGTCTTTTAGACTAAAAATAAAATAAAATAAAAAATAAAAATAGCCTTTATTACCACAATATTTAGCATGCTTTACAAATTTACAATAATTGACAATAATAATTTGATTTAAAAAAAATCATTGATTTAAATATAAATAATTTATATAAAATTGTTAAATAGGTACTTAGGTATATAAAATTCAATTGAATTAAATTTAAATTAAAAAGTGTGTATATAATCATCGTAATAAATAAAATTAAAATATTAATTTGTGGAAGTCGCCTCCTTGGCGTAGGCCTCCCCCAGCCTCCTCCAGTTCTCTCTGTCCTTCGCCTTCCTCCTCCAGTCCGATCCAACTCTTTCCTTAAACACATCCTCCCATCTTTTCTTCGGTCTACCTCTACTTCGCTGTCCTTCTCTTGGTAACCATTCTGTCAATTTTTTGGTCCATCTATCACTTTCTATTCTACATACATGACCTGCCCATCTCCATTGCAAACTTCTTACTCTTTCCAGTATATCGGTTATCTGTGTTTTTTTCCTTATGATTTCGTTTTTAATTTTATCTGATACTTTTATACATAACATGCTTCTTTCCATTTTCCGCTGGTGTATAGCTAATTTGTTTTCGTCTTTTTTTCGCAATGACCATGTTTGGCAGCCATAGGTTAAACTTGGTAAAATTACTGTGTTAAAAAGTTTGCCTTTAATTTTTATGTTTATATCTCTGTTTTTCATGACTTCTTTTAAACTCCAATATTTCTTCCAAGCAATTGCAATCCTTCTTTTTATTTCTTTTTCTGTCTGGTCTTCAAACGCAATCGATTGACCCAGGTAAATATATTCAGTAACATACTCTATCTGTCTTTTAGACTATATCTGGGAAAAATAATAGTTACGAAGTTATTGAAGGTCAAAGTCAAATTTTTTGTGAAATCTTTGGAAATTTACCGGTGTTAGAAGCCAAACACCATGTCGACGCTTCTATAAACGACCTGACTTTCACTGCTGATGTTGTTAAGGAAAACATAAAAGGTATGAAATCTGACTCTTCACCTGGTCCAGACGAAATTCCGGTCAGCATACTTCAGAAATGTGATCTTTCTGACTGCCTGGCTACCCTGATGCAGACTTCCTATGATACTGGTACCCTTCCCAAACAGTGGAAGACAGCTACAGTAACCCCGATATATAAAAAAGGTAACAAGTTGGACGCAGCTAATTACAGACCCATAAGTTTAACCAGTGTAATATGCAAGCTTATGGAGAAGATTATAGTTAAACACATTAGAGATTTTCTTTCACAACATCAAGTGATTGGACACCAACAACATGGTTTCTGCCCACGTCGGTCTACAGTCTCAAATCTACTGGCATGTCTGTCTTCATGGACACAAAAATTTAACACTAATGAACCAATCGATGTAATTTATCTAGACTGAAAAAGCATTTGATAAAGTTCCGGTGAACAGATTGTTGCAGAAGTTGGAATTTGTTGGTATACGGGGGAAACTCCTTGCATGGATTGGTGATTTTCTTCAGCATCGTAAACTACGTGTTAGAATTGGTAACACATTATCCGAAGAACGTGATATCTATAGTGGTGTTCCGCAAGGCTCAGTTCTCGGTCCGCTTCTATACATCATTTACACTTTTGACCTGCCACACTGCCTTGAATGTGAATCCAGTATCTTTGCGGACGATACTAAAATATTTGCCAATCCCGTTGTAGAATATGATCGACTCCAGAGTGACCTAAATAGGATTAAAGAGTGGTCTAAGACGTGGTTACTCACTCAACAACTCCAAATGCACCGTTCTACATGTTGGAAAAAAAACCCACGCAAAACCTATAAGCTTGGCAACCGTGTTCTACAAGATGTTAAGACACAAACAGACTTGGGTGTTATTATCTCAGAAGATCTCAAGTGGGCCAACCACATACAAACTATCACGAAGAAAGCCAATAGTCTGGTCTAATAATCTAAATCTTACCAGCTTGAAAGATCGTAGAGAGAGAGGAGACCTGATTGAGACTTTTAAGATACTAAATGGCCATTATGATATTCCAAACTTTGACAAGATGCTGACACAGAAAAGTAACGCCTACTTAAGAGGACCCAGCTTCAAACTTGTAAAAACAATATCCAACAACAACCCTCACAGGCACTTTTTGAGCAACAGAGTGGTCCAAGCGTGGAACAATTTGCCAGAACAATTAGTCTCAGCCAACAGCTTGAACCAATTTAAGAATAGATTGGACAAACACCAATTTAAATAAAGTAGAATAGAGCAAAGATTGCAGGATACAGGCACTATCAGTTGCAACAACTGCTCGCCTGTTTAATAATAATAATAATCTTATTTTATTCGTTATTTCCTACTTTTTGACTAAAGAAACATTATCAAAATTTTAAGTATTTCGTAACAAACAATGGCTTCAAAACGTCGTCACTTGAGGTATCTCATGAGCACGCACATAAACGCTGCCTTTCAACTCGGTCGCACGCAGCTGTGTAGCATTCACTCGCAGGCGCAGCCTGTTGCACGCGTCACATTGCGTGGTAATGCATGCAATGCTTTTTTAACACCAAAAACCAAAATGGTTTCCCAGTAATAATTTTGAACAAAAATGGTCCTGATGATGGGCAGAATACGTAGACCTCGGCTTCGTTGAAGGTCTTCACTGATAAAAATAGTGACAGCATAACTATTATAGGGTTATGTATGTATCCATTCCACTTTTAGAGTACCTAGTGAGTTTTTTTATTCCACCATAACTTTTGAAAGGCTTAACGGATTTTAATGAATGAGTTACTTAGGGTGCTATAACTTTTTTAACAATACCTCATTACCCTAACTAATACTTTTTCGAAATTCATAATTTTTTAAAGTCACGATTTAAGTACTAACAGCGAGCACGTTTTCTTGATTAACTTGATTTGCATTCGGGGTTGTAAAAGCTAGAGACATTATTTCTTTCAACAGTTTTATTTGTGTGATCAGTTTTGCACGGTGTCCTATTACAGGCACTAAATCTTTTATGTCTGCATCTGATAACATTTGTAGTACCTCCAGATCAATTGCATGTTCTAAAAATAATACAAAAATAATTAATAAATGGTAAGGGGTTTTGTTTTCTGACCTGACTGAGGACAGGATTATTTTGTTTCTCTTTTGTAATTGGCTGTAAAAGACATAAAACAACAGTCAAAACTTACCTACCGGCTTGACTCGGCATTAGATATACTATACAATGTATATAATGTAATGTACTCACCGTTGAACTTTTCAATATATATTTCGAGGCCCCAAGATATTAGATAGTCCGCGATGGTCAACTCAATTTTTCAGGTGTCAGTGGAGGCACTGATGGTTCCATGTCCGTACGTACACCGTTTCAATTTTGTAACTCTTTCGCTTAACAAAAACATAAAATGGGACCTTGATGACAGCAGAGCAATTTCATGTGAAAACCATGTGAAAACTGATAGTGAGTAAATGAACAACAACACTTCACGGCGGCGGCACACAAAAAAATTGCATTTGGCAAATTGTATGTAGCGAATACGTTTTGCGTTGCAAATGCAAAAAACAGGAATGAACATGAATGCCGGCCAGGGTGGGCGGGACGCGCGCGCCGCGGTAGCAGCCAAAACGTTTCGTTATACGCAACATTTGTTTGTGTAAATAATAACTTCTAAATTGCTGTTTACTAACAAAATGCTTTGCTGCGACTAACTATAATCTAATAAATCAATTTGTGTTGCTGGCGACATAATGGTCGTGTAAATAATTAAAAATAGTTTGTTTACTTATAATCTATATATTCGTGTTGAGAACTACCTGATCAGTAATTGGTTACCATTAACTTAACAGTTTTGAAAAGGATAGCCTAACTTAAATAGCATAAACTCGTTTTATTCGATGTAACTCAAGCGTATTGTTGCATTTAAACTAACTTTGCTTACGAGTAAACTCAGTTATGCTATATTCACAATAGCTAAACAGTTTTTGTTAATTAGTTTTTTCAGTGTTGTTACACCTTGTATAGGTGTTATGTTAGCGGTTTTCCACTGTTCAGGAACAAACCCCTCTGTTAAACTTTTATTATAAAGTATAAAGAGGGGTTCACTAATTGACTTTGCCGTTTGTTTGAGGAAAAATGGAGGGATGTTATCAGGGCCCGCACTTTTAGTGACATCCAATAACTTAAGTGCACAAGTGATACTATGTTTCGATATATGTATGTCGGAAATACTTATGTTGTTAATTGATGATGACTGTAAGTTATTCAGATCTACATTGTCAAGATTTTCGTAAACTGATCCAAAAAATTTCGAAAAATATTCGCAAATTAGTTCTGGGTTATCAGATTCATTATCGTTATATTTAATTGAGTTTGGAATTCCATGTTTTTGCTTCCGATTATTTATGTATTTCCAAAATATCTTTAAATCTTTTTGCATTTGGTGTTCTACATTTTCTATATACTTATCAAAACATTCCTCACTCAATTTCTTAAATCTACCCCTTAAAATAGAGAAATCATTATAATCAGTTAAATTACCATACTTTTTCCAACGTATTCAAGCCCTCTCTTTATTTTTAAAAATATGTTTTAAAGAATTGGAAAACCAAATTGGATATTCTTTACTTTTCAGGGGTCTAATCAGAATTTTTATTCCCACTAAAATAATAATAAAATAAAAATAAAACTTAGGCTAAAAGGCCGCCGCGCGTGATCTCCGGTTCAAAGGTTCCCATGATACCGGCTGCGTTGCCGCGCTGTATTGCCAGGGAAAACCTTTGAACCAAGTATGACCCGCTGCGGCGATCGTGTCCACGTTGAACTAACCTATGTCCTAATACACTTATAAAGGCTATCGCCTCAGAGCTCCACACGCCCGAGGTCTCTACCGCAAAGGGGAAGAACGAAATTAGTATTGGTACACGAAATCAACTTAAATTTTCTACAAGTGAGTACCACACCACTAACAATTTCCCGATCAAATCTATCATATATATTAGCGTTAATACATACGATACAATAATTTTCTCTTTCCATGCTATATGAAATCGGTAGTACTATTTCCCGCGCAGCGAGTACTCACAAATTAGATGTAGAAGGATCTAAACACAACACATCTCCGGGTATGGTGTAATATAAATTATGAAAACTTACCTTATCCGAGATTACCGCCCTGAGCGTTTCTAACAACAGACCTACATTGAAAGAAACACTACACTGAGAAAAATGGATTGAAGTCGACGTAGTAAAATATTATGCAAACATTATATAATGCCCTGCTCACCACTAATAAAACAATGCGCAACACTTTAAATAGTGACACGAAGGTATATTTATTCTGCTGAGCATTAAACTTCAATGTGCAAGAAACCTCACCAAATCTTATAGAACAAATGCCTTATCTTTTATCGTGCAAAAACTAATGCATAGTAAAATTGTGGATTAAACATCATAATGTATAGTGATCAAAGCACAATAAATTAGTGACGTCTTAAATGCACGTTAAAATATCGTTTTTTGCGTTAAAAGTTATGTTTCAAAAAGTTGCACCATGGCATTTGATGCAATGCATGTATATATTTCAAACTATGCAGCAAGTTTGATAGTGCCATTTTCGATTATTTGCACAATAAGTACATCAATCCCGAGGAACATTAAAATTCAGTGCGTATAGATATTATTGCACGTTAAAGAATCGTGCCAGGTTGAAAAAATTTGCTCAACACAAAAAAGTATAAAAATAAATTAAAAAATATGGTGCATATTGAACATAAAGATTACGTGCATGCTGCGAACGCCAGGGTTTCCAGGGCGGGGGTCCGGGGACGGGGAGGTAGGCGAGTCGATGCAATGTGACATCTTTCAATCATTCATTGTGACCTCGAACATCGTGACGTGCTTTTAGTGTGTGAAGTAATTTTAGTTAAATAAAATAGATCCCATGTTCTCCTTGGAAAATTGAGCTTTGGTGAAGAAATCAACAGTTGAAGCTTTTGCTTTGTCAGTAAGTGAGATGTGCCATAAGAGGAAAATTTACGCCAAGGAAGATCACATCCGAGTGGCTGGTGAATGCTCGAAATAACCAGAAAAAACCCTGACGAGCCTGGGATTTATGGAGCCACCAGCCAAACGATTTCATTCGTGTTCTATGGACACCGGGCCACCTGTGTCACCTCGAAGCCGGTAAGATGCATTAAATAGTCAGTCTATCAGCCTTCAGTCTTCTTGAAGGTCTCTAGCGTATTTTGCCAGTAACATTGTCAATTATCTCAGTTTGTTTGGAAACCCAGTGCAATATTTAGGTATTTCGTATTTTTTCCAAAAATTGCCTTGCTTCTCAGTCTTCAGTTACAAGAATATAACCCTGTAACGGGGTCTTCGGAAGTAGTTAATTACTTCTTGGGGTTCAGAATGCAATGGTCGATTGTGGAAAAACATCTTTATTTTGTATTATATTGTATTCATAATATTAATTTTGTTTCAGGTGTAAAGTTGAATTGGTAAAAAGTGCTATAGACCAGCCGAAGCATAGTGGGCATTCCCTAAAACTGTGGTCAGAGACATATATTTAAATATGTACTTTTGTGTGTTTAGTGCAGATGTAAAAACCTTTAATAGCCTTTTAGTATTAAGACTGTTTCTATTTATATACTTATGTATAGCTGTAAGCTTTCCAAGTGTAGGTATATTATATTAATTTATTATAATGACTAATGTAAAATATTTATGCACCTTTTTTATCGATTACATAATGGTTTTCTAATAAACTCCAGGTTTTTAACTGTTCTTTGGATAAGATCTGATTTTTATGGAAAATAAATGATTGTAAAATTAAAAAAAGTTTTTTAAAATTTCATACCCTAGAGTCTAGACTTTGTGTGTGATTAGATTTTTACTTCAGGCATCGTGAATATCAGCATATTTTTTCAGTATTACGTTTTTTCTGTATGTATTGTGATGTAAGTGGATATTTTTCAGGATTAGCACTAAATCTATACAGGTTGTTTCCGGACGATGAAATAATATAATCAGTTCGGAGTGTTCGGAGAGGTATCTTCAGTCACGATTGATAGATGAAACAAAAAAAAGGCGTTTTTTTCGACTCCCCATACAAATCGTTCACTAGTTCCAACGGGGCACTAATTTGTAAGTGGAGTAAAAAAACGTCCGAATTTTTCATTTGATTTATCAATCCTGCCTGACTCAAGATACCTCTCCGAACACTAATTTGTTTATATTATTTTATCGTCCGGAAACACCTTGTATAAATTTAGTGCTAATCTTGAAAAATATATATGCCATCACGATATTAAATAGTGCGGAAAAAGGGCTCGGGCACGTAAAAGTATCATGCTAAGGTAAAAAATCACTATAAAATATAGTGCACTCGCATGTAAAGACATGCTTCCAGCAATCAAATAATATCATGGCAGGCACGAAATATTATAGGGCACAACCTGGAAGTCACCAATAAGTAAAATGCAAACGCACATAATAGTATAATGATACGGAACTACGAGTAATCGCAATGCATTATAATATTAAATGCCGTCAATTAGATATTTCGAAGTGATGCACTATAATGTTTTCTTTCTTGACCTCTATTTTATAGTGCGAGCAGCAAATAACGTTGTGACGTCGCTAAATTACGGTGGAACCATAATTTAATGTGCACCGCCAGCAGCGTAACTTAACGTGCTTGCACAATTGGTCAAAAAGTTGTGCATTCACAATAGTTTATAGTGCCCCATTTTTCTCAGTGTATATCTCCGAGATGGCCGTACTCATCATATGCTGAGCGTTCAAGTAATCGTACACCAACGTCAAATCCATCAAGGAAACCCTATACTCCTCTACATGTGAATAATTTGCCAGATCACTGCGTCCCAACTTAACCAACAATTTAACCGGATCAGGTACCACAAACCACTGGAAACCGTCATGAACAAAATATTTAGAACAAAAATATACCGACCTATTATACTTAAAAAACTTTGACTCTAAGTTTAGCAATGTAGCACACCATGAATTCATATCCCTAAATTCCGTTTTTGTCAACAACCAACTATCATCACCCGCGAACATTCCGAAGTAAACCTCTTCCATATTAAACATGGTTGCACACACGGCCATCAAATATCTAGAGTTTTGACAGAACGTAGAAGCATCTTCCGATTTGCGCTGATAATTTACTCGAAATTTAACCTATAGTGTGTGTACGAATATGTCTAACACACACATCTCTCCTCATATATAAACTCATTACAGTACTCCAATAGATCAGTTATTAATCGCAGTCAGATCTATCATTTAAACGTCCCGAACCGCCAACATCGCAAACCCCATTCTGAGTATCCTTGAGAGTGGTGTGAGCGTGTGCCTTAAACCATAAACCAACGAAGAACTCGGGGACACCCATAGCATAGTCTTCATCAGCAGGCAGTCAAAAATTAAAGCAGCCAAACCTTGACTCTTGTCATATTTCGATATATCAATTTCCAACATTGCCGCACCGCTAGTGAGTAAACTTTCGAATTTCCAAGGGGGAATCATTTCAGTTCACCGGATCTTGAATGCATACTTCAAAACGCATTGGGTGCATTCTCGCAGTCCAATCGCTAAGTCATCGACAACCACAGATCATCGACAATTGTCAACAAGTAATGGAGTAACAGAATGAAAAAAATGAAAGTGACAGTTCACCGGATCTTGAATGCATACGTCAAAACGCATTGGGTGCATTCTCGCAGTCCAATCGCTAAGTCATCGACAACCACAGATTATCGACAATTGCCAACAAGTAATGGAGTATCTACATATGACATTACACTTTCTAAAGGCTTTTTATAGCTGTTCGAAAGGCTGCTCCTTTCCTTGGTCGCAAATTCGCAAGCAATTTTCTTTAGTCCACAGGTTACCACACCCTTCTACAGCGGATACTACTTGTTTCAGAATTTGTTTTAATTGGATTCCAGAAGACTGTTTCGCAGTAATAAAGTGCAATTGGTTGCGGCCACTTATATACAGCTCCCCTAACCATAAAAACGAGTGCATGGTCTGGTCAGCAAAGTCGTTCTTTTTTTTGGTCCAGCTCTACAAATCCATTTATTTCGTCTATATTTTTATTATAATTTAAGGCGCTCTCTTGCAATATCGCATCAAAGATTAAAGAGCACCACTTGTATTTTTCATCATTGTCTATTACCAAAAACAAAGAAACATTAATACGAAAATAAAAGGAAAATAAATCTTTTCCCAAGAACATTTTCTCTTCTTCCTTCCCTTCTAAACAATGTCGATGGACAAGACATTGAGTGGATCTATAGATCCTAATTTCTTCCTGAACATGTGAAGTTGTGTCGTTAAGCTCCTCAAGGGTGATAGTCAAAATATTAAGTTTTTGGTTTAATGTTTTTCCACCTGCACATTTCATCCTTTTCTTCTCTATATGTTCGAAAAAGGCGGCGTCAAATCTATGAATTCTGTTTCTACTAAAGTAAGGCACTGTTACTACTTGATTAAAAACCTCTGACAACAGCCCTGTCTAATTGGCGCATGACAACTTTGCATAATATTTCACCTGTGGAAGAGTGACTTTGGTCAGGCTGGTCCATGATCCTTGTTGGCGAAAGCGTGGACCGAGTGATTCACGTGTGTCACAGTGTACAATGTTGATACGTCACTGATTTTTCTTAATATCCCCAAATTCTCCTTAAACGTTCCAAAGATGCCATGAAAATCTCATACCACCCTCTTGCCCCAGTGGTGCTGAAAAATCACAGAAACTCTTAGTGTAACCACATTTCTTCCAAGCTGCCGAAAACACCGCTAAGGTTCGCGCACATTATGTCGGGGCGCAGCGGGGCCGGCCGCATTGCAAAAATCCGCTCAAATCGCTCGTATGTATTTTATATGAACTATCGCACACTATGTCGGGGCGCAGCAGGCCGTATAATCCGCCGCGGATTTTGGTTGCTTGCGATGCGGCCCGCCCCGCCCCGCTGCACCCCGACTCAAGCGGATTATCGATCAGGAGTCATCTGAAAATAACCCCAAAACTATTTTTGTCGGATAAAAGATCGGGGAAAAGATGATAGTATTCGCCGAATATCTTTCTTTTAGAACAAATTGGATGTATCCACATTTTACGATTGTTTTTGACCAACTTTTGTAGAAGCTGATCTTCTTTGTCTAACAACAGGCAAAAAAAAATAAAGTTCTTCGTCATCAGAGCTATCCATAAAGTATAGTTGCACGCGAGACGCGTCGTCTGGTACACTGTACCCAAAATCCGTCAATGCGCTGCGGAGTGCGGCCCGCTTCGCCCCGCTGCGACCTGACATAGCCGTAGTCACTTCAATACGGTGATCTGTCCCGAAGGTTGTTGACAATGGCTTCATTCGGTGAGTGACTGCAAATGATTGCAGATCCCAGGGGGAAAGCGATGAGAGCTGTTTGGAGCCCCAACCGAGGTATGGTGACAGGTTTAATGGGTGTAACGCGAGCCTTGCTACCAATAAGTGCTAGCTTAAACCGATCATCACAAGATCGCTGAATAGCTGAAGCGCCAATACCCAGACGAGGGTTAGGTTGGGAATAATATTTTTGCTTCCCTAACCTAACCCCCATAGGTTCGGAATAAAGGGATCCGGCTCGCAAATATAAATAATAAGATGAAGTGGACTAAAGCAAAAGACCATACGCTGACAACTATAACTTTATTTTCACCATTGACATGTGACATCAAAAATGGAGTAAACTATTAAAAATACATCCATGGTATTATAAAAGGCTTCCATCCACCATCCAGTACATATTAACTTAAAACAATATCTACATTAAATATCTAACAAAAAATCTAGTCATAGACCTCTGCGTAATACACCAATAGTCTACATTCGTGGTTAAATTAAAATTTTACGTTTGTTGACGTGTGTTAACTACTCTTAAAAACACGAACAAATGATTTTCGACCATACTAAATTGCTTATACACATGTTAATTTTCCAAAGAATATATTACCGATAGATAAGTTTTAAACAAACTTATTAATGCAGTCGGACAAAAAACATTTCCATCTCTGTTATTCTTTTTGTATTGTTATAAAGTCCGTAGTGTTTTTCTGTTTAAATAATAAGATGGTTTTCTACGTCTGTCATGTACCTATTTATTCAGATGTAAATTTTGAGAATTATATTTTCCTTTATATAGCGACTAGGATAGGTATATTTCAGTAATATTTTTTCACTGTTCCTCAACTGTGGCAGATTATTTGGTTTACGTTATAAAAAAAATGAAAGTTTATGGTCAGTAATCAAAATTTTGTAACAAATTGTTAGGTACTTATGTACTTGAATAATAATCGATAAGATGTAAACAAAAAAAACAATGACTTTTTTTAATAATTTGTTTTTTTATCCATCAATTTCAATGAGTATCTGAGCTTTATTTCTGTAAAGCTGATAAGTTTCTTGCGTCCGTTCTTGTCAGTTAAAAGTCTGGAACGGGTGTTAGGAAAATATAGACGATTTAAAAGTGCTTAATTATAAAGTTTATTTGAATAAAGACTTGACTTAAAGAATATTATGTTACATTCTAGCTTTCTTTCTGTTCCTGGTGTTAATATTAATGTCAATGGCATCAGCTAACGATGTGGCAAAGCCTGATAAATGTGACAAATGCTTCAATGCGCCGTACAAGCCTGTCTGCGGCAAGGAAAAAGAACATTCTGAAACATTATGGAATTTATGCGAGTAAGTTCAATTTATTTGACTTTTATTTTTCACTTTTTCTGGATGAAACAATATTGTATGCGCGATGATACGTGAAAGAGTCATTAAGTTTTGTTTTTACACAGTTTAATTTTGTGGAAAAAAAATTGTTATCCCTCGGGAACAGCACTTTTATATAGATGAAAGGCACCCTACCCTATGTCCTACCCCAGAGAACTTGTATGCATAATTTCATGATGATCAGTTGAATAGTTAAGACGTGAAGGAAGGCGTAACAAACAAACTGACTTGCATTTATAATACTATATTAGTAAGGATATCTGCTTGTCTTTTTAAATAGTAAATAAATAGGTAAATTTCATTTGAAATACAACTTTGTTAGTTAGACTTAGACTTAACATAAGGGTTACTGAACAAACATACCATCGTTTTTGCGGGATCCACGTTATATAGTTTTTTTTTCAATTTCCTACTGTGCTAATAGCAAAACGAA
Source organism: Agriphila straminella (assembly GCA_950108535.1). Lineage (NCBI taxonomy): Eukaryota > Metazoa > Arthropoda > Insecta > Lepidoptera > Crambidae > Agriphila > Agriphila straminella. The sequence goes on along the minus strand of OX467324.1, from coordinate 2,463,134 downwards.
ATAGAATGTGAATTAGGTTGAGTAATAACGGTTTTGCAGAATTTTTTTTTGCTGTTTTTACGAGAAACTAGCAGAGAGGCTGGAAAGGACAAATAGCCCATAATTCCAAAATATTTTTATTTTATTTTAGATACTTACCCTAAAGTGAAAAAATAACAATTTTAAATGAATTAGCTTCAAAAAATTTATGGTATCAAATCAATCATAAGTTTTTTTTCTATAAATGATGTTCTATTGTTTCATGTAAGTAATTTTCAATTGCAGGCTGAATTGCAAAGGTTATGAATTGAAACATGAAGGAGAATGCACATACGACGATTTGCTTGAAAACGAAACCTATGACGAATGAATATTAAAAATACTTAGACAATACATGGCCGTTGATATAAACAAGTTCAATATTAACCGAACGAGAATGCAGAAAATACACTTTACTAATAATGATAACAAATACTTAAGAGCTCTAGAACAAATTGAAATAAAACACATTTAATTGATACTGGTGTGATTTTATTGAATTTCCATTGGTTTTGTTCATCGAAATATTATTTAAGTACTAGCATCCGCCCGCGACTTTGTCCGCGTGGACATTGGAAAATTCCTAGGGAATCTATGACCGGGATAAAAAGTATCCTATGTTTTAATCCAGGCTATAGACTATCTGTGTGTCTTTCATCGCAATCTGTTCAGCCGTTTTTGCGTAATTGCGGAACAAACATCCAAACCCACAAACTTTCACATTTTTACATTACTTTAACATTTTCATCACAAAAGTAAAAGTATTTTTTATTTTCAGTGATGTTACATTTGTGAACAGTATCCTATCATAGTTTAGCGACTTAGTACACTTAGCAAAATCCTTAACATCTTTCACTTGTAATTGAATTATTCTGTATGGATTGGTTTTATTTGTGTTTTTCAACAGCTTCAGGCGAGGCCAGTTCACGATCCGATGAAAAGTCTGATTTTTGAACTTCCAATGTGAAGAACTGATGTAAAATTCTACTTCACAAAAATTACTGTAGACTGAAAAAGAAACAAAGAAGCAAATTAACCGAACAGAATATTGAAAAATGGCATGGTAACTCTGTAAAAAAATCCTGAATAACACCATAAAAACTTATAAAACTAAATTTCAAATCGTCAGATTTCGTAATTTTCAACGACAGTGATATGATATTTTATGCAAAAAGGATAGCTTTTTTATCGATCTAACACAATAACCGAGTACATTTTTAATAAATGATCCAGTATTTCAGAAATCAATAAAAATGTACTAAAATTCGTCAAATTTCTGACGAAGCGTCAATTTAAGTTATGCAATATTCAACCTTTTTCTAAAGACATAGTGAAAGAGTAAATTTCGTGAACTGGCCTCGCCTTCAGCTTCAAAACCTTGACAAACTGCCAAAATTGACAGTTGAGTTTCGTTGACTAGCATAAACAGAGTTCTACGTGTCATAGACAAGTCGTGTATAGAAAATTCAGCCAGGTTTTTTCAGACATTCCCCATTAGTGAGGTTTCAAGACTTCTCCGACTCTTCCGAGTTTATCGCCTCCATATTTTCATCTGGGCCGAGTGTTAATTCTGTTGATGTAGTAACTGGCATCTTTACCAAATCGATTATTGCTAAAGATTTTAAATGATTCAATTCCTCTGTTTTATACATGTTGTGTACAAACCCCATTAGTGAAAAATGCGCGATTTAAAAGTTTCGCACGTTGTGTTTGTGTCTCACTCTCAATGCCGCAAAACTGGCAATAGCTCCATTTCGTTTGCAGATTTTTTCGCAGCTAAATAAAAAATTTGCGCGTTTTAAACGTTTCGCACGTAGTGTCTCAATGCCGCAAAACTGGCAATAGCTCCATTTCGGAGCTACCTATAAAAAAAAACCTGCTAATTTTTTTTCAGACAAACCCCATTAGTGAAGTTTCAAGACTCCTCCAAGTTTATCTCCTCTATAACTTCATCTAAGCTTAACGTCAATTCTGTTAATGTAGTCGCTGGCATCTTTACCAAGTCGATTATTGCTGAAGATTCTATCTAACTGATCCAATGCTCTGACTCTGAGTTTATCTCCAACACGTCGAACATATCAGGTGAGGGCACGCTACGGTATATTGTAGGTTCCTAATCGCATTTGCGGATTTTTGCGCAGCTAGATAAAAAAATTGCGTGTTTTAAACGTTTCGCACGTTGTGTCTCAATGGCTCAAATGAAAACTCGGGCCGTACCGGCTAACGCATCGAACTTCGAAAAGTCTGCCGGGTTTCAAATTAAAACTGATAAATGGAGCCCCAATTGGGCCAAAATGGTGAACCCCAATTCATGATGTCACACGAACATCGATATCTCCAAATAACTTCAACAAATAGTACAATACAAAATTCCTTTACTTTGATTTCTTTGTTTTAAGTTGAAACTCGGCAGACCTGCCGAAGTTCGAAAAGTTAGCCGGTACGGCCCCTGGTAATAGCTTCATTTCGGAGCTACCAATAAAAACAGCCATTTTTATTTCAGTTATTCCCCATTAGTGAGGTTTTCAAGACTTCTCCGACTCTTCCTAGTTTATCTCCTCCATAACTTTTTCTGCGCTTAGCGTCAACTCTGTCAATGTTGTCGCTGGCATCTATTCCGTTTCGGTTATTGCTGAAGAGAAGAAGTTTATCTCCAACTCGTCGAGCATATCAGGTAAGGGAACGCTACGGGACGTTGTATTTGTCAGTGGCTCGCTCCAGCGCTCTGATTGGCCGATAGTTGTCACGCCGGCATCCGGGTATTTACACGACCTTGGATTTCGCGCTTCGCGTCGTGGTGATGCTTCACTCACAGGTTCCCCGCAGCTGCTTCGCGAAGGCTGGATGCGTCTCCTCACCTGGAGTCAGTGACAATGGTTTGGGCCGGTTTTCTCTTCTTGGGCACCAAAATTGTTCACACCAGCGTCGGTTCCTGACTCGAAGTTTCCGTCATCGCGTCCCCTCAAACGATTGTCGACGTAGCTTGGACCAGAAGTGAACTCTGATCGAGATGGCTGTACTGGACGGTCTGGCGCGTCGCTGGGTACCTGTACTGATACACCCTGGCCTCTTACAGTTCGATGTAGGTTTGCGCGGGTTCGTTATATTGAGGGAAATGGCCCTATTAATAATACCAAGTCACTTGATTCCACGATATTTATTGGCTTACTTCTGCCACACTTTAATATAACACAAGACAAATTCACATAAAAATCGTCAAAATGTTCATATGTACCGTGCACCCGGCCGAGGGCACTGTACCGCCACTGTACTGTACTCGTTACGTGTAACTTAATACAAGTTTAATTTGATTATATTGAACTTGTTGTAATTTGACTTCAGGTAACTTGTCAATTAAAGGGTGATTATGAATTTCTTCAGGTATCTGAAGGTGTGTTTCAGTTTCACTTTCTCCTTTCAATTTTGTTGCTTTTAGGGTTGCTATGCAGTAAGCTGATAAGGTAAGTAAGTATACCAGCTCCTTTAAACTTTGTAGTTGTAGTATTCCTATTACATTCTTCTACTATTTCAATAGAGTCTGAAAATAGTATAAGCCAGGTATTTTTTCTTAAGTGCTGACTGGTCTTAAATTTTCCATTGGTGCTCAAAATGTTGCAGTATTTTCTGTAGTTTTCTTTATTTTGATGCAGGATGCTAGTTTCAAAAGTGGGTTCGGCGTTCTAATCATGGATGAGTAGGGCTTTACAAATGTATATTTCTTTTTCAAAGAGCTTGCAGTTGTTAAGGTCATCCAGTGTAGTGTAGAATCTTCGGTCCAATGTTATTCCTACATATTTATTCCGAACTAATAGGGTATGGAACTAATGTAATAGAGTAAAGTGAGTAATTTGAAACTTTTTCAGGAAGGGATAGGATAGTAAGTAAGGAACATTTTTTTCTCACTTATGCTCTGAAATCTTATCCATTTGAAATAGGAATGCGGGGCGTTTCACATTTCCGAGGGGGTCTGGTTCATCACATTCTAACAGGAATGAATTTCAATACTTACTTCCCGCACCAGCACCATTGCGGGAAGTAGGTACAGTGCGAAGATGATTTGGGTGGTCTGCGGCAACTTCTTTTTTTTGTTTTAGCTGTTCACAAAAACAAAAAAAGCAAAGGCACACATTTGCACCATACAGCCATAACTTTAGTTCCTTTTTTCTGGCACGCAAGCCAACGACAAGACAGTTAATATTATAAAGGTAAAATTATTTAATAGGTACTATAATAACGATACAATAAAAAAAATGGTGCGCACAGAGTATATTACTATAAGAATAAATAAATATTACATTGTATTGTACCAGATTTATCAGAGACAAATCCTCTAAGTAATCTTGAATTATGTACAGCGCCATCTACCGCCGAGAAGCGAAATGAGATGGGTTTTTGCTTCTCGGCGGTAGATGGCGCTGCACGTAATTCAAGATTACTCAGAGGATTTGTCTGATTACTCATTTTTAATATTAATTAAATTTAATTAAGTTTCAATTGAAAAGTTTTTTATTTCCTCGCATTTCTTGAGAAAAGCACTATACAAGTCTTGTTCTGGAAGCTACTTGCATTGCCTCAAATGATTAAAGCATCCTCGACAATGCAATCGCTAGCTTCCCGTTCACGGCTGTAATGTACTATTCCTCAATATAACTGAAAAAAAAAACTGAGCTGCTTCGGGTGAGTCGATTTTTTCTAATATTTTTTTCAGTTATATTAAGTAACTTAATAAATAAAAATAGCATCGTGAATGCTAAAATCTAAAAAATTCAATTCTTTCTCAACTAAAGGTATTTCCATTATAGAAACGAACACTAGATTTTCCAGGTAAGCTTTAAAATTACTTGTTTTTATTATATTATGAATGTTATCGTGACTAGGTGTTACTATAAACTTTCCTGTATTTGGACTTTTATTAAATTCATGTATTAAATTAATATTACTTAATATATTAGATGGTAACATACTAGAGTAAGCAGAATCTATAGCATTCTGTTCATCTAATTTATTATTGATTACGATCAAGTTATCTTATATTATTGAACCTTCGGATGGAGTGTATTCTTTATGAACTGTATCAAGCATGAGCCAACTTCTTGCGCTCGTCGACCTGCTTCGCCTTCTATCCATACAAGACTTTCTTAGCACAAAAAAAATGAAAAGAATATAGTAAATAGAAAAGTTTATGTGAATAAGGCAAAAGTCAACTGGCTTCAGACTAAAGAAATATTGCTTAAAAAGAAAAGCTTTACAGTATATAATATGAAAATACAAAATGAGGAACAGTACCAAGATCTAAATATAGAAAAGAAAATTAAAGGAAAGACATTACAGATACTCGAAAGTGATTTAAGTTTATTATGGCCAAATGGCAACGAAATTCCGCAAGCAAAATTGGATGACTTGAAATCTCTTTTTGAGTTTATCTCTAAGGATTGCTTAGACTTCTATAAGTCACTCAGAGGTAATGATAGCCTTTAAGACGACATTGAGGGTTTTGGAGGAGAGACCGATTTTAATATAGAATCACAAAATGATGAAGAAATTTAAAAAACAGTGCGAATGATTTAGTAGTATTTTTTAATTTAATTTCTAATGACAGAATAATAAAATAAATGAAAATTGTAGACTGTAGCTGTAAGAAAAAGTTTAAAGAACCATAACAATAAAATTTTATTTAAATAAATTTGATGTTTTAATAAATTCCTTAATAATAATTAATAATTACCTTTGCTGGATCGGTTTTGAGAATTACATCGTGAGAATAACACAATGGAAAATGACATTTCCCAAAAGGGATCCAAACCCACTTTTTCCATAATAACTCAGTAAATATTGGAATGAACTGAATTCAAGTTACTTAAATAAAAACAATACATTTTCAAAAATCATATTTCACAAAAACATCAATACATAAATGTAACATTTAGATACAATTACAGGTTAAACTTTAAACGTCAATATCTCAAAAGTGTCATTATGTGGATTGGATCCTTTTTGTTAAAGTACGTCCAATTTACAAAAAGTTCGCACATGAGTACCTAATAAGTAAATTCGGAGACGCACTGGCTTTTTTTGCAATAGTAACAGGTAAACATTTTTAAAGTATTAACTCTAGATCAGTTAAAAGAGTATTCACAGCCTGCGTGGGCCTGTCAAATTTAGTTTTAATATCGTAGAAACCCAATTGAATAAAAAGCCATATGTCTCCAGCTTCCTCCGGGTAACAAGCTCCTATCGATTGAAATATTTTAAATGCACAGTCTACTGCCGTTACTAATTTGTTGAAACTATAAAATGTGTCATTTATTACTACATATGCTACTTTTACCCCAGTAACGGTAGGGCCAACAAAAATAACGTAGGGTTGAACTGTGCGGCCAAGCCTCTGCAGATTCTCCTTTTTTTGAATGATCTTGTTGGTAACGTCGGCTTCAGAAGCAGCTTGCGTTATATAGCCGTCGCATACCTCTGCTCTGGATGGCTTCCACGCTGGCTTTCCTTTTATTTTCCGTGCAGGTGAAATGTTGATGACATAAGCCAGCAACATCAAAGCAACATTGCTAGATGTCTCTGGTTCATCCTCTGTATTCAAAGAAAAGAAAAGTTTCGGTTAATTTTTGAGACTTAATTTTTAATCATTTTTAATCATTTTTTATGAAGGTTTAACCTTCAACTATGGACGTAATTTTTTCAATACACTAATATGGACGTGACGTGGAGTCCCCGATCTGACGCCCCTGTATTTCATGACTGTAGTTCTCATGATATTTTTAAAGAAAATGATATTTTTTTTGTCTTTATGCTCACGAATAGGTGTAAATGAAACAAAATGAATACAAATCCTATAACATTTTATAGGAAAATTTCAATTATAAGTAGTAGTAGTAGTTAATTAGTTTAGGAACTTTAAGACACATTTTCAGTCTTTGGCGACATGGCATTATGAAAATCAAAGCTCGGTGCTGAGGGGAAGGAAGGGGACAGTCACAAATCTGTGCGATTTCTAGAATGGGCGGGGCCTCTGAGACTCCACGTCCATAGTTAAAGGTTAATAATAAGAACTAATAATTTGAGCAAAAATTCTTACCGTCAATCAGTGCAATTATATTTGCTATTTTTGTGCTCGTGTCTTGGTCTCTAATTTTTCGTAATTTTAATGAAGCATATTTTATAATTTCTTCATTTTTGAGGGTGATAGAAGAAAATAATTTGTTTTCCTTTCCCGGATACAGACGACTGAAATCGTTTATTAGCTGAAAAAAAGAATACAATAAATGTACGCTATATTATTTCCACTAGTTAGAAAGGTCTGGATCGCTACTACAGAGCTTATTGGGTTGTTAAGCGAGCACTAGAATAGCCGTCTCTGTTAGTGCTTGCACAATTAAATCGCTCGTTCTGCAATGTAGTCTGTGCGAAAAGAGAAGAATCGTGGGAGATACGGGAACTAACATTATTAATTTTACATGGCAATCGAAATTCAGACACTTGTATTATAAAAAATAAACAAACTTTTGTCATTTATATGTCATTGCGTACATTTTTATAGAAAAACCACAAGGATTATTGTAAAAAATAAGGCTGCGGTATATGCTTACCAAGGTATAGCCTTGTGATTGTTTTAAGGCTGGGAAATCCTTAAAATAATCCGCTATATCTCCTTTTCCACATTGGATGCGATTTAGGCGGTGATCTGCAGTTTCTGCCCACTTTTCTTCAACAGACTTCCATGGATCGACATTGTTTTTCAGCCATAGTAATGATTCTTCAAAGACAATACCTGTAGGTAATTTATATGTGTATGGTGGGATGAGTTAACAAGAGGAAGGGTTTAAATGTACCACAATACATTTAAATCACGAAAAAGGTGACTAGCGATTATTTGCTTACCACTTTCCAGAGATTCCAGGCTTAAAATGTCATCATCTGTGATAGTTGGCGTGGATCTGAGCGATGATCTGGACGACTTCGAGGATGAACGGCTAGTTCCCGGCAACTGTCCACTTTCTCGCAACTTTCTCCTTCGAGCAATATAGCTCTCGTAGAGCTTCCCGCTGGCATTTTTCTTAGCAAATTTATTTGTAGCTGATAAATATGCCGAATAATACACCACAACGCGTTCCTTGTGGAATATTTCTACAATTTCGGTAGCTAGTTTATAAAATTCTTCACTGGAAATTTTCTTCACACAATTGTCCTCTAGTTTGTAACGAAGCATAGCCGCAACTCGGGCACTGAGTACTTGTGTAGCTACGCTGACCCGCATTTTACGCATGCTGTCCTTGTCTATATGTTGTTTTGTCAATTTAGGCAATGCCCTAGTATGGCCCAAACTATTATCAATGTTGTAAATTGCAACTATGTCGTTCCATGTGGCCATTTTAGACCCAAACGATATGTTCTTGGTAAGGAAATTATTCCTTATGCATTTGATTAAATGGGGTGGGTCATATATTGTGCTAACATCATGACCACACTGAGAAAAATGGATTGAAGTCGACGTAGTAAAATATTATGCAAACATTATATAATGCCCTGCTCACCACTAATAAAACAATGCGCAACACTTTAAATAGTGACACGAAGGTATATTTATTCTGCTGAGCATTAAACTTCAATGTGCAAGAAACCTCACCAAATCTTATAGAACAAATGCCTTATCTTTTATCGTGCAAAAACTAATGCATAGTAAAATTGTGGATTAAACATCATAATGTATAGTGATCAAAGCACAATAAATTAGTGACGTCTTAAATGCACGTTAAAATATCGTTTTTTGCGTTAAAAGTTATGTTTCAAAAAGTTGCACCATGGCATTTGATGCAATGCATGTATATATTTCAAACTATGCAGCAAGTTTGATAGTGCCATTTTCGATTATTTGCACAATAAGTACATCAATCCCGAGGAACATTAAAATTCAGTGCGTATAGATATTATTGCACGTTAAAGAATCGTGCCAGGTTGAAAAAATTTGCTCAACACAAAAAAGTATAAAAATAAATTAAAAAATATGGTGCATATTGAACATAAAGATTACGTGCATGCTGCGAACGCCAGGGTTTCCAGGGCGGGGGTCCGGGGACGGGGAGGTAGGCGAGTCGATGCAATGTGACATCTTTCAATCATTCATTGTGACCTCGAACATCGTGACGTGCTTTTAGTGTGTGAAGTAATTTTAGTTAAATAAAATAGATCCCATGTTCTCCTTGGAAAATTGAGCTTTGGTGAAGAAATCAACAGTTGAAGCTTTTGCTTTGTCAGTAAGTGAGATGTGCCATAAGAGGAAAATTTACGCCAAGGAAGATCACATCCGAGTGGCTGGTGAATGCTCGAAATAACCAGAAAAAACCCTGACGAGCCTGGGATTTATGGAGCCACCAGCCAAACGATTTCATTCGTGTTCTATGGACACCGGGCCACCTGTGTCACCTCGAAGCCGGTAAGATGCATTAAATAGTCAGTCTATCAGCCTTCAGTCTTCTTGAAGGTCTCTAGCGTATTTTGCCAGTAACATTGTCAATTATCTCAGTTTGTTTGGAAACCCAGTGCAATATTTAGGTATTTCGTATTTTTTCCAAAAATTGCCTTGCTTCTCAGTCTTCAGTTACAAGAATATAACCCTGTAACGGGGTCTTCGGAAGTAGTTAATTACTTCTTGGGGTTCAGAATGCAATGGTCGATTGTGGAAAAACATCTTTATTTTGTATTATATTGTATTCATAATATTAATTTTGTTTCAGGTGTAAAGTTGAATTGGTAAAAAGTGCTATAGACCAGCCGAAGCATAGTGGGCATTCCCTAAAACTGTGGTCAGAGACATATATTTAAATATGTACTTTTGTGTGTTTAGTGCAGATGTAAAAACCTTTAATAGCCTTTTAGTATTAAGACTGTTTCTATTTATATACTTATGTATAGCTGTAAGCTTTCCAAGTGTAGGTATATTATATTAATTTATTATAATGACTAATGTAAAATATTTATGCACCTTTTTTATCGATTACATAATGGTTTTCTAATAAACTCCAGGTTTTTAACTGTTCTTTGGATAAGATCTGATTTTTATGGAAAATAAATGATTGTAAAATTAAAAAAAGTTTTTTAAAATTTCATACCCTAGAGTCTAGACTTTGTGTGTGATTAGATTTTTACTTCAGGCATCGTGAATATCAGCATATTTTTTCAGTATTACGTTTTTTCTGTATGTATTGTGATGTAAGTGGATATTTTTCAGGATTAGCACTAAATCTATACAGGTTGTTTCCGGACGATGAAATAATATAATCAGTTCGGAGTGTTCGGAGAGGTATCTTCAGTCACGATTGATAGATGAAACAAAAAAAAGGCGTTTTTTTCGACTCCCCATACAAATCGTTCACTAGTTCCAACGGGGCACTAATTTGTAAGTGGAGTAAAAAAACGTCCGAATTTTTCATTTGATTTATCAATCCTGCCTGACTCAAGATACCTCTCCGAACACTAATTTGTTTATATTATTTTATCGTCCGGAAACACCTTGTATAAATTTAGTGCTAATCTTGAAAAATATATATGCCATCACGATATTAAATAGTGCGGAAAAAGGGCTCGGGCACGTAAAAGTATCATGCTAAGGTAAAAAATCACTATAAAATATAGTGCACTCGCATGTAAAGACATGCTTCCAGCAATCAAATAATATCATGGCAGGCACGAAATATTATAGGGCACAACCTGGAAGTCACCAATAAGTAAAATGCAAACGCACATAATAGTATAATGATACGGAACTACGAGTAATCGCAATGCATTATAATATTAAATGCCGTCAATTAGATATTTCGAAGTGATGCACTATAATGTTTTCTTTCTTGACCTCTATTTTATAGTGCGAGCAGCAAATAACGTTGTGACGTCGCTAAATTACGGTGGAACCATAATTTAATGTGCACCGCCAGCAGCGTAACTTAACGTGCTTGCACAATTGGTCAAAAAGTTGTGCATTCACAATAGTTTATAGTGCCCCATTTTTCTCAGTGCAGATATGTGTATTGTACCATCTGTAATAACATCAATGATGAAATTAAACTTTCAGTTTCACAAAAAACATTGTGTTGTAGATAGATGATTTATACAATATGTTTGGTTAGCGATGTCGGAGTTTTTAAAAGCAGATAATAATGATCAATTTTATCGACAAACCCCAGTCACTAATAAATGTGTGTGGGGCACACACATTTATTAGTGACTGCCCGCGACTTCGTCTGCGTGGAACGTTTTTCTAGCTATCCTTCGGAAACAGTCATTTTTTTCTGGATAAAAGGCACCATATGTCCTTCTCTGTACCCCTGAGATCGTGTACGCAAAATTCCATGATCGGTTGAGTAGTTAAGACGTGAAGGCGTAACAAACAAACAAACGGACTTTCACATTTATAATATTAGTAAGGATATAATACTAAATAATATACTAGAAAAATACGACTCGCACCAGATCAATACTCAGACGGGAATCGAACCCGCGACCTTTGGATATCCGGTCCAATGCTCTGACCGCTGAGCTACCGAGTCACTAGTGACATCGTCGAATTTCTTCTAGTATATCCTACTCTTACGCTGCAAGCCAGCGTTATTTCACAAAAATAAATAAAAAAATATGAAGGGGCCCACCTTAATATTTTTTTATTTATTTTTGTGAATCTTTGTAACGTTGCACGTACATATTTATAAAATAATACGTAATTTTTAATTAACTACATTTTAAAACAAATAATCTACAAAGAAACATTCATAAAACTATTTACAACCTAAACCTAATATTAATAAAAAAAACATAAATATTAAATTAGACTATATTTTTAAAACTACAATAAAATAAATTGAATATAAATTGTCCTCCGCGATGTGTGACTACTTGTACTTTAAGTTGATTCTTTTGTATTCGAAACCGGTCGACGTTGAGCTCGGAGCGACATTTGAAAAACTTTCGCTGGGCAGATCAAACCAAAGTGGCTTGGAGGGATACATTCTATCATTTTTTACATAGACATTAATCGTATTTCTCCAAATTATAATTTGTCATTTAAAATCAGTTCAGTATCGTTTATACTGCTTTTAAAAAGTGTTTTCAACCCCGATTGGGGTTCCATGCACGGACGTTCCAAGCATCATACAACTTGTGGCCCACCAACATCCGTCGCCGACCACCTGCGCGACGAAGCTACAGGGAAGTGCCGATTTGCACAAGCACAAGTTAAGGGGCTTCTCCCCCACGACCCTATCTCAATTTTTTTTAATATACATTATTTTTGTTGACGCGCTGTTTGTTTGCTTTTCTTTCTCTCCAAACAGCAGCCCCGTCACATCTTTAAGCGGTTAATAGAATACAAAATTCATTTACAACATTCTATTTATTCATTCATTCTAATAATGAAATGTAACAATTTCAGAAAGAAAATGGCTGTGACAAACGGGCGGACAGACAGACACGACGAATCGTCAAGGGTTCCGTTTTTTGCCATTTTGGCTACGGAACCCAAAAATAGTACGAAATTATAATCATACCTTCCAATGCAATGTGCAGTAGGATATTTAAGTTATAGTTGACAATAATAAATACTAACCATCTGCTATACCATCGATAGTTCTCTGTCGAACAGTTTCTTGACGAAATTGATTAACAGCAGTTCTAAATGTTGAACCCTGGTCACAAATTAATGCTAGTGGTAATAGACCACATTGAGCTACTTTTTCCACTATTTCTTTTAAAATACGTTTGAGCTCTGCTGCAGCTGTGGTTCCTGAAAAATATTTAAGCGTTGATGAGCTTATATTATTATAACATAATTTATTTCAACATGTAAATAATCAAAATATTTTGCTGCACATTCTTTGAGAAAAAATATTTGTTCTGTCGATTGTTTGAAAAGAGGCTGTCTGATACGATAACTGATTAACTAATTGTTCTATTATCAGTTACATGCAGAAGATACCATCTCAAGTTTTATTACTGAAGTAAGTATATAATATTATAATTATTTTATTACCTTCACCAAAATAATATGCAAGTGGTTGCCTCCAAGAGGAGCATACTCCTCGAATCATAATGACTAAGGCATGGTCACAATACTTCTTTTTTCTTACATCACCAAAATCACAGAAACCATATATAATATCTTTTTCTTCATTAAAAGTCAATTGCGCATTGATGGAGACCTCATCAAAAACTATTGAGCATAGTCTCTTTTCTTTATTCCAATTCTTTGCCCTTTCTTTTATCACCGCCAGAATGTTCTCATTAACTCCTGGATTAAAAATAATTTTCTCTGACAATCTGTTCAGGGTCCGTTGGCTCGGTAATGAAACATATGTTTTAGTAGATTGTAGCTTTTTCTGCTTTGTTTCAGTAGGGTAAGACATAATAATTTTTCATCTAAATTGTAACGCCGAGCCCCTTTGCCACTTCTGATCGATTTCAATTGGATGTTTATAAAAGTCTTTGTGTGATTATTTAATTTATGGAATTCATCGAATAATTGTGAAGATATGGTTTGCGCTTCTTTTGTTCGCATAGCAGTGTTCTTTCCTAAACTATCTTTTGCTATATTTATTATTTTAGTAACCAGTCTCCTGTTTCTTGCACTCATCTTTCTTTTCGCAGACAACACTGTAAAAGACGTTATTTTCATTTAATAATAAATAAAAGGGTACTTACACAAAGAGTTTATTAATTACTAGAGGTTTAGGTAACAAAAATCCTAAATTAATATTGGAGATAAGGAAAAATCAAAATGTGTTAAGTATCAGATGACAAAGAAAACTAATTCAATAATATGATGTAATTAAATAATTCAGTCACTGTGCTCAGTCTTCTATATAATGTTGGTACTCTGAGTACCACTTACGTGGTTACCCTACATGAACCATAAACGAAACTATGATATTTTTTAGAACCACGCACACGGGCACTAGCATGTGAAATAACGTTAGAAATAAAGAAATAACGACACTCATGTATTGTAAAGCCGTGGTCGTCGTTAACGTTGTAATGTCAAATTGACGATCACGAAACGATCGCGATGGTGCTGTTGCGTAAGCCTCCTGGCTACTCAAAGTCGATTGGGACGATCCCTTACCCGACAATATACTTTCTTTATTTCAAAGTTTTAATGAACAACTACCGCTTCTTTCCGCATGTAAAATCCCGCGTCATCTAGGGGTAACCAGTGCTTGCACCACCCACATTGTAGCGTTCGCGGACGCAAGCATGAAGGCGTACGGTTGCGTCGTATATCTGCACGTCACTGACAGCGAGGGAAATGTGCATGTCAATTTAATATGCGCCAAATCTAAAGTGGCCCCTGTCAAAGTAGTTTCGTTAGCCAGACTGGAATTATGCGCCGCAGTCCTTATGTCGAAACTTGTGCGTCTGATTCATGAAACATACAGTGCTCGTACAAAAATTGATAATATATTCGCATTTTCAGATTCGAAAATAGCTCTTTCTTGGATTAATTCTTTACCGCATAGATGGGATATTTACGTTAGTAACCGTAACCGCGTTGCAAAATGTCACGAAAATCTTGATTCGCGTCATTTCTATCATGTCAGTGGGATCGAGAATCCCAGTGATTGCCTTTCTCGAGGTCTTTTGCCAGAACAATTGGTCTCTCATCCTCTATGGTGGCACGGCCCTCCTTGGCTTTGTGCTCCAGTATCAAACTGGCCGATCACCCCTTTTATTCCAGAGGCCTGTGAGACCTTGCCTGAATATAAAAGTAAAACTTTTGTGTGTTCGACTTCTCAATCCGCTCCTGGCTTACTTTATGACCTTACGCAGAAATTTTCATCCTGGAATAAGATTATTCGAATTATTGCATATATTCTGATATTTACTAAAAAATTACCGCGTAATAATCGACTATCCGCTTCGCAGCTCATAATAGCTGAAAGATATTTAATCCAAATTGTCCAAGGTTTTCACTTTGCTCAATTAATTCATGACTTAAAAACGAATAAAGTCATTTCTTCGCCGCTGAGAAAATTAGACTTGTTCATCGATGATCACGGAATTGTAAGAGTAGGAGGTAGACTTTCAAATAGTAACTTACCATACGAAGCTCAACATCCCGCATTATTACCTAAGCATGACCATGTTACTCATCTTTTGATCGATTACTATCACCGCCTGCATTGTCACACTGGTGCCAATGTTTTGAGTTCTTTATTGCGCCAAAAATATTGGATTTTATCTTTAAGAAATGTGATTAGGCAACGTGTTCACGCCTGTAATTTTTGTTTTAAAAATTCTCCATCTCATCTTAATACTAAAATGGCTGATTTGCCATCTTACCGAGTGCAAGAAACTAAAGCATTCGTTCATACAGCCGCTGATTACGCAGGTCCCATAAAAATTACGTTATGTAGACGCCGAGGACAAAGAAGTCAGAAGGCTTATATCTGTTTGTTTATCTGCTTAGTAACCAAAGCAGTTCACATTGAACTAGTTTCCGATCTGTCATCCGAAGCTTTCATTTCCGCGTTCAAACGCTTCATTTCGAGGCGTGGTCCAGTTTCGCATATGTATTCCGATAATGGGACGAATTTTGTAGGCGCTAAGTCACAGATAAACGAACTGCTTACCGACCATCGCATCGAATGGCATATGATCCCGCCCCGTGCTCCTCATTTCGGAGGACTCTGGGAATCTAATATTAAAAGCATGAAGCTTCATTTATACCGCGTTATTGGATCTCAGTTACTTACCTATGAAGAACTGTTAACTGTTTTGACGCAAGTCGAAACCATTTTAAATTCTAGACCGCTTTGTATTTTATCAGAGGACCCGCATCCCGAGCCTCTTACTCCCGCGCATTTTATAATGGCATCTCCTTTGACATACCTACCTACCGCGCCTGTTTCCGATGAAACTAAGACTCTGCGTCATAGAAAAGAATTGTTGGACCAAATGGTGTGCAGTTACTGGAAACGATGGCGTTTAGAATATCTTAATTCATTACAAGTGAGGCAAAAATGGCTTACTAATACGGAAAACATTAAACCAGGTATTATTGTATTGATACATCAGGATGATGTTCCCCCGCTCCGCTGGCCGTTGGGCATTATACAGGAGGTTTATCCGGGTAAAGATGGTAGAGTCCGCGTCGCCTTAGTTAAAACTGCATCTGGCATGTTTAAACGACCTATCGTCAAACTTTGTCCATTGCCTTCTCAATAACTTATAAAATAATTTAATCCCCATAGTTTAGGTAGGTAATTATAATAAGTATTTCGTATGTTACTTTAATAATTTGTCCCCTTTGTCTTGACCGCGTTTTTTTTTCTATTCTTTTTGATAATACGTCGTATTATCAAGGCCGGGAGGATGTTTACGCCAATTGGTTAATTTAATTTTCGCGCTCTTCGTGATGTGGCGTCCTTCAGGTTATCCTTTTCCTATTCCCTCTTATACATCACCATACGTCGAGTGAAAGAGAAAGAACATTGTGCCTACAACAGCGCCAAAAGTGATGAACTATTTGACCGCCGTTACTACATATTGAGAACCAAATTGGACTCGACGCAGTGATTTTTATCTCCGCTTTTAAATCCAAGTAAACCGCAAAAATATACTTTTCCCGCATCTATAAACTTTAATTAGTGCCCTATATAGTGATCTGTGATGTTTAATTAGCCGGCCGGCAGTAAAAGTGCAAATTTACGGTCTCCGAGGTGTTGGGTGTGAGACGCTCAAAGACGGCGTTCTCCTTCGGCTCCAACTGCTGATCAAGAGACGTTTTGGTGAGTCCCCTTGCCTTTTCCCCCGACCCTCTTTATCCTGTTCATCACCTCTAGTTGTTTGCTGGGACATTAAGATGGTCTTTGCAAGCATCCTTGCACTAATCTCACTGATCTGGACTCTTTCAAACGTCTCAATTAGTGTTGCTGAGTCAAGCCCAGCAGGTACACCCCCTAAAGCATACTTACTAAATGTGGAGAAGTAAGACTCGTTAAACTTCTTGTGTTTTTTGGAGTATTGCTTAACTACTTTTGCAATTATACTGTCCCTTATGTTCTTGTCTGACACTTTCCTGGTTGCACTAATTGCAGCAGCTATGGCACATGCCATGTCTGAATTTTCTAGGTAGTGACCACCAGTGCAGCAACTTTCATTGAGGATGCAGACAACCGTTGGAATCTGCATACCCAACTCTGCTGCAATGCTGCTGACTTCCTCCTTGGAGTAAATTGCTCCACATAATGGCGTCAGTAGCTTTGTTTGGTCTACGTTATATAAGTATGTATTAACATACGATAATGTCTTTGTTGCTAGCAGACCAGCCTGCTTGAAGGTCAAAACCATTTTCTTATCGTCTGAGAAGCTGCTATATGTGATGTCTTTAAATGTGGACACATACACGTAATGGACAGACAAAGTACTGCCCGACTTCTTATATGGGAATACAAATCGGATAACCTGAAGGACGCCACATCACGAAGAGCGCGAAAATTAAATTAACCAATTGGCGTAAACAATTATGCTTATCAAAAATAAGCTCTAGGTACTTTATTATTAACAAAGAACATTAATAATACGTGGCCGAAAATAGAAAGTATCGTAACGCCCAAGTCCGGCCGCTGCTGGTTTGATGGTTGGCCGACTATAGGACTCATGGTCACTCTATGCTCGGCCACCATTTTACAAGGCAACCGAATTTAGATTTTTCACCAGTTTCTTAGACCTAGTTCCAGCGAGCTTTAATTTAACCCGGCGAGCATGAGGTGAAAAAAGTTACACCTAGCATGTGGTGGGGTTTGCCAAACCCCAACATATAATTACCTATAAATGCCAATTTATTAAACCAAGACTTAAGAATTTATTCGTATTTTGAAATATGGTTTATATTTAGTGTATAAAATAAAAAACAGTGTATATTTATATACTTTTATTGTATTATTTATCAGAAATACTAAAATATAACATTTACAAAAAAACAAAAAAAGGAACTTCTGAAAAAGGAACTAAAATCAACTAATTCTTTAATAAAAATATAAAATCAACTTTAAAAACTTAAAGAATATAAGATTCTCAATATCATATTTTTTTTAAAGAATTAGTTGATTTTAGTTTTAGTATTTTTGATAAATAATACAATAAAAGTATATAAATATACACTGTTTTTTATTTTATACACTAAATATAAACCATATTTCAAAATACAAATAAATTCTTAAGTATTGGTTTAATAAATTGGCATTTATAGGTAGATATATGTTAAAACTAACACGGAGCATGTGGCGGGGTATGACGCACCCCACGAACGTTTACACGCGTGTAGCTCCTGCGCCGGTTGACGCGACACTGCGGTCACGCCACTCTCCCCCCGCGGAGTACATTGGCTCCAGCTACTAGGGGTCGCAATACCGGCCCCTCACTCCAAAACCGGTATTTTCGGTATCGAATCTAGGCAAATACCGGGATCCCGGTATTTACGGTATTTTCGACATTTAGATAAATATATTGAAATTTCTTAGTTTTTCTTTCTGTTAAAGTCATTGTTATGATTTACTAATCGTCGACGACTTTCAACCTCCCGAACAAGCCGGGTTCCTAAAAGGATTTAGTACCTAGTCCACATCCATACGCTGCGGCAGGTTATACAGAAGACTATGGACTCTGCCTCTTTGCTTGGCGTACGGGGACTATGAGAAAGACTTTGATTCGATAGGGACCAGGGCGGTGCCAGTGCTGTAGTCTCTCCAGATGTGCCCAAAAAACTACAGGTATTTCGAAATGTAAAGGTATTTATACGAAACTGCCACCATGTGTTGGTCCGAGTACAGAATCAGTGTTTAAATCCCATCCAACTGCAGCGAGGTGTGATAAAGGGATTTATTTTATTACTGTGAAACTGTTCACATCACAGCTGCGTTGGAGGACATTTTTAAATTCTTGGACGGGGATTGGACTAGAACGGACTTGATATTAACATTAATGACTAGTACCTAACACACCTTCGTTTTGTCAACGATATACCAGTTCTTATGGCTGAGACCTTGGATTAGAAGACCTGACAATGCTCGAAGATCTCCGTAGAGCTTCCCAAAAAGTGGGTCTTAGGATGAACATGAATAAGACGAAAGTCATGTCGAATGCCCATGTTGTACCCACTCTAGCTCATGTTGAGAACACTACACTCGAAGTTGTTGACTATTACGTTTACCTTGGACCGGCGACTGCCTGTCCAACTGGATTTAAGTAAGTTCAGCTTCGAGAAAGAGATCTCTCGTCGAATCCAACTCAGATTCAGGAAGCTTCGTTTTTCGTGTCCAAATTACCTCAGTGTCTCAAGAGACGAAAGTCTATGACCAGTGTGTGTTGCTTGTGATGATTTACGGCAGTGAAACGTGGTCGCTAACAATAGGTCTCATAAGAAGGCTCAAGGTCACCCAGCGTGCAATGAAGAGAGTCATGCTCGGCGTTTCCCCAAGTGATCCTTAGAGAACTAAAGTATAATAATGACCGACATCGCTTAGCTGAAGTTGCAGTGGATGGGACACAGCGAGAAGAACCGATGGCCGTTGGAGCGGAAAGATTCTGGAATGGCGACCGCGCACCGGACTACACTCCGTGGGTAGGCCCCAACAAAGTGGACCGACGATGATCTGGTGAAGGTCGCGGTGCGCCGCTGGATGCAGGCAGCGCTAGACCGATCATCGTGAAGATCCTTTGGGAGACCAATACCCAGCAGTGGGTGTCGTGCGGATATGATGATGATGATGAAAGTCATTATAGTATAGTGAAATCCGAAATTTAAAAGGTATTATAAGTTTAAGTACCTATTTAAACCAAGTTAAACAATAAAAGAGGATTTAACCTCGTAAGGCCCTCGGTCTTACACATAATAATAATAATAGACTTACTTATAGGTATTTACAAAAGTAATTCAGACCCTTCCCTCCTAGACGCAATGTAGTGTAGTTATTACGACTCAAGGGTTTACCAGTAGGTAATACGAATAAATTGGTTGTTTAATTTCATTTGAAGATTATTATGAAACAAATAATATTAGGTACCTCACTAATGCCTGTGTCCTACCCATAGTGTGTACCCATTATACTTTTTTTAAAAAATGACCCAAAACCATATCCCCCATAAGCCCTGAATTTATAACTTCAATAGGATTACTTTATCATATAAGAAAACAACTCTGAATTTCTTGGTACTGAATGACTATAAAATATTAGTACTACTAGCTAGTAGGACGTTGGGGATGCAATGATTAGGACACCATTTAATGTCTGAGTCTTAGGAAGTTAAGAAAAATCACATTTTAAATCACATAATACGAGAATTTAAACGAGATTTGCGATTTGCGTCGTTCTGTGATGAATACCGAAAATATCGTAAATACCGGTATTTAAAAATTCAATACCGGTATTGTAAAGGCTTCTTTTCGGTCCGGTATCCCGGTATTTTCGGTATCCGGGATCCCGGTTTGCGACCCCTAGTCACACCCTACCACAAGCTCGCCGGGTTAATAACGAATAAACTATATGAGAAAATATTACTTTAAATTTGTTCTTTGGTTAAGGTTTTATCGTATAAACGGCAATGGATCGAGAATTGAGGGTCGGAGAGTCGGGTTCGGGGCGGTTTGGGTCCAGTTGGAGTATAGCGTTCGGGGCTCTATGAGCAGTCAATAGAACCCAACAAAAATAAAAAAAAAATTTTTTTTAGACTTGTAAAATTTTCTGAATTTTTTTTTCATGACTGATGACCCCCTTTTTTTGCTCTTATTCAATTTAGAGCACATAAAGAAACAGTTTTAGGCTTATAAACTTTTTTCGTTAAATGCATATTTACCGAGAAATATCGATTTCAAGATTTTTAAGACGTAGAATTTTCGGAAATTTTTTTTCGATGACCGATGACCCCCCTTTTTTTCGATTCCACGTATTGATATCATCGTCCCCACCAATTTATGTCATGCAAATGATGTACCCCCGTCTCACAGTTTTCGAGATATTTAATTACGAAAAAAAATAAAAAAAACCTTAAAGTGAATTTACTCGGAAAATATATTTCGCAGGAAGAAACGGTCTTAATAAAAGAAGTTCGTAATGATAGTCCCATTAAAATAGGCATGAAAAAAGTAGGTGTTATGGGGGCATCGGAAGGGTCGAAAAAATTTCTGAGTGTTTGCCCCGAGGGCTACAATAGCACCGTAAAACCAGTCGGGACTCTGACAAATTCTTGGTCGGAAAAAATTGTTTCCGACGACCCCCCCCTTTTTTTGCTCTTATTCGATTTAGGGCGCATAAAGGAACAGTTTTAGACCTATAAACTTTTTTCGTTAAATGCGTATTTGTCGAAGATACGCGCAAACAATGATATAACAAATATCTACAATCTAATTAAGAACCTCCTTCTTTTTTGAAGTTGGTTAAGAAAATCATACGATCAATCGCCCACTGCCATACACGGTCCAATCGGCATGATCCAGCTAAAAGAATTGATGGTATATGGCCTGCATAACTATACGGGTTGTAATAATACACCAAATAATTACTATAGTCTGTTCGGAAAGAGAACTGTCTCGGGCTTCGTACTTGATTACCATTTTTGACATGTTGACGGCACCGTAACGTTTTAGTGCGACTGTAATATCTTGATGTCTATCAAGTCAAGATAGTCGCTGCCAGTCACAGCGATGACTTGGTATTGGTCATGTCTAAACAGTTTTTCAAGCCAAGCCAGCAACGCTGGCGAGAATAGAGCGCCCGTCTATTTTTCAAGCCAGTGATACTGGCAGCCAGCGATGGCCTTGTGTAAACAATGCTTTTGGTCCATATCACAAACATAAAGTTCCTACCATTTTATTACAATTCTACAAGGTAATGATATGATAGGACCCAGGTATTTAAGTTGGTCCACCCATCGGAGCGGTGTTCCATATAATTTTATAAGAGGGATGGTGGTTGGACATCAAGGCCATTATATAATAAGCCGTGTTCGAGGGTGTACCTTTCACAAATTTTGAGGACCACAGACTGATGCACTCAGCAACACCGTGTCATCGGCATAATTTATATTATTGACTGGTACATCGTCTACATGACAGCCGACGCACAGTGCATCAATGTACAAATTGAAGAGATTATGGTTATTATGAGTAACTCACAGTGTTATTAGCTGCAATTGTACAATCTGTAGAGACTTTTGCATTATTTTCACCCACATCATTGTCCCATACAGCGTTTTGAGTTGAGTCGTTTAGCTCGGCATTCTTAATTTCAAAGTTCTAGAAAAATAATTTAAAAGCTTTATTACAAAGTATACAGTAACGATCAAAGATAAAAAAACAAAGAAAACATTTTTATTACCTAGAATACAAGATGTAGAATAAACAAGTAGTAGGTATAGGTACTTACATTGAAACTGGTCGATTTTTGATTTTGTAGCCAATTTTTAAATTTTATTCTGGGGCCAATCTTTGGAATCATTTCTTTCAAATCTTCATCGCTTAAAAGAATGGCCGTGTCAACTGTTGTTATGAGATTATCTAAAAAAACAGAAATCGTAGTTAAAAATTTTATCATTTTTCAAAATGGCGCATTTTTTACAGACAAGACGCAACGCTCTTTGGTTTAATTCGTAGGTACTTACTTACAAGTATTCTACAAGTTTTGTATTAGCTTTCTAAGAAAACTATTATGTTTCTTGTTCTTGGTGTAAAACGAGGGATTATGTTATGATTATGACGCAACATATTACAGAGGTATTTCAAAGTGTGACAGATCTATATTTTAAGCTAAAACGAACAAAAAAATTAGCTTACCTTGAAGGAATGGTATTATTTCATCTAAATCGGCTTTTTTCATCTCTTCTTCCATGGTGGATGGAATGGAAGGCTGGCCTGCTTGCTTCCTTGCTTGAGAATGAGTGGCGCGGGCGGCGAAGTGTGCAGTGTTGCCAGAACAGGAATGATCATTCGATTATCTCAATCATTCGAACAATTCGAATGACCACTTACATGTATCTCTTCGACGAAGACCGGATAATTAAGATCGAACTTCACTTAGGGTAAGTTCGTTTGATCATTAAATTATCCCGTCTTCGTCTCTGAGATTTAATTTGTTACAAAGTAGGATGTCTACTGTATCAGTGACAACAATTTTGTTGTGTCACTAAAAAGGCTATTAGGCCTTAAACTTTGATAGAAAATATTTTATTAATATTTATAAAATAACGGTTAATTTAGCATACCAATTTCGGGTTGCCACTCGTACTTGACAATAAAATATTGTATAATAAGTTCGATTTTAAAAGTGAATTTACCCTATAACGGAAAGATAAACATTGTATAAGATTGGAGATGAGCAGGGACCGGATACCGATATATTCTGAATATCGATACTTTAACGAAAATATCGATAACGGTATCGATAACTGAGATAAATACCGATATTTGTATAGGTAATATAAAGTACCGGTATTTTGTATCGATAATTTTATCGATACCCAGTACTGATATGCTAGGCTGCGAAGCGACGTTGCATGTTTGCGCGCTGCGGGGCGGGCGGGTTGCGGAGAGGTACGGTAAGGCAACAGCGCTCAAGCAGCTAGCATGCAACTAATTAATTCATTTGTTGTTTGATTATTCACGCGACTACTTTCGTTCGTTATTTTTCAACATTTTTATAATTATGGGACGGCAAAAACATAACAATGTTTACAGACATTTTGACATAAATAAAAGATCTTTAAAATCAAAGTGCCTTATGTGCGAAAAAGATTTAAATGTAAGTACCTACTAACCTATAATTTCGTCGAACCGGTTCAAAAAATTATTACCGGTTTCCAAGCCCTGATCCGAAGTGCGAAAACTAAAAAAAACTAAAGGAAAAAAAAAATTAAAGCGCAAAAGGCATTTTATCGGTATTTCAGTATCGGTATCAATACTGATAATTTTCTAAAAAGTATCGATATTCGTGTACTGAAATAAAATACTGATATCAGTATCGATAAATCGATACCAAAATATCAGTTCCGATATCGATATTTGGATATCGATACTAAAAAAATATCGGTATTCCGGTCCCTGTAGAAATCGTTCGCACGAGCGCTTTTTCGACGTTTTATGCCAATGACCATGCAAAGACAAACAGCGTTATTTTTTTCTAAAGACGGATGTTTTGTTTTATGACTTTTGGGCACCACTCAACTAACCGTAGTTTTTGTAATCATTCATAAATTCAGTTGCAACTCCGGCATTGCGTAACTTTCAAGCATTGTAAACAAAAGAAGCGTTGGTGGCACATGTTGACCAGGTGTATGAATCATTCCGAGGGTCAGATCTTTGCGAGACACATGTAAAATCAATGCGAAGTAGATGTGACGCAGTAATAGATGCTGGCGAGGCTCTAACTTGATATTAAGTGTGTAGTTTTATGTCATTAGTGTAATATTTTGCATTAGATTTTATTATGTTAAATAATTCAATAGTAAGGTGTAGAAAATAATAAAAAAAAATATGTGACCTGACCCGACAGTTTATCAATTTTATTTTGATGATATTTGATTTTGATTAAATATCAAAATAAAACACGAAACTTTATCTGTTGAATAAAAGTTTGTTCGGCAAATGCAATATAAGGCAATATATTTTATTACATAAACAAATGTAAAGCAAATTGAATTGACGATAACATAACAATGCCTAATCGTCAAAGGCTTTGCTAAAATCTTTAACTTTAAGGAAAGAGTTAAACTTACTACAAAGTGTCGAAAACGAGACCCTTTTTTCATAAAGAAGTGTTCGGAAGCAGGTAGATAAAATCACAATGAGTTTTTGGGTAAAAATTTTGAAACGAAAATAATTTGTGTTGGATTGGAACTGCCCATCTTAAACACCATTGGTTGACAAATGCAAGACAATAGAAACACAAAACGGACGACTGAATCTAAAAATGAACCTTAAGGTGTTCAGCTCATAAGTTTGTTGACTGTACCTATATTAAATAAAGAGACACACTAATTTATAAAATTATGAAATATACCTATGAAGTAAACAACTTAACTTTAATGTGATGGCAACCCCAAATATGCTTTAAATGCGCAGAGTAAGTACGACGACGGATGTATGTAGGTAACCGCGATATTTATAATGTAGCCGGTACGGTTACATAAAAAGTATAAGTAAGCGGGTACAGTATAAGTATCCGGCACAAGTACTTGTAGCCGGATATCTTTTTAACTAATGCGGCTACTTTCGTGTTTCGGGATATATAATTATCTACCTATACGTTGTGGTACAGCTCGCGCAACATAACTTGACCCAAGATGGCGCCGATCTGCGCAGGTACAGACGCTCACAAAATGTTTAAGAGCGAATTAAGTTTAGTTAGTAAAATTAAATAAATAAATACCTAGTTTTACTTATTTATTAAATCTTTGAATGTGAACAATGAAAATGCCATACCTACGACCATACTAGTTAATCACGAATTTTTTGTTTTGAATTAATCACTGTCACTAAACGGTGTTATGCCCTCAATGAAACTACCAAGCCCACTCGTGCCAGGAGTATCGGGACTAGGAATTTCATCTTCTTCAGCCTCTGAAATTTCTGAATCTGAAATTTCTGAAACGTTTGAAAAACCACTCATTAAATTTAGCACTCGACTGTCCTTAAAGACACTCGCGGGTGGTGTGCGGGCGCGCAGCGCGCGGCACATCCGTTACCATGGTTACGCGGGGAGCAGCCGCCCGCGCTTCATACCCCCTACCCAGTTGCGCCTAAAAATCGTCCGACGCGCAGGTTCAAGTTATGTTGCGCGAGCTGTACCTAGGTTGCGTTCCAAACCTACTCTCCGAGTGCAAACAAACCACAACCGAACGCTCTAACGGCGTTCCAAACGTCAGAGCGTTGCAACTTTAAAAATATAAAAAATCCAAGATGGCGGCCAATTTTTTTGTTTGTTGGCCGATTTTTATGAAACTCGGTTTTTGGTACTATTTCGACAAGACAACAGCAATGCAACGTTGAAAATATTAAGATGGCGGCCAACTTTTTTGTTTTTCGGCTGATTTCGATGAAACTCGGTTTTTGTTACTATTTTGACAAGAAAACAGCAACGTATTGTTAAAAATATTTAAAAATCCAATATGGCGGCCAATTTTCTTGATTTTGGGCCGATTTCGATGAAACTCGTTTTTTGATACTATTATGACAAGGAAATAACAACGCAATGTAAAAAATATAAAAAAAATTAAGATGGCGGCTAACCTTTTTGTTTTTGGGCCGATTTCGATGAAACTCGGTTTTTGGTACAATTTCGACAAGACAATAGCAATGCAATGTTGAATATATTAAAAAATCCAAGATGGCGGCCAACTTTTTTGTTTGTTGGCCGATTTTGATGAAACTCTGTTTTTGGTACTATTTCGACAAGACAACAGCAATGCAACGTTGAAAATATTAAAAAATCCAAGATGGCGGCCAACTTTTTTGTTTCTGGGCCGATTTCGATGAAACTCGGGGTTTTGGTACAATTTCGACAAGACAACAGCAATGCAATGTTGAATATATTAAAAAATCCAAGATGGCGGCCAACTTTTTTGTTTATCGGCTGATTTCGATGGAACTCGGTTTTTGATACTTTTTTGACAAGAAAACAGCAACGCATTGTTAAAAATATAAAAAATCCAAGATGGCGGCCAATTTTTTTGTTTGTTGGCCGATTTTGATCGTATTGTTAAAATGTAAAAATCCAAGATGGCGGCCAACTTTTTTGTTTTTCGGCTGATTTCGATGAAACTCGGTTTTTGATACTATTTTGACAAGAAAACAGCAAAGCAATGATAAAAATATAAAAAATCCAAGATGGCGGCCAATTTTTTTGTTTGTTGGCTGATTTTGATGAAACTCGGTTTTTGGTACTATTTCGACAAGACAACAGCAATGCAACGTTGAAAATATTAAAAAATCCAAGATGGCGGCCAACTTTTTTGTTTCTGGACCGATTTCGATGAAACTCGGTTTTTGTTACTATTTTGACAAGAAAACAGCAACGTATTGTTAAAATGTAAAAAATTCAAGATGGCGGCCATTTTTTTTGTTTGTTGGCCGATTTTGATGATACTCGGTTTTTGGTACTATTTTGACAAGAAAACAGCAACGCAATGTTAAAAATATAAAAATCCAAGATGGCGGCCAATTTTTATGTTTGTTGGTCGATTTTGTTGAAACTCGGTTTTTGGTACTATTTTGACAAGAAAACAGCAACGTAATGTTGAAAATATTAAAAAATCCAAGGTGGCGGCCAACTTTTTTGTTTTTGGGCCGGGCCCATTACTTAATGAGACGGAGTCAGTACAATGATTCGGAAACCAGTTACTGTTGTAAAGAGCCTGGATACTGAAATAATGCGGCTGTATAACTGCGTACGTATAGCGCATACATATTTCCTATTGCGGGTTAAGTAAATTACGTATGCTGCTCTGTGCGGAATCATTATACCGCATACGTAAATGTAAAGAGTGCGCTACAGTAATTTCATGATGCGGCTGCAGTTATAAAGATTCTACGTACCGAACACAGTCAGTAAGTAAGCGGAGTTCTTAAAATGAGCCAGGATACGTAAATGATTACGTAGGCGGAGACATTATTAATTATCCAGTGTGCATAAAATATATCGGCATATTTCCGACCCTGCTCGTTCATTATGTACGTAACCGGGCTCATTACTTAATGGGACGGAGTCAGTACAATGATTTGGAAACCAGTTACTGTTATAAAGAGCCTGGATACTGAAATAATGCGGCTGTATAACTGCGTACGTATAGCGCATTCATATTTCCAGTTAATACATATGCGGCATCATTAAACCGCATACGTAAGTGTTAACGGTGCGGGCACAGTAATTTCATGATGCGGCTTACGTATTAAGGACGCGGCTGTTATGGGCTCGGTGGATAAACAAAATTAAAAAATAAAATATTTATTTATAAGACAAGAATTTGGTGTTACAAGGATTTGTTCTGAATTATGACTAATTTATCTTTAAAGAGATTTGAGTATTTATACTGAATGAGTCCTGAGAAAGCAAAACAAAACTATTACTTAATTATTAACAAAGGTTCAAAGGACTCTGGAAAGTTTAAGTGATTCGATACATAACAATAGATTTAGTAAATAAGGTAATTAGATAAAAGGAAGTAAATATAACAATTTAGTTAAGAATACAGAATATGGGTACTTATATCTAAAGTAAATAAAGTTAATGAAGTGAATGATTTGAGTAAATAATAGATGTAGTATTATGATTAGATATAGTCTATATTGTAAATAGGGGTATAACATAACACCTCCCCCTTTAGAATAAAGATTGGGCGTTGGCGCCTGATCTTTTTGGTGTGGTTGAAGTTGAAAGGTCATCGCTTTCGTCATCGGAGATGCACGATGTTGTAGTGTGATTCAATGTTGACATCGGGATCGCGTTGGACACATGAGTATTCTGTCGCTGTCTTCGTGATGATGGGCTGAAGCAGTTGTTGAAAATTTGTATACAGGAACGATCTTCGTTGTTGTGTCGATGATTGTTTAAATAATTTGTGACTCGGTGACATCTTTGGAAGAGTTTGTAGAGTATGAACAGTAACATCAAGGTTCCGGTTATGAAATAGAACCATGAGAATGAAGTTTGATGTCGATGAATAAATGGTTTATTCTTGATTTTCTGGATTTCTTCGTTATGTTTGTCCAGTTGATGTTTTAGGTTGTGAAGCGAGTCCAAGGGTGTTTCGTTAATTGTGATAGGTAGAAGATCTGGAACATGGAGATTCTTGTTTTCTTCGAAGCAGTCATCAGTTCTGATGTCAGGGATTATGATGGGAAAAGTGATATTTTCTTCTTTTTCTTGATATGCAGATAGAGTGCTGTAACCAGTGTAGAGCTTGCAGTTTTCTTTAAGGGTGATGATTCCTGATCCTTGGATGTTGTGATGGGTAACTTGATTGTTGCATTGGAGTATACATTGAGTTGCGTTGCTGAGGATATATAGCCATCTGTTGTCTTCTAGAGGTTGGAAAGTGTTTATCTGGGCAGTAAATGTCGAGGTTGTGCAGGTTCTCGGGATTTTGTTGGAGATGCTGAACAGGACTTGTAGCTCGCAGATTGGTCGTGTGTCGGCGTTGTAGACGACGGTGTTACGACAGACGCTTCTTCTTTCAGCGTATGCCTTGCAATCGCTCAGTGTGCTTGTAGATACATAGCGCTCGCCGCTAGGGTTCGTGGCTAGGTACTTATGCTCTGGTAGGATGGTTGTATACAATGAGGAGTTGGCATGTTGGATGGGAATAGAATAAATATGATATAGTTTTAAGGCTTCTGGTTTTACTAGAGGGAAATCTAATATATAAACTAACCTATTGGAATATACATATGCAGATAATTGAGATGAATCTAGAATTTTATTAATATTTTCAATAGTTACGGGACATACTAATTGTTTGTTAGATCTAGCATGGTTAGATAAAAGAAGGTTTTGGTGTAATTTATTTAATGATATTATAGAAGGATGAACAATGTTAGATTTAGCGAAAAGAATGCTTGCTAAGCAGTCATTTATATCATTTTCAAGATTAGTGACTAATTCTAGAATTTGAATTGAAATAGTAGAGATATCTTCTGTTACCTTGATATCGAAAATAGTGTTAGAGCTACTATTAAGGTATGCGTTTAATTTATCAATATTATCGTTAATGATTTGTTCGTCATAAGAAATTTTAAAAATTGTTTCATTGAAGTTTTTTAATGTACTTGAAGTTATTTGAATTTGATCTTGCATTAAAGAAGTTAAATCGAGTTCGCGTTTCTCGAGCATATCAATACATTCGTTGTATCGTTTTGCGTCTTTGGCATCAGGAGTACCGATGAGGTATTTTAGTAATGAACTAAGTCCGTCTAACAGTTCCCTTTTCTGTCTAGAGTTTTTACCAAGATATATATTTACAGCAGTGATCAAGATCTCTTCTACACAAAGCTTCCACTGTGCCTTAACGATATCTAAAGAAAATTGCAGATCTTGAAATAAGATTAAGAGTTTATCTTTATCGGTTATGTTGATAGGTATCGCTTTTTCATCATCATAGAAGATTATGAAAGCCTCCGTGTGTGAGATAAAATCGGCAAATTCATACCATTATATGAAATTGCCGATTTTTACTATTACTTGAATAAAGCTCATCCATATTACTATTTTGAAAAATAATTTAAAATGAAACAATTAAAAGATTTAAGCTCTAATTTATTATCCTTTAGTAAATAATAAAAACAAAAAAGTTCAAAATTTGCTTTAACCATATACAGGTTATTTGTAAAACACCATCAACCTAACAGGAGTAGATTACCAACATCATAAACAACGTTAGTTCTACGACTTTTATCATAACTAACGTGACCATACGTCCCGCTTTGGGCGGGACTGTCCCGCTTTCAGACTGTCTGTCCCGCTGTCCCCAGTAAGAGCAAAAATGTCCCGCTTTAGCTTTAGGCGTCAAGCATCGCATCAATCATCATGCATCTATCGTTAAATGTTACAACAGCGCGGGTGACAACGCGCGGTGATGCACGAGCGGGCGGTGTGGAGAGAGCGAATGGAATGATTCATTCCGAATGACAGACGCGAGAGCGGGATGGATGATTGATTGCCGTTTAATCCACCTACCTTCACTCAGCGAAGTTTTGTTTTAGTTCGCGTCTGTCAGTGAGCGCACTGCCACATTTTAGTGATTATTACATTACAAAAATGCCTAAACGAAAGTGTACCTTTAACATTACGTTGCAAAATAAGTATCCATTTATAAAACAAAGGAGTGGTGCAGCAGATGTTACGTGTGAAAAGTGTCGCACTGATTTTAGTGTTGGACATGGTGGTGCCAGCGATATTGAGAAACATTTGAAATCGGAAAAACACAGGCTTTCCGATCAAGCTGCTGCTTCAAGCTCGTCAATGCGTGATTTCTTTAAAAGAACCGATTTGCCGACTGCTAAAGATTTTGATATAGCTGCAGCGGAGGGTGCGTGGGCGTATCACACGGTGCAAGAAAATCACAGCTTTCGCTCAAATGACTGTGCTTCTAATTTAATACAAACATGTTTTGAGCAAAAATTTAGATGTGCTCGTACAAAATCTCAGGCTATTGTTGTAAATGTACTGGCACCTATGGCGACAGATGAATTGAAAAAGCACCTTCGCGAAGCACATTGCGTAACATTACTAACGGATGCTTCAAATCATGGCGCAACAAAATTATTCCCTGTTTTGATACGTTATTTTTTACCCTACGAAGGCGTGAACGTCAAGATTTTAGAGTTTCAAAACCAGCCAGGCGAAACATCCGATATAATTGTTGATTATTTAAAAGAAATTTTATCATGCAATGATTTAAATAAGAAAATTGTGGCGTTTTGTGGAGACAATACAAACTGCAATTTTGGAGGAAAGAACAGAAAAGGGACAAATAATGTCTACGCAAAATTAAACCTATCTCTTGGACGAAAGCTCATTGGAATTGGATGTGGGGCCCACATAGTTCACAACGCGATCAAAACAGCCGCCGATTGCCTTCCTGTTGACTTCGAATGCATCATTGTGAAAATTTATTCATTTTTCTACATTTATAGCGTTCGGGTAGAATCTCTGAAAGAGATATGTGATTCTAGTGGCACAGAATATCAGAAACTCTTGGGCTACAGTAAAACAAGGTGGCTTGCGTTAATGCCGGCGCTTGAGAGAGTTTTGAAAATGTTCGAGCCTTTGAAAAGCTATTTCTTGGGCATCGAAAAATGTCCAAATATTTTAAGAGCATTCTTCGAAAATCCCAGCTCTGAGTTGTGGCTGTATTTTTTGCATGCACAAGCATCGACTTTTCATCAAGTCGTGTTGAAAATCGAGGGTCAAAAGATATCTGCAATAGAGACTTCGAAGGAAATTAATCGTCTGCGAGACAACTTGGAACTTAAAGAGAATTCACTTTTCCTTCCTCACACTGTCCGTAGTCTACTGGTAAAATTACAGGAAACTGATCAGGCAAATGTGAAAACTTCAGCGGCTGAATTTTATAAGACAAGTAAAGAATACTTGGAGCAGTGGTGTCAGTTCAATGCAGAACTAAAAGTATTTGAATGGACAAATTTGACAAAAGTACCTACTTGGGAAGAAGTACAGAATGTGACGGATTTGCTGATTACGCAAGGATTTCTTAGCAGCAGCCAAGATACGGAAGTGTTCGACGAGTTTTCGCTTATTTGCAATTACGCCACAGATGCAAAAATAACAAGCTGGAACGGTGATAATGTTGCTGCTGAAGACCGTTGGGTGGAATTGTTCACTCACTTTCGTGCTAACAATCTGAACTGTACGAGCTTTTGTATAATTATTGAGTACGTTTTATGTCTGCCTGGAAGTAACGCACCTGTCGAAAGAGTTTTTTCTCTAATGAATAAAATATGGACAAGTGAAAAAACACAGTTGAGTGTTGCAGTTTTGAAAGCTATGTTGATCACCAAAACAAACATCAACAAATCATGTAATCAGCTCCATTCTTACTTGAAAACGAGACCCGATATTTTGAAACAGATTTGCTCCGCCGACAAATATAAAACAAGTGACTAGAGACGTTACATTAATTAAATTCATCCGTTTATCTCCTTATTATTAGTAAATAAAAAGCAATCAAGTAGGTATCTAGTTCTTATTTTGTTCTAAATTCCGCATGTGTCCCGCTCTGACGAAAAATATAAATGGTCACGTTAATCATAACTCAATAAAATCACCAAAAAGTAATTTTCAAGTTTTTATTGTACTGTTCAACACTTTTTATGACTATGGATGGCGGCGGGGCGGGCGGGTCGCGCGCACCAGGCGCTCCGTGCGCCCGCGCGTAGAGTTATGAACATACGAACGGTAAATTAAAACTATTTTTTTTGTATGAAAGTAAAATCTAACGAATTATCAAAAGTCGTAAAACAAATGTTGTTGTTTATGATGTTGGTATAGATAATTTACTCCTGCGTGGTTGTTGGTGTTTTACAAATAACCCTGTATATTTTTAACACGTTCGCTGACCGTCCTGTTACCAAATACGGCACTAGAATGTTCCATACTAAACGATTACCCGTCGACAGACGTACTTAGACATGTTAATATTTAAATTTTGTCTTATACGACACTTCGTCCTGAGACTATAACGTCCAACGACGTAGTGTCATATTGGAGAGCTAGTTACTTATCTAATATGTCACTACGTCCAGAGACGTCAATGTTCAACGACGTAGTGTCATATTTGAGAGCTAGTTACTAATCTGATATGACACTACGTCCAGAGACGTCAACGTCCAACGACGTAGTGGCATATTGAAGAGATAGTTACTTATCTTATATGGCACTACGTCCAGAGATGTCAACGTTCAACGACGTAGTGTCACATTGAATAGTAAATTGATAGCCTAGTACGACACCACGTCCAGGACCGTAACATCGAATGACGTTAGTGTCACGTTTTTCAAATTATTGCCTGCCCAAACAGGACACTACGTCCAGCCACGTTAGAGTTATGTAGTTATGTAAGGGAGTAGAATAAAACACATTTCTAAAGTAATCACAGCTATATTTTAAATCTCAGTCTGCGTCATACAGCGAAAGATATACGAAAAAACAAATCAACAAAAAGTAATCTCTGAAAAAAGAACAAAACCTTATGTTTTAATTATCACAATAAACTCCTTACTAATAAAATATTAAAATTTAAGTCTGCATGATACAGCAATACACATACGAAAAAAATCAACATACAAAATAATCTCGAAAACCTTATGGTATTCACCATCACAATAAACGCCATGCTTTGGCCAATTAACTCGTATATCCACATTATAAAAAAATCAATATTCAATAGTATCGGTACAAAGGTTTTAGGTACAAAGGTTTTATTATATAAACGAGGTATTTGAAATCACAAGTAACAATCGATTAATACTTAATTCAAGTTTAAATACCAGACTGTAAGTAATATTTAAAAAGAAATAAATCAAACTCAAAACTCTTGCTCTGTCTGTTTAATTCCGATACTAAGTCTTTGCCCTTGCAATTTTCTTTTAAGCCTATAATTTTTTTAATTAGCTCTTCTCGGTACGTACATAATTCGTATTTAGATTTATTTGGTACATATTTTTTATACAAATAACAAGAGTTCCATACTGCCATGTCCAATAGATAAAAAAACACTTTTATACCAGCGTATTGTTTTCCTTGGAGAGCAATAGTAGTTAATCATCTGCTAGCGAATTACGTAACTCTGTTGCTAACAATTCTCGATTGAAATCGTTTGCAATCGCAGTTACGTTGCTGCTTTAAGTAAGATAGTTCTCATATTCGTCTTTATGAAAGCAGCAATGAATCTGCGATTTCTGTCAGAGTTGATTGCAACAAAGTTACATAATTACCCCCCTTGTCAGATCTGTCCACACCTGACATGAATTTATTATATGTTACTACTTCTATAAGCTTCTTCATAATTTTTCCATATTTGTTTGATGCATTTCTCATATGAGGATGGTCTCTTGTAGATAGTAAACATATTTGCTCACGTAAACTTTATTTTTCCTTACCCAGACATGTTCACCTTTTTTAATTTTCGGTCTACAACTTCCTTCGGGTTGTCTTTTCGGTTAGGGTGCCGTTTGTGTGAGTTTTCAAATCCAGTAGTTTTTGGGAAAGGGTGACTGAATTATAGTAATTGTCCATAAAGAGATCCCGACCTTTTAATAAATATGGCCTCATAAATCGCATTACTAACCGTTCAAGTTTTTTTCCTGCTGCAGTACTGGGCAATTGCGTGTTGTCGTCTTTTCCGCTGTACATTATTCTATTCAAAACAACCATCGGCCGTTTCCAGGACGAAGTACTTAATTCCGTATCTACCCTTTTTAGATTTTATTGCCGAAAGTGAAGTCGACCGCGACACACAAATGCGACATCGTCAACCCCAGCACATTCTTCGTGGCCCCATCTCTTGCAAGAACGGCATTGGATCCATTGTTCCCCACGAGTGTCTTCTGAAAATAACCCGTAAATAACTACTGTAGTATTCATGAACCTAAATATGGACTACCAGTCCATATTCAGAACCTCGCGGTAGGTCCATATTGCAAAACGGTGACTTAAAAACGAAAAAAATATTTTTTTAAATACTACGACAATTTACGTTTACACTTTGTTTCAACAAGATCTAATTAAAAATGTCAATTTCGACAAAAAAAGAACTGACACTCTACGTTTACAAGAAAAACTAAGAGGATCTTAGAAAACTTACCAAAAATATACATCAATTGTTCGAGAAACCTCTCTTCTCCTCCAGAAGAGGAACCACTTGCCTGAAAAATCTGTTCAGGTTCGTCGTCAGACGTGTCAGAGCTCATAGGTTTTTCAACACTCTTCTTACGCTTTTTAGTTTTACAAATCCTGCTTTACTTTTTTAGTTCCTTTTACTTTCTTTGCGCTTAAAATCTTTTTTTCAAATATCGCTTGCTTTTCAGGCGTATCAGTTGCGATGATGCTTCTGCCCTGTTTTCGTTTTCTATTGCCTTTCCGGGGGTCAGCTTTGAGTGGAGGCCGAAATACATGGGGTGAAATGAAATTTCCAGTAGACGTTGAACTTCCTGCTTTGTTTTGTTTAGTAGGTGTGGATGGTGATTCATTTCTACTACGATCTGCTGTAGTTAATTTTGTGCTAAGTTTAACAGCTGCAGCTGCCGTGGGTTGCGTTTGAGAATCTTTGGAGTTGCTGTCTATATTCTCACTTGGTTCCAAATATAGTTGAAAATCCTGAGATGCGGTCAGCTCTTCAGATTGAAGATTCAAAAGAGATGGTGAACCACGTTCGCTATCACCTGCATCTGTTTCAGCATCCGACACTTCTTGTACTGCGGGCCTGTCGGTAACATCACTTGGTAAAAAATCTATTTCGGTGAATATTGAGTCATCAAATGGATGGATCCCACACTTCCTGAACGCATTCACAATATTTGTTGGGGTCAAAGCTTTCAAAAAAGCTTGCCCGACACATTCTGCTACATGATATATTGTCACGGATTTCCCAGGATGCCGCATCATCCATGAGTCAATAGCGGAATAGTAAAAAGTCTTGAAAGGGGCGTTAACTCCAACATCTAGAGGTTGTAATTTAGATGTTGTGTGCGGATGAAGCGTGAGAACGGTAACACCTGATGATTTTGCGATATCAAGGGCTTCGATGGACAAATGACTTTCATGGTTGTCCATGATAAGGAGAGCTGGATTACCCTTAGAAGCCGATGTATGTTTAACAAAGTGTTTCATGACATCTGCAAAAAGTGTAGTGTTCATCCAGCCTGATGGAGTGGCCAGTCCTAAGGTTCCAGTAGGCGCACCATTCAGCATGTGTGTTTGGAAATTCTTTCGTGGGAAAACCATGGCAGGTGGCAGTGCCTGTCCTAAAGCGTTTATGATCAAACAAGTTGTCACAAGTATACCCCGCTCTCCACTTGTTACTTTACAGGCGCTTGTACCTTTTTGTGTCACTATTTTTTGCGGACGTTGTACAGTTGTTGTTGCCGTTTCGTCTAGATTGTAAACTCTGCTTCCATCAGCGAAACTTTCGTGACGTTGTAGAGTCAACTTTAGGTTACTGAAGAATTTCTGAACATTCACCTTGTTAAACGCCGTCGCACGGGCCAAACTGCAAGGTTCTGGTTTTCTGATCGCTAATTCTGGGTGTCTCTGTTTGAAAAAACGGAACCACTCTTTACCCGCCATTTCATTTGTTGTCCATGTTGGAGGCATCTGGATATTATTGATTTTACCCATCTGGTAAGCAATGCGTCGAACCTCTTTTGCAGAAACGCCGTAAAATTTTTGGGCACAATCGATAACATAACTTTTCAGTTCGTTTTCTTGTTCTAAATTAAATATAGTATTCACTTCGTAATTTGGAATAAGTGTACAGTCAGGGTCATTCTTAAATTTCATAACATATCGCCTTAATGTGGGATACGGAATTTTATATTCTTTCGCTGCTGCTCTGATACTGGCACCACTTAGATGTTTTGATATTGCACGTTGCATATCTTCAGCCGTATGCTTACCTTTGGTTCTTTTTTCACGGCCGAGCTTTTTACGTGCCATCCTGAAAATTAAATATAGCAGGTAGGTATAAGCAAGCACTACATTTTTAACATTTTAGAATAAATAGATTTTTTTATATTTTTAATTTGTTAAGATCAGAGACTATCAAAATCTAAAAACTTACAAACAATAAAATAATATGGCAATTGTAAACAAGCACCAACATAAAAACAAATATTCAATGGAAAATAATTTTGGTAGTCAACATTGAACCAGTGGTTCATTGTACACCGTTAAATTTTGGTTCATTGTAAACCACTCCTATCTGAAAATATTTAAGGTGATGTCATGGATAAACACGTGCCTGCAAATCAGTTAGTAAAGTTGATAATCAAAAGCCCATAAAACATAGTATGAGCACAATACATAAAAATAAAGATATCATGGCCCATAAAACTTTCAAAAAAGAAAAGAAACTCACCTTTTTTTTAACTTTTGCGCCGCCAAATCACAAAAAATATTGTAACACGTGCGTTCCACTAGATAGCTCGCTGGCGACTAGAGGGGTGAGGGATGGCAATAAGACAAGTACGTATTTGTAAGTAGCACGGAATGGCAACGTCGCTTTAGTGATGTACCCGTGGTGGCTCATTGTTGCTGCCTGGTTCATTGATGGACACCCTACCCTAAACAGTTGGAAAAAGCTTACTTATGTCATATTTTAAAACCTATATATCAACTGAAAATGGAGACACAATTCTGTAAGATAGAGAATTCTAAATGTAAAACCAACATAAACAAATGTCTAAATCTTTGGATAGAAAGTCATACGATTAACAATTATATTTATTTCTGTTGCGACCAGTGTCAGTTGCGAGAAATGTGCGCGGATCAAGTTACCGCACAACAGCTGTCGAGTGCCGGTATACTAAGTATAGATCATGATTGTATTTTAAAAACAGATAACTTTACTGTATTGGCATATAAAGAACAGTCAAACCAAATTAACATTCATCCTGAGATATACACGCCCGTAATCGCTCCTATTAATCATATTTTAAATATCTCTCTCCCACAAATTCCCTTAAACATAACGGGATTGGATACCGGAAAAGATATAGCAGAATTAGGAGAAAAGATCAAAGGGATGAAAGAAAACGCGGAAGTTATAGAATCAGAAAGTATGTCATTTCACGACGTACACCACTACAGTATGATCTATATGGCATCATCGTGGTAATAGGCGTCGTAACTTTCGTCGTGGTGGTCCGTCGCGTGCGCTGCCGCTGCCGCGGGAGGGAGCCGCGCGTGCCGGAGGCGGGCCCGCCCCAGCTGGAGCTGGAGGCCCGCCCGCCTCACTCCGAAGTACCAGTGAGTGTAAGTGCTGTGCGTAGAGCGCGTTTAGTGAGCGATAACAGTGAGAGTGTTGTGAGTAATGCGCGTTTAGTAAATAAATCTACGTCTCCCGATTTACGTGATCGTTTTTAAGAAAAACTGAAAGACTAACAAACATTATTTTATTATTAAGTAATCATCTTATCTTATCCTATTAAAATGAATTATCACTCAATTTATATTTTCCATAATGTAACATTAAAATGCAAATTACGAACTCATGATTGTAATACTTATTAATATTATCATTTAAATCATGACTAACATAGAACACTAAGAATATTGTTACTAACTCAATGAAATATTTAAGATAACATGAAATTAAGCATTAACTATTTTATGTTAGTAATATGTAAACTTAAACTATCTCTACATTATTATTGTATTTTTTATGTTTTCCTGTTGCCCGGGAATATGTACGAGCAAACCCGTACATTTTTGTAAGTTTCGTTATTTAGCAAAGTAAGCAGAACGCGGACTGCGCGCCGCTCGATCGATATTATAAATCAGTTGCAATAAATAACTCATGGAAACAACATCGTATCATTTTCCACCACATTGACCGCGATCGGGATATTTCGGAATTATCTATCAAATATCATTATCATCGGTAACAATCCGTATGTATGGTTAACAGACCATACAGACTGCTACATGCAGGTCCTAGGCTTATGCTTGCGAACTTGAATCAAAGATTTTGGATTTTAAATGGCTTGTTAGAAATTAAGAAATTTACGCACAAATGCATAACTTGTTTCAGACAAAAGGCAGTAGTTGCTAAGCAGCTAATGGGTTCCTTGCCTGCCAGCAGGGTCATTGCCACCAGGCGGGTATACGAAAAAATCGGATTGGATTTCGCTGGGCCGATCGGAGTAAAATTGTCTCGAGTCAGGCGTTCATTAATAGGAAAAGGCTACATATTAGTCATGGTGTGTTTCGCAACAAAGGCTATCCATCTAGAACCAGCCTCCGATCTCACCACAGAAACTTTTCTAGCTTGCCTAAGAAGGTTCATTTCCAGACGCGGGCTGCCCACTGTAATCCACTGCGATAATACCAGT
Organism: Agriphila straminella; assembly: GCA_950108535.1. Lineage (NCBI taxonomy): Eukaryota > Metazoa > Arthropoda > Insecta > Lepidoptera > Crambidae > Agriphila > Agriphila straminella. The sequence goes on along the minus strand of OX467324.1, from coordinate 2,423,509 downwards.
ACCTTTAAGGGTGCAAGGAACCAATTATCTGAATTATACTCATTGCAGTCTTTTCAGAGCCACCAAAAGAAAGTGTACGAATTTGCTTCACTCTCTTTTGGAGGGCTCTGGGAGGCCGCTGTAAAGAGTACAAAATACCACTTAAAAAGAGTATTACAGAAAAATGTTTTAACTTATGAGCAATTAAATACTGTACTTACCGAAATAGAAGCAGTACTCAACTCTCGGCCATTGTTACCATTGTCATCTGATCCCAATGATCATTGTTATTTAACACCTGGTCATTTTATAATAGGTTCAGCGTTAACTATGTATCCAGAACATAACTTATCTGATATTTGGCATAAGTATTATCTTAATGTTTTGCAAAACCGCCCTAAGTGGAAAAAAGAGCAAAATAATGTAAAATTAGGCGATTTAGTTATTTTAAAAGAGGAAAATGTACCATGTATGTCTTGGCCTATGGCAAGAATTGTAAAGCTATTTACTGGTAATGATGGAAAAGTCAGAACTTCGAATAATAAAACTCATGTTCGAGCCATACATAAGATATGTGTATTGCCTATAGAATGTAATTAATGATTAGTGCTTATGTAAACATTTCTATTGTGTGGAGGTAATCCCTACAAGTAGTAGGTAATTTAGGTTAGTTACCTATTGTTTAAAGTTAGTTCATCTTAGGGTATCAAAGCCATCCCAAGAAATTTATTTTCGTAGGGCTAAGACTAAATAAAACTACTTAATAGTTTTAGATTAAAAAATAAGTTTATTGTTTATTATGTCAAGTTTGTTGTTCAGTCATCTGACGCATAAACTACTTGTCAGTCATTGTTACAATCTACACTGGAAAGACGCTTTTTAAAAAATATACTTTATTAAATAACCTAGCTACATTTGGATGTATATTCTAGGATGTTGAGTACAAGACTAACTGGGTTGACAATCTTTCTTATATTTATATTCTACTGATAATGAATTTCCCGTAGGAGTGGGAACAAGGCCTCTCGTTCACAATATTTATTATTTGGTGGTTTAGATAAAGTTATCAGTATTCTAATGGGTGGTCTTTGTACGTTTCCAAGAAACAGTTATGATAAGCTTTTATCTTATTTACTTCTAATGAAAAATAACAGACGTACTTTGATTGTTTTCTAAGAAACAGTTATGATAAGCTTTTTATCTTAATTACTTCTAATGAAAAATAACAGACGTACATTGTTATTATTTTTAGATAAGTTATAATTTTAAGTGTCAAAGGTTATTAGAGATTGATAAGAACAATGAGGGCTTTGATTAGGATTAGTCATCATTGGTATTGATCTATCTTATGTGATATTATCAAGGGTTTAACACCCCCCGACCTAGATTGAAAATTATACTCAAAAGTAGACAAGAGTATTTTTCAACTGAATCTAAAACAAACACTTGGTACAATTTAAAATATAAGGTGTCAACAAAATAGACAGTACATTTGTTTAAAATTAGGTAATGAAAGGTAACAAAATTACTATCTAATGATTACAAAATTAGGTATAAGTTTTACTATTACAAGATTTATTATTTTACATAGTGATTATACTGATTTTAATCTTCTTCTTCAATGTGTCTATTTCTAGGGTTACATGGGTGCTCTATTGTAGCATAGACAGTTTCTTCGGGATTACGGCGTGAGATATTCCCGCTTGCAGGTATGGATTGCAGCTCGACATCTTCTGGATTGCGTCTTCTTCCAGGACATCTCAAGGAACGGCAGTGTCCACTTATAATAGCGGCTCTTTCTTGACAGCAGCTACGGTAAATTATATAGCTTATTATGATGATTGCTACTATGTATAATAATATGGAGTCGCTTTGCTGAAAATTGCTAGAGTTTATTTTCAGTTTATCCAATTCTTCTTTTATGTTCTTCATTTGTTTTACTTCTGTGTGTAAACTATCAAGTTTGATTTGGTTATATTGAACTTGCTGTAATTTGACTTCAGGTAATTTGTCAATTAAAGGGTGATTATGAATTTCTTCTATAATATCTATTTTTGTTTCAGGTATCTGAAGGTGCGTTTCAGTTTCACCTTCTCCTTTTAATTTTGTTGCTTTCAGGGTTGCGGTGCAATAAGCTGATAGGGTAAGTATACCAGCTCCCTTAAACTTTGTAGTTGTAATATTCCTATTACATTCTTCTACTATCTCAATAGGGTCTGAAAATAGTATAAGCCAGGTGTTTTTTCTTAAGTGTTGAATTGTTTTGAATTTTCCATTGGTGCTCAATATGTTGCAGTGTTTTCTGTAATTTTCCTTATTTTGGTGCAGGATGCTAGTTTCACAAGTGGGTTCGGCGTTCTGATCATGAATGAGTAGGGCCTTGCAAATATATATTTCTTCTTCGAAGGGTTTACAGTTGCTAAGGTCATCCAGTGTAGTGTAGAATCTTCGGTCCAATGTTATTCCTACATATTTATTCCGAACTAATAGGGTATGGTAAAGTGAGGAATTTGGATCTTTTTCAGGAAGGGATAGGACTTGGTAAGTAAGGAACGATTCTTCCTCAACTAAAGGTATTTCCATTATTGAAACGAACACTAGATTTTCCAGGTAAGCTTTAAAATTACTTGTTTTTATTATATTATGAATGTTATCGTGACTAGGTCTTACTATAATTTTTCCTGCGTTTGGACTTTTATTAAGTTCATGTATTAAATTAATATTACTTAGTATATTAGATGGTAACATACCAGAATAAGCGGAATCTATAGCATTCATAAGTTCATCTAACTTATTATTGATTACGATCAAGTTATCAAGTATATATTCATGGAGTTCAAATACTCTTTGTCTCATTTCTAATTCAGCAATATTGACAGCATTCGTACGAATATATTCCTTAAGGGTAAGCATATTATATTTTATAATTTTATCATTTAACATTAAATCTACTAAGGTTTTATTAAAAGATCCCATTATTGAGGTCGTTACATGTATTTGTTGTTTTATTAACGATTGTGTCTTTATTTCATTATTTTGGACTTCTTTAATTAGTTTTGAATATTTTTTACGATCTTCATTGTCCATAGTACCAAACAATGTTTTTAACACTGATCCTAAAGGGTTAATTAAACCACGTTTACTTCTTTTATTTTGATTATAACTAGGTAAACTATTTAATTTTGATTCTATATCTAAACATAATGTTTTTATTAAAGGTCTAAAATGAGTAGTATGATTTTTTGTATATTGCGAAATTTCTATATTATTTAACTCTACAATAATAGGTTTTACCTTATCGTAGGCTTTTATTATATTACTATAGTTTCTAAACGTAACTAATTTCCACGCATTATTTGAGTTATATATTTCTCCTATAGGGTTCATGAATAATCCTGGATTTTTCCCTATGTTTTCTAGGTTGGCGCCGATGAGGTAGACGGCTGTTGTGCATCTGAAATAGAACGTCTAAAATAAGGTTTCACGTTATCAATGGATACCGTTAGTAGTTTCTTTCTATCTATGCGTAAAGTTAACGATCTGGAAGATAGATTAACTACTTCGTATGGACCTGTCCATTTTATTCTGGTGCCTGTTTTCTTTTTATCATTATAAAGCACGAGGTCTTTTATTCTATATGTATGGCTTTTTCGCTTGCTATTTACTCTTGCTAAGCTTCGCTCTTTGCTTTTAATATTAGTTTCTTTAGCCAAATTATGCAATTTTTTTAGTTTGCTTGATATTGCTTTGTAATAAAAATTCGTAGTCTTATCAGTACTAATTTTCCTTAAATGATCTCTTGTTTCTCCAAACATTAGCTCTGATGGTGTATAACCTGTTGATGTATGTTTTGAATTATTATAAGTCATGACTGCAATACCTAGTGCTAAGTCCCAGGGTATTTTAGTGTTAGCTACTAAACATCTCATAGTGTCTTTTATAGTAGCGTGAACCCTTTCTATTCCACCATTTGATTGTGGGAATTGCGTTAACGCTTCTGACTTTTCTATCTCCATTATTTCACAAACCTTTTTCATAGCTTTTGAAATAAATTCAGCTCCTAGATCAGAATGAAAACGAAGAGGTATGCCTAAGTGTTGGCAGTAACATAATAATGAATTTATTACTTCTGTCGTAGACTTTTGTTTCAATATATAGGCAGCTAAATATTTTGTGAGCTCATCTATAATAGTAAGTGCGTAAATTTTCTCGTCTTGTTTACCAAACTCTATAATGTCTACGTTGATTCTTTCCAACGGTTTGTTAACGCTAGATAATATAATATATGGTTGTGACCAATTTCTTCGATCTATTTTATTTACTTGACAAGTGTCACAAGTTTTAATATATTCTTTCACATCTGAACTCAGATTTTTCCACTTGTATTTTAATTTTATTCTTCTAATTGTTTCATCCATTCCTTTGTGAGCAGCGAATCTTGAATCGTGGTAATATGATATTATTTTCTGTCTTTGACTTTCATTTGGAATTATTATTTGATCTGTCAATTCACAGATTTCAAACTTATAATTGTTTTCGTGAAAAACATAGGATAATAATTGTTTTGCTATCTCTCTATCATATTCTCGATCATGAGATGTTGTTTCAGGAATGTAAACGTATAGTGTTGTATCAGTTACGTTTTCATCAATTAAAGTTATTTTTAGTTCGATTAAAGTTTTATAAAAGCTTTCTAACATTTCTGAATCAGAATTTGTATTTCTATCGAAACAAAAATAATATGTTCTGTTTATAATATACGGATCTTTAAAAACGTGAACTGTTTTTAATTTGTTTTTTAAGTTTTTCATTTCTTGTGAAAAATATGTTATCAGCTTTTCATAGATTTCATTCTTTGCTGTTACTTCACAAGGTAAAAACATAACCATATGTTGATGTTTATTATCAAAAATAGAATCTGTTGATTCATTTATTTCAATTGGGTTTATTGATCCATCGTATAATTGTGTTCTAAAATGCGACATTTCGTCATTAGAATTATTTTGTAAGTAATTTACGAAAGGTCTTGATAATGCATCTGCATTTTGGTTTTTCTTTCCAGGCTTATATGTTATTTTATAATCATATTGTTCTAATTCTAGTCTCCAACGAATGAGACGTGAACCAGGATCTTTAACTGAAAAAAGCCATGTGAGTGGTTGGTGATCCGTTACTATGGTGAATCTCCTTCCAAATAGATACGGTCTGAAATGTTTAATTGACCATTTTATGGCTAGTAACTCTCTTTCAATCGTAGAGTACCTTTGTTCTGTTTCATTTAGTGTGCGTGAGGCATAAGCTACTGGTTTATCATCACCTAGTTTTCCTTGGGAAAGGATACCTCCAATCGCAACGTTTGATGCATCTGTTGTTAAAATAAATTCTTTCTCGAAATCCGGATACTGTAGTATAGGGGCTGTTGTTAATAGTTCTTTACAGACCTCCATTGCATCAGTACATTCTTTGTTCCAAATGAATTTAACATTTTTCTTTAACAAATTTGTCATAGGTTTTGTAATATCCGCGAATTTAGGTATAAATCTGCGATAATAGCCTACTAAACCAAGAAAAGCTTTAATAGTTTTAGTATTTTTAGGTTCAGGAAACAATTTTACAGCTTTAATTTTATCAGGGTTTGGCAGAATGCCTTTGTCTGTGATAACATGTCCGAGATAAGCGACTTCCTTCCTGAGGAATTCACATTTATCTGGCTGAAGTTTTAAGTTATATTTTCTCAATCTATTTAAAATGTTTTTTAGTTTTAGTTCATGTTCTTCTAGTGAAGAAGCATGGATAATTAAATCGTCTAAGTATACTAAACAATGATCTTCGGTGAGTCCTGTTAGTACGTTATCCATAACTCTTTGGAAAGTAGCGGGTGCATTTTTTAATCCGAATGGCATCCGCGTATACTCGAAGTGTCCTTCTTCGGTAGAAAAAGCAGTTTTTTCTATATCCTGTGGGTGCATTTCTATTTGATGAAAGCCACTAGCAAGATCTAAAGTTGAAAAGTACTTGCTTTTACCTAACTTATCCAATATATCGACAATGTTCGGTATTGGATATTTATCAGCTTTAGTTACTTCATTCAACTTCCTGTAGTCTATAACCATTCTCCATTTATTTTTTCCGCTAGCATCTACCTTTTTTGGAACAATCCAAATAGGTGAATTATATGGGCTATGACTTGGTTGAATGATTTTTTGTGCTAATAGGTTTTTCATTTGAGTTTTTACTTCTTCTTTATGTACTTGTGGGTACCTATAATTCTTCGTATATGTTGGTGGAGCGCTTCCTGTCTCAATACGGTGTTTTACAACGTTACTGAAAGTAAAACGATCTCCTTCTAAATGAAATACATCATTGTATTCTTTACAGATTTTCACGACATTGTTTTTTTCTTCATCGTTCATGTGTTCGGTTCGCAAAAGGTTTAATACCTTTTCACGCCGTTCATAAGTATTGGTTGATAATGAATTAATTTTTATTTCTTTTAAATTAATACACTCCGCATTTAGAACAGGAATATCCATTTCCGTGCTCTTGCTAACAGTGTTTATACATGACACATAAGCTGTGTGATTTTTAACAGTTATTAGGGCATTAGGTAAAATAATTTTATCATTTACTTTACTTGATTCTATGTAACATTCACCATCCGCGACGTTTTTTATGTGAATTGGTATTATCTGTTCGGTACGACCTGATAACATAATACGATTCTGTGTTGGTTTATCTTTTGGTACGGTTAGATTTTCCGTGGGCTTTCTTAACGTTACTTCATTGTTTTCTGTGTTAATTGTAGCCTTAAATCGTTTTAGAAAATCTAATCCTAAAATTCCGTCGTATGGAGTTTGAAGGTTAATAACATAGAATTTGTGTTTATATTTTTCTGAAGGAATTGGTAATTCTACATATTCAGAACATGTGAATTGCTCGTTTCCGATACCTTTAATGCTTATAGTTTCTTTATGACTCCTAATTTTTGTAAAAGAGTTCATTATTTTTGTATTTATTGTCGAAATTGCTGCGCCTGTATCTATCAAAAATTTAATTTCTTGGTTTTCTATTTTGAAACGACTAAATAGTAATTTATTTCGTTTAGGTAGAATTATATTATTTATAGATATTCGAGCAGGTTCAACGGGGCTTCCGCCTCGTCTTCGGAAGTCGTCTGCTCGGCTTCGGCTTCCGTCATCTCGTTTAAATGATTTACACGTCGATTGTTCTCGCTATTATTGTTTATATTACGAGAAGTTGATGGCGTTGATAGCGACGGTGATGAAGTGCTAGCTTCATTCTTTTTCCGACAGTATTCCTGAGTATGGCCAGGTAATTTACAAAAACTACAAAAACGTTGATTACTAGTATAACGACTAGTGTTATTATTTGTCGGAGTTCTATTAAATGTTTTTGGTTCCGACCTTTGTATTTTTAAATCTGAAAATTTATTTAGAACGTTATAATAATAAGTAATTGATCTTTCTTCTTCGAGAGCAAGGCTAAATGCCTCCTCTGTTGTTGTAGGTTTCTCTAACCGTATTTTGTTATAATAATTCGGTTCTAACCCTACTAAAAAGTTATTCAAAAGAATCTTGTCATATTCTTTTCTTAACAAACCTAGTTTATCATTCATGATAACCTGATTAGATAGTAATTCGTCTCTTATTTCAACAAAAGAATCTACATATTTGCTCATAGATGATCCTCTTTGTCTGGTATATTGTGAAGCTAATAATAGTTCACTAATGTTTCGTTTTTTACCAAAGTGTTGGCTTAATTCTTCTAGAAAATGATTCATATGATCAAAATTACGCGCGTTCGCGAAAGCTGCCGCTTTTCCTTCTAATTGGGCTAAAGCGTGTGGCAGTAATATCTGCCTTTGAACTGGACTGGCTAAATTTTGCGCAGTTTTGCAGTTCGCAATAAAACAATTTAAATTTTTAGTGTTTTCACTAAACTTCGGAATTATATTAAGTAATTGACCCGTAGAAATGAGGGGTTCCATTCTTACTTCCGGTTTATCATCGGTCTTTCCGGTAGACATTTTTCCCGACCTTAATTCAATGTTTATACACAAATATAATATAAGGAATCGTGAGAAAAAAAAAATTTATGGATGCTAAGGAAGGTATACCCAATCAGTTAACAGAATAGAATATGAAAGGACTTACATTAGCAGGACCTGGGTCTTCATTTTCTGCTCCCTTAGTTGTATGCAGCAACGATACGGGCTCGCTGAATGGGCTGATCTCTTCTCTCGATGAGCCTGAAATCACTTCTTAGCTATCCTACCGACTGCGCCAATGTTACAATCTACACTGGAAAGACGCTTTTTAAAAAATATACTTTATTAAATAACCTAGCTACATTTGGATGTATATTCTAGGATGTTGAGTACAAGACTAACTGGGTTGACAATCTTTCTTATATTTATATTCTACTGATAATGAATTTCCCGTAGGAGTGGGAACAAGGCCTCTCGTTCACAATATTTATTATTTGGTGGTTTAGATAAAGTTATCAGTATTCTAATGGGTGGTCTTTGTACGTTTCCAAGAAACAGTTATGATAAGCTTTTATCTTATTTACTTCTAATGAAAAATAACAGACGTACTTTGATTGTTTTCTAAGAAACAGTTATGATAAGCTTTTTATCTTAATTACTTCTAATGAAAAATAACAGACGTACATTGTTATTATTTTTAGATAAGTTATAATTTTAAGTGTCAAAGGTTATTAGAGATTGATAAGAACAATGAGGGCTTTGATTAGGATTAGTCATCATTGGTATTGATCTATCTTATGTGATATTATCAAGGGTTTAACATCATCTGACGCATAAACTACTTGTACTTAGGTGGTGGTGTAAGTCTGATTTTAATTTATTACGACGGCCCCTCGCACACCAGCCCTATCAAATCAGCACTATACAGCAGCGGCTCTTACAATATCTGTAAAGTAATGAGTTCATTATAACTTTTCTTTATCGGTTTTTTGGGTGAACATATTAAAGTGGTTTAATGTTTCTAATCTCCGAGCGCGAGATTTAGGATCGAGATTTCAGCAGCAATTCCAGTGTCACGATTCTCTGAATAATCCGCGCGAACGTTCCACACTAGCACGTTGTCTTGCGTACTATTAATAAATGGAATCAAGTCGTTTACGCCTTGAATGGTAATGGCATGGTGTTCTATTCGGTCGTTTTCAATGTCTGGTGAGAGCGGCCGCGGGTCGAAGGATATTACTTTTTTAACCCAAGGCGTCATGGCAAGCGCCGTAGCCCAGCCCACTCCCGGTGCTGACCCTATGTAAATGATCGTTGCTCCATTTAAAGCGATCGGAAAGAATATGGCACATAACTTCTTTTGTCCTGGATCTTCCAATGAAGCACACGCTCGAAATACAACACCGGATAAGTCATTCGAATTGAGTCTTAGTTTTTGTTCATGTTTTTGTCCAGACGAATCAATCCAAGTGCCAATCAAGTACTTTTTCTTTGGAATGCACATGTTAATTTCTCTATCCTATCAAAGTCTGTGTTTGCACCTTTGACATATTCTAGATACTTTTCAGGTAATGCTTGTATTATAACATTCCTAGCTTTTGCATCCTGCATTGCTATTTTAACATCTTTTTCATCAATCTTTGCTTTTATAACATTTCTAATGCCTTTCTCACCAAGCGCAATCTCGATTCTGAAGAGCCAATTTTGAAAATTTCCATTGTTCTTATTTTGTTTCTGAAATAGAGAACCACTACCCCAAAATACGGAATTAAATGAACGCGTGTTCACTGTGTTCAGACTTTCTTTTGTCGAACAAATGGCCGAACTTTTCCTATTCTAAACTCGGTTCAGTAGTTAAGACATTAATGAACAAACAGACTTTCGCAAAGGCGTAACAAACAAACAGACTTTGCGAAAGTCTGTTTGTTCATTAAGAATGTATGTAGGTATGTATTTAAAAAAAATCGTGCCACCGTAATGTACTATACATAAGTACTGGCAACCAAATTTTTACATCAATATTTTTTCAGCTGAAGATGACCAGTTTGCAAGCGCTTCACCAACAATTGAATATTTAGATGAAAGTTTTCTTAAAGAGGATTTTTCGGAGGACAAGGTCTGTAAATATGTAATGTTAAGTACATTTCATCCTTTCCATCCAGTTATAGGGGAGTCTAAAGAAATTTTATTGTATTTTTTTCTTTCATAGAATTTACATAATTTATCAACTCAGCAAAAATTTATAAAAACTTGAGAATTGTGTAAAATTCTTCCGACTTCTGGCTAAATAGCGGACTGATCTGTCCGACTGGTCTACATTAGCAAGATGTGTGTGAATATGTTACCGGCACGGCAATCAGTATAATTCAGGTATTACAATACCTGGGGCATCTAGGCAATGTATGTTTTTTTTCTTCATTTATTATAACAATTCAAATCCTAAGGATTGTATAGAGTACCTGCTGATCCACTGACAATTTTGATGATTCCAATGAGTAAATTATTATTATTATTTATTGTTTCAGTTTTTTTATAGAATTAAAGTGATCTAGTAGAAGAAGACGAAAACACAACACAAGAAACTGCTGCTGTAGTAAGTAAAAAACAACCATGAATTGATATTAAAGAAAATGTGACTGATATTTAAAAAAAAGAGTGGGCTAATAGAAGAAGACCAGACATTAGTGTAGCTAATGAAAGGACAGAGAAAATAAAAAATTGTCAAAGAGTATCAAATAGATTTGCAGCAGAACGTCTAAGGGCGGAGCAAGAAAAAACTAATTTAATAATACAACAGAAAACACAATGTGCAGAGCTTCACAACATAAAAATAGAAAATGAAAGGCTGAAGCAGGAGTTATTAAAAACTTCATTAAATAAAGTATCAGGTAATATTTTTTTACATAATATTATGAGAAATAGTTTTGTGTAATCAAACTCCTTCTGTCTGTGGCATTTGGCAGTAAACCGAAGTCCAAGATTTCATTTTCAATTTGACCTTCCTGAATCCTCCTGTTCAATGTCTCTTCATCCAGTTCATTAGGGGTAGGGGGCACATCTTCCCTAAAATCTACACAGATGTTGTGAAGGATGCAGCAGGCTATAATAACATTACAAGCTCTTTCAAGTTTGATCCTAAGTCCCATTGCAAGAGCTGGAAACCGCCGCTTAATTACACCATATTGTATCTCCACTGTGTTACGTGTCTTTATTTGGCTTTTGTTTAATCTTTCTTGTGCTGGATTCCCTGGGTTTAAGTAAGGTGTGATCCGATAGTTCTGGAAAATAATTAAATCAAAATTAATTTATTTCAGATGCAGACTCCAAGGATGTAGTAACAGTAGCTACCCAAGTTGTGCTTGAATCTTCTGAATAATTTTGTAAACAGGAAAAATAATAAATAAATGCTATGATTCGTGATAGTTTTTCAGTCACACTTCATACTTAAATCCTTGTAGTATTTATACCTTAATTGTAACTTAAAATAAATATAATATTTTTTATTTATTTTAAGTTCATCTATATATATAAAATTCAATTATATTTCGCTACCGTAAACTAACGTTTTCACTCGCATTGAATGTAATCAAAACACATCAAACACTAGGTACCGATTGCTATTAGTGACAGACAGAAAATGTCAAATTACTTTTTTATTTTTAACCGACTTCATCAAAAGGAGGAGGTTCTCAATTCGATTGTATGTTTTTTTTTTTTATTTTATTTTTTTATCGTTGTTCGCGCATATCTTCGACATTTATGAACCGATTTAGATAATTCTTTTTTTGTTCGATTGAGTTTTCTTGCGAGATGGTCCCATTTATTTATTTTTCAAATCGTTTCAGTAGTTTATTTTTTTATTTTTATTTTTTATTTTGCTTATCAAAGAAACATACAGCTCTTATAATACAGGTAGGTATAATAACTATGACTAGATCATTAGCCAAAACAGTTTCCAACGATGAGAATTACATAGCGAAGACTATAATGAATTTAACATAAGAGAAAAAAAAAAAAAAAAACTAGAATGAGAGAAAATTTGGCAACTTCCTAACCAAAATTTAAAGATTTCAGTAATAACAATAATAGAAACTCAGAAATTTAAAGAATTAAAATTAAACGGTATGTAAGTACAATTTCTTAATAATTAATGTATGATTCTTATTACAAACTTATAACTTTTTTGACATATGATTTGTAAGTTCTTAGTTTGCTATTAAATAAATCAATATGACAGTATCTATTATTATGTGTATTGCAAGCTCGGATCAAAAATCTATTTTTAGAATATTTAGTTATACATGTTGGAACTGAAAAAACTGCCCTGGAGCGGGCACTCAACCTTGGGCACCTAAATGAGACACGGCTTAGAAGAAAGGGTGAATCAATGTGGTTATTTAACACCTTATATAAGAACACTTGATCCCTGTGCTCACGTCGTAATTCCAGAGATTGAAGCAGCACTGGGGCATCTTTAAATCTATAACCAAGTCTTTTTAAGAATTTATTCTGAATCCTTTCTATCTGATCAATGTAAGTAGCGTAGAAAGGGTTCCAGACTATGGAGGCATATTCTAAGTGGCTCCTAACCAAAGAGTTGTATAAAAGTATATAGGTATGCACGTCTTTAAAGTCTTGACACTGTCTAAAGACAAAACCCAACATTTTGTAAGCTTTAGCTGTAGCTTTATCTATATGTAAAGAAAAGTCAAGCCCACTATCGAGGTATACACCCAAGTCCCTCACCTCGGTCACTCTCTTTATTGTGTTATTATTAAATTTGTAGTTGTAATTAATGAGCTGCTTCTTTCGAGTTTACAAGTAATCCTGAAAATACTATGATATTAAATCAACTAACTTGACAATTTTGTTTTTTATGAACCGAATTAGATGATTTTTTTTGTTGGGGAAGGGATACCTTTGTGTAGTCTTTTTAACCGACTTCAAAAAAAGGAGGTATTCAGTTTGTATGCATGTATGATTCTCCGCGATTATCTCACGTTTGGCTGAGCCGATTTTTCTACCTAAATAATATACCTACCTATAATACAGAAGGTACTTACACTAAAAATTAAAAAATTGTTTAAAAAACAAAAAAACCGACTTCAAAAAACCTGCCTCTAAAAAGCAAGAAATAATATACAAATCATTAGATACGCATTATCATTGTTATAATAAAACACGTCTATTAAAGTCGGGTGGGGCTGGAGTACATCTTCCTTTTTTTATTCTAAAAGCCCCACCCGACTTCAATTGACGTGTTTTATTATAACAATGATAATGCGTATCTAATGATTTGTATATTATTTCTTGCTTTTTAGAGGCAGGTTTTTTGAAGTCGGTTTTTTTGTTTTTTAAACAATTTTTGTTGTTTGTGTTAGTGATTGAACGCAAAGATTATTATTTTTAATCTGTAGCTTAGGATGGCCACACCATCTGTATCTGTGGTCACTTCCTTTTTCCCGTGTAATGGTTGGTGAAGTAAAATATACGCTTGTGCATTTTTCACAATTGTACGGTTTTTATTTCATTCACGTTGATATTTCTTCATGGTAGCAGAGCGTAGTTGGATGAATAGTGAACGGGAAATAAAACACGAAAAAACCGGCCTGCGTATTTTTCCGTGAATTCCGTGTGCCATACATATACACGATAATCAGTTTGGTTTTAAGTCAGGTCACTCCACAGAAACGGCCATATTGTGTTTAAAGCAGACTATCAAGTACTATACTGATAGAAGTACCCCAGTCTTTGCCTGTTTCCTCGACCTGTCGAAGGCGTTCGATCTGGTTAGCTATGATATTCTCTGGCGAAAACTTCAGCAAACGTCAATGCCGAAGGAGCTAATAAATCTTTTTAAATATTGGTATCAGAATCAGATCAATGTTATTCGATGGTCGGGGTCCTATTCTGGTCCATACAGGTTGGAGTGTGGGGTGAGGCAGGGGGGACTGACCTCGCCTAAACTTTTTAACCTCTATGTGAATGCGTTGGTGGAGGAGCTCAGTAGCACACATGTCGGCTGTCATATTGGGGGAGTTTGCCTTAATAATATTAGCTATGCGGACGACATGGTGCTGCTGAGCGCCTCTGTAGGCGGTCTGGTGACATTGCTTGACATATCGTACCTCGAGAAGAACAAAAGCATAAGTGTGCTTATGTCGATTGCTTGATTTTCACTCCATCGAAAAGAATAACTCAGCTTACGTAAGCTCAATTTTTTTCAGATTTTTCTAATACATAATAAGAAAGCAGTGTTAAAATTTATTGTTTTTGGATTTTTGCCTTAGACAAAAATATATTGAGGAAAAAAGGAATTTTATGGATTACGCAGAAAATAAATAAAAATTTACACGTAAAAAGCTTAACAACTTTTTACATCTGAAGAAATGTGTTTATTAAATTCAGTAAACTTTTAAAAGTCTTTTTTGTCCCAAAATTTTAAACTTCCAATTTGAGTAAACATTATAACTTTATTGTTCCTTGCACTTAATTTTTGCTCGCCACATATTATCGCGATTACCATTAGCTATTTAATAAACTTATTTACAAATAAAAGCTGTTTGAATGATTAAGCAAAGGGATTAACATATTTTTTAAGCGTAATACCGGTTACGACTTTGTTCCCCTAAAAATATAAATGTCCATTTCACGTAAGCTCTTCATACTCATGAATTCTTCGTAAATGATTCTGAGTAAGCGCGAATAAGTGCGGGTATGCGGGGAGCGGGGTGGTTGTGCTGTTTCGATAACTGCGAGTATCCAAGATCATGCTGAGTGGAGCGCGGAAGTGCGGTTACTTGTGCATCAAAAATAGATCGATGTCAGATTATTGTGACAAATACACAGTCATTATCTTGTGCTACATGAAATGAACACCAGATCTAAAATGATAATGGCAATGAATGCTAGGTAAGTACAAATAAGTAGTAGGTAGTTGTCAATTCATTCATTTAAGTTGGTAGTTATTTTGATCCATAATTACGTAGTATATAAATTTATTAAATGTTTCTATCTAGCCGCCACCTCAAGTAGTGTTGTCGCTGAACTGTAAGAAGGTACCCATGCAAGTAGTTTGTAGTTGTTAGATACTTTTGTGTCGATATTTATAAGCCTTAGTTGACTTCTAAATAACTAGCAAAAAATAATTATTGTCTTAACTTCTGCTATTTAGAAGTTCACGAATTACTTACTGTTTACCATTAGTGCCTACTTGTATACCTACTTGTTTTCATTTCACATGTTTTAATATTGGTTACTAATAAGGACATCAAGCATAGCCTGTATTGTTGCATTGAATTTGATTGCTATTGAATGGGCAATGATAATAAATTTACACGTTTGTGAGGCTTTAGAACGGTTATGTATTAAAATCTCTAAATTTGAAAGGCCTAAGGTCGTAGCATCTATGGACGAGATACCTAATTTTAAAAAACCTAATTTTTATTTTATTTTTCATATTTAAAATAGTAGATTTAACTAGTTTAGGCAAGCCGATATCAAAAATTAGGCCCAATCTGTTACTGCCTTCACCACAGGGAGGTACTCCCAGCTTATGTTATTATAATAAAGAACTTTAACCTGATCTCTTAGATTTCCACAACCGATGATTTTCGATTTTTTGTAAACACATGTAATAAAACTCGGTTTTGCATCAGGTGTATCAGATCTTCGATTTTTATACCTCAGCTGAAAATGCTCATCAGGTTGAACAACTTTTGTTAATTAGGGCGTCATTTTTATTTCTTATAATTTAGCAGGACCATTATGGCTCTGCATCAGGTGTTCCATTTTCCAAAATCAATTATATCCATAATTACACGATGTCCAGGCT
This sequence comes from Agriphila straminella, assembly GCA_950108535.1. Classification (NCBI taxonomy): domain Eukaryota; kingdom Metazoa; phylum Arthropoda; class Insecta; order Lepidoptera; family Crambidae; genus Agriphila; species Agriphila straminella. The sequence continues at coordinate 2,407,688 of OX467324.1, read as the reverse complement.
TAACAGTATATATTATACAGTTGTCCGTTCAGTATTTCCGGCGATTAGCGTAAAGATACATATAGACAAACAGAAAGACATATTTTTTATTCTTACTCTATTACTATGTGTCCATCGCCTGTGTCCGTTCTTAGTAATCATGAACTTAAAACAAACGACCGTTAGGTGTTTTGAAATTAGATATTTTGTTTAAAAGATGTAAAATCCTTAGGTGAATCGACTTTAGGTCAACCATCCACTATGTGTTTTAACAATTATATATTATGAACTTAGATATTTTCTCCATTAGGTATTTTTTAAATTAGGTCTTTCGTCCTTGGGTGTTATGACCTTGGGCCAATCAAATTTAGATATTTTGATACGATAGGTAAAGGTTACTTTAGAACATGTTTACGGATATTTTGTTTCATCAACGAGCCGTCAGTCTCAAGATATGTACAGCTATGATGTGGTTTTTCTAAATAAGATAAAACAACTTCGATCACTTTTCAATACCAGTCTGTCCCATAAGCAAGGAAGTCAAGTATCTAGGAATAATACTAGACAACAAACTCCTCTGGAATAGACACCTCGAAGGAAAACTAAACAACGCCTACCATCATCTTTTTCCAATGTAAAAGACTACTCGGCAAAAGCTAGGGGCTATCACCGAAAATAACTAAAACTCACATACAAAGCCGTTGCTTGGTGGTCCAAAACAGAGCAAGGCACCGTTATCAACAAACTGCAGAAATTCCAATGATTGGCATGCTCTGCGATAACCAGCAGCATGCGAACTATCCCCACAGCCGCCCTAGAAGTAGCTCTGGATCTAACACCCTTGAACCTGCTTATCCAACAAGAAGCCTCCATGGCTGCTATAAGGCTTAAACACCTGGGTCTGTGGTACAACCGAGAGGGTCCTCACTCCACATTGTGGAAAAATCTAGTGAAACATGAGTCACTAATCACTGTCCCATGCAACAGGATCCCCAAGCAATACATTTTCGAAAAGAAATACCAAATACAGTTATTTGAAAGTGACCGAGATTACTCTGGCATACATGAAGTCTGAATTTATACGGACGACTCCAAGATAGGGACTGGAACTGGTGCTGGAGTATTCTCACAAGACCTAAATATCAGTAATACTAGGCCAACACAATTTGATATTTCAATGCGAATGTGTTGCAATAATAAACGCCGCTACCACGGCCCTATCTAGAGGTATGAAGGAACTAAACATCGCATACTGACCGACAGTATGGCCGTCCTAACAGCACTGAACTCCAATATCATCTACGAATGCCACCGAGTTTTGGATCGTTTAGCATCCATGCAGCATCCAAGAACGAAGTAATCCTACAATGGATTAAAGGGCATAGTGGATCACACGGGAACGACGCCGCCGATGAGCTGGCTAACATGGGAACAATGGCCACAATAGTAGCAGGACCCATACCCATTCTGCCAAATCCCGTTCAACCAACTGCGCTCATGGGACAACGAACCCGTGCTGCACATAACGTAACTACTTGTTGGGTAGATCTAACAAACTGTAGACAGTCTAAGATGGCGATGACTGCAGTCTCGCCGTGGACTAAGAGCTAGCCCCGGAAATAGGTGGACAATTTACAGAGCGACGAACTCCCTTTTATAAGTTTGCCATACTATAATTATCAACAGATCCGGGCACCTCGCAGATTTTCAGTGGTGGGGGTGGGAGTGGTTGAGCAACAAAGGGGCTGAAAAGCGATTGAAGGTATACAATTTACAGAGCTCTGGATTTGGTGTGATATAATAGCAAGCCAATCATGTATCTAAATCGAATATAACATTGCCAGGAATTTTAACTGATGGAAAAGTAGTGCCAGGGTGCCAGGCGGCATCAAAATGCGCGAAAAAGTGGTAACGTTTGATGTTTTTATTTTTGTTTAAGTCCTTTTCATGTCCGCAGGTAATAATAGGTAGTGTGTTTATTTATTAAATTCATTGTTTTGAATTTTGTTACTCATATCAGATGATTCTTAATTTTTGTATGTCCTAATAAAAAATATAAGTTAATTTCATATCATTATAATAGCCAAGTAATAAACTCTGATCTTATTACAGGTATAGATAAACTGTGAAAGTTATAATTTTTTTATTTGATTTTTAAAGACAGAATATTTTTTTTATTACTATTACAAAAATATTATATGTCTCTGTAACCATTAAAAAATTGCGGCATTGTCTGTTTTTTATTGGAATAAAAGTTATTTGAAATCAAAAATAAAATGCCTTTTATTATTTCATTAAATGATTAAAAAATTCTTCCATAACAATTCATACTCTCGTCATAATAAATAATAATCTGGAGAAAAAAGGTGTTAATGTTTTAACCATATACATTTCTCTTATTTTTCGTTGATAATAAAGGTGTAAAGAGTACTTAATTTTGAAGTTTAACAAAAAAAGTCAGAGAAAAAAAGCATAATATCGATTACATTTCCGCCAGGTTCCATTGCATTGTGACGTATTCACGAATATTTTTTCTAAATATATAAATTTTCAAAAGAACAGTGATGTTTGTCTTTATACATTTCTCTTTTAACAAAAAAGGATAATGAAAAGTGACATTATTTAAATAAAAGCAAATAAGTAAAAAAGCATTAACTTTTAACTTTAGCTTATACTATTGATGAAAAGGTTTTTTTTTACCTAATTTTTCATCCATAAGGCGATGTCGTCAGACTTTTCATTAAAAACCTATTATGAATTTAGTAGTTTTTTCGCTCTTCTGTAAAATGTACTTTTTTCACTTATGCTTTTGTTCTTCTCGAGGTACGATATGTGAAAAATACGCTGACGATCACGGCTTGGTTTATAACGTGAAAAAAAGTGAATGCATGGTCTTTCAGGCCCGGGGAAAGCATCTGGATACCATACCAGCCATTAAACTAAAAGGATGTCCTCTGAAAAGAGTTGATACGTTTAAATACCTTGGGCATATACTAACCCCGGACCTGAAAGACGATTCAGACATAGAGAGGGAGCGTAGGGCGCTGTCTGTTCGTGCGAATATGATAGCCCGCAGATTTGCTCGTTGTTCAAGTGGCGTCAAAATCGCTCTTTTTAGGGCATTTTGTACATCCTTTTACGCGAGCAGTCTGTGGGTGAGTTATACGCAAAAACAGTATAGCGCACTACGTGTCCAATATAATAATGCGTTCAGGGTGCTTTTGGGGCTGCCCCGCTTCTGTAGCGCGTCGGGGATGTTCGCCGAGGCTCGGGTGGACTGCTTTTATGCGACCATTCGCAAGCGGTGTACATCCCTGGTGCGCCGGGTGCGGGCCAGCCGCAATGGCATCCTGAGCGCATTTGCAGAAAGAATTGACTGCCTGTACTTGAATCACTGCAGTATGGTTCATGCACCTACTAATGTTGAGATATTGTTCTAAAATGTAAAATTCAATTCAATTTAATTTAATTAATTCTAATTTAATAATTGTATTAATTTTGTATGACCCTGTGTTGGTTGAATAAATAAACATTATTATTATTATTATTATTATTTTGAGGTTACCGGCGGCGTGCTCGGTCAAAAAGTACATCAGACTTATCGGGCGAGACAATTACGCCAGCTGGAAGTTCGCTGTTCAAGCTTATTTCGAACTCGAAGAATTATGGTGTTGCGTCATCGGCACAAATACTGACACGAAAAAGGAAACGATGGCTAAGTCGAAACTAATTCTTCTACTGGACCTAATCAACCACGTACATGTACAGAGCGCATCTACATGTAAAGAAGTCAGGGAAAATTAGGAACAGGCTTTTGATGACAGCGGGTTATATAGAAGAGTGGCCTTGTTGAGAGACTTGATAACGACTACATTGGAATCGTCTAGCAATGTTGATGATTATGTCAATAAAATTATGTCAAATGCTCACAAACTCAGAAATATCAAGTTCAATATTGATGATGAATGGCTCGGGACACTGATGTTGGCTGGCTTACCTGAAACATATAAGCCAATGATCATGGGTTTGGAGAGCTCGGGTATCAAGATCAGCGCTGACTCCATTAAAACGAAGCTCCTGCAGGAAGTTCAATGCTCGGATAGCACTGCGTTCTTCACAAGGAAAAAGGGTGTTCAAGTAAATCGTAACAACATGGAAGTCGCTAAAGGGCCCCGTAAGGCCCCGTTGTTATAAATGCAACAAATATGGGCATTATGCAAAGAATTGTTGTTCTGGTAAAAAGAAGAATTTAGAAAATTTAGAGGAAATTAAGGAGAAAGGTTTTGTTGCAGCTTTTTCAGCTTCTTCACAGACAATGCATCCGGACCTACGGTTCGTGGACTCCGGTGCCTCTATGCACATGACAAATAAATGTGATTGGATGTATGATGTTACAAGTCCACCGATATCAACCATAACTGTTGCCAGTAAGACACCGCTGCCTGTTGAAAGTATGGGAAAGGTAAAGGAGAACGGCAGGGTAGTATGGGAATTTTGTACAGGTATACAACTTTCATGTTTGGCAATGAGATTTATACATTCGATAGATAATATTATTAGGAATTACTACATAAATTGACAGAATTTTAAAAGTTGGGGTTTATAAGTTATAATAGTATTTCTAATCATGTTCTTAGGTTGATTTTCTCCGTATTTGACAGTTGACTGACAGTGACACTTGACTTACAGCGACAGTTGACTGACAGTGACAGTTGACTGACAGTGACAGTTAACTGACAGTGACAGCGAATTATACAAATTGTATGTCTCTAATTCGGTAGGTAGTTTTTAATAAATACATCGAATTAATTGCATTAAATGTATTGCTACGTCTCGTCATATCTATTGTATATCTCTCTAGAAGTCTAGTAGAGCTGCGGTCCGCATAGCGATAATATCGCGAATCCATATAAATGCAGTAGGTACCTTCCTACAAAAACCCTATTAGAGTCTGTTCGGAAAGAGAACCGTCGTGGGCTTTGTGCTTGATCATCGATTTTGTCATGTTTACGGCACTGTTATACGAAATTATGGTGAGACTATCTTGACTTGATAGATATCAAAATATTACAGTCGCATTAAAACGATACAGTGCCGTCAACATTCTGGAACTATGATAATAATTATTGAGACATGCTTGTGCTTGGATATTTAAAACACCTATGAAGTAGGTAGGTAGCTAGGTACTACCTACCTAAATATTATTATTATTATATTATAGTTCTTTATTTCAGGCAAAGCCCATATTATAAAATATACCTAACACAATGATATTTCATTGAACTAACATGATTCATGAGATATGTAGTAGGGCACTGTAACACTACTTAATAGATATATTAACCTACTACCTATATCGCTTGAATAAGGGATTGAAATCTCTTACTACTATCTCTTAACTTAATTAAATACTGCTCAGATTGTATGCCTACCGACTTACTTTAAAGACTTACTGACACTAGTAATGAATTGGGCACACCATAGAAATTGTGTCAATATCGAGTGTTTGTAGAAATAAAACAATAATTTGATTTTTTTAATGAATATATTTTTAAAATAATATAAATAAACCTAAGGCACTCTTAAAATAACTTCATCTAAGAAGGCAGCAGGTCTAGTCATGCCTTCATGACGAGCATACCCTAAGTACCAAATAATACTCATAACGTGCGAGCAGCACCCAACAGTTCGTAGCCCCACAATGCAGTTGCAACAGTAACTTAATATTGCTTCACGTCCATTTACATTCCTTTCTATCTATAACTATAAAGACGAAATATGTCTTGGCTGAAGAATGCCGAGACTTTATTTTTGCTCGAACCAACATAGGATTTACACCCTCTAGCCCAGTTATTTGTTCCCGGCATACTTCTAATGTATATACTCCATGAAACCGAAAATGCTCACCCACATATGATCTCGCCTGTCTTATTTGGTATGTACCACATGCAAATAATAATAAATCCTGCATGGACAGCCTCGGAAATGGCATGGTTGTACCATCAATTGGTATAAAAAAGGAACTACGCCTGTTTAAGTTCAATTGTTTTACTAAACCTGCAATGGTGTTTTGCAAGAACAGTCGTTCATTAATAATATTGAGATACTGCTCTGCGTTCTCAGAGTCTGTATATTGAGTACAAAAAGCATTCAAAAGTGCAGCTGCGATTTTAAAATCGTCCATTAAATGACGACATGCTCGGTTAAAATACTCGTGCCGAAATATTTTAAAATCTCGTTTGAAACGACCATTCACAGCTTCTATAACCCATCTATTAATAGTAACACAACGAGATCTATTAGCTTGTAGGGTCGTAAGCTGTGGATCGCCTTCATCTTTAGTTTCGGGCATAAATCCCAAATAACCTTTGTCATGGAGGCTATCCATGCAGTCACGAAAACCTCGATCTAAAATAAATACGTCATTTTCTCTGTAAAAATCGTTAAATCCCGTCTCATTTAATAATTCCCTCATTATAGTGGCGTCATTGGTTGTGGCACTATAAGGTCCACGGACATCTATAATATAACCGTCACAAGCACATAATATGAATGGTTTGAGCAAATTCCGGTATTTATGAAGTGAATATGTATCCTTTTGGAACAAATAATTGGAACTTTTTTGAGTGTATAAATATGTTGCATCTGCAATAGTGATTGCTGGTTTTTGATCTGAAGGTGCTTCAGGCTCACCAAAAATACCTTCTGCAATTATTGAATTTTTTTGAACAACTTGCTCTCTTCTTAAATGTTCGAACCCTAAATATTGTGGTACATATTCTCGAATCAATATGTCTCTAGCTATAGACATTAAGGTTTCCAATGTTCTTCGGGGGACTTGAAATAAAATAGACAACCTATCCCCCGAGTCTCCAGTCCTTAGCTTGCAAAGAAGTGCTGTTAGGGCAAAACTACCCCGACGAAGATTTCTTAGGCTGGGTGTTGCCTCTAATATCTGCTGGTGTTGCCTCTTTGTTAGGCCAATAAAATATTGTACTTGGTGTTCGGGGTAGTTTTGTATATTTTCATAACTAACATTGGATAAGCCCTCCATTAAAATAAAAACAATTTCCTCTATATGGTTTGACGAAAACGTATCTAAGCTGTACTCTGCAGCATATAAATCTCCATATTGTTCTTCATGCAAATGAAGATTGCATATGCGTGCACCACGAGGTATAAAATAATAATATTCTAGAAGTATATGACGCCGTGTATCTTCAGGCACAATATGGCGTTTGGAGCCAGTACATCCACGGAAAATACAGTGGCCTGGTGTTTCAGCTGCTCTCCGTATATTCGGCAATGTTATGTACCGAGGTTCACTAACAGTAATTCTGGAGTTCAATATTCCTTGAGCTCTTTCCCAACACGTAGAGCAGACTTCACTTATTAAGGGCACCTGTAAACAAGGAGATGAATGTAATAATGTGACAAGTATTATAGTACCTACCTTGCTTTTCTATTCAATGAAATCAAATGTACCTATTGGATTTCAACATTGCTGTTTTTTATTTATTTAGACATTTCATTAAACAAGAAAAGTAGCAATGCAGAAAAGACTTTTTAGTACATGGCCTACTTTTACTTTAGGTACTTCAACATTAATTACACGGACTACACGGTTCTCACCTGCTGGTGCTCCATCAATTCAGATATTATTTCTATTATCTGCCTTTCATGTTCATTTGAAGATTGCCTTTCATTTGTAAATTCAAATGTGTTGCTACATAGACAGCATGTTCTTGTTATTTCAGGCTGGCTATCATCTGGTACATTTTCAGGCTGGATCATTTCTTGTGGCTCTGGCTGCCCACTTCTACGTGAAGCTCTTTGCGCTCGAAGCCAACAAGGAATACAAGCTTCATCTTCTGAAGAAAGCTGAAATAAACAATTGCAATGATATTACAAAAGCTACCAAATGTACCTATTGATGATAGTATTTAATATGTGGATAAATCCAGCACTTATTTAAGATTAATAAGAAAGAAGATAAGTATGGTGTAAGATGTTACCTCTCGTGGTCGAATCCAATTAGAAATGATGTCAGTCATCCTTTGTTCCTGCTCATTTGGCTCTTGAATGACAACTCTACGTCTAGTTATTCTTAATATTGAGCGTCCACATACAACACACACATGACGATGGCCAACATGCCTTGTAGTAGTAGTACTTTCAGATGTTGACGAATGGGTTGCTAATTCCCAGCAAGCATGACAAATATGGTCAGAAGGTGTTATCTGAAACAATAAGAGTATGAAGTATATAAACTGACCAAGGTAGCTTCTTATACTGTCTGGCATAAACTATCGCACTAAACATAAAAACAAAAATAATAATAGCCTGGCTAATAAAAAAATATGAGATAAAACTACACTTGTTTATTCTATTAACCTAGCCAGGTAGTTATTGCATTGCTGCACTTTTCAGGAAAATTGAATCGGCATTAGAAACGTTTACAACTTATGGTTCGTTATTTACTACGTAGGTCTACGACTTACCTCTCTGGGATAGGTCCAAAAACGAATAGTGTCGACAAAGGTTTCACACTCGTTCATTAGTAAATGCCGCCTGATGCGATCCAATCGAACGTTGCAATTAATACATTGAAGTTGAACACTCGACATTTTGATTGTATCACCCAGTCAGTCAGCCACTACTATCAAGATAACACAAAAAAGTACCTACACTACGCAAGCACAGCACAGACAGATTGTTCGTGTTCACTTACACTAAAGAGCGTCTTTTCGCAAATACCATTCACAATTGAATACGGAGGAACCGCGGCTCAAACTCAACGTATAAACTTATGTTTTAAACAAGTACTAACGAAAATGCCAAAACGAGAATTCGCAAGACATCCACTAGCACAAAGCACAAACCACAGACAGACGCCATTATTGTTTATTTTGATAAGTTGACATTGACAGTGTTGCAAGTAAATGTCATTCGTTGTTTTACAATATAAAAATCGATAAGAAAATCGATTTTCAAAAAAAATATCAACTCGTCATTATTTATGACAACATGTGATCAATGCTCTAATACCGCAATCTTACATTCATGCTCGCTATTCACCCCGCCACTCGCGCGAGTCACTCGCGTGAATCACTCGTCTCGACGAAACATTCAAGTCCCGTTACACTGTTCACACATTCGCGCGGCGATCTTCATTTCGGCGAATACACTGCTTCTTCTTTTTGGGGTAAAAAAACAATACCAAAGAAAAGTAGCAATGTATATGTCAAATGAAACCAGTCGCTAAATAGTTTCTATTTAGATAATCAGCCTGCGGAGGGGTAAAGGCCTCTCCACACTCACGCGCGATTCGCGCGCGAAGCCGTTAACTTCCCGCTAAGCATGAGTGTGGATCCGATTCGAATCGATTCCACACTCATGCTTCGCGGGAGGATCGCGCGCGTTTCTCGTGTGAGTGTGGAGAGGCGAATAGAGAGATGTTACTAACTACACATGCGGGGCCGTTATTCGCCTTGCCACACACACGCACGAATGTGTAATTGCGGGAGGTTCGCGGCTCTTCGCGCGTGAGTCTAAAGGTGCGGGCACATTTGTCTGACGCCACGTGTTAACATGCCGTATTTATAATGGAAGTGTGATCCTATAGTGCATACATTTACTATGAAAAGCGATGTCAGATGACATCGCTTGATGGCGTGTTAACACGTGGCGTCAGACAAATGTGCCCGAGCCTTTATTCGCCACGCGTCTGTGCAACCACACAGATATACGTAATTATTAATCTAATTCTAAACTATAAAAATAAATTAAGACGTATTAGCTATACGAGTATCGATTAATAAAATCGATTGTTCGATATTTTTTACGCATGGCAAGTCTGACAGCAGTTTCGCGTATCACGTTTAGTTACTGCTATTTAAAAATGCGTTTCGTTACCAGTTTTTGTACTAAGATTTCACTTTAGGATTTTTCTTTAACCCGAACTTCTAAAAGTATAACATTTACTGGAAAATTATGCTAAAAAATAAAGGAAAAAACTATGCAAAAATGATACCAAAACATTCACAATAAGGGCCTGTACGTCAGTACGCGTTCTCCTTTGGTAATGAAGAAGAAACAATTCAGGTAAGACAAGTTCTGTACATACCTAAACTAGCTGCTAATCTGTTGTCAGTCAGTGCCATGGTGAAAAACGGCTGTAAAGTAAATTTTAGAGACAAAGGTTGTGATATTTATAAACAAGAATGTTTAGTATTGCTTCAGCAAACTAAATACCCTTTGAAATTGTATAGCTTTCTCGCTCTAACGTCCTCTTCCGTCTCGGTTTCCAAACAGTAGACACGCGCTCGCACCTAAATTAATTAAATAAATTAGTTGCCCTTGATTTGTAACCATTCTAAAGGTTTTGAAAACATTGTGAAAGTGTGTGTGGTGTTTTGGAAATAAACAGTGAACAGCAGCCTAGAATCTTTCATTCGACTCCATCTCCAACAAAGAAGGTAAACTTGTGTACTGCCACACTAGTCAATAACTTGTATCTGTTAAATATCCACTGAGAAGTATTGTGTAACCTGACATGTTCTAGTAACTTAAATGATGTTGTCCTATGGCACAGACGCATGGGGCACTTGAATTTTTCAGATGTTAACAAGTTGCCGGAGTGTGCTGAGGGAGTTAATCCGTTTCCTGATAAAAGTAAAAACTTGATCACGTGTACCACCTGCCTCACCGGAAAACAGACGAGACTGCCCTTCAACAATATTGGTACAAGAGCTTCGCAACCACTGCAGCTTATCCACACCGATTTATGTGGACCCATGGAACAAGTATCACTCGGAGGTATGAAATATTTTGCTACCTTTATTGATGACTACACTGGAAAAGTTCATGTTTATTTTTTGAAAGACAAATTGAGTGTTCTTGAAGTTTTCAAAGATTTTAAAAGTAAAGTGGAAGTGGAAGAAGCCACATAACTGGCAGTGGATATTTTCAATAGTATAGTTAACGGACTGTTAGATGCATACGTTCCAACTAAGCAAATAAGTGACAATCATAATTATCCCTCTTGGTATTCTCGATCTCTAATTAAATTAATCAACAAAAAGCTGCTAATTCATGAAAAATGGAAAACTTACAACAGAATAAGTGATTACATTTCATTTTCTAAAATACGTGAAATAATTCACACAAAATCATACTATTTTCGTGCTTTTTTCAAAATTACTTGACAAGCACTGAACCGATTTCCAAATTTAAAAAAATGGGACCAACTTGGGAGTGTACCTAATGTAATAACGTTTGAATCATTTCAATCGGTCCAGCCGTATTCGAGTAATCGGTGGACAGGACATACACAAAAAAATAAATAAAAAAAAATATACAGACGAACATTGAGAATGTAATATTTTGAGAATGTAATATTTTGCGAATGTAATATTTTGCGGCATAGAACCTTCTCCTTTTTTGGAAGTCGGTTAAAAATCAAACGTCTTCAATCAACTTGCTACGCAGAGCACATATCACGGGCTCAGGATAATATTAAAAAAAAAATAGCAAACATCCTTCACTTTATTAAATCCAATTATTAGGTCCTTTATTTTATTTTTATTTTTTATTTTATTTATTTGGACAACCAACAAGTACATACACCCTTACATGCTAAGAAGTACATTATATTATTTTTAATGAGTATACATGGTGTTGACTTAATTATAGGCTGCCACGGAAAGCATTAACTGAATTAGTTGGATGGGAGCAGGAAGCATCCCCTAAGTTAAATTAATTTTACTAACTTACCTAAATTACTAATATTATTATATAATTATTGTAACGAAAACAGAAGTAAAAAAAACAAACAATTGAGATATGTGCGACATTAAAATTTAAGTGCCGAGTAACATTAATGTAATATCATTAATTGCTTTTTAAATGCAGACAATCGTAACTTAAATATATCCACCACCTTATTTCTACTAACAGTATTATACTGAGACTGTAACCTATAAAGAGGAGAGTTAAGGCCTAGGTTAGTTTTGCAACGCTTAGGCGAGAACAATGAGTATCTAGATAAACGAGGTAGCTTGCGAGTGATATTGAAAGTTAGTTTTTTTTAGCAGTTGGGGACAATTTATATTACCATTAACAAGCTTGTGGAGAAAAGTTAGGTCTAGGATTTTACGACGATTTTTAGAGACATTAATTTAAAGTGTTATAAGCGGCCTGAATAGCTGTGAAGTTTTTTCGCCATATTAACTTTGTACGACAGGTGATACAGGAACTTGTTTTGTACGCTGGAGTACAAATTCCTTTTTTTTTATTCTAAAAGCCCCACCCGACCTCAATAGACGTATTTTTATTATTACGAATATTATTTGCTTTTTAGAGGTAGGTTTTTGAAGTCGGTTTTTTGTTTTTTTTAACAATTTTTTTATTTTTAGTGTAGGTAAGGTATATTATATATGTAGAAAAATCGGCTCAGCCAAACGTAAGGTAATCGCGGAGAAACATACTTAAATACGGGTCTACACTTAAGATATCCCTCTTCCAACATAAAAGTAATTATCTTATTCAGTTCATAAACAAAGAAGTAATACTGTGTACTAATGTTCTGGAGCTAGACTGCGTTCATGTGATACTTTCTCGGTACCTTATTGTAGAACCAATTACGGTAAAAACCGATACATACTGCAGTGTTGGCGGTTCGGGTGTATGAATGATAGACTGACTGCGATCATAACTGATTTATTATAAAGAGTTTTAGCTTATATATGAGGAGAGATGCGTGTGTGTAATATGCATGTAAGCGCACACACTACACCTCCCCCCTAAAAGAGAAAAAAAAAATTAACATAGGGTTACATTTTTTTTTAAATAAAAACCTTCTTATTCAATCTAAACTTTTTATACTAAACAAAATAATAATTTCTTTTTAGAATAATGAATTTAATTAACATTATGAAAGAAAGAAAATAAACTTTTTCATAAACAATATACTTACTAAGCACTAATTTTTCAAAAAATAAAAAAGTATCATCTAATCATAAAAAATTTAAAACCATTAATTTTTTGGAAATCAAACAACGATAAACAAAAATAAACCCAACACATAATTAACTATAACGACTTGTTGACAACCTTATTTTTTTTTTGTGAAAACCAAAACATTCTAACTACAATGTTATTTCAAACTTCACAAAACTTATAATTCTTTCACTTATTTATACAAAAAAAAAGTTACACACTTAAAATATCTTATGCATCTTATAGTCACATCCTTGAAATCATAATTATACAGTATTGGTAAATACCACGTAAATACCTAGTTTTGTGGAGGGCCAGTCCACATTTGTCACAAAATTATTGCCATGGTCATTACTTTAACATCATTCTCATATCATCATCACAATATAACATTTTTTTTATTCATTTATAGTCGACTCACATTTTATTTCATACAATATTTTTTATGACTTCATTTTATTTATTTATTTCTCATGGTACATTTATTTTTATGTGCGCGCACTTTTAATATATTCATATTTTTTTTTTATTTCTATTTACTTTAAGGGACTTTATTTTTAAGGTCGACTCTGACGCTGCGTATCTCGCGCTCCTTCGTCATGAGCTGCCTCCAACTATTCTCACGGAGAAATCTCGTTTACACCATGATCGAATGAAGGAACAGTACCCTTTAATAGTACCATATATTAACTCATTACTTCTTTATAATCTCCTCCTTTTTTTCCTTCTTATCGATCCCAGACAAACTAAAACATTTCAACATTCCATAAAATTCATTAATTATACAGAACCTCAAATATTGGGTGATCAGTCCAAATTGTGTAAGAATCTGACTAATTAAATTTCCATCTAAAAATCTTTGATTATCAAACTATTTCCTAACTACAATATTTCCATAACCTATCTTATCTTATATCCAACACTTACAATAAATTTCCATTCCTTTAAAAAAAATCCATCTAACTATGTTTGTTACACAATCCTAAGCCCTCTTTATTACCTTATAATAGTCATATCCATTTATAATTTGTCAAGTCCTGGAATTATTTTCTCACTAAAGTACTTCATGCAAAATAAGTTCATCATAAGTAGTTATATCTAGTTCAAACATGATACCTATGTGGCAGGCAACGTAATTAAATTCCAATTCATTTAATTTGATTCTACTTTATACAATCTTGCCTCATGTCTGCCATACAAGTTTACGCTGACGCGCTGAAATACAAAACGAACTTACGGATTCTACTAATCGTACCTAACGTGACCTAATTTAAGAAGCAAGAAATAACATTTTATTTTAAAGAATACTAAATTAGAATTTCATTTCAACTTAACTACAAACTTCTTTATTTTGCATTTAACTGACTTTACATAATTGATTACAAAAACAAACTCTGTTAAGGTTTTTTTTTATACATACACAAAATTTTAACTTTTGTTGTAATAAGATAAGACCTTCTAATAATATTTACGATTAACCGAAACACAAAAAAATTAAAAACTTTGAAGGAAAGTTAAACTTAGTTTACCACAAATTCTACACTTCTTTTTTCTAAACCTTTTGCTAATATTTACTTTTACAAAAATCGTCAACAACCGTTTCCTTATAAAGTATATTTAAGTATAACGAATAACTATAAACTATAAGTAATTCAAAATATTTTTTCATATAGCTATTTGAATATACGTTTCAGAAAATTAAAAACTACACACAGGTAAATATTTAAAAAAACCTACACAAACTCTTCAAAACAAATTTTCCTCTGGAACTTACTAAAGCACGTAAACACCTTTCAAGACACTGATAAAAAAATACGCTCTTTGCGCGCGATGTGGCCATAACTTTCATCATCATGGACCGGAACACTCGCTGCAGCGTCCACATCGGACACCAACATCCCCCGGCACCCAGCTCAATCCATCATCATCTCTCGCCAGTCTCGTCACACCAGTTGCAATGCATTTTTTTTTAGCTTTTCAGCCAACTTTTACTTTTTTAATGGGTACATTTAATTATTAACGTTTTGAAGATTTAATTTTGATTTAGAATTCAGATTAATTTCTTATTAAATTCACCTTACAGTCATTTTGATGTCTTTTATAAGTATGAAAAGTCACTTTTCCACTTTGTTCACATCACATCAAGTTCGTTCACTTGTAATAGTTTTTTTTTTTTGCACGAATTATTTATTTACCGAATACCATCTGCGCAGCGCCGCCGACAGGCAGCACTGGCAGGGTCGCCATGCAGTGTTGGCGGTTCGGGTGTATGAATGATAGACTGACTGCGATCATAACTGATTTATTATAAAGAGTTTTAGCTTATATATGAGGAGAGATGCGTGTGTGTAATATGCATGTAAGCGCACACACTACAATACTAAGAGCTATTAAAAACTATAATGTGAATTTTAGTGATATAGATTTATTTAATACCAAATTTGCTAAATTTAAAAATATAACTTTCAAAATTTGTATTAGTTAACTACAACCATAATGTTTTTTATTACCTAGTCTAAACCATTTTTGTTAAAATTTTATTAGATTAGTTATTTTTAATACCAAATTTGCTACATTCAAAACTTTTAAAGGAAAAAAACACTTTTTTGTTGTAATGGTATTATTTACTTAATAATTTCTTACATCTGTTTGCTTACATAATAGTCTGTTCAACGTAATGTACTATTTGCTGGTGGAAACTTTTTTGGCGGATGTACTAATATTTTGTTTACTACTATGTATTATTTAAAGCTGTAAGTTTCCCAAGTAATGAAGTCGGTTTGAATCATCCAGACCCACCATTAGATAATGGGAACTTAAAACGCTTATGGGACTTAGAATCACTGATTCACCAAAGGCAAACAGAGACGAAGAGGCCATAAAGCATTTCAACGAAACAACAGAGTACAGAGATAAGAGATATTATGTCAGTTGGCCATGGAGTGTTAGTCCAACAAATTTACCATCTAACGTTGGATTAGCATTCGGACGTCTAGTAAACTTGCTTAATAGATTAGATTCAGAAACTTTAATCTTATATGATAAGACATTAAAGGTACAATTAAATAAAGGAATAATTAAAGAAGTTCCCGACGGACATGTGGACCACGCGGTGCATTATATTGCTCACCATGGCGTCTCGACACCAGGGAGATCTCATCGTATTGTCTACGACGCCTCGGCAAGGGTTAAAGATAACAAAAGTTTGAACGAACATCTCTACTCTGGAGCCCTGTTACTAGATGACTTAACTGGGTTGTTGATCAAATTCAGGTGTCACGCGATTGGACTAACAGCCGACGTGGAAAAGGCTTTTCTCCAGATCGGTCTCAAACAACAAGACAAAGACGTAACAAGATTCTTATGGTTAAAGGATCTTCGGAAACCAGCACTAGATGATAATATCGTGCACCTTTGATTCACGCGTGTTCCGTTTGGTCTTACTTCATCTGCGTTCATTCTTAACGCCACAGTTAAGCATCACATGACGAAATCGGAAAACGAGAACATTAAAAAATTTGTGAACGATCAATAACCTTGTAACCGGAACCAACAGTAATCACGAAGCTTTAGAATTGTATCACGATTTAAAGAACACGTTTAATGAGATATCTATGAATTTGAGGCAGTGGAGTTCCAACTCCAAAGACTTTTTGGAGACGCATGTCCTGACAAAATGGTAAAATTGTTAGGTCTAGATTGGAATCTAGAGGACGATACACTGAGTATAAGGGCAAAGGTCAACGAGAATAATAAGTACACAAAGAGAGGCATCCTGAAAACGATAGCAGCTGTCTACGACCCCTGCGGTGTCACCGTGCCCATTATGCTAGCAGCCAAAATTCTTCTACAAGACCTGTGGAAGACGAAGGTGAAATAGGATACTGCTTTAGAAGAGGAAACCGTAGAACGCTGGCAGATGATTGTGAAAGACATGAAAGACGTCGAAAATGTACGTGTATGTACCCAGAAGAACTACTAACCTTAATGATGAAAACGCAGAATTGCACTGCTTCACTGACTCCTCGATGCAGGCTTATGCTGCTGTAGTTTATCTGGTACAGGGAAATTCCATTAATTTTTTGATAGGTAAATCACGGCTGGTACCTATCAAAGACCAACAGAATTTTGAAAATTCCCAGGTTGGAGCTTCTTGGAGTTCTTATTGGGAGCAGACTGATCATATATCTGATATGTTCTCAAATTCTTACAACTGAATGTCACTCGACAGACATTATGGACAGACAGTCAGATAGTGATCGATTGGTACAATTCCGACAAACTGCTTGTTCCATTTGTAGCCAGAAGACTGGAAGAAGTGAAGCAAAACAAAGGCCTCATAAATTAGACACGTACCCCCAGAACTGAACTCCGCCAATGTAGGAACCAGACCGTCATTATATAAAGGTCAAGGTAATGTATAGTAATACCAATATGAAGGTGAATCTAGGACACTTATGTGATTCCATGAAGGGAAAAATCATGATATATTTAAACCCCCAGGTAGTAAACGCAGACAGGCAAGACTGGCAGAAGGTTCGCCTTAACTGCACGACTGGAGTACTGGACACGGATGGCAGGCGAGACACCACACACTCACGGTATGGGTCACAACATACTATACTTGCATTCTGTTTTTTTTATTATTTGTTTTTATTTATAAGGGAGCAAATTCAATGCCGAAACCGGAAGAGAGCATTTCGAATGTTGGTTCCACATACTCTTAAGTAAATACAGGGGGCTAATTGTCTAATCTCAAAATCTATCACAAGCGCTTTCAGGATGTGATACATCGATGTTTCTTTTTGGCACAAATTAAAACTTACCAAAGAAATGCAGCAATGTGTCACATCCATATGTCAAATGAAAGCGATTGTGATAGATTTTGAAAATTAGACAATAAGAAGGCAGATTATAACAGATGTGGCTCTAGGGGACAAAATTAACTTAATCAGCATCTGATTAAGACAGCTAAGAGTGCTGAAAAATCTGGTTTACAAATAAGAAATAGCACAAACATTAGACCGTTCTCATCTGGAACTAGAAAATGTGCAGCACAGCAGGGAAACCGGCGTCGCCCACACAGACAACAAGGTCAGCGAGTTGGTTGTCAGACCGGTGGGAAAAATTTCGAAATCAATCCGAATCAACCTCCGAATACGCAAGAATCGACGTCGGACCGTTGTCACAACACAGCAACTACGAGACCGTCGTACAGGTCGACGACACGCAAGTAAATCACGACTACACGAGGTAACTTTACATGCTGGTAGGCTGAAATTAACAACTATGAATAAATCTGTTTATAATTTTAACCACTTTAAAATGGAAGATATCCGAACAGCAAGCAAGGCTGTGCCTTATAGTCCACAACAAAATGGCATAGCAGAACGGACCAATAGATCTTTAGTAGAAAAGGCTAGGTCTATGTTGTGTGGTAGTGGTCTCTCTAAAGCTTATTGGGAAGATGCTATCCAAACGGCTGTATATTTGAAAAACAGATCTCCCCACCGAGCATTAGATAAGTGTGGAATACCTTTTCAAAAGTGGTATGATTGTAAACCCGATCTTAGTAACTTACCCAATTATACAAACACCCAATTATATATTAAAGAAACTTAATAATGATGAGAAAAAGCTATTTAATTATTGTAATGTTATGAGCATATATGAAAAAATTGAATACCTAATCCTTATTGAATCTTACAATCCTGATTATGTAATAGAAAAAAATAGACCTAAGTATTTGAGAGCAGTGTCTTACCTAAATAAGTACCACCTACCCAAACACACCAACTTGTATGGGAAAAGAGTTTCCAGATATTTAATACCTTTTTATCTAAATTAGTTGCCCTGTGAACTACAGATTATATACAAAGAAAATATCAAAGCATTTCGGTTTAAGCTTAAACAGTATTATTTACCACCTAAAAACAAAATATGTAGAAACAGCGACTCGCCGTCACCCAGATAAACCCTGTGAGGTTTTCGTGGTGCGGCAATGTGTAAAAAATGTGTATGTAAAATGTATTGAATAAACGAATAATAATAATAATAATTAAAAGTGTTTGGTTGTAGAGCTTTAATTCAAATACCTTCTTGTTTGAGGAGAAAGTTTGAAAATAAAGTAGAAGAAGAAGTATTTGTCGGCTATACAGCAGATCAAAACATTTATTTCTTTAGGAATTCAAGTTGTCCCAGGAAGCTGAAGAAGTCTCGGGATGTAAACTTTTTTGAAGATTGCTTTTCTAACTTAAAGAAGTGCACTTCCAATGTTGTTGATAATGATTCCGTTTCTACACCAGTTCTACTCTTCGACAATGATAGTGAAGAGCAGACTTTGTCAGAACCTGTCGCAACTGTTAGTGGTACTTCAGGAGCAAAAGCTGACGTTAAGGTGGTGGATACGAATACTGGCTTGAATCAAGCTAATGAAACTCCTGATGGGACTGAGACTGAAGAGATGCGTGAGGAACAGTCCGATTCTTGTTCTACTCAAACAGAACCTAGATATCCTGTAAGAGACAAGAAGCCTCCGGATTTCTTCACATATTCTACTTCAAGTGTAAGCGCTTCAGTGAACCAAAAACCTTTATAGAAGCTACAAAGTCTGGAGATCACGTCAAATGGCAAGAAGCTATGGAATGTGAATACAACTCCCTCATCAAGTTAAATACATGGAAGCTTGTAGATAGACCCGATAAGGATATTGTCTCCTGTAAGTGGGTGTATAACTGTATAAGCTCAAAAGAGATTCAGAAGGAAATATTGTAAAGTACACGGCAAGATTAGTGGCCAAAGGATACAGCCAAGTGCCTGGAGTAGATTACTATGAGACTTTTGCTCCCGTAGTAAGACATTCATCTTTACGAGCCTTATTTGCTCTTGCAGCTGAATTGAATCTGAAAATGCGTCATTTAGACGTAGACACGGCTTTTCTAAACGGAGATCTTGAAGAGTGCGTATTTATGGAACAACCTGAAGGTTTCGTTACAAAAGGACAAGAACAGAAAAGTTGTCTATTACAAAAAACACTTTACGGCTTAAAACAAGCCCCTAGAGCTTGGAACATAAAACTAAATGAAACTTTAGGTCGTATAGGTTTTCGTAAAACTCCTTCCGAGCCATGTGTGTATACCGCTCTTTGGTAGCGAGTTAATTATTTTGTCAGTTTTCGTTGATGACATAATTCTATTCTATCATAGTGACAAATCTTTTGACAATGTCAAAAATAGTTTACAAAATTATATCTCTATAAAAGATTTAGGCCAGTTATCGTGTTATTTAGGATTAAAAATAGAGAGAAATGAGGATGGAAATATAAGGGTACACCAAAAACCCTTTATATTAAACTTAATCAATAAGTTTGAAATGAATTCGTGCAAAATATATAGTACACCTTTAAATAATACGAAATTAGAGGTAAGTACTGTGAAAAGTGATTATCCCTATCAACAATTGATTGGGAGCTTGATGTATCTTGCGGTTAACACTCGGCCAGATATTGCTTTTGCTACCAGTTATCTTAGCCAATTCAATACGTGTTATGATAAAACCCATTGGTTAGCTGCAAAGCGAGTGCTCCAATACCTAAAAGGTACTATAGATTATTCAATTTGTTATTCTAAAACTGGTGAAGTTTTGGCCTGGTTTGCCGACGCAGATTGGGCAAATTGTATAAGAGATAGACGTTCCTATACAGGCTATTGTTTGAAATTGGCAGGCGGTCTGATCTCATGGGCGTCTAGGAAACAACCTACTGTTGCACTCTCCTCGGCTGAAGCGGAGTACATGGCCTTAACTGATGCAGCTAAGGAAGCTATATATCTAAAAAGGTTCATAACAGAAGTTTTAGGTAAGTCAACTTTAGTACCAAATAGTGTAAAAATATTTAGCGACAGTCAGAGTGCACAGAGCTTAGCCATGAATCCAGAACACCATAACAGGACAAAACATATTGACACAAGATATCACTTTGTCAGAGAGAAAGTTTCTGAGAAATCTATATGTCTGAGTTATTTAGAATCCTCTCAAATGCCTGCAGACGTATTGACGAAGGCGTTAAGTAAGACGTACTGCTCACGCTAGTTGTGTAAAAGGTCTATGTTTGATTGGTTAATCTTTTATACTGTTGTTGTTGTTAATTTAGCTTTTATATATTTTTGATTAAGGGGGCATGTTGTAATAACTGGCTGTTTTGAGTTTTTGGTAATCAAAAATATCTAAGACGTGTGTCAATATTTAAACTTACTTCAAAATAAACCTTCAAACAATACAGTCTTCCCTTTAATTTATAATAAAAATCGAAACCGAACCGAGAAGGGATGATGCCTTGAGATTCCGTTGTTCTAGATTTCAGCTTAATAACGCTTTGTTGCACTGTTTTTACAAAATTTACTAAGATGAAGCACTTTTTAATCACGACACAATGGACCATGAAAAAGATTGAGACAGAAAAATAAAAATCGTGCGTAAATGTTGAAGCTATATAGAGAAGAGAGCAAATAATCAAATTGACATTGACAGCTGTCATACATACAGCTACTAAGGAGCATAGATTAAATTATTTTTAATGTTTCCAACAGTTAGTACTTATTTATTTTTGGAGTGTGACATTTAATACCTCCCATTGAGTGAAATGTGTGGTGTCCATCAATTATTTTGATATGTGGTCAGCATTATATTTCATCGCTTCATTCTTCAGATATAACTAAACAGGTAGTCCCTTATAGGTGCTAGGCAACTTCGCACAATATTAAAAGTAATTTATTTGACTTTTTAAACGTTAAATCCATACGTCATGTTTCGCGCCATGTCAGCTTACTCATTCCTTATTTGTGCGAGGCAACAAGCACACGTCGTGTCCTTTAAAATGCCGAAACGCAGTGCGGAAGAAAAGATTGAGCATTATAACAGAAAGATTAGAAAATTACAAAAAGAAACGGATCGTAAAAAGAAAAAAGTTCATTGAATTATAATGTCCGATGATGAGGAGGAGGAAGTGTCCCTGACTTAGACCCAGTAGCCCAGTAGCTTCTCTTAATCAAGAAAACAACCAAACGGATGAGACTTTACAAAGCGAAAATACGCCTTTAACTGAGAAAAAATTGTCTGAAGATATTAGCTCTGCAGACCAGGGACTGCCAAGTGTCCCTGACTTAGACCCAGAGCTACTCGTACTATTAGCACTTGGAGAGGCTGTCTCGGATACCCCAGAATTAAGTGAAAAAATATTAGGCAGCCAAGCCAAGATATGGCAACCTATTTTAAAGAAGGGTTTTGAAAGTGAAAGTGAAAGTGAAATAAGCTTTATTCAAATAAACTTAATTATTAAGTACTTTTGAATCGTCTATATTTTCCTACCACCCGTTCCAGACTTTTTTAGCTGACAAGAAGAACGGGCGCAAGAAACTTATCAGCTGTAACAGCCATAAGTAACGATATTTACAAACTTGAATATATCGTTACCAGGGTAACATAACATAATTACAACAGGGTGACAGAATTATTGGCAACAACATAGACTTATTATATTACTTCAATAAAGTACTTATATCAGCAAGTTATGTGTTACATCATTTCCACGCAATGCTGTCTGGTTCCTAAACATTTTACACATCTTCCGAATATTCGGATTCGCCGATAAATATTTTCTTTCACTGAGGATCGGCAATAATGGGATTCCAAACACTGAAATGATTTGATGAATCTTTTAACGGCCTAGAGTTTCATCGCATTGTTCTGTGAAGTAAGATCTCCACCTCTGTTTTCTATCAGAGGAACTCCAGTCAATTTAAATGTTTTGGCTACGCTGCGAATCCTGTGGACTGTACTGTAATATGCAAAATATTAATAAAAGTACGGTGGCAAACGGGAACTTGCTTCTGTTGCGCTTCTCCACGAACAACTATGTTGAATTTTGAGCGGGTTCTCCTGATCGATCTCCTCTAGCACGCTCTCTAGCCTGCGAGTGTATGCTACATAGCTGCGTGCGGCCGAGTTGAAAGGCCACGTTTATGTGCGTGCTCATGAGATACATTAAGAGATGACGTTTTGAAGCCATTGTTTGTTACGAAATACAAAAAAATAGATAGTGTTTCTTTGGACAAAAATAAGGAAATAACGAATAAAATAAGATTTCATAAAAAAATAAAAATAAAAAATTTTGACTTTGACCTTCAATAACTTCGTAGCTATTGGTTTCCCAGGTATAGTCTAAAAGACAAAAATGATCCTGATGATGGGCGGAATGCGTGGACTTCAGCTTCGTTGAGGGTCTTGTTACACCCGTTGTAGAGAAGAGAGCAAATAATCAAATTGACATTGACAGCTGTCATACATACAGCTACTAAGGAGCATAGATTAAATTATTTTTAATGTTTCCAACAGTTAGTACTTATTTATTTTTGGACTGTGACATTTAATACCTCCCATTGAGTGAAATGTGTGGTGTCCATCAATTATTTTGATATGTGGTCAGCATTATATTTCATCGCTTCATTCTTCAGATATAACTAAACAGGTAGTCCCTTATAGGTGCTAGGCAACTTCGCACAATATTAAAAGTAATTTATTTGACTTTTTATACGTTAAATCCATACGTCATGTTTCGCGCCATGTCAGCTTACTCATTCCTTATTTGTGCGAGGCAACAAGCACACGTCGTGTCCTTTAAAATGCCGAAACGCAGTGCGGAAGAAAAGATTGAGCATTATAACAGAAAGATTAGAAAAAGAAACGGATCGTAAAAAGAAAAAAGTGATGATTTGATGAATCTTTTAACGGCCTAGAGTTTCATCGCATTGTTCTGTGAAGTAAGATCTCCACCTCTGTTTTCTATCAGAGGAACTCCAGTCAATTTAAATGTTTTGGCTACGCTGCGAATCCTGTGGACTGTACTGTAATATGCAAAATATTAATAAAAGTACGGTGGCAAACGGGAACTTGCTTCTGTTGCGTTTCTTCACGAACAACTATGTTGAATTTTGAGCGGGTTCTCCTGATCGATCTCCTCTAGCACGCCGTCGCTTAATATCGTTCACATGACAATATTTCAATAAAAATTATTTTTGTTCTTCTCGAGTTTTTAAATCGTAAAATGATTTAAAAATGACATTAAATCGCCCATATTTAAAGGCGTACTTTTGTAACTGTCCGAGTTATGACCGCATCTAGGCGCTGCCGGCAAAGTTTTTGGTTCGTTCCTGCAACATTAGAAAACAAAATGCATTAGAAAACTTATATACTACTGTGTTATATAAATTAATAAATAATAACAAATTAGGTGCTTGTACCTGCGGTAATACCTAAGTACCTATTATATTAGAATATAATTGTAATATAAAGAAATTATAAAAATTGTTTAAACATACTGTTTTTTGCTTGTATCGTGACAACTCTCGTGATTCCATCGACCCCAGGGTGTGTCTCGATTACCTTGCCAATCAACCAACGAGCTGGAGGCAAATCCAACTCCTTTATTAGAACTACATCCCCCACTTTAGGTTCTGGTAATGTCCACTTATGACGTTGCAAGAATTGATGCAAATATTCTTGGGACCATCTTGACCAAAAACCCTGCAACATCCTTTGGGTAAGTTGCCAGCGTCTTAAACTACCGACTGTGTGATTTTCATAATTTTGATCGGGAACCGTTACTAATGGTTCTCCTATAATAAAATGTCCAGGAGTCAAAATCGTGTAATTGCCTCCGTCACTGACTTTACATTGTTTTACATTGTCACATTTGTTACCTTTGTTAGAGTGAACACCATCGTTTCATTTACTATTACGTTATATAGTTAGTCAATTAAGTTGCTTGTTTAACTTTATGGTTATAGTTTGTTGTGATCTCTTGTAATCAAGGACTAAAATAAAAGTAAGTTGATGTATTGTGTTTAAGAAGTTTATTCATATTAAGGTAAAAAAAATAATAATAATTAAAAAACAAGTTCAAGTACCAATGTGAAACATAAATTTAGATGATAAGTTTCAGTTGTATTCAACTATTATTATATTGAGTAGTTTGTTTAGATTTTTTGTTAATTTTTATGTAATTAGTGATGTGATTGTAACGGAGTGAAAGACAGATGGATGCCTGGGGACAGTCATGAGATCAGGACGGCCGAATGTGGGAATGGAACACAGCGTGAGGCGATTGAGAAAGAACACAGCGAACGATGAATGAGTGAGCGAGTGAGAATGATGAGAAGGAAAGGGATGGAAGAAATGGATGGAGGCTTTTTTTTGAAAGAAAGACGTGAAAGACGATAAGACGTAATTAAGAAGTTTTATATTGAAAATAAAAGTGTTTCGAAGGTTTTCGATTGTTTTTCTGCACTGTGGACCCTACATATCTATTTAATAAAATATTCCATGCTCTTTCATAATTATCCCCCGATACAGGTATTTGCCGAAGAAGCTGTTCAGGTTCTCCGGTCAAATATCCCTTCAAGTAGTGCTTCTGAACTGTATCAATATTATTATTTGAATGAATCAACGATATAAACAAATCGCGGAAAGTAGGCCACTCGGCATACTTTCCTGAGAACACAGGAATATTAATTTTTGGCAACTTAAACATACTATTGACACCCTGACAATGTGTAGCCTTTCCCTCACTAGCGGATGCAGAAACCAATAATGGTGCAAATTTCATTAATACAGCTTTCAATTCTGACTTATATTCAATAAAAACATCTTCCGTGCAATCATAAGTTTCATTTTTTAAATAATCTCCAGCTGTTTTTTCAACATAACCCTTTAATATTTCATTGTGTGTACTAGTAAACAATTTCCACATATACTCTAAGTTTTCTAATTTACTTTGCACATATGTTTCAGTCAACCTTTCTTTAGGCGACTTTTTAAAATTTTTCAAACCTTTTTCTATTTTAGATTTAACATCCAATTGAATACGCAACAAACCTTCCATGTTTGATAATTAAATGTTAACAACAACAACACTTAGAGAAAAGGAAAGTTTAAATAAGTCCAAAAGGCACAATATTTTAAAGTGTTCAAACAAAGTAATTACCGAACCAGTCGAAGCACACAAATGAAGATTCTCATAAATGACGTAAATTGTACTCACGGTTACACCAACACTTTACCCTAACACTTTGACGTCACCATCCGTACTTTTCAGCCAGCACTTCCACTGCAGCGCGTCACCCGCGCGCTGCTGCAGCGCAGACTTTGCCGCACTCCACCCGTGCTGCCGCCGCTGCTGCTGTTGCCCGACGCTGTAGCCGTCGGTCACTAGTGCCTGCTGCCGCTTTTGATTCCGCCCGCCTTTGAGCAATTCACTACCCTGAGGCTGTGACCCGCCGTCCGCCTTTCTCTGCTGCTGTTCTAACCGAGCTCACAGCACGCTAACCACAGCACTCCTTGCTGCCTCAGCTTTACACCGCTCACCGTTTAGCCAGCCAACTCGTATCCCATGAGCTGTGCTGAGCTTCTACCACGTATAATTCGGTTTGTTAAAGCCACGTTAAACAATCCACTGCTAGACTGCGAGCACGGTTTCAGTGGTACTATACCACTGTGCACTTCACCAAAAAACTAGCCTTTATCCGGCTCCGAAGACCATGTTTAAGGTCTGAACTAATAAAAAAGGCAATGGACTGTAGAAAAACAATATATATTTTAGGTTTTACATAAATCAATCTTGTACAGAAAAAAGGCGCGAGCGAGGATCGTGACAAGTGACAGCTAATGTCAAAAACTCTTTTTTTTTTTTTTTTTTTTTTATATAAACTCGGACAGTCACCAAAGGTCAAGGTTCAAAAGGAAGGGAGCTCCGAATATTGTTAATTAGGTTAAAATTAGTGACAGAACCGACTCAGTCAACCCCGACCCCACGTGGTACTAGTCTGCCCTACCCCTAGAGTGTATATAAAAGCCCGGAGGCGCGGAGGGGCTGCACTTCCCGCAGCGCCGGAGACGTTCGGAAGTCTTTACTTTGCCATGCCTTTGTGGGGTATGTGTTACAATGCCGAAGTAGAAAAGACCGAATTTTAGAAGACCTATGGACGAAAGAGGTGTCTCTGACCTTTGCGAAAGATACAATTTTCAGAAAGTTTTAGAGGAAAAAAAATATTGTAGGTAAGTATAAAAAAAAGAATTGACCGTGCTTCGGTGCTCCGTTATGGTCGGCGACGTGGACAGTTGTCGAATCCATATTTATTACTAATTATCAATAAATATGGCACCAGTTTTAAAAATTATCTTCACAAGTCACAGTCACACCACACACAACACAACAAACAATGCACACGCGACGCGACGCGAAATAATGTCTGTTTGACTTAACAGTCGACAGACTAGCGGTGTGGTGTTGCCATTTATGGCGGCAAACGAACGTAATTAAGTACATTTCCATAGACGCAGAATTAAGTTCTTTAGTGACGTGAACTTATTTTAACAGAAACGTAATAGCTTGTAGCGTGTTCTTCCATTGTCACTGGAACGATATCGTTGATTCGGTCTGCCAGTTCTGCTAAATCATCGAGACTCATTTTCGCTTGTTGTGCTGCTATGCAGGTTTGCAAGTGCGTCGGTAATCTACTTGCCCATATTGTCCGGATGAAATCAGTGGGAACAGTCGGTCCAGCTAAATGTTGGAGAAATTGCGTCGGCTTTCTATCCCCTAACTCTTCGTGCATAAGAAGTTGTTTAATTTTACGTTCTTGCGATGCCGAGAGTCTCCGGATCAATTCCGCTTTCAATTTTTCATATTTTCCGGTTACGGGTGGGTTGACAACCAAATCTCTAATTTCCGCTGTATGCTGTGGTTCCAATTGTGACAACACGTAATAGAACTTTGTGGAGTCGGCCGTAATATTGGATAATATAAATTGGCCTTCTAGTTGTGCAAACCACATTTCCGGGTCATCCGGGTTGAACGTAGGTGTCCGAATGCCCACTCGAAACGATTCTCCAGCGACCGCGGCGTCGCCTGAACTTTTAGTTTCCGTCATTTTATTTCTCTTCTAAACGCGGGAGTCACCAGTGTAGCGTGTTCTATTACCTTTGTATAGCTGTATCTCGTACTCGTAGATAAATAAAATGACGATATCCAAATAATCACTGTATTGTTCGTTTCCACAAGATTATAGTTCACAACAAGCACAGGCACATTATAAACGGGCAGATCAGCGAGCGTGCGAAATATAATTGCAGCCAGTGAAAGCGATTAAAATTACGTTACAAAATAGGGCTTCGCGCAAAGCAAAAGCGACCGTGCATTCGCCGCGATGTTAGCATTCGAACTGCTGTGTGGAGCTCGGCGGCCGGCCGGCGCCCGCGCGCGTCGAGTGCGCCCAAGGTCGAACCGCATTCCTGCGCACGGCTCGGCGATGCATTTTGCTAAACATATTTGCGCTCTCGGTTTTACTCGCGGAATTAAATAATTGATTTTATTTTACATAAATTTTTGCGGTAAAATATATTTAATTAATTGGGTATGGTAGGTGATTGTTGTACCCTACAAGCTTTTGGTTAAGGACATGGACATATTTAGTAAAATTCTAGTCTGACATTATTTAGATTCAGAGAGAAACGCAATCGGACCCAATGGCACTATGTAACAAAAACAATATTTTGAGATATTGTGCAATTTGGCAATAATGCTGTATTTTTTACTACATTATATTTTATCATATAATGCGATTGGTATTAACAGACACACTAAAAACATTGTTGATTATGTTTATATCAAACAATTAGAAACCATGATATTACATAATTTTAACATGTAACATGTAATTTTTCTTATCCTTGTGAGAGTCTGGAGTCCGAAATAGGACGAACCTGTGCTACAGATCTCCAGGCTCTCCTGGATATACATAATATTGAAGCAGTCTATGTAGTTATTACAGTTTTATCTGTGAGGTGATTAAAAAATTAAAAGTTATAAGGATTAAGGATATTCTATAATTTAGTGGGTGTGTAATACTTAGTTGTAATTATTTATTTTTAACTGTTTTTTTTAACTTTATTATTGTTAATACTTATAAGTACATTTTATAAACTATCTATTTATATGTACTAATTGTACGAGTATGTGTGTGCGTGTGTGTATGTCTGTGTGTGTGTGTGTGTGTGTGTGTATGTATCTGTGTGTAAATTATATACATATATATATATTGTTATAATATTATTGTTAGGTTATATATATAGGTTAGGTTATATATAGTTAGGTTATACATATATATATATTGTTATAATATTAAAGTTAGTAGCCACATCATAAGCTTTTTTTTGCATTGAAATTTTGTGTTAGAATAAATGATGGTTTGCTTTGTTAGATAGATGAGGACCTAAGAAACCATAAAACTTCTGAGCAAAACATGTGTTGTATTTAGTTTTTTGTTTACATACATTATAAGTGTTTCGCTTACGCAATAAATCTGGGTCAAAAACAGTCTCCCCGTATTGCTTCAAGATTACGGTTAAAATATACAGTTGACGAATGGTCAGTACTTCGCATTCCTGATATAAGAGATTGGTTGGATAGAGAAAGGGACGAAAGTGTGATATTTTAAGAATAGCTCTTTGTGATACTTCAAGAGGCTTCAAAATAGTTTTACCAGCACCTCCCCATATTAAAATGCAGTATGTGCAAACTGATTGGCAGAGGGCAAAGTAAACTGATTTCAAAAGTCGCACGTCAAGGACTGTTAAACCCTTGATAATATCACATAAGATAGATCAATACCAATGATGACTAATCCTAATCAAAGCCCTCATTGTTCTTATCAATCTCTAATAACCTTTGACACTTAAAATTATAACTTATCTAAAAATAATAACAATGTACGTCTGTTATTTTTCATTAGAAGTAATTAAGATAAAAAGCTTATCATAACTGTTTCTTAGAAAACAATCAAAGTACGTCTGTTATTTTTCATTAGAAGTAAATAAGATAAAAGCTTATCATAACTGTTTCTTGGAAACGTACAAAGACCACCCATTAGAATACTGATAACTTTATCTAAACCACCAAATAATAAATATTGTGAACGAGAGGCCTTGTTCCCACTCCTACGGGAAATTCATTATCAGTAGAATATAAATATAAGAAAGATTGTCAACCCAGTTAGTCTTGTACTCAACATCCTAGAATATACATCCAAATGTAGCTAGGTTATTTAATAAAGTATATTTTTTAAAAAGCGTCTTTCCAGTGTAGATTGTAACATTGGCGCAGTCGGTAGGATAGCTAAGAAGTGATTTCAGGCTCATCGAGAGAAGAGATCAGCCCATTCAGCGAGCCCGTATCGTTGCTGCATACAACTAAGGGAGCAGAAAATGAAGACCCAGGTCCTGCTAATGTAAGTCCTTTCATATTCTATTCTGTTAACTGATTGGGTATACCTTCCTTAGCATCCATAATTTTTTTTTCTCACGATTCCTTATATTATATTTGTGTATAAACATTGAATTAAGGTCGGGAAAAATGTCTACCGGAAAGACCGATGATAAACCGGAAGTAAGAATGGAACCCCTCATTTCTACGGGTCAATTACTTAATATAATTCCGAAGTTTAGTGAAAACACTAAAAATTTAAATTGTTTTATTGCGAACTGCAAAACTGCGCAAAATTTAGCCAGTCCAGTTCAAAGGCAGATATTACTGCCACACGCTTTAGCCCAATTAGAAGGAAAAGCGGCAGCTTTCGCGAACGCGCGTAATTTTGATCATATGAATCATTTTCTAGAAGAATTAAGCCAACATTTTGGTAAAAAACGAAACATTAGTGAACTATTATTAGCTTCACAATATACCAGACAAAGAGGATCATCTATGAGCAAATATGTAGATTCTTTTGTTGAAATAAGAGACGAATTACTATCTAATCAGGTTATCATGAATGATAAACTAGGTTTGTTAAGAAAAGAATATGACAAGATTCTTTTGAATAACTTTTTAGTAGGGTTAGAACCGAATTATTATAACAAAATACGGTTAGAGAAACCTACAACAACAGAGGAGGCATTTAGCCTTGCTCTCGAAGAAGAAAGATCAATTACTTATTATTATAACGTTCTAAATAAATTTTCAGATTTAAAAATACAAAGGTCGGAACCAAAAACATTTAATAGAACTCCGACAAATAATAACACTAGTCGTTATACTAGTAATCAACGTTTTTGTAGTTTTTGTAAATTACCTGGCCATACTCAGGAATACTGTCGGAAAAAGAATGAAGCTAGCACTTCATCACCGTCGCTATCAACGCCATCAACTTCTCGTAATATAAACAATAATAGCGAGAACAATCGACGTGTAAATCATTTAAACGAGATGACGGAAGCCGAAGCCGAGCAGACGACTTCCGAAGACGAGGCGGAAGCCCCGTTGAACCTGCTCGAATATCTATAAATAATATAATTCTACCTAAACGAAATAAATTACTATTTAGTCGTTTCAAAATAGAAAACCAAGAAATTAAATTTTTGATAGATACAGGCGCAGCAATTTCGACAATAAATACAAAAATAATGAACTCTTTTACAAAAATTAGGAGTCATAAAGAAACTATAAGCATTAAAGGTATCGGAAATGAGCAATTCACATGTTCTGAATATGTAGAATTACCAATTCCTTCAGAAAAATATAAACACAAATTCTATGTTATTAACCTTCAAACTCCATACGACGGAATTTTAGGATTAGATTTTCTAAAACGATTTAAGGCTACAATTAACACAGAAAACAATGAAGTAACGTTAAGAAAGCCCACGGAAAATCTAACCGTACCAAAAGATAAACCAACACAGAATCGTATTATGTTATCAGGTCGTACCGAACAGATAATACCAATTCACATAAAAAACGTCGCGGATGGTGAATGTTACATAGAATCAAGTAAAGTAAATGATAAAATTATTTTACCTAATGCCCTAATAACTGTTAAAAATCACACAGCTTATGTGTCATGTATAAACACTGTTAGCAAGAGCACGGAAATGGATATTCCTGTTCTAAATGCGGAGTGTATTAATTTAAAAGAAATAAAAATTAATTCATTATCAACCAATACTTATGAACGGCGTGAAAAGGTATTAAACCTTTTGCGAACCGAACACATGAACGATGAAGAAAAAAACAATGTCGTGAAAATCTGTAAAGAATACAATGATGTATTTCATTTAGAAGGAGATCGTTTTACTTTCAGTAACGTTGTAAAACACCGTATTGAGACAGGAAGCGCTCCACCAACATATACGAAGAATTATAGGTACCCACAAGTACATAAAGAAGAAGTAAAAACTCAAATGAAAAACCTATTAGCACAAAAAATCATTCAACCAAGTCATAGCCCATATAATTCACCTATTTGGATTGTTCCAAAAAAGGTAGATGCTAGCGGAAAAATTAAATGGAGAATGGTTATAGACTACAGGAAGTTGAATGAAGTAACTAAAGCTGATAAATATCCAATACCGAACATTGTCGATATATTGGATAAGTTAGGTAAAAGCAAGTACTTTTCAACTTTAGATCTTGCTAGTGGCTTTCATCAAATAGAAATGCACCCACAGGATATAGAAAAAACTGCTTTTTCTACCGAAGAAGGACACTTCGAGTATACGCGGATGCCATTCGGATTAAAAAATGCACCCGCTACTTTCCAAAGAGTTATGGATAACGTACTAACAGGACTCACCGAAGATCATTGTTTAGTATACTTAGACGATTTAATTATCCATGCTTCTTCACTAGAAGAACATGAACTAAAACTAAAAAACATTTTAAATAGATTGAGAAAATATAACTTAAAACTTCAGCCAGATAAATGTGAATTCCTCAGGAAGGAAGTCGCTTATCTCGGACATGTTATCACAGACAAAGGCATTCTGCCAAACCCTGATAAAATTAAAGCTGTAAAATTGTTTCCTGAACCTAAAAATACTAAAACTATTAAAGCTTTTCTTGGTTTAGTAGGCTATTATCGCAGATTTATACCTAAATTCGCGGATATTACAAAACCTATGACAAATTTGTTAAAGAAAAATGTTAAATTCATTTGGAACAAAGAATGTACTGATGCAATGGAGGTCTGTAAAGAACTATTAACAACAGCCCCTATACTACAGTATCCGGATTTCGAGAAAGAATTTATTTTAACAACAGATGCATCAAACGTTGCGATTGGAGGTATCCTTTCCCAAGGAAAACTAGGTGATGATAAACCAGTAGCTTATGCCTCACGCACACTAAATGAAACAGAACAAAGGTACTCTACGATTGAAAGAGAGTTACTAGCCATAAAATGGTCAATTAAACATTTCAGACCGTATTTATTTGGAAGGAGATTCACCATAGTAACGGATCACCAACCACTCACATGGCTTTTTTCAGTTAAAGATCCTGGTTCACGTCTCATTCGTTGGAGACTAGAATTAGAACAATATGATTATAAAATAACATATAAGCCTGGAAAGAAAAACCAAAATGCAGATGCATTATCAAGACCTTTCGTAAATTACTTACAAAATAATTCTAATGACGAAATGTCGCATTTTAGAACACAATTATACGATGGATCAATAAACCCAATTGAAATAAATGAATCAACAGATTCTATTTTTGATAATAAACATCAACATATGTTTATGTTTTTACCTTGTGAAGTAACAGCAAAGAATGAAATCTATGAAAAGCTGATAACATATTTTTCACAAGAAATGAAAAACTTAAAAAACAAATTAAAAACAGTTCACGTTTTTAAAGATCCGTATATTATAAACAGAACATATTATTTTTGTTTCGATAGAAATACAAATTCTGATTCAGAAATGTTAGAAAGCTTTTATAAAACTTTAATCGAACTAAAAATAACTTTAATTGATGAAAACGTAACTGATACAACACTATACGTTTACATTCCTGAAACAACATCTCATGATCGAGAATATGATAGAGAGATAGCAAAACAATTATTATCCTATGTTTTTCACGAAAACAATTATAAGTTTGAAATCTGTGAATTGACAGATCAAATAATAATTCCAAATGAAAGTCAAAGACAGAAAATAATATCATATTACCACGATTCAAGATTCGCTGCTCACAAAGGAATGGATGAAACAATTAGAAGAATAAAATTAAAATACAAGTGGAAAAATCTGAGTTCAGATGTGAAAGAATATATTAAAACTTGTGACACTTGTCAAGTAAATAAAATAGATCGAAGAAATTGGTCACAACCATATATTATATTATCTAGCGTTAACAAACCGTTGGAAAGAATCAACGTAGACATTATAGAGTTTGGTAAACAAGACGAGAAAATTTACGCACTTACTATTATAGATGAGCTCACAAAATATTTAGCTGCCTATATATTGAAACAAAAGTCTACGACAGAAGTAATAAATTCATTATTATGTTACTGCCAACACTTAGGCATACCTCTTCGTTTTCATTCTGATCTAGGAGCTGAATTTATTTCAAAAGCTATGAAAAAGGTTTGTGAAATAATGGAGATAGAAAAGTCAGAAGCGTTAACGCAATTCCCACAATCAAATGGTGGAATAGAAAGGGTTCACGCTACTATAAAAGACACTATGAGATGTTTAGTAGCTAACACTAAAATACCCTGGGACTTAGCACTAGGTATTGCAGTCATGACTTATAATAATTCAAAACATACATCAACAGGTTATACACCATCAGAGCTAATGTTTGGAGAAACAAGAGATCATTTAAGGAAAATTAGTACTGATAAGACTACGAATTTTTATTACAAAGCAATATCAAGCAAACTAAAAAAATTGCATAATTTGGCTAAAGAAACTAATATTAAAAGCAAAGAGCGAAGCTTAGCAAGAGTAAATAGCAAGCGAAAAAGCCATACATATAGAATAAAAGACCTCGTGCTTTATAATGATAAAAAGAAAACAGGCACCAGAATAAAATGGACAGGTCCATACGAAGTAGTTAATCTATCTTCCAGATCGTTAACTTTACGCATAGATAGAAAGAAACTACTAACGGTATCCATTGATAACGTGAAACCTTATTTTAGACGTTCTATTTCAGATGCACAACAGCCGTCTACCTCATCGGCGCCAACCTAGAAAACATAGGGAAAAATCCAGGATTATTCATGAACCCTATAGGAGAAATATATAACTCAAATAATGCGTGGAAATTAGTTACGTTTAGAAACTATAGTAATATAATAAAAGCCTACGATAAGGTAAAACCTATTATTGTAGAGTTAAATAATATAGAAATTTCGCAATATACAAAAAATCATACTACTCATTTTAGACCTTTAATAAAAACATTATGTTTAGATATAGAATCAAAATTAAATAGTTTACCTAGTTATAATCAAAATAAAAGAAGTAAACGTGGTTTAATTAACCCTTTAGGATCAGTGTTAAAAACATTGTTTGGTACTATGGACAATGAAGATCGTAAAAAATATTCAAAACTAATTAAAGAAGTCCAAAATAATGAAATAAAGACACAATCGTTAATAAAACAACAAATACATGTAACGACCTCAATAATGGGATCTTTTAATAAAACCTTAGTAGATTTAATGTTAAATGATAAAATTATAAAATATAATATGCTTACCCTTAAGGAATATATTCGTACGAATGCTGTCAATATTGCTGAATTAGAAATGAGACAAAGAGTATTTGAACTCCATGAATATATACTTGATAACTTGATCGTAATCAATAATAAGTTAGATGAACTTATGAATGCTATAGATTCCGCTTATTCTGGTATGTTACCATCTAATATACTAAGTAATATTAATTTAATACATGAACTTAATAAAAGTCCAAACGCAGGAAAATTTATAGTAAGACCTAGTCACGATAACATTCATAATATAATAAAAACAAGTAATTTTAAAGCTTACCTGGAAAATCTAGTGTTCGTTTCAATAATGGAAATACCTTTAGTTGAGGAAGAATCGTTCCTTACTTACCAAGTCCTATCCCTTCCTGAAAAAGATCCAAATTCCTCACTTTACCATACCCTATTAGTTCGGAATAAATATGTAGGAATAACATTGGACCGAAGATTCTACACTACACTGGATGACCTTAGCAACTGTAAACCCTTCGAAGAAGAAATATATATTTGCAAGGCCCTACTCATTCATGATCAGAACGCCGAACCCACTTGTGAAACTAGCATCCTGCACCAAAATAAAGAAAATTACAGAAAACACTGCAACATATTGAGCACCAATGGAAAATTCAAAACAATTCAACACTTAAGAAAAAACACCTGGCTTATACTATTTTCAGACCCTATTGAGATAGTAGAAGAATGTAATAGGAATATTACAACTACAAAGTTTAAGGGAGCTGGTATACTTACCCTATCAGCTTATTGCACCGCAACCCTGAAAGCAACAAAATTAAAAGGAGAAGGTGAAACTGAAACGCACCTTCAGATACCTGAAACAAAAATAGATATTATAGAAGAAATTCATAATCACCCTTTAATTGACAAATTACCTGAAGTCAAATTACAGCAAGTTCAATATAACCAAATCAAACTTGATAGTTTACACACAGAAGTAAAACAAATGAAGAACATAAAAGAAGAATTGGATAAACTGAAAATAAACTCTAGCAATTTTCAGCAAAGCGACTCCATATTATTATACATAGTAGCAATCATCATAATAAGCTATATAATTTACCGTAGCTGCTGTCAAGAAAGAGCCGCTATTATAAGTGGACACTGCCGTTCCTTGAGATGTCCTGGAAGAAGACGCAATCCAGAAGATGTCGAGCTGCAATCCATACCTGCAAGCGGGAATATCTCACGCCGTAATCCCGAAGAAACTGTCTATGCTACAATAGAGCACCCATGTAACCCTAGAAATAGACACATTGAAGAAGAAGATTAAAATCAGTATAATCACTATGTAAAATAATAAATCTTGTAATAGTAAAACTTATACCTAATATTGTAATCATTAGATAGTAATTTTGTTACCTTTCATTACCTAATTTTAAACAAATGTACTGTCTATTTTGTTGACACCTTATATTTTAAATTGTACCAAGTGTTTGTTTTAGATTCAGTTGAAAAATACTCTTGTCTACTTTTGAGTATAATTTTCAATCTAGGTCGGGGGGTGTTAAACCCTTGATAATATCACATAAGATAGATCAATACCAATGATGACTAATCCTAATCAAAGCCCTCATTGTTCTTATCAATCTCTAATAACCTTTGACACTTAAAATTATAACTTATCTAAAAATAATAACAATGTACGTCTGTTATTTTTCATTAGAAGTAATTAAGATAAAAAGCTTATCATAACTGTTTCTTAGAAAACAATCAAAGTACGTCTGTTATTTTTCATTAGAAGTAAATAAGATAAAAGCTTATCATAACTGTTTCTTGGAAACGTACAAAGACCACCCATTAGAATACTGATAACTTTATCTAAACCACCAAATAATAAATATTGTGAACGAGAGGCCTTGTTCCCACTCCTACGGGAAATTCATTATCAGTAGAATATAAATATAAGAAAGATTGTCAACCCAGTTAGTCTTGTACTCAACATCCTAGAATATACATCCAAATGTAGCTAGGTTATTTAATAAAGTATATTTTTTAAAAAGCGTCTTTCCAGTGTAGATTGTAACAGGACATGTCGCAGATTTTTAAAAATTACTATAAGTCTACGTATTTTATTAGAAACTGATGTGATATGTTGTTTAAATGAGAGGTTACTATCTATAATGACTCCTAGATATTTTAAGTGTGTAGATTGTTCGAGCAAGGGACAGCGGCAGGGATTCACACCATTACACTCATGGACGCGTAATTCGAAATTAGCAGAGGGCTGAGAGTTTCTGATCGAGAAGCAGATATACTTTGACTTTGTGGTATTTAGTGAAAGGACATTTTCCTTTAACTTTGCTGACACTTGGTTTAAACCCCTTTGGGCCTCATAATAATGACACATAACACCTTTATGTCTGTAACATACATAAATGAGTTTAATACTTTTGTGGTGCATAACTGTATTATGTTACAAATTAAATTTAAATAAAACAATATATTATTGCTAATTGAGCTTTATTAATTAAAATTAATATTACAAATTGTTTTGAAACAGTACGGACTCATAATAGCCCTTATAAACTATGGAAATATGATCAATTTGTTATAATAACATTAAAAAGACATATTATGATAAAAAAGTTCTTATTTTGGCCACCACAAGAATCTGACCAAATAATTACATTTAGTTTTGTTTTGTTTTCAATTGCTATTAAGAGCCGTTTACACGAGTCAAGCTGTTAAGTAGTAACTAAATGGGCAACTTAAAGTTAAGTTAAAATTTAGTAAAAAGTCATTCACACGGTTTAAATAGTAAGTAGCCAGTGTGCCCATTGTTGCCGATTACGAAAAGCCATAATATCGGAATGCTAAGCTAGAAATAAGGTCGAAAATCACTTGCACATGTTTTTTTAACTTCACTAGTAAAAAAACGATGAAGCTTGACAGCTGTCATCTGTCAAACTTAAAACAGCAATATCTCGAAAAGTACTCATCCTAGATTGATGGTGTCTTTGAAGAAGTCTTAGTTAGATCTTCATTTTAGGTGACAGCTGTCAAATTTAAGCTTGTCATCTAAAATTAAGATCTCGCTAAGACCTTTCATTTCTTTAAAGACACCATCAGTCTAGGATGAATACTTTTTGAGATATTGCTGTTTTAAGTTTGACAGCTGTCATCTGTCAAGCTTAAAACAGCAATTTCTCGAAAAATACCCAACTAAATTACTTATCAGCTTGACCCGTGTAAACGGCTCTAACCACGGCTCTGACTTACCCGTTTACACGGGTCAAGCTGTTAAGTAATTTAGTTAAAACTAAGTTGTCGGCCAACTAAATTTTCACGTGTAAACAGCCAATTAAGTAGTAAGTTGGCCATTAAGTGGGAAAGTGATGAAGTAAATAGAAACTAGTCTATTTTTTGGACAAGTAACCGCACCGCCCGCACCGCATGCCCCCCTTCTGAGCGTGGCCACGCGCTGTACAGTTTTGGTTTTATTTATCGTTCAGACAGAATTATGCAATAACAACTCTTTATCAAAGTAACATAGTCAACAAGTACCAAAGTCAACATAGGTAGGTACATGTGTATCCTGCACTTAAAGCTTTGTCCACACTTGTATCATTTTGGCGTATCTATGCCCACACTTGTATCATATTGGCGTATCTAATGCTAAGCCCCAACACAGGACACGAAGAGGCAGTCGGCGGAATCTTCCCCAAGAGTTGGCCCAGATCAATCCGTTAATGGCGGGTCAGGACCCTATTCCCGAACACGAAGGCAAAAACTCAGCCCAAATTCTCAAAGAGGCGAGGGCCATCAGCTCCAAACAGGGTCACAGGGAGAGAAAACCACCAGGGAAAAGACCGCAGATCCGACAGGGTCCGGCGACTCCTTGCCAACGCCCTGCGATGCAATGAATTGCCACGATATGATAGCCTTTTCTAAACTGGCCGACCTGATCGAGGAATCAGACAATCCCATGTCCAAAGAGATCACCCTTACATTGACACAAATCTCAAACAGGGAGTCGCAGGACAAGAAAAGGCTATATCGACAATACACACTACTTATCAAAATATGTGGAGCGGACTGGGGGCACATTAAGGGGATTATAGCAACTTCATGCAGAAGAAGCTACAATGCACTTTCATCCGCATTGGAGGGAATGCTCGCTGTGTACCAACTACA
Source organism: Agriphila straminella (assembly GCA_950108535.1). NCBI lineage: Eukaryota > Metazoa > Arthropoda > Insecta > Lepidoptera > Crambidae > Agriphila > Agriphila straminella. The sequence continues at coordinate 2,367,943 of OX467324.1, read as the reverse complement.
GCATTCACGCGCCTTCAACAACAACATTGTTCTTTTGGGTGAGGTTTCAGATGGTTTAAAAATAACAACCAAAAAATTGACCCATCAACAGCATATGGACAACACTCTAAACAAAGATATGACCAAACAAATCAACGCCCTGTCAACCAGTGTGGCTCAACTGATGGAGAAAATCGACTCCAAAACTCTGGAAATGCACCACCCGTCCAAGAAAGTTATGCACGCCTCCGCCACTCCCACCACCGACTCCGCCAGCACATCCCAAAGGGAAATTCCTGGTAAAATCGAACTAATCCCAGGAATGACTTTTAAGAGCGAGATGATTAAAGTGTCCACCGACGCAAACCTAAATCTGACAGCGTCTGCAATCGTTGCAAGAGCCAAACCTCTGATTAGAATCTGTAACCTTCCGATTAATCCCAAAGTCATCATAAATATATTAAATCAAGACCTAGAAACTATCATCATGAACATTGGAAAGCACCCATCTTTCTTTGAAGCATTCGAGCAAGCAGAGGAGAAACCGACCAGGGTCAAGCTCCTCAAAGAAACATTCGGGTCCATCCCCTCGAGAGAAGACCAGTGGTTCAGGGAATTCGGAGGACCCAGGCAGTAATTATCAGATCACCGTATCATTAGCATACATCGCTAGTTTGGTTGGTGGTACGTTGGAGTAATACTGTATCAAAGAGACGATGTATGACAAAGATACGGTGATCTGATACGCCAAAATGATACAAGTGTGAACAAAGCTTAACTGAATATGTCATGAATTCGCCACAACCACAGAATATTGAATGAGTTTTTTATTTAAAAAAAATGGGTGATTTTCGGCTCTGGACCGCTCTCTTGACGTTATCTAATGATGTCTAACATGTTTGTAATGATGCCACCTACGACCCTGTTCACCATTTATATCAATATTCGATTGATTAGTTATTGCTATTGGAGATCATTGTATGGGAGGCCATATGTTCAGGGTGGCATATCTCCCAGAAGCTTCCTACTTCGCAACCCAGACGACGATATTTGATAACACCAAACTAATGGCTATCTTGTCAATGTGGTCTGGTACCAATATGCGATAGATTGAAAATGAGCTTCTTGGCCGACGGTCCATCCAAACCTATAAATACCTAACCTATTGTTAATTATTCTGTTGTTTCAGTTATCATGTCAGATCATAAGTTGTGTGAACTGTGACATCACATACTTTTGCGGGCGAATACGCAATTACCTAAATGAATGAATATTGTCATTGATCCAAGTCCAGCCTGCCTAGCATGACCGATTTATATCGCGTGATATAGCATTTTATCGACACTGAACTGTCAAATTCCTTTGTCTTTTTGACAGTTAAACGTGATAAAACGCTATATCACGCGATATAAATCGGTCATGCTAGGCAGGCAGAACTATTCTATTACTGAATTTTGATATAAGTGGTATGTATATACCTATGCATATTTTTTCACTTTAGTAAATCAAAAAGTGAATAGTTTTTTATTCAGTCTATAGCTCTTCAAGCTCTTGTTTAAAACCATGCCCTTGGTTCACAAAACTACAACAGGCATTACGCTGAAATTGTAAGTGTGTGTTCCCTTCATAGATGTGTGTCAATATAACTGAGACTATAGACTATATAAACATTATTGCAGGCAGATGATTGATGATTAGCTATGCCAAGATGATTCCATCTATCAATCGGAGAGGCATGTTGGGCACTGTTGTGGTTGTGTATGCTGTGGAATATTACTTATCAGACGCAGTAGTCGTTGTCACCACAGAATTATTATCCCAAGGAGTGAAGAACACATTTATGTAGAAAATAATATATTTTACTCTTCAGGTAAGATTTCTCTTGCGTAAGAAATTAATCAGATTTATTTGAAAGTAACACAGAAAAATTGTTTAAAAAACAAAAAACCGACTTCAAAAAACCTGCCTCTAAAAAAAGGAAGAAATAATATACAAATCATTACATACGCATTATCATTGTTATAATAAAACACGTCTATTAAAGTCGGGTGGGGCTGGAGAACATCTTCCTTTTTTATTCTAAAAGCCCCACCCGACTTCAATTGACGTGTTTTATTATAACAATGATAATGCGTATGTAATGATTTGTATATTATTTCTTCCTTTTTTTAGAGGCAGGTTTTTTGAAGTCGGTTTTTTGTTTTTTAAACAATTTTTTTATTTTTTTATTTTTAGTGTAAGTACCTTCTGCATTAGGTAGTGTAGGTATATTATTTAGGTAGAAAAATCGGCTCAGCCAAACGTGAGATAATCGCGGAGAAACATACATACATACAAACTGAAACTTACCTCCTTTTTTTGAAGTCGGTTAAAAAGACTACACAACGGTATCCCTTCCCCAACAAAAAAAATCATCTAATTCGGTTCATAAATAACAAAGTTGTCAAGTTAGTTGATTTAATATCATAGTATTTTCAGGATTACTTGTAAACTACTGAACCGACTGAATTAAATGGGACCATCTCGCAAGAAAACTCAATCGAACAAAAAAAAATTTTTTGAAATCGGTCCATAAATGTCGAAGATACGCGCGAACAACGATAAAAAAAAAAAAAAAAAAAAACATACAATCGAATTGAGAACCTCCTCCTTTTGATGAAGTCGGTTAAAAAGTGCCCTTTAAAATTGTAACTTAATAATAATCAACTCTTCAACACTTGAGCGGTTGCCAGCATCCGGACAACAAGAGAAAATCTATTGTGTCTTGTTTTCTGGGCGTTGACAAGTTAAAATTATAAAGTACAGTTAGACTTAAGTACAGGGCATTGATGTTATTATGTAGGTATTAAAACATATTCAATTTTTAGGTTCCTGAAGATGCTTGGGTGTGTCGTGCCTGTTGGATGCAGGCTCATGAAAATCGTGCAGTGCAAGAAGGTGGAGCACAAGCACCTGTGGAGCCTACAAATTATTAATAAGAGGGAAAATAAGCTCAAAACATAAAAGAAAACAAAATATTTTACTTATGTATTGTTGAATTTAAATGGTGAAGATTGGCGTCAACGGATCGAACAGTATTATTGTTCATGCATAATAATTGGAAAGAGGACAGTGTAACGTTGATATGTGAGGTTTCGAGGGCGAAGCCCTAGCGTCGATTTTAAATCGTAATGCATCGGCGCCTTCTTTGTAAAATATGCCGTGATTTTTTCGTACTAGTAAAAAACAAGTTTTCAACAGTTGGAGTTGTCCACATTGTCATGACTATGGTGTGGTATCTGGGTTGGGCATAGCACCAAGATACAATACTACCACCTGCCAGATTTTTAGATGGTATTTTGGTAACTGATGAAGATAATGTAATAAATTATGTTTTACATTGAAATTCTGTCTTATTTCTCTTCCCCATATTGAATAATTACAGTCAAGATCTTAACTTATACACTAGTTATTCTGTGCTTATATTTTCAAATAGAACCTTATAATAAATAATACTTATTATAATCTTGCTATAAGAATTTTGGATAGAACAATAGTCAAGATCACTCAGTATACTTTCTTATTATTTTTTTTATAGTAGAAGTAAGCTCACTAGTATTCTTCTAAGTAATAGGTGTGATTTGGTTACACTACCTACACCCAATGATATTAAACGTAAAGATAGGTTATGCGCAAACATCATTGCTATTTAAAACAGCGTAAAGGTACTATAAATACACACATTGGCCGCTGCATGCGCATTGGCTGCCAATTGACAGCGCGTCAGCTGTCTCCTTCACTCCCACACGCAAAGCAGACAACTCGCTCTTTGTACAATATGGCCGAATAAAGTAATAGAAAATACATATTTTTATTAAATACAGTACTTACGTATGAAATAAAGCATTTTTCCGATCTCTGACCGTTGCTGTATAATTTGTACATCGTCTAAAGACGCAAGTAGACATTTTTTTATGGTTGGGTCAATATGCAGTTCCTGCCTTCAAACGTAGTAATTATATTCTCTTTGTATTATCTAAAGAGAATATAATCACTACGTTTAACCTATCCTATTTTTGAGCTTCAGTCACTGAATTATTATTACTAGCGTAATAAAAATATTTTATTATAGCTTCTTTTCTTGTAGTTTGTTTATTTTAAATGGTGCATTCCTACAGACTAACCGCTGAGTCATCGATCGCCATAAATAGCATTTTTATATCGAACTTTTACAAAAAAAGTATTACTACAATGTATTACTGTGGTGACCGACGACATGACGATTGATCTGCTGGAATGTACCCAATTTCAGCCAGCTCAGCTCATATAAGCACACTCAAACAGAGTAAAAAAAATGTGAAGTAGAATAGTGATTATATTCTCTTTGTATTATCACGCGGTATTGGGTTTGCGCGTATTGGGTTACCGTTTCGATAGGGTTACAGTATTGATAGGGTTACCGTTTGGGCGGGAACAAGCAACAAGAGGTGATATAACCACAAGAATAAATTATGATTTAAAGAAAATAGGTAACATAAGATTTTTGTCTGTCTTTTGCAGAAAATGGTATAGCAATTGAACATTTACAAAAATTAACAATAGAAAACTTAAAAGAATTGTGCCTACATTATGGGCTCACGACTTCAATTACAAGAAAAGATTGTGGAGCTTGTGACTGCCCACGTACGTTCTTCTATTTTACATACTTGTTTATAATAAGTTATGCATAAACAAATGAAAGTTTAACTTCATATTAATCTAAACTTTATATCTATACATTAATCATAATCATTTATTTATCATACATACCAATGGCAAGGGGTAAAATTATGGCGAAGGTAAGCAGTTCTACAAAAATGTAATGATCTGTATAGTGAATCGGTGGGGTGAGATTTCTAAAGGTAAGCCGATGGGAAGTGGCTTGTATGGACCCATCGCCACTGACATACCTACAATAAAAACAAACAAAAAAGTAAACATAATAATACTTAACCTAACCTAATAATAAAACCCTAGCCCACCTTTTTACAGGGTGTAATTTCTGTATGACCCGAAAGTTGTTCAGTGTCGCCATATCAACAAATATGGCTAGGTAAAATCAAAAAAATCCGATAGCTACTTACTTCCGAGGCTTCCAATACAAAATGTTCAGTCACTTGACCACATTTTGTATGAAAGACTTAATATTTTTACTCCAAACTTTTGAGTTTTGTCTAAAGCAATAGTTGTTCACATAGCATCACTGAACAACCCCTTTTTGGGTCGGACAATTGAGAAATTACAGCCTGTATATGTGTAGCTTAACTTTATGTTCTTTTCATTCTTAATAAAATACTAAAACTTTACAGGCACCAACTGAGACTAACAGCAGTGTATGTACCTACTGATAATGCTCCAGTCCAAGTCTTTGGAGATCCCAATAATGCAACAACCAGTGATTGTGAGACTTGCACCACTGCCAACAATAGCAGTAGTTTAATAATTTCTTTAGATTCAATACAAGTACTGCATCCTGATGGCATCCCCAAAAAAACGTTTCCAAATTTTGATTTAGAAACTTTGTTACAAACTTCGGCAGGAGGCGATAGTATTTTAAAATATTACCAAACTTATAACTTTTTGGATAATACCAATGGTGCATTCCGATTCAAGCCAAAATCGATTTCAGCACACACAAACCCGTTCCGATTCGCCATTATCGCGCTAACAGTGACTGGTAGTATATAGGGCGGTCTTATGTATAACGTCCGCCATCTTGCGATTACGGCGCCCATGGTCCCGAGCATAATCACTGTTGGCGGTCTGTCAAAAATGACAGATGATCAAAGTGCGCTATCGTTTGGTTAGGTTAGTTGTAGTGGTTTTATTCATATTTTACTGTGATTTGACTGTTTTTTATACGTATTTGTGAAAATGGAAGAGACTATGGAAGTCAAGATTAATGAGGAACCAAATGGGAGAGAAATAACAGTATTACTCACGCGTTCGCAATTACAGAGGGCACATATATATATATATATGTATGTGAAGATTTTAAGAACCTGAAAATGGTATCTGCTCTACTTTAATAATAAACATTGGTATTTTCCAGATTCTGAATATGTTGCTGAATTGATACGATTCCATATATAATTTAATCTTTTAAACTTTCGCGTTGCATTTTATTAGATTAGGAACACAGGTTTTTAACGCGTTTTTAAACTAAACATAGGTGTTGGACACCTACCTTATCCCGACGTTTCGACCGTTTCGCAGAGGAGGAGGCGTAACACCGCAGCTCCAGTCAGCCCGTGACCACGGCCGATGCAACTCGGTCGAAACGTCGGGATAAGGTAGGTGTCCAACACCTATGTTTAGTTTAAAAACGCGTTAAAAACCTGTGTTCCTAATCTAATATAATTTAATCCTCGGGATTTTCCTTAACGATCCTCATTTGAATTTAAAAACTGCATAACTTCTGCTTCGTCACTAGAAGACGTTTCATCGTTTCATCTTCAACTTCGTCATCATCATCGCTTGAGCTCTCAACCAAAATGTTTATCAATATCAGCTCACGATTAAGAACAGTCATTGGAAACACAAAATCAAATAAATCAAAGAGAATGTAAAATTACTAAAATTAATTGAAACTATTCTAGCAGAAGAAAACCTAAGAAACAATTTAATATTTATACTTATCAATTTAATTTAATAGCTGCGCGAGGTTAGCTTAGCTGTCAAACAGTGTTCAAAGACTTCAAAGTTTAAACATAAATAAACCGGCGTTATTTTTCGTGTTCCGATTCACAATTGTCATCATCGCGCTAACTGTTTCGGAACGTTATGTAACGATGACAGTGCTGAAATCGATTTTGGCTTGAATCGGAATGCACCCCAAGAGAAACCAATAAGTCGATATTGTCATAAAACATATATATACTTACATTGTCAATAAGTAAGCATACATTTTTTTAGCTTTGTTAATACTGGCCAAATAAAATAACCGACTTATACAACAGGCCGTAGGTATTCATAAAAAGAAGCATATGAATATACTTGCCAAATGTCAAGGATATCCTTCTGTTTTTATTTATAATAATAATTATTAATTATAATCAATGGGCCATATTCATAAAAAGAAGGATACTAAATTATGAATACAAACAGAATTCCTTGACATTCAGCAAGTATAAGCATATCCTTCTTTTTATGAATATGGCCCATTGATCATATTTTTTTTCTTTCAGCCGCATAACATACGAAGAATATAACGTAATAGCGGCAAAAATAATTTCATTGTTCCCGAAAGAGAGCATCGGAACATATTATACGAAGCCAATCACAAAACGAATATCTTTAAATGGGCGCTCTATAATTGCCCGGGGCAAATTAGTAGGCAAAGTAAGAAACCTTTTGTACAAATTTGGAGACCGAAAAAGAGCATCAACATCGGATATAGAGAACACTCCACCAACCAAAAAATTTGCAGAGGAATTGCAGAGTAAGTTTATTAATCATGTTCTTGCTTATGTTACTTACACGGGAATTTACTTATTTTTAATCCTCCACGCAACGCAAAGTGGGGAGTTATAATTTGACCGCTATGTGTGTAAATTTAATTTAACAATTTACACATACACTAAAATACTAACTAGAATTATTTTTTAAGACTTGCATTCGAGAGATATATTGTTTTTGAATAACAATATAGAGCCATGGGATGATATTATGATAAAATGGAAGAACACATTCAATGTAAGAAAAGAAACTGAATACCAAAACGTTCACGAATTTATTAAAGAATGGAAAATATTATATGATCAAAGAAGTGACATATTGGTGAGTAATTTAATTACTAATTGATTTTATATTTTCGACGACCCGATAGCCTAGTTGTCAGCGTAGCTGCCCTCTGCGCTGTGCCACTGTCATGTGATAAAATGTGCACGCAACTGTTTCTACAGACTAAAGTTAGGTACTTTACAAAATAAGACCTTGCAGTAGAGCTTTTGACATCATTCTTTAGACATTCTGATGTTTTGACGTTTTACTCCAAGGGTCTTCAACCTTTTTGAAGTCAAGGGCCTAAATATACTCTGATATTGGTTCGGTGGGCCTCAACACAAGAAAAACATTATATTCTAACTAAATAGATAGGTAAAATAGGTACTTATAATTTGTAGACATGTGAATTTAATTTTTTTTTTTTTTTTATTTATTTGGGATAACAAACAGTTGACACAATTAATACTATTTATAAACTATTACATTGCCAATATTAATAATTGTGCAACCCACACCGCTATCCACGGATTAGAACATAAGTAGTGTTTCTCAATTTTCTACAAAAGAATACAGTAAAAAGGCATGTTAATTTAAATAAGATTGTGCATTACAAATTACAAAGTTTCGGTAACGATTTGTTTTTCTTTCAAAATACTAATAACATGTTTTTTAAATTTTGCTTCGGAAGTAGTAAAAATGTCAACATCAATGAATGACTTATTGAAGGTATCAGTAAGTTATCGAAGTGGCACACGCTCCTTAGCACGAGTTCTGCCCGCAGATAGATGGAACAGCCGGGGCACACGTATCTCTCGTCGGTGACAGCTGCGCGGTACTACGTAGCACAAATCATTGCTCAGCTCAGAGCAATCAATCAATCAATTTTGTCAATACAATGACGGGCCGCCAAGAAGGTAACCGCGGGCCGCATGCGGCCCGCGGGCCGCGGGTTGAAGACCCTTGTTTTACTCCTTTCCTTGGACATTATGCGCTTTGGACGTTTTGCTCTTTTGACGTTTTAAAGATGAAAGCAGTGCTGAACGTTTTATCTGAGGACAACTCTATAAAAATGTTGTCAAAAAAGATAACACCAACTTTTGCACTTTTACTGCAAGCGCAAATAAGAAATTTCAATAAAAAAGGTTGTGGCCACAGATGGACAAAAGATCCAACACGTCCACGAGAACCTGCTGACGTAAATTCACATGTAGATCCACGTATTGATTATGTTACAATAACTACTACACTATTTGATCAGTCGACTGCTTACCGCTGTTCCATCACTTCCCATCACCATGAAGCGACTAAACTGATACCAACTCATCGAGAGATTGAGACAGCAATTTTGGGCGAGTTGGCGTCGAGAAGGCGACCTAGTAATTTTAAAAGAAGAAAATCTTTCACCTCTTCAGTGGCCCCTGGCTCGCATAGTTAAACTGTATCCAGAGACAGACGCCATCAGTCGCGTCGCCGATGTGCTTATCATAAAGGGCACGAAGTTTTATACACTTATATTTGGAGCACTTATGTTTTGTTTGATAAGGCTGTAAGCGATTTAAACATAAAGATTTAGTTTTGATCAGCTGTATGCGGTCTGGTATAGATAGTTCTAGATAGGAAATTTGTGTAATTCATTCTTACTTTGATACAAACTGCAAGAAAAACTAGTATGTTCAGTACTTAAATGAGTCGTTTTTACATTAGGTTTATCGACAGATTGCTTATCATTTAACAATTCAAATGCATTTCTCTTTAAGTTCAAAAATTTAAGTAATGCAGGCAAAGTTGCAATTGAGTTCTCTTTCCTATTTATTTCCCAAGCAACACGCAGTGAATTATCTAGTTTTTGGCAAATAAAAACACCAAAAAAAGCGTCCCAACTGTCTTCAGATAAATTAATTGCAATTAATTGTAATGTTACAAGAAAATATTTGAGGTTTGTTTTTGAAATTAGAGTGAAGTAAGTTATATTTTAACACGTTCACGGACACTCCGTCTGAGGACGTTGAAAGAATAATTTGAAATATGACACTTCGAAATCCCATACATTTTTTCATGACGGCTGAAGACGCAATGTCACCTATGCCATACTTCTACACATGTGCTGTGACAAACTCGTTCATGGACGTCAACGTCTGCAGACGAAACGTCACGCTTTGACTTGAAGTACATATGTGCTATGACGATACCGGCTACAAACGACAACGTTTGCGGACGGGCCGTCACGGGTCTCAGCGGCGTCTGGGCTACGCGTAGGGTTTTCAGGGTCTTCAGTGCTGCGCCTACGGTTCTCAGGGGCGTCTGGGCTACGTCTAGGGTTTTCAAGGGCTATTGAGCTGTTTCTAGGCGTCTCAGAGCCACGATTCTCAGTTTCATCATCTGAAGAGCTATTGTTGCTATGATCTTCTGAATTATCTTGATTTGGCTCAGAATCGTCGAGATCCTCGGGTTCGTTATTTGATAGATCTTCTTGTTCTGACTCGGAATCTATGGTATTTGACATAGGATTTTGTCTAGCCATCGCTTTGGGTTGCGGAAATATTTCTAAGGATGAATCGTTTTCTTCATCGCCATTTTCAGGTTCATAATTCCCGTCGGAACCGTATTCCATATCGACGTCGCTATAAGAATCATGAATGCTTTCTTCGGAGTTCGAATCATCAAACAAACCTGGCCTCTGACGTTTACTGCTTGACGAACACTGCCTGTTTCTTTTCGAATCCATCTGCAAAAGGGGCAGAATTTACGCTAAGTAAGTATACCTATTAGTCTCCCAAAGTCGATAAATAACCCAAAGAAAACACCCCGACCATATATCAGTCATCTGCTATATCATAAGCCATCTGCAAAATGGGCAGAATTCACGCTAAGTAAGTATACCTATTCATCTCCCAAAGTCGATAAATAACCCAAACAAAACACCCCGACCATATATCAGTCATCTGCTATATCATAAGCCATCTGCAAAAGGGGCAGAATTTACGCTAAGTAAGTATACCTATTCGTCTCCCAAAGTCGATAAATAACCCAAACAAAACACCCCGATCATATATCAGTCAGTAACCACAAATACATACAATTATCAACTTTTACTTTGATATATTGTACCTACTCACCGTATGCTTATTACTTCAATAATATTGCTAAATATTACAAGCAAAACAATCAGATCACAACAAATATCGAGGTAGGTACTATACTGGCTATCAACCCTACTTTTATTCATTTCATCATTCATCATTTCCTTATTGAATTCGAAATATATGAACACAGAACAGTAATATTAGGCCACTTACTATGTTTACAAGTACCTAAACATCACTCTAATTGAAAAACTATTGAAATAACTCACCTTAGAATCATCTAGAAACTGGTTGTAGCCGCTCCGATTGCGATGCGCATGACCTTCTCGCGAACGAACGTGTTCGGAAATCGGCCGGCTGCCGACGACATGTCACAACACGCATTTCGATGTGTGCGCCAACACACACATACAAACCTTCCTAAAACTTGACATAAAATCTTTTGCAGTGACACTAGGAAGATAAAATATTTCGTGTTGTGACACAGGGTCACGTGCTCCCTTATGCTGCTTAGTAAATCAGTCGTCTGCTGACGGGATGTCAGTTTCAAAGCAACAAAACTTGCCGTCTACAGACGGTGTGTCATATCAAGATTAATTCTTTCAACGTCCTCAGACAGAGTGTCCGTGAACGTGTTAAGTGATAATTGAATAAATTTTAGATAGTAGATATAAGGCCTTCTGGTAGTTATTGTTCGTGATGAGCAGTGATGAAATGAGAACAGCAGCTTCATCTGATAGCGCTGATTTGAGGCAGCGTTGCCAGACGTACGAGAATTCTCGTACCGTTACGAGATTTACAGTCTCTGTACGAGAAACGAGAATAATAAAAATCTCGTACACTTTTGTACGAGATTTTATCAATTTCAAACTACAACTACTACAGCTTCAAACTACTAAAGAGCCTGATGAGTTTTGGGCGATTTTACTGAAAACAGAAGGTTTCTTCGAATTGGCCAGTTTTGCCCTTGCAGTTTTGTCGTTGCCTCATGCAAATGCAGACTGTGAACGAGTTTTCAGTAAAACAAATTTAGTGAAAACAGACCTTAGAAATCGTCAGATTACAGATACCGTAAACGGAACACTTTTAGCTGCCGATAGCGTTAATTTTGAACCCTATAACGAAATGTATTCCAGAATGACAGCTGTAAAACTATATAAAAACAAAGAAGATTTTACCAATATCCCTGACACCAGTTATATAATTTAAATAACGATGACAATTTTATCTACAATACAAGTAGATAGGTAGTACCTACATAAACATATTACATCTTTAAGGTGTTATAATTTGTTTTTTTATGTAAGTAAAATCATTAGAATATGAATCAGTTTTATTTGACATCCCCAATCGCAAGTCGTAATAGTAAATAGTCAAATTTATTTTTTTTGTGATTTTGTACAAAAATTATACTTGTACGTGATTATGAACTGAAAGTACGAGATATTTGGCATCTCTGGTACGAGAAAAAAAGTCCGGCATCTGGCAACCCTTTAACCTCTAATACCAAACACCAGAGGCAAATCCACGATGTCCACGGAAGCGTAAAATACGTGTCTATTTTTGAATGCTGGCCATTGTTTTATATCGCCGTCAAACCGTGGGAATTCCAATTGAAATAGTTTGACACGTTGACGTGGCTTTCTAGTGCCGTCCACCAGCGGGGTCGTGAGATTTTGATCAGTAAGCAAGAAATTTGCCTTGTTCGAATGCAGCAGCGTTTCCATTTGGCATAGCAAAATATTTTGTTTCGAAGGTCTCGCGCTCAGCCTCGTCGTTTTGTCCCTCATTTTCGTAGCTTTCGATAAGCTGTTGTATTTTATCGAATCGATCCCTTATTTCGTACGGAAATTTCATATATGTTGTTGTAGTCACTGTCTGATTCGACGTTGTTTACGTAGTTTAAGTTGAAGATGCGAGTTAATCGCCTTTTTATGGAACTTCTTTGTGCTTTCAGGACGTCGACGTCCATCTTGGGTTTGTGTGACGGGTTATTTACGTAAGTAAGAACAGACCCATAAAACACAAACATCTCTCTCGCACAGAAAACAAACAATGGCAGACGAAGAAACAAAAAAAAGCTAAATTGGAGAAAAATCTATTGTGGACAACAAAGAAAATCAAAAGAAGAAATAATAGGGAAAAGAAAACTGTATCATCTGAAAACCATCGAAAGAGCATCCAAGTGCACAAAAGACCCTAATCCTTTGGCATCAGCAATGGTGGTGATGAGAACGAAATACCCCCTTTCAGTGTATAAAGAACTAGCAAGATCTTATAGCATCCCAAGATCGTATATAGCGCCCCAAAAATGCAGATGATATGCATAAGTACAATAGGGTTTTATGCAAAAGGGAAGCGATCGAGTGGTGGATTGACAATAGTCGACTACCCTCTTAAAGAGCAGGAGAACGTTGCTAACCTATTGTTCAGAACACCTAGGAAAGAGGTTAAGGATTTCTTTGACATAGACTGGAAACAGACTAGTGTAAGCTGGGGTATACCTGTGGTGTCCAGGAGTATTGTAGAGACAAGAGTCCCACTTTTGCGAGTTCCCCGAGCTCAGAGGGTACCTCTCCTAAAAGAAATACTCTTCCCTGACGAGACCATGCCAGACAATAGACTCTAGGAAGAACAAATACAACAAATGAAGGAAATAACTAAAGAAATTCTTGAACCTCACATCAGCTTAGCTCGCCAATCAAGAATATTGATAAATTCTCTTGACCCTCTATTGAGATATTTGCCAATATTGCCAAATTTTCCTACTACTCTCACTTATATAAAGCATGCACTGATGCACAATAACTTTGTAATCAGGGGAGTAATGGAACACATGGAAGGGGACACTCAAAGTAAGATTTTGGAGGCTAAAAACTTCCTACGCTGTCTCATTTTTGAGTGTCGTTTGAGTGATCTAACAATGGGCGGTTTTCCACTTTAACGTATACTAGACGGCGACGGCACGGCGACGGCGACGGCGCGGGCTACGCTCAGTACAGACACGCACGCCAATTTTACAAGACTTAAAAATGTCCTCGTCTAGTCGTCGTACTATTTATTTGCTCTACCTTTTACATTTAAGGAGAAAATATCTACAACGTAGAAAAGTAAATTTTTGGGTCGATCCACTTATTAAAGTTAGGTATTTAGAGGGTTTTATTTGATAAACTAAAAATGAACAATAAGCAATTCTTTAACTATTTTCGAATGACTCAAGAAACATTTAATTATCTGTCGGAGAATTTATGTGAAACAATCCAAAAGAAGGATACTAAATTTTTTCAAAAACAGTTTTCGACTGAACGCACCGATCGAAAAACAGTTTATCCACTAACGCCATCTGTGCAATCAGTTGAATATTACGTATGCCGTACCGTAGACTTTGCCAAAACTGTGTTGGTATGGCTTATCCAGCGAATAGAAAAATGGCGCTAGCACAATAAAGAAAAAAAGATATCGAAAAAACTGTAAATCTACAGTTGAAACTATATACTAATAATTATTACCAATTTTTATTATATTTGGAATTTATCAATTAACCTAACTATTACAATAATGTATGTACCTACGTACAAATGACTTTTATGTTGTGGTATAAATAATAAGAATATCTTGTAATATGCTGTAAGTATAAAAAAGTTAAATATGGTAATTTGTAATTTATATCACATAAAAAAACAATATCAAACTTATGTTTGTAGTTCATTTAATACAAAATAAGTGCATACGACCTCAAATGTAAGCTTGTCAACAATAAGGTTGCGTTCGCGACTGTACAGGCTGTACCCTGCCCCGCGCGCGCACACACGCACGCACACTGCTACGTACGTATACAAAACACACACAGATTTGCCGGCCGGCGGCGGCGTCGGTGGGGGTCAACGGGTCGTGCCGTCGCCGTCGGTCGCCGTCGCCGGCAAGTGGAAAAGCGTGCCATATAAACTCATACATTTATGCTGCCACGGCAGCCGTCGCCGGGCCGTCGCCGTCCCGTCGCCGTGCCGGTAAGTGGAAAACCGCCCAATGGAAGAGGCAAGGGACATAGTTAATGAGACAAAAATAGGTAAAGTTAGCATGCTTACTATTATAAACGAAGAGGCACATGGAAACTACAAAGAATTCTTATTGGGGAGAGCATTGTATGAGATACAGTCCAAACTTGAGATGAATGAAGGAGGTTTCACTATCTGTATTTCCCCTACTGAATCCGAAACCAGGGTCATATTAAATAAGAGGCAAGTAGAGTTTCAAACAACCAACTCATGAACTCAGTGAACATAGTCCATTTCAGGTTCAAGGAACTTAGAGGAACCTTAACATATATAAGCAATACTCTCTTAAATATCACGAGTCACGAGCAACTTTACTACACCAGAATCACTCAGAAAACTTATTGCTGAAGTGGCTGGACACGTGATGATAGGGTTCGAAGAAAGCAAGAGCAATTACATCCCACGTGCAATCAGATGGATAAAGGAAAGAGCTCATCAATCCCCACACAAGATATTGGGAATTAGCAATAGAGATTTTGGGAAAATAGGCAAACTGAAACAAGGGGAGTAATAGGCAACTTGACTATTAATAATGATTCCGAATACATGGACACTGGTTTGTATCCCGTTTCTCTTGATAAAAGATACAACATAATGGTTCCAGGTAGAGGACACACAATAATGGTGAACGTGGGGGAAAAAGATATAAGACCCTTTGGAGAGGAAGTGTTTTGTAAGACCATGAGGATGATTAACCACTTCAACTTGGAAAACACTATTTTGAGTCTCCACCAACAATACATAGAGAAGCCCCAGACATTGCGGGAGAAAATCACCAGGGGAGACTTCAAGTGGAAAAATGGTAAGATGAATAAGTTTTATTCCGAGAACATCCGATCTATATCACAATTGTGCAGATATCTTTGTGTAAAAATGTTATCTGAAGAATATTGGAATTCAAAACTGGTGGGCTTTTTATACATTTGGTGTCATCATGATCCCCTTGGAGCCTCATTTGGTCAGACAAAAGTCCAGGTTAAAGGCATCACCATAGATTTTTCTGCCAATGAGGGAATATTTAGATATAATGAGGTGGAAAGGTCTTACTTCTTATTTGGGAAACGAGTTGACTCTTCTGTGAAGCCACAAACGAAACCTCCTATTTTTGCGGGAATGCTATCAGGATATAGGTTTATGCAAGAGTCGAAAAGTATGATTTTAAACACCCAATTATTTTGCCCCCAGACCACGTTATTGTAAAAAGGTTAGTCCAAGAACGGCATAAACTATTGCATCACGCGGGCACTCTGATGACAAATTTAAGGGAGCGCTTTTGGATTATTGGCGTTAGAAAACTTGTAAAAAGAGTAATTTGCGAATGTGTTGTTTGTAGACGCTATAAAGCAAAGGCTTGCACAACTCCTCCAGCTTCTCTTCCAAAGGGTCGTGTCGAAGACTCTGTTCCTTTTGAGGTGTCCGGAGTGGATCTGACAGGTCCATTGGTACTAATATCAGGAAAGAAATGTTGGATTGTTCTTTTTACCTGTGCGACGTATCTCGCCGTACATCTTGAGGTGGTAGTCACTTTCAACTGAGGATTTCATAATGGCTTTACGTCGTTTCATTGCTCGCAGAGGCAGAGTTAAAGTGATCTACAGCGATAACGGCACAAACTTTAGAGGATTAAGCAACCAACTTAAGGAGCTTAACTGGAACGAAATTCTGTGTTTTTCGTCATTGACAAAACTTTCGTGGAATTTCATTCCTCCCGGTTCACCGTGGTGGGGAGGCTTTCTCAAGCAAATTTTGAGAAGAATGTTAGGTAAGGCATCGGTAAATCTCATTGAGTTACAGACGGCCCTGTGTGATCGCGAGTCCGTAATAAATAGCAGGCCGTTGACATACGTGTCTAGTCTACAGACGCGGACTGAGACCACTAACTCCGGCCTCGTTCATCCAGCCTCTGGCTGAGGCTTCAGTGCCGGAGCTGGACAAATTAAATAGTGGATTTTTGAATGTTCGGGTCCGGTAAGAAGTTTAGCAGCTACTACTAAGCACTACGCCAACCTTAGTGGATGGATTTACAAGAAAGCAAACAAGGTATTGCCGAAAATGTCATTCAATGCTGTCATGTCAGGGTCGAAACTTGTTTGTCACAGCTCCTCACGGAGATTTCGCTTTCTACCACGGAACAGAAAGAACTTCCAAGGTGGACATATCTTTCGAATTGTCAGAGATTTTCGACAGGCAACCTCACCCAATGTCACGTCACGGTCACGGCATTAAATGTAAATAAGCCCTCATTGTGTTCTGTGCGGCGCAGGCGCATTGTCTTTACTACAAATTAGTAATCTGTGGTCTTATCCAACCAATCCATGTAAATGCCAATTATTGTGGTCTTGTCAGTCAGCAAGTATTTTATAAAAATAACAACAAATAATTAAATAAAATGGTGCTAACATCGTCAACGGAAAGTAGTGATGATGATAATTTGGTTCAAACCGTGCGACGCCACTGCCGTCGAATATTTAAACTGAGAATTATTTTTTCATTGAATGTAATTGACAACACATTCTTAGAACGATTTCGAGTGTCTAAAAGTACGGTTGAATACTTGATAAACAAAATTGGACACCAACTTCAGCACACAACAAGAAGGAATCTACCACTTACACCACAGCAACAAATTTTATGCGCTTTACATTGGATAAGAAGTGGTTCACAATATCATATACTATATACTGATTGAAATAAAAAGTCATGTTAGTACTACTTGAAAATGTTTTATTTATGGGGAATATATAAATGCACTTTAAAAATAATGTAACACACTTTAAAATGTTTAGCTTCAAAATTTATTGAATGAACTATAAAAATAATAGTTGCCACTATAAATATGCTAAGCTTTAAAATTAATACTTTGAACTATACAATTTAATTGCTTAGCTTTTAAATTAATACTTTGCACCATACAAATTAATTTTATAACTTTAGTGCTGGTAAACAAACAGACGACTAGGTGCGACACGACGAGCGGGCGCAGCGAGAGGAGCCGAGGAGGAGGTTAGGTTCCATTGCGAGTTGCGACCAACAACGCCAGAACTGCTGGCGTGTATGCATTATGCCACAAGTTGTTATCATCTTGCATTCTCATTTTAACAGTGGTCAGCCTGACATGGTTGGACAGAAACTAAATGGTTTCGGAGTTGGGACACAGTTATAGCGCAAATCATTATTTTTGTAGTGATAATATTAAATTATAGATCTATTATTATTTTAAAGTGCTGACAAAATTGTTAAAGTGCAAACCATTATTTTTGTAGTGATAGTATTAAATTATAGATCTATCATTATTTTAAAGTGATGATATACAATTTTATAGCTGGTGTCATTAAATTTAAAGTGCTATTAAATACATCCCTTTATTTATTACTAACTAAATTGCACATTTTTTGACTACATTATGAAATGTAAAAGGTAAATTCTTAATGAGTCATCTTCTGAATTATAGATCTCTTTGGCTTCTTGATGTTGTACTATACTATTACCATTGATGATACCATTGGTGATAACATTGATTCTTGGTTTAAGAAAACGTACAATATGACAATGCCTCTATACTTAGAGCATTAATGCTCTAAGGCCTCTATATCTTCCCAATTTGTACCAAAATGTTTCCTTAATAAGTTTTTCACATCTGTTATTTTAGCTTCTTTAACTTTGACACCAATTGGAATTTCATTTGGCTCGATTTGAGACACTGTTTTACCACGTTTGCATATAAGCACATATTCATTCAAATCTGATATATAATAAGGTTCACCTGGTAGCTTCACAGTGCTGTTAATTTTTTTATGAAAAATCTCTTCATTATTGAAAATTTAAAACCCCATGATCCCACATATTTTAAAGTGGATTGACATGAGGTCTTCCAGTCCAAAAATTTAAAATCTTTTCCACCTCTATATACAGATTTAAATCAAAAATGCGCTTATTTTGATCCCAGTTTAAGTTACTTGCATAAGGGAAAGCGCTAATTATTATTTTACATCTTGTTTCAGTCTGTAATGTTAATAGAATATGAATATTTTTAAGAATGTCCCTTTTTGTAATATGGGAACTGTCCCCACATAATATTACTACTGTTGTAGCGTCATCAATATGTGACTTATCAATATTTTGTACAATTTGGTTAAAAGATAAACCAGGAGTACAAATATTAATAAGTTTTTTAGAGAGCTTATCTCTTAGAGCTAAACCTAGTCCCTGACCTAATTTATCTGAAAACATAATTGTTTTTGCCTCCTTTGAGTTACAAGATAATGCTGGTTTGAAAGTGCATTTACTGTAGCTACTTTGTAATGTTTCTATGCAGGATGATGAATGACAGGGGCTCTGTGTAGATTGGCTAATTTTATTAATATTAGAATCGTTATTTTGAAGAACTGAAGATTCAACAATAGGTTGACTATTTACTAAAGAATCATAGCGGTCCGCATTGTAATTGCAGAGTTCCACTAACTCTGTGGCAGATTTGATGTGCTCATCAATTTGTTTCTGCGCAAGAGAGTACTTCTTTTGCACAAGTTCAAGTGCCTCATGCAACTGAATGATTTTCAATTGCAATTTGTTAGTGTCCCGGTCATACATTTGCCTGCTTTCAGTTAATTTACTACTATAAATTTCCAATGAATCCAAGAGGCTAATTCGTTCTTTTCTTAAAGCAATGTTTTTAGAAAAACAATCATTTTTCCTAATTAGTTTTCCTGTTTTTTTAATTAATTTACTTATTTTAATATATTTCTTCAGTTTATTAGCACCTAAAATTTGAGGTTGAGGTGAAAAGTCACTGCATGTGGTTCTTGACTGTTCTGCCGACTGTACAGCAGGTGAAGAAATCATGAGCTCCTCAAAAAGACTCTGTGTATGGTCCACTTCTTGCAGTTGCTGCTGCTCCTTGAAGTATAATATAAGATAAGTGTAAACATAGGTAGATACTTAAACTGGTAAATACCTATTATAGATATCCATGACAGATGAAGAAATGCTCATGTTCATCCATCACACACTTGCCCTGTCCGGGATTCGAAGTTAATTTTTTCACATGATTAGATTAACTACGTACCTACGTATTTTCACACGATTAGATACGTTGTAGGTACGTAACGTAGGTACCTAGGTATGTGAGCAGTTTTTTTAATAATATAAGGTAGGTATTTAGTATTAGAATACAAATCTAAACAATGTTTCTTCCGAAATAAGTAGGCCATTGCTGGAACCCAATTACTGAACTCGATATATCTAGGTATTTATTACTTTAACACTATAGTACTTTTTTTTTAGATCCAGTACTGCTAGAATAATCGTTGACACAATTGAAGACAACAGACTGAAATCGGATACAACGCCTCATTTTCTCCAAAAGTGAGTACCTATTCTACCAATAATTGTTTAACTTAAAATGTGAAGGTTTGTGTGTGTGTGTGTTGTTAGTACGTTTTCACGCCTAAACGGCTGGAAGGATTTGGATAAAATTTTGGTGGTACACAGATTAGGATCCAGATTAAGATAATTATAGGCTACTTTTTGTCCCGGGAAAGTGACTGGCTCCTGTACGGTAGGTAGGTATTATTTCTTCAAGACTGAACGGATTATGGAATCCGTTTAGGCTTGAAGGAATTAGGATAAGGAAGAAAGCAGGGAATTAGGAGTATCTATCCTACTTATATTATAAATGTGAAAGTTACGATGTTTGTATGTTTGTTACTCAATCACGCAAAAACGGCTGAACGGATTTGGATGAAATTTGGCACACAGATAGTATTATAGCCTGGATACTTTTACATAGGATACTTTTTCATAATAATCCAAGCGGACATAATATAAATTTGCTTTCCGCGTCTGTCTATTTATCCACTAACTCCTAAACTACGCACCGGATTTTGATACGGTTTTCACTATCATTTAGAAATTTTCTTCCAGATGATTTTTGTGTATTATAACACTAGCGACTCGCCTTTGCTTTGCTTTGTACACCAAAACGAAGCGAGGGAGGGTCGCTTGTAATGAATAAAAATCTAAATAAATCTATCTGCAACACCTTTAAGATACGACTATTAGAAAATGCTTTAGGCGTTAAGCTCGCTATCGTTACCAATATTAAATTCCGTTTGTAATATAATATAAATATTATAAATGCGAAAGTCCCTTTTTTTTTGTTTGTTACGCCTTCAGATCATCATGAAGTTTTGCATACACTTTGTCAGGGTTACAGAGAAGGACATAGTATACCTTTCATCCCGAAAAAAAGGATTGTTCCCGAGGGAAAGCAAAAAAATTTTTTTAGCGCAGACGAAGTCGCGGGCGGTCGATAGTGCTAAAATAAATAAGTATATTGAATTTATTTGTTCATTATTTTCAGATCCGAATCTGTTGAAATTCATAAGGACTCCTCCCAAAACTCGACAGCTGATATAATTGACGACAGTGATACAGAATGTGTAAAACTCGACGTGCAGTCGTTTTTAGCAAAAAAGTAAGTATACTTACGTAAGGATCCAATAAGAAAATGACTCCCAACATCTTACTAGTAAAAAATATTTGATCCCTATTTGATTTAAAACAAAGCGTTTTTTATTTTCAGATCCTATAATTCTCGTGACATGATTAACAACTTGGAATCGTCAGCTACAGATATAAATATCAATGAATCAGATAATTCAACTTTTCAATCATATGATACTTTGGAAATTAAAAAACAAAAGTCTATAGTTGTGAACTACAGTAGCAGTGACAGTAGCAGTATTCTTAACACTTCAACTCTATGTCTGGAAATGTCTCACGCATTTTTTAATGATTCCAATAATAGTGATCTTGACAAAAGTAATATACCCGAGTCTACTAAAACAGGAACCAAAATTAACATTGTTTCAGTTGAAAATGTTGATGTGCTGACCGCCAAACTCAATGAAAGGAAATACTGTGAACTTTATTCCAATGACAGTATAGAACGTCGTAATCTAAACGATTTGTTGCCCTTAAAGGAAACAAATAAATACTCACAAAAAGTTAATCAAATAGTGGCATTCGATGACTTTTCGAACATACCTAACAATTCATTCTGCAAACTTGGTTTGGACTTGTTTGGATCTCCCTGCGCCCCCGTTAGAGTTTTGGACTTACCAGCATCTCAGTCCACAGATATTTCACCTTTGGCTATAGTATCTGCAACTCCTTACACTGATGTTACGGCATTGGCTCTACCTACGTCTTCCTGCGCTACCATTGAAATTGAGACTTTGAACACAGAACATACAACTCCCATCGGTGAGGTCAGGGCTTTAAATCTATTTGAATCTCCCTCATTATTAGACCCCCCATGTTAGACATTGTACCTACAACTTCATGTGCAGATGATATGGACATACCTATTGCAGTGCTGGATATAGTAACTGAAACTTCGTGTGGAGACATGGATATGGACATGCCTAAATCTTACGCTGTAGGTATTGCAGTGGTTGATATAGTACCTGCAACTTCCTGTACAGATGCTATGAATATGGACTTACCTGAATCTCCTGCTGCAGATATCGCAGTGCAGAAACAAACATATTATGTTTCGTAATAAAATGTTAAATATTCTTAACTCTGATAACATTATGTGGGCAACATCATTATACATAAACACAATACATTCATATTCACACTGACACAGCTGGACGTGTGAAACACGACCAGTGCACAGAAGGTGGTAAATGAAACGTTAATCTTTCAATTTACTAAGATATATTGTAAGATCTCAGGGGGGGATAACAACCTTCGCTCAGGGTTACGAAGAAGATATAAAGGGGGACTTAGCTGCGGTTTAGCCTAGAGGAGGCAGCAGAGGATGTGCAGCACGAGGGCTACACCCGCGAGCGGAGCGGAGGGATCAGCCTCGGTAGAACGAGGGTGGGCTCGAGGTGAAGCGGGTGCGCAGGCTCGGCGTAGATGATGCTCCGGGGTAGGCCGGAAGCAGCAGGTGGTGGCTCGGGCAGGTAGGTGCCCGGAGGTGTAGCGGTAGGCGGCGCAGGAGGGTCCGGTAGGGGAACTCCTGCCCGTAGATACGACCCTGGAATGTTACAAAAAAAGGTATGAACAGGTGTTCACTAAGTTTTACCGCTGCCGAATAGGTGCGAGGGAAGATGGCTACAATTGAAAGGTCTCAAAAAAAATGATTAATCAATTTAATCAATTTGATTATTTTGATTAATTTGATCAATCTGACTAATTTGACTATAGAATTACTTAGGTGAGCATTCGGGCACTTTACCCTTCTAACAAATTTAAAAGGAACAATATTTAGTAGAAAAGTATATTTTAACTAGCTTCCGCCCGCGACTTCGTCAGCGTGGACATTCGATAAAATCCTCATGTTTAATTTCATTAAATTCTGATTAGCCGTTTTTACGTGATTAGGCGGGTTCCCACCAAGCGCGCTGCCTCGCGAGGCAGGACGTTTGCCGCACGGGCCTCGCACGAGGCTGCTCGCTTGGTGGAGACCCGCCTAATCACGTAAAAACGGCTGATCAGAATTTAATGAAATTAAACACGAGGATTTTATCGGATGTTCACGCGGACGAAGTCGCGGGCGGAAGCTAGTTTATAATATTCAGAATTGTATTCAGAGATATTACTATTCCGTTCCCGTTCCCGTTCCCGTCCCTGACGCCGTCCCCTGGATGTGCATGTCCAAGTCCAATCATGTCCACCGTGTTGGACTTCATAATAAATGTCATTTTCGCAATCACCATCCCATGAAACCTCAAGAACGACATCCACATCGATTTTCATGTTTACTTATCCCATTTACACCTTAAAGGATGATTTTCAAAATAACAAAATATGTGTTTGCCTATTTATTTTTAGACATGCTCCTACGAATTTTAAAGTTGTAATGTCTATTTTATATTCTTTTTCCATACAAAATTTGAACCCCATTTTCACCCCGTTAGGGGTTAAATCATGTCCACCGTGTTGGACTTCAAAATAAATCTCATTTTCGCAATCACCATCCCATAAAACCTCAAGAACGACATCCATATCGATTTTTATGTTTACTCACCCCATTTACCCCTAAGTGGTTGATTTTCAAAATTACAAAATATATGTTTGCCTATTTATTTTTATATGTGCTCCTATGAAGTTTAAAGTTGTAATGTCTTTATTATATTATTTTTCCATACAAAATTTGAACCCCATTTTCACCCCATTAGGAGTCAAATCATGTCCACCGTGTTGCACTTCAAAATAAATGTCATTTTTGCAATCGTCATCCCAGAAAACCCCAATAACTACATCCATATCTATTTTTGGGTTTTATTTTTACCCCTTTTCACCCCCATTTCATTCCCATAGGGGTTGAAATACTAACAATAACAATATACGTTGCGTAAGATTTCCATCCATAAGCCTAAATTATACATTTAGCGATTTTTACTTTGAAAATAAAGGATTTTTTCAATACACAACTTCATCCCCCTTCGGGGGTAGAATTTTGAAAAAGCCTGAGACCCGTATTTATTAATTTTCAATGGTTAGCCTAATCTCAAAATTTGAAGATCCTAGCTTCAAAACTGAGGGACTTTCATACAAACTTTGGACCCCCGTTTCACCCCTTTGGGAGGTGAGTTTTGAAAAATCCTTTCTTAGTGCACCCCTGGACCTCATAAGGAACCTATGTGCAAAATTTCAAGTCTCTAGGTTCAGCGGTTTGGGCTGTGCGTTGATATCTCACTCAGTCGGTCAGTCAGTCAGGACTTTGAATTTTATATATATGTTACAGTCAAAACCCTTAACCAGTCAAAAACCTTATTGAGCGGTAAAATTAGTCAATAAGGTTATTGACTAAGGGCGTCGGTCAAAACCCTTATTGACTGATTTTATCTGATAAAATCAGTTAATAAGGTTATTGACCGACACCCTCAGTCGATAACCTTATTGACTAATTTTACCCTCAGTCAATAAACTGGGATTGCAGATTAGAGGTTTTCGTTTTGCAAGTCACATTCCACAAAACATTGCTGCACAACGATATGAATCGTTCAGACTTGATAAGAATTTAGCACAAAAATCACACTGATTAAACTATTGGAGGATTTAGTATTTATTATGGGAATTCACTATGAAATTTATAAGGAATTGAAATGCAGAACGAACGGATTTATAGCTAACACTCACCCTAGTTCGGGGACGCACGAAAAACAGACTTTAATTATCGAAAGGTAAAATATTTCAAGAAATGAGGCAGATTCTACGAATCCGTCGTATTTATAGCGATATAAACTTCGAGAAGATATATAAACATATATACCAAATATATAATTGGTGCGATAACAACAATATGCTGCTAAAGCCTGCTAAGTGTTGTCATATTAGTTTCACTAGGAAAAAGAATCCTATTCACACGGCCTATACGCTGTGTGGCGTGACTCTGGCGCAAGTTGTGGAAGTTAGAGACTTAGGGGTCATACTGGACAGCAAACTGAATTTCAAGGCTCATACCGAGAAATCAGTACGGAATGCAGCTCGCATGTTGGGTTTTTTGAAGAGAAACACTAAAGGTTTTCGAAACGTTCAAACTAAAATAGTTCTCTTCAACGCCCTTGTACGTAGTCACCTTGAATTCGGAAGCGTTGCATGGAACCCGGTATATGCTGAGCGGTCTCAGCGTATTGAATCGATACTGAGAGCATTTACACGACACCTTGCCTTCTTAACACCCAGGCACCCTTACGACCAAAGGCTAATTTTTTTCAAAATGATATCTTTAAAAAATCGACGCTTGATAGCAGATCTAATGTTTTTGCACAAGATAATTAATAGTAAAATAAAAAATACTCAACTTCTTAACCAATTCAAAATTACTGTCCCATACAAATATCCCCGTTATCGAATACGTAAATTATTTAATATTCCATCGCATAGAACCAATTTGGGGGTCCATTACCCTATTGCTAGAATATGTAGCGCTTATAATGAAATATCGAATAAAATACCTAGAATTGACATTTTCAACGACTCCCCTAGAACTTTCAAAAACAAATTAATGATTCACATTCAGCCTCTCAGTGCACACTCGGCGTAAATTCAATTAATTTACCCTATGTTATTATACGTTATACCGACATAGTGTTTGTTCCTTTCCATTTCTAAACTAATCTTTAAATTCTGGTTGTAGTAAATTATAGTTAATAAGTTTAATATTTTAGTATTATGTATGGCAAATGTTGTGTATATCTATAATTGGCAAACATGTTTACAGTGTTACTTTTGCATTTATATTAGAAATGACCAATATGTCTTGCTGTTGATGTACCATTTTGTATAAAATAACATAAAGATTCTCAAAACATTGAGAACCTTCTCGATATGTTCCTACATTCTTATTGGTCGTGCATGACCATAAACAAAAATGGCTGTCATAGATGGACAGTCTATGGTTGTAAAACGATATTATTATTTTTAATATTTTGTGAAATTAATATACAGAGTGGAGAGGACAATGCGACAATAAATTAAATTTCGTATATCTAGTAAATCTCCCAGTCTGCCTGTAAAATATCTATTAAAAATACCCAGTAGTTTAGTCACAAGAAACATTTTTTCGTTTTTAACATTTTCTACATGCTGTATCTACTAAGCTATTGCCGAAAACTCCTCCATCAGTATAAATTAACACAACGTTGCCAAATTATACCTTATGCTCAAGACGTAAGTGTCATTTTAAAATGACACGCTTAAGCGTGTCATCTAAAAATGTGCGAATGAGACAAAATCTACTTCGAACAAACAATAAAGTTGACAACGTTTCAAAATCTTTTACATGTGTAAAAATGTGTATTTATTATTATTGAATTACTTACGAAAACATGAGACACGTATTTTTCCTTTTCCAAAATTTTATGTAGATGAAATGTCCAAACAAACACTTTTTTACGTGCCAAAGTCCTACACCTTGTCTAATTACACTTCCGGCTTTGTCCTCGAAATTAAGATTACAAAATGTAGTACAGCGTGATTGTACTGCCATCTGTCACTAGTTGAAAACCACAGAGAAAAAAAAAATATATAGTCTGTGGGTTCTATACTTCACTCTTGACGTTTGTTACGACTGACTTCATTAGCGTTTTAGTGCGCCGCCATTTTGTCACCTTTTTTTCCAGTTAAGTGAAAAAACTGTAAGAAAAATATTTATCATGCCAAAAAGGCACAGAGAAGAGGATTTAGAAGAATATATGAAAAGAAAAATCATAAAATTAAAAAGAAAGTTTAAAAAAAAACTTCATAAGAGACGCTCACGCTCACACTCCACAGGTACGTTATGCTAAACCAATTTTTCAAAATTATGCTGTTAGTACGCCAAGGAAAGTCCGGTGTTCACCTGTTTTGGGTGTGTCCGAGGACAAGTAAAGACTGTGTATAGCTTTACGAGCTATTTCCTTTCAAATAAAACAAGATTTCAACATGGAAAAATTTTGACGCTAGATTAAACCTACCTATTTCTTTACACAAAAGTCAAAATACAACATGAAGTCTTTGACAAAAGTAGGTATTATAGCTCGGTTGTGTACAGTTCAAAGTGACTGTTACCTACAAACCTATTCAGAGCCACTATTGTCTTTCCGTAAAACAAATTTTGTTTTACATAGTATATATACTCTTAGCTAACAGAACTTATGATACTTCTAGCTCGGTTGTGTACAGTTCAAAGTGACTGTTACCTACAAACCTATTAAAAGCTTATACTATAACAAATAACAAAACAACGAATATTTTTTTACAAAACAATCATAGATTGTTAGACATTCCTGTTATTTAATTGTTTTTTAAATAATACCTTACATGTGTATTACAGAGAGTGAACCAAAAAGTGATCATTTGGAAATAAATAGTGAGTATAGTGACCCTTTGGAAATATCCGATATCAGGCCTGAGACACCTATAGCTCCTATAGAAACAATAGCTCCTGTAGAAACAATAGCTCCTGTAGAAACAATTGAAATAGAAGAATTACCAAGCGAAATACTTGAAATTCTTGGGGAACAACCAACAACGGAGCAAAAATTTGAAAAAAAATTACAGCCTGATATCGCATTACGATAGGAATATATATCCACACAAGGCTTGAATAAAGATCAACGAAAGGAGATTCTAGAGAAACAGCTTATACCAGAAAATTCAAAGAAAATTGACGCTCCAATTTTAAATTCTGAAATAAAAGCCGCACTAACAGATGTGTTCTCGGTCCTTTATTATTTCTCCTGCATATTAATGACTTGCCAGACATAACAGAACACAACACTGTATTATTTGCTGACGATATTTCATTGATAATTACTAGTAATAAGACATCTTCGTTAGAACATCATAAACGTGACATAACTTCTACACTGACCCTGATAATAAGATGGCTCCAAGCCAATAATCTCAAAATTAATCTATCAAAAACAAATTTGATCAATTTTAATAATTTTAAAAATCAATCATTTGACATTGATTATAACGGACAAGTTCTGCGAAGTGCTACAAATGTAAATTTTTTAGGCTTAATAGTTGACCCCAAATTGAGTTGGAAAGACCAGATAGATAAAGTATGCAACAAATTAAACAGTTTTTCTTATGCTTTATACAAACTAGCCAGAGTCGCCAGTCTGCAGACAGCAGTTACAGCCTACTTTGCATATGTCGAGTCAGTCCTAAGATACGGTTTATTGATTTGGGGAAATGGTCTCGACATAAACAGGTTGTTTATAGCGCAAAAAAGATGTATCAGATTCATTTGCAATCTGAGATCTGACATATCATGCAAGCCCTACTTCATCTCCCTCAATATATTAACACTGCCTTGCCTTTATGTACTTGAAGTAGGAATCTTTGTTAAACAAAATAAAAGGTTGTTTACACAGGCTTGCCAATTGTATCCAAGAAATACGCGTATACCAAATAGACTAGTATAAGAAACTGTCCTGAAGACAGCACGCTTTAGAAAGAATAGTTATGCTATGTGTATTAAAATATTCAATAAAATTCCTGACCATTTTAAAGATATTCCGATTAGTCGCTTTAAATTTCTTCTTCGGAAATGGTTGTTGGAAAAGGCTTTTTATTCGATTAAGGAATTTCTGGAGCATTAAATATGTATATATATGTCAATATTAGATCACATTTTTTTAATTTTTTTTTTCATTGTATTCATTGACATTGTTTTAATTTTTTAAACTTGACATAAATTCATTATTGACATTTTTTAATTATTTTTTTGACGTAGGTAGGTACTTATTTCGTTTGTTTAAGCTGTTGACATTTCGAATATATTTTTATGACATTATGAGTGGTAAAACTGTGTAATCCTTATTTTATTATTTCAATTAATTGTTTTATAAAAGTTATAAATTTGCATGCTATGTAAAATGGCTAAATAGGTTAAGGTACTATTTTTATTTCGAACATCTGAATTGTAATCACCCTATTTACAGCAAATAAAGTTATTTGTATTTGCTTATTAAGAAAGACAAAGCAATTGAAAATAAACAAAAACAAATTGCTTCCATTATTAGTCATATAGGATCAGCATTATCATCCTTATTATCGTTTAAGGATAAAGACCTAATATTGATAAAAACTTTAACTGAAGCGGGGAAGTTGACATGCGACTTACAGCACACTGAGTCAATAATAAGGAGAGGGTTCATCCTCTCAACAATTAAAAAAGAGGTGAAGGATCAGCTTTATTTAACAAAAATTGACAAGTATTTATTTGGCGAACAATTAAATAAAACCCTAAAGACTGCGAAAGCAATAAATAAATCTGGAGCAGATATAAAAAACCAACCCAAATTTAATACATCAAAAACCAGTCAACAAAATTTAAACTGGAAGCCTCGACCCCCACCACCAGGCAGTCAAGCGGGAGTCACGAGGCGCCAGACACATGCCTCCACAACGACAACTCGGACCGGTGTTCGTCAAGCTCAACCCCGCCCTGCTCCACCACCGCCGCCGCCGCAGCGAGGGTACTGACAGCGCTCACGGATGCAAACACAGCACCGCAAGTAATACCGGTGAGTCATGCTGGTAGAATATCATTCTACCTTAACAGATGGCGTCTTATTACACAAGACCCTGTTCTTTTATCTTGGATAGTGGGTTATAAACTACCATTTTTTAAGCCTGTGTACCAAACTTGCCCACCACCCTTGCCAAAACTCAATCACTCAGATTCTTTACAATACATTAACTCTATAAAGGAATTAATTAATAAAGGTGCCATATCGCCTTGTGATCCTTGTGATAACCAATTTATATCCAGTACTTTCCTTATTTCTAAGCCAGATGGGAACTATAGGTTCATATTAAATTTAAAAGGTTTGAACAAGTTTATAAAAATTAATCACTTTAAAATAGAAGACTTAAGAACAACTCTAAAGTTACTTACTGAACATTGCTATATGGCTACAATAGACCTAAAAGATGCATATTTTTTAGTAAAGATTAGCGAAGACCATAAAAAATTCCTCAGATTCCAGTTGCCATTAGAATTTAATACAGAATTAAATTCAAATTTCTTTGAATTCAATGTCCTCCCATTTGGTTTAAATACTGCCCCTTATGTATTTACTAAATTACTGAAACACGTTATGGCCTTACTAAGATCATTAGGCTACATTTCAACAGTATATTTAGATGATATCTGCTGTATCGGAAAATCTTACAAAGAATGTCAAAATAATGTATTAAAAACTAAACTAGTGCTGGAAGCATTAGGATTTGTAATAAATAAAAATAAAAGTCATCTCACTCCTAGTACTAGCTGCAAATATTTAGGTTTCATAATTGACACACAGAAATTTCACATTGAACTTACAAAAGAAAAAAGAATTAATATTCAAGAAGAAATTCAAAAATTGTCTAAGTTAAATACTTGTAAAATAAGAAAATTTGCTTGTTTGGTTGGTCTTTTAACTTCTGCATGTCCAGCTATACAATATGGCTGGCTATATACTAAACAGTTTGAAAGATGCAAGTACCTAGCCTTGTTAAATACAGATAATTATGATGCACACATGACTTTACCACCATATCTAAAAGATGACTTTGCTTGGTGGTCTAATGCAGTAAAACATTCTGTTTGTCAAATACAAAATGACAAGTATTCTTTGGAAATATTTTCCGATGCAAGTAAAACAGGGTGGGGGGCGTCATGCGGTAAAGATACCGCTAGTGGACAGTGGAGCCCTGTAGAAAAAGATTTACACATTAATCGGCTAGAATTACTTGCAGCATTTTTTGGCTTAAAGATATTTGGTAGAAATATGAACAACTGTAAAATCATTTTAAGAATAGATAATACAACTGCCATTTCTTATATAAATAGAATGGGTGGTGTCAGATTTCCACACCTGAATAATGTTACTAGGCAAATATGGCAGTGGTGCGAACAAAGAGGTATTTACGTATTCGCTTCATATATTAGTTCTAAAGAAAATACTACAGCAGATGCCGAGTCAAGACGTAATCATCCAGACGTAGAATGGGAGTTGAGTGATTCGGCCTTTGGAAGGGTGGTTGAAGTGTTTGGTAGGCCAGAAATAGATCTCTTTGCTTCTAGAATTAACAAGAAGTGTCAAAAATATGTGTCATGGCAAAGAGATCCAGACGCTCATGCTGTTTACAGCATTTACGCCTTTATAATAGATTGGCAAGATTTAAATTTTTATGCATTCCCTCCATTTGCTATTATATTAAAGACCCTTAAAAAACTTATTTCTGATGAAGCTGAAGGTATTATTATTGTTCCTGTTTGGCCTACTCAGCCATGGTTTCCCCTTTTCGAAAGTCTTTTAGTTTCTGAAACCCTTTTATTTCATCCAAATGATAATGGCCTGTTATCATTATCCCACAGCAACCACCCGCCTCCTCGAATTACCCTGGCTGCAGCCAGGCTATCCGGGCGGCATTTCTAAGGAGAGGCACACCACCATCGTCCCTTAACGTAATGCTAGATAGATAGATAAAACTCTTTATTGCTCACAAATTACAGGAATAATTACAAAAGACATTAAAACTATAGTGGGCAAAGGCGGCCTTATCGCTGGAAGCGATCTCTTCCAGGCAAACCTTTGTTACAAAGGATAACTTATTAATTAAAGTCAGGCAGTGTGCCAGCAACATACTTACAAAAAATACTGTTAGCTTCTTTATCAAAAAATACTTTAAAACAGTATGATTCTGCACTAAGAAAATGGTTTATATTTTGTCAACTACATCATATTGATTTCTATGCTGCATCCATTCCAAAGGTTATGTATTACTTAACAGACTTATTTAATAAAGGAGTAAAGTATGGCACACTAAACAGCCATCGCTCTGCGCTTTCATTGTTGATTGGTTCTAAGATAGGCTCAGATGATCGAATAAATAGATTATTTAAGGGTTTTTATAGGACTTGCCCCCCCTCTCCAAAATATAACCAGACTTGGAATACAGCCACAGTTTTAAATCACATGTCAACATTGTATCCTAATAATAATTTAGATTTAGAAACATTAAGCAAAAAAGTTGTAACTTTAATAGTTCTGGTTACAGCTCATAGAGTACAAACTATTTCAAAAATTAAATTAGAGTATATTTCATTTTCTTCAAGTTCAGAAGAAAATGAATTTATATCTATAAAAATACCAGAGCTCATTATGACTTCACGTCAAGGTTCTCTCCAACCGTGCCTTCATTTACCTTTTTATAAAGACAAACCAGAAATCTGTCCAGCAGAAGCTTTAAAGGTTTATTTAGAAAAAACTCAGTTGATTCGCAAACAAGTAAATAATTTATTTATCAGTTTTAAAAAGCCATTTAACCCTGTAGGGTCTCAAACGATAAGTCGATGGATTAAAACAATGCTAGCTGAAAGTGGCATTGATACAACAATTTTCACTGCTCATTCTACTAGACATGCCAGCACATCTGCTGCACACAGATTTGGGGTTTCTATTGATACAATAAGAAGCACGGCTGGATGGAGTGGAACTTCTTCAGTCTTTGCTAGATTTTATCAAAGACAGGTAGTAGATTCTGATAAAAATATTTTTGCACTATCTGTATTAAATAATACGTAATTAATTATAAGTTACTTTGATGTTCCTACTAAAATTAAGTTAAATGATAATAATTATGAAAATATAATACATAGGTATTATATATAATAGAAATAAGTACATTTCAAAGATTATTGATTGTTATTTAAAAATAATATAAGTACTCAGATGATTATTACTCATGGTTTTATTTAATTTTTATTACATATGTGTACTCAATGAATACACCAGGTACCTAACTAATTATCTTTCAAAGTCTACATTTTGTAATCTTAATTTCGAGGACAAAGCCGGAAGTGTAATTGATGATTAAACGAACTTACCTAAGTGAAGTTCTATCCCAATTACACGAAGGCTTTGTCCGAAGAAATTAAGACCCTCCCATCCCAAAGACCCGGTTATCAGTACCGGGTGTATTCATTGATCTCGGTCGAGAGGTATGTTTTTGTTCCAGTTCGGGCTTTCAACTAAATGAAGTCAGTCGTAACAAACGTCAAGAGTGAAGTATAGAAGCCACAGACTATATATATTTTTTTTCTCTGTGGTTTTCAACTAGTGACAGATGGCAGTACAATCACGCTGTACTACATTTTGTAATCTTAATTTCTTCGGACAAAGCCTTCGTGTAATTGGGATAGAACTTCACTTAGGTAAGTTCGTTTAATCATCAAGACACGTTTACCTACAGTGGTTACTCTTTAAAGTTTTATAAAAATTGAAATAAATGCACTTCATCAAACCAACCTGTATTTTATTAAACAGATTCAAACGTTAACAATATCGATTTTAATTTCGCAGTTCAAAAAATTGTTTCGCTGAAAACTTCGGTTTTAAGCAGTTATCATGAAGTCCACTTAGGGACTGTTACATTACTGTGTCTGCCATTACAAATCCTTCAGAAACCTTGATATTATTTTCGAATAAAGTTAAAATTAACTAAAATACTTGGCAATTCAATTCAAAACATTCAAAGCACAAGCGAAAAATATTTTGACACTTGACAGCGACAGTTTTTTTTGTGAATGCTCGTTGTCCGGTTTTTTATTTTTCATAGCAGCAAAATGACAATGTGTTCTCTATGTGCTAGTAGTGGAGAAAATTCATTCAGCTATGGTATAATAATAATAATTTTTAGTCTGTGACTTTTTAATATTTTATTTTTATTCTGTTTACTTTTTGTACAACACATAAACAATATCCGAGTGGATATTAAGAAGAAGAAGAAGAAAGCACAAAAAGAAGAAAAAAACATTGCTATGGGTAATGCGTAAATATCCAAATGTTTTTATTCATGTTTTAATTAATGTTCAAGTACTCTTTAAATATTTGTTCATTAACCAACAGTTGGAGTTGGAGGCGGCGCCGGTGGGACTGGAAGGCCATGGTGTGTGGTGGCTCAGGTGGCTGTGCTACGGAAACACCCCAACAACCTATGTAAGATACTTTTTGTTGTAAATTGCAAGAATGATAAAGAAATCCCCAAATTGGTTTTATGGTTATTCTTATGAAACAAACAATGCTTATCTATATAATTCTTTTTCTGCAGATACCAGCAGTTACAGGAGCCCGATGCAGAACAGCTCCTCTGCATGATTTTAAAAATGAAGAAAGTAAGTTTTATATCATATGTAGGTACAAATGTGTAATAGGGTTTGTTTATTTTCCTGTTCTGAATTGTAATTTTTTCTCATTAGGAAATCGAAGACCTTCAAAAAAAGGAGACATGCTGTTGCGGGAGGGATGGGCATGGAGACATGGGCTACATGCAAATGAGGTGAGATTTTAGGTTTAACTAAATATTATCACAAACCTTTTTTAGGGTTCCGTAGCCTAATGGCAAAAAACCGGCCAAGTGCGTGTCGGGCCACGCGCAGTATGGTTCCGTAGATACAATTCATATACCATACCTTATTTAATACCACTATCATTTTTCAACTGCAAAAATTACTTTGTTTTTCATAGAGTTTGTATAACTGACAAAGCTATATTTTCGGTTTTGAAAAAATATGCTATATCTCTAAAACTACTAAATATATCTCGTTCAAACTAATTTTCTTTGAAAGTGTTTGTTAAGATCTATCTACAGCATATATTTTATTTTTATTTTTCATTCTTATTTTAAAAGTTAAAAACACATTTTACCACTTTGGAAGGGTATATCTTTCAAATGGTTGACTTTGTGAAAAAAAATATATTTAAGAACCTCAATGTCATTTTTAAAGACCTATCTATAGCAACCCCGCACGTTTAGGTTAGACGGAAAAAACCGCAAATATAACTTTGTCATTTATACAAACACTATAAAAAAACAATGTTATTTCTGCAGACGAAAAATGATAGTGGTATTAAAATATGGTATGGTATAAATAAGGCAACTACGGAACCCTACTGCGCGTGGCCCGACACGCACTTGGTCGGTTTTTTGTTAAAACTAAAATATTATTTTTGCAGGCCCTTCCCTCCACCAAGGCTTCCCGACCAGATAACTATCTACGAGGAATGGCTGCAGGAGCGCCTGCAATATGAGGAGCCCTGGTGAACACCAGGGCTCCTCAAGTTAATTAAATGAACTTTTCAAATCAATATTAGTTTTTCATTTCACTCCTTTTCCCGCCATTCCGTTGTTATTTGAGCGTCGAAAATGAATAGAAATCCATCCATGTCACAGGAAATGTAGGTACGTGAGCGTCTGTTTGCCGGTCACAAAACAAAGTTTGTTATTTGTAAGTTTACAATCTAACTAAGTACCCACTTAAATTCCTTTTGTTATTTTATCAACAAAGATTTTGACCTGTCAAACCTGGTTTGACAGGCCAGGACACAGGACAAAAGTGTTTACCGTTGATAAAATGACAAAAGGAATTTTAGTACCTAGTTATATTGTAAACTTACAAATAACAAAGGCTATTTTTTGTGCTACAAGCACGCAGGCATAGACAAAAGAATTTCAGCCTGTTGTAAATATTGTTGTGTAAAGTCGCTTAGATAGTGTCGCCCTTTTATCTCGCCGCCTTTGCACGCGCCGCTTCTTGTCAAAGGATGCCGCCTGCGGCGTACACCCGCAATTAAATTTATTGCTGGCTAAGTACGGTCGACGGCACGTTGGGCTTTCACAACCTGTCAAATTTCTTCAACCATTTTTAATTAACTTAATTAAGTTTCAAAATTCATTGAAGATTTTTGACAGTTTTGTATAGCTTGATATGCTGCTGACTGTACTGTACATAATGTATGGAAAATTCAAACGTACCGATTAAGTTTTTTTTTATTTAACTTTTTTGTGGTAAGTAAGGTATATTTAGCGACGATATTATCTAAGTTACAATAGTCTTCTGTCAATGGCTCATCACCTTTTACAAAATACTGTTTTTTCTGACGTAGAGGCGTTAGTTGTTGAGGAGTTCTCCTGGTACTTCACTATCAGTTCCACTTCACCATATGCATTATGACGAACATAAATAGCCTAGCAACCATATTAAAGTAATCGTATCGCACCAGTGAAATACTTAGTACCTATTGAATAGTTCTGGTGATCATCTAGGGTCTTCATCATCAGTTCCACTTCACCAAAATGGTACTTTTCGAAAGCAAATGTACGAGTTGCTTAAGAAAATACCAAAATCGCTATAGGTGTGCCTATAATATTTGAAGAGTTCCCTTGATTTCTCCAGGATCCCATCATCAGATCGTGATCTTATGACAATGTGATCAATCTGTAACTATATACTTTCAAACAAAAAATAATTTTTAAAATCGGTTTGAGATTGACAAAGTTATGAGGTAACAAACATAAAAAAATAAAAAATTCTCGAACTGAGAACCTCCTCTTTTTTGGAAGTCGGTTAAAAAGTAGATAATATTGTGTGCCCTTAGTGACAAGGTTGCGTTTTTTTTAATTATAATAAGTGTCAAATGTGATCTAGTAAATTAGCCCTATAAAAATAGAAATCAATATAATATATTACATACGGAAATAATTTTCCTCCAGTTAACAATAGATGGCGCTGAACGATTCTAAATCGCGGTATAGAGTCGCTTCTTTTTTTTCTATATAGTGTTCGGGTAATTTTTACTTGGTATGATTTTGTATATAAGATAATTATTTATTTATATTTACATTTAAATCAATTTCATCAATTACACTCACTGTTGCCATTGCAGCTCTCTCACTTGCTGCTAATTTTTGAGTTGTGGTCAGGCCCTATACAGTCTGACCACCATAATACATAAAATATTGCACTGAGTTTTGAGTTAGACATAACATAGGAATTAGGTACCTACTATCATAGTAGAATCAAATAAGTAAGTTATATTAAATTATAAATAAAAATAATAGGTATTTGTTTGTTTGTGTTCCATATCGTTATCGACTCTCGTAGCGCATTCGTGCGCACATGCGTCACATCAAATGGACTCTACTCGCATGTCCATGAGCACAGCTGTTTGACTAACACCGACTCACGCCTAGCGTCCACGCGCACAATTGTTGCGCCAGGGCCCAACTCACTTAGTCGGTCCGTTAGCACACGCGGTGCAATTTATCACTGGACAAACGCGTGTGCTATGGACTCGCCTAGCACAGGGAGCTCAGCAGATAACGGTACCGTGCGAATTTAGGTCAGCAGCCATAGTGTTAACACTTTGGCTGCTGAAAACTCACGCTGGGAGTCGAACGAATGCGACAGCTGGCCATGTCGGCTCGCCTAGCGGGTCGGACGTTTTGACGTTTCTCCTGTGCTAACGACTTACAGCGCGAGTCCACCAAAAGCAAAACGGCTATGCTCGCAAATCGCGAGCGGAGTTCACCTTGGCAAAACGACTGTGCTCACAGCTCGCAAACGGAGTCCATACAAATTCTTTGAAAACTGAGTTCAAATTTGGTATATCAGTTAAAATTATCATTTAATTTACTTATATTTTATTTATTAATACTGGAAATAGGAGTAGGTCATTAAAAGTAGGTAAGTACCTAATTTTTAACTCAGTGAAATATTTTATGTATTATGGTGGTCAGACTGTATAGGGCCTGACCACAAATCAAAAATTAGCAGCAAGTGAGAGAGCTGCAATGGCAACAGTGAGTGTAATAAAATTGATTTAAATGTAAATGTAAATAAATAATTAATCTTATATACAAAAAATCATACCAAGTAAAATTTACCCGAACACTATATCGAAAAAAAAGACGACTCTATACCGCGATTTAAAATCTATCAACGCCATCTATTGTTAACTGGAGGAAAATTATTTCCGTATGTAATATATTATTATTACATATATTATTATTATTATTATATATTATTATTAATTTATATTATTTTTATTTATATAGATAAGTAAAGTAGGGGCAATTTAGACAAAAGGAATTTTACCTAGTTAGGTTGTAAACTTACAAATAACAAAGGTTATTTGTGCACGCAGGTGCATAGGCAAAAGAATTGCTTTACAGGCTGGAACAAATTGTTTCAATATGATTTATTTAATAGCCAATTAATTTGTATATAGTGTATATATTATTATGTAAATTGTAAATATGCGATAGGTTAGGTGGGATACTCGAACGACAATAATAATTTTTGAGTGAGGCGAACTTCGCCCCCATAAAGTCGAAAATCTATCTACCTACATGAAAAACAATGTTTGTATTTTTTGTTTTGTGTTATATGCCATCCTAACTAAACTTTAATGAGTTGTTCTAAGAGGAAAAGAGTTAGTTATTTTATAAAATAAAAGAACATTTTGAATGATAATAATATATTTAGTAAACTTTTAAAATTTAAAACTATGATTCTACCACCAGCTCGGAAACCCGATGTGTGGGAGTGCCTTGGTCTGAGAAGAGCTGGCCAGAAACTCACCAAGGACAACATTTTTTCTCCGTCTTTTAAAAATGTGACAACATAACAATAGAAAATATTACAATTATCAGAGAACACAACTTGACAATCTTTAAAACTAGACAAATTGTATATACATAAGTAAGTACATCTTATAAATTAAGTACATGAATCCAAGTAAATAAAACATAAGACACAAGTATAAATATGGTCATAGGTTTTTTTTTTTTGTTTTTGTTTTGTATGCCGAAGAAAATGCATTTACGCACTTCCCCTCTTGCAGGTGAACAGGAGGGGGGTATGTGGGACTCGCCAGGAGGGGACCGCAACATTTAACGTTGCGGCCCCCTCCACGACTGCCTCCCGTGATGCCACCCAACCAGGTGGTTCGGTGGGATCTCGGGAGGAGGGAATACCCACTAAAAACTCCGGCACTTACCCTCTCGCCACCCTCTCGCCGCCAAAGTTGCCAGCCGAAAGGGGTGTGTCTGCCACAACTGTCTGGTGTGAATGCCACAATTGGTCCCCCAGTTGTGGCATTCACCCCAACGACAAGCGGCCTGCTGGGGGATGGCCGGGTAAGTTTAGCCATTCCCCAGCATGTCAGGACCGTGCAAGGCAGGCAATGGTTCACCTCCCACTGCCCGCTTGGTCCCGACAGGAAGAACAAGGTGATCAGTTCCCCCCAGTTTTTAGAAGTTATGCAAAAATTAAGGTGCTGTGATTTTTCCTAAACAATATAATATGGCAAAGAAAGAGATGCAAACTTTAATAAAAAAAATGAGATATTTACTTGAATGACAAAAAAAAATAGTGGCTTGGCACATTTATAGCATCCAATGTAATCAACCAAATTAAGATAAAGTAAATTATCATAAACGTAGATATAATTGGAGAATGCTATGATAATCTAATGGGCAAAAAATAGGAGAAATATTTTCCA
This sequence comes from Agriphila straminella, assembly GCA_950108535.1. Classification (NCBI taxonomy): domain Eukaryota; kingdom Metazoa; phylum Arthropoda; class Insecta; order Lepidoptera; family Crambidae; genus Agriphila; species Agriphila straminella. Next base: position 2,328,232 of record OX467324.1, on the reverse strand, counting down.
AAGTAAGTATAAGTATTGAAATATACAATAAAAACCAACCAAAAAGTATTTAGGTATCTACAATAATCAAACTTAAATTACAAAAACAAAAACAAACAAAAAACTTCAAATACAAACAATGAATGTAATAGAAATCAAAACATGCGAAACAAAAAGGTAAGGATTTATTATAGGTTATTTGAAAGGTCATTAATAAACTTAAATTACAAAAACAAACAAAAAACTTCAAATACAAACAATGAATGTAATAGAAATCAAAACATGCGAAACAAAAATGTAAGGATTTATTATAGGTTATTTGAAAGGTCATTAATAAAATATGAAACATGCAAAATCAACAATAAAATCAACCATCATAATAATAATAATCAACAATAAGACATAATCAAACTTAATAAAGTAAATCTAATAATACTTATGTCATAATACCTAATATAACATGCAAAACCAATGTTTTTCAAAATATTTAACTAAGACTAGAAAAATCAACAAATATACAATGATTTAACAATGACGAACGAACTATTAACAATGATTGTAAGAGAAATCATCAATAATGTGAAAAAAAACAGTACCTACCTACCTACCTAATGTAAATAAGAAGGTAATATAGCATCTATTATAATTTGAAAGGTCATTAAAATATGAAACATGCATAATCAACAATTAAATCAACAAACAGTAAAATAAGACATAAGTAATGCTAAACTAGGCCAGCATTTAGAGATGAAACCCTGAAAATAAAACAATGATTAGAAATAATTCAAAGTAACTTTGTACATTTGAAATAAAAAAATGACAACTGAAAAGCTACCTAAGCAAATATAGGTACACAGACGGAATCTGATTCGAAATTCCGAAACGGAATATCGATCATGTATGAAAATTTCGAACGGAAAACTATCTAAGTACCTACCGCATGTGTGGTAGGTCCATATACTGGTATGAATTTGCTGTGTTCGGAATGATCTCGTTTCGGAATTCCGAATCAGATTCCGTCTGAATGTGGCGGGCCTTACTTACTCGTAGTTGGGTTCGAACCAACCAACCGTTGATTTTGTAATAAACTGAAAGCGATGGCGTCGTGTCGAAGGTAGGTAGTAAGAATGTGTACTAATTACGTGGCATAAAATAAAATATAATTGACAAATAATAATTAACAAAATAATTACTGCTTATAATTATGAAATTCACCGAAACATGTTTTGACATGTTTATGTTTGCATAAACCAGGTTGCTGGGGGCAACGTGGGCAATAAAATAACACTTGTTTACGAACTCTGTTTTTTCTAAAGCATAGCACACAACGCCGTCGCTTAGATCTACCATTGTCATCTTTAGGGCAACTCTGTGGTATATGTATAACGGCTCCGTTTTCAGCAACTATTCCCGATCCCGAAGAAGCTAAAGGTCTACTATTACGCGGATTAACTTTCAGTTGTGCTAAAGATTCTAAAACTGATAATCTAAAATCGAAAAAGTTCATTTTATTTTGCGGTGTGCTGCGATTATACATATAAAACGCGTTCAAAAGCATCTGTTGAAAAATATGCACTATAATTTTCTTGTACCAACGCATAGACTTTGGATAAGATGAATAATATGAAAGTAATTGATCCTTACGATCAACTCCATTCATATATTTATTATATTCTACTATCATATGTGGTTTTTGGGCTGGAGTGCGCCTAGCCCCCCTCAAAGTTCGGCTTCGAGTCGGGACCATCTGTCCGCTATGTTGCGTAGAGATGGTTATGACTTGTCGTCGATCATTAAAGTGGGCTACGCAAACCCCCCTGTTATTAAATTTATAATTACACGTTCCTTTAGGTATACGCTCCGTAAGAAATTCTGGGTTTCCAGCCCTTTTGGATCTCAAAGTGCCCGTAATGTATGTGTTTTGGGCCAAAAGCGATTCGGCCAATGGAACACTGTTATAATAGTTATCCATATACACAGAGTAGCCCTTGTTAAGATAACTATGTAGCAGAAGCATCACAACCTTATTTGTGTGACCTCTGCCACCAACAAGGGGATCAGAAGCACCCTTATATAAATGAATTTTGAGGCAGAGCCCTTCAGCATCAGTCAGTACATAGAGTTTTATTCCGTACTTATGACGTTTATTCTTTAGGTACTGTCTGTTGCGAAGTCGTCCACGCCACAATACCATACTTTCATCTATACTCAAATTTCGCATGGGTGTAACCAACTCGCGCATCTTATTATTAAAATAATCTAGAAGAGGCTGAGTGTATCGCAAAATTAAATCAGTATATTGATTTTCATCTTTAAAACTCAAATTTCTTAATAATAACAAAAATCTATCGCGGCTCATAAAATTAGCAAAAGGTAAATTCCACATATTACCGGTTTTCCAATAATAATTTAAACGATTAATTTTTATATGTCCCATATGAAAAAGCAATGCCAAAAACGTTCTTATTTCGTCTGTGTTGGTTCTGACCCATCGCGAAATTCGACTATGCGGGCCTACACTCTCAAGCTCGACGCCAATAGCGTGCGTATTAATGCTTGATACAAGCAAAGATAGAAATTCCATAGTAAAAAATAAGTTGAAAAAATCTAAAGGGGACTTAGCTGAATTTATTTGGTACACTGGCTCTGCGGTGAACGGAATATTGCGGAGAGTGTTCTCATCCGTCCACTCGATGTCGGGATCCTCATCTTCCGAACTCGAAGCGGAGTCGGGGCCATCAGATTCCGAGAGCCCATCGCCGGATGCAATATCACCCATCACTTCATCATCGCCATACCTCTCTCCTCCACTTTAACAGAAAAGTGGATTTGAATAAGTATAGGCTAAATTAAAACACTTCACTAGCACATTTCACTTTCACTTTAATTCAATACCAAATAACTTACATGCTCACACCGTCATCACGAAACAAACGGTCAAGCTCGCGGTCAACGTTGTCGGACATAGTTCCAGTTGTTGATCTTCTTCGGCCAAAGGACAAGACACGACTAACACATAATTTCAAAAATGCCATTAGGCAGCCGCAGTACCTACTAGTGATGGGACTCGAATCAAAAAAATGTAAATCGAATCGATTCGAATTACCTGTAATTAGTTCGAATCGTTGATTTGGATTTAACAATGATTCGACTCGATATAATGATTACGATTACTCGAATCAATAACAATATCGTAAATTTACTAAATATAGTTAAAGAAATTAAAAACTTTTAACGAATATCAAACGGGAAGTATTTAATCGGGTAACAATAAATTCCCATTTTAGGTGACAAAAATACTGAATATTTATAGCTGAAATACTAAGTGAACTGAGGGCGACTACAAAATGGGTGACTATAAAATACAAATTAACTAGTTATTCAGCACGGGTTACCAAATTACTATTTGGGCGACAACCTTAGAGCACACAAAACGTTTAAAATTTGGCATATATTTTATTAAAAAAGGTGACTATTATCCTAATCGAGATGACAAAAATGCCATGTTGAGCAGCTTAAATCAGATATATATAGAGTTACCTACTTGGTATAATAGTAAATAGTTGCCATTTTTGTCACTCATTTACAATTTTCACTGCTAACTTAAATTATTTATCTCCCACATGTTTCCGCCTGTACAGTCTTACACTGCACATAACTAAACCTACTTCTTTTTAGCTTACGCTGCGGCCCACATTTGGAAGCCGCGTGGATTGTTTACTTTATTATTTAATTATAATTTCATTTTAGTGCTTAACTAACTACTATAGAGAAAGGTACAGCCACCTTAATTAACTATTTGTTTACATATTTATCGGCAATATAACTTTGACTGTGGATCGTGGTTTCTCTGCTGCACTCCTACAACATCAACTTATCTTATCAACTACCTAAGCTTCAAATGTATAGTGGACACACCATACATTTAATGGTCCTTCGAGTTTTAAATTTGAAGAGGATTTAACGGTCCTTCGAGAATAAGGACTTGGTGTTTTAGTGTTTCTTACTACAGTAGCGAATCGGTGCGGCTGGCCTCCCACAAGCGGGTCTCACCAGTCGTATTGAGACAGGACGCACATACTGTATACAGAGTACTAGAGCACCGAGTTACTGAACAACGACCATATCAATTCGGAGGGGAACAAGATTTGTTTCGGATTCTGAAGATTTGGATACGTGAAGACTACAACCAGATAAGTGGTTTTCGCTACACCTGCTAAACTACTTCACACCTGTCACCGTCAACTACGTGCTGGTCTGTGAGTTTTTTAGTCAACTAACTAACTAACTATCAACTACTTATTATCAACATGAGCAAACTAGAACTTCAACAAGCTTGTTTCAACAACATCAAGTTCCTGTGTACTAACTACAGCAAGGATTCCGCGTCGAGGAAGAATGAGGAATACCTGAACAAACGTTTGGAATCACTTGAAAATCAGTGGTGTGATTTCGACGAAAGACACGCTCAACTTATTTTGGAAGTGGACGATAAAAACATCAACTATTTTACGGATGACATCTACAACAAAACAAAAGAAATGTTCATGAAAACTAGAGCTGACATTATGAAGAGGCTGGAACAAATAAATGATCAAAAACGGGAGGTAAATTTCGATCTTACGGATGTACCTGCGGAAGAGAACTCAGATGATTGCCAGCACCTACTCACCAAGCAGGAATGCAACTTTAACGCAATCGATCGTGTCATGTCAAAAATTAACATGCAACTTATTTTTGAGAAGTGGGAGCTGGAAGAAAATCTAGCGCTTTTGAAGTCCAAGTGGGAGCCCATCGACAAACTGCACTGGGTGATAGATTTTCAACTGAAGGGGTGCCATGAACAATACTATGATATGTACAATAACATCGAACAAAAATACGATGAATTGCGTAAGAAGATCAATAGCAAAATTTATTCGACCATCCACTATCAACAGTCAGCACCGAGATTAGAAATACCAGAATTCTCAGGGAGCTACCAGCAATGGATTTCATTCAAGAATCTATTCCTGGAAACTATCAACAACAACCCTACTATCAACCCAGCTCAGAAAATGCAATATCTAAAAACAAAACTTAAAGGAGAGGCGGAGCGACTTGTGCAACATTTAAACATAAGCGCCGAAAACTACACTTCTTGTTGGGATATATTATCTCAGCGCTATGATAACCGTCGGCTCCAATTCACATCTTTCATGAACGCGATGCTTAATCTTGCCAGCATCCAGCATCCAGATGCCTACAACTTAAAGAGGATGCATGACGTAATCACCGAGAGCTTGAACGGGATCTCTAACATTGGAATTGACACCGCGACATGGGATCCTATTATTGTGCATTTAATGTCACAAAAACTTGACTCAACAACTTACAATGAATACATGAAAGATCTTCAAAACCATCGAGAGCTACAAAACTTAAGCGATTTTATGTATTTCCTGGAAAGCAAGTTTATGGCTTACGAAACAATGAAAACTGCAAAAAGAGAGACCATCACCTCGCAGAAACCAACTTACTCAAGATCATTCAACACAAATACTTTCGCTAAGAAAAATAACTACGAGTTTTCGAAGCCTGCAGCTAAAAGTTATCATACGAGCTACGGTCAATGCCCGTGCTGCGATGGAAATCACGTGCTTATGCAATGCACTAAGTTTATTGACATGGACACAACGCAACGCAATGACACAGTGACGAAATTGCGACTCTGCAAAAATTGTTTGTTCAGTCACGGAAACAACGAATGCAAGTCAACAAAAACATGCAAAGAATGTAACATGAAACATCATACTTTATTGCACAATTTCCACAAAAAGCAAATAACATCAAATGGAAAAAACACCACTATGAGTCGTCAACAGCAATCTTCATCTCAATCTTCATCTGCAACTAATCAACTAAGCTCCAATCATCTCTCAAACAACAACACTGAAATCTTACTAACAACGGTACAACTCGAGGTAAAAGCTATGGATGGCAGTTACACAACGCTCCGGGCACTTTTGGATCAAGGCTCCCAAGTCAATTTGATAACGGAAAATGCTGCACAGAGGCTGCGCCTACCTAGAAAAAAGCTCAACGCTACAGTCTCAGGAATCGGCTCAGTTTTGGGAGATTGCAAAGGACTACTTCATCTCAGCTGTAAAGCCATCCATTCAGACTATAATTTTGAAACTCAAGCTCTTATTATGAAGAAACTCACAAACAACCTACCAAACTCAACTTTTGAAAACACAAACTGGCCGCATTTGCAGAACTTGAAACTGGCAGACCCGGAATACAACATCTCACGTGGCGTCGATATCTTATTAGGCGCTGACATATATTCCGAAATCATCCTGGAGGGGGTCCTTAAGGGCAGCAACGACTCTCCTGTGGCTCAACAAACACAACTAGGATGGATTTTATGCGGAAAGATGAAAACTTTAAACTGTTACGTGTCCTTGATAAACATGGAAGAGCTCACTAGATTCTGGGAAAACGAAGATATTCAAAATTCAAACGAAGTATCCAAGGACGAACAATGCGAAACATTTTACAAGGAAACTGTACGGCGGGCCTCAGATGGGAAATACGTCGTTAAAATGCCTATTTGCCCAGACTACAAGGAGAAAATAGGCAATTCAAGATCTATTGCAGCATCCCAATTTTTCCAACTGGAAAAAAGGCTACAAAAACAACATAAACTCGCAGCTATGTACAAGGACTTCATCAAAGAATATCAAGATTTAGGTCACATGATACCTTCATCTCAAGATTCAAGATCAAGTACCGAGTGTTATCTTCCCCACCACGGCGTCCTGCGTGAAAATTCTGAAACAACAAAGCTCAGGGTGGTGTTCAACGCGTCTCAGAAAAATTCATCTGGATACAGCCTAAACAGCCTCCTTGAAAAGGGTCCCAATCTACAAAAGGACATACAAACTTTAATCATCAAGTGGAGAACTTACGAATTTGTCATCACCGCAGACATTGAGAAAATGTATAGATGTTTGTGGCTTGATGAAGAACAGCAACATCTGCAAAAAATCATATGGCGAGACTCACCACAAGACCGTTTGCAAGAGTTCCAACTCCGCACAGTGACTTATGGTAGCAAGTGTGCGCCCTGGTTAGCCATGCGCACCTTGAAGCAGCTGGCTGAAGACGACGGTGACAAATACCCTGCCGCTGCGAAAGCTCTAGCAAATGAGTTTTATGTCGATGACGTATTGAGCGGCCACAGTACACTACAAGGAGCAGTAAACTTACGCGACTCACTTATCAAACTACTAAAAGGCGGCGGGATGAATCTTCGTAAATGGGCCAGCAATCATCCTGGTTTACTTCAAGGCTTATCAGAAAGTCAAATTTCAACCAACATAAACTTTGATTTCAAAGATGAGACCTCAACTAAAACTTTGGGCCTTTCTTGGAACCACAGCTCTGACTCATTCTGCTTCAACTGGCCTGTGAAAGAAAACTCAACACGAACACTTACCAAGAGATTTCTTCTCTCCGAGATTTCAAAAATCTTTGACCCACTCGGCTGGCTTTCTCCTATAACGATTACAACAAAACTTATATTCCAGAAGATATGGATAAGCAAACTTAACTGGGACGAAGAAGTGCCTGAAAACATAAAAAAGGAATGGATTAAAATAAAATCTGAACTACACAACATTAAGAATATTTCATTGAAAAGATGGGTCGGCAACACAAACAAAAACATTGAACTAATAGGCTTTTGCGACGCCAGCGAAAAAGCCTACGCCGCCGTTATATACAGCCGTGTGATAAACAATCAAGGTCACCCTGTTATCACATTGCTTACGTCACGAACAAGAGTAGCGCCGCTGTCACAAAAAACCAGCCTGCCAAGATTAGAACTTAATGGCGCGAAACTGCTAAGCGATTTGATGGAAAAAACTAAACAAGCCCTTAGCGACTACAACGTAACAACAAGCGCATGGTGTGACTCACAAGTTGTGTTAGCATGGATTCAAGGAGAACCAACAAGATGGGATGTTTACATCGCTAACAGAGTGAGGAGCATCAACCGCGTCATCCCCGCCGCGCAGTGGCGTTATGTAAGATCAGAACAGAATCCCGCCGACTGCGCTTCGAGAGGACTACCACCGAGCAAACTATCAACTTTTAACTTATGGTGGAATGGACCTGATTTTCTAAAGGATATAAAGCAAGAGGCGAACTCGGAAAACACAACAAAAACTTTTGAAACCGACATGGGCTGCATACATCACATTCAAGCTGAAAGCTATTCAAAAAATAATCACGAAACATTTATGACCACTTTACTAAACAAACATAGTTCAATGACTTTAGTTACAAAGGTCGTTGCATGGATGTTACGTTTTATTACCTACACTCGTAATAAAATGAAACCTGAAACGCACTACCTAACTGCAAAGGAAATGAGCGCCGCAAACGAAATAATTGTGAAACATATTCAACAAATTTATTTTAATGAAGAATACAAACAACTTTCGAATAACAAATCAGTATCCAAGAGGAGCCCTATACACAAACTGGACCCCTATCTGGACGACAAGAAAGTGATTCGTGTGGGAGGACGACTAAGAAACTCAAACTTGCCGCTTCAAATGAAAAATCCTGTGATCGTACCTCATAAGGGCCGCTTCACACAACTACTTATTGAGCAGAGCCATCTTACAACTTTACACGGTGGAGCCCGGCTTACACTGAATCACCTCAGACAGCGCTATTGGATCGTTGGCGGCAATAGAGCGGTAAAAACTCAACTTCGACGCTGCATACGCTGCCACCGTTTCAAAACAATGGACAACAATCAAGTGATGGGAAACTTACCAAAACAAAGAACAACCCCGTGTCGACCATATACACACACGGGGGTCGATTATTCTGGATTCGTCGAGGTCAAGCATAACAAGGGCCGCGGAGTCAAAACATCCAAGGGGTATATTGCTGTATTCATCTGCATGACCACCAAGGCCGTCCACATCGAACTAGTCTCGGACCTCAGCACTGAAACATTCATCGCAGCTCTGCAAAGGTTCTGTGCCAGACGCGGCACGCCTAAACATATGTACTCAGACTGCGGTACAAACTTCATTGGAGCAGCCAAAATACTACGTTTAGAGTTTGAAGAATTTAAGAAAATCTTAACACCTAAATTCTACAACGAGCTCGCGAAACTGGAAATCGAGTGGCACTTCAACGCTCCAGCATGGCCGAGCGCGGGTGGCCTATGGGAGGCCGCCGTGAAGTCGATGAAGCACCATCTTAAACGTGTCATGGGGGAGCAAAAACTAACTTACGAAGAGTTCAGCACTCTGCTAGCGAAAGTCGAAGCGTGCCTGAACTCCAGACCCCTGTGCCCTCTAACTGAAGACCCTGAAGAATACTTCAATTGCTTGACACCCGGACACTTTCTAACTGGCAGTCCAATTTTATCGCTACCGCTATCAGACTACAGTGACAAGAATAATATAGATATTCGCAAACGTTGGCAACTTATAGAACACATGCTACAACAGTATTGGAAAAACTGGTCCAATGACTATCTGACTCAACTACAAAAGCGGAGCAAATGGAACATCCCAACTAAAAACATCAAAGAAGATGAAATAGTCCTTGTCAAGGACAATAATCAGCCCCCTGGGAAGTGGGCTCTTGGACGTGTTTTGGAGACTCATCCGGGGTCCGACGGCTACGTTCGCGTCGCAACTGTCAAAACGCAAAATGGAGTGATAAAACGACCAATAGTCAAACTATCACCATTACCATTAGAAACTGAAACAAAGAACTCTATAAATTAAGACGATAATAACAAGACAAACAATAACAAACGTCACAAGCCGAAGAAAAATAAGTCTTCATTTTTAATTACAATATTATCTTTATTTACATCTATGACTGGATCATATTGCACCGATGGCACGCGCGCCACAAGCGCCGGCGCACCGGCTCAGATTACAAATCTAGAACCCGAGCGCCCCATGTATTATGACACAATTGGAAACCTACAGATGATTCACGACGAGTGGCTGTTAATTATGTACTATAACTTGACTACATATTGGGACTACAACAAAGTGAGAAAATTATGCCATCAAACTAAACCGAAATTAGTTGTGACGTATGCACATTACGTATTATATGCAACGATGACGTCACGACTCATACTTTGACATCTTCTGGAATCGTCACCTTATCGCAAGGATGCGCGCTGCAGTCCAAGGATATGACGATCGTCGCTCACAGCCAATACAACAGCCAGATAAGAGTTGACTACGAGTTACCAACAACAACTTTAAACACTTCAATCAACAAAATAGTGCACCTGACGAACTACAACGTCTCTGAGTTCCACCCAGCAACAACTCAGGAACTAGATCAGATAGAAAAGAAGCTCGCCGTGCAGAAGAAACTTGAGACCCAACTACCGTCTCCAATTTCATCACATGACCTACACCAATACGTCATTAGTTATTTCTTACTAGCTATCGCAATAACAACCTTTTTTGTGGTAGTTGGGAGGAAATACTGTCGTCGCAAGAAAAACGGAAAGAACCCAACCACGAACAAGCAGCAAAATGAAGACATAGAGCTGCAAACGATGAGTCGGCGTCCCCGCCAAGATGGAATCACTGAGGAACCTTCAAACCTCTACGCGCAGGTGGAGCCTCGGCCAGAGAGAGGACGCAGATGTCACACTGGAGGAGAAGCGAACATCGCATTCAATTTTGACTAATTTTATTTAGAAGATTGTTTGTAATGGATGTACTTTTCCTTATAGCTATTTTTATTATTCTTTGCTAATTTTTTAATGTTTTTTCTTTTGGGGTTGCCAAGATGTACAGTCTTACACTGCACATAACTAAACCTACTTCTTTTTAGCTTACGCTGCGGCCCACATTTGGAAGCCGCGTGGATTGTTTACTTTATTATTTAATTATAATTTCATTTTAGTGCTTAACTAACTACTATAGAGAAAGGTACAGCCACCTTAATTAACTATTTGTTTACATATTTATCGGCAATATAACTTTGACTGTGGATCGTGGTTTCTCTGCTGCACTCCTACAACATCAACTTATCTTATCAACTACCTAAGCTTCAAATGTATAGTGGACACACCATACACCGCCTGTTTTACGCATTTTTTGTAATCACAGGTTAGTCGCCCGTTTAGTTACTTTGTATCCCATTAACAGTCGCCTTTAATTATTTCCAGTCATCCAATTAATTAATTTTCATATTAAACTTCCTTCTCAGCCCCTAAAGTAAGCTTGCTAAGCTATCAAATATTCGAATCGAAGTGATTCGAATCAGCCAATCAATTCGAATCAGCCCCCCTAGCCAAAGTTACATTTGCAAATTTTCGTTATCGCTTCGCTTCGAAACATGTATGGATTTGATGTTTTAAAATTCGATTGTTAACGAAACCTTATGTCAATCCCATACATGTTTCGAAAGCGAAGCGATAACGAAGATTTGCCAATGTTACTTTGGCTAGGCCCTCAGATGATGACTCGAATCAGCATAATACTCAATCGAATCGAACTTGGATTGACGTAATTCGAATCAATTATGATTCGAGTCCCATCACTAGTACCTACCCTTTGAGTGGGGGCATGGTTTTTTCATTGTCTTTTGATAAACAATAGGAAAAAAGGGTGACGACATCGACAAGTAAAGGAGATAAGACTTCTAAGATTCCTATTGTCTGAGCGTCTGTTAGCCGGTCGCAAGACAAAAGAGGTGACTGGTGCCGACTTGTTGATAAAAATGACAAAAGGAATTTTACCTAGTTAGATTGTAAACCAGATTGTAAACAAAGGTTATTTGTGCACGCAGGTGCATAGGCAAAATAATTTCGGCCTGTTGTAAATATTTGTGTTACCTATTGAAGTTAACATGTGGTGTTTTATGCTTTCTTGACATTACATACCTACCTTCTGTCAATATCGTAATTTAAATAATAGTAGCATACGACAATAGGAGCATACGGAATCCGATTCGGAATTCCGAAACGGAATTCCGAATCAGATTCCATTTGTTTGTAAATTTGTGAACACTACCTGCTTTCTACCGTGGTCAGATAGAGTGTACCTACTCACAGTTGTACGTCAAAGTCGCAGGCTTTTTTTCTAATATGAATGTTAATAAAAAAAATACTCATTACCTTAATAATTTTTGGTTGAGACTGAGATGTCGGTCAGACCTTATAATAACCCGTCTGTGATGAATGACATGACAGCAGCTGCTGGCTGGATATCTACAACCTAGGTACTTTCTAACCTTTTGTGTTTCTCTATAAATATTCAGCTTTACTTAGGTAGGTACCTATCTACTTTTAAAGCTGAAGTGATTTATCATTGCCTGCCAGCCAGCTGCCAGCTTAGCAACAGCTTTCATTCCTGTGTATGTTGTGTTGGCTTTTTTAAATGCTAACAAAATATTATATTACAAAAAAGAATAGTTTTACAGCACCTTCCAGGATAATAAATGTGTTTTAATTATTTTAGGTGTTGGTGATTTGGCTGCTTGATTTAACTGTAGCTTTACTAACATTTTTTGTATGGACAGAGACTATCATGATGATGACCTTGAAAACATTTATATTTAATAATTAAATACCTAGTCTAATATTTTAAGACCCTTGCTTTTATTTTAATTGTGGACCCAGTAAATTTGATAATGCACAAAATATGAAAGCTTATTTTTTATCTCCCAACATTATTATAATTATGCTCATGGTAAGGTTTTTGTTGTGATAGTTTTGATATTGGATATTGTTTGGTTGCTTAGATAAGAAATTTATAATGATAATAACCTACTTAATCAATTTAGTTTTTATTTAAGAAATATAGATTTAAATAATTTATATTTACTGGCACATTATGTTTTTATTTAAATGAGGTTCTTGAAAAAATTGTCTGATGATCGACCAATTAATTCCTCGATTTTACCTATACCTACTTACCTAGGTACCTACTTCTTTAGGCAAAGATCTTGGATATTTAAAAATAACACTATAACTTTTATAAAATTAATTTATTTTTCAATTCATTGTGTTCTCGCGGGGCCGTGTCAAAGTATGTGATTATTAACTATAATCACGGCCCCGCGATTTCTGCCACATAATTTTTTGCCTTCGCAGCTCTTTCGGCATATTAATCGGGATTGGCGGTGAGGGTTTCTGATGCAGCGCAATTACTGGCAGCGGCTGTGGGCAGCTCCGCCATCTGACATGCCACAGCCGCTGGTCCCGCCGGTGCTCGCGCATTGTCATAAGTATTATTTTAATACTTATATTAATGCACAAAATTCAGAAAACAAGTTATTCTAACTTCAAGGTGAAAAGCAAGTAGGTAGGTACTTACGTTTTTTGCCGTGGCTTTGCGCCTGCGCCCCAGGCCCAAAACACCGCCACCGTCGCCGCCGCAATCAGTTCTTCCATTCTAAAAAAACGCCAGCCAAAGTTTTAGGTTAGTATTACTTTTCTATTTCTATGATTACATGTTCTAGGTAAGTAATACGTATTTAGCCACTCAAAATGAGAAACTTGTTTCATTTTACTATCACCATTAAGATATTTTTGGTTGCAAGAACTTACTTTTTCCTAAGACACCTCAGCTTGCACTCGGAGTGTAGGATTGCGTTCAGAACGTTTGAGCGTGGTTGTTTGGTTGTTTTATAACTCGAACTAAGGTGTTTTTTTTTTTTTTTAGTCTGGCCTCTTCCGTTTTCCACAGAAATTCCGCCAACGTCCCGTAATGAGAGATACACGATGATTTGGGGTAAATGCTCGGTAATTTTGAAGTTTTCCTTCCTTGACGCTCTAAGGTTTGGAACGACCAAGAACTTTAAATGTCAATGTCAATACAAATTCTTCATTTTCCATTTGGAATACGAATAATTTAAACTTTTCTTTATACTAAATCAAATAAAATCCGTTTTTTGAGGATCTACCATGATTATTTTAAAAATTAGACATAAAAACATCAAAAATACAAAATAATGTCAAATGACATTGACATTTTTTCTATAGACAAACGTCAGAGCGTTTTACAACCATCATTTTTGATGGTTGTTTGGTTGCAACGCTCTGACGTTTGGAACGACACGGTTGTGTCAACCGAACGTCACGCTCAAATGTTTGGAACGCCGTTAGAGCGTTCGGTTGTGGTTAGGTTGCACTCGGAGTGTAGGTTTGGAACGCGCCTCTGGTTTGGAACGCGCCTCTGTAGTGATCTGTGACATGAAGTGACATGTCATGTCATGTCAACTTTTGAATAAAAAACCTACTTAACTGTTGCTTTGAATTATTTTCCCAATCGTGTAAAATCTAAACTACGTGACATTGGCGGAATTGTGCTTAGACCACAAAGCAAGCAAGAAGAAGAAGAAAAAACATTGCTATGGGTAATGCGTAAGTATCCAAATGTTTTTATTCATGTTTTAATTAATGTTCAAGTACTCTTTAAATATTTGTTCATTAACCAACAGTTGGAGTTGGAGGCGGCGCCGGTGGGACTGGAAGGCCATGGTGTGTGGTGGCTCAGGTGGCTGTGCTACGGAAACACCCCAACAACCTATGTAAGATACTTTTTGTTGTAAATTGCAAGAATGATAAAGAAATCCCCAAATTGGTTTTATGGTTATTCTTATGAAACAAACAATGCTTATCTATATAATTCTTTTTCTGCAGATACCAGCAGTTACAGGAGCCCGATGCAGAACAGCTCCTCTGCATGATTTTAAAAATGAAGAAAGTAAGTTCTATTTCATATGTAGGTACAAATGTGTAATATGGTTTGTTTATTTTCCTGTTCTGAATTGTAATTTTTTCTCATTAGGAAATCGAAGACCTTCAAAAAAAGGAGATATGCTGTTGCGGGAGGGATGGGCATGGAGAGGGCTACATGCAAATGAGGTGAGATTTTAGGTTTAACTAAATATTATCACAAACCTTTTTTAGGGTTCCGTAGCCTAATGGCAAAAAACCGGCCAAGTGCGTGTCGGGCCACGCGCAGTATGGTTCCGTAGATACAATATCATATACCATACCTTATTTAATACCACTATCATTTTTCAACTGCAAAAATTACTTTGTTTTTCATAGAGTTTGTATAACTGACAAAGCTATATTTTCGGTTTTGAAAAAAAATATGCTATATCTCTAAAACTAAAAAACAATGTTATTTCTGCAGACGAAAAATGATAGTGGTATTAAAATATGGTATGGTATAAATAAGGCAACTACGGAACCCTACTGCGCGTGGCCCGACACGCACTTGGTCGGTTTTTTGTTAAAACTAAAATATTATTTTTGCAGGCCCTTCCCTCCACCAAGGCTTCCCGACCAGATAACTATCTACGAGGAATGGCTGCAGGAGCGCCTGCAATATGAGGAGCCCTGGTGAACACCAGGGCTCCTCAAGTTAATTAAATGAACTTTTCAAATCAATATTAGTTTTTCATTTCACTCCTTTTCCCGCCATTCCGTTGTTATTTGAGCGTCGAAAATGAATAGAAATCCATCCATGTCACAGGAAATGTAGGTACGTGAGCGTCTGTTTGCCGGTCACAAAACAAAGTTTGTTATTTGTAAGTTTACAATCTAACTAAGTACCCACTTAAATTCCTTTTGTTATTTTATCAACAAAGATTTTGACCTGTCAAACCTGGTTTGACAGGCCAGGACACAGGACAAAAGTGTTTACCGTTGATAAAATGACAAAAGGAATTTTAGTACCTAGTTATATTGTAAACTTACAAATAACAAAGGCTATTTTTTGTGCTACAAGCACGCAGGCATAGACAAAAGAATTTCAGCCTGTTGTAAATATTGTTGTGTAAAGTCGCTTAGATAGTGTCGCCCTTTTATCTCGCCGCCTTTGCACGCGCCGCTTCTTGTCAAAGGATGCCGCCTGCGGCGTACACCCGCAATTAAATTTATTGCTGGCTAAGTACGGTCGACGGCACGTTGGGCTTTCACAACCTGTCAAATTTCTTCAACCATTTTTAATTAACTTAATTAAGTTTCAAAATTCATTGAAGATTTTTGACAGTTTTGTATAGCTTGATATGCTGCTGACTGTACTGTACATAATGTATGGAAAATTCAAACGTACCGATTAAGTTTTTTTTTATTTAACTTTTTTGTGGTAAGTAAGGTATATTTAGCGACGATATTATCTAAGTTACAATAGTCTTCTGTCAATGGCTCATCACCTTTTACAAAATACTGTTTTTTCTGACGTAGAGGCGTTAGTTGTTGAGGAGTTCTCCTGGTACTTCACTATCAGTTCCACTTCACCATATGCATTATGACGAACATCAATAGCCTAGCAACCATATTAAAGTAATCGTATCGCACCAGTGAAATACTTAGTACCTATTGAATAGTTCTGGTGATCATCTAGGGTCTTCATCATCAGTTCCACTTCACCAAAATGGTACTTTTCGAAAGCAAATGTACGAGTTGCTTAAGAAAATACCAAAATCGATATAGGTGTGCCTATAATATTTGAAGAGTTCCCTTGATTTCTCCAGGATCCCATCATCAGATCGTGATCTTATGACAATGTGATCAATCTGTAACTATATACTTTCAAACAAAAAATAATTTTTAAAATCGGTTTGAGATTGACAAAGTTATGAGGTAACAAACATAAAAAAATAAAAAATTCTCGAACTGAGAACCTCCTCTTTTTTGGAAGTCGGTTAAAAAGTAGATAATATTGTGTGCCCATCGTTAGTGACAAGGTTGCGTTTTTTTTAATTATAATAAGTGTCAAATGTGATCTAGTAAATTAGCCCTATAAAAATGAAAATCAATATAATATATTACATACGGAAATAATTTTCCTCCAGTTAACAATAGATGGCGCTGAACGATTCTAAATCGCAGTATAGAGTCGCTTCTTTTTTTTCTATATAGTGTTCGGGTAATTTTTACTTGGTATGATTTTGTATATAAGATAATTATTTATTTATATTTACATTTAAATCAATTTCATCAATTACACTCACTGTTGCCATTGCAGCTCTCTCACTTGCTGCTAATTTTTGAGTTGTGGTCAGGCCCTATACAGTCTGACCACCATAATACATAAAATATTGCACTGAGTTTTGAGTTAGACATAACATAGGAATTAGGTACCTACTATCATAGTAGAATCAAATAAGTAAGTTATATTAAATTATATATACAAATAATAGGTATTTGTTTGTTTGTGTTCCATATCGTTATCGACTCTCGTAGCGCATTCGTGCGCACATGCGTCACATCAAATGGACTCTACTCGCATGTCCATGAGCACAGCTGTTTGACTAACACCGACTCACGCCTAGCGTCCACGCGCACAATTGTTGCGCCAGGGCCCAACTCACTTAGTCGGTCCGTTAGCACACGCGGTGCAATTTATCACTGGACAAACGCGTGTGCTATGGACTCGCCTAGCACAGGGAGCTCAGCAGATAACGGTACCGTGCGAATTTAGGTCAGCAGCCATAGTGTGAGACCTGTGTCTAAGTTATGTTTATTGCCGGCAGCTGAGTGATGTTTTGTGTTGTAATTTTTTTATAAATTTAGTTTTTATAATCTTAAAACTTATATTCTTACGGTGGGCGGTTGTGTATTATGTTTGTGTGTTAAACTATGTTAAGAACAATTTGAGATTGTTCTTGGTTGACATTAGCTGTCACTTGTCACGATCCTCGCTCGCGCCTTTTTTCTGTACAAGATTGATTTATGTAAAACCTAAAATATATATTGTTTTTCTACAGTCCATTGCCTTTTTTATTAGTTCAGACCTTAAACAGTGACCTTGACGTTTTGACCTTTGATGACCTTGACCTTTGGTGACCTTTACCTTTTGACCTTTGGTGATCTTGACCTTTGGTGACCTTGACCTTCGGGAGCGTCCGGATTCCGAATCTGTGTTTTGGAGGTTTCCTTCTTTTGCTCAAAATTATCTATTATCTTTAAACGCAATTTTTCTAAGAAACTATAATGTTTACGAAAAAAGTAACAAGAGTAAAAGTTCTTTAGTTTTGTCCAATCTAACCGAAACAATCATAAAAAGTTTACAATATCATAAAACGAAAACATCTCAAAATTATTGTCTTTTTTTCTTGCGCACCCTTTGGGTCACTCCAACCAAAAGGAGCAGCAGCAGTATCTATTAAATTTTTTGATGCGGAATTCGAAAATGGTTAACGGTAAGTTTACAAAATGTTTCATGTGAATTTTGTTATATTACTTTAGTCTATCGATTTCCCCAACTCAATGCACACCAAACCAACCCATCTATTTACAGAATGGAAAGTTCATTTTAAAACTTGATCATGATCATAGCTGTATCATAAATCTCATACAACGTAGAAGTCTTTGTAAATCTCTAATCATTACTGTGTAAACTCAGTTTGGTAGTCGTATCGCATTGCAACGTTTGTTAATACATTCACAATCATTTATTCACGTTAAATTATAATACCTATAACATTTAGTATAAATAAATAGGCATCCAATCAAACATGATGTTTTTATACCTAAACTTCATGTGTTCTTTATTTATCAACAGGAAATTCTCAGTTACCAGCTACAAAATGATTGTGGGCTGAACTGACAGATGCTCTCAATGGAATGGGAGGTGTTCGTAAGACACAGAAAGATTGTTTAGTGGTTAGTAAGTAGTGCTTCGTGAACTTTTAAAATTTGAATCATATTCATAACCAACCTACTTTACCCGCTTGGATATTTAGTAGTTGTTAAATGTATAATCTAACTTTTTCAGACATAGGTACAAGTTATTAGCACGCAGGGCAAAGGCAAAGATGCGCACACAGCGTGCATCTATGCAAAGGACTGGAGGAGGTCCTCCAGCAGATATCTGCTTGACTGATCTAGAAAAAAAACATTAAATATAGAGGGGACATCAACTATACATATATGGATTGCCTGGAGCTGTGGAAGCTGTAAGTTATTGAACTTAATTTTTGTAAGCTCTTTAATAGACATAATAAGTATTTTAACATCTTATGTTTTTCATAATTTCATCAATCATCATTCATCATCATCACATGTGTTCATGTTGAGAACTACATATTAATATCATAAAGATGTTAAGATAAATAATATATATGAAAAAATACTAGAAAAGCGACTGACCCGTAGCACATCAGACGGGATCCTATTTGAGGTGCTACGGGTCAGTCGATATATTTTCTAATACCTATATTAATTATCCTTATATAAAAATAGCATTGTGAATACCTAAAATCTAAAAATTAAATAACCATAAATATGTCCTTTTTAATATGAACGGAAAACCTTGATTGTTGACTTGTAATTTTTTTACACGTTTCAGACACGTCCGTGCCCTCGCTGGACCATCCTTTAGCGATGACACCATCATCCGTCAGCTGTGGACGAGGAGATTACCAGATCAAGTACGAGCAATCCTCGCATCCCATCCAGACCTGTCATTAGAAAAACTTGCTGACCTGGCGGACACATAATTGAAGTTTTTAGCCCAGCCCAAGTGGCAACGGTGGCATCACGTGCAGACACTAGTGTACCGGCTCCAAGTACTTTTAAACAAAGATTTGAGAAAAGGTTGGATGATCTCTGTAAGCAAGTAGCCAGCCTCACCAGCCGCCGCTCCTCTAGCCGACGCCGTTCTTCACCTGCACAACGACCCCGGGATGCAACTCCTAACAAGCGAATGTGCTGGTATCACCAAAAATTTGCAGAAAAAGCTACCAAGTGTACCAAACCTTGCAGCTGGTCTCAGGAAAACGCCAACAACAGTCAGTAGCGGCAGCGACTGATTGTTTGTCTCCCGGCCGCCGATTATTTGTAACAGACAGAAGGTCCAGACACCAATTTCTAGTAGATACTGGTTCGGACCTGTGCTGCTATCCCCGTCAGTACGTGAAACAATCACTACTCTCCGAGGACTACAATCTCAGTGCAGCCAATGGGAGCACCATCAAGACCTACGGCAACGTTCCGCTGAGTCTTGACCTTGGGCTTCGCAGAAATTTTTCCTGGAATTTTGTCATTGCAGATGTTAGCGCCCCAATCATCGGCTCCGATTTCCTGAGTCATTACAACTTGTTACCGGATTGCCGCAACAAGCGCCTCATCTACCCCTGCCCAACCGTTGTTTGGTAGCCGCCATGTCCAAAGAAATGGAGTGAAGCCAGAACTTTTATATGGACAGGAATTCCGTGTTGCCTTTGCCGATTTAAGTTCTGGTGAAGGCTCTTTACTAAAAATGCGCAGTTCTTTTTGAGAGCCTGTATAACTTGGTAAACACCCCTGCAGGCACGTCGAACGGGTTGGAATGGTCCCGAATATGGCGATGCGCCAACCTTCTCGCAGCACTAAAACAAAAAAAGTTAGGTTATGTTAACTATGCTTATGCCCTAAACAAGAAAAGCAAAGTTACTAATTTATATTTCGTACTACTCATACCGTTGCCGTTCCTCATTGTTTCTTCTTTGAATGATTGCCGAGGCATAAGGAAACATTTTTCACTATTTTCTGAAGAAACTTCGCTTACGTACGGACTAAATAAGTGCGAACTTAGAAATCAACACTTCCTGGAACTTTATGTTCCTTTAACGCCGACGAACTGTCAAACTGACAGAAACGGAATAGCAAAAAGACATGCGTAGACATAATTATGTCCGAATTGGACATATAGTTTTGTGAACATAATTAATCAACAAACGCAATAGCAATAATATTAGTACGAATTTTAGACTTATTTAAGTCTGCTAATCGGCATTATTTAAGTGCGCCGAAGAAACGCAATCGGACCCATTATCATCTGACGTTTTCAATTGTAATTTAGTCAGTTGCTAAGCCCGACCTTTATATAATAAACCCTTAAATCGAAATAGAGATATTTCGTTTTATTAGCCTAACCTACACCAAGTATTAATTGTAATTTATGTTGTTACTGTTTAATATTTTTATTACCTGCCCTGCAGTGCACAAAAAAGAGCTTAAGTAGCTTAGCATTTTTAAAGTATTTCTATATTTCATATTTTTATTTGATAAAACCTAATCAGTTTACATAGCAGTGGGGCCCCATTTTTTAATTTGCCCTAGGGTCCTTGGTTACCTAGATACGTTACAAAATTTTCTTTGACTTTGCTTTAATGTTGATTAAATTTTGTTGGTGGAGCCAATAAATTACTCCGGGCTGTCAAGAAAAGTCGGCTTATCAAGAGATTCGATCAACACTTCATTAGAAAACTGCTCCAATGTCGAAGATTATGTCAATAAAAAAAATAAATCAAACCTCAAACCTCATGTCCTAATAAATAAATAATAATAATAAATATGTTTAATGTTTCAAATCTCTTGCTCATCGGGAAGCTAGTTTAGAATCGTTCGCAAAGTGGAGCAACAATCAACACACAAACAAACGAGAAAGCAACCTAATAAAAACGTTTTAATAAAATAGTAGGTCCTTAACCTGTGTTGTGATAAGTTATAATTATGAAATACAGTAAGCTGACTTGTTGATTCGTAAACATAACCGAGTTGAGTGTTGAGATCGGGAATATTTTAGAATGCCAAACTCGTTGTATGCTTACTCAAACTTATAACCGATCTCAACTCTATGGAGCGTTGACATAAGTTATAATTTCGAAATACGCGACAGCGCAGGAGTGCGTCGCCAAGTTGCGTCAGTCGTTTCCCGTCGCGCTCCCTCGCTAGTCCGCAGGCTAAACCGTTCACAATTTTCACATTGTATTAAATTGTTTATCTGTAAAAATCTAAATTCGGTAAATTACACGCAAATTATTAGTGACAATTTTGACTTTCATTTCTGCAACCTTCTGATGAGTCGATCCGTTTAGGCAGGCACCCACATACCGGACAGTGGTGAACCCGACCTTGGACACATATTTTGTGAAGAAATCTTCTTGGAAACGGCTCACGTGGGCGGTGCGGCTAGCAAGGCGGGCAACCAAGTGTAAAGGACCGTAACTACGTAATTAGTTAACAAAGTGGACACTTATCTCATTATTAAAGAGTGAACATTTAGTAATTAATTCAGTGATTTAATAAAGATGCCGGATCAGCTCCAACTTCACCAGCAAGGCGAGGCGGCAACCAACGCTATGGGAACATCGCCGTGCACTCAAATGGACTTAGCCGCAGTTTCGGTTTCGTCCCGACTGCCAGATTTTTGGACCGACCAATCAAGGCACTGGTTTATACAGATCGAGGCCATTTTAAATCCACAAAAATTGAGTGATCAAGCAAGATATGTTATTGTAATCGGCAAATTAAATAAAGAAGCAATCGGTCAAATTACAGATTTATTGATACAGCTTCCGATAGATGCTCTGAAAGAAAGACTTTTATTAATCTACGAAGAATCAGCTACTAGACAATTGAAGAAGTTAATTAGTGAAATGGAACTCGGAGACCAGAAGCCGTCCCAACTATTAAGACGTATGCGTGACCTGGCACGCGGAAAAATACCGGATCATACGCTGAGCATTCTGTGGCAGAACCATCTTCCACCAGCGACGAGAGCAGTGCTGGCAGTTTCGGAGCGCAAGAGTTTGGACAGCCTTGCGGCCACCGCAGATACCGTCATGGAAGCCACCAGACCCATGCAGATAGACGAAGTAACATCACAAGGACGAAGCGGCCAGGGCACTTCAACCATTATATTAGCAGAGATAGCGAAATTGAGTACCAGATTGGCAAATATTGAGGGACGACAGGCAGAAAGACAGACCAGGAGCTACTGTCAGTGCAGAAGAAGAGGAAGAAGCATGTCTCGAGACCGCAATTTTAGAAGAGGCCGTTCACCATCGCAAGGACCCAGCAGGCGTACACCAGACAGCCCAGATTGGCTTTGTTCTTACCACTATCGATACAAGCAGACGGAAAACTAACTGAAGTGCAAGCTGTGGCGGAAGCTTGCACTATCCAGCCATCTCACCGCCTTTGCGTCACCGACTACAACACAAGGCTGCGTTTCCTCGTTGATACAGGTGCTAACATTTCAGTTTTACCGGTTAAAAATAAATTTAATAATGTTGAAAGTTCGGATTATAAATTATACGCCGCTAATGGAACAGAAATTAAAACTTATGGTCTAAAAACGTTAGAATTAAATTTAGGTTTGCGGCGAGCCTTTAAATGGACTTTTGTAATTGCAGACATGCAACCCATTTTAGGTGCCGATTTTTTGAATAACTTTGGATTATTAGTAGACATAAAATCGAGAAAACTTATAGATAATGTGACTAATTTGAATATAAACGCAACTGTTGTACATTCCAGGGATCCCGCGGTGAAGACAGTGGACGAGAGTCATCCTTATCATTCACTATTGAGCAAGTATCCTGATATTACTAAGCCGCTTAGTTTTAAAGAACCACCTGAACATAATGTGTGCCATCATATCGAGACTAAAGGACCTCCTATTTTTGCTAGAGCTAGACCTTTGCCACCTGATAGATACAAAAAGGCCAAAGAGGAATTCAAAATTATGCAGGAATTGGGAATTTGTCGGGAATCAAAAAGTGAAGCTGCATATTTTTGCGGGCGGGCGGGCGGTGCATCTTGCATATTTTGTTTGCGGAAGTAAGCTACATATATTTCTTTTTTCAAAATGGTTTGGGACTTCCGCCAAGTGACGCCTGATTCAATCAAATATTTAAATCCTTGATTGATTTAATGATAAAGTGTTGGATGTTTCATTGTTTGATACGTATTTCAATAAATGTACACAAATTTCATAGTTTTATCAACTAAATAGGTGCACAAATTGTGAAAATATGTTAAAACATAGATTTAGTAAAATATCATATAAATTCATATATTTGGAGAACTCTGTTGTATCACGCTGTCACTGTTTCCATTCCTATTGTGAAATAATAATTGTAAAGTGTAATGTAAAAACGTAAAATTACAGCATGTTTTTGCCATTTTGATAGTCATTTTTACAAACTTAAAAAGTATCTACTTAAAATTAATTCTGGAAGGAGCTGCTGTTGTAAAATTAGTTAGAAACAAATTTAAAATTTGTAATTGTATAACTTTCAGGTTGATATTGACACCCGGTCTCCCAAAATTTACAAAATGGGTGACGAAAAAGATTGATTAAAAGGCGAGCCAGTTATAAAGGTCGGTTACCATTTTTCATTAACTATTTGAGCAGGCTAAGTGAGGAGCCATTAAGCACTAATGATATTAGAGAATTGCATATACGTATTAGCAAAATCGAGTTGTTGTACGATCAATATGATAAGGTGCAGACGCAATTGGAATGTTTAGTTGAAAATGTTGACGAACAGTTCGCTGAACGTTCTGAATTTGAGTCGAATTATTTTAAGGCAATGGCTAAAGCTCATTGTTTTTTAAGTGATGCCGATTCAATGCCAATGGTCAGTACGGGAAGCGAAAAGGGTGCCCAAGCCGGTAAGCGTCAGCTCGTTAAGTTGCCTACTATCTAGCTACCAAAATTTAGTGGCTCTTATGATAACTATATGGATACTTTTACCAGTCTCATACACAATAACGATGACATCGATGAAATTAATAATCAATTACAAAGGAGTCATCTGTTGTTTTGAAGCGATTAATTGATCAGAAGTGCGGTTGTGTGAAGAAATCGTATATATTTGACAGTTCGTAACTTACGGTTTAATTTGTCAAACGGCTAATTCTAATTGTGTACGGAGTTCATTTATGGTTTACGATTGGATCGTCAATTTTAAACGATGAGTGAATGATCTAAATGATTTTGACAGATAATTCAAATTGTGTATGTTTTTTGAGCTCATTGTCCATCAGCCATTTTTGATGTCCCCACTGCTGGGGCACAGGCCTTCCTTATGGGTGGTAAGGAGGATGGGCCATAACCCACCACGCGGGCCCAATGCGGATCGGTGGGTGTTAACGACTGCAAATGCAGCCGGGACCAACGGCTTAACGTGCCTTCCGAAGCACGGAGGAGCTCGAGATAATAAATTTTTGGTCACCCATCCCATGACCGACCCATGCGAACGTTGCTTAACTTCCGCAATCGCTGGGCCAGGCGCTAAACCACTGCGCCACCGAGCTCCCGAGCTCATTGCTAATGTCAAATGATTGCGGCGACCAAGAATCTTATATTAATATTTTGGCGGCGACTCGTGTCTTATGACAATCGTAAATAAACAATAGATCGCCATTTTAATAATTTGTTTTGGCTACAGAAAGTGGAATTAGTTTATTTTATTAACTTTTTTAATTTGTAGATTATAACAACTTTAATACTTTTTGATATTCGTTTTTTAATTTAGAATTTAGTGTAATTGTGGTATTGTGGGTGTTTTGGTTTAGTTTGGGGTGTGGTTATTATAGGTTAGAGGTGAGTTTAAAATAAATTGAAATAAAATTAAGTTTATTTAGTCACAAGAGTTCCTTTTTTACCAATCTAGTGTTACGTGTGTTTTTAGAAGAAAATGGCGCACGCCTACATGATGGGCATGAATCATGATGGCGCACGCCTACATGATGGGCATGAATCATGATGGCGCACGCCTACATGATGGGCATGAATCATGATGGCGCACGCCTACATGATGGGCATGAATCATGATTGAACGCGAGCGTCGCATGAAACGCTCGCAGATGAGGAGGCGACAGCTGCGGAGAGCGTCGGTGCCCTGGGACATGCCAGAAGGCGAGTTCATCAATAACTACAGGCAGTCGTTGCCGTTATTTCAGCAGCTTGTTGATGAACTCTCGCCATTTATGCCACAAAGGCAGAGATCAACAGGGATCTCTGTTGAGCTCAAAGTCCACCTCCTTTTTTGCAATTGTGAGTAAAGCATGTCCTACCGTTTTTAGGGTTCCGTACCAAAATGGTAAAAAAGGAACCCTTATGGTGTGACTCAGTCTGTCTGTCTGTCTGTCACAGCTGGATATCTCGAGAACTACTAATGGTAATTTGAAATTTGGAATAGTTTAAGATGACGTTTGTCCAACTATTTTGCATGTAAGAAAGAAATAAAAAAAAAATATTTTTTTTACAACAGGCACAAAAATGGGTCTTAAAAATTTTAAGTGAAGCGACTAGGGCATGTGGGGTATCATATGAAAGAGCGCTGTTTGCACATTTTAAATCTTTTTTTTCTTTTTTTTTAGGCCTCATAGTTTTCGACTTATGATGAAAAATGTAAAAAAAAATACCGTTCCCCCCTTATCTCCGAAGTTTGCAAAGAGAAAAATCTGAAATAATTCAATGTGATACTAGTTTATGTAAAGATTACAGGAAAAACAAAACGATGTCTGAACATAACACACTTTTTTAGAAATTCAAAAAACAAACAAAAATTTAATATGTTTCTCTACCAGTCAACAGATGGCCCTGACCTAAGTAAAATTAAATAAGTTCCACTGCATCGCTTGGCCAAAACCATAAAGGAGGATATAGCTCAAATTGGAAACGAGGGAAGACAGGTGCGGCTGTTCTGGTTAAGAGCTCACGTGGGGACACCGGGAAATGAGAGAGCAGACGAGTTGGCAAAAACAGCAGCCTCAAAAACAACACCACAACCCGACTATGCAGAGGTCCCACTCTCCTACATCAGGAAAACAATCCGTAGTGAAACTGTCCAGAAATGGCAGGATCGCTACGACAGCTCTGAAACTGGGTCGGTCACAAAAGTGTTTCTCCCGGATGTGGATAAGGCATATCGGATAACGAGAGAGGCAAAACCGAACCACTTTCAGACACAAATCCTGACAGGCCACGGCGGTTTTGGGGAGTACCTTCACAGGTTTAACCTCAGATCTAGCCCCGGCTGCGAGTGCGATGACTCCGTAACAGAATCGGTATGGCACTTACTGCTCGATTGTCCCCGCTTCCTAAACAAACGCCACAATCTCACACAATCGTTGGACACACCACTTACACTAGACACACTACACACAGTGCTGGAATGCAAAAAATCCAGACACCAACTACTGGATTTTATGGGATATGTTGCCGAAGTAGCTTCACGCCGCAACAGCACCCTGAGCATTCCAACTCCAACAACAACATCACAATCTACACAACACAACTCAACAACACAGCACACAAGCACAAACCAAACCCAAAAAACCATCAAACCTTTGCTCATGCAGAAGGAGGACGTGGAACTGGACATCCTAACTATAGCACATCCGGGTCGACCTGGTATAAGGCTCAGGGGGGTAGCGCTGTTCATGGACAACAACACAGAGTGTCTTGGAATAGCCTACTGCTGCGCCCTGGCAAAAAATAGGGTTACCATCTCTCCTGGTCTCGGCGCTCTTATAAACAGTAGCACACGCAAGATCACCATGCGGCGCAAAGTGTTCGACCAACTACCCACGGTGAAAGTAGAAAATAACAAGTGCAGACTAGTGCGGAAAGACAATAAAGTCGTCGCACTGTTCTGCGCGGGTTATGACATCACCGAGTTCGAGCAAATGTGCGCGGTGCTGACGAGTATAGGAAACCGAGCCTCACCTGAAACCTCTCCCCGAAAGATCAGCGTGGACGCCATGACCGTGGAATACATCTCAGGGGAAACAAAGGACTACAAGGGAGTCCTCCTGGCCTCCAAATATCACGAAATAGTGGTGTACGAGGACAGGGGCCAAAGCCTAAGTTATCTTTTGGCCAAACCCCCCGATCATGGCGTATCACGAGTACCCACCGATCACTGGGACCACCCCGTTATAAATCCGAATGTTAGTGGGTCAGAACGTCTCCAACAAAGGGTACAAACGGTGAGAAAAGAGGCTCAGAGTTCTAAAAACATCGGCAACCGTAAGAACTTTTCGTCGATGTTATCAACCCTGGGCAGGGCCTTCCAGGCGATACCGAACAAAATATCGCTAAAGCTCCAAAACCTTAAACGAACAATGTTAGCGGAGACGGCGGTGGAAGACTTCCTAAAACCCACCCCGCGTCAAAAATCGGAACCCCCTCTTTCCCCCCGTACACGATCAGACAAGGGACAGGTAGAGACTCCGAAGTTCATACCTGCCCACGGACCACAAGATCACATGATAAACGCATTCATTGAATTTGTAGCAATAACCAAGGCTAACCACAAAGTTAATACGGACACCTGTGAAAAAATCATCCAGGCGCACCGTCGGAAAACAGTTGGGTTGCTACAAGTTCTGTTAAGCGAGGCGGAGGCTGCGGTGTACGACAACGACAGTGCCATAGTCCTAGCGGGCAGCATGTCGGGGTCGTACATGGCAGCTTACAGCGGCACATGTGGTTTTGTGGTCAGTGAGGACGACAGAACTAGAAGTGAAGGAGCTCCTATCTTTAAAACACCACCCGAAGATCCGATTGTAGTTGTGGCCAAGTGTACTAGGGTGATGCTGGACGACAGGATACTTGAAATGGCGAAATCCATAGCAGGTAACCTGTTCGACGGCGGACGCCCGGATCACTGGTCTAAACCAACAATCTCTTGGATCAACGGAGTCCCTGGGTGCGGAAAAACCACTTGGGTAATATCCCAAATTGACGTGGAAAGGGATATAGTAGTCACCACCACCACAGGGGCAGCTAAAGACATAAGGGCAAAACTGGAGCCTAAATTTGGTGACAGAGCCAGGAAACGAGTGCGCACTATGGCATCCCTACTTGTCAATGGTATGCATGAAGGTGAATCGTGTACACGCCTTATGGTGGACGAAGCCTTAATGAACCATTTCGGATCCATAGTGCTGGCAATCCAAGTAGCCCGAGCCAGTGAAGCCCTCCTCATAGGGGACAACAACCAACTCCCCTATATTGACAGGAACAACCTCTTCCCGCTGACATTTAACAGACCAAACATTAATACAACCCAAGAACTCCTTTGTACGTACAGGAACCCGATGGACGTAGCATATGCCCTCAACGAGATCTACAGCGGCATATACTCGGCCAAGACTCTCATCAAATCCCTAGCGCTGAAAAGGTATACGGGCTCGGAGATTCCAAAGTCGAACGACACCCTTTACCTCGTTCACACCCAAGCTGAGAAAGCACAGCTTCTCAGCCTCGGCTATGGGACTGAACCGGAATCCCAAACCCTAACCATCCACGAAGCGCAGGGATTAACTTATGAGACAGTGGTAATCGTACGTACAACTTCCAAAACATCCAACCTCCTCCAAAGCGTCCCGCATGCCGTCGTCGCAATCTCTAGGCACACTAAGAGCTGCACTTATATCACCGACAGCGTTACCGACGATGCAACCGCTCGTCTGATACTGCGTGCGGAGAATGCGACGACGACCAAAATCATCGACTACAACCTAAAAATGGCCATTAGGCGCGGCGACACCCCAATCCGGGAACGAATTCTCCAGGTCTCGCGAGAACTGGGCACAGTACCGAAGCGTTCGCCCAATGACGTTCATATGAACTGAATAAAAGACCTTGTCGATGTACTCGTCAAAAGATTTAACATATTACATCTACATATTACGTTACATAAGACAAAAGCTAAAATTAAATTTCAAAATTCTTGTAATAGACCATAAGTGACCATGACAACCAACAAAAAAAAAAAAAAAAAAAATCATTAAGGAGAAAAAAAAAAAAAAAAAAAAAAATATAATATATATAATAATGATATGACAACTAACACTAGAAATAAGGAACCCCCTAGAACTGCTCATTTATATTGTATAAACTCCTATTAAGCTAAAACAACAACATTTTTTTAGAAAATTTAAGACGCGGAGCGCACTGTTTCAGTGTATTAGTTTAACGACAATTTATATATTAATAATAATAAAAAGCACAATCAAAAAAGTGCGGACATGAGTCTGCAGGCTGACTTTTATTTTATAAAAAAAAAAAAATAAGTTCCACTATCGGTCAAGAGATGGCGCTGGCCTAAGAAAGAAAAAATAGTTTCACTATCGGCCAAGAGATGGTGCTGACCTAATACTGATTGCAGTATTAGGTCAGCAATTATTATTGATAATTGTATTATTCTACAGCTTTGCAGTGTATTTATTATGATGGTACGGAAACCCTCGGTGCGCGAGTCTGACTCGCTCTTGACCGGTTTTTTTAATCTTACTTTTATTATTATAGATCATGGCTCCCTTAGATTTTTATGCTGGGGGCAGCTACCATGGGAAAGATTTAATTTGGGGCTCTGCCAGACTGCCGTCCATAAGTGTGTGGCTGAGGTCACAGATGCCCTGAATCAGCTGGAAATTTTAACACGGCACATTGCTTTCCCAAGCAACCGTGAAGAGAGAACGGCGGTTATGAGAGGGTAGGTAGGTACCCATTTCAATTAAGCATAAGTAAAAAATAATTAGTTAGCAAATAGGTGCATTGGGTAACTAGGTAATATCTTTTTTTACAGATTCATGGATGTCTTCGGCTTTCCTGGCACTGTGGGCTGTGTCGATGGAACTCACATAGCGGTCATACGGCCCCACCATTATTATTTATTTATTATTTATTCATTCCAAGCTTATATCTATTATTACAGGCTTAGCCCAATGCAATAGATTAAGCGAATACAAACATACACAATAATACATTAATACATGACAACGGCACACACACCTATAACCTAAACACAATAACATAAAACATACAGAGCCATTCTTGTAAATTCACTCAGAGAACAATGAAAAAGATCAGTTCCATCGGCAATTTTATTGAGTGTATGCAGTGTGAGCGTCAACGGAGACTTCTTTTGCAGGTGTGTCCGCCCGCGCGGAACCGCCAACAAATTTGGCCTGCGGCGACGCTCCACGTACTTGTTGGGAACGCAGAGCCCTACCTGACCTAATATTGTTGCATTGGACATTATGAGGAAGCTACTTTAACAGGAAGCATTATCATTCGTTAAATGCAATGATCGTAAGTTTTTATTTGTATCTACCTAAGTTTGTTTTGCTTTGACTTTGATGCCCATTGTGTCTGTCTGTGACTTTGTAACTCCCATACACATGAACTTCAGTGCTGTTTGAAATTTGGTAACTAGTTGCTTAGATGTCTAATTATTTACATTTTTTAATATGTTCTAGATTTGTGATGTGGATCTAAACATTTTACATGTTGACCCCTCATATGGAGGTGCCAGTCACGATTCTCATGTGTGGAATAGGAGCGCTTTGGAGGCTCACATGCGAGGCCTGAATGAAGACGGCGAAGTTTGCTGGCTGTTAGGTAAGACATGGAATGATAATCAACTTTTTTTTTCTAAGGCTGGTTATCCACCAGAAATGGGCTTATCTGTGTAGAAAAGGATGTGTCTTTTCCAATGTACACCGCTGAGCACGATCCATGGGCACTCTCATTCAGCTCTTTATTATTTCCCAAAGATTTGTATGTATATATTATATCTACCAATTAAAAACTACGTCTTTATTGTGCAATATACCTAATTAACTTTTTTATGGGATTCTGGATACGCCCAGCGGGAGTGGATGATGACACCGATTCTGCGAGCGGATCCCGATACCCCAGAACTAAACTACACAGATGTCCACTGCAGCACCCGCAATTCAGTAGAGCGCTGCATTGGAGTGTTGAAAGCAAGGTGGCGCTGTCTTTTAGCACATAGGACATTACACTAAGACCCTGTTAAAGCTGGAAAGATCGTTAACGCTTGTGCTGTATTGCACAACATGTGCAACCGTGCTCGCATAGAAGTACCTGTACTAGATGAGTATGATATAAGAAGAGACGGGAGAAGGCAACCGGTGCAGCCAGTTTATGTTAGAGACGGAGCCACTTCGCGACAAGCGTTGGTGGAAAGATAGTGGAGGGATAGTCGCCGCCGCAGATAAAAAAATTTCATGGAAAGCTCATTCGTTGGAGTGAAACGATGGCCCTTTTTCCTTGGAGATAACTATGGCCAGATAGGTTATCTGTGAAGATTTTTTTTCTACCAATGTTACTATTAGCTATCTCTTAGGAATAGATTTTCCTCACAGATAACTATTAATTTTAACAGTTATCTGCGAGGAAAATTTATTCCTAAGAGATAACTGGTAATCTCACAGGATTTTATTTTCCTTGCAGATAACTGTTAAAATTAATCAAAATCAAAAATCAAAATCAAAAAATAATTTATTCAGTCTAGGCTGTTACAAGCACTTGTGAATGTCAAAGAAGCTACGCCATCGGTTCGCAAACCCTGAGCGGGAGACCTTGTAACGAGAAGAACCGGCAAGAAACTCGTCAAGGGCTGCTTTTTTCTCCCTGTATATTTCATACAGAGTCGTCAACATTGAAAAATGAGCTCCACATTTAAAGTGAGGTCATTTTCCATCACAATAATTAACAAAAGTTTGCACACAATGGGTAGGTAGGTTGAAATTAAATACCTACTACATATCGGATAGGTAATTGTGAGAGTAAATAACTTTCAACTAGTTGATAAATCAGTAATCACTATGTCTGCTACTCGAAAGTGGACCTAAGTAGGCAAAATTTACCAAAAAACACTTGATACAAGACAAAAAATAATAATAAAAAAACGCAATTCTTACAATTCAATATGCGTTAAGATAGGTACTCAGAAGCAGACCCATTCCCACTGGCAGCACCCGTTCACGAGCATGACGCGTGGACCAGCCATCGCTTCGCTCAACCATATTTGAGGGAACGTAACGACCCGCCCCACACGACACCACCGCAGAAATGATTAAAGAGACCATGACATACTTAGGCTACCCATCCTAAGGCACTGAATTGAAAACTAATATCCAAAAGCTTTTCATAGGCCTTTACTTACAAAAACTACTGACTATAGAAAGCAAAATGATTGCAATAAAAAGAGAAATCAAAACAAGGTTTACTTGCCTATTAGTTTTATGTTTTGAGTAAGAAGTGCCATACATATTGATAATATCAAACAGAAAAAAATATATAAATATACGACGCCCTTAGTACAAGCAGACAGAAGCAGACCCATTCCCACTGGCAGCACCGTTGCACCGTAATAGTTATCTATAAGGAATAGTACATTACAGCCAAGAACGGGAAGTTATTCGAGGTAAGTAATTATAAATTACTTCCCGGGCAAGGCTTGTATAGTGCTTTTTACAAAGAAAATTCGATTTTAAAATGAAAAAAAAGTATTTTTAAGAAAAAAGATGAGGTGTGTTCACACACAAAAAAAGAAAAACCTTTAACAAAAAAGAAAGATTTTCTTTTTTTATTTGGTTTTTATTCGTTCTTTCTCTTTTCAACGTATATTTTATATTACCGCGAGATTGCATTCGTTACGATCCCCATATTTTTCAGAACGCCATTTATCGTACAAATAGTACACGTGTTTTTCGGAGGGATTTATTTGTGAATTTGATAACATTTCTACTCCATTTACACCAGTGTTTTCGAATGAATCCAATATTTGCATTTCGTTGTAGTTTTTTGGAGCAGAAGGTGTCATTCCACTGTTAAAATATCTTTTGAAAGTTTCATCGGTTTGCTGGCTGCATTTTAATGCACTCAAAGCTTCCGCAACGTAAATCCGATGAGAATGCTCAAAAACTACGGACACCAACACATTATATCCTTCCGATTGGACATTTCGAATCTTCTCCAAAATCTTTTATTATGTTCTCCTCATCATTAAGAACATAATTGGCGACCACGTACAGGACTTCGGATCGCAGATTGATTTGGATTGAAATAGATGCATGGAATCCACACCGGCCAAACCAAAAACCGGCCTTTGAATTTACAAGCCGGCCTAAAAATCTGGAAGAAAAAAGGAAGTATTCTCGATCCTTTCATTCCCTAACCCTTATTTTCAATCCGTTTCGATTTGGTGAATAATTGTGTGAAATATAGAATATTTTCATTTTGTGTCGTAAATACGTACTTAATGCAAAATTTTGTTTTACTTATACTAAAGTTATCTTTAAATACCTACCGATGTTCTCCTCATAATTAAGAACAAGTACTATCACCAGATTATATACTTTTGTATCGGAAGAAGTGATGTAAAATCTGTTAGAGAGGCAAAAAGCCTAGATGCTAATGCCATAAACTTCCATACTTTTTTATTTGTCAGGTTTGTTGTCTTCCTCGCACTATCTCTCTCTCTCTCGCCGTCAGCCAAACAGGTTGTAATCGTTCTGATTTCCGTGTGATAGTGTGATATATATCTATTACAGATTGAAGTAATAAACAGTGGTGAATTATTTGGTGTTGTAACGTTGTCAATATTGCACACCCCCCCTCTCGTACGATACCCCGCGCCCCTCTGCCGACCGCCGCCTGCGTTGCGGCTAGCAGCCATTTTAAAATCAGTCGCCCGAGGGCCGTTCTTTGTAAGCCCGTGTCGCTCGCTTGTATGAGCACGCATCGACGCCGCGCGCTACGACGCCGACGCGACGCCCGTCGTTTTTGTACCTATTTGTATTACTTCGAGTAAACATTGTTCGTTGTGTGAATCTCGAGTTTCATTGCCGGACACTAAAGTGTCCATTATTTTCTTTCTGCCTCTCCGCACGCTGCGTTGGTCGTTTCGATCACGGCTGAACATTTTAAGCGGCCCAGCTGTTGCAAACTAAAAGCAAAGATTGCATAAGTAAAAAAAGAGGATAAATATAAAGCATGGCGGAGATACGGCAGATAATGGAACTGTAATTGTTGGAAATGAAAACGGAAATGGTGTGACCACGCCGGGGAATTTCGATGCCGTCGATGCTGACGTCATCAAATTTTGAGAGGTTATAAGAGGCCTCCAACGATCTAAACTGGCAATTCATAACAAAAAATATTTTAACTGTGGAAAATTTATAGAACGTCGTCGTAGGCATGAATATGGATGAAATAATAGACAATGCACACATTTGTATATCCCTTAGGCCACTGTTTTTTTTAGTATGTATAAACGTGCAAATCAACAAAGAAGCATGGGACAAGCTTACGCAAACTTTCGAAAATAAAGGCCTCTTTCTTCGCGTTTCATTATTGAAACAATTGCATCAGATCCAATTTGGTAATTTTTCTTCCATGTCCGAGTACATAGAAAAGGTATCGACTCTTGTACAACAACTCTAGGAAACTATAGGAAAGACAATTAAAGATGAAGAGGTTACCGAGATCCTTCTTAGTGGACTCAACAACTCTAGGAAACTATAGGAAAGACAATTAAAGATGAAGAGGTTACCGAGATCCTTCTTAGTGGACTTCCTCTGAGTACGACTTACTTGTGTCTAACCTTGAAACAGTCACACAGTCACAGCACTGGTGTCAAGATCAAAGTACACTTTAAAGAAAAACAAGTCGAATAAATCAATTCAAACGTGCGTCATTATTGTCAGAAGAAAGGACATGTACAAGCAAAATTTTATAATAAGAAAGCTGATGAGGGGAAGAAGGTCAATGAGAATGAAAACTTAGCTGCAGCATTTCCGGTTCAAGTAAGGATTGTATCATTGACAGTGGGTGCACGTCATACATGACATGCAATAGAGACTGTATAGTGAATATAAAGAAAAACAACCTGAAAAATTGTGTCACAGTAGCTAATAATCTAAAGTTGAATTGTAATGCAGTTGCTGAAATTAAGTTAATGTGTGAAGGAAATGAGGTAAGGTTATTAATAGTAGTTTATGATACTGATGCATAATGAGGGGTATTAAAACATGAGTGTGTGTTTAATAGTATCACACGAGTGTTTTAATACCTAGTTATGTGCAGTTTCATACACTACTTTATCTATACTCATACATTTGGGATTGAACCTACTAAATAAAAGATTAACGTTAGAAAAGAGAGAGAGACTTTGGTTGTATTAGCTATGTACCTACCTTGTAATAAGACATTTTCTTCCTTAGCTGCATCTAAAATAATTTTGCAGAGTCAATTTTATTTCAAATTTTTAAGCAAGAATAAAAAACACCTACGAAATTCAGTATAACACAATGTAAAAATTGAAATCAAAATCCAAAACTTTTTTGAAATGCTCTAAAAATGGCACGCATTCCATTAGAAAAAAAAATGATATGAGTGCATTCTTGCAAACTAATCGCAATAAGTCATCGATAACCATAGAGTGCATTTTAATCATGGAAAGTATGTGGGAAAATATCGTTGTTTTTTTAATATCACGGCACTACCTTCTTCTTGGATTTGCCCTGTATCGTAATGAGAAAAAAAAGTTATTTTATGATGCAGCTGACTGCATCGTAATAAGTATTTTTTTATTTCACCTATTTTTATTCATATTTGGAACATTACGTTGTGAGTGTAGATAAAATAAGTTTCTAGTTCAACATTGAACTTCGTTGAATAATTCTAAGTTACTGAGCAAACGACGCGACGTTACAACAGGTCCAATATTCTATACAGGCTTCCTATTAAAATTAGGTGAAATGTCAAAAATTGGGAGAGTCGTAAGCATCACTGTGTAGCTCTCCCATCGACAGAAACAGAGTACTTAGCGATTTCTGCCTGAAAAAGCCTAGAAATGCCATAAAATTCCATACAGGTTTGTTGTCTCCCTCGCACTATCTCTCTGTCTTAGTGGCCGTCAGCCCAACAGACAGGTTGTACTCAATTCTTGTAATCGCTTTGAATCTGATTTCCTTGTGAATGTGTGATATATTTATAATTACAGTTTAAAGTAATAAACAGTGGTGAATTATTTGGTGTTCATTATTTTCTTTCTACTTAGCCGCACGCTGCGTTGGTCGTTTTAATCACGGCCGAACAAAAGTCAGCCGTCTTCCATCATTCCCACAGACTGTTGAGGCGGATTCCCCGAAATTATTTTTTCCTATTATTTTAAATTCTATTCGCTTTATTTTTTTAACCAATTGAACAATTTCTTGAAGCATTTTTCCATATAATCATTAAATGGAGTTCTCTAGATAAAGAGGCTCTAATCACAAAACGTGATAAATTATTGTCAGTTTGTGAAAAATACTAGGATTGTCACAAAGAAATCTTGGCACTGAATGCTACTGACACCGAGGATGTTGCCAAAGTAGAAAGTAAATATTTGTACTGCTTACCTGTTTTGAATGAAAACATTAAAATGAAGAATGAGCCTCCTGGGCAGATTCTGGAGTCTGATAACTGAAGCATTAACATTTATGGTTCTAAAATAAAGTTGGCTAGTATTAACATACCTGTATTTACAGGAAAATACTCTAAATAATGTAAACTTTATTGAAATATATAAATCTGTAATTCATACTGACAAAAGTTTAGATAACATTAAAAAATTGAATTATTTACGATCGTATGTAAAAGGCGAACCTTACGATTTGATAAAAAAAGTTTCCACTCACAAGCCAAAGCTACGAGGATGCAATAAAATAATAAATTAAAATAATGTCTTTTTAATTTTTTTTTATGTATGTTCCCCAATTAGGTACCTACTCGAAGATTCAGGAAATTCTTTTTGTTTGAATGGGTATAATCTCAGGTGGAGCTATAGTCATCAGGTCAGGGTTTGAAAAAGTCTGACTTAAAAATGCTATTGTTATTAATTTTTTCAACAACAATAAAAAGTTGGTATCAATAGTGTTTGTGTTTTACATACAGAAAAGTTTAGACGGCAGAGCACTACTCAAAGAGGGAAAAAGAGGCTTACTGACGGAGAATTCCCGAAGGAAAACTAGAAAACAATTGTGGGATGAAAATACCAGTGAAGAATTTTATAAACTAGCTACCGAAATTGTGGAAATATTCCACAAGGAACGCGTTGTGGTGTATTATTCTTTACCGCCTATTAAAAGATCTGGTCTTAAGGGTAGTCACTCCACTACTGTTGCGGTAATCAAAAGGGTGCTTGAATGATAGATAAATGTAAAACGGAATATATTTATTTACGCCCGTTCCCAATAACCCATCTTCAGTTATTGATAGATTGCTATCGATAGAATAGTATATTCCTATCTGTCTACGCCGCGACGCGATGAGTCTGCTGAGCTGTCAATTTCACTCCATTCAATGATCTGTGGACGTCGTGCGCCCCTCTCGCAATCCCTTCTTTTAAACGTCAATTTTTGTATAGAACTTTCGCGTTTCAACAAATAATTTTCAAAATGGTAAAATACACTAACTTTCTCTTGCTTACATTCTTATATTCTGCCTTGTGACCAAAACCATTGTGGAAATTTATTATACTCTTGTTTGTAAAGCAAAATCTTTCCTTTTTCTCTTGTCCGCAAAGGACAAAGTGGCGACCGTGACAGGACCTGCAATCAAAAATTCTATTTTTGCTAAGGCTGACGATCTCCACCTACACGCGGACGACAACGAGGGCGGAACGACCTAATTTTACCAATATTTTCCAATATTGCTATTATAAAGCACACCTACCTCACACAACCCAATCAAAACTACCTACATTTTC
Source organism: Agriphila straminella (assembly GCA_950108535.1). NCBI lineage: Eukaryota > Metazoa > Arthropoda > Insecta > Lepidoptera > Crambidae > Agriphila > Agriphila straminella. The sequence goes on along the minus strand of OX467324.1, from coordinate 2,289,880 downwards.
TGTGCCTACAAATATCACAGTGCAACAATAATTCCAGCTTCGCCGCAGCTGCATTATCAGCTGTGTGTGAGCGACACCCAGCGACAGTATTCCTGCTTCAGCTGTTCCTTCGCCCCGGCTGCAGCTGACCAGCGCAGTCTGCACTTCGACTGGACTACAAGGCGAGGAGCGTATCGTATGCAATTATTTCCTTAAATTTTAGATTATCTGTACTAGATATTTTCTTGCTACTTTAACAATGACTACGGCTAACGAATCAATTCCCTCTAAGGAACTTAGAGAGGCAACGACTAAACGTGGAAATATCAAAGGCCGACTAACCAAATTTAAAAATTATTTAGAATCAATTAAACAATTTAAAGATATTTCTGAATTAGAATTAAGTAAGTTAGCAATGAAGGTGTCTAGAATTGAGACCATATTTGTTGAGTTCAATGACCTGCAAATGCAAACCCAAATAGAGTTACTAAGTGATTCTTCTAATCAGGAACAAGAGTGGAATATTCGTGATATTTATGAACAAGAATTCGACCACTATATATCACTTGCCCAAGGCATTATAAAATCGAATTCACCTTCCAAGCCAGCTGATTTTCAATCTATATCTAATGCGTCTGCTCATGCGGGTTGTTGCTCTCAAACAGACGAGCGGGAAGGTATTTTAAGTATTTAATGGTATAATTAGTTATAAAATCGTCATATTATAATATAATTCATGGTCATCATTTTCCTCAAAGGTTGAGAACTGGTAGAGAAGAGAATGCTTAAAAGAGAATGAAAGGCATTAAGTCTGCACTTTCACTATTTTATTTTTCAGATATAAGATAAATAAAATTAATACAAATATCTACAATAAATAAATAATATAATTTTATACAATATTTTTCTTGAGTACCTATAAATAATAAACTACCTAATACTTAATAAACATAATATCCTCTGAAGTTCTTATTAAAAGAAACTAATTAATGACACAAGAGACATTAACGCAGTCTTTAAACTTAATAATATTAATATAATTTTAAAAAGGTTGATAAGTCATCATAATTAAAAACTTCATATTATGTTTAAATGTCATTCATAGTTACATGGTGTAAATACTGACATTGCACCTTTGATTTCAGATGCCATCTTATACCAGGGCGTGTTATGCTTGTTTGGTAAGGGCCAGAGCCCATCAGCAGGTTCAATCACCTGTGCAAAGTAGCTCAACTGTGGAGATGGGGAACAATGGTAGTGAGGCTGTACCCCAAGTAGATCCAAATCTAGTAGCAAGTGGATCTAGCCCTGTCATAGAGCCTTCAAATTCTGCCAGCATCGAGACTGAAGATGATCCTCCAGTACAGAATCTAATGTTTTTGTTCCAGATTGCATCAGTTCAGATAGAAAACGAGTGCCATTATATTTAAAAAATCATATTCTCACTAAACACAAGCTATACATTTCTATGCATGCTCGAGTGTGTGTGGATGATTTAAGTTTATTCAATTGGGACTTTCTTGATGAATTTGAATTTACTACAGATTTCACCAGAGAGCATGTTGTCGAAATGCTTGATTAGTTAAGAAAAGAAGTAAATGTGTGTATAGATTTTGAAAATGTTCAAAACATGAGTGATACAATTTGTCGATACTGGACAGGCTTGACTGTGTTTTTTTAGCAATATTAGCATGCATTCCACAGTTATCTAAAGTTTGCAAAAAACCTAGGACAGCATTAGCTTTGTACCTGGTAAGATTATGAACTGGAGAGCCATTCAGGCGCATTGCTTCCTTGTTTACACTTTCAATTACTGTTGTGTGCAATTACGTAAAAAAATGTCGTGAATGTTTATAAAGCTCATATGTTCCATTACATTTAGGTGTAAACAATATACCAAGATCAAGTCTGTCTACTAGGAATCTTCTTATTCCACAGGGACTCTTTGGTACACAGGCAAATAATCATATAGTAATTTTTGACGGAACTTATATTTACCTCCAGAAGTCTACAAATTACTTATTTCAAAAAATATCTTACAGTCTACATAAATTCACAAATCTATTAAAATCCTTTTTGGTGGTGACCACAGATTGGTTTATTCTAGATGTATTTGGTCCATACGCTGCCACAACATTTGATGCACATATAATGAATCAACTGTTTGACCCTAATGGGCCACTGTCAAGCTACTTTGCACCAAACGATGTATTTTTACTTAATAGAGGATTTCGTGATGCTATAGGAGTACTTGCCTCATTAGGATATTCTGTACATAAGCCAGAGGGCCTGGTTGAAGACGAAAGGCAACTATCAACTATAAATGCCAACAAATCTCGATTTGTTACCTTGTGCAGGTGGGTAGTTGAAGTAGTGAACGACCGTTCACTACTTTTACGGTTTAAACGGGATTTTAAAATCTTTAGAAATAAATATTTCAATTTTGCATCAAAGAATTTAATTAATGATTTTAAAATAAGTGCAGCAATAATCAATAATTTTCATCCTCTCATAACCGACCGTTCTGATGCTCAAGTAATTTTAGATAGAGCACTGCAAAGATATAATGTTCCAAACTATTTAAGTGATTTTGTGATTGAGCATCAATTGAACAGACGCCGAGCCAATTTTGTTAGGATTGATAATGCCCAACTGCCACAAATAAATATGTTCCCCGTAATGGAAATGTCAGACTTGATTTTATTTAGTCTTGGTACCTATCAAATTAAACAAGCCAGATCCTATTACTGGGAACATATTAGAAGTAATAGCAAATTTGTGATAGAAATAAGTGATGCATTTGAAGTAACTAATGTCCCAGGTCATCACATGAGACAGTATTGATAAGATGCCGTATCCGGTCTAGGCACCAAAGTAATAAAATGTACTATACATATATATTATTAAAATTAACAAAATCTGAGGATTGGGAGGAGAAGATTTGTGGATATTATTGTAGCTGTATAATTGGGAAAAGGACTGTCGGAAGCTGTTCTCATGTGATGACTGTAGTTTGGTACCTGGGATGGGCTCGGCATCAAACCGATATTATACCACCTGCACAGTTTTTAGACAAAGTGAAGAGACATAGATGAAGAAAATTAATAAATAATTGTAATAAAATGGTTATTTTATTTCTTGTCCGACTCTGTATTAACTTAATAAAAGATGGTAGGTACTCTGGTGAATTGAGTTGTCCAAGTTTTCTACTTTGATTCGATAAATTTGCCCTTTTTCAGAGAAGATTCTATTTCGTTATGTGCTCTAAAAGGTAGCTTCTGTTTTGCTCAAAAACAAGTTATATCAATTAAACAAAAAAAAATAAAAAAAACTCCCATTTTCCCCACTTATGTAAGGGACAAAGATATATATATACACAGTTTTAAATTATTATTATTATTTTTTAATTCTTTACACTACACTTTTACAATTTGACGACACTACTCCCCCTACACTCTCAACTTTTAATCCAAGATGGCATTCGTACATACCCCAGTGGGTAGACCAGGGATGAAATAGAGCCCCAGGAATGTACCGGGAAACCCAACATCTGACTCTCAGGAGCCCCTTACTATCAGAGCTAACGATCCCAGCCAGACATTTACGAAGCGAAAAGAGGTTAAAAGAAGGACGCTAGAAATAATGAAACTCCATAAATCCGGCATTCTCATGACCCAAGATATGGCAACCAACAAAATTTACGAGGAATTGATGATGTATATGGAGGAGATGCGCAATAAATATACCAACATTAGAAAGGAAGTGAAAGAGTATCTTGAATTAATAGCAGATCGCAGCCTCCAACTTCTCTTCGAAGCGAGTAGACGCGTCACTGAAACAGAAGAACTGGCAAAACAACAAAGTCAGACTGCATCAACATCTTCTGATACAGAAAACGCAAATAAAGAGGCAAATCATAAACTAGAGCTGATGGAGAGAGACCTGGCCGGTATAAAATCGCTTATAACGGAATCGAAGAGCGATCTCATAGAACGGCTCAAAGATCAAACTAAGGCCATCACCGAAAAGGTCTCGACGCTCCAGACTGCACCTCAGTCAACTTTACATAAGGCAATAACAGCTAGCCAAGACGTAAAGCTAATGGGCAAACTAGAGAATATTGAGAGTAGTCTGGGTGACATTGCCTACAACAACAATAGACACCTCAAAAAATTGGAGAGTATGGACGAGACGCTCAGCATAGTAAATAAAAATATTTGTACAGCTCATAAGGACCAATATTGAATATCATTTTCTTTATTTATTTATCAACCATTAACGCCACCTAATGTTCTAAAACTTTGATGCACAATGTGTGTGCACTAAGCAGTGTTATTTTTTTAAATAAATTGCTGTTGAGGCTTACTTTTATTAATGTTAAGGAAAGAAAATCAGAAATATGTTTAATGCTGATAGTTTGGCGTCGTATTGATAATAAATTCGAAAATAATACTTACCCTGCACAGCAAGTGTCGATCGTAGATGTTTCTCAAAGTCCGGTTTTCGTAGCCAATGTTGTTATTCCAGAAAATATCACAATCCAAAGCGCTGAGAAAAGAAATGTCCGTGAAGGTAGCCAAGTTGTCGATATAATCACCACGAAAAACACAAGAAGCACCCGAAAACATGAAAATATCAGTGACGAATGAAAAATGGCGGTAATCGGCGGTAGCGGTATGTAAGTAATGTCATTTTATTTGACATCTGACAACATCAATGTGACATGAAAAATCGATGTTGCCAAGATAGAAAAAAGTTTTGGGTTGCTGTTTTATTACCTTTAACTAGCTAACCATTTTTTTGAAAAAACTAATGTTTGCAGGTTTAAAAAAAAAATTAAACATGGAAAGGTTCCTTATTTTGTGCTCTTTCCATAAAATATAATTTCATGACTGTAGGCCACAATGGGACCCAGCCTCCAATGGAACAATTCCTTTATTTGACGTGTCGAGTCGAGCGAGCTGAGGTGTTTTAGAAAAAAGTAAGTACTTACAACCAAAAATATCTTTATGGTGATAGTAAAATGAAACAAGTTTCTCATTTTGAGTGACTAAATACGTATTACTTACCTAGAACTTGGAAATCATAGAAATAGAAAAATAATACTAACCTAAAACTTTGGCTGGCGTTTTTTTTAGAATGGAAGACATGGAAGTGTTGATTGCGACGGCGCGCCGTCGCGGCGGCGGCGGCGGTGGCGGTGTTTTGGGCCTGGGGCGCAGGCGCAAAGCCACGGCCAAAAACGTAAGTACCTTGAAGTTAGAATAACTTGTTTTCTGAATTTTGTGCATTAATATAAGTATTATTTTAGGCAACTGATGACAATGCGGGAGCACCGGCGAAACCAGCGGCTGTGGCATGTCAGATGGCGGAGCTGCCCACAGCCGCTGCCAGTAGTTGTGCTCCAGCCGAAACCGTCACCGCCGATCCCAATAAAAATGCCGAAACAGCTGCGGCGCCAAAAAATAATGTGGCAGAAATCACGGGGCCGTGATTATAGTTAATCACATATTGGGCTTGGGGCGCAGGCGCAAAGCCACGGCCAAAAACGTAAGTACCTACTTGCTTTTCACCTTGAAGTTAGAATAACTTGTTTTCTGAATTTTGTGCATTAATATAAGTATTATTTTAGGCAACTGATGACAATGCGGGAGCACCGGCGAAACCAGCGGCTGTGGCATGTCAGATGGCGGAGCTGCCCACAGCCGCTGCCAGCAATTGTGCTCCAGCCGAAACCGTCACCGCCGATCCCAATAAAAATGCCGAAACAGGTGCGGCGCCAAAAAATAATGTGGCAGAAATCGCGGGGCCGTGATTATAGTTAATCACATATTGGGCCTGGGCCGCAGGCGCAAAGCCTCGGCCAAAAACGTAAGTACCTACTTGCTTTTCACCTTGAAGTTAGAATAACTTGTTTTTTGAATTTTGTGCATTAATATAAGTATTATTTTAGGCAACTGATGACAATGCGGGAGCACCGGCGAAACCAGCGGCTGTGGCATATCAGATGGCGGAGCTGCCCACAGCCGCTGCCAGTAATTGTGCTCCAGCCGAAACCGTCACCGCCGATCCCAATAAAAATGCCGAAACAGCTGCGGCGCCAAAAAATAATGTGGCAGAAATCGCGGGGCCGTGATTATAGTTAATCACATATTGGGCCTGGGGCGCAGGCGCAAAGCCACGGCCAAAAACGTAAGTACCTACTTGCTTTTCACCTTGAAGTTAGAATAACTTGTTTTCTGAATTTTGTGCATTAATATAAGTATTATTTTAGGCAACTGATGACAATGCGGGAGCACCGGCGAAACCAGCGGCTGTGGCATGTCAGATGGCGGAGCTGCCCACAGCCGCTGCCAGTAATTGTGCTCCAGCCGAAACCGTCACCGCCGATCCCAATAAAAATGCCGAAACAGCTGCAGCGCCAAAAAATAATGTGGCAGAAATCACGGGGCCGTGATTATAGTTAATCACATATTGGGCCTGGGGCGCAGGCGCAAAGCCACGGCCAAAAACGTAAGTACCTACTTGCTTTTCACCTTGAAGTTAGAATAACTTGTTTTCTGAATTTTGTACATTAATATAAGTATTATTTTAGGCAACTGATGACAATGCGGGAGCACCGGCGAAACCAGCGGCTGTGGCATGTCAGATGGCGGAGCTGCCCACAGCCGCTGCCAGTAATTGTGCTCCAGCCGAAACCGTCACCGCCGATCCCAATAAAAATGCCGAAACAGCTGCGGCGCCAAAAAATAATGTGGCAGAAATCGCGGGGCCGTGATTATAGTTAATCACATATTGGGCCTGGGGCGCAGGCGCAAAGCCACGGCCATAAACGTAAGTACCTACTTGCTTTTCACCTTGAAGTTAGAATAACTTGTTTTCTGAATTTTGTGCATTAATATAAGTATTATTTTAGGCAACTGATGACAATGCGGGAGCACCGGCGAAACCAGCGGCTGTGGCATGTCAGATGGCGGAGCTGCCCACAGCCGCTGCCAGTAATTGTGCTCCAGCCGAAACCGTCACCGCCGATCCCAATAAAAATGCCGAAACAGCTGCGGCGCCAAAAAATAATGTGGCAGAAATCACGGGGCCGTGATTATAGTTAATCACATATTGGGCCTGGGGCGCAGGCGCAAAGCCACGGCCAAAAACGTAAGTACCTACTTGCTTTTCACCTTGAAGTTAGAATAACTTGTTTTCTGAATTTTGTGCATTAATATAAGTATTATTTTAGGCAACTGATGACAATGCGGGAGCACCGGCGAAACCAGCGGCTGTGGCATGTCAGATGGCGGAGCTGCCCACAGCCGCTGCCAGTAATTGTGCTCCAGCCGAAACCGTCACCGCCGATCCCAATAAAAATGCCGAAACAGCTGCGGCGCCAAAAAATAATGTGGCAGAAATCGCGGGGCCGTGATTATAGTTAATCACATATTGGGCCTGGGGCGCAGGCGCAAAGCCACGGCCAAAAACGTAAGTACCTACTTGCTTTTCACCTTGAAGTTAGAATAACTTGTTTTCTTAATTTTGTGCATTAATATAAGTATTATTTTAGGCAACTGATGACAATGCGGGAGCACCGGCGAAACCAGCGGCTGTGGCATGTCAGATGGCGGAGCTGCCCACAGCCGCTGCCAGTAATTGTGCTCCAGCCGAAACTGTCACCGCCGATCCCAATAAAAATGCCGAAACAGCTGCGGCGCCAAAAAATAATGTGGCAGAAATCGCGGGGCCGTGATTATAGTTAATCACATATTGGGCCTGGGGCGCAGGCGCAAAGCCACGGCCAAAAACGTAAGTACCTACTTGCTTTTCACCTTGAAGTTAGAATAACTTGTTTTCTGAATTTTGTGCATTAATATAAGTATTATTTTAGGCAACTGATGACAATGCGGGAGCACCGGCGAAACCAGCGGCTGTGGCATGTCAGATGGCGAAGCTGCCCACAGCCGCTGCCAGTAGTTGTGCTCCAGCCGAAACCGTCACCGCCGATCCCAATAAAAATGCCGAAACAGCTGCGGCGCCAAAAAATAATGTGGCAGAAATCACGGGGCCGTGATTATAGTTAATCACATATTGGGCCTGGGGCGCAGGCGCAAAGCCACGGCCAAAAACGTAAGTACCTACTTGCTTTTCACCTTGAAGTTAGAATAACTTGTTTTCTGAATTTTGTACATTAATATAAGTATTATTTTAGGCAACTGATGACAATGCGGGAGCACCGGCGAAACCAGCGGCTGTGGCATGTCAGATGGCGGAGCTGCCCACAGCCGCTGCCAGTAATTGTGCTCCAGCCGAAACCGTCACCGCCGATCCCAATAAAAATGCCGAAACAGCTGCGGCGCCAAAAAATAATGTGGCAGAAATCGCGGGGCCGTGATTATAGTTAATCACATATTGGGCCTGGGGCGCAGGCGCAAAGCCACGGCCATAAACGTAAGTACCTACTTGCTTTTCACTTTGAAGTTAGAATAACTTGTTTTCTGAATTTTGTGCATTAATATAAGTATTATTTTAGGCAACTGATGACAATGCGGGAGCACCGGCGAAACCAGCGGCTGTGGCATGTCAGATGGCGGAGCTGCCCACAGCCGCTGCCAGTAATTGTGCTCCAGCCGAAACCGTCACCGCCGATCCCAATAAAAATGCCGAAACAGCTGCGGCGCCAAAAAATAATGTGGCAGAAATCACGGGGCCGTGATTATAGTTAATCACATATTGGGCCTGGGGCGCAGGCGCAAAGCCACGGCCAAAAACGTAAGTACCTACTTGCTTTTCACCTTGAAGTTAGAATAACTTGTTTTCTGAATTTTGTGCATTAATATAAGTATTATTTTAGGCAACTGATGACAATGCGGGAGCACCGGCGAAACCAGCGGCTGTGGCATGTCAGATGGCGGAGCTGCCCACAGCCGCTGCCAGTAATTGTGCTCCAGCCGAAACCGTCACCGCCGATCCCAATAAAAATGCCGAAACAGCTGCGGCGCCAAAAAATAATGTGGCAGAAATCGCGGGGCCGTGATTATAGTTAATCACATATTGGGCCTGGGGCGCAGGCGCAAAGCCACGGCCAAAAACGTAAGTACCTACTTGCTTTTCACCTTGAAGTTAGAATAACTTGTTTTCTGAATTTTGTGCATTAATATAAGTATTATTTTAGGCAACTGATGACAATGCGGGAGCACCGGCGAAACCAGCGGCTGTGGCATGTCAGATGGCGGAGCTGCCCACAGCCGCTGCCAGTAATTGTGCTCCAGCCGAAACCGTCACCGCCGATCCCAATAAAAATGCCGAAACAGCTGTGGCGCCAAAAAATAATGTGGCAGAAATCACGGGGCCGTGATTATAGTTAATCACATATTGGGCCTGGGGCGCAGGCGCAAAGCCACGGCCAAAACCGTAAGTACCTACTTGCTTTTCACCTTGAAGTTAGAATAACTTGTTTTCTGAATTTTGTGCATTAATATAAGTATTATTTTAGGCAACTGATGACAATGCGGGAGCACCGGCGAAACCAGCGGCTGTGGCATGTCAGATGGCGGAGCTGCCCACAGCCGCTGCCAGTAATTGTGCTCCAGCCGAAACCGTCACCGCCGATCCCAATAAAAATGCCGAAACAGCTGCGGCGCCAAAAAATAATGTGGCAGAAATCGCGGGGCCGTGATTATAGTTAATCACATATTGGGCCTGGGGCGCAGGCGCAAAGCCACGGCCATAAACGTAAGTACCTACTTGCTTTTCACCTTGAAGTTAGAATAACTTGTTTTCTGAATTTTGTGCATTAATATAAGTATTATTTTAGGCAACTGATGACAATGCGGGAGCACCGGCGAAACCAGCGGCTGTGGCATGTCAGATGGCGGAGCTGCCCACAGCCGCTGCCAGTAATTGTGCTCCAGCCGAAACCGTCACCGCCGATCCCAATAAAAATGCCGAAACAGCTGCGGCGCCAAAAAATAATGTGGCAGAAATCACGGGGCCGTGATTATAGTTAATCACATATTGGGCCTGGGGCGCAGGCGCAAAGCCACGGCCAAAAACGTAAGTACCTACTTGCTTTTCACCTTGAAGTTAGAATAACTTGTTTTCTGAATTTTGTGCATTAATATAAGTATTATTTTAGGCAACTGATGACAATGCGGGAGCACCGGCGAAACCAGCGGCTGTGGCATGTCAGATGGCGGAGCTGCCCACAGCCGCTGCCAGTAATTGTGCTCCAGCCGAAACCGTCACCGCCGATCCCAATAAAAATGCCGAAACAGCTGCGGCGCCAAAAAATAATGTGGCAGAAATCGCGGGGCCGTGATTATAGTTAATCACATATTGGGCCTGGGGCGCAGGCGCAAAGCCACGGCCAAAAACGTAAGTACCTACTTGCTTTTCACCTTGAAGTTAGAATAACTTGTTTTCTTAATTTTGTGCATTAATATAAGTATTATTTTAGGCAACTGATGACAATGCGGGAGCACCGGCGAAACCAGCGGCTGTGGCATGTCAGATGGCGGAGCTGCCCACAGCCGCTGCCAGTAATTGTGCTCCAGCCGAAACTGTCACCGCCGATCCCAATAAAAATGCCGAAACAGCTGCGGCGCCAAAAAATAATGTGGCAGAAATCGCGGGGCCGTGATTATAGTTAATCACATATTGGGCCTGGGGCGCAGGCGCAAAGCCACGGCCAAAAACGTAAGTACCTACTTGCTTTTCACCTTGAAGTTAGAATAACTTGTTTTCTGAATTTTGTGCATTAATATAAGTATTATTTTAGGCAACTGATGACAATGCGGGAGCACCGGCGAAACCAGCGGCTGTGGCATGTCAGATGGCGAAGCTGCCCACAGCCGCTGCCAGTAGTTGTGCTCCAGCCGAAACCGTCACCGCCGATCCCAATAAAAATGCCGAAACAGCTGCGGCGCCAAAAAATAATGTGGCAGAAATCACGGGGCCGTGATTATAGTTAATCACATATTGGGCCTGGGGCGCAGGCGCAAAGCCACGGCCAAAAACGTAAGTACCTACTTGCTTTTCACCTTGAAGTTAGAATAACTTGTTTTCTGAATTTTGTACATTAATATAAGTATTATTTTAGGCAACTGATGACAATGCGGGAGCACCGGCGAAACCAGCGGCTGTGGCATGTCAGATGGCGGAGCTGCCCACAGCCGCTGCCAGTAATTGTGCTCCAGCCGAAACCGTCACCGCCGATCCCAATAAAAATGCCGAAACAGCTGCGGCGCCAAAAAATAATGTGGCAGAAATCGCGGGGCCGTGATTATAGTTAATCACATATTGGGCCTGGGGCGCAGGCGCAAAGCCACGGCCATAAACGTAAGTACCTACTTGCTTTTCACTTTGAAGTTAGAATAACTTGTTTTCTGAATTTTGTGCATTAATATAAGTATTATTTTAGGCAACTGATGACAATGCGGGAGCACCGGCGAAACCAGCGGCTGTGGCATGTCAGATGGCGGAGCTGCCCACAGCCGCTGCCAGTAATTGTGCTCCAGCCGAAACCGTCACCGCCGATCCCAATAAAAATGCCGAAACAGCTGCGGCGCCAAAAAATAATGTGGCAGAAATCACGGGGCCGTGATTATAGTTAATCACATATTGGGCCTGGGGCGCAGGCGCAAAGCCACGGCCAAAAACGTAAGTACCTACTTGCTTTTCACCTTGAAGTTAGAATAACTTGTTTTCTGAATTTTGTGCATTAATATAAGTATTATTTTAGGCAACTGATGACAATGCGGGAGCACCGGCGAAACCAGCGGCTGTGGCATGTCAGATGGCGGAGCTGCCCACAGCCGCTGCCAGTAATTGTGCTCCAGCCGAAACCGTCACCGCCGATCCCAATAAAAATGCCGAAACAGCTGCGGCGCCAAAAAATAATGTGGCAGAAATCGCGGGGCCGTGATTATAGTTAATCACATATTGGGCCTGGGGCGCAGGCGCAAAGCCACGGCCAAAAACGTAAGTACCTACTTGCTTTTCACCTTGAAGTTAGAATAACTTGTTTTCTGAATTTTGTGCATTAATATAAGTATTATTTTAGGCAACTGATGACAATGCGGGAGCACCGGCGAAACCAGCGGCTGTGGCATGTCAGATGGCGGAGCTGCCCACAGCCGCTGCCAGTAATTGTGCTCCAGCCGAAACCGTCACCGCCGATCCCAATAAAAATGCCGAAACAGCTGCGGCGCCAAAAAATAATGTGGCAGAAATCACGGGGCCGTGATTATAGTTAATCACATATTGGGCCTGGGGCGCAGGCGCAAAGCCACGGCCAAAACCGTAAGTACCTACTTGCTTTTCACCTTGAAGTTAGAATAACTTGTTTTCTGAATTTTGTGCATTAATATAAGTATTATTTTAGGCAACTGATGACAATGCGGGAGCACCGGCGAAACCAGCGGCTGTGGCATGTCAGATGGCGGAGCTGCCCACAGCCGCTGCCAGTAATTGTGCTCCAGCCGAAACCGTCACCGCCGATCCCAATAAAAATGCCGAAACAGCTGCGGCGCGAAAAAATAATGTGGCAGAAATCGCGGGGCCGTGATTATAGTTAATCACATATTGGGCCTGGGGCGCAGGCGCAAAGCCACGGCCAAAAACGTAAGTACCTACTTGCTTTTCACCTTGAAGTTAGAATAACTTGTTTTCTGAATTTTGTGCATTAATATAAGTATTATTTTAGGCAACTGATGACAATGCGGGAGCACCGGCGAAACCAGCGGCTGTGGCATGTCAGATGGCGGAGCTGCCCACAGCCGCTGCCAGTAATTGTGCTCCAGCCGAAACCGTCACCGCCGATCCCAATAAAAATGCCGAAACAGCTGCGGCGCCAAAAAATAATGTGGCAGAAATCGCGGGGCCGTGATTATAGTTAATCACATATTGGGCCTGGGGCGCAGGCGCAAAGCCACGGCCAAAAACGTAAGTACCTACTTGCTTTTCACCTTGAAGTTAGAATAACTTGTTTTCTGAATTTTGTGCATTAATATAAGTATTATTTTTGGCAACTGATGACAATGCGGGAGCACCGGCGAAACCAGCGGCTGTGGCATGTCAGATGGCGGAGCTGCCCACAGCCGCTGCCAGTAATTGTGCTCCAGCCGAAACCGTCACCGCCGATCCCAATAAAAATGCCGAAACAGCTGCGGCGCCAAAAAATAATGTGGCAGAAATCGCGGGGCCGTGATTAGTTAATCACATATTGGGCCTGGGGCGCAGGCGCAAAGCCACGGCCAAAAACGTAAGTACCTACTTGCTTTTCACCTTGAAGTTAGAATAACTTGTTTTCTGAATTTTTTGCATTAATATAAGTATTATTTTAGGCAACTGATGACAATGCGGGAGCACCGGCGAAACCAGCGGCTGTGGCATGTCAGATGGCGGAGCTGCCCACAGCCGCTGCCAGTAATTGTGCTCCAGCCGAAACCGTCACCGCCGATCCCAATAAAAATGCCGAAACAGCTGCGGCGCCAAAAATTAATGTGGCAGAAATCGCGGGGCCGTGATTATAGTTAATCACATATTGGGCCTGGGGCGCAGGCGCAAAGCCACGGCCAAAAACGTAAGTACCTACTTGCTTTTCACCTTGAAGTTAGAATAACTCGTTTTCTGAATTTTGTGCAATAATATAAGTATTATTTTAGGCAACTGATGACAATGCGGGAGCACCGGCGAAACCAGCGGCTGTGGCATATCAGATGGCGGAGCTGCCCACAGCCGCTGCCAGTAATTGTGCTCCAGCCGAAACCGTCACCGCCGATCCCAATAAAAATGCCGAAACAGCTGCGGCGCCAAAAAATAATGTGGCAGAAATCGCGGGGCCGTGATTATAGTTAATCACATATTGGGCCTGGGGCGCAGGCGCAAAGCCACGGCCAAAAACGTAAGTACCTACTTGCTTTTCACCTTGAAGTTAGAATAACTTGTTTTCTGAATTTTGTGCATTAATATAAGTATTATTTTAGGCAACTGATGACAATGCGGGAGCACCGGCGAAACCAGCGGCTGTGGCATGTCAGATGGCGGAGCTGCCCACAGCCGCTGCCAGTAATTGTGCTCCAGCCGGAACCGTCACCGCCGATCCCAATAAAAATGCCGAAACAGCTGCGGCGCCAAAAAATTATGTGGCAGAAATCGCGGGGCCGTGATTATAGTTAATCACATACTTTGACACGGCCCCGCGTGAACACAATGAATTTCAAAATAAATTAATTTTATAAAAGTTGTAGTGTTATTTTTAAATATTCAAGATCTTTGCCTAAAGAAGTAGGTACCTAGGTAAGTATAGGTAAAATCGAGGAATTAATTGGTCGATCATCAGACAACTTTTTCAAGAACCTCATTTAAATAAAAACATAATGTGCCAGTAAATATAAATTATTTAAATCTATATTTCTTAAATAAAAACTAAACCGATTAAGTAGGTTATTATTATTATAAATTTCTTGTCTAAGCAACCAAATAATATCCAATATCAAAACTAGTACCTAGCTTACATCACAACAAAAACATAATTATAATAATGTTGGGAGATAAAAAATAAGCTTTCAGATTTTGTGAATTATCAAATTTACTGGGTTCACAATTAAAATAAAAGGAAGGGTCTTAAATATGAGACTAGGTATTTAATTATTAAATATAAATGTTTCCAAGGTCATCATCATGATAGTCTCTGTCCATACAAAAAATGTTAGTAAAGCTACAGTTAAATCAAGCAGCCAAATCACCAACACCTAAAATTATTAAATCACATTTATTATCCTGGAAGGTGCTGTAAAACTATTCTTTTTTGTAATATAATATTTTGTTAGCATTTAAAAAGCCAACACCACACAACACACAGAAATGAAAGCTGATGCTGAGCTGGCAGCTGGCTAGCAGTGATAAAACACTTCAGCTTTTAAAGTAGATAGGTACCTAAGTAAAGCTGAATATTTAGAGAGAAACACAAAAGGTTTTGGAGCCCCTAGACGATCAAGCATTTCTTGTCAATCATTTACATTGCATTTATCATTTGGGGGCGTGGCCTACTTTTGATTGGCCACGGTAATCTATCTATTCTGTAGTGCTTGTCAAGCATTGCTCCTAGACGATCAAAATGTGATTGACAAGCAATGCAATGTAAATGATTGACAAGCAATTTTGATCGTTTAGGGGGTCCATTAGATAAAGTACCTAGGTTGTAGTTATATATCCAGCCAGCAGCTGCTGTCATGTCATTCATCACAGACGGGTTATTATAAGGTCCGACCGACATCTCAGTCTCAACCAAAAATTATTAAGGTAATGAGTATTTTTTTTTATTAACATTCATATTAGGAAATAGCCTGCGACTTTGACGTACAACTGTGAGTAGGTACACTCTATCCGACCACGGTAGAAAGCAGGTAGTGTTCACAAATTTACAAACAAATGGAATCTGATTCGGAATTCCGTTTCGGAATTCCGAATCAGATTCCGTATGCTCCTATTGTCGTATGCTACTATTATTTAAATTACGATATTGACAGAAGGTAGGTATGTAATGTCAAGAAAGCATAAAACACCACATGTTGACTTCAATAGGTAACACAAATATTTACTGTTGTTGGCCGAAATTATTTTGCCTATGCACCTGAGTGCACAAATGACCGTTGTTTACAATCTGGTTTACAATCTAACTAGGTAAAATTCCTTTTGTCATTTTTATCAACAAGTCGGCACCGGTCACCTCTTTTGTCTTGCGACCTGTTAACAGACGCTCAGACGACAATAGGAATCTTAGAAGTCATTGACTGTCTTATCTCCTTTACTTGTCGATGTCGTCACCCTTTTTTCCTATTGTTTATCAAAAGACTATGAAAAAACCATGCCCCCACTCAAAGGGTAGGTACTAGTGATGGGACTCGAATCATAATTGATTCGAATTACGTCAATCCAAGTTCGATTCGATTGAGTATTATGCTGATTCGAATCATCATCTGATTCGAATTGATTGGCTGATTCGAATCACTTCGATTCGAATATTTGATAGCTTAGCAAGCTTACTTTAGGGGCTGACAAGGAAGTTTAATATGAAAATTAATTAATTGGATGACTGGAAATAATTAAAGGCGACTGTTAATGGGATACAAAGTAACTAAACGGGCGACTAACCTGTTGATTACAAAAAATACGTAAAACAGGCGGAAACATGTGGGAGATAAATAATTTAAGTTAGCAGTGAAAATTATAAATGAGTGACAAAAATGGCAACTATTTACTATTATACCAAGTAGGTAACTCTATAAATTTCTGATTTAAGCTGCCCAACATGGCATTTTTGTCATCTCGATTAGGATAATAGTCACCTTTTTTTAATAAAATATACGCCAAATTTTAAACGTTTTGTGTGCTCTAATGTTGTCGCCCAAATAGTAATTTGGTCCCCCGTTCTGAATAACTAGTTAATTTGTATTTTATAGTCACCCATTTTGTAGTCGCCCTCAGTTCACTTAGTATTTCAGCTATAAATATTCATTATTTTTGTCACCTAAAATGGGAATTTATTGTTACCCGATCAAATACTTCCCGTTTGATATTCGTTAAAAGTTTTTAATTTCTAACTATATTTAGTATTTTTACCATACTTATTTAGTAAATTTACGATATTGTTATTGATTCGAGTAATCGTAATCATTATATCGATTCGAATCATTGTTAAATCCAAATCAACGATTCGAACTAATTACAGGTAATTCGAATCGATTCGATTTACATTTTTTTGATTCGAGTCTCATCACTAGTAGGTACTGCGGCTGCCTAATGGCATTTTTGAAATTATGTGTTAGTCGTGTCTTGTCCTTTGGCCGAAGACGATCAACAACTGGAACTATGTCCGACAACGTTGACCGCGAGCTTGACCGTTTGTTTCGTGATGACGGTGTGAGCATGTAAGTTATTTGGTATTGAATTAAAGTGAAAGTGAAATGTGCTAGTGAAGTGGTTTAATTTAGCCTATACTTATTCAAATCCACTTTTCTGTTAAAGTGGAGGAGAGAGGTATGGCGATGATGAAGTGATGGGTGATATCGCATCCGGCGATGGGCTCTCGGGATCTGATGGCGCCGACTCCGCTTCGAGTTCGGAAGATGAGGATCCCGACATCGAGTGGACGGATGAGAACAATCTCCGCAATATTCCGTTCACCGCAGAGCCAGTGTACCAAATAAATTCAGCTAAGTCCCCTTTAGATTTTTTCAACTTATTTTTTACTATGGAATTTCTATCTTTGCTTGTATCAAGCATTAATACGCACGCTATTGCCGTCGAGCTTGAGAGTGTAGGCCCGCATAGTCGAATTTCGCGATGGGTCAGAACCAACACAGACGAAATAAGAACGTTTTTGGCATTGCTTTTTCATATGGGACATATAAAAATTAATCGTTTAAATTATTATTGGAAAACCGGTAATATGTGGAATTTACCTTTTGCAAATTTTATAAGCCGCGATAGATTTTTGTTATTATTAAGAAATTTGAGTTTTAAAGATGAAAATCAATATACTGATTTAATTTTGCGATACACTCAGCTCCTTCTAGATTATTTTAATAATAAGATGCGCGAGTTGGTTACACCCATGCGAAATTTGAGTATAGATGAAAGTATGGTATTGTGGCGTGGACGACTTCGCAACAGACAGTACCTAAAGAATAAACGTCATAAGTACGGAATAAAACTCTATGTACTGACTTATGCTGAAGGGCTCTGCCTCAAAATTCATTTATACAAGGGTGCTTCTGATCCCCTTGTTAGTGGCAGAGGTCACACAAATAAGGTTGTGATGCTTCTGCTACATAGTTATCTTAACAAGGGCTACTCTGTGTATATGGATAACTATTATAACAGTGTTCCATTGGCCGAATCGCTTTTGGCCCAAAACACATACATTACGGGCACTTTGAGATCCAAAAAGGCTGGAAACCCAGAATTTCTTACGGAGCGTATACCTAAAGGAACGTGTAATTATAAATTTAATAACAGGGGGGTTTGCGTAGCCCACTTTAATGATCGACAACAAGTCATAACCTTCCTACGCAACATAACGGACAGATGGTCCCGACTCGAAGCCGAACTTTGAGGGGGGCTAGGCGCACTTCAGCCCAAAAACCACATATGATAGTAGAATATAATAAATATATGAATGGAGTTGATCGTAAGGATCAATTACTTTCATATTATTCATCTTATCCAAAGTCTATGCGTTGGTACAAGAAAATTATAGCGCATATTTTTCAACAGATGCTTTTGAACGCGTTTTATATGTATAATCGCAGCACACCGCAAAATAAAATGAACTTTTTCGATTTTAGATTATCAGTTTTAGAATGTTTAGCACAACTGAAAGTTAATCCGCGTAATAGTAGACCTTTAGCTTCTTCGGGATCGGGAATAGTTGCTGAAAACGGAGCCGTTATACATATACCACAGAGTTGCCCTAAAGATGACAATGGTAGATCTAAGCGACGGCGTGCTATGTTTTAGAAAAAACAGAGTTCGTAAACAAGTGTTATTTTATTGCCCACGTTGCCCTCAGCAACCTGGTTTATGTTTGACATGTTTCGGTGAATTTCATAATTATAAGCAGTAATTATTTTGTTAATTATTATTTGTCAATAATATTTTATTTTATGCCACGTAATTAGTACACATTCTTACTACCTACCTTCGACACGACGCCATCGCTTTCAGTTTATTACAAAATCAACGGTTGGTTGGTTCGAACCCAACCACGAGTAAGTAAGGCCCGCCACATTCAGACGGAATCTGATTCGGAATTCCGAAACGAGATCATTCCAAACCAATTGTCAAAGGCCTATACCACAGAGTAGATACCACACCACAGACTGCATCTTTTAACTACACTGAAGTTAGCTTTTACTGTAGTCAGTGTGGTTTTCACGTGACATTGAACGTAAAACTCAAGTGAAACCCATGGTACCGAATTAACGTTTACTATTGTGGAAACGGATTTTACGTAAACGAGAATAGTTACGTCAGCCAATTTTACTGTTTTACTCATGGTAGAGGTACAGGTCCCCGGGTGGGTCACTCACCACCAGAGGTGACAAGGCGGTCCTGTTGGAACACACTCCAACTGGGGGAAATTTAAGAGTGAGTACTTTTAATAAATATACAAAATGCGTAGAATAAGTGCATAAGGAAAGATGTGTATAATATTATGTTGGAAATGTAATCTCATCATTTCATTTATGAGCTTTTGATATTGGTGATAATAATGTTTTGGTGATGGGGTTTTTAATATTGCAACTAGGTATTGAATGATGGTTTATCCAGAATTCCTATTGGTGGTGGTGCTTTTTTGGTGACGGTTACTTTACTATTGCTTGTCTGGAAACCACCTACAACTCCAGAGGTAGCAACAACATCAAGCAGCCGTCGCCTCAGTGTCCCCCATCCCAAAAAAGCGCGCCGTAGCCTGCTCCGTCGTCCTCTCAGGGACTCAAACATCGAGGAAATTCTAATGATGGACTCGGGCAGTGACGGCGGGGAGTCGGAGCACGGTGAATCCTCAGACGAAGATGAAGTAGTGAATTTGCGGGATGACAGTGTTATGTCTCGAGCTTTTAGGAATCGCGAAATAATGCTTGCGGAAGGTGAAGTGAAAAGTGGAATGGAAGGCGAGGTGGAAGGGGAAATGGATGGTATTATGAGAGGTGTGATGGAAGGTGAAAACGAGGATGGAATTGTAGGCGAGGTGGAAGGGGAAGTAGGTGGTATTGTGAGAAGTGTGGTAGAAGGTTTAAGCGAGGGTGGAATGGAAGGCGAGGTGGAAGGGGAAATGGATGGTATTATGAGAGGTGTGATGGAAGGTGAAAGCGAGGGTGGAATAGTAGGCGAGGTGGAAGGGGAAGTAGGTGGTAGTGTGAGAAGTGTGGTAGAAGGTTTAAGCGAGGGTGGAATGGTAGGCGAGGTGGAAGGGGAAGTGGAAGGTGGAATAGGAGAAGCGGATCTCACTAACTTCGTGTGGACCGATGATTTCGGGACATTTTTCGGGAGGCCCGAGCCTTATATTCGAACACCTGGCCCAAATGTGCAATTGACGCAGGACCCCGTCGACATTTTTTTAAACGTGTGGGACGAAGCCATAATGGCTGAAATCGTTGCCCAGACAAATAATTAGTTATTGCCCAATTGACGGAGACGGAAAAAGGAGTCCCTCCATATTTAAATGAATGGTACGAGACCACAGTACCTGAAATGTACCGGTATTTTAATATGATAATTTTAATGAGCCTATGCTATAGGTCTAGGTTACGGGATTACTGGAGCACCAACATTCTACAAATGCCAGATTTCCGACAAATAATGTCCTGGAATCGCTTTTTATTAGTAACTAAATTTCTGCACTTTATTAATAATGAAGACCCTGCCTACGACCCGACTCTTTCTTCATACGAGAAGAAGATTTCCAATATTCGTCCCGTTCTGGACCACTGCAATGCCAAGTTTGCCGCACTCTACACCCCTTCAAAACACCTCAGCCTGGACGAGTCCTTGCTCCTCTGGAAAGGCCGCCTTAGTTGGGTACAGTGTATCCGTACAAAGGCGGCACGATTTGGAATTAAGTCGTACGAGTTGTGCGAGGGCACGACTGGATACCTGCTGAGGCAGAACAAAGAGTAATCTCTGTATGTAATAGTTATGCAGAAACAATAGGAATAAATGACCTGGCTTTGAGACAACTACCATCTTTGATTTCATCACCCCGTCATTACATTTCATTAAGTTAACTTTTAAACAACATTTTATATATTTTATAACCCCTGGGAAAAATATACCTTTACAATGGCGCCCCTAATTGTGATCAAATTAATCCCAATTTATGATATTTATTGTTTTTTTTTTGCAAAATAGTTTAATTTGAAATTTAATTTTGCTCGTTGAAGTGTAAACAAGTCATGGTTTGTGAACAGAAGTAACTTGTTTTGTAGTTTAAATTTGCAAACTCAAAACTTTATTTTGTAATTTTCTTCACTTGAGACAAACTGGAAACACTTTTTATTAGGTTTTGTCTCATTAGTCCACAAACTATACTTTTATTTTGTTATTCCAAATCAACAAAGTGTCGTTTAAAATTTGTTGATTTATTTCATTTTAAGGAAATAATAAAAGTGATTTATTTCTTATTAAAACTTTGTGTGGTTAAATTTATTGGTCTTAGTCAAACATTGTTTAAGCAGTGAAATATTTGTAAAAGATAATGCTTAACATAAATAAATGTTAACAATTAACATTGAAAGTTAACACATTGTTAAAAAATATAATTTAGAATAAGTATTTAGTGTTCAGAAACAGGTTAAAAGTGATTTTGTAGTGGTCACAAACATTAATTGTGAAAATATTTTATAGTTCATAAAGTAGGGTGACCACCACTTTGAAAAAAATTTTTTTAGGACAAAAATTTTTTTGTTTGTGCTACTTTATTGGAGAATTTAATAACAAAGAGGTACCCACATTAATTGACACACTAATTGACAAATTCTTATTCGGTGAAAAACTAGCTGAGACGCTAAGAGCAGCAAAATCCATTAATAAGTCAGGTTCAGAAATTAGAGTTAATAACACTATGCCTAGACTACCATCCAAGAATAAACCTCTCAATAAGGCTTTAAACTTGAGAGGCCCCGCTACGACGAGCAGGCCGCCGTTTGCGGGGAGACGCCCCCAGGACGCTGCGCCTGCGCCCGCAGCCCTGCCACCACCGCCGCCGCCACGCGCGCCGCCGAGCTCCACCACCACCGGCGCCGTACCACTCGCAGCAGCGGTCACGCGCCCCACGTCGGTAGGTAACGGTATGTCAATCTGGACGGCTACAATTGTTTTATAATCAATGGTATGCATTAACCGATGACCCTGTTATTCTTTCTTGGATTCAAGGTTATAAGATACCTTTTCTCCAACCTGTACACAAGCTGCAATTTAGGGGCTGTTTGCACGGCCTTTGTATGTTTACACAATTAAACACATTTGATAAACTTTAAGCAAAGGAATAACGATCCACTAGACTTTGACATTGAATACTCTGGAAACTCAGTGAAGGAAGTGGACACTACTAAGTTCTTAGGTTTGACTATAGATAACAAGCTGATATGGAAACCTCACATTGACAAAGTTTTATTTCATCACATTGACAATTTAATAAATAAATTGAACCAGTTTTCATATGCTCTCTACAAGTTGAGGAAGGTTGCTAGTCTTAAGACACTCTTGACAGCTTATCACGGATACGTCGCATCAGCTTTGAGATGTGGGATAATGTTCTGGGCTAACACTACTGACAAGGAAAGTGTCTTTAAATCTCAAAAGAAATGTCTCAGATCCATGTTTGGTCTAATGCAAGATAACTCATGTGAACCATACTTTCGTAAGTATAAAATTCTTACATTGCCGTGTATGTATATATCTGAGATAGCAAACTTTGTCCGAAATAACCCATATAATTTTGAAATGAACCCTATAGGTAGTCGCCGTGAAGGTACCCTGAAAGTAGCTCATGGGTGCAAAACTTTTCTTAGACGAATGAGTGTAAACTGCATGGCGCCTATAATTTATAATAAAATCCCATTGGCTATCAGATCGATCAATGACAATAAAAGATTTAAAACTGCGCTCAATGGCTTTCTTGCTGAAAAAGCTTATTATGACATAAGAACATTTTAAAATAATAAAATAGATACAATATAAGTGATGAATGACTTAAAAATAATTGCTAATAATAGATTTAAAAAACTGACATTCTGCAATTGCTTACTATATTTTATTCATAATGCCTGTAATTAATTTGATATAAGTAAGTTTATTAATGTAATTCTGAAATTTATAATTATAATATTTTAGCATGAAAAGATTATGTACGAGGGTGGGTCAAAAAGTTCGCGGAATGGGGAGTATGGAGGGGGAAAAGGTCACTTTTTTTTACCTGCACTAGTTGTGCCACTCATTAAGGGTATAAATATATTTTTTTATTAAAAACAGGTCATTATTCACTGAGATACACGTCAATCAACAAGTCAATCCGGAAGAAAATTTAAAACATGGAAAAAATTGAATTTCGTGCAGTCATAAAGTTCCTTACCAAGCAAGGAAAACCTCCTCAAACCATTTGGAATGAGATGTTTTCTGTTTATGGAGATGCTTGTCCTGGTAAAACCATGATTTACAAGTGGCACAACCTCTTCAAGCAAGGCAGGGATTCGATTGAAGACGATCCCAGGCCTGGACGCCCTGTCGAGGCGACCACGGTGGAAAACGTCGAAAAACTTGAAAAAATTATATTGGAAGATGCCCGTTTGAAGAAGAAGCAGCTTGCAAAAATGATCGGAGTATCAGCTACAACCATTTTGAACATCCTTCACGATCATCTTGGCATGTCAAAGGTGTGCGCAAGATGGGTGCCGAGAATGCTCACGCCACACCAAAAGCAGCGGCGAGTTGAGTGTTGTCGCGAGTTTTTGGCTCTCTGTGGTGAAAACAAGGACGAAGTTTTAGACCGGATTGTGACTGGAGATGAAACTTGGGTTCATCATTATGAGCCTGAGTCCAAACACGACTCGATGCAGTGGCACAAAAAGGGCACACCACCCCCGAAGAAATTCAAAGTGTCTTCGTCGGCCGGAAAACTCATGGCCACTGTTTTCTGGGATACAGAGGGAATCCTTCTTATTGACTATAAGGAAAAGGGTGTCAACATAACTGGAACTTACTACGCTACACTGCTGGAACGACTGCGAGATGCTGTGAGGGAGAAAAGGCGGGGAAAATTGTCCAAAGGGGTGCTCCTTTTGCACGACAATGCACCCGTACACAAGGCACAAGTTGCGGTGGCTGCTGTACAAAGAGTGGGCTTTGAAATCTTGCAACATCCTCCCTATAGCCCAGATTTAGCCCCGTGCGATTATTATCTGTTTCCAAAATTGAAAAAAGAGCTTCGAGGGAAGAAATTTTCCAGCGATGAAGAGGTGAAAAGCGCAATTTCGGCCTATTTTGACGACAAAGATAAAACATTTTTTTTCGAGGGTATTAATAAATTAATTCACCGATCTGATAAATGTATTAGAGTTAAGGGAGAATATATTGAAAAGGAAAAATAATTTTGTGTTTAATTTCTTAATTTTTCCCCTCCATTCCGCGAACTTTTTGACCCACCCTCGTATGTTCATATACCTTTAAGGTGTATCATGGCTGTGCTTTACTATTCATACATAAAATCTTGTAATACCCATGTTTATGTATCAATAAATGTATTTCATATTGGTTTGGTTTAATTTGAGATAAAATGGTTTAAAATTAGTAAGTAGGAAAAAAATTAAGGGTGGCACATTTGGCCAAGCTATATATTCCGAAGACGAATGAATCGGTATAATAAGATTCATCAAATTTACTGCAACAATATGGTAATCAGAAATGACTATCAGGTTGCAGTCGACACTTTAAAGTAATGATTTTGTGCAACGAACAGAGTGGTGGATGCACACTGTACGGCACTGAATGACATTAGAAGGTGATGATAATACCAGAGGTTGCCAGGCGAACCCTAAACAATATCGAGAAGCATCTTCGGGTTCTTCACAACTTAGGTAAGATGATTGACAGCAACCAATAAGGGTCACGCTCATGAGCAAGTTTCCGGAGAAAGTTAGTACCAGGTCAGTCTGCTTTCACCTGACGACTATTCGGTGGCTACGCTGCGGAAGTCATTACAAATCATAACAGCAATGGTAAGAGTTGAATGAAACATCACCTTCCACAAGCTCGGCAAGCATCCAGCAGCACGATGGACACTTAGGAACAACTACAGAAGCCCTAATCACGGTCAGGTCAGTATGACCGTGATTTCACTTTAACATGTAGGACTTCTGTAGCCAGTTGTCAGCCTACAAACTAAGCAGAGTCGAAAGCGAAAGCCCCTGCTTATGTAAGCCAAGATAGTCCAGTAAACAACAAACAAGATGGTGCGTAATTACAAGAAAAAACGACTTGAGGAAGTATGGGAAAAAGAAAAAAATTATGAACCTGCCATGAAGCTTCTTCTGAATGAGTCTTACGTTACGGTGACATAAATAGTAATACGTCTTCACCCTCATTGAACAAAAATCAAAAAGGGTATTATGCATTTCTAAGTATTTTTCTTTTGTTGTTGCTAAATACCGAAGACCTAATCCTAAGTTTAGTAAGCGCATTTTGAATTGAAACACTAACTTCACCAAACACTAACTTAACCAACACAAGTGTAAGTGGTTACTTAATTATTTTTTCCTTGCAACACAGAATAGATATAAGTACTACCGTACATAAAGGAAACTCTCCGCCCCGCTTCACAATCAATTACCTCACCCCCACCGGCGCCCACCACGCGAGTTCGTAGGCTTATTCAATAGCACGCACACAGTTGCGCATGTGCAAAAACGTCACTGTGTAGCGTCTGTGTAATAGGAGTTAAAACGCGACGCTTGGAGTGTGCTTGCAATGCAAGTAACGAAACCTCGTGTGCAAGTTCGACTAGTTCCTTGGTATGGTACTGGCTGGGTTTTTAAATTAAAATCTCTTTACTTGTTTGATTTATTTATTGAAATGTTAATTGACATAACTCCAATATTTACGATCTATTACCGCAGACCTCAGAATACAGAACTGACACAAAACACCAAAATGAGCGACGAAGAGCACAACTGTATATTTTCTCAAATTTGCTGCGATTACTTTAAGCGGCCTATATTGATATTGCTGTGATAAATGTCTGCAACATAATATGTAAAAATCAGTCGGAAAACCCTAACGTGAGTTAAAGAGTTATTTGATAGATATATCCAATTCATTAATCTGTATTAGAAACGAATTGTTTTTTTTTTACTTTTTTCAGTCAATCAAAATTTTTAAAGAAGTAAAAAAAATGTGTATTCAAGAAAGTCTTAAAAGACGTTTAAGGACCGACCGAGACTCGGTCTCGGCCAGTCTCGGCCAAAAATTATGTCTCGGTCTCGGTTTCGGCCAAAAAAACTTACGTAGGCCTGAGATTACACTCTTGCGGTTTCTTCTTCGCTGAGGCATGCGTCATCGAAACTAATGCATTCCTCAAGGCATACGCTGACGTATTCCTCACTGTCTCTAGTCGTCAAGATCACAAAAATACTTTATTCTGAGGGTGACACAGATGAGATCAAGGGAATGTAAATGAAAGAGGAATACAAGATTAGGATACGTACATGCCATTATTAGGTAGCTGTAGTTGTATTGTATTGTGTGTTATTAATTGTTGATTGTTGTACCTAATTGAGTTTCACAAATGAATGTGAATGTTATTATAATTGTATTTTTAATTAATTTAGATTTAAAATTAACGTTTTGCCGAATCCCAGATCTCGGAAACTACTAAATGTGCGATCTTGCAGTAAACACACATAAGTAGCCCCTAATTTGTGCTATTTGTGCGATAAAAAACAAGCAGGCAATCCAACTTCGAGAAAGAGATCTCTCGTTGAATCCAACTCGGGTGGGCAGCATTCGGGAAGCTTCGAAAAATCTTCGCGTCCGACTTACCTCAGTGTCTCAAGACGAAAGTCTATGAACAGTGTGTGTTGCCAGTGATGACTTACGGCAGTGAAACGTGGTCGCTACTATGGGTCTCATAAGGAGGCTCAAGGTCACCCAGCGTGCAATGGAGAGAGCCATGCTCGGCGTTTCCCTGCGTGATCGAATCAGAAACGAAGAGATCCGCAAGAGAACTAAAGTAACCGACATCGCTCGAAGGATTGCTCAGCTGAAGTGGCAATGGGCGGGACACATAGCGAGAAGAACCGATGGCCGTTGGGGCGGAAAGGTTCTGGAATGACGACCGCGCACTGGACGGCTCTCCGTAGGCGACTTCCGGCGCTTTTCTTCGCCAACAAACTGCCATGCAGTTTGGCGAATACTTATATATATGCAACCTTCAATTTTGTAAATTTTATTAAATAAATAAAAAAAAAAATAAAAAAAAAGGTAGGCCCCCGACAAGGTGGACCGACGATCTGGTGAAGGTCGCGGGAAGCCGCTGGATGCGGGCAGCGCAGGACCGATCGTCGTGGAGATCCTTAGGGGGAGGCCTATACCCAGCAGTGGGTGTCGTGCGGCTGATATGATGTTATATTAACAAACCGAACCTGTAACATGTAAGCAAACAGTAATGTAAAATGGAATTACAACTTGGTTGCCAGCAAGTAAATGGTACGGATATCGATAACTTGACACTTTAGTTAGTTACAACAAAATCCTTTGTCTACTTTTTGACAAACAGCATTGTTATTTTACCAATAGACCAATAGTTAGATTAAGGGCGGATTCGACCAAGAGAGAATAACTGTTATTCTTAGATAAAATGACCAGTTATTCAAGAGTAAATCGAAATTACGTTTTACCACATACTATTCTCAGAGTATTTTGCCTATTCAGGAATAGTCACTATACCACCATTTCGCGGGGAATAACAGAGTTAATCCGCGAGTATTTTAATGGCATCCGCGTGCCGTATGTCAGTGACATTTGTTTGACATTTGACTTTGACCGCTACAGATACGTACAAGGCGACAAAATAAAGTTGACAAGACTTTTCCTTTTAAATAGTTCGTTTAAAGAACAATGACAATTGGCCGGATAATACGTTCATTCACATATTCACTCACTAATGAAGGAATAAGAATCCCAAGAGTAACTTATCTTTGGATTGCATGGAAAAATGACCATTTCTTTACTCGAGAAAAAAATCGTGGAATAGATGTATTCTTGGTATAGTTATTCCCGTTTATATTGAAGTTTGGACGAATCCGCCCTAAAAAAGGTTACATAACCCAGTTAAAAGAACCTAATTTTGTTACTGATAACCATTTGTTCGCAAGTCCGTAGATTAGGGCCTACTAGTAACCAAATTTTGGTTACTGTTAACCAATAATTTTTTTCAGTGTAGAAGGAAACTCCCATTTTTATCTGTCTATGACAGACACACTCCGTGCATTTCCAAACTCCCTACTAGTAAAGATAGCCTGTAGGCCTATTACTACAGCTATAGATGTTCACCTTTCTTTGGAGCTTACGGGTTTGACCAAGTGTTTTGGCCACCCAGAGATTGTAATGGACGATAGTGTGGCTGCATGGGTGGAAAAAGGGTCGATTTTAAAATCAGATTTAGCAGAAATAGCAGAGGATATAAGATGTGAATTGGTCCTAGAATTTTCAAAAAACTATCAATATATATAAAATTCAAAGTCCTGACTGACTGACTGACTGATTGATTGACTGACTGACTGACTGACTGACTGACTGAGATATCAAACCTAGAGACTTGAAATTTTGCACATAGGTTCCTTATAAAGTCCAGGGGTGCACTAAGAAAGGATTTTTCAAAACTCACTCCCCAAGGGGGTGAAACGGGGGTCCAAAGTTTGTATGAAAGTCTCTCAGTTTTGAAGCTAGGATCTTCAAATTTTGTGATTAGGCTGACCATTAAAAATTAATAAATACGGGTCTCAGTGTTTTTCAAAATTCAACCCCCGAAGGGGTCAAAAGGGGGATGAAGTTGTGTATTGAAGAAAATCCTTTATTTTCAAAGTAAAAATCGCTAAATTTATAATTTAGGCTTATGGATGGAAATCTTACGCAACGTATATTGTTATTGTTAGTATTTCAACCCCTATGGGGATAAAATGGGGGTGAAAAGGGGTAAAAAAACCCAAAAATAGATATGGATGTCCTTATTGGGGTTTTCTGGGATGACGATTGCAAAAATGTAATATATTTTGAAGTCCAACACGGTGGACATGATTTGACCCCTAAAGGGGTGAAAATGGGGTTCAAATTTTGTATGGAAAAATAATATAAAATAGACATTACAACTTTCAACTTCGTAGGAGCACATCTAAAAATTAATAGGCAAACTTATATTTTGTAATTTTGAAAATTAACCACTTAGGGGTA
This sequence comes from Agriphila straminella, assembly GCA_950108535.1. Lineage (NCBI taxonomy): Eukaryota > Metazoa > Arthropoda > Insecta > Lepidoptera > Crambidae > Agriphila > Agriphila straminella. Next base: position 2,260,903 of record OX467324.1, on the reverse strand, counting down.
AATGGGGAATAAATAAAGATTAAAAAAAAAGGTGTATATGGGGTAAATAAACATGAAAATCGATGTGGATGTCGTTTTTGAGGTTTCATGGGATGGTGATTGCGAAAATGACATTTGACGATGACTTGACGAATTACTCATATCTCTGGATACAATTCTGAATATTATAAACTAGCTTCCGCTCGCGACTTCGTCCGCGTGGACATTCCATAAAATTCTCATGTTTTAATTTCATTAAATTCTGATCAGCCGTTTTTACGTGATTAGGCGGGTCCCCACCAAGCGAGCAGCCTCGTGCGAGGCCCGTGCGGCAAACGTCCTGCCTCGCGAGGCAGCGCGCTTGGTGGGGACCCGCCTAATCACGTAAAAACGGCTGATCAGAATTTAATGAAATTAAAACATGAGGATTTTATCGAATGTCCACGCGAACGAAGTCGCGGGCGGAAGCTAGTTATTATATAAACAGAAGCGAAAGTGGCCACAGACCACAGTTGTCGTTCCTCCCTGACCATGACCCATATGTCAAACAATGCTATAATGGGGAAAGGGACCGTCTGACCCGTGGACTATTAAAATGTTTGAAAATGTACGGTTTTCAAAAACTCTCGAGTTCGACTACCAAATATATACTGCCGACCTATTGGCCGACAAGGCCATAATACCTGGATTGGAGCACTGGCCCTACGAGTATGATACTCAGGCTCATAGAACCATTCATGGCACATTCCCTAGTAGACCTCCTAGACAAAGCAACTACCAAATATATACTGCCGACCTATTGGCCGACAAGGCCATAATACCTGGATTGGAGCACTGGCCCTACGAGTATGATGCTCAGGCTCATAGAACCATTCATGGCACATTCCCTAGTAGACCTCCTAGACAAAGCAACTACCAAATATATACTGCCGACCTATTGGCCGACAAGGCCATAATACCTGGATTGGAGCACTGGCCCTACGAGTATGATGCTCAGGCTCATAGAACCATTCATGGCACATTCCCTAGTAGACCTCCTAGACAAAGCAACAATGTTATATTACAATTTCTCTATATATTATGTAGAGAGACTATTCCAGAGATAATAAGCTTGTTGCTAAATTGAGTTAGTAAAAATCTTTTGCAACTAAACTAATGTAAGTATCTTTGATTATTTACCGGGAAGTCTCGGCGTAAAATTATTGTAAAATGATTTCAGTAATAAAGCTATTTTTATTTTATTATTAAAATGAGATATAAAATTAATTCCAAAGCGCGGACGTCTCCTGTTACTTCGATTCCGAAACCAATGCTCTGGTAACAACGTATTCGCGGAACCAAAAAGTTTCGGAATGGAAACCTTAAGCAGAATGTACATGTATGTATGTATACCTATGTACATACTTAGCAGAAATCTTCATTATTCGTTAAATTAATTATTATTTTTAAAACTATCAACAATATATTATTATTGTACTCTTATTAATGAACCACAAATAGGTACCAAAGTATACAGGGTGAATTTTTGAGACGGTACATTATGCAGGTACCTTAATCGTTATATTTAGTTACAGGAAAACGTTCCTGGAAGACCTTCCAAAACTTTTTTAAAATGTTCTAAACTTCATTCACAGATTTTGGATTTGGATTTTTTTAATTCTGACAGTTTGTTGTTTAATAATTTACCAATAGTTGACCCCGCCACTAGTACAAGTTTCAATTTGCCAGAATTGACACCAGCAATCGAAAGATTTCCATTCCTAAAAGATGAATTAGATTACAAAACATTAGTTGAAGAATGGCGGTTAAAGAATGCGTTCTCGTGTACGAACTCTCTCCATCGGCATCGCCCATTTCTCGCCAGGCTTTAGTATGCCGTATTCGCTTTAACGAGAGACTTTAATGGCAAAATGTTACGATCGTAACATATATTTTAGTAAATAAATAGGGAACATAAATTTGAGAATGCGAATAACATTACATTAGCGACGTAATTATCTAAAAGGAATTACTTAAAACATGATTTTATATATTTCTTGATTAATACGATAGCGACCGCGGGTTTGTCCCGCGCTGATGATATCGCCATGTTTGTTTTGTTTGCGCTGAAGTAAAGTTCTATCATCAGTTATGCTAAAGCTGACAAAGGAGACTGGCTTGAAAATCAATCATCTCATTTTAAAAAAGGACATACTATCATTGATATATCAAAACAAAGTTTAGATGCGTTACCCGCACTCCACAATGGCAAGACGAAAGTAAGGTAATTGCCCGACTTTCAATTAGTCAGGCACAGGCTCGTGACACGTAAACACACATCACTCTCGTCAGACAGACACTAAAAAACCGTGACATTCTGATCAAAAATGCCTTCCTGCGTCTATAAACGATGTGCAAATTATACAGCAACAGTCAGAGATCGGAAAAATGTTTTATTTCACACGTAAGTACTGTATTTAACCGTAAAATGTATTTTCGTATTTTGTATTACTCTAATCGGCCATTTTTTTACAAAGAGCGAGACGCGCCAATGAGCATGCAGCGTATCAGACGAAACTTATGATGTCTGTTTATCTCTTTCTAACGACAGGGATTCCGTATGGTGGCGTTCATTTTTGTCCCACTATTGATGTAATATCACGTAATATGTCAATGTGTGTATCTGCAGTACCTGTCGCTGTTTTAAATTGCATGATGTTGGCGCATAACGCATCTAAACTTTGTTTTGATATATCAATGCATACTATGAAGCAAGTTGACAATGTCAACGTTGGAGAAAAAATTCGTCCACTAATTCACACACCGAGTGATTATATCAGTCGCATGCGAGGGAAGCGAGACCTAAGCAACTAAACCATGTTTAACATGTTGATTATTAGTCTGATGACTGATCAATAAAGTTTGTAGAGTGCGTGAGTGGGAACCCAATTAATTGGGTTGGTCAACTTTTCCAAAACTATTGTGAATTAAATATTTTCTGGTAGCTTTTGGCTTTGGAGTCAGAAATAACTAATTGCGGAATTTTTATAATACTTCATTTTAATTTAAATAAAAATTTAAATTTTTAATTTACAGCAGAGTACAATAAATCACTATTACGGCTGTATGCGTAGGTAATGCTTTTGCTCCAAAGACTTCTATGTTGTTGCTCAAAACAAAAAAGCAAAGGTTTGGCATTAGCAATGTCAACTATAGTTGACATGTCAGTCACAGTCGGCTAAAATAAAAAAATAACTCTTTTGTGAGCAAGTTTGTAGATATACATACATTTACGTGATCATCACAAACGTATAAAGCTCTTTGAGGACAATTCCTGTTTTATCCTCTGCACCACGTTTCTTTCAAACTTGTCTGGTTCACGCCCAAGCGCCTGAACTAATACAACGGCAATCTGTTACGAATACGTCGATGCGAAACTCTTTATACAGGTGCCGGTAGTTGCAACTGATTTTTTATTATATTCTGTTAGAATTTTTCGATAGGCCACTACTGAAAACGCTCCATGTATTTTAATAATTTTAAACAAAGTAAATGTGAATTTCGAGTCAAAATCGACGTTTTATTCAAGAATCCATCTTCAGCTTCTTGCCCAAACAAGAAAGTTTTTGGCGACCGTGACAGGACCACTGCATTTTTGGTAAAGGCTCGATGTGCCACGCCCTGATGACCAGCGGTTTCCAAGTCAAGTAATTACGAAGCAAAGGACGAAATAATTGGACTTGAATTATTATTCCATTAAAATCAAGTGGATTTTGTACGTTTTGCCTGCGAAGATCAACGACTCATCAAAAGAATCGTACTTTGCAGGTAAGCAGAAGTTAAGTGCTATACTTTGTTCCATTTTGTTCCACCAAATCCAAACTAAATACTTCCTAATACCGAATCCTTTAAATAATCTAAATTGTTTTTACTTGTGCTATAGTTTTTTTTAGGAAAAATATTCAAGGAATGATAAAATTTCATACTTGCAAATTGCAAATGACTAAGTACATTGCTAGAGTGAAAGTCTAGAAACTAAAATGCCGCCTTCTGGTAGGAGCAGTGATGTCTGGCGTTTCAGAAAGGTTGACAAAACTACTGCAGTCTGTAAAATCTGTTTTAAAGTACTTAAAACAAGTGGAAACACGTCTAATTTGAAGAAACATTTAAAAACTCAGTCAACAGAGGTAAGTACCAACAATCCTTCTTAGTGGGTAGCCAGGTACTATAATTAAATAATTATTTATTTGTTTTTAATACCAGGAATTATGTTAAGGGGAAACATCTCAATGTATGGGTAATTGAATTGCGCTTCTTATTACCCAACCCACGACGGAACGGACGGAGCAGGTATATGCGTTTGGGGTGAGAGATTGTTTGTTTGTGTGTTTATGTGGGCACTTGAATTTTGCCAATTATCTCGAAAGCTATTGGACCGATTCAGTTACGGTTTTCTGTAAACGGTTTGGAATTCATCTTCAATGGATTTTTACGGTCGAAACTTGTTAGGGGCGCGGTCGCTGCAGTATAAAATAAAAACGAATGTTACAAATTATCTCGAAAACTATTGGACCGATTCAATTGTAGTTTTCTGTTAACGGTTTGGAAATTATATGTATATGTTGGTCTTGTAAGAATCCTTTTTAAAGTTTAAAATAAAAAAAAACAAAATAAAAAAAATTGATAATACCCACGACGACAATACGACGCTTTTATATATTATTTTGTCCGTTTTTATAATTAAACATTTTTATCCATCGTGGGTTTTTCAATTTTTTTTTTAAGAAACAGGATTGACGTAACTTATTTTTTTTTTTTTAAAAGCTCAGAAGCGGTGATGGTAGAGCAAGTACGTCCAAGGCAGTTATACAAGACGACACAGAGTTTGAAACAGATGCAGAAATAGAAATTATAACAACTGCTCAAAAACAAGATGACAATATGTCAATTACAGCAAGTACTAGTAATAAACCCATGGCTGAAGGTGAGCAAATAGGGTCGGTACGCTACTTTGCGACCAGCATTTAGTTAGCGACCGTTTGAGGGAATTACCGCAGAAATACTTAGAAAATAAGAATTGTATCTATCTCTTTCAAACGTGATTTGCATAAATGAAAAGCGGGATAGCGCTATTGTGCATCCTTATCAAAATCGGATGTACACTATGACCCGAACAATTATTAAATCCTCGGTCATTTCGCCGTCTGCCCTGCTCGCGCCAACACGTTCGCAATAGTACAAAAAAAATAGTGAGCATTGCGCTAGCTTCGAAGTCAGTATTTCTAGTTTTGTTTGTGTCTGTCTGATTATTAATGTTTTTTAGCTACAAAAATACATTTTTAACACAATTTGCATACCTTTTTCTGAAATTTTTGCGAAAATATGTAAAATGTTAGGTGGTCGCATACTGACATGCGAGATTTCTAATAATTTTAGTTTACGACCAGGTGGTCGGAAAACTGACCTCCAGATTAAAAACATTATTTTTATTTCTTATTATGTTGCCAATTAGGCTCTGGGTTGAGTGGTTTTTTTTGCGTTACCGCATACCGCTAAGTTTCGCTGTTAGTTTACGACCGCCAAAGTATTATAAAATCTATTAGTGCGACCAGCATGATCTGGAATTTTAGTTTGCGACCGCTAATGACGTCAGTTTTTCGGCCTATTCAAAATGTATGGAAATATGACGGCCGATAACTAATGTGGTAAAATTGATGTGTTGTTTTTACGACTACTTGGAATTAATAAGTACCACCTACGTTATATTTAGCTTAATATAGATATTCACTTAATTACGTGTTTTATTACAGATGTCGTTCAATAAAAATAAAAAGAAGAAATATGCAAAATATTCACTAGAATCTCTGGAAACTTTGGCTTTGAAAGATATAAGGGAAGGCGGGCAGAGTATAAGAGAAACGTGCAGAAAATATGGGATCCCAAGAACAACAATACAAGACAGATTAAGTGGCAAAAGAGCTGATGAATTAAAAAACAGAGGTCCAGAGCCAGTATTAGGTAAATCTGGAGAAAAACAAGTGGTTGAATGGTTGATCAATATTGCCAAATGTGGTTTTCCTGTAAAAAAACAAGAACTTTTGGATACCGTGCAGAAAATTCTGAAAGATCTTGACAAACCTAATCCATTTAAGGACGATCGCCCCGGTCAGACGTGGTTTTTAAGTTTCCTCAAAAGAAACCCTGAAATCTCACGTCGATCTGCCGAAGGCATAAACAAGGCTCGTGCACGTGTTACGGAAGAATCTATTCGGCTATGGTTTAGGGAATTTGAAACTTTTTTATCTGAATCAGGGCAATCAGATATACTTCAACATCCAGAACGCATATTTAACTGCGACGAAAGTGGATTTTCATTATGCCCTAAAACGGGAAAAGTTCTTGGAAAGGGCGCTCCACATTCTCAAGAGAATCTCGCGAGAACGCGAGAAACATGCGAGAAACGTGAATGTGGAAGCGATTTCTCAAGTTCTCGCGTTGTTCTCCAGCTTTTCTCCACTTTTTGTCGGTTTTTTGGCGCGAGACAAAGGAGCGCGAGAACGTGAGAACAGGCGAGAACGTGTATTGACTCCACACTCGCATGTTTCTCAGTAGCGCTAGTAGGCAGTAGTTAGGCTGTAAAAAGAGAAAGTTTTTTCATTAGCATGATTATTATAAAGTGTTGATCATTTTTGGTTGATGCATTAATAAATCTTAACGTGATCAAGGATTTTTTTTAAAATAATCATGAAACATAAAAAATATAAAATACCTACATTACATAGTCGTTCAAAAAGTACTTACCTTGTTCTGTTACGATGAATACTTGTCATCCACCATCTTCTTTTTCGCCACTTCTTTTTAATAACTTTTTTCTCTTTAGCATACGCATAATTATAATATGCGAATGCGCATAACAATAAACTTGTCGCAGCGGTTACTTCTGCGTCCATCGTCATCGAACGCGAGAACTATTTGAGAACTTTGTGAGAGTGTGTACCCAAAGAAGTTCTCACTACAGTTCTCGCAGAGAATCTCCGGAGATTCTCGCGTGAATGTCTCGCGTGAATGTGGAGCGCCCTTAAAGGGTTTCGCAACCTATATCAGGTAAAAGCTGGAAATGAAAAAGACAACTTGACTGTCTTAGTGACGTTTAATGCAAGTGGACAAGTGTGTCCACCGTTGGTGCGGCAATAAATCATGAGTAAAGTGGAAGGTGGTTTTATCGTGGTCGACGTTCCGCGAACTATAATTGCATTCCTTCCCATGTTAACGACCGGTCGTCCACTCTAATTGCATTCCTTCTCACGACGATTTCTAGGACTAGATTTCACTTCCTGTCTGGCCCTTTATAAACTCCGGTTTTGCCCTGCATCCATTCAGTCTCCGACATGCCTCGCTACAGTCCGTCAGATTTCGCCGATTATAACAGTGATCCTTATGAAGATTTTATTAATACTTTTTCGCCGCGCACCGACACCGAACATTATCCTACGCCGCCAATGTCCGACCAAGCCGAAGATTTGACAGTCATTATTGATCCTGATAACGTCGCTTCGAGAATCAATATTGCGCGTCGTTTGATCGACACACTTTCTTCGAATCCTGAACCGGAACCGACACTTTCCGTTGACGACATTTCTCCACAAGCTTTCATCGATTTTATGCAGAACCGGAATCATCGCTACTTCAACACCGTCGCTGACATACATGAGTATGACCAGCTCATGAGTTTTTATGATGAGTTACGTACGCAACCTTGTGACCCAATTAAAATTCGTGTTACAGTGTATATGCCAGTGTTCCAGTGTACTCCTCTATTACATTTATGTACTGTTTGTTCAGATGTGTATCTCATCAATCGCCGCTCTATAACCTATTATGAATACTTGTCCTGGAATGTTGATTGTTATAAATCTGGTTTTTTCTGTTCTTTGTGTGAATCTAAATTATAGCACAACTGGCCATCACGACAGACTCTATTCTTTTCGGATCAATACTAGTTTTTGTGTGAAAAATTCTAAATCGAGATGCCAAGATCCCAAACGCATTTTCGACAATGCGCCTTGCTCGTGATACGCGGTAATTTAGAATTCTGGTTTTATTTGTGGTCAAGTCTGCTTGTCTAAATGGCTTAATTAAATCTGTTCTAAGTGGAAACGCATCGTCAGCCACAAACACATAAGGCAACTTTCTAGTGCTATTTGCGACAACTGTGTCGGTTGGAATACACAACTGATTATTATCAAGTTTTTCAAAAAACTTAGTGTTTGTGAGTACGCCACCATCTGAAATTCTTCCATTTGTTCCAAAATCACATAAAAGAAATCGATAATTTCCATCAACGATTGCCAATAACACCATGCTATGATGGTTTTTATAGTTGAAATACTCTGAGCCACATCCATCAGGAAGAAAAACAATTTGCCAGAACAATTAGCCTCAGCCAACAGCTTGAACCAATTTAAGAATAGATTGGACAAACACCAATTTAAATAAAGTAGAATAGAGCAAAGATTGCAGGATACAGGCACTATCAGTTGCAACAACTGCTCGCCTGTTAAATAATAATAATAATAATAATAGTAATTACAGATAAACCAGCTATAAGCTGAGAAAAACAAAATTTAACGTAAATAATAATAATAAAATTGCTATATGCTTTCCATCCATCGCGCCTAGACAGTGCGGAAAGTTCCATCTCTTTTCGAACACTTTAGCCACATCCTTCCATTCTTCTTCCGAGCGTGGAAAAGCGGTGAACGAGAGGTTCATTTATGGGGAAAGGCATAGCCTTTATTAATAAAGTTCCACAACAAGTGATTGATCTTCCTTTGCATGAATTTAAAAACCATGTTAAAAAAACGCTCATGGGTAAAGGTTATTATAAAGTTGACGATTATCTTAAAGATCAAAATGCGTGGAAATGATGTAGGTAACACATAACTTGCTAATATAAGTACTTTATTGAAGTAATATAATAAGTCTATGTTGTTGCCAATAATTCTGTCACCCTTTTGTAATTATGTTACCCTGGTAACGATATATTCAAGTTTGTAAATATCGTTACTTATGGCTGTTACAGCTGATAAGTTTCTTGCGCCCGTTCTTCTTGTCAGCTAAAAAAGTCTGGAACGGGTGGTAGGAAAATATAGACGATTCAAAAGTACTTAACAATTAAGTTTATTTGAATAAAGCTTATTTCACTTTCACTTTCGTATCGTGATCCATTCTTAGAAAAATATGCCAGTCTTTTGGAAAAAGCTTTAATTCCGCCAACAAATTGACATGAGAATGAACTCTTCTTTTCATTAGCCATTCTTTACACCAGATGCTACGATTTTTCCGCTTCACTTTTTTTTCCTTCAGAGCGAATATTAATCCAACAATTGCTAAACCGTCGTCCGTCGAAGCCATCGCTGACACGTGTGCGTCGGCACCGCTTATTGTACCGTCTGATCGCAACGATTTCTCGTAGCGTGTATAGCTTGTATGCCAACTACGATAAACTGCACCGTTCAAACTGTACAGTCTGATCGTAACGATTTCTCGTAGCGTATATGGCCACCATTAGACGCTGAAGACGACGCTGCACTCCGCAAAATGGTGCCGGACCCTAGTTATTTAAGATTTGAATGGTTGGTGGATCCAGAGGCGTTTGACGGGTTGCGTGAAGTCTTCATTGAGGACACAGGACCTACTTTTTCTCTTCAGGGGCTTAGTCCCTTAGATGAATTTAAAAAAATATGGGACGAGTATGTGATGGCAAAAATTGTCCTAGAGACAAATAGATACGCTAACCAGCTAGTTACCAAATTATCAGCTCGCCAGCAACAGAACAATCCAAATAGAAAATCTTGATCAAGGTTAATAAGATGGAAAGATGTCACTATAGATGAGCTCTGGACGTTTTTTGCCATCATAATGGCGCAGAGCGTAACGCCATGCGTAGTTGAAAGGGAGTTTTGGTATCCCAAGTTGGATATATCCAAAATTGGAAACTACAATAATATCATGTCTAACGACAGATTCGCGTTGATAAAAAAATGTCTTCATTTTGTTGACAGCAGCCGTGTTCCACAGGTCCCCCACAAACTAGATAAGATACTGCCGATCATCCATCACCTCAATCAAAAATTCGTCTCTTTATACGTACCTGAGCAAAACATCTCATTGGATGAGTCCCTTCTCTTTTGGAAAGGGAGACTGTCTTTTTCACAAATGATTAAAAATAAAAGGGCTCAAATAGGTATAAAGACCTACGAAATTTGCGAATCAAGAACCGGGTATCTGTGGAAAATGGACTTGTATGCGGGAAAAAGTGAGTCCCACAGTATAGACATCGAAAGGCATAACATCGGTGAACAACCCGATGTCGAGTTAGAGGGTGCCACATCCCAAATTGTCTTAAAACTAATGAAACCCTTGCTCAACAAAGGATATACACTCGTCATGGATAACTTCTACAACTCTCCTTTGTTGACAAGGATCCTCAAGAAACAGTACCGCACCGACACGATGGGCACACTCCGACTCAACAGAGAGTTTTTGCCAAATTCCTTGAAAACTAAAAAAAACAGACATGCGGGTCGGGGAAATTTGCAGCAGCTGTACCAATGACATGTCCGTGGTGGTAATGGCGAGACAGCAACCTCGTGACAATGATATCGTCGTTCCAACCGGTCGCCATCGGTGGTAAGGAAAAACACGGTGTTTATAAGTACCGCCCGCAAGTAGTCTTAGACTATAATAAAGCCATGGGGGGTGTGGACAAAAAGGACCAGATGCTTCATGCATATCCTGTGGAAAGGGTTAGGAATCACATCTGGTACAAAAAACTGTTTCGGCGCCTTATAAACGTGTCGATCCACAACGCGTTAGTGATTTACAGGTACCGTGTTGATATAACAAATAGGGACTTCCGAATACAACTGCTGGACGAAATATTGAAACGGCACCAAAATACAGTTGTCAAATGTCGTGCGGAAACACTACCACCAGCACCGGCGACACACGTGTCGATTACAGGTACCAAATGGCAGCGATGTAAACTTTGTGCGCAGAAGAAACTTCGGAAAACCACAAGGCCTGCCAGGTCCATTTGTGCACAGAACCCTGTTTCGAAGATTATCACAAATAATTTTGTGATAATCTTCGAAACATGTGATAAAAAATCGCATCGAGTCACACTGTTCACCGATGCAATTTTTTCCCGAACGTGTCATTTGTGTGCATAGCTCCCTGTTTCGAAGATTATCACAAAAAAATTTGTGATAATCTTCGTATGTGACTTATACAAGTTTTCGAACAAAAATGGCAAAGATAGCTTATTGTATACACTATACTATATATGTAGGTAACCTTGTATATGTATAATATATTAATTTGTGTTCACAGAAAACGAATTATATCCCTTCCGGCAGATTTAGCGATTCAGGCTTCTCATCCAGTAACACTGGAACGTGTATGGTGACACGTTCAGAAATAAAAATTGCATCGGTTAACAGTGTGACTCGATGCGAATTTTTATGCTGGATAAACCATATGTAAAGATGCGGTTTTACTTTTCATTAACTTTTGTACAGGCGTTTGCTAGTTTGTATAGACTGTAGCGGAGTGCCCTCAATCACATCCGCACCTTCATCCTCGTCCATTATCTCTCGTTCAGTGATAAATTTCGTGTAACATAAAACGTTGGGGTAGGCGCATCCGGCACCATATGATAGTGGTGCTCCTGGAGCTCTTTGTACGTGTTAAACTGCTAAAAAAACGTATCCAAATGTTAAAATAAAAAACTATATGAAAAATGATGTCGGCATCAGCTACAATGGATGTAGACCCTGAGAATAAATTAAAGGAGATGGACGAAGAAATAAGTAATAACCAAACTTTTCCAATATATGGATAAGTAATAGCAAAGATGAACTTAAATTACTCCTTCAATGTTTATCCAACCTATAGCAGAGCATTGCGTACCGGATATTGATGATATTGATGGCAAAACATTAAATGTAACTATTGTCAACTCAAAAACTACGCGAAGATTTTAGGCATCGCTTCAGGACCGAATAAGTTAGTTACTTAGAGCGCATTCGACCAAGCAAGAATGAATGCTATTCTTAGACTTGACCAGGTATTCGAGAGCAAACCGAACCGAAATTACGTTTTACCAAGCACTATTCTCAGTGTATTTTGCCTATTCGAGAATAATCACTATACCACCATTTAGCGGGAACAAGGTTACCATATTGGGCGATATGTCGCGATTTGGGCTACCTCGCGACCGAAATTGTCACTTGTTTTTCGTATTTTGCGACACTCTCATATTGGGCGACTTTACAAATTTTTTGCGCGATTTTTGAGCTACTTCACTTCGCTGACAATATCCAATTAAGAAAACGTGAGTAACACGTACGCAAAAACCACCAAATTTCCTTACTTCAGGCAATATTCATACATTTTTTGTTTAAATATCCTCTGTACGCAAGTATCGACGATGACTACAACGCATAATGTTAGGTAGGTACAGGCACAGTACATATATAAGTTTTTCAAACAGTATAGGAGCTCCATAGAAACGGTCGAATTTGACGGCTGACGTCACTCTAAGAGCTCTAAGCAAAGTTCGCAGTACTTTAGTCGGGGTTGTCACATCGCGTGGATTAGTTCACCGAGACTATTGTTACTTACTTTTATTGATTCGGTAAAATGATTCGTCAGAGTAAACGATATTGTGCTGTCTACGGATGTTTAAACTCATCTGAATTTTCATTATTTAAACTTCCTGCCGATGTTGAAAGGTAAAATGTTTTAAATAATCGAACCTGTAAAATGTGTCATCGATTGGGTTTGTGTGCTCGGCTTGTGCTCGATTAAAAATCTCAACTATTTACTTAAAAGTAATAAAATAATAAAAAATAATAAAATATACAGTAACGTTCAAATTATGAGCTCGGAATATAACCAACTGGATATTCCCGAAAAAAAATCACTATTTTATGTTTCCGGTTATCTTTTGATTAAAAATTGATTAATTTTAAAATCTTATGTAAAACCGGATGAAACTATCCAAAACGGTTCTGAAAGTCATTACCTGAGGTACAGGGACTATAGCAAACATGTAGACATAAGATACCTGGTTGTACCATCGGCTGATTTTGTTCAATGTGTTGAAAATATGGATCAAATTTTTCGCCGTTGTTTCCAAAGCAAACATATAAATTGCAAAATATCCAAATTAATTTACGAAGAAATTAACAGAATAAGTTTTACACAGCGATGTCCTTGTTTCCCCATTATCTACTTAAAAAACCGACTTCAAATAACCTACCTCTAAAAAGCAAGAAATAATATTCGTAATAATAAAAATACGTCTATTGAAGCCGGGTGGGGCTGGAGTACATACACATGGATTCCATTTTTTTATTATAAAAGCCCCATCTGACTTCAATAGACGAACGACGTACTGCTTCCCGGAAAAACATCGTTCGCTTTAGTGTAAATACATACTATTCGACGAGACGGCCGGAGAATGCCAACCCTAGCGATCCGACGGAGTGCAATGACAAAAGAGTTTAAGTGACGTTAGCTCTTCTACTGTTTGAAAAACTTATATATGTACTGTGGTACAGGTAACCGTACATTACAAATATTTCATACTCATTGAAACCTATGCTTGTTTTATTTTGTTGGAAATTCAAAATATTCCTAGTAAGGACATGAGTGAGATTTAAATCGATTTAATCATGAATTGTCGCTTTTTGGGCTATCTGTTTCGATAAAAATATTTGCGATTTTGGGCTGCTTCAATCAAAAATGGATTTTCGGGATTTTGGACTACCTGAGGGCCGATTTTCTGCGATTTACCGATTTAGACATCTGGCAACCCTGGCGGGGAACAACAGAAATAATCCGAGAGAATTTTAATGGCGTCCGCGTGCCGTATGACAATGGCATTTATTTGACTTTCGGCCGAATACAGAAACGTCAATCAAATATTTAACGGCTACTCAAATGTTTGAGTAGCTCCTAAACACAAAATTCGTATTCTCAAACGTAAATTATAAGCATGTGTTAAATTTGAGTGAACTCAAAATTAAGTTGTGCTCAAACGCCACTTAGTGAAAAATTCGTATACTGGAACGCCTCTCAATTTTATTTATCTGTCAAATGAACCGTCAAACTGACTTGAGCACTTCTTAGATTTGAGAGTGGTCGAGAGATCCCCTAAATTTGTGATTGTATTTATTAATGCGTTACAATTATGTCTTTATCGTCGTTATCTTCTCTTTCCGATCATGAAAGACCTACCGTGAGTCGCCGAAATGTAGTAAGGCTAAATGCATTCGATAAATATGATGATGTTGAGTTTCGTGCGCGGTTCCGTGTCTCCAAAGAGACAGTTTTATATTTGGACACTTTATTCGGTAGCACAATCAAACCGCTATCAAGAAGAAATAGACCAATACAGCCTGTGGACCAAATACTCATATCTCTACGCTTTTACGCTACAGGCAGTTACCAGCGCGTAATAGGTGATATATTTCTTGTTGAACAGCCAACTGTCCACCGAATTGTGCACAAAGTTACAGCCGAAATAGCGAATATGAAGTCGCTCGCTCTACATAAATATGCCAACAACTCAGGAATTTCTAGATGTTGCAAATGATTTTTATTCGATAGCAAATTTTCCAAGAGTAGGGGGAGCTGTGGATTGTACACATATAAAAATTAATTCTCCAGGTAAGTAGTATATACCTACCTAAATTATTAATCATACTAATCATAAATATATAATATGAATATTGTATTCCTGACTTACTATCAAACTGGTGTAAGTACTACGACTGTAATATGACTAATGTGATTGTTTATTTTCAGGAGGAGCCCAATCTGAACTGTATCGCAACAGGAAAGAGTACTTTTCTCTGAATGTGCAAATGGTGTGTGATGCACAATTACGCATTAGGAACATTGTTGCGAGATGGCCAGGCTCTGTGCATGACAGTACCATATTTAACGATTCGCCATTGTGTGCCCAATTAGAGCGTGGAGATTTTGGCAATATGGTCCTTCTTGGGGATAGTGGCTATCCATGTCGGCCCTATTTGCTAACTCCATTGCTACACACACAGACTTTGGCAATATGGTCCTTCTTGGAGATAGTGGCTATCCATGTCGGCCCTATTTGCTAACTCCATTGCTACACACACAGACTTTGGCAATATGGTCCTTCTTGGAGATAGTGGCTATCCATGTCGGTCCTATTTGCTAACTCCATTGCTACACACACAGACACCTGCTGAAGAAGCATATAATCGTTCCCAAATAAGCACCAGAAACCCGGTGGAAAGGCTTTTTGGTGTACTAAAAAGAAGATTTCCTTGCCTACAAAATGGGATGGGCCTTAAAATTAATAATATTCCACCTGTTATTGTGGCATGTGCAGTACTACACAACATTGCACTCTCTAGACAAATTTAATCTTCTTCTAATCAAAATTTTCTTGTCAGGACAATGTTAATCAATACCTACACATTTTTCTAATTAAACATAGTATTATTTGAAATAAAACACTTTTAACGGATACTAGCGCGGTTTTATTGAAAGTACTTTGGTAATTAGTTGGTATTTGGTTTGATTTTTGATTTTCCCGACGTTTCGGCACCTTTGCAGCTGCCGTGGTCACGGGGGACTGAAGCTACTTGTGAGCCTACCCTCAAGCGATGAATTTTTTTTTTTTTTTTAAAACGTTCAGAAATTAAAATTTATCAAATTTTTAATTAGTTTAAGTTTTGGTTTGGTTTTAATTTAATTTTATATGTTAAAAAGAGAGAATCTACTGAAACTACTACCATTTCAAAAAATTGGGAGGCCCCTCCAAGAAAGAAATGGCGAAAGAAAACTTGGAGAGGAAGGCCGACCTCCGTCTTTTATATTAATTAATTTATTTGCAAAAGGAACTAAACCAAACACACACTGTAAGATCTTATGATACGGTTAGTTTTCTCAAGTATTTCTTGCCGATATCAGTTATTCTTGAGTGTGGGTATATTTTTCTAAAATAAACTCGCAGACGTTTCCTCTAATCCTATTTTATTACAATTTCACAATTAAAGTTGATTGTTAACTACAACACGGTCAGGATGAAGACTGATTAGAGAAACGCATTGAGTTCTGAGGCCTTTCACGATTCTCCATCACAACACAACTCGCAATAATCAATAATCTCCATCTTCCAATATTATAACCTCCATCTTTCTACACTGAGCTCACAGAATCGCCTGAGACGGACCCATCCACAGACCACACTCCAACGTTATGTCAAAACTGACGTAACGCTTGCTAGCATTTCTCCAACCAGCCAGTCAACCATTACCATAATCAAAGGAGTTTAACAACATAAGGTTTAGTCGTATTCAGCCTGCACCGATTCTGTTCCGATTAGTCACCAGCATTAGAGCGTTTTCACATTATCCGATCCGATATCGGTGTCGGACGCCGATCCGATATCGGGGTAAGTAAAATGTATGAAATATGTACCTGTCTTTCATATTGTCCGGCCCGATATCGGATATCGGAGCCGACACCGATATGCTGGCGGCACTATCGGACACCTGTGAGCCGTCGGGCGATAATGTTTGTATGTGTGCTATACGTGTATCTAAATTGTCTCTGTGTGCGTAGAGCCCGATGCGTGGCGGCCATTGTTTACAGTTTGGTTGTCATCATGGCGTCGTCTTCATTTAAATACGATATAATTACATTAATTGAACTCGTAGAAACTAAACCATGCTTGTGGGATAAAACTCACGAGGAATATAAAAATAAAACACTCCGGGACAATAGTTGGCGAGAAGTATGTGAATACCTTGAAGAGGGATATGAAGTTTTAAATCAGGATGAGAAAAAAAAGACTGGTATGTAATTTACACTTTTAATAAATCTTAAAACAGAACTACACGTTTACACACGAGAATACCTACTATAGCTAATAATTAATGTAGGTACAAGTTATGTAAATATTTATTTTTATGACCTAGATCTTGGACAGTTGCCATGGTAATTTACCTACATCGGAAACGAAATAATCAGCAAAGGTTGCACGGACCCCACGTCCCGTTTTATTAGTGGATTTTGTATGGGGACTGGACAAAGTTTGTAGAGATGAACTCTCACTTAAAATTATATCGTCTATTCGATATCCATCACGCTTCCTCACGATGTTATGTAAAATAACACAAGCTTTCACTATGTTTTTGGCAAATTTTGGGGACACATCGATGGATCGATGAAATATTCTCCATTTATTACTCATAATTCCAAATGCGCACTCAACATACCGACGTGCTCTGCAAAGTCTGTAGTTAAATACACGTTGTTTTTGACTTAAATTATGTCCAGAATAGCTTCGTAACATATGTTCATTCATTGGGAATGCATCATCAACAACAAATACGTAGGGAACTGCAAGTCCTCCTTCAGTAATGGGTTTTGGCTGTGGAATGTGTAAATTTCGTTGCATCAACAATTTCCAAAAATGAGTGTTTTGTAGTATAGAGGAATCACAATCTTTGCCATATGCGCCTATATCAACAAAAAT
Organism: Agriphila straminella; assembly: GCA_950108535.1. Lineage (NCBI taxonomy): Eukaryota > Metazoa > Arthropoda > Insecta > Lepidoptera > Crambidae > Agriphila > Agriphila straminella. The sequence continues at coordinate 2,243,346 of OX467324.1, read as the reverse complement.
GAACGAATAATCTGAATCTACAACTGCCAAAAGGACGATTGAAAAGAATTTCTTGTAATTCATATACATTGAACCGCCATGTGGAAAATTTTGAATGCGTATGTGCTTTCCGTCTATAGCACCGAGGCAATTGGGAAAAGATGCTCTTTTTTTAAAACCCTCTGCTACTGTTTTCCACTTTTGTTCAGACATATTTTCTAAATGTTCGCTACGGAAGTTTTCCCATATTTTTTGGCAAACAAAATTTATAATTTCACTCAATGTACTGATTCCTAGCCTGTAACTGTAGTGCAGATCGGTCAGAGAGCAACCACTGGCCAGGTACCTGAAAAGTAAAAAAGAAATTGTAATCTTGTTTATTAATACTCTTTTAAAAATTGTGGTTACATAAACTTTGCCTCAGCCTATTTAAACTATGTAATGTTAACTAAGTACATTTTTATTAATAAGCTAATTATTGTTTCAGCACAACTCATTATAAACAAATGGAATAATATAAGAGACGCCTTCATTAGATCTCTTAATGTAAAGTCAGGGCAAGCTGCAAAAAAACCATATGTGTATCATGAAAACCTAAATTTTTTACTGAAATTTGCAAAAAAAGCTGAAACTGATGCCAACATTGTGGAAGAAACAGAACAAGATCATGAAGTGATCGCTGCCAATGATATTGAACATTTTGAAGAAGAAGGAGAAAGTAGAAAGAAGGAGCCGTCAAAAAATAAAAGGAAAATAGACAACATTGAGGCCGCAATATTAAAAGAAATAAAAGAAAATAAAACTACCAACTCTGAAAGAGTGTTAACAGAGGACAGTTTTTTTACGTCTTTCATACCATATGTTAAAGATATGTCAGAACCAGAGAAAATACAGCTACAAATGGACCTTCTATCTAGTATACAAAAAATTAAACAAAACCGAGTCCTTCATCAACGTGTACAATCACCATATATTCTCGTAAAACCTGCACCTGGATTCAGTAGATCATATCCAAAACATGGCCATTCGATTCATAGCAATTCAATAAAGTCTCCCTCATCTATATTACTGTCATCTCCTTCACCTACAAGCAGCTCCTATACTGATGTACCAAGTCCACAATCAGTTGTAATTCAACAAACATCGACTTCAAGCAACTCCTACATTGATGTACCCACTCCACAACCAGTTGAAATTCAACAAACCTGTGAATCGGTTACAGAATCCCATACTAATAACTTTCAGCACTTTTTCGATAAATATTCCGAATTGTGAGTTGCCATATGCTATTGTACCTTGTCATATGCTATTTCATTTCCATTTTGATTATAATACTCTGTATAACAATACTTGTTTCTGATTAAAATACTTTTTATAACGAACTTTCTTTAATTGTAACTAAATAATAATGTATGGTGGCCAGTGTATCAAACTAGACACACTAGAGCTCTGCGCCCCGTTATCTTATGGGCTATTTTACAATGATTGTGTCCAGTTTGATGTGCTGCCCACTATACATGTACAGTGTTGACCACCAGCCAACAAACGATAATGATAGAAACCAATGATTAAAAAACAAACATGAAAATAGTAAACTTACCTTAATGTCACAACCAGCATTTCTTTAGGCCCCACAGCCATTCGAAAATGTGTGTCTTGTTTCTTGATACTGTCTGTGAGATGAATTAGCAAATAATTGAATGTGGATTCACTCATACGAAAGTAATTAAAAAACTTGCTAGGTGCTTTTTGTAGCTTGCTAAAAAGAGTATAAAATGCTCCCTCTGAATATCTAGCTTACACGATGGGATGTATCCAATACTGTCTGTGAACAGATCTTTTTTTGCGTCTCAAATATAATAGATACAGCAAATAAAGTTTTCTATTATAGTCTGCCATGATGACCTGCCCGCACTAAGCTTATAGAGCAAATGGCCGTATCGGAACGATTTTGTCGGAAATATGTGAAAATAGCATATGGTGTCGGCTAATCGGATATCGGTTATTGGGTCCTACACCGATATCGGATCGGATAATGTGAAAACGCTCTTACGCTCTCGCTCCGACATATATTTAACATTGGACTAACCAAAATACAGTGCAGCATCATCATAGGGGTTCGATAATGGTTGTATTTGAGGTGCCACCATTGCTAATATTTGTGCATCATGATCAGTAAGGGTGTTTCTATAAGATCCACCACCAGTGCGATTGATTTCTTTCTAAAACAATATAAACACAAAGTTGATAGATGACTAGATAGGGTCTCCAATGAAATAATTCATAAATTCTCAAATTACAAACCTTATCCACCGATGCTTTTATTTTGACGTCTTTTACATCTTTAGTTTTTTCATAAAACTGAAGTCGCTAAAAGTAAGATAATTTTATTTTAGTAATAAAGAATACATTCATGTAAAATGTATTGTAAAATAGTTGCATTGGAGACATTACATTCGCTTTGGCGATATTCTTTTTAGACCTCTGTTTGAGGTTCTCATAAAGGTGCCGGAGTTGTTGCCACGTCCTGTAGCCACTTGCAGCAACAGCATTGTACTGGTGGGTAAGTGAGTTCCAAGCTTCACGCTTCTTTATAATTATACTGGCGTTGGTTTCTTTGTTTTCAATAATATTTTGATATCTTAAAGTAAAAACAACCAATGACCTATTTTGTAATTGGACAAAAAATCTGTTTACAGTATTTCATTGTTTACATAAGTACTCACTTTTTTACCAGTTCTAGGAGAATATCTTTCTCCGCCACAGTATAATTACAACCTCGTTTCTTTTTTTCTTCCATATTGAATAAATTCAAATTTAATAACGAAAAATTAAAATCACACGCGTTCTCAAGTCTTACTGTCACCAATCTGTCACTAAGCTAAAACGATTCATTATACTCTCCGACAATTGTTTACTTACGTTCATTTTCGTGATATTTTTTATATTATTTTATATTAAATATCAGAAAGTTGTGTAAAAATGAATTAAATTGTGTACCAAATAAAACTTTTCTTTTTAAATATTATTTTAAATAAATTATGTAGCATAGTAAATACTCTATATTTAAACAATGTTGCGTAAAACGAGTTATCGTGCATGTTGCCATGACGTAAATTATTTGATGGGTGCTTAAATTAATATTGATATTTGCTTAGCTGATTATGCCTTCAAATCAGTTGAGTAGCCTTTCAGTATACCACTTTAATTTGAGAGATGCTCAAATTTAAGAGCCTTTCAACTGATTGTTGTATTTGAGAGACGTTTCAGTATTCGGCCGTTTGACTGCTACAGTTACGCACAAGGCGACAAAATAGATTTGCCTTCGAATTTAATGTTAAAATACAATTCTAACATTTAATGTGATGATGAATTGAATAAAACCTGTTTTGAAAATCAGGCTATTGATGCTCATTGAACCTTAATAGACGCTCAGCTTAGCTAACTTTTTAAGCATTACAGCTAATTGAGAAAATGTTTTTTTTTTTCAGATTACCATATGAGGAGCTATTATTATTTTTGGGTTCAAATACGACAGTTTCAATACGAAGTGGCTACAGACCAGGGGCCCTACCGCCCAAGTGCCGTCGACTTCGCCGTCGACTTCATTTGACAGATGGATGAAATACCTACCTGTTTCCTTTTGGTACAAATAAAAACTTACCAAAGAAAAGTAGCAATGTATTACAACCATCTGTCAAATGAAGCCGACGGCGAAGTCGACGACACTTGGGCGGTAGACCCACAGTAAGCCGCTTACCGTAGGCGATGTTGTCATTGTCGCAGACTGGGAGTGGGAGGGAATTAGGGAATGCAATCTCGTCTCGCCGAGATCCCGGTCATATTTTACGAGATTGTATCTCGTCAAATTTCGTACGAGATCTCGCGAGATAACGAGATCGACAAATGCAGCGTGCGTGCGTTTGTTTACAATTGCAACGAAATAATTTGTTTTGGAGACAGTTTTGTGTTTTAATTAGTTTCGCAGAAATATTACACTACACTATTAATGTTCCTATTACTCTTAATTATTGAAACTAAAGTAATAATTTACAAAAGACTAAATATAGATAATTATTGTTTTGTTACCAATATTGTAAGAATTTGAACTGATTAGCTACATACAGTAGGTATAATAATTATAGACATAAACAAATGTTATTAGAGTTAGAGACAAAATAATAAGCACTCTGTTGATTTTTAAAATAAAACTTACATTATTTTTATAACTAAGCAACGCAGTTTCTATTTATTTACATATCATGTCAATTACTAGTTCTTAAAACAAGCATTTGCATATGTTTTAATTGCGATTCTCCCAATCTCGCGAGATCCCGTAATTTGCGAGATCTCGCGAGACTGGCTTTTGAGTCTCGCGAGATCTCGCTAGGCGGAAATCTCGTACGAGATTGCATTCCCTAGAGGGAATGTCGCGGCGTCCAGCCTTCTTTGACTAATGACTGACAGACAGACGGAGGGTGACAGGGATGGCGTACGGGACGGACGGAAAGATGACGATCGACTAGAAGACGGAACTGGTGCTGAACTTGTAAAAGTCACTATCAAGACGACCACAGGCCGTACTCTGAGCTCTTACAGCAACCTTAAAGTAATATTGTTATAGAGCTATCATCGCGTATAGCGCCATCTCATTTACAACATTGCTTCAATATTACTTTTGACAGTCATGGTAGGGGGGCAGGACCGCCCCTGACCCGCAGGCCAACATCTGCGACTGTATAAAGGGCTCGACCTGACCTACGCGCGTAAGCAACGACGACGAGTGCCTTGTTTGTTGTGTATTTTAAGTAGTCGGCGGTGTTTATAAAGGTACCTAATTACATAAGACTAGCTTATGCCCGCGACTTCGTCCGCGTGGATATTAGAGAAAATCCGTACACTGAGAAAAATGCCCATCATAAATGACGTGAATTCAGATTAAAATAAGATGGATTCACTTAAAGCACGGAGTATACTGATATCACCAAAAAGTACGATGATACTACTGTTGCTGATGATAACGGTATTTAAGATGACATGTCACCATACCTTTGGTAGGACGAGCATACAATATTTTTTATATTGTATGCTCGTCCTACAATATAAAATATTGTATGCTCGTTCCTACTACTTATGGTTACTGTCATTGTACATCGAGTTATATCCTATTATTTTTCCTACTATTTCTCGATGACATCCTCTTATGTCAAAAGATATAATATTCTTTCATTATATCTCAAGTTATGTCCTATTATTTTTCGTACTATTTATTGATGACTTCCTTATCTCCAGTTAGGTCCTAATATTTTTCCTACTATTTAGAAATTATTTCCTCATATATTCGGTTGTTTTCTACTATTTATCGGTGACTTCCTAATATCCTTAGTGAAGTCCTACTAATTAAAATACACTTTTCTCGTATTTCGGGTTAAATCCTACTATTTAGTAACGATTTCCTCATATCTCCGGTTATATCCTATTACTTTACGTGCTATTTATTATTACATCCTCTTACCTTGGGTTATCCTAGTACAGTCGCCATCAGATATACTGTAGCAGAAAAGGTGATCAAATACTTCTGAAAAGTTTAAATATCAATAAATTCCATACAAAGTGTAAACGAAGTGTATGGAATTTATTGATATTTTAAACTGTTCAGAAGTATTTGATCACCTTTTCTGCTACAGTATATCTGATGGCGCCTGTACTAAGATAACCCAAGGTAAGAGGATTACCTAATAATAAATAGTAGGTACGTAAAGTAATAGGATATAACCGGAGATATGAGGAAATCGTTGCTAAATTGTAGCATCTTACCCAAAACACAAGAAATGTCTATTTTAATTGGTTGGACTTAACTAAGGATATGAGTCACCTTATTTGCTACAATATATCTAAAGACGACTGTACCTACTACTTCTTTCTTATCTAATTCACATTCCTAAAATACTTAAAAAAAGAGGATCGCGCATAAGTAAAAAATAACAATTTAAAGCATGTGAAATATAGAAAAAGTAATAGGCACCTTCATAACTTGGCAATATGCAATTGCATTAAAAACTTAAAGAGAACAGGAAGACACGAGTATAAAGAAAACAGAAATAGTAATCAAGAGTAATTTTATTTATTTTTGAAAGTAACTTTAATTATTGCAATATCAATATTTCTTTTTGAAAGTAAGTAAGTAACGTTAATTTTTACAATATTATTTTTTTACTTTTATATTAGTAATTATTTATTAATAAATGTATTGTACAACAGAAAAAAAGACACCAAAAATAATGTACCTACCTATTCGCAAATTGAGCACTTAATAGTACTTACTTAATTATAATAACACAGGCTTATAAGCTTACGGTGAACTAATTCGAAAAGGACTCATTGTACTCATTATGGTGAACAACTTTTACTTTGGGCACAACATAATTCGACGAAATTCACTTAAGGTGGTACCCTGAGCGAAAGTGGTGCAGCGGTGAATTATATTTAATATTATAATTCTAATACACAATTTTAAAAATATTTATCGTGGAGATTTTAGGGCCCACAGTCTAGTATTTTTAGACGGTATCGTTACATTCCCTCGTAGTCACTGCTAGAAGTAGATAGCAAAACTGCTAAAAGTGGCCGATTTTGACACATTTGCTATCTACTTCTACGAATGACTACGAGGGCATGTAGTGATACCTTCTAAAAATACTAGATCAAGGGCCCTAAAATCTCCACGATAATCATTATTAAAATAATTTTCTATTAATAACTTATTAAATAAAAACCTCTGAGGGCGCCACTTTCGGTCATACAACCGCCTTAAGTAGCAGCAGTTTTTTTCGATTTCAGAGTTTACCCGATAGTAAAAGTTATTTAATGGATGAGTACAATGCCCCCCTTTCGGCTTAATACACCATGCTTATAATCCCGTACCTTTATGCTTATAACAATCACAGTATTTGTCAGTCAAAAATAATTTACATAGTTAAAAATAAATACCTATTTAGCATGTCACAACTTACTTACGTACCTAATTATACTCATGACACTAAGAACAATCATTAGGAAAATCCATAAAATATGCAAAATAATTTAATAAGTAAAATCATGATTCGCTTTCAATGACTTAAGATAAGAACCACCCAGCATTCTGCAAGATACTGTGGGTTACACCCACCGTCTCCGTCAAATCCTTCCAATATTTCTGCTCGTGATGTTTGCCAATCTTTCCTGGAGCGACGGGCAGGAGCCGCAGGCAGGAGCCGCAGGAGGTATGTTAAATAAGCAACCGAGGAGTAATATGACAGCAATGAAATTTAGTCTCTGGTTTTGTATCTGAAAAAAAAATGCTTATTGTATATAACACTACACATTATTATTAATTTATTTTTCAAACGAGGACAGACCAGAATAATTACATAAATCCTTACCGTCACAAACTGCTAGTGTGTCTGTTATTTTCTTGCGAAGAAACTTGTGCTTTGTGGTATTCAGCTTCTGCCGGGCAGCTTTTAAATGGTGTCAGATGAAGCTTCGAAGCTGTCGAGGCCGCCGGATTTTAAGCTAAAATTAAACATGTAATTTGTGATAAGAATTCAATGTTTTAGGTCCATTTCAATGGCAATAATATTATGATCATTTGATTTTTTCCTTCAAATGATAAGTACACTTTATATGAAGAGAAAATTAAAATTTACCCCAAATACGTTTTTTTGTCCTCCAAAATGATATGTTTTATATAAAAAGTTAATTTTCTTCCCCCCCAATAAAGTGTGCACGCGCACGCGCACAACATAGGCTTGGCAACTTACCTTCAAAACGTTGTATATAAGTATTGAGCTAGATTCCATTATTTTAGCAAGTCATGAGTTGCTTTATCCATAAGTATTGCACTTTGCACTCACTCACATTTAAAAAAATAGTCAAATATAAATAAATTCTGTACACGCTAAAAACTGTCCTTGCGACTCTGCGACTCCGACTGACTGAATGGAGAGAATATACAAAACGAACGACAAGTCGATGATAATGAACGGCGAATTTACGTGCTGTCATCGTATTTTTTAGGAATCATACAAAAATTGATGCAAACTCTTAAATAAGTTTCTGTAATCGTATTTTTGTAGGATTCATTTTAATTTTGATACTATAAGGGGACGTCATCGTATTCTAGATGCTTCTTCTCAAAAACTATGACAACTTTTTATGGAAGGTGGCACTTTCATTGTGATTTAGAATTATAATCTTATTTATAGATTATCATACATATTTATAGGACAGTGGGCTATTTTCTATTACATAGTGTTATAATATTAAGAAGATAATATTATTTTTGATGAGCAATTTTTACGATATAATATTTTGGCCAAAACTCTTAAATAAGTTTCTGTAATCGTATTTTTGTAGGATTCATTTTAAATTTTGATGCCAATTCCTTATATTTTAAGTGAAGGTAATCTCAAAATAAAAGGAACTGGCACATAATTTTATCATACTACTATAAGGGGACGTCATCGTATTCTAGAGATGCGTCTTCTCAAATACTATGACATCTTTTTATGGAAGGTGGCACTTTCATTGTGATTTAGAATTATAATCTTATTTATAGATTATCATACATATTTATAGGACAGTGGGCTATTTTCTATTACATAGTGTTATAATATTAAGAAGATAATATTATTTTTGATGACCAATTTTTACGATGATAAGTGTCATAATATTGCCTTATTTAACCATATAATTCGACTACATCATAACACGTTTCAAGATAGCGTAATATAAACCTATTATTTCCTTATTTTAGGACAACGCACTTAATTTAAACGTACGCCACGATATTTTAAGATTACCCCAAAATGACATTTTTCTCAGTGTAGGGAACCTTCAAATCCTTAGGGAACCTTCAACCAGGATCTGACCAGCCATTTTGACGCATTTAGGCGGGTTCCTACCAAGGGCACTAACAGGCGAGGCAAGACATTTGCCCCTCCCCGTCGCCGTCCCCGTCGCCGTACCCTGGATGTGCATGTCCAGGTCCAATCATGGCCACCGTGTTGGACTTCAAAATAAATGTCATTTTCGCAACCACCATCCCATGAAACCTCAAGAACGACATCCACATCGATTTTCATGTTTACTTACCCCATTTACACCTTAACCTCTAAGTGCCAGAACGGTCGCCGGCGACCGCTAATAATCGCTATATTGCCGTTCTGTCAAAGCCCAAGCGGTCGCCGGAGCCCGGTACCGGTAATCGGTTTTTTCTCTATGTAAATGACTATGATTTTGGTATCTAGAAATGAGAAAAGTATTCATAAATAAAACTATCTTTACAGAATGATAAATTATAGCCTGATTACGAAATTATCGGGTTTTTTGTGAAAGACGCCATTTTATTTCTTTCTTGTCAGTTGGTGGGGAGGGTTTTTTTGTTTTTTAACAAAATGGCGGATGGCGCTGAAGGGTTAAGGGAGGATTTTCAAAATAACAAAATATGTGTTTGCCTATTTATTTTTAGACATGCTCCTACGAATTTTAAAGTTGTAATGCCTATTTTATATTATTTTTCCATACAAAATTTGAACCCCATTTTCACCCCTATAGGGGTTAAATCATGTCCACCGTGTTGGACTTCAAAATAAATCTCATTTCCGCAATCACCATCCCATAAAACCTCAAGAACGACATCCACATCGATTTTCATGTTTACTTACCCCATTTACACCTTAAGGGAGGATTTTCAAAATAACAAAATATGTGTTTGCCTATTTATTTTTAGACATGCTCCTACGAATTTTAAAGTTGTAATGTCTTTTTTATATTATTTTTCCATACAAAATTTGAACCCCATTTTCACCCCATTAGGGGTTAAATCATGTCCACCGTGTTGGACTTCAAAATAAATGTCATTTTTGCAATCGTCATCCCAGAAAACCCCAATAACGACATCCATATCTATTTTTGGTGTTTTTACCCCTTTTCACCCCCATTTCATCCCAATAGGGATTCAAATACTAACAATCAACATACGTTTCGTTAGATTTTTAAAACATTGTCACAACAAATACACGAGCCTCAGGCATCGGGCGCAACAATAACGAAACATTGACGTATAAATAAACTACGCTCAGCGCAATGCTAGATGTGGCTTGTTTGGAATTTATTAAGACTTTAGGACTATTTCTATTTTCTTTTGTACCTTTTGTTTTAAATTAGAAATTAGGTTTTTAAAGTAAATTAAAAAGCTATTTTTATTATTTTTTTATATTTTTATTTTATTTATTATATTTTATTTATTATTTTCTTTTAGTTTACTTGCTATGATACCTACTTGTTATTTAGTCCTTAATTTTAATTACCCATAAGTGAAAACTTGTAAATGGCTTGTATTTACTTATTTTGTAATTACTCATATTCATATCGTATCTCACAGCTGTTAGTTTTCCTAACAAAATAAAATAAAATAACTACTTGGTCCAAGTGTGCTTTGATCATGTCAACGCAGCTTTAGCAAAGCCTTTTAAGCGATCTCCAACCTAAAATTATTTATATTAAAAACTATTAAATTTGAGAAGAGGTGTACTGAGACAACCGGAGTGTCAACCCATACATGCAAGTTAATGCTTGCAACAACGGATGCAACAGGACTGACATTTTTTTTTCATAGAGGCCCTTAGCAAAGCCTTTTTCAGCAACCCCCAACCCAAAATTATTTATATAAATCAAATTTGAGAAGAGGTGTGCATGCTGGAACCACCGTAATGTCAACCCAAACAAGCGAGCGAACGCTTGCAACAATAGATGCAACAGGACTGAACAATTTTATTATCATAGAGACCCCTAACAAAGATTTTCAATCGATTCCCAACCTAAAATTATTTATATTAAAAACTATGAAACATAGGAAGAGTCCTGTTTACGGAGACAACCGTTGAATAATTCACCAGTGAGACCCAAAGTTAGATCATTTGAAATGTCTGGCTTAGAACCACAGAATATATAGGTGTATAATATAGAATTAAATAACTCTACTACAAGAAGTTATTTACACTTAGAAATAGGGTCCAATTTTTACCCTATACATATAGGTACGGAACCCTAAAAATATACCACCATGATTAATATTGAGAGGACATGTTTATAAATTATTATGGATTATTGAATTTATATTATTTGTATTGTTCTGAATTTGTATTGAATTTGTGAAAGAAACGTTGAAATTATGGGATTTCATAAATGCCATGTTTTATACGGGGAACAGGGCTTAAACCATAGGTGATAGAGATCGATGGAATTAGGTGCAGGTATAAAAAAACAAAATAAAGGTATCAAACAGTTTGAACGGATCAACCAATATAAAGTTACTGCCATGCCATATTGTTTTATTTTGCCTTTATTCCTAACCTAACCCCCATGGGGGTAATATTGTTCCCAAACCTAACCCTCGTAGTCACACCGTCTCACCCTTAACTCCGAAACTGACCCAACTTGGTACAATAGGAGGAAATATGAATTAAATATTTTTTTTTATTCATATTTCCTCCTGTTGTACCAAGTTGGGTTACTATTCCTTAATATTCCATGTAATAGAATAGAATATATTTATTTAGCACATAAGAAATACAATCAACTTAAAACTATTCTTAAGACAAGGATGTGCCAAAAAGGCTTCCACCAGCATTGTGATTGCACCACGACGCACGACGTGAAAACCACAGTTTTCACATTTTTTTTGGTTTCTCTTAAAACGCTTCATAGCGGGCTTCATAGGGGGCTCGAGGTTGAAAAAACAATGTTAATCATTTTTTTTTTTTTTATTGGTTCACCAACAACTTATATACTAATACATGCTTAAAATTATTTTGTTAAGTAAAAGCTAAGTATTAAGTTAATTACAGGTAAACACCGCTTACATAAGAAAAAGACAACTTAATTAGGGACATTTGAGTTAGAAAGTACGTACTAACTAATATATTATAAATTAAGCTTGAGCAAACAAAAAGAAAAGAAAACTGAGAACTAATTATTATTATTATTATTATTATTATTAATTGACAGGCAAGCAGTTGAGACAACTGATAAGAGCCTGTATCCAGTTATATCATGAGTCGAGTTTATCTATCATTGGTTTTTAAATATTTGTCCAATCTATTCTTAAACTGATTCGTATTCTGTGCAGATATCACTTCTTCTGGCAACTTGTTCCAAGCTTCAACTACTCTATTATTAATGAAATGTTTATGTGGATTGTTTCCTGGTAGTGCCTTTGATAATTTGAGATGATGGCCTCGTATAATTACTTAACTAACATCGGTCAACTCATCTAGAACAGTTGTGCGAAACGTTCTAAGTGAGACATGGTTAACATCTGTGGCATGGCTGACTTGGTTGAGTAGTTTGGACATTCTACAAATAGGCGACTGGGACCCAAGTACAGAGCGACGCAATGGAGGGCAGAGCGGCGTGATAGAATATCGTGGAAGACGAGCGGGAGCTCTGAAGCGAATTTTTTCTAGCAACTCTGGGCAGTTTATATTGTTACGCAGTAGTTTAAATAGAAAAGTAAGATCTAACATATCTCTTCGTTTAGATAATGTAACCATATTGAAATGGTTTAAGTGGGTCTTGTAATTTCGTCATAATTCGTACCTCTTGCGTGCAAGCAATAGCTTTAATTTGATCTCCAAGCAGTTTGACATTGAATTGTTTAATACAGCGTTGCATCGTTAAAGCGATTAATGAGTAGCAAGTTTTTGGAAAATAGTCATTTAAGTTTGGCGTATACTTAGTACTGTTTATTTTTGCTTAATCTACTTTTTGTTTGTTTATTATTTGGCTTGAATATCTTGTGTGGAATGCGTACCTATACCTACTCATTAAGTGCTTAGTATTGTAAATTGTTTCCATCGGTGAGGACCTGTAATTGGCTTTCAAGTGTTATATTAGCTTCCTACTGTATTAAGCTTAGCTGTTGGTCTTCCGAATAAAAATAAAATAAAAAAATTAGTCCATATAAAGTTCACATATATCAAAAGATTATCAGATACATGCAACTAACAAACATGGAGAAACCTTTGAACTCAGATCTTGCTGAAAAATTTAGTTAGCATATAATTTGAAGATGAAGACATTCGTATTATCATTATAAACCACGGAAGATGAACATGAAGATTTAGAAATAAGCCCTTGCTACTTAGATTAGTGCTTTTTAACAACAACCGCCGGACCAACTTTTAGGGCTTCATGATTGCGGTTGCTTTGCTTGTTTGTCTAACCGAAACCGAAAACTGACTGTCCGATGCGATCCGACCCAAAAATACTTCACCAGTTATCTGAATCGCAGCTTATTTATCTTTGGCTAGACGCCAGCCAGCAACAGCGTGGAAACAACACGGAGGCAAAAATACAGCAGAAAACAAGAAGAAACGATTCTTGGAATATTTTTTGACAAAACCAGAAAACCACAAACCAAAGCCACAAACCACAAGTGAAGCACAGATTACTAATTTGTAGCAAGTGAAGTGACAGACACCGGTTGGCCCGGTTGCGTTCAGAGCCTTAGAGCGCGGTTGTTTGACGGACTTTTTCGTACTATGACCTCAACGGTTAGTATGAAAGCAGCACGCGTAGCATGACCACTCTCGAGAAAAGACTCGACTCACAGAACAATGGCTTGTCTACACCCAAATGTCACTTTTGTCGGGTTGAGATCGAGATACTCATGCTCGCACTTTTACACTAGTAGACTCGCATTGTTCTTTGTCGTGGCCTTATGTCAAAAGTGGACAAACGACCACTTTTCTCTTCAATTGACATTAATTTGACAGTTGAGTCGGAGAAACTTGTCTACTACCCATTGGGTAGTCGAGAAGGTCGAGAAAGAGTTTTTTACGTATTTTATTTAATGTAAATCTAAATTTCGCAATATAAACAAATAAAAGTTGCCCGTGCTTATATTTTATTATGGAAAAATAATAAATAATGTGTTGATTTATTTTTTTTTATTTATAAAATTTATAAAAAATAAAAAAAATAAAATAAAAAAATATTAAGTGTAGTAACTAAGTATTTAAAAAAAATATTTTTGTTTTTTTGTAACTTATATTAATAAAAAAAATTAAAACAATAAATAATTCTAAATAATTTATTGCTTAATATAATAATATTGTTTCCATATATTACCACCCTTTTTACCCAAATATAGATTTTTTTACTTTAATTTTTTCATATTTAAAAACTTAAATTCACATTTTATTTTCATACGTTGATTTCAATATTTTGTAATTTTCTCGTCAGTTTCCACAGACTACTAAATTAACAAGTGTGTTCAAAATTCTCTTAATAAAAGAAAGGCAAGCGAATCTATATCCATACAGCTAAATTTTACTCAGTTTTAAGTTTTGCGTCGTGAAATGTATAGAAAAGAAACAGCACTTTATGAGAAACGGTGGCAATTATGGTAATTATTTACTATTGGCAACATTATTTCTTCTCGAGCTCGAGAGAGCTTGTATACGGAAGTGAACGCTCTCTTGAGTGTCTCTTTATCTTAGAACTTATTTTAAAATAAGAATCATGTTTAAACTAAATTATTTTGGATCATTTTAGATAATTTCGACGTTAATTGATGTTGAAATAAAAATGTTACCTTTTAAAATTCATATTTGTAATAAAAAGACATTAAAAGATTGTAAAAATCTGAGAGCGAGTCCCACCTGTCTGTCAAACTGTGCTCGCATATTTAGACGACCCGACAAGCAAGTCTTCGTAGACAAGAGTCCCGTTTGCTCATGCTACGCGTGCTAGGGGCTTACCATCAGCAAATAAGAAGCCGTTCAGTTCAAAAACCGGCCTTAAACAGGACTGCTTAAGGCCTTCTTTCATACTAACCGTTGAGGTCATAGTACGAAAAAGTAAGGCAGTTCAAAATAAGCCCTGCTATTAGAGCTCATAGTAAGGCCCCAGGGGGCTTACCATCAGCAAAAGAGAAACCGTTCAGTTCAAAAGCAGGCCTTAGGCTGCTCCCAGACCTACCGTTTCTTTGCTTACCGGTTTCCATTCTGATAGAACAGAATGGAAACCGGATCATCGCCCCACACACGCCGGTCGCCGGGCTTTCCTGATTCGCGCTCAGTCGTAATCTAGCGCTCACCAAGAGACGTCGTCTGAGTACTAATCAAAATCTTTAAATAAAATGGATGACGACGAACTTATCTGCATTGCCTTATTGCTTTGGCACGAAGAGCAAATCAGAGAAAGAAAATACTGGGTTCACCCTTTAAATTTAAACAGGCTACAAGAATGCCAGTTCTACATAAATAGAGCGAAATTAAGAGCTGAGTCAACAAAATCGCCGGCGCCGGGTTGCAACCGGGCTGTGTGTGACGATATACGGAGCGAGCACGTAGGCTACGCCTCTTTCTTACCGGTGAAGACGTTCTTACCGGCGATATCGGCCGGTTGCTTGCTGACCGGGCGTTCTTTCCGGTTTAGGTCGATAGGTCTGTGACGAGTAGTACGTTTTGTATTGCATTCTAGCCTCCCGGTTTCGTTTCTTTGCTTTGCTGTTCTACTAGAACAGCAAAGAAACGGTATGTCTGGGGCCAGCCTCAAACAGGACGGCTTAAGGCCTGCTTTCATACTAACCGTTGAGGTCATAGTACGAAAAAGTCTGCTTTAGGAGCTCATAGTAAGGCCCCAGGCCTTAAGCACTAAGCAGTCCTGTTTAAGGCCTGCTTTTGAACTGAACGGTGTTTTATTTGCTGATGGTAAGCCCCCAGGTTCGTACTACCACAGTATGCCGGTAAACTGAGGTGATTCGCAACTGGGTGGTAGAAACAACAGTCAAACATTAAAAAATACCTTTTCTACGTATTTATTGATAAAAAAAAATTTCTTCTTTAATCTTCTTTTTTCAAGTATGCAAGACATTCTTTTAACAGTTTCAATTCAATTTCATTTTCAAAGTTTGTCGACTTATGATAGCCGAATTAGATGGTGAATAACTTTGCCATTATCAGCAACAGAAACTATGAGAACCAGCTAGGTGATTGCGTAAAGTCAATCGTATTCATTTGACAGTACATATTGTATCATACATAATGTCATCCCACATACAAATTGCAGCCGATAGAATACGATATGAACTGTCGAATGAATACGATTACCTTACGCAATCGCACCCCAGCTCCTATATGTTTGCGAAGTTTGTTTCTTTTTCCTAATAAATTAGCAAAAAAATAAAAACTTATCTGCAATCACTTTTTAGTCTTCATTTCATTTGCCTCTAGTGTAGGCAACTACACTAGAGAAAAAGCCTTGGATAGGGAGACAGCCCTGCAAGTCCCCAATTAGGATCCAATTTGGGGCATCGATTTCAATCTGAAATTGGATCCCCAGTAAGGATGCTAAATCAGCGTATGTAATCGCGGCTCAAAGCCGCGGTTACATACGCCGATTTAGCATACCAATTTCGGGTGGCCACTCGTACTTGACAATAAAATAAGCTATTTATTGCGCAAAAGCGGTGCATAAGAGCTATTTGTAACATAGCTCCAGATATAACATGTTAGCCCTATTTTAAATCTTTAAAAATACTGTCCTTTCCGAGCCTCTATATTCTTGAAGTGTGTGTATTTGTAAAGCAAAATATGGATAAGTTTACAATGGCGAAAGACATAACCCAAAGGTCAAGACGCGACCCCCATAGACTGGTTTTAATGACGGTCCCAAAAACTCAACGATTCCTTAAAAATTGTCATGCTATGTCTAGAAAAATCTTTAATAAAATACCGAGTCGCTTTAAGGATTTATCTTTACAGCGTTTTAAAACACTTTTGCGTAGGTGGTTGCTAGAACATACATTCTATTCCTTCGATGAGTTTTTGAAACATAAGGGGGCTTACCATCAGCAAATAAGAAACCGTTCAGTTCAAAAGCAGGCCTTAAACAGGGCTGCATAAGGCCTGCTTTCATACTAACCGTTGAGGTCATAGTACGAAAAAGTATTGGCAGTTCAATATAAGCCCTGCTATAAGAGCTCATAGTAAGGCCCAAGGAGTCTTGTTGTAGTCTATGCACGGCTTACTTGGTTGAATTTAAAACAAAAAAAAAGTGGTGACATTGAATAATTATACAAACTGGCTGTTTCTTTTTAATTAATCATATAAATAAAAATACTACACTTTGTAAAATCAATAATGAAAATTCTATAATATTTGCATGCTATCTCATATGGCTACATAGGTAAGCACTTACCAAATGACGACCAACTTTATGAAAAATACCCTATTTAATGCAAATAAATGATTATGATTATGAATAAAAACGGTTGTGTGCGGCGACCCATACAAAATATATGGTAGTGTTGCGTTCGGAATGGCTTTTTTCCGTGCGAGATTCCGAATGCACGGGCTCTCATGTGGAATTACGTAAGGAATAAAATTACGTACGGAACGTTAACGCATGTGTGTGGCAGGCCCATAGATTTTGTATGCAATTGCTGCGTTCGGAATTCCGAATCGGGATTCCGTTTCGAGATTCCGTTACGTGATTCCGTCTGTGTGTGGCCGGCCTTACGTACGAAATAAAATTACGTACGGAACGTTAACGCATGTGTGTGGCAGGCACATAGATTTTGTATGCAATTGCTGCGTTCGGAATTCCGAATCGGGATTCCGTTTCGAGATTCCGTTACGTTATTCCGTCTGTGTGTGGCCGGCCTTACGGAATTCCACATGAGAGCCCGTGCATTCGGAATCCCGCACGGAAAAAAGCCATTCCGAAAAAAAACGTCTGTGTGTGGTGGTACGTACGGAATCCACACAGGATACGAATAGTCGATACGATACGCCTGATTTTGATCGTCAAGATGATACAAATGTGGACAAAGCTTTACCTAATCTGTTTTTACTTTTTCTAGTGATGGGCCTAGTCTGCTATAATTGGTATTCGAATATTTTGGTATTCGTCAAAAAAATCGAATCAGTGTTCGAGTCTAGGTACTCACATTGGGTATTCGAGTACTGAGACTAGTATTCGAATACTCAATTTGACTCGAATACTGTTTTGACTCTTGTGAAAAGTGAATTTGCATTGTTCTACATAATAGTTCAAAAAGTAAGTATTACTACACAAAATGATTTTATGTACTAATTCCCACCATAAAAAAATAAATTTAGCGCTAAAACTGATTGTCGACCTGCGGGTCTACCGGCTAAAAATAACGAAGTTAATGTTAACTGTAATTTGACAGACGGATATGATACATTGCTTCCTTTTTGGTAAGTTTTTATTTGTGCCAAAACGAAGTAGCAATGTATCACATACATCTGTCAAATTACAGTTTACAATAACATTTACTTCATTGTTTTTAGCCGGTAGACCCGCTGCTTTGGTATTCGCATAATTTCAATACTCGAATTCTCTATTCGAGTACTTATGTATCCGAATACTGTATTTTCGGTACTCGAGTATGCGAGTACCAAGACAAGAAGGTATTCGAATTAGTATTCGAGTCGGCCTTGTCTCGGCCCATCACTACTTGTTTCAATTTTCAAGCTTTTTTTCGTTGCGTTGCCGTTGCGTTGAATTGCGTTGTAAAATAAAATAAATAAAAATAATAAATTAATTCGTTTTGGGTTGGGTTGGAATACGTGGAATTGATGGAAATTTCCTTTTAAATAGCAACCTCTTAATTAAATTGATAATAATACTTTTTTGGTCTGTGCTGTGGTTGTTTGTTGTTTGGCTAGCAAA
The DNA here is from genome assembly GCA_950108535.1 of Agriphila straminella. NCBI lineage: Eukaryota > Metazoa > Arthropoda > Insecta > Lepidoptera > Crambidae > Agriphila > Agriphila straminella. The sequence continues at coordinate 2,224,617 of OX467324.1, read as the reverse complement.
TCATGTGGATTAGAGTCTAGTCTTTTGTTATATTATTTGGTTTGGTCAGTGTTTTTGTATTACGGACGTTGCGGTCGTAATTAAATAGGTTCCTAGGTATTTACTAGCAATCAAAGTGATCAAATCATCGGTTATCCTTGTGACTTTGTGTTGTGTGCTGTTGAGGTTATAGTCCTGAGGTTCTAACATAAAAGATCCAACAAAATCAACTTAATAAAGTTTATTTACCCATTATTTTATTTTTTATATAATAATAATAAAGTTATGTAGTTTAGATTCCTTTTTGTGCCATTTAGTTATCAAAAAAAAACTGAAAAAAACTTTACTTACTTCTCCATATTGAAGGAAATTTAGTGGGTCGGAGAGTCGGGTAGAATGTGTAATTGTTCGGTTGTCAGAGTTGCTGTGAAGCAATTTACATAACCTGTCGGTCCTCAGTATTAATTTCATCTGTTTTTGAACTATGTTTTGTGAATTCTGAGTGAGACATTCTATTGTCTCTGTCTTGCTACTGGTTGTTAGCTTTGTCAAAAACTGGTGAGCTGTTTTCCTCAACCTATTATATACTGTTCCTCAGTTCATTGTGTGATTGATTACTTCTGCACCTACTAACTCATATTTTTTTTGTTAAGAAAATCTTATTTGTTAAAATCTCTGCCCACTACACACCGTACCATACCATGGATGAACAAAAAGAAATATTTTTGTATTGAAAAGTATGACTAGTGCATGGCCGGTGACGGAACGGTCTAGTGGAAATAGTGTCACACTTTTCTATTTTTTATTTTTATTTAATTTTTTTTTATTTTTTATTTTATTTATTAGGAAACTCAACAGCTTCTTTGCTAAAATCATGCTTAAAATATAAACTTAAAAATTACACTTAGCCAATAACAGAGTTTCACCGCATGTTTTCAATATAAAGAATATTTTTTGCCTGATTCGTTCCTAGCACGGTCATTGTATGGTACGGTGTAGTGGGCAGAGACTTATGAAAAAAATAGGCCCAATCGTTTGAACGTAAATAACGTAAAAAAGTCAAAATGAGGTAACAAAATCAGACCTTAAACAAAAAGACATAATCGAATGAACACGTTAGATAAAATTTAACATTAACAGGTGTACCTACATTAGATATTGTTGTACGTTGTACCTAAAAATATGATGTCCTCTTATTCCTTATCTGGGATATAGGGCTCTCAGAAGGGAAGTCTAATTGATGCAGCCTCTTTCTCTAATCTACTGATTGCCTCCAGGGGCTCTACCGCCTAACTCAAACCTTTAGCCAGAGCGATAGCAATGCTCTGTCCGTCCTTGTCATATGATATCACGATGACATGGATGGACAGTGCACTGAGAGGGCAGCCAATACAATAATTCATAATATTGAATTTTTTCATTCACAATGCTATTTTTATATATTAAGTTACTTAATATAATTGAAAAATACTAGAAAAAATCGACTCACCCGTAGCAGCTCAGACGGGACTCGAACCCGCATCCTTAGGATTCTGGCCCAATGCACTAACCATCAGCGACTCAGTAACATAATTGGTTAGTGCATTGGGCCGGAATCCTAAGGGTTCAAGTCCCGTCTGAGCTGCTACGGGTGAGTCGATTTTTCTAGTAATTTTCAATAATATTTTAAGTAACTTAATAATTCATAAGTTTCTTTTTCTACATAATGTTGAACCAAATAGTCATTCCTTGTTTGAACATCAAAACAGGCTGAGTTAATTACTAAGGTACTTTGTGTTAGCATAGCTTCACTAAAACAAAGACTGAATATTAATGAGACTGCTTACTAATAAAAAATAAATAAGTTTGACGACAAAAATGATTTTAGTTTCAAAGAACTTATTAATCCAAAGGTTTATACAAATGAAACAAGAGTAAATGCAATGAGAATTTAGATTAAATATCAAAAACAAAGTAAAAATAACTAAAATTTTAAAATGGTTACTCGGCAACATTTGATCGGCATTTAATATTATTTGTTTTAGGAAAATTTATGTTTAGTTTGGAATGTTATTGTTGTGTTTTAGTCAACAATCAATTAAGGAGTTGATAAAGAGCAATTATATGTAGGTGTTTTATATTTTACAAAAAAAATTTTTTTTTAATATTGTTAAGTAATTTTTAAAACTAAGTAATTGAAAATGTGTTATAATAATTATAATGTTTTCAGTATTAATGGGCACCCATAATTTTCTCATTTAAATGTAAAGTGCGCATTTCGGTTGAATGCACAGTGGTTGGATGGACATATCACATATTCCTGGTCAATAAAATCCGGAAATTATATTATTAGGCATATGAGAAGCATATATAATGCTGGAGTTACAATGGCTGGCAGATCATAGATTGTTAATCAAATCATTCAGTTTCTAAATCGAAATCCAATTTCTGAATATTGTATAGCCTTCAACATATTCATTGACATCAGGGGCTGTGTATGAGTATGAGCCACTTAGTTGACCACGTACTCAATACATCACAAAGGTCATTGGGCATATTTGACCTCCTTGATGAAAGTTCGCGTACAGAAACCAAACCAGTTTTAAATTGAAGAATTCAATCCCACTTTTCAAAATATATGTATTATTTTTTTATGTACCGACCCGCAGAAGATTTAAATAATAATAGGTACCTAAGTAAAATGTAAAAAAAATAAAAGTACAGTATAAAAATTCAAAGTAAAAAAGTTAGTTTAAAACGTAATAAAATTAAGTCTCTTCACAACGGAAGATAGGATTTCTTGGTGAAGTCGCTTTATTGCGAGGCTGCGAAGTGGTTGCCGCTGCCGCTTCCTCCCGAGGTGACTCCGATGACGTCTCTATGTCTTCATAGTGTGGCATTGCATCCTTGGCAGAACGTTGTTCTCTGCGTTTGCGACACATGTGACGTTTCTTGACTATCAAAATGATATGATGTGATGTGATGACTTGCTTGCGGGATTGAGGTCAATCCCGCGGATCCGATAATACTTACATAAGTAACAATACTGAATAATAATATATCAAATTTTGAATCATTAAATTTGTTTCTTTTTGATTCGACAAATTATCATTTTTTTTAGTTTTAATTAAAGGCTTTGGGTTCAACTTATTGTTTCTGATAATACTTTCAAAGAAATGATCGAGTATATCTAACGTTTCATCTTTTATTTAGTTGTCTCTCAGTTTAAAACTGATAACAAAATTATCTTCCATACAAATTGTATACAGAAGTCACGAATTAAACGGGAAATCACTTATTAATATTAGGTCCCGCTCAATCCCGCTCATGTGCGGGATCCGCGATCTCGCATGAGCAATCCCGCAAAAAAGGTGCGGGATTGATTCCCTAACCGCAGCTATCACTATAGCGACTAGTGTATAACTGATTATGTATTGATGTAGGTCATGGTGCGTTATGAACTTAAGGGATCGTCTTTTATTATCCATTATTGTTTTTATTTTGCGATTGATTTCGTTCTGTTCAGTTTCATATGATTGGAATGTAACGTAACGACTATGCTTTTTGCAGTGTCAAGTTGACGAATTTGTTGACTGTTCTTTCCAAAGTCGGAAGCTGGTACGGCTTCTACATCTGCGTTGCTTTCATAGACGTGAGGAGAGTAAATAGTTAGTTTCTTCGATTGCACTATGCCATTTTGTCCCAGTGTGATAATGTAACGTAACGTAAGTATTGTTTATAAGTGAGGACATTGAAATCAATGCTGACGTCGCGGCATGTGCGGTGTTAACTGAATGGCTGAATGAAGATATAAATAGAACTCTTGGCAATCCGTGGAAATAAGTGGTCGTGGACTCGTGGCAGTAAAGAACTTAAGAAATAGTAGAGCTCAGCAACTGAATAGTAGAGCTGAGTAGTGTCTTTAAAAAGTTTCTAGTTTCTAGATATGGTTAAATTGACTAACGTTTTCATTAACAGGTTGTTTACAGCTTTGCAATTCCATAAGCAAATGGGTTTCATGTTTTTTTTATTTCCGAATCTAGATTTGAGGAATTCTTTTAAATCTTCCCATTGATAAAATATCTTATAACTACAAGTAATCTGTGCACGGTCGGTTGATTGATTCTGAATGAATGCAAACAAAACACTATTTTGGCTTTTGTCAGCTAAGGTCGATAGCAATTTGCTAGCCATGAACTCGGATCATCACAATTTCCGTCATAATTTCTGATAAAGTGTGACTAACGAAAGTTGCATTTTAACAGGAGCTGATGTCGATGATTATTGTCCGTCATTTTAATGATCTATTTTTTAAAACTTAGTACGAAAACGTGAAGACGATATTGAGACCCAAGACACCGACTTTGTCATCAACAGTGTTCCACTGAAATTTTTGTGCAAGTAATAAAATTACCCGCAATTGAATTACATTTTGAGTCCCAAAACTAATAATTTTTTTTTATTTGTTGTTTAAAAAGATATCATTTAGTATCAATTTGATGCCTTTTTGCGATCGACAGAGTCATATTTATTCTGTTTGTTGATGACTTTGATGCTAACTTATTGGGGCGATGCTTGGCATCAAATCGCATAGATGAAATATAGCGAAGAGGTCCAAATTTAAGCATTGCTCTATGGTAGTGTAATAAATTGTGAAACTTTGGCTTGAGGTTTTTAGCAAATAATATTATGTACATTTCGCAAATTGTCGAAACCAAATGTTGCAAGTATGTTGTTATTTCTGGGCGAAATACTGAACTCATAACAACATCTAAAAAAAGCATAAGTTGGACATAAAGTGCCCAATATTTATCATTTCGAGTAACTAGATCACCAAACATGATACCAAAATATCTGCACAAAGTGTTCACTTCTGAAGAGCTTAAGCGCAAATTCCCCTTCCGTAAATGTTCTATAGAAAGCGATACCGGAACGTCTGCTTTATCAGGACCAAAGTCAAATGATGCGAGTTTATTATTTACAAGTTGTATGGAAAAGTACTTAGCTTTGTCTATGAAAGCAACAATAATCTCACACATTATGTATTTGATTACGCCTTCGTTTAAGTCATGCATTACGTCTACACCAACTTGTGAAAATAGTTCAAATTTTTAACACGCAACCATATGCATTCTTCTTTTATTCCAGTAAGTGACACGTTATTTATTCCCAAGTCTTCCCTGTAATTTTCCATGTTTCTTAATATTGAGCTATATTCCTGAAACATTTCTGACATCTCGTTTTTGTTAATTTTGCAATTTCTACATGGAAAATTACAAGAGAAGATTTCGGCAAATCCAGTGACACTGTGAAGATCCAAGTTATCGCCAAGAATAAGACCTATCTCAAAATAAATTGTGCCTTTAAAATCTGGAAGGTTAAACGAAATCCCTTGTTTGCTCAATAAATTCAGTTCATCAATTAAAGGTTGAAATATTACTCTGTTCCCGAATTGCACTCGATCTGAAGAGTGGTATAACAAAGCCAAAAATATGCTCGTTAGCTGAGACTGATACTGTTTTGGTAAACAAGGCAGCGAAACATAGGCAGCGCCTAGTTTGTGAATAGAGCTATGACTACCCAAAGCATTCAGTGGTTCAAAATCATCGATTTGTAAGAAAATGGGCATTACCAATTTATCTTGGTGCAGCACTCGTCTAGACTGCCAAAAGGAACCATGCAAAAAGTGTTCAATTGTTTGGGTCGCGTCATGTTCTAATAGTTCATTCATATGTTGCAATGTTTCGCGTAATATGTCTGGCAACAAAAAGAATTTCTCCAAAACATTTCTCAGAGGGATGAAATGATCCTTAGATGCAACAGCTTTGTATAACCTAAGACCATCGCTTCTTACAAGGTCATATCTACTCCCTACAGTATATGAAATTGGTTCAATGTAGGACCCACGATCTTTAAAATATTTTAGTCTTAAGTGATAGCTGCCCAAATTCGATAAAGTAGAATCAATGTTCCTTACTATTGTATCACTGGCATCACTGCTACTCTGCTCTAACAGAGGAAGAACAGAATTATTGAAAATTCTTTTTATACAATCAAAAACAGTATCAACAACATTTTGTGGTACCTGAGGATTAGCATAAAGAGACGACATTAATTGAGCCAAGCTCACGTCCATAGGAACAGAAGAGTTATTTCGTAAAATTATGTCGTTTTGGGATGGATTGCGTATATTTCCGTCATTAATATTAACTGGGTTGTCTAGAATTTCTTCATTATCGTTTATAACATCGCCTAAAACTTCTTCACTACTATTAGTTGTATTGCGTTCTATTTCTTCGTCATTATTTACTGTATTAGTAAGAGCCAACTGATGACATGTTAGGTAGTGCCTTCTATATGAATTAAAAATGTGATAAGTCCTGAAACGGTTGATACTTGGACAAGAAAAAGTAATGACCTCCTTATGAAAAAAATCCATGTGGGATTTCAATCTATTAAAAGTGGGAAAACGACTGTTGCAAACCGTGCAAATAATCATATTGTAATTGTACAGTAATTTGTTTAACAAAAATATTTTAATCCACAGCGTTCAATCTGGACATAAGTTCTCTCAACGGAACTCCTTCTACATCATACTTAAAAGTCATTTTAAAAATACCAAGTTGGATCAACATCCAACATGGTGTAGCTACCTTGGGGTATGCACAGTCCAAGGCCCAGTACAAATTGTATATATGTTTAATAGCCGCACAAATTGTAGGTACTTGGTATCGTATTTCTGCTGATATAACAATTTCATACTGTTGTATTTTTTCCCAGGCTGGTCCCACCGCTAGTACAAAGGGCTGGTTTGGTATACCTTTTTCGAGGTAGAGCATCTCTCTTTGAATGCAGTAAGTTGCTATGTCAGATGCGGTTGCAACTAGAGTTGTTCAAAACGCCTATAAAGCAACAGCACGCTACAGACTATATGCTATTGATTTCTAGCGCGCTATTAAATACGCTATGTTATAACGCGCTATTTATCAGGAAGCGTGCGGGCCGGCTGGCTGGCGCGTTAGATGCAGCACGTTGGATCTCGTAACACGTTACGTCACACGTCGTTCGTTAGACAGATCGCGCGCTATACAAAAATGTTATTTATTAATACGTCGCATTTTAGTCTTAAATAAAATAAAGCAGTAAACTAATGAACTTTCTTTCATACTTTTCGGGCTTAGAACTGTCTATTATTGAATTATACGATTTCGGAAGAACAAACGTATGTCGGAAAAACAAGTGAAGGTAGGAAAAGTTTGTCTAGTGATCTGTAGCTAAGAAAAACCGGTGCAAGCGATTTTCGACCTTATTGACATTTGAAATTCGGTTGTTTTTTTGCCGTATTCTCGTTTACTAACTTAAAGATTCAATAAACCCGTTATTTTGATAAATGTCAATAAGGTCGAAAATCGCTTGCACTCATTTTTTTTACTTGTGATCACCAGACAATGTTTTCTAGTAAAAAAAAACGATGCAAGCGATTTTCGACCTTATTGACATTTGTAATTGGGTTGTTTTTTTGCAGTATTCTCGTTTACTAACTTAAAGATTCAATAAAACCCGTAATTTTGACAAATGTCAATAAGGTCGAAAATAGCTTGCACTAATTTTTTTAACGAAGGATCACTAGACAGTGTTTTCTAGTTAAAAAAAACAAGTGCAAGCGGTTTTCGACCTTATTGACGTTTGAAATTCGGTTGTTCTTTCCATATCTCTCGTTCACTAACTTTGCTTAGCTAAATAGCTTTTACATAATAACTAATTGACTAATGTCATAACAGTCCAGCGGGTCTACCGGCTAAAAATAATGAAGTTAATGTTAACTGTAAGTATGTGATACATTGCTTCTTTTCTTTGGTAAGTTTTTATTTGTGCCAAAACAGAGTAGCAATGTATCACATACTTACAGTTAACATTAACTTCATTGTTTTTAGCCGGTAGACCCGCTAATCGAACTATCACAATATAAGGTCGCGCGCTATATTATACCCAGTTAATAGTTGTGTCCCAAAAGTCCTAATTTATTTAACAATAACGTCAATAACGTGTTAGATACACAAAGTCACTATAACAAATAAGTTTGCGCGCGATAAGTACCTAGCGACTAGCGTGCTGCGACTGGCTGCGAGAATAACGTTCATAACGCGACCGATACCAATAGCGCTTACGCGACGACTGCCCGCCCGCGCGCGCCCAACGCGGCCTCTCGCCCGCTGCCGGCCAACGCCCGCTGCTAGTTGCTACTCGTTATATTTCTAGCGTCATAACGACTACTTACATAGCGCGCGATGTGCGCTATGCATAAATAGCGCGCTAGAATATTGCGCTAGACGTTATATTAACCACCTCTGGTTGCAACACGTGGCAGAAAACCGTTTTTTGTTTCCTCTTTTGACAACTTCCATACTTTCTTTGGTACTGCTATGATAGGCATCTGTCGGAGTAGGGTAACAATCCCCAATAACGCGGCTATGTTTGCTTGTTCTTCACCAACTGCAAAAGAAACACGTAGAATAGACTATATTAATATGTTCACTTCTCAAGCTTACGCGCTCACTAGACATGAATCAATAAAACCGCGCTAGTATCCGTTAAAAGTGTTTTATTTCATATATTAATATGGCTAGAAGATTGGTATAATGAATAGTGATCCAGTTTGTACGCCGAAGGTCGCGTGTTCGTTTCCCGACCCAGACAAACACTTTGTGATGAACAATATTTGTTTGTCTGGTGCCTGAGTGTCATTTGTATATATTATAAATAATTAGGTAAATTTCTGATTAAGTATTTAAATTTCAATAATAATAACTGAAGACGGTTTGTTTTAATTTGAAATAGTTCATTCAATACGTTTGAAAAAGTTAGCAGATCGAGATCCACTCTCTGATTATAGCTTAACTGTTCGCGCCTAATACGCACGGGGCGAGGGGCGCGCGGGGGCAGTGTCGCGACCGGCTTGGCCGTCATCTTTTGGACAGACACACACTCACGCCTCCGGCAGGGACGGCATTTTCAAAGATTATTCTTTTAAAGCATTGAAGAAACCTGAAGTAAATCACTTATAAATATATATATGGAATTATCATTTCTTGTCCTGAACAAGAAAAATGGTGCCAGTGACCAGGACGAGAAAACTGAGTTGGGAGAAAGCCACGCCATGATGAAGGCAATTTGGTGAGCCCGTTCCTTTTCCCGTATTATATAATCATCCTAAATCTTTTGGAAAAGTAACGTTTGCTTATTAGTCATGTTAGTTTCATAGTACTTTTTACGATTTTCACGAGTAATTTGAAATAGCATAGTCATGTATCTCAAGTGAAACAAAATGGCGTCCTAGGGTCCCGAATAATTTTGACGTCAATTTAGTATATTTTCCCTCCTTGTTTTCAGTAAATTCATAAATGCGAAGCTAATTTTTATTAAATATTTATTTACAGGTTTAATTAAATTTCATGGTAAATAAATCATAGATCACTGCCTGCCTCCCATAGTCACAACGTGGTCATACCGAACATAGTGCAAGTCACGCTATCGTATTGGAAGGTAAAAAGGTAAATCTGGTGAAAGGTGAAAGGATTTCTTTTGGAAACAACCTGAGGTATTTATTTAATTTTCTATTTTTTTTGTTTTGGCTGAATTTCGTTCTTGATTCCCACATCATTATGGCCGTTGCCACAGAAAAGGATAAACTCATCAAAAGACGTAGTTGCGTGAAAGGTCAATTAACTGTCTACAAAAACTATTTAGAAAACATTCAAAAAATTGACGTGACTAAACTATCATCGCAACAAATATCAGAACTAAGGTTGAGGTTGTCTAAGTTGGAGCGGAATTTGGCCGCTTTCGATAGTCTACAGACGGAGATAGAAATTCTTTGTGAAAATTCCGATGATCAACTGGCAGAGAGGGAAAACATAGAAAGTATATTTTTTAATTTAATGTCAAGCACTCAGTCTATCATTGAAGAAGCTAGTGTCATTGCAAATCGCAGACAGAGTTTAGTAAATACCACTGCAAATCAGTCGTGTAGTTTTGATCATTCTTTAACTAGTAATAACATATCATTGCCTGCCATAAAACTTCCCGTGTTCGATGGTTGTTACAGTAAGTGGTTAGAGTATAGGGATACATACCTTTCATTAATTCATAATAACAATAGCATAAACTCAATTAATAAGTTTCATTACTTACGTTCTTCGCTGGAAGCTGGAGCTGCATTAGTCATTAAATCCATCGAGTTTTGCGCAGATAACTATACAGCTGCATGGAACCTTTTATGCGATAGGTATAATAACAAAAGGTTATTGATCAACAACCACATAAAGGCATTATTTAGTATTGATATTATGGTAAGAGAATCAGATACTTCGCTTCGTTTCATAATAGACCATGTAACTAAAAATTTAAGCGCTTTAAAGAATTTAGATCAACCAGTTAATCACTGGGACTCATTAATTATTTATTTAGTCGCTACAAAATTAGATAATTTCACAAGTAGAAAATGGGAGGAATTTAGAGGTTCGCTTGATGATATTCCCACTTTGCAGGAATTCATTAATTTTTTAAGAAATAGAGCAGATTTTTTAGAAACGGTAAAACATAACAAAAATCCAAAAAATGAAAGAGTATCTAATTTTGTATCGTCTGGTCAAACGTCAAGTAACTATAGCAGCAGATTGCAATGTATAGTGTGTAAGCAATCTCACCGCTTGCATGAATGTCCTAGATTTATTTCTATGACCTTGGAGCAACGAAATGATTTGGTTTCTAAAAATAAATTATGCGTAAATTGTTTGAGTACAGGACATTTTGCAAGCACCTGTAGGTATAGTCCGTGTAAAACGTGTAGATATAAGCATAATACACTATTGCATAGGCCGAAGTTGCAAAGCAACAACAACGGCATGAATAATAATAATTCGCAATCACTCGTCGTGTCACAAGTGCAGAGCGGCGATCAGCTGTGCGCCGCCGCCGGCGGCGTTCCCGAACCAAATTCGCAATCACTCGTCGTGTCACAAGTGCAGAGCGGCGATCAGCTGTGCGCCGCCGCCGGCGGCGTTCCCGAACCAGTTTCCTTATCTACGATTGAGGCGACGGCAGCGATCCCCGCGCAGCTAGTTCTTTTGTCCACGGCGCTCGTTCAAGTTGTAAACAACTCAGGTAAAGTATTTGTAGTGCGCGCCTTGCTTGATAGTGGAAGTCAAATAAGTTTGATAACTGACTGTCTACGCGCCAAGTTAGGGTTGTGTAGTGTAAAGAACGAGCAGCCATTGAATGTGTCAGGTGTAGGAAACACTAAGTTATGCATATTGGAAAGGTGTAATTTTGTAATAAGGTCGATGAAAGGTAATTTCTCGTCCGAAGTTAAAAGTATGGTAGTACAGCATATAACAGGTATGTTACCAAATGTAAATGTAAACACGCAGACTTTGAATATTCCTAAAGGTATTTTGGAAAATTTAGCAGATCCACAGTTTTATAAACCCGCTGAGGTAGATATATTAATTGGAGCGGATTTATATTGGGAAATAATTTGCGGTAAGCAAATAAGATTAGGAAAAGGTAAACCCACTTTGCAAAGTTCAAGGTTAGGTTGGTTGATTTCTGGTCCACTGAGTGAACAGGGACCGGGTAATGATGCGGTAAGCTGCCAACTTAACTTAGAGTTAAATGACATATTAAAAAAATTTTGGACAATTGAAGAATTACCCTCCTCGAAATTAGTAAAAAATAGTAAAGAGGCATTTATTTTGAGCCTAAAAAGATTTATTTCACGGCGTGGAAAGCCAAAGTATATATTTTGCGATAACGGTACTAATTTTGTGGGAACTAAGAACGAATTAAATAAGTTAATTTTGTCTAATGAGGAACATTTAGCTCAGATTGGTTCAGATGAAGGAATCACATTTCATTTTTCACCAGCGTACGCACCTAATTTCGGCGGGCTATGGGAGGCAGGGGTGAAGTCAGCAAAGTTTCACTTAAGGAGAATTTTAGGAGATAGGCATTTGACATTTGAGGAACTTGCAACGTTATTTTCCCAAGTAGAAGCCATCCTTAACTCCCGGCCTATATGTCCCATGTCTTCCGATCCAAATGACCTATGTCCTCTTACACCCGGGCACTTCCTTATTGGCAAACCAATGATGTCATTCCCAACGCATCAGTTAACAGATATCAAAATTAACAGATTGGATAGATACAATCAGTTGGAGCAAATGCGACAGCATTTCTGGTCACGTTGGCATAACGAGTATATTGCAGAGCTACAGCATCGTTCTAAATGGCAGCAGCAACATTCCAACCTCAAGATAGGAGATCTGGTTATAATCAAGGAAGACAACTTGCCACCCTTAAAATGGCGTATGGGAAGAGTACATGCACTGTTTCCTGGTACCGATGGTATTCCTCGAGTTGCAGATATCAACACTGGGAATGGTATAATACGCAGAGCTCTCAGCAGACTGTGCCCACTTCACCTCGAGGACTGCGGCGCTCAGGAGTTGAAGACGTCTCCTTCTTCAACGGGGGAGGATGTTCGCGCCTAATACGCACGGGGCGAGGGGCGCGCGGGGGCAGTGTCGCGACCGGCTTGGCCGTCATCTTTTGGACAGACACACACTCACGCCTCCGGCAGGGACGGCATTTTCAAAGATTATTCTTTTAAAGCATTGAAGAAACCTGAAGTAAATCACTTATAAATATATATATGGAATTATCATTTCTTGTCCTGAACACGATAACTACTAATAATAATAAAATAAAAAAAATAAAAATCTTACAATACTAAATAATATAAGTACTAGAAAAAATACGACTCGCACCAGATCATGTTTTCGAAAGGGAATCGGACCCGCGACCTTTGGATATCCGGTCCAACCGCTGAGCTACCGAGTCACTAGTGAGGATGTCGAAATTCCGATCGGACTGTGGCTGACCGTCCCGAGCCGGAACGCCGCTTACACCCTTCTTAGAGTGTCTGCGTCGTCGCCCGGGCTTGTCAGGCAGTGTCCATCGGCTGTCAATGGCCAGCTGTATTTGGTCCTGCGAGGCAGGTGTGGTTGGTTCAGAGGGTGCCGATTTCTCAGCGTCCCCCTGATGTGGTCCCTCCGGTTTCCCTTCGGGAGTACTGGTCTCACGTGGGACTTCGGATTGCTCGTCCGGCCCACGAGAGAGTGACCCGGCAGAGCCAGGTCGCGGTGTCTTGAACTTTAAAGGGTCCATTATGTTAAGTAAAATTAGCTTCATCCGGTCCCCCTGTATCAAAAACAGAGTGCACTAGAACTACCGACCGAATATAGGTGCAGGAAGTTGGTGCTCGGGCGCGACATCGGAGGCTCGAAGTGGGTGGAATGGAAATTTTGACCAGATCAAACAGAGAATGTTACTGAGGGTGATCACAATGAAACGCTTAGTAAACATCAAAAGTTATTTATTGCTACCTATTGGTAAGCAAAAAAGTATTTTTTTACATATTTGGCACTAGATGCTACTGCTTTTAATAAATGTTTATTAAAATTTTCCTTTGTTCTTGATCAGCTAGTTCTGGCAATTTGAATCTCAATGCTTAGACAATACTCTTACACTTGATTACTAGGTTGTTTATATTAGGAGTACTCTCTGTATGTACGAGGGAAAAAGCATTTCCCTCGTACATACAGCCTGCAGAAAAAAAATAATTACTACTTATAGTTAAATGGTAAACATTAGATGAGTATTATTAGAGTACTAGCAGCTGTCTGCGACTTCGTTTACATGGACAGTTATTTCTCTATCCCTCGGGAATAATACTGTTAAGAACTCCTTTTCAAAATAGGTTTTTTACACTATGTAAAAATATTGACAACATGACATTAAGAAAAGAAATAAAAAAGCTATCGAAGGAATATTGATAATTTTAATATTTAATGTAGATTATTTACATGTGTGGTCCTTTTATCGCCGAAAATGGATCAGGATACCTTGCGGAGAAGCGAAAGACTACAGAAAAAGCAAGGTATTGAAATGTCCACCGAAAATAATTCGCAACAAAAACCTGTGAATACGCCGTCTTCCCTAAGGTCAGCTCGTACTCATAATTCTCGATCAAGTGTAGCGTCTCTGAAACGATTAGCAGAAGCACGCGCTGCAAGGGAGTTAGCCGAGTTAGATAAACAACGCGCTGAACGTATGCGACAAATTGAGGAGGAGCGACAGGCGGCTGAACGCAATCTGATCGAGGCCAGGTTGGCGGAGGAGACGGCGAGGTTGGACGCCGCAGTGAACGACGACGACGACTACGATGCGTCGACTAATACGCAGTCCGTAGTGCAACACTGGGTCGACAACAACATCCCTGGTAATGTCAACGCTATCGATAATCAAGTTTCAACGACGAATGACACCGGCAATGACATAACAAACCTGACACGCGCTATCACCGATGCTATAAAGTTGACGAGTGCACCGGCGAATGTGGCTTCGGGAGATAAGATGCTGGGTCGACTGTCGGCAAGAGACTTACCACCGTTTTCGGGAGATCCGCTGGATTGGCTGAGATTCAAGCACGCGTTTGAGATGACGACGAGAGTAGGACATTACTCCGACGAAGAAAATGTTGCTCGTCTGCAAAGGTGTTTGCAAGGAGAAGCTTGGGAGGCCGTGGCTGCGCGATTAATTACAGTTACGTCATCCAATGAAATAATTAAGACTTTAGAGTTAAGATTCGGTAGGCCAGAATTAGTGTTAAATAGATTAGTTAATGACATAAAAAAGTTTCCTAAGTTGACAGGTTCTAGGTCAGAATTAGTCTTACTTGCAACTAAAGTTGCAAACTGTGTAGCGGCTATTAGAGCAACCAATGATATTTTTTTATATAATAGCGATTTAGTCTCTGAAATTGTGAATAAATTTACTGAAAATCTTGTTTACCGATGGATAGATTACATTGATGACAAGGATGCCCACCACCCTCGATTATCCGCTCTCTCTGATTATTTAATGCGGGAGGCCGAACTTGTCTGTAAGGCTGGGGTAGTGGAGCTACCACAGAAAAGTATTAGTAAACAATTTCAATTTTCAGCTAAAAGAAGTGTGTTAACAACTATTAACGATTCTGAAGAGGACATTACTACTAACATTGTTTCAGCTCAATGCCAAAAACAGGAAATACATTGCTTATATTGCGATAAGGATGGGCATACACTAGCAAGGTGTGCAATTTTCAGTGAAGAAAACGTAAGTAAGCGATGGACCTGGGTGTGCGATAAGAAATTATGCTTCAAATGTTTGAGTCCGACACATAGACGTGAACGGTGCAGATCAAGAAACCAGTGCAAGGTATGTAATAGAGGACATCATATATTGCTTCATAGGTACGATTGGGTGAAAGATGATGATAAAAAGAATGACGAGAAAAAGAGTGATGAAAGTGAACGTGAAACTACTGCTAATGTATGGGCCAACGCTGCAAAGTGCACGCGAGTATTTTTAAAAGTTTTGCCTGTCACAATAGAAGGGCCTCTAGGATCTGTCGATACTTACGCGTTATTGGATGAAGGCTCAACAGTTAGTTTAGTTGACAAATCTATTGTCGATAAAGTTGGTGTCGACGGTCCGCCGGTTGAACTTAATCTACAAGGGGCAGTTGGCGGTAAAAATAAAATGAGCAGCCGTATTGTCTCACTTACATTAAGTACATTATCTGGCGTTCATACACTCGATAAAGTTCGTACTATTAATGATTTGTCTTTGCCTATTCAAAAACTTGATGTACTCACTTTAAAGCAGTATTCGCATTTACAAGATATTCCTTTACAGACATATGAAGGACAGCCGACCGTGCTCATTGGCCAAGACAACTGGCATTTGATTGTGACCAGAGAGATAAGACAAGGTCGTAAGAATGAGCCGGTTGCGTCAAGAACAATGTTGGGTTGGGTATTGCATGGGTTTGTCTCCTCGATTACAAGGAATATACCTGAATTCAATTATCATCTGCATCAAAATAATTTGGATGAAGATTTACACGAACTTGTGAAGAATTACTTTCGGATTGATAGCATAGGTTTGAAACAAGAAAATAAGGATAAAAACAGACTTACGGCGGATGAAGAACGCGCCTTACATATTCTGGACACAAAGTCGAATAAGCTTGATAACTGTTGGGAAACCGGATTAATATGGCGATCGGACGACTTGAAGATGCCTGATAATAAGATGAGTGCTATGCAACGATTGAAGATTATTGAAAGAATGATGGATAAAAATGCTAGTTTTGCTGCTGACTATAGCAAACAGGTAAATACCATGCTCGAACGTTGCTATGCAGAAGAAGTTAAAGAGACTATTTCGGGTGAAAGAGTCTGGTATTTGCCACATTTTGGTGTCCGTAATCCCAATAAACCAGGTAAGCTCCGACTAGTTTTTGATGCTAAATCAGAAACCAAAGGTATCTCATTGAACACTGAATTGTTACCAGGGCCTGATTTATTGAACTCACTAGTAGGTGTTCTGATGCGATTTCGAGAACGTGCAGTAGCAGTAACTGGTGATATTAGAGAAATGTTTCTAAGAGTCAAGATAATCAAAGAAGATCAATACTCTCAAATGTTTTTATGGCGTGATTTAGATAGAGATAAACCCCCACGTACGTATAAAATGACATCTATGACCTTTGGAGCAAAATGCTCGCCATGTACTGCTACATATATTTTGCGGAGAAATGCAGATACATTTGCACAGACACACCCAAGAGCTGTGAAAGCGATTAAAGAAAGACATTACGTTGACGACTACGTGGACTCCGTAGACGCTGTAGACGAAATGAAGCAGCTAGTTGAGGATGTTTGTATGATTCATCGTAGAGGAGGGTTCGAGATTCGAGGATTTGTGTCGAACAAACCTAGTTGTTTACCCGATGAGTCGCAAAATGAAACGGTAAATCTGCTTCAAAACGATACTGTACAACGCACTTTGGGTATGATATGGCGGCCAAAAGCTGATGTACTAGGGTTCGATTTAAGTTTGAAAAAAGTTAACCCTGAAGTTGCCAATGGGACTAAGAAACCTACTAAGAGAGATATGCTCAGAGTAACGATGTCTATATTTGATCCTTTAGGGTTCTTATGTCCATTTTTGATTCGTGGTAAAGTTTTATTACAGGAAGTATGGCGTAGTGGAGTACAGTGGGACGAAGAGGTCGGTGACGGATTTGCTGAAACTTGGTTCGATTGGCTGCGAAATTTAAAGGCGTGCCAACAGTTTAGTGTTTCGCGGTGCTACAATTTCAGTCGGTTAGATACTTTTCAGTTACATGTATTTGTAGATGCTTCAGAGCAGGCTTATGCCGCTGTTGTATATTTACGTCGTGACAATGGTGAAACTTCGTTCGTAATAGGAAAGTGTCGAGTAGCGCTTTTAAAGTCTACCTCTGTCCCTCGTCTCGAATTACAGGCGGCGCTGATGGGTGCTCGTCTTGGTACTATGGTCGAGAAAGAACAGGATCTACAGATAAATCGACGGTTTTTTTGGACTGACTCACGCGCGGTGTGGCATTGGATTCAGAGTAACGAACACAAGAAGAGTTCATTTATAGACAATCGACTGTCAGAAATTCGCGACTTGACTAGTCCTAAGGAGTGGCGTTGGTTGCCCGGAAATTTAAATGTAGCAGATGAAGCTACCAGAGCCAAAGGGCATTATGAATCTAATTGGATAGTGGGTCCTAAATTTCTTCATTATGATAAGCAAGAATGGCCACGAATATTACCACCTGTGCCGGTTGAAGAGGAAAATGTGGTGTTAATCACAAATGATCGGACAGTTTTCTCATTACCAGATATCAATCGATTTTCGAAGTGGTTGAGATTGATAAGAACAACGGCTTATGTTTTGGTATTTATTGAGCGATTGAAATCTAAAAGGCATGTTAAACTGGATAGCAGTTTTATAAAGAGAGCTGAGCAACTGTGGATAGTACAATGTCAACATGACAGTTTCTCAAAAGATATCTCAAAATTATTATTGAATTCGCCTCTTGCAAAAGATAGCCGTTTGGCAAAATTAAATCCATTTATGGACAACGATATACTACGCCTGAAAGGAAGAGCTAGTGCTGTACACGATATTGATCAAAATATGTTACAGCCTGTTATTTTAGATGGTAAACATCATTATACCAAACTGTTAATTCAATACTATCACGAGAAAATGTATCACGGTAGTACGGAGACGGTCGTAAATAGTTTAAGGCAAAAGTACTGGATAATTTATTTACGTCCAACAGTGAGGTCGGTAGAGCACAACTGTCAATTTTGTAAAATTCGTAAAGCTCAACCTTTAGTACCGCCTATTGGAGATTTACCGTTTGCTAGACTCGCACATCATGCGCGCCCATTCACACATTGCGGCTTAGATTATTTTGGTCCGATGACAGTCACAATTGGTCGGCGCCATGAAAAACGCTACGGTGCTTTATTTACATGTATGACTACTCGGGCAATTCACATTGAGTTGGCCGGCAGCTTGACAACTGACTCTACAATTATGGCGATGAGGAGAATGATGAGCCGCAGAGGATGCCCCGCAGTTATGTATTCTGACAACGGCACAAATTTTCACGGTGCGAACACGGAGCTTCGGAAGGTAATTCGCGAAATTGACAGCGAAGAAATCTCTACCTTTTTGACAAACCGGCAGATAAATTGGCGATTTAACCCACCCCTCGCCCCACACATGGGAGGATGTTGGGAGAGGCTGGTGCGGTCAGTGAAAACTGCGCTTAAAGTTGTTCTGAGGGAGCAAGCACCCAGTGAAGAGACCATAATTACTATATTAGCTGAAGTCGAACATACCATTAATTCTCGCCCTCTTACACATGTTTCTGTGTCGTTTGATGACCCTGAAGCATTAACGCCCAATCATTTTTTGCTCGGAGGTGGTTCAGAGGTGCCATGGCTCGGTCCGTGTGACACAGTATCCAGGAAAAGTTGGCGAAATGCGCAAAGACTTGCCGATTTGTTATGGCAAAGATGGGTACGCGAATTTTTGCCTACCTTATTACCGAGAGGTTGTCGCGGTAGAAACGCTAGCCTTAAGGAAGGGTCATTAGTTATAGTCGTAGACCCAGCGTTACCGCGTAATGTATGGCCAAAGGGGATAGTAGAAAAACTTTATCCTGGTCGCGATGGAGTCGCGCGAGTGGCGGATGTTCGATCGGCTGGTGGCATCATCTTTAAAAGACCATTAACCAAACTTGTACCATTATTGTTGACTTAGTTTTGTTTAAATGTTTTTGTTACCCGTTGTAATGGTCATTAGTTATTGTTAAATTTTTGTGTTTATGATAGTTATTTTTTAAGCTGTGGCGGGAGAATGTTAAGAACTCCTTTTCAAAATAGGTTTTTTACACTATGTAAAAATATTGACAACATGACATTAAGAAAAGAAATAAAAAAGCTATCGAAGGAATATTGATAATTTTAATATTTAATGTAGATTATTTACAAATACCTTTTTTCGTGATAAAAGGTGTCCTTCTCTGTACCTCTGACAACATGTTTGCAAATTTTCATGATGTAAAGGCGTAACAATCGCATTTATGATATTAAAATAGTAAAGGATCAAAATAATAGTGATCTCTGAATTTGAATAAACTAACCTGTTCTTGAATTGAATGTGACCCTTTGCGGTTTATGTACGATTGTGCATCAAGTTTTAGTGCATTAATTTTAATATGGGTACCATCGATGGCATCGATTGCCCGAGGAAATGCACTGTTTTTCAAACTCTCTCACAACATCCTCTGCTCTTGTACCTGTTGGCCATTGTATGAATTGTAGAGCCAAACAATATAGAGCATGAGATACTCTTCTCACAGTCCTTATAGCTGTTGCTTTGCCCACACCAAATTTCTCACAAACAGATCTGTAAGTATAGATACAAAATTGTTTATTATGCGCTGAAAAAGAAGATGTATATTTTTTTCATTTTTGGTAGTCATGATCTAAAAAACAATAATGTTTAAAGGTGTTCCCATGACCCACATGGTTAATAAAAGCTGCTTCCTAATTTCAATTGGCTTCTGTCCGCCTTTGGTGGTGTAAAGTTTTGACCTTATTAGCCCCAGAAGAAACTCAAAGGTCTCTGGTAGAAACCTGAAAATTTAGAATCACAGTGATTTCGTGGGTTTTTGCCATATTCTCAAAGCTATTGTTCTCACATCTGTTTAGCTTTGTCGGGCTTCCTCAATTTATCCATTTGTTTAAGTTCCTTTTGTCTATGATCCAAAGTTATTTTATGTTGCCACATGCGGAAACTTCGCTTTTGTAAAATAAGAAATACATTTATCTTAATGTCCCTCTGTGTACCTTTCTATTGAAATGTTTATTTAAAATATGATTTGATTAAGAAATTAAAGCTTTATGTAGGTTATCCACTGTCATTGATCGGGGAGTGTATGTATCATGTCTTTTATAAAAGCATATTTGTTCTTTTTCCATAGTGGAGTATCTTCTGATGGTATTCCCATTTTGCAGTAAATAATTACAGAGAGCATCCAAATTTTTATTGAGAGTTACTCTAAGACCTTTGTGGTTTTAATTATCTCCAGATTTTTTTGATTGAATCAGGCGTCACTTGGCGGAAGTCCCAAACCATTTTGAAAGAAATATATGTAGCTTACTTCCGCAAACAAAATATGCAAGATGCACTTAGCAAAAATATGCACATGCACACCACAAAATATAAGTGCACAATACCTGCATTTAGCAAGACAGCAACACACCTTGCCCCTTCACCAATTAGGCTACTCTACAGTCTACACGTGGTTCGCCCCAACCCGGAACATCCTCAGGAGTTAGATCGTGCGTAAAGTTTACGCCGTAAACCAACACCGAATGAGCAACTACGCCCTCCGACACCGTATTTATTGTCGCTTCCTCCCCACTCCGCATCGAGTGACTGACAACGTTTGAAGAATGTCTGTGATGTGAATGCCAGTTTCAAATTAAAAAAAAAAGAAAAAAAAATGTATTTTTAGAAAGAAAGAAAAAATTTAAATTATGTACAAATAAATCGATATACATTAAATAATGTGTTATATTAATTAGATACTTATTTTTAAGAATTATTATTATTTGAGAAAATACGCAGCAATGGCGAGGCAGTGACGTCAAGTTGATTGTTAAGTATGGTTCCATCAACATTGTGTTTGATAATTTCTAAGTTTTCCAACACGTTCAGTCGTAGACCTTTACTACAAGTATGTAAAACCCATAGGAATGGCCATCAGATAGTTGATGTCCGGTATTTAATAAATGTTCCGCGAAATGTGATCGTTCCGGTCGGCCATTCCTATAGGCGGAAATATGTTCTTTATAACGTATATCAAAACTACGGCCAGTCTGACCAAACGTATACAATTGGTTACATGTTAACATGTTTTTGAGAAACATGTTAACATGTAAATAAATGTTTCTCAAAAACATGTTAACTAAAATCTTGACATCTAATGGATCAGGTAATTGTATCCAGTAATTTTTCATTTCTCCCATTAACTTAAAAATAGGGTCCGATTCTTGCATCAGGGAAGATAAATCCAGGCTATGAGTAGGAGTTTCCTGTCCAGTTAACATATGACTAATACTATTTATGTCCTCCTGGGTAAATCCGAGAGAGGCAAGAGCTTCCCTTTGAGGCTGTGCTGTTTCCATTCTGTGTTTGGTGTAGGAAACAATTAAAGGTAATGATGATAAAGAGCACTCGGGAGAAGGAGTAAAACTTTCTATTAGTGAATTAAAGGCAGAAGATATAAAACATATTAGAGTGGGCGTCACACCTGATGCAAAATTCAATTCAATTAATGAAATCTACTTTTCTATTATATTCGATGTGTTTTTCTAAGGACATTTCATCAAACATTAAAATAAAATGATTTTCTGAAGGCTGGGATGTCAAAATTTGTTATTACTTCATTAAACGTGGAAATTAATAAAATGTTTTTAGCAGATTGATGAGATTGATTCAATATTACTCTCTGTGTACGGCGTTCCCGTGAAACACTGTAACAGATTTACTGATAAAATGATAAAACTGCATTAAACTTGATAAAAAAGATATATTTGGAAATAAACTGGTTATGCCAATGAGTACGCGTAGTGCGATTGATGACTTAATGCGAACTGATTTTATTATAATGTAAATTCAAACAATTTGGGTCAACGGTGACAATGCTGATGATGCGAATGTACGCGCTTGCTCGTACTGTCCCACTGTTTCCACCGTACCACCGCGGGCATTCAAGTTGTTTGCAAGATCTTGCCAAAGCTCTCTTGTGCGAGCTCATCCCGAGACATCCCTCAGATGACCTCTAGATCTCGATGCTCTTGCAGAAAAGATAGTAGCATTTCAATTTACTCTGCAGTGGGTAATGCCGACATGATTATAGGTACTGCAAAGAGAACTCAAAGTTTAAAGTTACAGACAAGACAGTACAATCATAGAATACAGACAAGAATAATATAGTCAATTTACTTAAATGAAAGTGACGTGAACAAATTCTCACTAAATCCAAAGGAGAACTAACGAGGAACACAAGGTTAAATGTCCCTTTTTTGAGTTTGACACCATAATCGGATGAAATATTGCAATTAAAAAAATACTATTCCTCTTCTTTGATTTTGTCACAGTACATATGTATGTACAGACTATGTAGTCTGTGGTTAGTTAAGTAAGTAGTCTGTGGTTTGTGTGATCTTTGGGTCTCTCTCTGAATAAAGATGTCCGTCTAATAAAAGATACCTCTTTTCATTTAGCACCAAAACATGGTGTCAGGTGTGGGGTGAGTTTTATCAGAGCTGGAAGATGAGGAAGCTTTTGAAGGATCATTTCTCTTATCGTCTTTTATTGATCTTCTATATCTAGAATCGTGGGCCGGTTTAGATTCATTGCGATCTTTAATTTCTTTCGCTTTTCCCTCTTTAGTAAGGCGAACACCGGGGAGAGCATCGCGATTCCTTTTCGGTAGCTCTTTAAAATCATTAACCTCATTGAAAACGGATTTGATATAATCTATCACGTTGTCTTGTCTCTTCCTATCTTCAATGTCCATCGAGAAACACGAGAAGTATCTCATCACCTTTCCCTTATCTTCATCTTTCATGATTTTTAAGAACTGTGCTCTATTAACATTCCCAAGGAAGTGTAATTCGAGCGTTTCATGATGGAAAGCGGTCCTCGTTTTATCAATTGGCACAAGATCTCTAGATCCTTGCACAATTATAAAATTCCCGAAATTACTTGGATGGTACTCACTCATTATCCGAATCTCGCCAACCGACTCTTCAGAAGCACCTTCTGAAGAATAGGTTAATACTGAATAATATTTCTTTTCTTCTCTTACAACATATACAGTTCTTGTAGTCCATATCTTCTTAGTCTCCCTAGCGGAAGTGCTAGTCGATGGTTTAGAGCTCATCTCGAAATATATATAAAAGATCTTATCAATTCTCAATGTATCCAATAGCTTTGGAGCCAGGCTATACCCCTTTTGTGAAAAAAATTTTGTGTGTCAGGTGTGAATTTCAAATAAATTTCACGGTAATAAGAATTAAAAAACATATAATAATTGTGTTGTAATAAAAAAGTGAGTTCAAAACTATAAGATGGAAAAGCCGCTTACGGATTTCGACTTCAACGCACTCGACCTAAAAAAAGAATGGTCGCGATGGCATCAAGCTTTCATAATATATCTTAAAGCTAGTAAAAAGCATGTAGAACAAGAAGACATTAAAATTGCGGTGCTCTTAAATCAACTGGGCCCGAAAGGTATCAACATTTATAACACTTTTGAAGGCAAATTTGATACGCTTAACAGTGTGGTTTTGGCTTTTGAAAATTATTTCAAGCCTAAAATAAATATCCTTTATGAAAGATACAAATTTAATAAGATAACCATTAAAGAAGACCAGTTATGACAGATTTTATAACAGTGTTGAAAACACAAGCCAAAAATTGAGATTTTAAAGAAAACAATAACATGATAAGAGACAAATTGCTTATGAACATTAATGAAGAAATACTAATAAACAGATTACTGGATGAAGGAGACAATTTAACATTGGAAAGAATGATAGATATTATAAAATATAACGAAGAAAGAAATAAAGAAATTAAGCACATAAAAAATGATTCCGAAGTAAACGTTATTAGGAATGAAAATTATAATAAAAATAAATTTACAAGGAAGCAGTCAAGAAATGATAATGATAACAATATGATAAAAGAAATGCAGAGTGAAAAATACAAATGTAAGAAATGTGGTTTGATGCATAGAAGAGCGGAGTGTCCGGCTTATGGAAAGCAATGTACTAAGTGTAAGAAGTTTAACCATTTCAGCATTGGTTGTTTTATGAATAATAGAAAATCTGGGAACACATATCACCGTAATTCATATAAGAAAAAGGTAAATTACATAAATAATAATAGTGATAGTGAGTCGTCAGATACGTCCCAAGAACTACTAGTACATTCTTTAAAAACAAATAGTAAAGATTGGTATATAATTGGTAAAGTTGATAATCTCAGTATAAAATTTAAAATTGACAGCGGAAGTCAAATAAATATTTTGCCTCGTAAAATTTTTAACATGTTGAATGCTAATAATGACATTAAAATAACTAGTACTGATGTAAAAGTGTCAGCCTATAACGGTAGTTCTTTGGAGGTTATAGGTAAAATTTCATTGAATGTAATATTTAAACATATTCAAGATGATGTTGAATTTTTGGTCATTAATACTAATGATAAGGCAATATTGGGTCTTAAAACTTCAGAACAATTGAATTTAATTAAAAGAATTAATGCTTTAAACTTGGATCAGTGTAACATGAATGTAAAATTTAAAACTAAGCAAGAAGTGACAGATAGGTATCCTAAAACTTTTAATGGACTAGGTAGTTTTCCAGGAAAACCTTATTCATTGCAATTGAAACCTAATGCTGTGCCTGTAACTCATAATGCACGTAGAATTCCTAAGAGCTTAATGCCTAAACTTAAGACAACATTGAAAGATTTAGAGCAACAACAAGTTATTAAGAAAGTAGAAGGTCCTTCAGAATGGTTACACCCTTTAGTAATTGTAGAAAAACCTAATGGAAGTTTGCGATTATGTTTAGATCCCAAGTATTTGAATGAACAGCTTCTGGATGACAAGTATTATATTCCGAGCCAAGATGAAATATTATCCGATCTTAAAGGTAAGAAATTTTATTCTATTGTAGACTTAAAAGAATCGTTTCATCAAATAAAAATATGTGATGAGTCTGCTAAATTATGTAGCTTCAATACACCTTTTGGTAGATTTTCTTATACTAGACTACCTTATGGTATTAAGCCAGCATCAGAAATTTTTCAAAAAAAGAATATGGAAATATTTGGTCATATAAAAGGTATAAAAATTTACATAGATGACATATACATTATGGCTTCTACAAAACAGGAACATGATTATATTTTAAAACAAGTGTTAGATACTGCGGAGAAAAATAATATTACATTTAATATTAATAAATTTCAATTCTGTGTTAATAAAATAAGAGTGTTAGGACATATTGTGTCAGAAAGTGGTATTGAAATTGATCCTAATCGCATACAGGCTATAATAAAAATGCCAGATCCTGATAATAAAAAGGCATTACAGAGATTTCTTGGTATCGTTAAATATCTTAATAAATTTATTCCTAATCTTTCTCAAATATCTGCTCCATTGCGTGAATTAATTAAAGATAATATTGAATGGACATGGACATATGAGCATAAAAATTGTTTTAATAAATTAAAAACTTTGATAACTAAAGCCCCTATTTTAGCACATTATAATGATAGTGATGCGCTAACAGTGCAAACTGATGCTAGTGAGGGAGGTATCGGTTGTGTTTTAATTCAAAATAATAAACCTATTGCATTTTCATCGCGGTCATTAACTAAAACAGAAAAAAGGATGGCCATGATAGAGAAAGAACTATTGGCGATTGTGTATGCTATGGAACATTTTCACTACTACACATATGGGCGTAAAGTAACCGTACAGACAGACCATAAACCATTGATTAATATTAGCAAACGTTACATAGATAAAGTTTCTAGTAGATTACAACGAATGTTACTAAAATTAATGAAATATGATTACACTATTACTTACCTTCCTGGAAAAGAAATGTTGATTGCAGATGCTTTATCTCGAGCATTTTTAATATCAGATGTTAAAGATGACATAGAACTTCAGTATGCTGTGCATTCAATTATAAATACAGTCATGACACAAGAAAGAAAATTAAATTTGATTGAAGAAACAAAAAATGATCCTATATTGAACAAAGTAATTAAATATTTAGATTCTAAATGGCCTTCTAAAATTGATGATAATTTAAAACCTTATTTCCAAATTAAAACTGAATTGTCATATAATGATGGAATTTTAATGTATGGTGATAAAATAATAATACCATTCAGTTTAAGAAAATTGTTTTTAATTAACCTGCATAGAGGTCATATTGGCATTGAAAAGACTCGTAGAAAAGCTCGTAAGTACTTATATTGGCCGAACATGTCAAAGCATATTTTTGAGTACATAAGTAATTGTAACACATGTTTAGAACTAAGACCAAAGAATTGTAATCAACCTATGATTAGTATGCCTATACCATCTCGCCCGTGGTCATGTATTGGTACAGATATCTTAGAGTATAAAGGAATGTCATACTTGGTTGTAGTTGATTATTTCTCTAGATGGATTGAATTGTACAAGCTAAAATCAAAGTCAGTAACTAACATAATAAAAATATTTAATTTAATTTTTTCTACACATGGATATCCTGATAAAATAATATGTGATAACAATCCTTATAATAGTTATGAGTTTAAAGAATATTTGAAAGAAATAGATGTCTCTCTAGTGACAAGTAGTCCTCATTATCCACAAGGGCATGGTCTTGCTGAGACAGCGGTTAAAATATGTAAAAATATTCTTAAAAAATCTGATAGAACTAATGTTGATCCTTATGTATTACTTTTTGAGTACAGAAATACTATTTTAACTGATTTAGATTACTCACCTGCTCAACTGATGTTTAACAGAAACTTAGATAAAATAATATTTCTGGAAAGTCATTTGTTGCCTATTAAATTAGATTATAACAGCATAAGAAATAAAATAAAAAACATAAAATATAAACAAAAAGTTTATTATGATAAAAGTTGTAAAAATTTGAAAGATATCAATGTAAAAGATAATGTTTTGTTTAGACATAATAATAAGTGGAAACAAGGAAATGTTTACCTGCCTGCAAATACACCAAGATCGTGGTGGTTGTCTTCAAATGAAGGTAAATTATATAGAAGAAATAGAAAGCATATACTCTGTGTACCTAAAAATAATAATGATGAAAATGTAACAATAACTAATGAAAATAATGTACCTAATTGTAGTAACTTGCCTATGCAATTAAGAGATAGAAGAGCAATTAAAAAACCTTCAAGGTATGTTAATTAAGTTTATTGTAATATGTAAAAATTAATTTAACAAATTTAACTTAAATTTAAAAAATAATAAAAAAGGAAAGATGTCACAGTACATACATAGTCTGTGGTTAGTTAAGTAAGTAGTCTGTGGTTTGTATGATCTTTGGGTCTCTCTCTGAATAAAGATGTCCGCCTAATAAAAGATACCTCTTTTCATTTAGCACCAAAACAGATTTAGAACACTTGAACTCGGCGCGAGTCGTAGGAAACACTTGAAAGTATAACTTCTGCCCCCCTACAATGACTGTCAAAAGTAATATCGAAGCGATGTTGTGATTGAGATGGCGCTATACGCGATGTATAGCTCTGTCTCTATAACAACATTACTTTGAGGTTGCTATAAGAGCTCGGAGTACGGCCTCAGGTGAACAATAGCAAAAAAACTCCGTAACAAAAATAAATAATTATTTACATTTTTTGTGATTATAAAATATAAATAAAAATAACCTTTTTAGGTGTATTGTACTGTAGCAGGAAATATCTTATAAACATCAAAATGTTATTAATGGAATTTGACATTTTCGATTAGGTTGGTTTATCTGTCGAGGGCCACATGCTTTGCTTTGAGATCGCCTCTTCTAAAAACCGATTTCAAACAAAATTCTTCACTATTATTAGACTACTGTTTCATTCATTGCAACATTGTCTATTTTGGTAATTAATTTCTATGTAATCTATGTAAATAAAAGGGCAATTTGTAGTGCAAGAGGAATACTTTATTAAAAAAACAAACTGTTGACTACAAATATCAATCTTAATTAGGAAATTTTAGAACTGAGTATTATTTTGACAAAACACTTTATTTTTGTCAAGAATCAACTTATAATTTGTAACAAATTTTATTAGTCATTAGAAATTTTAGTTTTTAATATAAATAACAATAGATTTTTCCAAATTAACTAGTAATTGTAGAACACAAAGTATTAGTCATCAGAAACCACAACTTACTTTCTTAAAATAATTAGGAACTTGAACTTTTATAAGTTTAACTTTTCGAAATTGACAGGAAATCTATAAACCAGTTCACTGATGTTTTAATACATCGTTCGCTCCTAAGACCTTTAATTTAAGCTCGGCTGCTTCCCTATCTAGGCAAGCCTTTTTATAAATCTCCTCGGCTGCTTTTATGAGCAATTTTTTTTCTTCTACATTGAGCTTATGTAGTTCATCTTCCCTGGCTTGAGCTCTCTTATAGTTTTCTTGTCGAAGAGAAAACTCATGTTGAATTACATGAGCCCTTATGTTTCTTGTTCCCGAAAATAATATAGGTACATAGAGAAATCAATCCAAAATCCTTACTAATATTTATAAATGCGAAACTCCGTTTGATTGTTTGTTGTTCATTTGTTTGTTTGTTACGCCTTCACGTCTTAACTACTGAACCGATTATCATGAAATTACAATTTATCAGGGGTATGTATGTATAAGTATGATGATTCCCTAGGGATAGCAAAAAACTTTCAGCGCAAACGAAGTCGCGGATGGCTGCTAGTTTGTAGCTACAAACCAGGTGTTAGAGACGATGCACCTTCATAGTCAGACAGAACTCTGCCTGAATAAATTGAATAAGTTTATTTCTAATATAATTTAATAGTGACTGGGCGAGAGTGATCTTGGTGGGCAAGGGCAGAAAACTTTGAAGATATTTAAGGGAGTGAAAAGAGAAGAAGTACATCTTGCGACTGACATCAGCTACATCGGTGGTCCAGTCAAGATTTGAGTCTAAAATTACACCCATGTTTTTGACAGTGTCACTGTATGCAAAAGTAAATGTCAAACATAGTGGTCACTGGATTGGCATATTTAATGGTTGTCAAGGTGATACCAAATACATATTTTTTCTAGCTTCATGCCGGGATTTTCTAAAATTTTAAAATTGGGCAAAGTTGGTGGTTCTCTTGGATTATCCATGTTCATAATTTTATCGGCTGTTGAATTTCGTACCGTTAAAGCCTTACTGTGTTTAAGTTTTTCTTGTACAGATCAACTCTGTGTGAAGTTAATTTATTTTTAATTCGGGGGTCATGCTGACAGCTTTCTTTCAAAGGACATTGCCTGCGCCATGCGCTGCTGACAGGTGCGTGCCTCGCCCGACGAGCAGGTCGCGTGGCGCGGAAAAGATTTGGCGAGGGGTCCCTGCGGCAGTCCGATGAAGCAAACGAGTGTAGAACAAGAAGGGTGTTTGTGCGTATTGTAGTTTTCTTTTATTCCTGGTCCGATTCGTCGGTGTCGTCGCCTCCGGCGGCCAGCTTCCCCGCCGGCTCCTCCCCTCCCAGGCCTAGGAAGCTCCAGTTCAGGCCCGCCACCCCTCGGATCGCCCTAGGGGTTTAAACTGTGCCGGACACCTGCCCATCATTTTACTGCAGTTGTAATAGTACGGCTCGGGATAGCGGGGGTGGGACGGGTCGTAAGGGTAACCGCGGTCTTTAGCTTTAAAGTGGCGTCCCACCTGTCTTCCCGTAATCCCGACACCGCACAGGACGCATATTTTGTATTGCAGCGCCCTTCTCCGGTCGACAACGGGTTTCTCGGTTGGCATAGGGCGGGGGGCCGACGTCCTCTGATGGGGAGATCCAAGCGCTCAAGGGAGGCCGGTCCGAGGAGAGGGGGGGGGGGTGTCGGAATCTTCGCAAAGTCTGGATCCAAACCTCCCGCGGCGACGGCGGCCGACGAATCGCGGGAGCCAGATGGAGAGCGAGAATGGAAGGGGGAGGGGGGCGATGACGATGACGACGCTGCGGCGGGGAAGGCGATGGTGGTGGTGGTGCAGCTGCGACGGCCACCGCCGCAGCCTCGGCGGCGGCTCCCCCGGACAGGACGGCGAGTGGCGGCAGGTGACTTTACTCCGCGGGTGTGAATGTCGCCGCCTCCAGCTCCGTCCCCGGCGCCAAGTGCGGGCAATGTGTTGGCGTTGATGTTGGTGCGGTCGGGATTAGGGAGCCGAGCAGCGACGACAGTGAGAGGGGCTGTATAGGTCGCCGAGGCTCTCCGCAGGCGGCCAGTCCTCAGCTCGGGTTCCGTGGGTCATCATCGCAGCCCTCACCGCGCCCAGAGACAGGATCGCCAGCGAGGGGGGGTCGTGCCGGGCTTGGGTCTCTGTGGACGCGCCCGTGTCCAGATCCTCAAACGTTCAGGGCGCGTCCTCCACATTAATGAGGTACTTCTTGACCAGTGGGTGCCTTCGTCTCCAGCACGATCCTCATTGCCCGCATCAAGTCCCCGCACAATTCCGCCTTGGCCCTCACGCATCCAGGGTCCACGGCAGCTAACGCCGGCGCTGCTCCCCTACATGTTGGTTGGATGATTAGTTGTTAGTTATATATTAGGTTTATACAATATACAATATTTTATTAATTTACTAATTGATTTTTTGGAAATGTTACAGAGTGTGTGTGGTTTGGGATTGAGGAAATCGAGCGCTTATATCGAGAAATAAACCCTAATTGTGACTATAGTACGTGTTTTTCCCCCCGGTCGTTGCTGTTTAGGTGAAATTTTCACCATTGTCGCAACTGCGACGGGACTTATGTTATGATTTGGTAGTCGCTTTAACAGTCGAGCATTCGCGCCCGCGACGGTCTCACCCGTGATCTCTTAGATGGGTCATTCTATTCTAGCGTGAAAAATAAACAAAGTCACGAAAACTTAGAAAATTTTATATCAATGTATTTATTTTGATAGAGTTTATACAAACAATAAAGAAACACAATTCAAAAATCAACTATTTATTCAAAAAAAGCAAAAAACTAAAAAATCACATACACTGAAATAGTCATCAGTATTTCCACAAAAATGATCAAATAAAAAAAAAACTTAATAAGAATCAATTTTTCCCTTGTTTTTGTAATATAAATGATAAAAGAACGTATTTCTTAATCAACATAAACAATATTCGTAGAAAACAATTATTAAATTTAGTCTGAAAAAAAATCCGTCAAAATGTACAGAGAAATGTTAGTCATTTCTGTGTACATGTTGATGTATACAATTTTCTGAGTACTTAGTATAAAAATATTTAGCTTAAGAACACAATTTAACCTCTTTAAATTTTCTCAAGTCAAGTCTTTTATTTTGATAAATTCGTTAAAGAGATCAGTAGTTTTTATAGGACATTATGGCACTTCTAATACTTATTACTAATTATATAATCATGTAACATTTAATCTTCATCTGAGTTGAAATAAAACACTTTTAACGGATACTAGCGCGGTTTTATTGAAAGCACTTTGGCAACTAGTTGGTATTTGGTTTGATTTTTGATTTTCCCGACGTTTCGGCACCTTTGCAGCTGCCGTGGTCACGGGGGACTGAAGCTACTTGTGAGCCTACCCTCAAGCGATGAATTTTTTTTAGAACGTTCAGAAATTAAAATTTATCAAATTTAATTAGTTTAATTTTGGTTTGGTTTTAATTTAATTTTATATGTTAAAAAGAGAGAATCTACTGAAACTACTACCATTTCAAAAAATTGGGAGGCCCCTCCAAGAAAGAAATGGCGAAAGAAAACTTGGAGAGGAAGGCCGACCTCCGTCTTTTATATTAAGCTTCATCTGAGTTGTCACTGAAAAAACCATGACAGATTTTAGGTTTAGGAAGCTGTGGTGTCTGGGTATGTTCGTGAGGATCTGGTGATGATGATGTAGATGATCTGTAGATTGATCTATAGAATGACTGGCGTTGTTTATTAATATCTATTACTGATGGAGAATCATCGCTATCACTATCATCATTTCTGTTAGCAATAGGTGGTGTTAATGGCATATCAAAATCAACATTCGTATTAACATTAGGCGATGCAGGTGACATATTACAATCATCATATAATAAAGATGGTTTGGGAGTAACATCGCAATCATCCTTAACATTGAAAGATGGTGCGGATACTTCCTGAATATTTTTTTCTGCATTAATGACTCGCAAGTCCGTAATGCCTACATATCGTTTCAGGAGAACAAATCCAACAGCTAAGCCTATTAGCATTTAAAAATCATAAATTGTGGCGATTCCAGACAACTTGGTGAATATTTAAGGTACCTTTAAAGATCTACTGAAGCTTAATGGTTCTAAAACCATTAAGCTTCAGTAGATCTTCTATATTAACAATTTGTGAATCGTCTATTGGCAAAATATTTATACCTTTACATCGTTCTTTTCAACAGTTTAGTAATGACTCAAAACCCGATACGTCATTTCCAAGAGCTACAGCTTGGTCTGCTGTTCGTTTAACACACCCGCCTACTCCATCAGGCGCCCCTATCCCATGGCCAGCCTCGCTGTAGTGCCAAATTACATTATCAACATCAAGTTTAACAGCAATAAAATGCGCAATGAGGTAAAACATTGATTTGTTTCGGTACTGTGTCACCGGTCCGTCGCTAGTAAAATGCATAGTTTTTAAATTAAGAACTTTAAAATTCAAGAATAGGGAGCAGATGAGCACAAATTAGAACAGGGTCATGACGCATATTTTTGGAAATGGTACAGAATGGATTTACTGACATTACTTCAAGGACAGTATCATAATAGTACAAAACTGATGTGTGTAAAGTAATTTGGGGTTTTGAGCCACCAAAGTGGGCGGATTGCACCTCCGCACTATACTTACAATTATAATTTTCTGAAAAGTCCATATGAAGGAGAGCCCAATCATCTGTAACTTGATTTTTTATTCGATTAATAGCATGGTATTGATGAAATATATTATTAATGTGTTTCATAAAGTTTGGTAATAAATCCAAAAGTACTTGGCAAAGCACACGTTTTTGGGTGGTTATGTTCTCTTTTATGGTTTTAGTAACAACTTCATTTTTACCTTTTATGACACAGTAAATTTTTTTAGTTACCCATTTTTCATAAACAATAGTGTCTTTTGGATTAAAATTATAAAATTGTACATGAAGCTCTTAACATTTCTGACATTTTCTCATCAAACAGTCTTCCTGCAATTTTCCTTCACAACAGATGCTTTTAACAAGGCTCATTATCGTAGGTTGATCAATAAGCTTTCCAAATTTCAAGGATCTTACAACACTTTCAGCATTAGTGTGAACAGTACAAAGACAAGTATATCGTTTATTAACATTAGGTATCAATATCCAGAAAGGTCTATATCTGCAAAAAAGAGCGTAGGACATTTTGATTTGAGCCTCATCAATAAATTTCTTATATAAATTGTAAAGATTGTCAAGAAGAAACCTAATCTGCTTTTTTTTTACTTTTTCTAGTAATAGTTTCCTTTTTACCCCTAGTAATTTTACTGCATGCATCATTTTCAAGAAATCTTTCCACGGCTTTTCTCTTCGATGCGGCGACACTATTATATTTATC
Source organism: Agriphila straminella (assembly GCA_950108535.1). NCBI lineage: Eukaryota > Metazoa > Arthropoda > Insecta > Lepidoptera > Crambidae > Agriphila > Agriphila straminella. Next base: position 2,190,771 of record OX467324.1, on the reverse strand, counting down.
ACTGGTAGCTAAAATGCCTTTAAGTTGATTTTGACTTCTTTGCAATCTTGTTTTATATTTAGCAACTCTAGATTCCATGAACTTAAGCTTGAGCTTCAGAGTCAAATTTTCCTGTTTCAAAAGGCGTCTATTTGCTTTTGCTCTTCGTTGGCCAGAAAGGGCTCTCGTGGATTGGCTTGCAGAGACGCTTGGGCTGGCGGTGTCTCAGAGATCATATTTTCAGTTTGGACTTCCAATGTTTTTTTTTTCTTTTGACGGTACCTTTTCGAAGCTTCTTTCCAATTTTTTCTTACGATGTTTTTCTCTCTTGGAGTCAAATCTGCTATATTTTTTACCAAACCTTGTAATTTCTTGCGTATACATATACATATATTTTGTAATTTTGAATATCAACCACTTAGGGGTAAATGGGGTAAGTAAACATAAAAATCAATATGGATGTCGTTCTTGAGGTTTTATGGGATGGTGATTGCGAAAATGAGATTTATTTTGAAGTCCAACACGGTGGACATGATTTAACCTCTAAAGGGGTGAAAATGGGGTTCAAATTTTGTATGGAAAAATAATATAAAAAAGACATTACAACTTTAAAATTCGTAGGAGCATGTCTAATAATACTGGAGTTCATCAATTTCAGCCTTCCCCGCAAACACTAGTGAATTGGTGTTCGAATGTTTCACTAATTTGCTTTATTGCACAGGCTTTATTTTGATATAACACAATATGCAAAACTGTAACTTTTAATAACAGAAAGAAATAAAATTATCAGAGTTAAATAGCACGCGTAGTCTATTTTTTTTATAAAAGCAGTCTTCTCTACCGATTGTGGATCCATAATAATTTTGTAATATCCACTTTAAGAGCCAAGCCAGTGAAACATTTATTCCATTGTTACCTCTAATTCTTCAATACGTGGCATAGTGTATTTATCCTTGATCGTTATTTTATTTAACGCGCGATAGTCGATGCAAAGCCTTTTTTCGCCATTTTTTTTTATTAACTTGTAGCGGCATCTACCTAACGCCGCACATTAACACACGGTTGCAACAAGATTCATCACCGTGTGGCTAGATGGCGCTAGTGTCGAATAAACACAAAGATTAGTAAGGAATAACAACTGACAAAGTTATTCAGCGACGCAGCATATATACAACTGCCAACCATCATCGGTTGGACCGCGGTCCCCGGGCTAATACCTCCCAGCCCGGAGGAAGATCTTCCCCTTTGGCCTTCCTATCAGTGGCTACCTCTCTCCATACTACCATTACTTCATTCCTACAAACTAACAAAGCGTAAGGCGAATTACTTTCACGTGTGATATCGTTTTGTAGTAACTCATTGACCATCTTACGAACAATCGTTCTGTCGTCATGGAAGTGGGAGGACCGGTAAGGCCTATATTGAACCGGTTGTGCACTTGTTAGATTGATAGCCATTTTATAGTTACGTGCTTTTCCTAATTATTTAATGTTTGCTGCAACACAATCGCTATATTTCCAAAAAAGACTGATCAATTCATTTTGATGTGAATCGGCATCTAACTCAAATTCACTCACATTATTACAAAACTCAGTAAAAGTTTCAGCATCATCGAATTTAAGCGAGTCACCTATTGGCGGCTAAGGCAATCAAAACAAGGGAGGTAAAAGACCGCGACATTTTAATTCTCTCTGACAGCAAATCCGTCCTACATGCTCTCCAGGGCAGTCGCATCACATCGAGCCTTTTACTTGAGTGTCATCATGCCTTAAATACAGTAGGTGCACTTAATACTATAACTATCCAATGGATCAAAGGTCACAGTGGATCGCGGGGAAATGATGCAGCCGATGAACTGGCTAGGCGCGCATCTGGTTCGACGCCTGTTGGCCCAGAGCCGATGGCGCCTATCCCGACAAGTTGGTTTGCAAGTAAGATCCGTGAACACACAATAGAATTACACCAACAGAATTGGAGCTCGCTGGACTTGTGCAGACAGGCGAAACTCGCACTACCGCGCGTGGACGCTCGTCTATCCAGGGCTCTGATACAACTGTGCAGACCGCAACTTCGCCTGGTAACAGGCGCTATTACTGGTCATGGACAATTTAACAGACATCTCTTTAACTTAGGTGTCACAGACAGTCCCCTATGCAGAGGATGCATGGAGGAAGAGGAAACAGCCGCCCACGTACTGCTGGAATGCAGAGGGGTGGCCCCCTACCGGGCGAGGTACCTCGGCTCGCCGGGCAGCGTCCAGGAAGCGATCACGAATGTGAAAGCCCTTGGAGCGTTCCTGGCTGAGCTGGGCTGGCTGGAGTGATCCGGCCGCACACCCTCCAACGCAAAATAGGCGCAATAGACGTCGAGTTGCGGCAACCGCCTGCATTGACAAGAAGAAGAGTCACCTATTCGTGAATACATAAGATCGTTCTGTAACATTTCTACCAATGAGTATTTCACAATCGACTGGATCATCGATTGAAGGTCCAATTTCTCGGTTTTTCACATATATCTTATCTCGGAAACTATGCGTTCTAGCGACATAAACTTTCTACAAAATGAAAGCTGATTAGAATTAGAATAACATCGAGAAATGGAACCTTCAAACCACCCCCCCACACCCTCCCCCCGGCCCTCCCTACGGACGGGGCCAATCATTCCCTTTTCGTTTACTGGGCTACATACCTAGTCACCGTAAAATCATGATAACATTTTTTCGATAAATATTCATTAAAAATAGTAATATTACGAGATTTTTTTGGAAATTAACGGGTCTTACAATTTTTCCGGTGACATACGGAAATAACCAAGATAAAGGGGTTACGGAAAACAAAGGCAAAGTAAAATTTGTTTTACATCATACTGCTCGGAAACTACGATTTACTAGTATGGTAAGAGGCTGTGTATGTTGGCATGTGCAACACAGTGCATTGTTTTTTTTTTAGTAAAAAGTTTCGTCATTTTAATAAGAAAAGAAATTGGTTCACTATGCTTAGGGACGAGCGTGGTGAAAGCCGAAGCACTGCTCTATGCACAGACCGACATCGCACGAATTACACTCGTGCGAGGTCTGTCTGTAGCATACTGCGCATCTGCGGCGCATGACCCTGCCAACTGCATTGCGCTTTGCCACCGTCGACTGCCAATGAGTATTGGACGTAAACCTTAAAAAACTAGGCTCGTCTGGCCGTTGAGCTGACTGACGGGGTCTTGGAACACCGTGCAGATTAGCACCCAGTATCTGTTCTACTAGCTCGAGGCGGAAAACAATATGATGCCTCTGCACGCCAGTCGTAGCTTGCAGACAAATGCGCGCGTTTAAAATCGAAACATTAAGGAGACGTTTAAATAACTTCATGCTCCACTTGTTGCACCTTTTGCGCTCTGATAAATAGGTCTCTAACATGCCGTCCTTCAAATCGATGCCACCCATGTTTTTGTTGTAGTCAAGAACCAACTGTGGCTTCCAGGGAGTACGCCCATCAAAGGGTTTGCGTGCAGGCTGAGCAACATCCGTACCATGATAATTATGAAGAAATGAGTGCATTTTTTTAATAAGGCTTATCACAGTCGCCGTGCTCTTCAATATAGTTGATGGCAGAGTTCTGTTAACTGTGGAAACACAGTTCGAAGGTTTTAATTCCGAACTTGGCTGCTTTGGTCTTAATGTACTGCCGGAAGGAGAGGTGGCCTTTCCACAGCGTCAAACTCTCGTCAATACTTACCTCCTGGCGTGGTACGAGGGTGGGTCAAAAAGTTCGCGGAATGGAGGGGAAAAATTAAGAAATTAAACACAAAATTATTTTTCCTTTTCAATATATTCTCCCTTAACTCTAATACATTTATCAGATCGGTGAATTAATTTATTAATACCCTCGAAAAAAAATGTTTTATCTTTGTCGTCAAAATAGGCCGAAATTGCGCTTTTCACCTCTTCATCGCCGGAAAATTTCTTCCCTCGAAGCTCTTTTTTCAATTTTGGAAACAGATAATAATCGCACGGGGCTAAATCTGGGCTATAGGGAGGATGTTGCAAGATTTCAAAGCCCACTCTTTGTACAGCAGCCACCGCAACTTGTGCCTTGTGTACGGGTGCATTGTCGTGCAAAAGGAGCACCCCTTTGGACAATTTTCCCCGCCTTTTCTCCCTCACAGCATCTCGCAGTCGTTCCAGCAGTGTAGCGTAGTAAGTTCCAGTTATGTTGACACCCTTTTCCTTATAGTCAATAAGAAGGATTCCCTCTGTATCCCAGAAAACAGTGGCCATGAGTTTTCCGGCCGACGAAGACACTTTGAATTTCTTCGGGGGTGGTGTGCCCTTTTTGTGCCACTGCATCGAGTCGTGTTTGGACTCAGGCTCATAATGATGAACCCAAGTTTCATCTCCAGTCACAATCCGGTCTAAAACTTCGTCCTTGTTTTCACCACAGAGAGCCAAAAACTCGCGACAACACTCAACTCGCCGCTGCTTTTGGTGTGGCGTGAGCATTCTCGGCACCCATCTTGCGCACACCTTTGACATGCCAAGATGATCGTGAAGGATGTTCAAAATGGTTGTAGCTGATACTCCGATCATTTTTGCAAGCTGCTTCTTCTTCAAACGGGCATCTTCCAATATAATTTTTTCAAGTTTTTCGACGTTTTCCACCGTGGTCGCCTCGACAGGGCGTCCAGGCCTGGGATCGTCTTCAATCGAATCCCTGCCTTGCTTGAAGAGGTTGTGCCACTTGTAAATCATGGTTTTACCAGGACAAGCATCCCCATAAACAGAAAACATCTCATTCCAAATGGTTTGAGGAGGTTTTCCTTGCTTGGTAAGGAACTTTATGACTGCACGAAATTCAATTTTTTCCATGTTTTAAATTTTCTTCCGGATTGACTTGTTGATTGACGTGTATCTCAGTGAATAATGACCTGTTTTTAATAAAAAAATATATTTATACCCTTAATGAGTGGCACAACTAGTGCAGGTAAAAAAAAAGTGACCTTTTCCCCCTCCATACTCCCCATTCCGCGAACTTTTTGACCCACCCTCGTATATATGCCGATTGGAACTTGGCATTGAGATGGTCGACGATCGGCTCGATGGGAAACAGGACGGAAGAAGCGCTGGTTCGAAGTTCATTGTTGTTGAAGTGCAAGGCAGAGCACAAGCGCTCGTACCTTTTTCGGCTGAACATAATTCTAAAACAGTTTGTGGCCAATAGGTAGTTGTTAGAAAAGCAGGATTTTATGCTTGGCATTTTGATAATGCCAAGCATCATCCAGAACGCAAACAAAACAAGTATCTCATGTGCATTTGTAGGGGACCAATCTTGCCAGTTTTTGGTGGTGGCGTAGCGGTTGGTTTCGGCAACGATATGGCTTAAAATATCGCTGTCCCAAAACTGGCTAAACGCGTTAAGGGCGGTATCATGGGCGGTAGTGGGCCCTGTTTGTTGAGAAACAAACGACTCCCTTTGGGAAGCAAAAGTGTCCATAGGGCGCCATTCAAAATGAGTAGCGCCCTCGTCCCCAGCGAACAGAGCCTCATCGCCCCGAATTGGGTCTACAGGAGACGCAACGCCCTGAGCCGCGTCACCATCCTCCTCATCCGATGAATCTACTGGTCGGGCACGCCTCTGTCTGCGGACCTGACGACTTGCTGCGATGCGCAGAAGTTGTTCCCGCAGCTCCTCCGGCACGTCGGAGTCGGTGATAAAAAAATCTAAAGGTTATATTTAGGTTTTATTTTCAAAAGGTTTAAGTTTGAATCCTGTGTTTTCAAGTGCACTTACATCTGACAAATAAGTCTCATTGTGTCTGTCTATCTGAATCATTACATCATCTAACTGCACTAACTAGCATGAAACATTCGACTTAAAGGAAAATGCCGAAGATGTTCGTCAAGGATGGACTCTACAAGATGCAGGCAGAAAGTTAAATGGTCATGCTGACGCTTTGTAGAAGACTCAAGAAGAATGCGGGAACGATCAAGTGTCTTGGATCTGCTGCTTGATGCATGAAACATTCGACTTGATGGTAAATGCCGAAGATGTTCGTTAAGGCCAGTATATTCCAAAAACTGTCTCTGTCTTTTTCATTACGTAATCTTCATACAGATTACAGAGTCAAAAGTCAAAGTCAAATAAGCTTTCAAATAAACTTAATTATTAAGTACTTTTGAATCGTCTATATTTTTCTACCACCCGTTCCAGACTTTTTTAGCTGGCAAGAAGTACGGGCGCAAGAAACTTATCAGCTGTAACAGCCATAAGGAACGATATTTACAAACTTGAATATAGCGTTACCAGATAATTACAACAGAAGTATCTGCTTCGCATAAAGTTGTCATAGCTGGCTATTTAGAAATAAAGTGATATTACATTCAGTTGCCAACTATTAATCATTTACCAAGGTGACGATAATCATGGGGTATAAGGCACCTCTCTACTCCCCAAATAGTGCCCCCAATCGACGCATTGCTAAAGTCCGTGACTTAACATAGAACCCCCTTTTCATCAACTTTTTAATTCTAGCAATTGACACATAGCGCTTTTGGCTCTCGCAGTTCAAAAGGGTTCCACATACATGTATCATGATTAATATATATGGTTTCCACGGACTAGCTATGGCTGTTTGTAACAATTGGTTGCGTATTTGGACTTATCGTGAAAATAAACAGTAGTTTCAGTAAATATAGTAGCAGACGAAGGAACGTCATTTGAAATTTTCTTTTGGTTTTTCTTTATAACAATGGCACATGGCTCGATTATGCGCTTTTCTACAATGTATAAATGTTTTCTTTTTTCAACAATATTTTAGCTTATTTTCCTTTTCTTGTTAGGTACTAAGTATTCGATGCTTGGTGTGTATCTGTTCAGCCTCTTGAATAGTTTTGTCCCTTTATGTATTACGTTACATAAAGTTTCAATTGTAAATTTCCATTTTGTTGTCAGATATCAAAATCAAACTGCTAGATGATTGTTTTTCAGTAATTATGTTATAGTTTTTTTCTAATTGTTACTACAGATTCTGCAGTGGCATTCCTTTTTTGTATCAGTCTTCATCCACCGTAGACACCAAAAATCTCAGATGTGGATAGATTCATTACCCTGTCGTGAAAGCCCAGCTGTCGTTAACTGTACCTATGCAAGTATATCAATCAGTATAAAAAACCGCCTCGTCCAACATACCGAAAAGGCGACTTTTCAAAAAATCCTACTTCCTACTATCCTATAAAATCCTACTTCCTACTATAATATATATATATAATATTATAATATCCTACTAATATTATAAATGTGAAAGTTTGTGGGTTTGGATGTTTAGATGTTTGGATGTTTGTTCCTCAATCACGCAAAAACTACTGAACGGATTTGATTGGAATTTGGCACACAGATAGTAGATAGCCTAGATGAAAACAGGATACTTTTTGTCCCGATATTCCCACGGGAATGGGAACCACGCGGGTGAAACCGCGGGCGGACGCTAGTATTCTTATACAGTTGACTTGACATTGACAGCTCGCGCAATATAACCCGAACCAAACCTAGGCAATATTGCTTGCGCACTAAACATGTTTGTACCTAGAATTGCTACTGTGCAGACTGTGCAGTGCAAGTCACGCGGTACCTACTAAAATCTGGGCCAAGCTATTCCGCACGAACTGTACCTTAAATAATTCCACTTGCCGCGACGTGACGTCGCACGTCCCGCCGCCGCCACAAGCGTCAATGCACGGGCTAAACACTATATGGATGGCAACGTCAAAATACCTTACGGCTTACCGTAAAATGGAGTGGATAGATCAGTCAGAAAATTAGTTGCAGGCTTAATTTTTAACAGTTTTCAGGGTTATTCGGGTGACCTGTGGGGTCAATAGAATATGACATGGGTGTGTATAGAGTCACAACTGGGGACAATAGACTCACTAAAGAGGTGAATAGAGTCAGCAAAGGGGTGAATTTTTAGGGCTGCCAAATAATTGTTTTGTTAGCTGATTTTTTTTATTCAATATATCTACCTCATGTTTTTTTGTCTTTAGTATTTGCGTCTTGGTTTATAAGAGTGCCATTTCACTCATCATACCTACCTAGATTTTTATATCTTTATTTGCAGCTAAAAAGTACAAGATGCCTCAGACTTACAAGCCAAAACCGGGTTCAAAGACATAGAAAGTACGATGATACCGATATAAAGCAAGCCCTTCGAGATTTACGTAGCCCTTCGAGATTTACGTACACCGACCACCTTCAAAGAAGCTCCATCTATTGCATCTATTGCAAAAAAGCATGGAATACCTTTCTCGGTTTTGCAACGTCACAATCAAAAATCGATGAAATCGCAAGGAGGACAAACAGCTTTAACACCCGAAACTGAAAAATATATTATTCGAAATTTGAATATATCGCCGTTATACGACGAAAACCAATTAAATCATAAAAAGTGCAAACGGAGATATCGCGATTACAAAGTTTATGGGGTTGAAAATACCTTTTGTAGTATTATATTGTTAGTATTATTTAATAGCATTAGAACTTTGGTAAATGTTATATTTAAACATATCTTTTGATATTTAAAAAGGTTATGGCTTTGTAATGAAATTAACAATAATTGTCACAAGGTCACCTATTTAATTGGTTTTCCCTGAGAAATGATAAATGTCTATAAATTCGAAAGTATTAGGAATACAGCAAATACCGCGAAATTACTTTTTACTTTTAGTTAATTTAGACTAACCATGATAAAAAAATACCTATACAGCTGTCCCTTGTGAAGTTACAAGTGAAAATGATTCAAGATAATTGGTTTTCCCTGTAGAAAATTCAGGAACCTAAAAGTTAAGCAAGTAATTTATTAGAATTTTAGTACATTCATTTGTTATCAAATTTATATCTCGAAGTAATTAATTAATACAAATTAGCTTGATTAGTTCAAATAACAATAAAATCACGCTTCAAATGCCAGTAATAGGTACCAAAAAAATAATGTAAATAAAAGAAAAACTGACTTGTTATTGAGTGACCGACCAACTGACTGACATACCAAAGCAAAGCCTATAATTATTGAGCTAGACGTCTATAATTTTACATAAATGTACCTTTGAGACCTTTGATAATCCTGCTTGGAAAGAAATTCCCGAAATTCCAACGGGAAAATATTTTTTTGGGATAAAAATAAATAAAAAGTGCAAAGTTGCAGGCACCTCCAAATTCTAGATAAAATTATTATCTTTTATGTTTATAAGTACACTAAACATTTTCATATTCTAGGTATCGAGAATAGGTAATTAAAATAATAATCAAAATCAAATTAGGAAATAAAAAAAGGAATTTATTACTCTGATAATCTTAAATTCTAAACAAAATTATCTTATTTGTTTATGACTAAGCATTTTCATGTTCTAGCTAGGTAAAACTGAGAATATGCCATTGAAATTATAATCAAAATCAAATTAAAAAAAACAAAAAAAAGAATTTATTACTTTGATAAACTTAAATTTTAAACAAAATTATCTTATTTTGTTTATGACAAAGCTTTTTCATATTTTAGCTAGGTAAAACTGAGAATATGCAATTGAAATTGTAACAAAAAAAGGAATTTATTACCTTGATAAACTTAAATTCTAAACAAAATTATCTTATTTAATTTTGTTTATGACAAAGCCTTTTCATATTCTAGCTAGGTAAAACTGAGAATATGCAATTGAAATTAATTATAATCAAAATCAAATTAAGAAACCAAAAAAGAAATTTATTACTTTGATAAACTTAAATTCTAAATAAAATTATCTTATTTGTTTATGACAAAGCCTTTTCATATCATAGCTAGGTAAAAATGAGAATAGGCCATTGAAATTTATAATCAAAATCAAATTAAGAAATCAAAAAAGGAATGTATTACTTTGATAAACTTAAATTCTAAACAAAGTTATCTTATTTGTTTAGGATTTGTTTAGGATTACTAGACTAAACATTTTCATATTCTAGCTAGGTGAAACTGAGAATATACCATTTAAATTACAATCAAAACAATTTAAGACAGTAAAAACACAATACCTTCTTAAAAAAATAAACTATAGTTGTTGTTAGTTATCATCCGAAGATATTGAAGATTCGTCATCAGAGACTGTGCAATCAGGTACCCTGTCTTTGCAAACAACATCGCTATTCAAATTATTAAACCAGCCATGGTATTCTTCTGGGATGACACCTTTGCTGCATAATTGCAGCAAATCTTTTTTTTTTGCAACACTTATAGATAAAGGTTTTTTGTAGAGTTGCAATAGTTTATCAGGAAAATATTGCACTTCACTGATTTCTGATCTTTCAGAAATCACTGACGTTGCCGTTTTATCTACAGTCGTTTTTTTTTTATTTCTTGTTCCGTAATTATGTTGTCTTTGTTGTTCAGAATCTAAGTTTTCAATGGCTTTGCTATCTTTTCTTTCATTCTTTTTAGTAACATCAATTACAGAATAATTCTCCGACATATCGTAATTATAGAATATTTTGCTTTCTCCTTTAATATATTTCAGTCGCTTAATCTTCAACCACTGAACTTGCTTTCCTTCTGTGTCTTTTTTTGTATTTAACAAAATTTTGTCAGACAGGTCTTTTAAATCTTTGAACTCGTCATATTTGAATTCTTTTACAACGTACGGGTTCTTAAGAACTTTCTTATTTTCTTTCTTGTATACTTTTTTTGATCTTGCTCTCTTAAATACATTTATCCAATCTGGCATAGAAAAGATATCTGTATATTTTTGTTCTGTCTCGATAGCGCTATGCATAGAGTCTGCCTCCATGTGTGAATGTCCACTTTCAAGGAATTTTTGTTCAATGATGTTCAAGTTTTCTATTTTTTGAACAGCTCAGAGTAGAATTGCCGCTACGTTCTTATTCCGATTCTGCCCGCCACAGGTATCGGAAAAAAGGCTTATTTTAGTCACAGAATTCGGAATGCAATTCGACAAGTAGTGGTACAAAATGGTACCTATTTCCGCACTACCTTTTTTACCATTTAATTCTGACCAAGTGAAACAATACGCATGGTTTGGAAGTGCACTCTCGTATACTGTCAAATTATAAACAGTTAATTTGCGCGTATAATATAGAAGACCGATGTCCCCACTAGGTATCTGAAGGATGGCTTGTAAATCAAAAGAAGCAGATAAAAAATCCTTATTATCACCGGCTCTTATCTTGTCATTTTCTTTTTCTATATTACAAGCCTCTTTTCTGGCATTGTGCTCTGCAAATTGTTTTTCGAGTACCAGTTTATCATTAACATCGCTTCGTGCATATTTAGTACAAATCAGACACTGGTCTTTTTTGGGCTTAAAGAATCCCAAATTGAAATCATTGGAAAAAATTCTTCGATACGTTATCTCAGCAACAGGTGAACTGTTTATCTTTTTACATTCGTCAACATAAAGACTGTAAGATGTACATCTTGGAAATAGAAAGTTTTTTATCCAAATATTGACGTTTACTCTCTTTTCTTACATAGTGACTTTCCATGGATGGAAACGATCGTATGTGGTTATGAACCTCTTGAACTTTTTCATGAGGTGTCTTATTGTGTGTCCCGCACACTCCACGAGGGTCTCTATCTTTACTGTATAGTCCAATAAAATCTTTATTTTTTATAGCATTTTGTATCACGCTTTGACTGATGCACAGGGTTGTGTAAAAAAACTTTTGGCAAACATTGAGTTTCTCATTTTCGACTTCAAAAGAACATTGTGTGGAATAAGCCCTTGTAGTTGTTCTTTTTCTTTCTAGCGACATCGTTTTTGGATTTTTCACTGCAACATTAGCTAATATAAATTTTTTTTTCCAATGAAGTCATAGCTCCAATACTTTCTACAAATTTGATTTCTAGTCTCTTCAGTAATCTTCTCTGAACAGCGATGATAGCATTTCGAACAATCAACTTGTTTAGGTACTTTTGCAGGTCTAATCTTATTTTTTATAACATAAACTGACCCTTCAGCGCGCCTTTTTTTTGCCACATTAACTTTCCATGAAGCAGGATTAGGAATTCTCCAACGCTTTAATTGCTTAGCTCTTTTGCACGCTATATCAAAAATGTCCATTAAAATTATTGTCACTATTACAGAAGATTCAGGTATGTCGTTATCTGCTTTGTTTAAATCTTTTTTATTTAAAGCCTCCAAAGCGAGATCTCTCAAAGTCTTCACCACCATAAAACTTTGGTGTACATCATTGTTGATAAGGTCATGCAAAGTAGGCAAGCTCTCGTTACAAGTCTTTGAGGAAGGTACAAGTAAATCTTCTTGTGTCATGTCAAAGTCAATAATCTCCTGGCATGTTGAGTCCACATCGTTAGTTTGATCTGTGTAAAAAAACAAAAGTAAGTACCTATTGTAAGCTAAACAGATAAATAGTAAAAATAGAACCATGTGTGGTTAAAGATAATAATTTATTATAATGTTTACCTAATGTTTTATTTATAGTAGGCGAGTCCTCTTTACAAGTCTTTGAGGAAGGTCCAAGTAAGTCTTCTAGTGTAATTAAATCAAAATCGTTCAACTTTCCTTTGAATATTGAGTCCGCATCTTTTGTTTGATCTGTAAAAAAGTAAACAAAGTAGGCAGGTATTAACACTAATTCTTTCTTAATTCTCTTAGCTTAATCTCAGAGCTTAATTTACTACCAATATTATAAAGAGGAAAAATTCCTGTGTTTGGACGTTTGTAACAGACAAACTCAAAAACTAGGTACCGGAAAGATTTAAAAAAATCTATTACCATTAGAAAAAAAGGTTTATGTTCAACTTTATGATTATACCGCTATCGCTCTCAGTCAATTCTTTCGCATTTATAAGTTTCATCATCATCATCATCATCATCCTACTAATATTATAAATGCGAAAGTTTGTGGGTTTGGATGTTTAGATGTTTGTTCCTCAATCACGCAAAAACTACTGAACGGATTTGGTTGAAATTTGGCACACAGATAGTAGATAGCCTGGATTAAAATATAGAATACTTTTTATCCCGATATTCCCACGGGAACGGGAACCACGCAGGTGAAATCGCGGGCGGCCGCTAGTTTATTTATAAGTCGATACCTTACCTAAGTATTAAAATGAAACAAAGTTTAGTATAAACAATGGATAAATACGAACCTCCAGCTCCAGGTGCAGTGTCATTGCTGACGTCTTTTAATAAAAAGTCTTCATAAGCTTGAGACAAAAGATCGTCCTCATCGCTGTCAGCAAAACATTCTGAAAAATATTTAGGCAAGTAGGTATTTAAACGGGTAACAACCTACAGGTAACTACAATCATGACATCAGTTACAAATAACCGTGTGTTTCGATCTTAATTTGCCACATCTATTATAAATATCGTATCACAGACATTCAACTTCATTGGAAATCGGAAATTAAAGTAAAAATTGTCAGACATAACCTAACTTTCGCGGCTTTTTTCATTGAAATCATAGTAAACTTAATAGTTACTCACTTTTTTGTTTTACACGATCGACATTCAGTTCCTTGACACAATTTGAGCTCATTTTAATGTATCACATTAACTAAAAACTTCAATATACAATTAAAAACGTAAAAATCAACTTTTTCCGCGAGACGCGAGCGCGCTTGTTGCAAATGCAAATGGCCGAAAGACCGGCACTAGCGCCAGTGACACGGAACTAAATTGGTTAAATCGGTTTTCGCTGTAGTGATTAGGTTGCATTCGTGAATAAATATCGTCAGAGAAAAACAATTATCTAGATATACATTATTTTTTTAGACGATTAGATTGTATAATTTAATATGGAGTTCGTCAGGTAAAACAAATTAAACTAGTTTAATCGCTTTTCGCTATAGTGATTAGGTTACATTCGTCAATAAATATTATCAGAGAAAAACAATTATCTGGATATACAATATTTTCTTAGACGATTAGATTGTAGTGGTTAATATGAAATTCGTCAGGTAAAATAAGTTAAATTCTTTTAATAGCTTTTATTTGACCATTTTAATCTAGTATGAAGATTTAAATCTTAGAAAATGGTTGTAACTGGAGAAAAAAAAGAGTATTTTATGAGCTCTCTATAAGTTATCAGATTAACTGAAAATCATTGGAGACAAATATGTCGGTAGTCAAGTTAGATCTGCTTAATATTTTGTATTTGGAATCAAACCTTGGCAAAGCTTGAAATAATTGGTTATCTAATTAGTAGAAGCGAAACTATAGGACTTAGAGATTAATGGGTTTTCGCAGACGAAAGAGCACAAAATTTTAATTACTTTGGCATTCATAAGTCATTTTCGTCAAAATTTCAATTTAACTGGTTTTCGTTGTATAACGGCGATATGTGCAGATTGGGGTTATGCTTTACAGAGCTAAGATCTTAGGTATATCGTCAAAATATATTTGGATTCTTTCAATATCACAGTTAAGCAATTCAAAAACAATTTTCCTGGAACGGACTTTGTAGAAAGTTCCTTAAAACGGCATAAAATACAATTTCAAAACGAATATCCCAAAATATGAAGATTTCAAGAGCGAAAGTTTCTCCTGATATTATAAAAGCATATTTTACAGAACTTAAAACATCTTTGGAAGGAGTTCCACTATCAAACGTCATAAATTATGACGAATCCAATTTAGCCGACGACCCAGGGCGAGAAAAAGTTAGTGCGACGTGGTTGCAAATATCCGGAAAGAGTCCGAAATCATTCTAAAGGTTGTGTATCATTGATGATTGCAGCAAATGCGGAAGGTGAATTGTTAGCTCCGTATGTCTTATATAAGTTAACTCATTTGTACGACACCTGAACAAAGGATAGGCCCATCGGTACAAGATATAATAGGTCCTCGTCAAGATGGTTTGACGGCCCAATTTTTGGCGATTGGGTAGAAACCATAGTCATTACTTATTTCGAGAAAAAGGAAGGTAAAAAGGTTATTATTGGTGACAACCTGTCCTCTCACCTTTCCCTGGAGTTAATAGAAAAATGCAAAGAAATAAATATACATTTTGTACCACCAAGTTCGACCCACGCAACCACTTGATGTTGCCTACTTTAGACCGATGAAACAGGCTTGGCGTCAATTATTTCAGAATTGGAAGAAAAACGATGGTCGTTGTTTGAGTTCCATACCAAAAGGATGTTTTCCAAGATTATTGAAAATGTTGCTTGACCATTTTAAAACTTAATACAGAACAGAATATTTGTTCTAGTTTCCGAAAAACTGGCATAGTACCACTGAATTGTAACGAAGTACTGTCAAGGCTACCAGACGAGACAGCTAATAGAGTAAATGACACATCTCTGATTGACGAATCATTCGTAAAAATCTTAAAAGAAATTCGTTACGGGACGATGAACGTCACAGAACCTAAGAACAAAAAAAAGTTAGAAGTGGTAGCTGGCAAAAGTGTGAACCCTGAAGAACTGATTTCAAAGGACGAAAACATAAATCTGGTTAAAATTGAAAAAGTAAATCCCTCTAAAGATAAAGGTATTGGAAAAAAAACTAAACCCAAGTTGGAGAAATTAAATAAACAAAAATTGATTACTAAAACAGCATCAGCAGACGTACAGCCTCAGATAGTAGAAAATAACTTACCTGAAATAGCATCAGCATCATCATCAACAGACGTACAACCTCAGATAGTAGAAAATAATTTACCTGAAATAGCATCAACATCAACAGACGTACAACCTCAGATAGTAAAATAAAAATAAAAAACTTTTTTATATTAGTGACTCATAAAAGCTTGTGTGATTATTAGGTAGGTACTTATCTACACTGGCCTGCAAAAGTAAGTATCACACTTCAATTTTTTTTTTCTTAACTATAGAAGGTAGAGGTTTAAGATTAAAAACGTTTCGTTGCAAATTTTGTAGGCTTTAATTTTTAGAAACTAAAATTATACATTAGTAACATTTTTAACTTAAAAAAGATAAAACAATGAAAATAGTCATTTTTAGTTTAGTGTAAAAAAATTCAACTAAAATGTATTACATGTTATTTAATTATTAATAACTGGTATTAAATCTGGTCTGCCTGGAGGCAATACCAGTTATTAAAAATTAAATAACATTAATACATTTTTTTACACAAAACTAAAAATGTCTATTTTCATTGTTTTATCTTTTTTTTTAAATGTATATCTATTTTTATTTAATGACCACTGGTGGCAGACTAGACAATTCCTATTAATATTGCTGTAATTGTATGTGTATTTAAAGTGTCATTTATACAATAAAATTGAATAATGTTATTGAAATCGGTAAAATTAAGATAATTTTATTTAATAGTTTAGTCATATTTAATATTAATAATTAATCAATCAATCAAATATTTATTTGCAAAGACATGATGTGAATACAGGGTTAGGTTAACATGACCGTAAAAAATATCTTTTGCTATAATCATGTGACAAGTATGTACTTTCATTTACCATAAGCCTCAGTGAAGGGTCTTGACTCTTGGACCACTTTGCCCATTGTCATTTCTATCGTTACCTTTGCCATTTTGGGAATGTATCGGCGCTAAAATACTTGGTTTATTTTCCTCACAATATCTCACACTCAAAATAAAAAACAATTATCGTGGTAAGAACCCGTTTTAAGTATGTGTAGGGTCAGGTGGAGGACAGTGTAACAGAAGAGTCATTTATATTTTTAGAAAAAAAACTATTTGTCAGATCGTCTTCTTATTATTTATTATAGAATCAGCAGTCTTTAGTCTTCATATAAGACTTGAAATATTAACAAAATTATACTTACAAACTACTTTTTTTTTAGTTTTCTCAAACCCGAGATTTGTTATAGTGTGCCCTAGGGGTGGGGTAAAGTTTAACAGCCATAGGGGTACAATATAACAGAATGGGGCACACTATAACAGTAGACTAAACATGCATCAAACGATATAAAATATATGACAAATAGAAAATCTTTAACATAAATTATGTTCCATGAAATATTTTTAGAAACTAAAACAAAACAATAAGACATATTTTCTCAATTTAGATTAATTTTTTTTTGGGAATGAGTAGCAATCAGCCTGACGTTTGGTTTTTTTTCCATTAAAGGTAATGGCAATATAATCTCGATATCATCCAGTCCGACAGTAGCAAGATCCGGTTCTAAAGGAAAATGAAATATATTGTCAACTTTACTACTTTTGCGTAGATAATTGACATCATATTCATCTCCCTCATTATCTGTTAGTAATTTTCCAATATAATGCTTTGTCTGTTTTCCCGGAAACTTAACAACGACAAAATCATATTTTTTTTTGGATGTTTCAGTAGAGACAGAGGGATATCTTTGTCATCTGAGGCACTAGATAGAGCATCTTCATCGTCATAAGAATTTTCAGAGTCTTCTCCAGAACTTGAAAATAAAACTCTATGAACCTCTTCGTCTTTCTTCGGTTTCTTCTTTATTATTTTATTTTTCGCACTTGGTGTTATCTTTTTAAGCTTAATGGTCTCTCTTTTTTGGCTGCTTCTTCAAATTCTTGTTTAACTGGTGTATCGGTTGCGATACAACTTTTCCCCCTTTTTCTTCCTTTTTTAGATAGTCTGGGACCAGCCTTCGGATATTCTCTACATTCGATTGGACTTTCTAAAACGTCTCCTGTTGGATAAATATTAGTTTTTTTTTGTAGCGACGACGTCGAAGCTTTAGGGGCTGCAGTCTGGTTTGAGAGCTGTCCGTTAACTTCTTCTGAATGTTTAGTTAGACGTGGTAGGCTGGTTTGGTGACAGTTCATTCTGCCGCTGCAAATACAAATCTTTAGAAGTTAAGGGCAAGCTATCTTCGGAAGCCATAGTCTGATTTGTGGGTGAGGCCTGTTCGTTCTGATGCAATAATGAAGATTCGGATTCTAAAGGTCGGTTTGTAACCTCACTTGGTATAAAATCTGCGCTTGAGAAAATGTTTCTGTCAAATGGAAATATACCCGTTTTCCTAAAACCCGATTTTATATTTCCGTGTGTCATTGCTTTTTCGAATGCTTGACCTAGTAGTTCAGCGACATTGTATATTGACACAGGTACTCCCGGATGACGCAAAAGCCATTAATCTATTGCGGCATTATAATACGTCTGTAATGGTCCAAACACTGATACATCAAGCGGCTGTAATTTATGGCTGGAATGAGGTGGAATGGTAAGTAGAGACATGCCATTTTCTTTGGCTATGTTCAAAGCCTCCGGAGCTAAGTGGCTGTCGTGATTATCGACTATAAAAAGCGATTGATTATTTTTTGAACTTTCAGTCACCTTTACAAAATGCTTTATAACCTCAGGGAACAACTGACCGTTCATCCAACCCGTAGGTTGGGCTAAGCCCAATGTGCCGGTAGGGGCTCCTTTCAACATAAAGGGTCTGAAATTTTTACGAGGGAATACCATCGCCGGAGGCAGGGCATTACCAGTAGCAGAAACTGCGCAGCAAGTTGTTACGAGGGTACCTCGTTCCCCACTTGTTACTTTGTTAAGTTGTTTTGAACCTTTTTTAGCCAAAACCCTTTTTGGTTTTTGTACCGTGGTCGTACCGGTCTCATCAAGGCAAAATAGTCTAGTGCCGTCACCAAAACCAGGATACCTTCTCATTACCTCTTCTAAATTGTTATAAAACATCTCGACATTATGCCGGTTGAATGCGGTAGCTCTTGAAAGGCTACAGGCTTCTGGTTTTCGCAACGTTAAATCAGGATTCCTTTTGCGAAATCCATCCAGCCAATCTTTTCCTGCGGTTTTTCTAGCTTCCCAAGATACTGGCATCTTTAGCTTGTGGTATGTAGCCATTTCATAAGCTAGTTTTCGAATTTCAATCGTATCAAGACCATAGCACATTTTTGAGCACGTTATTAGATACTCTTTTAGTGCTGTTTCTTGAGTACTCGAAAATACTCTATTGACTGCGTTATTTGGAGTGAAACGAAGATCTGCAACTTCCCCAGCTAAACATGCCTTTTTTTTCTTGACATAACGATATAAAGTGCCATAATTGACGTTCTTTCTCGCCGCTGCTTTTCTCAAAGTTACTCCCTTTTCAACTAATATTATTGCCTCTCTCATGTCATCAGGATTATGAAGGCCAATATATGTCTTCCTTTTTCGATTCCGAACCATTTTTGATTGATGTTTAAAATCTAAAAACCAAAATTGAATTCAAAGGGGGCACACTATAACATGTTACACTGTACCCCGTTACACAGTGCCCACACCCTACTGTTTAAAATAAAAAATCGTTATAAATTTATAGGTTAGGAATTACATTCAAATTTGTTTACTATTTAAACACTAACTAATTAAAGATTTATTTTATTTATTTTTTTTTATTTTATATAAAATGGTACATCAACAGCAAGACATATTGGTCATTTCTAATATAAATGCAAAAGTAACACTGTAAACATGTTTGCCAATTATAGATATACACAACATTTGCCATACATAGTACTAAAATATTAAACTATTTAATTATAATTTACTTCAACCAGAATTTAAAGATTAGTTTAGAAATGGAAAGGAACAAACACTATGTCGGTATAACGTATAATAACATAGGGTAAATTAATTGAATTTACGCCGAGTGTGCACTGAGAGGCTGAAAGTGAATCATTAATTTGTTTTTGAAAGTTCTTGGGGAGTCGTTGAAAATGTCAGTTCTAGGTATTTTATTCGATATTTCATTATAAGGTAAAAGCGAATATATGTTTACTCACCAGAAACTATCCGTTTTTCAATCAGAACAAAACTTCACTCGGCAATTTTTACACAATTTTTTTCCAAAAAACATAACTAGTAAATATTTGATTGAATCAGGCGTCACTTGGCGGAAGTCCCAAACCATTTTGAAAAAAGAAATATATGTAGCTTACTTCCGCAAACAAAATATGCAAGATGCACCGCCCGCCCGCCCGCAAAAATATGCAGCACACCACAAAATATAAGTGCACAATACCTGCATTTAGCAAGACAGCAACACACCTTGCACCTTCACCAATTAGGCTACTCTACACGTGTTTCGCCCCAACCCGGAGCATCCTCAGGAGTTAGATCGTGAGTAAACCAACACCGAATGAGCAACTACGCCCTCCGACACCGTATTTATTGTCACTTCCTCCCCACTGCGCATCGAGTGACTGACAGTGACAACGTTGAAGGATGGTAGAACGACGTTTGAATAGTACATCGTTTCAATTTCGTTGGGGTCGAACTGTTCTGGGAATCGTACAACTTGGACGATTGAACCTTCTCCGTGGTCAATGGAACTTTGGATGTTGAATCCTCTCTTTGAGTCCATTGCTGACATGATCTGCCTGAAGACTGTTCTTTTGGTATGCGTTGATTCCAGAAAGCCAATGATGCTGGTGTTGCTCTAAAGCCTGGACGTTGAACTACGGCCTCTCCCTCGCGGATAGGGACCTGGACTTCCTCCCATTCAACATTTGGAAGGTCATCGATTATTATAACTAGTAAAATTAATTCGTTCACACAGCTATTTGACGTCCGATGACAGCTGTCAAAGATGGCGACTTATGACACTGACAGAACACGCAAAGAGATACCATAGATAAATTAAAACAGATCAGAGTTATTCTTAATGTTATACTGTGCCCCCTGTTACACTGATCCCCCCCCACGTGACCCTAATTAGTATGACTTGGGCAATTTGGCGCACAATTTATACTAGGGGAATTAAAAAAAATATATTAACCATTTTTATAATTTAATTTTTCGTTTTTCTCTATTGTAGCTTATAGTTTATATAGTTCGCATATTTACATTCCGATGTCTTATGGTTATAACAACCACACACGGTATACTTTTTACGAACACGATTATTTGCATTTTTTTCTATTTACGAATGGTGTATAGGTGTCGAGCGCCGCCGCCGATACCCCAGTAGCACCAGCGATAGACGCGAGGTCATTGCCCCCGCTAGCAGCTGTTGTTGCGCAACTGTCACAACTTAAGTTTTTTGCCAAAGCCTTCGCTAAGGTAGAAACCATTTAATTTAAGTCTTGTGTGTAAAGCTTCTCTTTTTCAAGACCATGACGCATTCCCAATATAAACTTGTCATGAAGTGCTTCTTCTACGTTTATGAAGTTACAGTGAGCCGTTGATCCACGTAATTTTGACGCCCATTACGATTGAGATTCATCTGGCTGCTGTGACGCGGCGTAGATCATCGTTAACGTCAGTTGGTTCTGAGATCGCCAGTTGCGATGAAGACATACGAAATTTGACAAATGATTGACCAATCTTTTTAAAACAAATCTAGATGGTGCTTGTTTATCGGGGTATCTTTCGCGGTACCACTGTAGAATTAATGATTTTCTTTGTGGTTTAAAAAGTACTCTTCCATTATATCCAAATCATTTTGAATTTTGATACACCATGGTACATTTCATTTTGAAAAAGTACAAAAATTTGAAAACCGTTTCGAGATTTGACAAAGCGGTACTGAGCAACTGGCTTCCGAGTTTAGGGTTACACAGATAGAAGATATTATATCAATATAAAGAAAGGTTCCTTTTCCTAAATCAAATCAAATCTACGTTGACGCTACAGACATGCACATAAACACACACTGCAAGATCTAACCCTATGAAAGTTAGTTCTTTTTGTAAGTTTGGAAGATCCTATTCAATGCTTGCCTGTTTGGCAGTTTTTGCAACGTGTAATTTACAGCAGTCCCATAGGACAAAGTTTCTGCGCCCGTCTTTGGCTTGATAAATGATTGCGGTATCGATATAATATAAACAAAATGGTAACGTGTTTTATCTGCAAAACTTTATCGACTTAAATTACTACACCCGATCTCTATTCTTAGCCTCTGCCAATGCTTGCAGCCCTTTCCCCACTACAGCCACAGCTAAGATCCTATCTCTCTCTGCATTCCTTTCATCCAAGGTCCTTTCTCTTTCCGCACTCCTATCCAGAAAAGACTGCAGGATTTGTGCATTTAGTCGTTGTATCCCCAGCTGCTGTTTTTCCACCCTTAGGAATCTACCTAAGATTGCCAGCAAGACGTGTGACGTGATGCTGAATAAAAAAGAACATCGATTACTATGATGTGTAACTATTGTACAATGACATTCAAATTCTATCAGTTGTACGTGAAGGGTCCTCAAAAACTTCAATTCGAAAATATTCTTATAACGCAGGATACAGAAAGGACTGCAGGATTTGTGCATTTAGTCGTTGTATCCCCAGCTGCTGTTTTTCCACCCTTAGGAATCTACCTAGGAGGGCCAGCAAGACGTGTGACGTGATGCTGAATAAAAAAGAACATCGATTACTATGATGTGTACAACGACATTCAAATGCTATCAGTTGTACGTGAAGGGTCCTCAAAAACTTCAATTCGAAAATATTCTTATAACGCAGGATACTGCTCAAGCACACGGTCGACACACTGTTTTACAGCCATCTGGTGGTAGCAGGAAAGAGAATTTTATGTACTTCTATTTAAAAAAAAACTTCGGGTTTTTTTGTCCTAAATGAGCAGCTATGTTTCGCAGCATGTCCACCGATTTTGGCAATTTTAGGCAGGCGTTTGATGATGCCGAATGAATCATATGACATGAGCATTGAACACAAATAATATGCGGTACTGCTGCCTTTAAATGAGAAAATACAGAATTATGCTCTCCCACCATTGAGTTGGTCGTATCTAAAGAGAAGCCGACAAAGTTCTTAATAGGTATATTTCTCTCCTTCAGCGTCTCGATAAGAACGGCGAATAAACTTTTTGCCTACCTTTCAGATCATTGTCATTAAATATATTATAATTTTATATATTGAAATTACGGTGAGAAAGAGAGGATGTAAATCCACTATTTACGGTGTATAATGTAAGAATTTAGTATCGATACATTTAAAAGCCTCCTAAACAACTTCTTATACCAGATTCTGGTACGTTTACTTTCGATCGGGTACATGGCCAGCATCTGGTCTTTTTTGTCCACCCCCCCATTATGATATTGTAATCCAATATCAAAATGAGTTTGGTGAACTCACCAGCCCGGGACACTGCGTTGCCATGGTATGTCGAAATCATAGCAACTCTGTTGTTATCTCGCCATACCATTACATCGACGACCCCGGAGGTAAGACCAGTAAGCTGACCAGGACGCATATTCCCCTTGGTTAAACTATGCAAGGCCTGCGGAACAAACTTCGCGGTTGGTCCGCAAAGTCCCCACACAGTCAAATCCAAGGGTTTTGAGCCGGCGCGCTAGAACGGGTGAATTATAAAAATTGTCCATCCACACAGTGTGACCACGATTCTCAAGACCATGTAAGAGTCTAAGACTCTAGCCGGTGTGGCTGCGTTTAATGGGTCTTCGTGCTGCTGCGGCGGGGATCGCTTATGAGCGTGAATCTCAAACCACCACAAGTAGCCAGTTTGAGACTCACAAATCTCATAAGTTTTGATTCCCATCGTGGTAGCTTTGTTGGGAACGAGTTAGTTAATGTCTAACCAACCTTTCCACATTAAAAGACTCTCGTCTAGAGAGATATTTTGACTTAGGTTGTACATAGTTTCAAGTTTATTATTGAGATGTGTCAAAACTGGTTTTATTTTAAATAATTTGACCTCAGAGGCACACAGTTCTAGCGCACACATGTCATCATTATTATTAAAATGCAAGCATTTGCTTAGCAAAGTAAACCGATTTAATGACATGTGTGCGCTAAAACCGGGCGTATAAAATACGTCAGGGGTGGCCCCCCAGTATTCCTCCAACCTCGACTTAACAACGACCCCCATCGCAAGGACGAGGCCAAAATAAGTGTACAGCTCGTCCGCCGAAGTATCCCTCTAGTTGGCGATGCGGCTATAGGGATGGAGTCGTTGTTATCAAATAACTGGGTTGGCGCAGCACAGCAGGTGGCACTGCGCATATCTATTGGTCTCTGAGGCCATGTACTCTATAAATTGTCTATCCCATATGGCAACAAAAATATCATATGGGTCGATACACGGAGCTGCCGGACCTGCTTTGCTATTCGAAAAGCATTCCCGCCTCGATTCAGGTGAAATTCATATAAACTCCAAAAGGCTGGTCCGTCGTCACCATTGGAGCAACCTGTGTAGCATTGGCGGGGTCTTGGGCGTTGGGCATCGGTTCGTCGGGGTATTGGGCGGTGGGCATCGGTTCGGCGGGCTCGGTGGATTCGGCGTCGCGTATTTCGAAAATATAACTTATGTCAACGCTCCATAGAGTTGACATCGTTTATAAGTTTGAGTAAGCCTAGAACGAGTTTGGCATTCTAAAATATTCCCGATCTCAACACTCAACTCGGTTATGTTTTCGAATCAACAAGTCAGCTTACTGTATTTCAGAATTATAACTTATCACAACACAGGATAAGGACCTACTAATTTATTAAAACGTTTTTATTAGGTTGCTTTCTTGTTTGTTTGTGTGTTGATTGTTTCTCCACTTTGCGAACGATTTTAAACTAGCTTCCCGATGCGCTAGAGTTTGAACATAGGTCAGAATTGGAAGGTAACGCAATATTATGCAATATATGCATTTTTTTCTGGTTATCATTCTTATTATTTAAATAAAGCATTTCATTTTCAAATTTTAAACCCCACACGTATACCTACTACAAAAAAAAAACACTTTTTAAAATTGAAATATTCCCATACTAGTATGGAGACTGGCTGACGACATGACCACGAACTGACAGTAACAGACGTTGCTAAACTTATGTTCATGGCTTCTACACATTGTCATCAATCACATATGTTGAGACAAGTTACAATGATGAATTTTTTAATAGTGCACTCTAAAATATTCCCGACGTCAACGCGATCTGTGACGTCACGAGTGTTGACGTAAGTTATATTTTCGATATATGCTTCGGCGTCCATTGGCGTCTCCATCATCGACAGGAAAGCCCGAGGGATAAATGGAGATGTGAACTCCTCGTCATCACTCTCGCCAGAGCTTGGCTCACTCCCTGCAACAAACAATAAAAAGGTCAACTTGTTGTGTACCAAACATTTACTTTTGGACAGCTGAAGTTACTTATTATTTTACTTAGCTTACCGTAATAGAGAGCAAACGCTATTTCGGTATCGCGCAAGTTCTGGCGAGGGCGAGGAAGTGGACGCCGCATATAGCCCGAGCTCGAGCCCGATGGCGTGCTGGATGCCGCCGATGGCGTGTTGGATGCCGCCGATGGCGTGCTGGATCCCGAACCACCACCGCATTCAACAAACCTGTAAAAAAATTTGTGTTTAATACGTAGGTCACAAGTACACATCACTACAAAGAAAAATATAAAAAATCGTAAACAACTTACATTGCCGGCGATGGCACCGAACTTGCTGGCGACAAGCGGGGGTGAGGTACAGTGCCAGATTCCATTAATCTGAAAGAAATTCAGTGTTAATAGGTAGGTTACGAATAGATCCCTTTGAAGAAAAAACGCGGTAAAAAAAACATAAACAACTTACAGTGCAAAAATAAGCTAACTCGTCAGCGGTTCGAGGCTCCGGTCTGGTGTTATTAGGGACACGACTTCCTTGACCGCCACGGCTGCCGCGACCACCACCACTTGGACCGCCACCGCACGTCTTCCACCACGGACACGCACGCCTCTGCCGCGACGCGGACCGCGCATACGTGGGCGCCTCAATTCACTAGTTAAATAAGCAAGTGCAAAAAAAACACCATGTGTACATACTTAAAAATCAGTACAAAACATGCAAAACAACGGCACACTAAAACATACATTTCAATAGTCTACAAGAACAAAACACAAGAAAAACACAAAAAAAAATATTAAAACAGACTTCAAAAACTTTACAATTCAATCTACTAGAAGTCTTATCCACATAAATCAACCTGCTCAATAAAATGGCGGAGTTGGTGTCAATGACCGCCGATCGTGGCCGATCTCTGTCTGTCGAGAGGCCTTGAGGAAGTCTCTAAAATTTTGCATTTTTGTTTTTGTGTTTTACACATTATTAAATCGAATTTAGACAAATTTAATGATTATTACGTATGAAGTTATGTATGTAATTAATGTTACAAACAATAGTTTGCAATCACACGAATATTTTTTATCGAAAACAAATGACTGGGTACGACCATCACGATCATAGTGGCTGACGATGTGTGATAAATGTAACAATTTCTGTCGAAATCTGTATCTAGTACACGGTAAAACAATTAGAAAATGTTTATTACTTACCAATTCATGACTCGCACTTAAAACACAAACCAACTGATCACCACAAAATTCGCGCCACAAATAACGCTTAGTACCGGGCGATAACAGTAACTGAAGGAACACAAGAACAAAAGGCGCGCTTTTCGTAGATTGGTACATTTTGAAACATTTGTGGCGTTATAATCGCGTCTTTGTCTCACTCTATACATTATGGCAAAGTAAAAAAGAGATAGGAATTCTATCAGGATTGCAGAGGCCTTCTGCAGAATTGCTAACCAAAATCCTTTGGTGCCCTGCGGCTTCGTAGTCAATTAATGCGCCTTCACGCAGCATCTTAATTTCCTTTCGGGCGACGAACGAGATAAAATTTTTGACTTGATGAACATCATGTTCAAAAGCGTCAATGTCATATCCGGCAGGCCAAAACTCATATCAATTAACGTTGTCCAGCGGTGACGCGCCTGTCCTCGAGCTATTAGCGGAGAACGGAATGCAAAAGCATCACCAGCACCGGGTCTTCTTTCACCAACTAAGTTAATTGTGCCCATGAAGAAGTCTTGCGATTTTAGCGTCACTGGAGTCCAGAACGCATTTAAGTCTCCCTGCGGTAAATTCTCGTTAGCCCACTGATTCTGAAACATTCTATCAGGATAAATAATAATAGTTTTATGAGCAAAATTCTACTCTAAAGTTGAGCGGGAATCAGCGGCCTTTATAAGGCCTCCGTCGAATAGTGGTATAATAAAAATGACAAGCCTTCAGAAGGCTTCTGACCGACAAGAGGTTATAATCTATTACATGTTTTAATGGCCTTAGTTTAATAAAATATAAGTAATGTAGCACAGGTTTGTCATATTATAAATAATTATTGCAATTGTGCACTTCGATCGTTGAAGGCGATTAGCATCGACAATGTTTCCATATTTTTATTATTGTTTGCTCTTCGGCGAACGCCGCAGTACTGTCCCCAGTTCTCGCGAGACCTAGAGAATTTGTTCCCGGATCAGGATGTCGCCGCGCCTAATGGCCATTTTCAGATTGTAGTCAATGATTTTTGTCGTCTCCGCACGCAGTATCAGACGAGCGGTTGCGTCATCGTTTATGCTGTCGGTGAAGTATATGCAGCTCTTAGGCCGCCAATACACGTCAGATTTGGTTTCCGATTGTCTGATCAGACTCTCTGATCGTATTTACTCGATACACATCCGATTCTTGCGCCAGACTTTTTCTGAACTCAGTCGTTCTCGAGCTGTGGGTGCTTGCTTGCATACGGAGCAAAAGAAAAGATGGACGACGAATTACTGTTACTTATTGCATATTTGCTCGTGTTAGCGCGAAAGAAGAAAAAACGTCGCTATTGGATTCACCCAATCAATCTGACAAGACTTACCGACAGTCATTTCTACTTAAAACATCCAAAATTACTGAGATATCCCGAAAAGTTTTTTGATTTTTATAGAATGAGTATAAACTCCTATTACGAACTTTTGAACTTGATAAAAGAAAGATTAACAAAACGAGATACGTCAATGAGACCGGCTATTCCTGCTGAAGAAAAGTTGGCTATTACTCTAAGGTAAGAAAACAATAAAAAGTAACTAAAAATTAAGACGATTCTGGCAGATAAATAATTTAACCTCAAGGTAATGTGTGTGTATGAAAGATTGTTACAATTTGTGAGTTTTAAGTTTTTTTTTCTGTCCGAATAGCCTTCATAATAGCTATCTGATGTAAATGGCATTAAAGTGTGTATTTATTGATATTTAATTAAAAAGTTTACAGATTAGTTATTAAATTTGAGATATTCGGACATATCATCATCGATATACTCTTCATCGTTTTCATATGGTGACTCTAGTTGTTGTGCAGGAGTCGAGGTTACATTCAATGGAACAGTTCCTGTTGCGTTCATAGTTGAAGTACTTGGAAGGTGGTATACTCCAATTTGATTAGGGATTTCTTGCTGTGGCTTTGGGTGTACTAAAAACAGTGGAACGGATCCTGTTGTGCGCACAGTATTTATATTTGGGGAGTAAGAAGCAGTACTTGGCGCATTTAATATCTGACGGTCGTAGGTGATAGGAGAAGGAGAATAGGAAGAGAAGTTTGAAATTGAGGGGCTAGGGTTGCGAAAAGACGACGTTCGAGAGTGGTGGGATTCTGGTCTTGATGAACACGTAGATTGTGTAATGCGGCCCTGTTGCGGATCAGTAATTTTACGTAGCAATTGCAACATTCCGATTTTAAAATCAATTTTTTGAGTTCTTGTCATTGCCTTCAGTTCAGTGCGAAAGCTTAGTAAGTATTTAGCATCGTCATCCTCATGTTCAACAGTTTGTTCATTTCTTTTTTCTTTTATGAGTTTTAATATTTGAGTAGGTACATCCTTTTCCTTTTTCTTAATTTTTGGTGTGCTTTTTTCTATTACTGAAGAATTTTCCAGATCCTGAGTATTACTTATATTTTGATTATTTTCTGTACCTTGGTCTTCTGAAGATCTGGTGTTTTCTTCATCGGCATAATTACCTGTGTGGTTTTTCTTTTCTAGAATAGGGGATAGGAACGTCATTAAATCAGCATAGACGTACTGTTTTGTTTTTTTACACCGGACCCAGTGGGTGTGTTTTTAATTTTGTTCTGTTCTCTCCGATAACAATCTCTCATATTATTCTATTTCTTTTTTACATCGGCACCTGAAAATGTTGAAACTGTTATTTTTCTTTTCAGATTCCTCGCGACCGGCAGAAATTTTGAAGAGTTAAAGTATGAAATAAAACACTTTTAACGGATACTAGCGCGGTTTTATTGAAAGTACTTTGGTAATTAGTTGGTATTTGGTTTGATTTTTGATTTTCCCGACGTTTCGGCACCTTTGCAGCTGCCGTGGTCACGGGGGACTGACTAATTACCAAAGTACTTTCAATAAAACCGCGCTAGTATCCGTTAAAAGTGTTTTATTTCATGTCTAGTGAGCGCGTAAGCTTGAGAAGTGAATGAGTTAAAGTATGATTACTTGATGGGAAATTGTACAATATCTGGAATAGTCAAAGATACATGTGAAGCTATATGGGATGTACTCCAACCGTTGGAAATGAAGCTACCCTCATCTAAACAACGATGGATTGAAATTTCAGCAAATTTTTATAAAAGGACAAATTTCCGAATTGCCTGGGGGCAGTAGACGGTAAACATATCCGTCTGATCTGCCCTCAATATAGTGGCTCTAACTTCTATAATTACAAGACTTTCTATTCTATTGTATTATTGGCTGTTGTAGATTCAGACTATAGATTTTTGGCAATAGACGTCGGCGCCTATGGTAAAGATAGTGATAGCAATATTTTTAATAACTGGACTTTTGCGAAAATGCTAAATCAAAATCAACTCAATATACCAGGTCTTACAGAATTGCCGAACGCTGAAGGATTAAAGCTCCCGCATGTATTTTTGGGCGATGAAGCCTTTTCCCTAAATACTAATTTTATGAGACCTTACCCGAGAAGTTCTTTGACTACAAATACACAACGACGAATTTTTAACTACCGGCTCAGTAGAGCTAGACGTGTAGTTGAATGTGCTTTTGGTATACTATCAAATAAATGGAGGATATTTCATACCAATATGACCATTGCGCCGGATTTTGCAATGCTGGTTACAAAAACAGCTTGTGTTTTACACAACTACGTGCGAGCTAGAGATGGTTATAATTTTGAAGATACTTTGGTGCATTATTTTGAGGATAGTCCATACAAGTGTTCACAACATAGATCCACTAACCAAGGAAGGAGTGTCCGTGTTAGATTTACAGAATATTTCAACTCACCAGCAGGAGAAATAAAGTGGCAAAATCGATATGTACAGAACACAGTGTGACTGAGTTTATTACCATGTAACTGCATAGACGAATATTATTAGTAGTCCGTTCGCTTATTATAGTGTCGCCGCCGAGTAGCTTCTTCAGCTTCTTGTCAAAGGATACCGAGTGCGGCGACCGACACTATCTAAGCGAACGGACTTTTTTTTAACTGCAATGAGATCTATGACTATAAAAAAATGTGTAGAAATAAAACTTTTGCCTTACTTAAATGAGTATACTTATCTATCTATCTACTTACCTATCTAATATTCCTAACTATAATATTGCGTAAATGTGAAATCCGAGATTCAGATTGACTTCTCCATAGTAAATACATACTGGCCATCTTTTATGAGGTAAGTAATTCGCTTTAATGTAGTCAAATACCTACAATAAATCTTGTTGCGACATGTTTACAATATGGGCATGAAATGCAATTATTTACTTGCCTATAAAAGATATCGTATTATTTTTCTATTGATATTAAATCTGTGCTTATTTTAAACATACGTAAACTAAAAAAATACAATATCTTGTATAGTTTGAGGTACACACGACAGCACGTCAGGTTATACAGTAAAACTACGAAAACAGCTTTTATTACGTAAGGCATAAAGGCGGTCTCAAGGTCAACATGTATAGTCTGAGGTGTGTACCTACAATTGTAAAAAAAAACAAATAAAATTACTTACATATTTTCTTTCTCTTTTCAACGTCCATTGAAACCCATGCTTCTTCCAATATTTCGTTACACACGTCTTCCCAAGCCAAATCTTTCATCTGTCTATCGTGATACCCTTCACTGCCTGTATCCCACAAGCAAGTACGTTTTTCTACGGCCATAATAAGCCGTTCGGTGTCGTAATTTTCCGCCATCGTCCGACCCACAACCATGCGATGCGTTCGTTCAGTGTCACGCTAGAGAGTAAACTGGTAAGTCGGAAGGAAGAATCGGACGTCTATTTGGTATCTGTACAAAAGTATGCAGGCCGCACCTTCAGACAATCGGACCGGCAATAAAATCGTAAACGCCTTGGCGCTGTTGCCGACTCGGACGTCCGATCCGACTATCGGATCGGACGTCTGTCTTTTAAGTCCATTGTGGCCATGTAACAGTTTTCTGTTATCAGTTTCGAAGCTGTTCGGTAGTCCTCCATTTTAAAATGTTTTTTATCTACAAATTTATTTAGCGGTTTTAAGTTAAGAATGAATCTTTTGTCACCGTTTGGTTTAGGCACTAAAAATACAGAAGACAAAAATTCACCAGGTTCATGGTTACAAGGTGATATTGCGTTTATGTCTAACAATTTATTTATTGCCACGTCAAAATCAACCCTTTCCTGTTCATTTTTAGGATAAACATTAGGTTTAATATTTGAAATAGGAATAGATTTAAATGGTATGGTATAACCTTCTACCCAAGATAAAATATTTGGATCATTAGTGATTTGGGTCCAGGCATGATGAAAGTGTTGAAGTCTTCCAGCATATCGTACCTGATAATCATCTACCTCCGACGCGTGGCTTGCGGCTTGGATGGTGGCAGTGGGCGGTCGGAAGGTCGCCTCACATTGGTGCTCGTCGGTTGTCGTTGCGACGGATATGCTGGCGGCGGGTACGGTGCTGGGTATGGTGCCGGGTATGGTGCCGGGTATGGCGGTGGGTATGGTGCCCTCCGGCCCTCGCTCTCCTTGTTGACCACCTTGCGATGCTGGGGCACGTAGTTTAAACGACCCCTTGATGAAGTTGGTGCTGCATTTGGTCTCTGAAACCTTGGTTTTTAAGCGTTTTTTAAAGCGTTACCAGACTGTTGAATGGCTTTAGCAGCTTTAAGCTTTTCGGAAATATTTTCTCCAAAAAGAAATTTGTCTCTTTTTGTTTCAATTCAGGTGTCTTTAAGATTCACATTGATTGATGATATAATAAAACTCCTAAGAGTTCTTGTGTGAACATAGTGATTATCGCAGAGAATAAGACAAGCATCACTGAGTGGTTTTAATATCTTTTGTTTGGAGGGTTCATTGAAAATTATCATTTGTGTAACAGCAGACAAGGCTGATAAAGCAACGCCAAGCTGTTTTTGCTTGTATGCTAGTGACGAGTCCCTTTTAACCATCATATCTGGCAGGGCAGCTTTAACTTCAGGGTTAAGAGTTGAAGTAAGTAAGAGATCACAATTACTAGGAATCAAGTAGGCCTTAAGGAGAGATTCTTTTACCTCCTTGGGTAAACCTTTTTCAAGAATATCTTGCCATCTACGAGCAACATCGCTATGAATAGCGGGGCCTAAAGGAGTGTCTTCTTTAGGAGCATCGCCCAGTAATAACAGGATTTCGTCACCCAATTTAAGTTCGTTCGTATTTGTCGTTTCCTCTACAGCCGATGTTCCAGGTTGCGGTGACAATGGTGGCGGCGGCGGTGGTGGTGGTGTCGGCGGTGGCGGCGGCTAGACTGGTGATAACAGCGGAGGCAGCGACTGCACGGATGTCACCGTACATGGCTGGTCCGGTAGCGGTTGAAGGGTTGAGGGCGAAAAAAGAAAGATACTTCAGGATTATAGTGGATTTATTTTCAGCACACACTTATCACGGCGACGGCCATTACCACAGAGAGATAGAGAAGTGTCAAACTCGATTGACTTTTTCATATAGCTGTCACTTGAATGTGACATTGACGTTAGCTGTCATTCTCAGATGACAGGTGTCTTATGTTTAATACCTAACACTACCCCTTAAACTAAGACATTTTAGAGTTATACAATGCTTTAATTAAGTAAAGAAAAAATAAACTATTACATTGAAGTAATAACAAGAATAACACACTATATTTCAACAAGTTTTCATTAACTCTGAAACAAACTTTAAATGTTTAATTTGAGATAAAGACTTTGTAAAAATATCAGCTAACATTTCTTCACTTGAAATATAACTCAAATTAATAGTTTTACAATCTACCAGTTCTCTAATGAAGTGGTGCCTAATATCAATATGTTTTGTTCTAGAATGAGATACAGAGTTTTTACATATCTTTTGTGCAGATTGGTTGTCATTAAACAAATTAATTTCACATAAAAAACCTGTACATTCATAGATAAACGTTTGCAAAAACAAAGCTTCTTTGCAGGAGTCAGAAATAGCCATGTACTCGGCCTCAGTGCTGGAAAGAGCCACTGTGCGCTGTTTTCGGCTTTCCCATGAAACTAAAGAATTAGCAAAGTTAAATGCATACCCAGTATATGACCGACGATCCAGCTGATCACCAGCCCAGTCAGCATCTGTAAACCCTATTATTTTAAAATCACCTTTTTTAAATTCAAGACTATAGTCCAATGTACCTTTTAAATACCGTAGTACCCTTTTAGCTGCTTTCCAATGAGTGTCAGAATAACAGTTGTTGAACTGACTAAGATAGCTCACACTATGTGCGATGTCAGGCCTGGAACATACTGTTAAATACATTAAATGACCTATAAGACTTCTATAATCATAGTTACATTGTGTACTATCTTCTTTCTGCAATTTTAGTCCAACTTCCATAGGAGTTTTGCACGGTTTACAATCAGACATCTGAAAAATATCCAACATTTTCTTTATATAGCTCGACTGATTTAGAATGAACGAGCCATCACTTGTTCTTGTGACTTTCATTCCTAAAATAGAGTTTGCTGTACCTAAATCTTTCATTTCAAACTCACTCAAAAGTTGTTGCTTTATAACATCCTTTTTCTGTGATGTTTTTGTAGAAAATAAAATTATATCGTCAACATATAAAGCAATTATTATTATATCCTTGTTTTCTTTATAAATATAAACACAGGGCTCTGAGGATAACCTATTAAATTGCAATTTATTGGTTAAAACATGATTAATTTTCTCATTCCATGCTTTCGCCGCTTGTTTTAAGCCATAAATTGCCTTTTTCAACTTAAAAACTTTCTTTTCATTATTTTCTTTTACAAAGCCTTCTGGCTGTTCCATGTAAACTGTCTCTACCAGGTCCCCATTTAAAAAAGCGGTTTTTACATCAAGATGCTCTACAATCATATCATACTGAGCCGCTAGAGCTAGCAAAATTCTTATTGTTGAATATCTGACAACCGGAGAAAATGTTTCCTGGTAATCTACCCCGTACCTTTGGGTGTAGCCCTTAGCGACCAAACGAGCTTTGTATTTAAGCAATTCACCGTTCAGGTCTCTCTTTTTGCTAAAGACCCATTTACATTTAACTGCCTTATGACTTTCGGGCAAATCAACTAATGTCCAACAATCATTAGTTATAAAAGAGTCATACTCATCTTGTATCGCTTCATTCCAATATTTGGCTTCGCTGCTCTGACGCGCTTCCGCCACAGTTTCAGGAATGCCCTCCTCAGTGATTTCCGCTAGCCCAGCAAACTCAGAACCGACTTCAGCATCCTCAAAGAACGGCTGGCTTGAATCTTCTGAA
Organism: Agriphila straminella; assembly: GCA_950108535.1. NCBI lineage: Eukaryota > Metazoa > Arthropoda > Insecta > Lepidoptera > Crambidae > Agriphila > Agriphila straminella. The sequence goes on along the minus strand of OX467324.1, from coordinate 2,156,299 downwards.
TCTATGCTGCTGTTACCTGGAACGTAAGTAGAGTCCGACGGATTATCTGTGGTTTGAGAATCCTCTACACTTAGATCGAATATGGTTTGTCTGCGTGTAATCTTCGTGTCATCAGATTGGGGAAAAATTACAGTATCTGATAGAATAGATGATTCTGGTGAACTCTGTTCCTCATTTTCATAAGGAGTGCTACTACTGTCATTAGATAGATTAATTATCATTTTATCTATACTTTCATTATTATCATCATGTGACACATTCTTTTTCCAAAATACAATTTCCATAAAAGTAACATGTCTTGCTTTTGCACATGTCTTTGGACACTCTGGATCTATGAGCCTATAGCCTTTGCTATCCTCACAGTAGCCTACAAAAATATATTTCTTAGTTCTTGAGTCTAATTTCTTACTATTATGAACTTTGGCATAAGCCACACAACCAAATACACGTAAGTGGCTTACATTTACCTTCTTGGATGTCCACTTTTCTTCAGGAGTTGCTCCCATTACTGCTTTTGTAGGGCAACGTAGCCTTTGCTATCCTCACAGTAGCCTACAAAAATATATTTCTTAGTTCTTGAGTCTAATTTCTTACTATTATGAACTTTGGCATAAGCCACACAACCAAATACACGTAAGTGGCTTACATTTACCTTCTTGGATGTCCACTTTTCTTCAGGAGTTGCTCCCATTACTGCTTTTGTAGGGCAACGGTTTTTCAGGTATACAGCCGTGTTAGCAGCCTCAGCCCAAAATCGTTTATCCAACGCAGCATCCTGGAGCATACACCGGACCTTATCCATTATAGTGCGGTTTGCCCGCTCAGCAACCCCATTTTGCTCGCTGCAGTTTTTACATATCTCTTGTGCAGATTGGTTGTCATTAAACAAATTAATTTCACATAAAAAACCTGTACATTCATAGATAAACGTTTGCAAAAACAAAGCTTCTTTGCAGGAGTCAGAAATAGCCATGTACTCGGCCTCTGTGCTGGAAAGAGCCACTGTGCGCTGTTTTCGGCTTTCCCATGAAACTAAAGAATTAGCAAAGTTAAATGCATACCCAGTATATGACCGACGATCCAGCTGATCACCAGCCCAGTCAGCATCTGTAAACCCTATTATTTTAAAATCACCTTTTTTAAATTCAAGACTATAGTCCAATGTACCTTTTAAATACCGTAGTACCCTTTTAGCTGCTTTCCAATGAGTGTCAGAATAACAGTTGTTGAACTGACTAAGATAGCTCACACTATGTGCGATGTCAGGCCTGGAACATACTGTTAAATACATTAAATGACCTATAAGACTTCTATAATCATAGTTACATTGTGTACTATCTTCTTTCTGCAATTTTAGTCCAACTTCCATAGGAGTTTTGCACGGTTTACAATCAGACATCTGAAAAATATCCAACATTTTCTTTATATAGCTCGACTGATTTAGAATGAACGAGCCATCACTTGTTCTTGTGACTTTCATTCCTAAAATAGAGTTTGCTGTACCTAAATCTTTCATTTCAAACTCACTCAAAAGTTGTTGCTTTATAACATCCTTTTTCTGTGATGTTTTTGTAGAAAATAAAATTATATCGTCAACATATAAAGCAATTATTATTATATCCTTGTTTTCTTTATAAATATAAACACAGGGCTCTGAGGATAACCTATTAAATTGCAATTTATTGGTTAAAACATGATTAATTTTCTCATTCCATGCTTTCGCCGCTTGTTTTAAGCCATAAATTGCCTTTTTCAACTTAAAAACTTTCTTTTCATTATTTTCTTTTACAAAGCCTTCTGGCTGTTCCATGTAAACTGTCTCTACCAGGTCCCCATTTAAAAAAGCGGTTTTTACATCAAGATGCTCTACAATCATATCATACTGAGCCGCTAGAGCTAGCAAAATTCTTATTGTTGAATATCTGACAACCGGAGAAAATGTTTCCTGGTAATCTACCCCGTACCTTTGGGTGTAGCCCTTAGCGACCAAACGAGCTTTGTATTTAAGCAATTCACCGTTCAGGTCTCTCTTTTTGCTAAAGACCCATTTACATTTAACTGCCTTATGACTTTCGGGCAAATCAACTAATGTCCAACAATCATTAGTTATAAAAGAGTCATACTCATCTTGTATCGCTTCATTCCAATATTTGGCTTCGCTGCTCTGACGCGCTTCCGCCACAGTTTCAGGAATGCCCTCCTCAGTGATTTCCGCTAGCCCAGCAAACTCAGAACCGACTTCAGCATCCTCAAAGAACGGCTGGCTTGAATCTTCTGAATCTATGCTGCTGTTACCTGGAACGTAAGTAGAGTCCGACGGATTATCTGTGGTTTGAGAATCCTCTACACTTAGATCGAATATGGTTTGTCTGCGTGTAATCTTCGTGTCATCAGATTGGGGAAAAATTACAGTATCTGATAGAATAGATGATTCTGGTGAACTCTGTTCCTCATTTTCATAAGGAGTGCTACTACTATCATTAGATAGATTAATTATTATTTTATCTATACTTTCATTATTATCATCATGTGACACATTCTTTTTCCAAAATACACTTTCCATAAAAGTAACATGTCTTGCTTTTGCACATGTCTTTGGACACTCTGGATCTATGAGCCTATAGCCTTTGCTATCCTCACAGTAGCCTACAAAAATATATTTCTTAGTTCTTGAGTCTAATTTCTTACTATTATGAACTTTGGCATAAGCCACACAACCAAATACACGTAAGTGGCTTACATTTACCTTCTTGGATGTCCACTTTTCTTCAGGAGTTGCTCCCATTACTGCTTTTGTAGGGCAACGTAGCCTTTGCTATCCTCACAGTAGCCTACAAAAATATATTTCTTAGTTCTTGAGTCTAATTTCTTACTATTATGAACTTTGGCATAAGCCACACAACCAAATACACGTAAGTGGCTTACATTTACCTTCTTGGATGTCCACTTTTCTTCAGGAGTTGCTCCCATTACTGCTTTTGTAGGGCAACGGTTTTTCAGGTATACAGCCGTGTTAGCAGCCTCAGCCCAAAATCGTTTATCCAACGCAGCATCCTGGAGCATACACCGGACCTTATCCATTATAGTGCGGTTTGCCCGCTCAGCAACCCCATTTTGCTCGCTGCAATGCGGCACTGTTGTTTGATGCCGAATACCGCAACTCTTCAAAAATTCCTGAAAATCAGAATTAATGTACTCTCCGCCATTATCACTTCGCAATACCTTAATTTTCATATTAGTCTCATTTTCAACCAGAGCTTTGAATAATTTAAATTTTTCAAATACTTCATTCTTTTGGTTTATAAAATAGACAAAAGTTTTCCTAGTAAAATCATCTATGAAAGTGACAAAGTATCGTGCACCATTCAATGATTTTGTCTGCGGTGATTCTATATCCCTGAGCTGTTGAGCAAGCTCAGTAATCTTCAGGAGGTAGCTCTCCATACCATCATGTTCCTTCAACTTGGCACTAAACAGAGATCTCAATAATCCCAGCCTCCAGGATAAGCCTTTGTCTTCAAATGCCCTCTGGAGATTTGTCCACGCTTCATAAGCTGTTGTTGCATTTCGGACGTGGTGCAACGCCGATGAGCTGACGCATAAACAAATTTTTGCTAACGCCTTCTGCTGCTTCTTTTCATCTTTGCACCCATCTTCGGACTCGATGCAGTTATACATATCTTCATGCATGAGTATCATCCGCATGAGGAATTTCCAGTTGTTGTAATCCTCCATGCCCTTCAACTTATCGACTTGGTATCCTCCTCCGGATAGCGTGGTCATGGTTGGTAGGAACAAAATATGGTGATGTGGTATGGCGTGGTATGCCGGCCGGTGTTTTAAACTTTGGAAGTAAACTATTTTTCGCGAAAATTATTATCTGCAGGGACAAGATGCGTCCCTGGGCCCATAACCTGAAGGGTTGAGGGCGAAAAAAGAAAGATACTTCAGGATTATAGTGGATTTATTTTCAGCACACACTTATCACGGCGACGGCCATTACCACAGAGAGATAGAGAAGTGTCAAACTCGATTGACGTTTTCATATAGCTGTCACTTGAATGTGACATTGACGTTAGCTGTCATTCGCAGATGACAGGTGTCTTATGTTTAATACCTAACAGCGGTGTGGTCAAGTATGGTAGTGAAGGCTCTTGCTGATCGAATAGAAGTGATTCGCAATATGGCGTCCAATCATATGCCATGTCTAGCGGCGAGCCTGAGAATAAACATTGTCTTTTTAGAAAATGTTTTAATTTTTACGTGACAGTATCAGCCCAAGTATAGCAGTACGCATCACTTTTCAATGTGACAGAGGTAACCCAGGTATGGTACCCTCGCATCACTTAGATAAGTTATCACTTTTTGTAAGCATAAAATTAAGCTCACTGCGGTGTGCTTTTATTGTTAATCAAAATAAAAAAGAATCACTTAGGGAATTCTTTGACATAAAACTTACTGTTAAAAACTTGCTCCGGTAGTGTTACATCCTCTGTATTATTAGTTTTTGGTAACTTATCCGTCAATTTCTTTATTTTTCGACGGATTTCTTCTTCGCTCAGGTCGTGCTTTCGTTTCTTCCCCATTGTTCAAAGTATCTTTGGGTCGACCTCTGGAATTAGTTTTGGAGACGTGCGAAGGCTTGAGCACGGAGACACAGAATGAAACAAGATGGCCCCCGTACCCACGAACAAGACATGTAGTGGAAGGGGGTAGATGACAGGTAGACAAAGGAGTTTTCACATTATGCCAAAAAAAAAAAAAAAAACTCTAAAACACGTGCAAGGCTGACGCTTGGGGGCGCTACTACAACATGTAAACAGTAAATCGCTAAGAATGAAGCTGCGAAACATAATTAATATTATTTAACGTTAAGGGTTAATATGTTTTGTTAGGTTTCTTATTCTAAAAGGTTCTTTTGTCTCTCGGGAAGCTGCACTGAAATGTGGCGTGTTCCCTTCTCATTTTGTTTGTCATTTATTTTTATTGCTACTTGGCGCCTTGCCACTGTCTCTTAGACTTTTTAGAATTTGGTCCCTGATCTTATTGTCGCCGCGTCTTATTGCCATTTTGAGGTTGTAGTCCCATATTTTTGCCGTCTTCGCATTTTCCGCACGTTGAATCAGACGAGCCGTTGCATCGTCTTTTTGCTTTGGAGGAGGTTGTATGTTTGGAGGTTGTACGCACAATTACCACAATCGCATAAGTTAATCCCTGCGCTTCGTGGATGGTTAGGGTTTGGGATTCCGGTTCATTCCCATAGCCTTGGCTGATAAGCTGTGCTTTCTCAGCTTGGGTGTGATCGAGGTAAAGGGTGCCGTTCGACTTTGGAATCTCCGAGCCCGTATACCTTTTCAGCGCTAGGGATTTGATGATAGTCTTGGCCGAGTATATGCCGCTGTTCTGCGGTTGTGACGCAAATTACGAATGGAAAAACGGCGCCAGACAGTCGGACACGTGGAAGTTTGGTGATTTTCCACTGATTTAGTAAAGGAAAATCTGTACCTTTGGGCGGCTGTAGCTTCTTTGGGGATCGTCCGATTTTTGTGATTGAAACGCCGGCAGGGCCGGCGTCTTTTTCTCCACAAGATGGTACGTATGTCTTTTTCTCCACAAGTAAAGTTGGGGTACCTGGTTCGTTCCGGTGTTACTCAAGCGGGAGTTTGATGTCCTGGATCTCTATGGTCTTGCAGGAGAACTTGTCACAAACGATAATCCTGGTGAGTCGGACACCGAACCGTCACTGAATATAACCGGAATTATTTTTGAGCACTTTTACTATTTTTAGCGAATTTTTAACGCGTAGCTGCGTGGTGGCAGAAATGTTTTTTTTAATAATAAAAGTCAGCCTGCAGACTCGTGTCCGCACTTTTTTGATTGTGGTGGTATTTTTATTATTTGTTTTCCATTATCCAGAATAGAATTATCATTAATTCAGGCAAATTACACCCATTTACAACAATACATATTAAAATTACTAGGTACCTATTAAATTACAAATTCTTATAATAAAATAAAATTAAAATAAAATTGTATTAATTTAAAAGTGAAAATTAATCAAATTAAAAAAATATTATTATTATTAATTTTTAAGAGAATTATTAAAAATTCTAACAAAATTATATCATCAAATACCAAAAAAATATAATTTACACTTATAATAAAATTTCATTAAGTAAATTTAAAATGTCAAAATTAATTAAATTAAAATAAAAATTAAAACCGAATAAACGAAAATTTTAAATTTAAACAAAACAGCAATAAAATCAGTAAATAACATTAAAATAAAACAGACACCCGAAACATGAATAACAAAAGCTGTCAGTACTGCCTGTCCGGCTATGGCTTGGAGGCATGCCTATTTGAACAATGCCAGATGTATGGACAGTCGAGCCTACCAGCAATCATCGCAAGGACAGTGTTGGTACTGTCCCGTACCCTGTGTACCAGCGATGCGGCGCGTTTGCGCATAGTTGCGTGAAAGCAGTCGGTGTTCGCCTGCGCAAAAGATAGGAGCTCCTTCACTTCTGTTCTGTCTTCCTCACTGACCACAAAACCACACGTGCCGCTGTAAGCTGCCATGTACGACCCCGACATGCTGCCCGCTAGGAATATGGCACTGTCGTTGTCGTAAACCGCAGCCTCCGCCTCGCTTAACAGAACCTGTAGAAGCCCAATTGTTTTCCGACGGTGCGCCTGGATGGTTTTTTCACAGGTGTCCGTATTAACTTTATAGTTAGCCTTGGTTATTGCTACAAATTGTATGAATGCGTTAATCATGTGATCCGGTGGTCCGTGGGCTGGTATGAACTTCGGAGTCTCTACCTGTCCCTTGTCTGCTCGTGTACGGAGGGAAAGAGGGGGTTCCTATTTTTGACGCGGGGTGGGTTTAAGGAAGTCTTCCACCGCCATCTCCGCTGACATTGTTCTTTTGAGGTTTTGGAGCTTTATTGATATTTTGTTCGGTATCGCCTGGAAGGCTTTGCCCAGGGTTGATAACATCGACGAGAAGTTATTACGGTTGCCGATGTTTTTAGAGCTCTGAGCTTCTTTTCTCACCGTTTGTACCCTTTGTTGGAGACGTTCTGACCCACTAACATTCGGATTTATAACGGGGTGGCCCCAGAGATCGGTGGGGACTCGTGATACGTCATGGTCGGGGGGTTTGGTCAAAAGGTAACTTAGGCTTTGGCCCCTGTCTTCGTACACCACTAGTTCGTGATATTTCGAGGCCAGAAGGACTCCCTTGTAGTCCTTTGTTTCCCCTGAGATATATTCCACAGTCATGGCGTCGACGCTGATCTTGTTTCAGGTGAGGCTCGGTTTTCTATACTCGTCAGCACCGCGCACATTTGCTCGAACTCGGTGATGTCATATCCCGCGCAGAACAGTGCGACGACTTTATTGACTTTCCGCACTAGTCTGCACTTGTTATTTTCTACTCTCACCGTGGGTAGTTGGTCGAACACTTTGCATCGCATGGTGATCTTGCGTGTGCTACCGTTTATAAGAGCGCCGAGACCAGGAGAGATGGTAACCCTATTTTTTACCAGGGCGCAGCAGTAGGCTATTCCAAGACACTCTGTGTTGTTGTCCATGAACAGCGCTACCCCCCTGAGCCTTATACCAGGCCGATCCGGATGTGCCAGAGTTAGGATGTCCAGTTCCATGTCCTCCTTCTGCATGAGCAAAGGTTTGTTAGTTTTTTGGGTAAGGTTTGGGCTTGTTTGCTGTGTTGTTGAGTTGTGTTGTGTGTTAGTTTGTGATGTTGTTGGAGTTGAAATGCTCAGGGTGCTGTTGCGGCGTAAAGCTACTTCGGCAACATATCCCATAAAATCCAGTAGTTGGTGTCTGGATTTTTTGCATTCCAGCACTGTGTGAAGAGTGTCTGCGTTAGTGGTGTGTCCAACGATTGTGTGAAGTTGTGGCGTTTGTTTTGGAAGTCGGGACATTCGAGCAGTAAGTGCCATACCGATTCTCTTACGGAGGCACCACACTCGCAGCCGGGGCTGGATCTGAGGTTCAACCTATGAAGGTACTCCCCATAACCGCCGTGGCCTGTCAGGATTTGTGTCTGAAAGTGGTTCGGTTTTGCCTTTCTCGTTATCCGATATGCCTTATCTACAGAGAGAGTGGGACCTCTGCGTAGTCGGGGTGTCTATGCAGGATGATGAATGACAGGGGCTCTGTGTAGATTGGCTAATTTTATTAACATCAGAATCATTATTGTGAAGAACTGAAGATTCAACAATAAGTTGACTATTTACTAAAGAATCATACCGGTCCGCATTGTAATTGCAGAGTTCCACTAACTCTTTGGCAGATTTGATGTGCTCATCAATTTGTTTCTGCGCAAGAGAGTACTTCTTTTGCACAAGTTCAAGTGACTCATGCAGCTGAATGATTTTCAATTGCAATTTGTTAGTGTCCCGGTCATACATTTTCCTGCTTTCAGTTAATTTACTACTATAAATTTCCAATGAATCCAAGAGGCTAATTCGTTCTTTTCTTAATGCAATGTTTTTTGAAAAACAATTATTTTTCCTAATTAGTTTTCCTGTTTTTTTAATTAATTTACTTATTTTAATATATTTCTTCAGTTTATTAGCACCTAAAACTGCATCACTGCATGTGGTTCTCGACTGTTCTGCCGACTGTACAGCAGGTGAAGAAATCATGAGCTCCTCAAAAAGACTCTGTGTATGGTCCACTTCTTGCAGTTGCTGCTGCTCCTTGAAGTATAATATTTGCCTGTTAGCATCGTTCAGCTCCCGTTCCAAATCAGTGATGCGGTTTAGGGCCCTCTCGTAGGTGCTGCACTGTTCATCGAAGCTGCTAACGGTGTTCTTGAGCTGGTCCCTTTGGTGTATTACTTCCATATGCTCGTGTTGTTTTTGAGGCTGCTATTTTTGCCAGCTCGTCTGCTCTCTCATTTCCCGGTGTCTACGTGAGCTCTTAACCAGAACAGGGGTTTCTTTCCATGAACTAGTTTCTAGCTGCTTTTTCTAGCTGAGCCGACGAGGGGTGAGAGGAACGTATCGTCTCATTTGGACTGGAACATTATTGTTGGATTAGGAAAGAAAACTAATACTTGCGTATTTTAATTCATAACGTTTCACAACCACAAAATATAAGCTTACTTCATGATGAAAAAAATGTATTTAGCTACATATATTTCTTTTTCACAATGGTTTGGGACTTCCGCCAAGTGACGCCTAATTCAATCAAATATGATTATTTCAAAATTATTTTCAGCAAACGAACGAACAAATATTACTGTGTCTATCTCTGTTTGACATAGATTATATTCACGGTACGAATTTAGAGTTTTCTGTAAAAATCAAGTATTCGCTAAAATTCTGTGCCAAAAACTCAATATTTGTGTCAAAAGCTTTCAATAAACTCGACTATCATTTTTATGAGTCTGACAGTCACTAGTACAATATTGGTCGTTTCGGAGCTCATTTCACTTCGCAAGTGACTAGGTGATGCTTACAAAATGCAAAATCAATGTCATTTTGAACCTTATGCGAATGAAATGCGAGTTGTTGTTTGAATTTTACAGAATCGACGTACATACTGCCAAGTTGTCTTACGTCCAAATTGCACTTTTTGTTTGGGAGCATTGGATGTTTTTGTCGGTTGTTAGATGATACACACATTATCTGTAATGAAATAAGTAAACCATAATAAATAATAATAGATAAATTAGAATGCATTTACAATGCCTAACAAATCAACCACTTACCACATATCCTAATAGACGGGCTTCTGTAATAGATGTTAAATATGTAACATACCTATTCACTTCTCAATAGGTATATTGAGAAGTGAATATACCTATTCTATTAAAAGAATTATCTTAATACCTAACCTATTCCCTAAATTATCAAAGTTATTTTTTGAGAAATTGTTAGAGTAATTAGTATAGTGGCCTCGATAATATTTCGTTACAATGTTGTCACTCGCAACTCGCAACCTGGTGCCACTGCATAATTTTGGCGAGTTTAAACTATGCAGATACTGGGGCGCCAACTCTCAATTTTAATATGTGAGCTGGCAGACCGGGCTTCAATGTGTTATTCTATTCAACGTGGGTTGCTCTTGCCTGTATTAAAAGAGATTCTTATCTCAGGGAGTGGCCTTAGATTCAGGTAAAGATTAAGAGATTGACTTTTTGAAAATTATAGCACAGAGAAAACGTTAAGTTTCCAAAGAAAGAGATAACAATGATTCACAAATAAAAATGTAATGTCATGTACTGGTAAGTGAAAGTGACCGTAGTTCTACGACACTAAATCACGAAACACAAAAAATACACAAATAACTCACTGTTGGTATACATTACACTTAATTTTATACGTAAATGTTACGTGATTCAATGGAATATGCCACAATTTTAAGGTAATAATAAAATTATTCCTGAAATAAGGGAGCAAAATTTGACAACTATTGCCATTGGTGCTGCCGGAACAGGCAAAGTTGTATTTTTACATTCTCTTAATTTGACTCCAGAAACTCTTAGGTAATATTTCAAAGAGAAATTCCTCCGCGCTTTATTACTTCTAGTACTTTGTTTTACTGGAACTTTATCTACTAAAGCCACCATAAATAATTTTCTCTGGTCCCATGTCATATTCCAAAAATTTTCGAACATATGCTTTCTTTTGTCATCATCTATATCCCCAACACTTGTGTTTTAGATGTTTTGCAACGTTCCGACAAATATTTTGATTTAAAAACTCGTTTTTGTCGTTTCTTTAAGCCTACTTTAACACCTTTGGAAGTTGGGACTGGAACTATAGCACAATGTGCCTGATGGTTGTAACCTGGGCTTGAAGCAGGAAGACGTTGCCTAGAGTAAGTGACCGTTTAACGGTAAGAACTGCTGTTATTTGGGGTAGCGTGAGGAGTTGAATATTATGGAGACGGGGCAGGAGTCTGGACTTGCTCAGCCGTGTCCGCAAAAGTCCTAACCCGGGCAAGTCTTGCGGATGCCTTAAAATACGTGACATTTTCCTGCGACATCACTAGTTTATTTTTTTTGTCTTGCAAGTTTAGGCATGACGTGCCATTTTGTCTTGCAAGTTCGGGGCATGTCGAGTCAATTGCCTTATGAGTTTCAGAGTAGTAAAGACAAGAGGGTATATACAAGAGGGTATATACAAGAGGGTATATACTATATCTTTGTTGCAATGCAAGTATGTCTTTCATGAGACTGTGGGCTTATGAAGCAACGGGCTTGAGATCGGCATTGAGATAGTACATTCCCGAACCGTCAATATTTGTTTCATTGTATGGTGGAAAGCACGTAAGTCTCTACTGGAAGGGATGTGTAAAAGCAGTATACATGTGGGGGAAGTTTCTGACCGGAGAATGTCACACCTACCTTTATTTCCAAAGAAATCTCTTGTTATCCCTTTAATGATGTTTTGTAGCCTCCTCGCCTCATTACGAACTCTAATCTAGACTCATCTATATCGAGGCGGCGCGCTGTACGACCGCCACTAATTCGCTCGTCACTCGATCAAATGGGGTTAGCGCCCGTCTGTGAAGAGGGCGCGCACGTTGGCGGGCGGCGAGGAGAAGCCGTCGATGAATTCAGCGACTGGGGTGCCCGCCGGCGTCTGCGTGTGGTTGGAGAAGGCTTTCAATTTTAATTTTAAAACAACCATAATAATATAACTACTATGGTACAATTTAAATTAAAAAAAAAACAACCTCATTAAAAGCTATAGCTATATCCACATAGTTTTTTAGAGATGTTGCTAATAAGGCCCTCCGTTTGGTTCATGATCGGGTCTATCTATGTCATCTTCTACAACTACAACGTATTGTGCACACAGCATGGTGTTCTCTTCTTCAGGATCGGGTGCTCTTGATTCCAAGTCCACAACTTCGATCTTGATCGGCAGGTGGAGTTGGGAGTGCTCGTGGTGGTGGTGAGACGGTTTTGTGGTGGTGGTGGCGTCCAATAAATGCAGTCATAGATAAAAATATCCTCATTGCAAGGTATGCAAAGGAATCTCAGTCCAAACGGTCAAGTAAGTAAATTGAGTCTTTCTAAAGATGAATCTATTGATGGTGGAGGAGACTGGAGAAGATTGATAGCTATTTACTTCATTTTCATTGCTTGTGGTGGGGCTTCACTAGGAGGGGACGTAAATAGTGATAAGATGTATTAATTTTGTTGCTGTTTACTTATTTCCAAAGTTAACTACATTGAAAGAGATATCAATGATTCAAAATTATTCCCCGAACTTGGCCACTAATTCGCTCGTCGCTCGATCAAATTATTTTATCCAAGCCTTTAACTCTAAATAGTTTTCTTCAGTACACCCAAAATTATGCTCAATATCAAACATCTATTCTTTTAGTAAAGTTTCATTGTCTATCGACGCCATAAGAATATCATAACACTTTGTGTATCTAGCCCAATAATCCAACAATATTTCAAATCGTAAGTCAAACAAACCTCGTGTTCGTTTTTCCTTAGCACATTTTTTCGTATTCGTAAATAATTTCTCAATTTTTGTTGAATTCTGAATCATGATAGCCACGTTCTGTTTCGTAAGTTTATCCGCCATTTTATAGGTTATCGGCGGAACAAGTGAATCACGTATCAAAGTCAGTAGTTGTAATTAACACTTGTACTTACAGTTTATCCGGCTCGAAGGACCAAATTATGAATGATTTAAACACGGACACTGTACTTACATTCTTTTATTTTTAACTTTTCACACCTTTTAGTTATTAGTACCACAATTTTTTTACAGGCTCGATTTTTGACATACGACACAGAGCGGGTTGCCAACAAGTTTTTTCCAAGCAGACCAAACGTTCGCACAGATTAAAAAAGAGCAATAAATTCAGTACATGAGTTTTTTATATTCTTTTAACTAAACATGGGGTAAGCGCCCGTCTGTGCAGAGGGCGCGCACGTTGGCGGGCGGTGAGAAGAAGTCGTTGATGAATTCAGCGACTGTGGTGCCCGCCGTCGGTCGTATGCGTATGGTTGGAGGAGGCTTTCATTTTTTTTTAAAACAACCATAATAATATAACTACAATTTAAATTTACAATAAACAACAAAACAACCTCATTAAAAGCTATAGCTATATCCACATAGTTTTTTTGAGATGTTGCTAATAAGGCCCTCCGTTTGGTCCATGATTGGGTCTATGTCATCTTCTACAACTACAACCTATTGTGCACACAGCATGGTGTTCTCTTCTTCAGGATTGGGCGCTCTTGATTCCAAGTCGTTTCTATTTTCAAGTCCACAACTTCGATCTTGATCGGCAGGTGGAGATGGGAGTGCTCGTGGTGGTGATGAAGGTTGCGGAGGTGGCGTCGGCATCTGTGCGGGCGCAGGTTGTGACTGCTGACTTGTGGAAGGTGCCAGCAGCACGTTCAAAATTTCAACTGAGTTGCCCGAATTTTGTGGTATTAACTGAAAAAAAAACACATTTGTCTTGTTGTTGTTGTCACGTTCAAGATATTTCAAACACAAGGTAGGAGAGTTGTTTAGCCGAGGTCATCAATATTATTAATAAATAAAAAAAATCATTACGTTGATTCCCTGTTCCTCGACCACACTCATCACCCTCCACAGCTAATGCTCCCAAGAGGGCCAGAACTCTCTCCTCAAACATTGTGAGGGTTAATCTGGAGTTCGGGCCCCGTACCGCCTGCATGTTGCCTGATGGTTAAAGCTTTTTTTTAGTTAAAGATTTCCAATCAGCCCAAACCTAGAATAGAAAAAAAAAATTCAACATACTGTGACGTGTAGTTGGAAATACAAAAGGTTGTAACAACAAGTAAAAAAAATAAAGGGTATAATTGTACATGGCTACTTTCATAGAAAGGTGATTACACCTTTCTACACACCTTAAACACAAACGCTAGTGGACGATCAAGTGCGATTTTTTGATTCTATGACCTGAAACTAAATGAGGAAACGTAAGTAGGTAGGTATCTTTAGCTTATTCATACTCTTAGGCTCGTATTATAGAATCACACTCGAACTCAAATCTCGGCTTGAGTACAGTTAGAAAGGGATGGCGCTATATGCGATGAATAGCACCATCTCTTTTTTAAGAATATTGTAAATGACCATAAAACAGGCACACGTAATTGCTTAATTCTCGTACACTTCAACCAACGGCGACGACATGTTTGATCGAGAGCTGACACAGAACTGGGCAATTTGATACGCGATCATGACTATTGTGAAGATATTTGATACGTGATACGGATACGGTGATCGGATCGGGCAAATGAAACATATCTGGACCCGCCATTATCTAATGACCTGTCATTATGGATAATCGATTTAAATAAGTTAATAAAATTCACATAATCGGCATATTTACCTGTGAACGTGCTAATGTAATGGTTGGTAACTTTGTCCTAATCGTGGGCTGAGAAGGAACTGAATCGGATTTAGATTATCGCTTCTTTATTTCTTTGTTAATCAATGTGACCAAATGAAAATACCTTTTTTTAAATTTGTTCGACATCTTGATCAGATGTATCCAAGCAAAATATTCGTTTATTGTAGTTCTCATACTCTAAAAACGTAGATCGTTCTAATAAATTAGAAACACCTCGTTCACATAGCCATGCTTAAAACCAACTTACACTAAAATTACGTAAGTAACACTCAATGTTCCCTAGAATTGACCTGTCTGACTATAAAGTCATGCATGACATTAAAAAAAGTAGCAACACTGTAGTGTCGTCTGCGTCACGTTTCCACCATTATGTTGGTTTAAAAACCGACTTCAAAAAACCTGCCTCTAAAAAGCAAGAAATAATATACAAATCATTAGATACGCATTATCATTGTTATAATAAAACACGTCTATTAAAGTCGGGTGGGGCTGGAGTACCTACATCTTCCTTTTTTATTCTAAAAGGCCCACCCGACTTCAATTGACGTGTTTTATTATAACAATGATAATGCGTATCTAATGATTTGTATATTATTTCTTGCTTTTTAGAGGCAGGTTTTTTGAAGTCGGTTTTTTTGTTTTTTAAACAATTTTTTTATTTTTTTATTTTTAGTGTTAGTACCTTGTGTATTAGGTAGTGTAGGTATATTATTTAGGAAGAAAAATCGGCTCAGCCAAACGTGAGATAATCGCGGAGAAACATACATACATACAAACTGAATACCTCCTTTTTTTGAAGTCGGTTAAAAAGACTACACAATGGTATCCCTTCCCCAACAAAAAAAAACATCTAATTCGGTTCATAAATAACAAAATTGTCAAGTTAGTTGATTTAATATCATAGTATTTTCAGGATTACTTGTAAACTACTGAACCGATTTGAAAAAAAATTAAATGGGACCATCTCGCAAGAAAACTCAATCGAACAAAAAAAGAATTATCTAAATCGGTCCATAAATGTCGAAGATACGCGCGAACAACGATAAAAAAAAAAAAAAAAAAAAAAAAAAAAAAAAAACATACAATCGAATTGAGAACCTCCTCCTTTTGATGAAGTCGGTTAAAAATGGACAATACTACCACAGTTTAACAATCCATACAGTTGTTAAACGCCTTTGATGTTGGACGACGCCGCCGCCCGTGTAGATTACTTACGCGATCAGCCGCAAATGTGCAAGGGTTGTCAAAATAGAAAATAAATGTGAATAATAAGTAATGTGACACCTTAAACTTTTACATAAATGTATTAAAATATTAGTACCGCTACTCATCAAGAGATGGCGCTGTAGTCTTGTGAATCGCGGTTGCGTTTGCTGCTGCAAATTGTATAGATACTATGACTTATGACTATGACTATGACTATGAAGGTTATGTTCTTCAAACCTTTCAGATTCCCAACTGAGCTTCTCTATTCTAGCACTGACCTCCTAACTGTAAGGAAACTATATATATTAAATATAATACTTAAGAAGCACAAGACTTTGCCTTATGACCCTAGTTGCTATAATAAAAGAAGGAGTTACATGGTTGCTAAAACGGTTAATGTAAATACTAGCTTTGCTAAACATCAGTATCCCTGGCAATCAGCACATTTATATAATACTATAAATAAGCACTTAAATATATATCCACTCACATACCACGAATGCAAAAAAGTTGTCACCAACTGGCTTAAGACTATAAGCTACAATGATGTAGAAGACTTGTTACAAAGTCAAGCATAAAAACTATTATCACATAAAATACTACACTCACCTACACTCACTCTCAAAAGCATAACACACACACACAAACACACACACACACACACGCAAACACACACACACAAACACACAGATCAATACTATTTAGGGGCAGTCAATTTATATATAGGTAACCATTTATTTTGCATTTAGTAAAAGAAATGAGGATAATCTCAGAAATCATTGTTAATTTTATTTTTATGTTTAAGTAATCTAGTTTCTATTCTTGTTAACTTTAACTATAGGTAAATAATATGTAAAACTCTTAATTCTAAGGTACTAATTTTTATTTGTCAAAGGTATGAAGAGCGGAGCGGTCTAACACAAGTATTTCTTTACTTAAATGGTTGCTCCAATAACTGATATTGTTTATGTACCCACCAGTTATCACAATAAATTTATTTTATTTTATTTTATTTTTATTTTTTTTATGACTGAATTTTGTACTGTCGAGAAAAAGCACTGAGGCTGCAACCAAGCTATTGATTCTTCCTCAGTCATTTCTTGCGACAAATAGGTATATAGCATACGGCACCTAGATCTGCACCCACGCGAGTGAGTCATAACTGGGTCCGCTTTCAAACTAACTGTACTGCTCAAGTCTTACATAAGGAAATAAATAATTTGTAACGTACAAGCAACGTTATTATTCGGCGGAAACGCTGCGGCCCCAACCGGAAGTCACCACATATTACAACTGGCGCCCAACGTGGGGCAACGCTGACAACGTGGAGCAACGCTGACAACGTGGAGCAACGCTGACTCACAACCACAAGAATTTGTAGTGACGAAGTTTGGACGCCGAACAATGCAAACATGGCTATGACAAATGAGCAGTTCAAGGATCTCCTGAAAAACATGTCGATTTTGTTGTTCATCCTTGAAATATTGGGGTCATCTTATAACCCAAGTGCTCCTGATTTAAAACAAGCAGATGGTTCTATGCCTTATACAGGGTGTTTCTTTTAGGGTGTCAAGCCGCCACTGGCTGGTAGCAGGGTTCCATACCTATCGATTTAACCCCCATGTATGTTCTACGATTTTTTGTAGTTTTCGAGATATAATTTTTTTTCGTTATTTTTTATGATAACGTGACCACACGGCTTTAAATAATTACAACTTTTTTTTGGTTTGACTTTTCTTGGATATTTTTTCTTTATTATAATGCCTATTACTTGCAGTATTATGGGCAAAATAATCTTCTTCCTAACTTTGATACAAGTTGTAAAAATTTTAATCGATAATGAAAATTAGGGAATTATGCAGAACATTAATGAAAATTCAAACTTAAATAAATAAAAAAGAAAGGTATTCCATAGCTTCTAACTAATTTTAAAAACTGCCCAGCCTCATAAGCTTTTATAATAATAGAAAAAAAAATGTTCTTAACGGGGCATTATTCGCTGAAATTGATGGTTAAGTGTTGAGTATCGAAAAATGTGTAATTTTCATATTTTATAATTTTCTAGTTTTTTGGCTGACTTATGTTAATTCTGTTATTTATTATCTCTTTACGTTTGAACAGAGCTCATTTGTTAATAAAAACATACTTTGTGTACCTAAATACCTAATACTATCCTTAAAATTAAAGGAGCGAAAATAAAACTTTAATTACTATAAAAATCTATTTATTATTATAGCATTACAGTAAATGTTCGAAATGCTGCCCACCGACTGATATGCATATGCGGCACCGCCGCATAAAATTTCTTCGTAAATTTATAAAAGATTCTTGTTGCGCTCTTATGTGGTTTTGGGCTTCTGACAACTTCGTTCTTAACGTCTCGATATTTTCATATTCTGTGTGGTATACCAACTCTTTGTAAAAGCCCCATACAAAATAGTCCATTGGATTCAGGTCGGGCGATCTGGGTGGCCAAGTTATTGGACCACCGCGACCTATCCATCTTCCAGGGTAATTTTGATTCATTTCTTCTCGAACTGCTCTAGCGAAATGGCATGGGGCTCCGTCCATTTGGTAAAACATCTGTCGGAACCGTAATAAAATGTTTACATTTTCTAAAAGTGTCGGCAAATCTTCTCTAATGAAATTTAAATATCTCTCTCCATTTAACCTATCTGGTAATTCAAAGGGCCCAATCAATTGTCGGTCCAATATTCCAGCCCAGAGATTTATAGAGAATTGTCTCTGGAAACTGTGTCGTCGAATTTCATGAGGGTTTATTCTTGCATAGGAATGGTAATTATGGGTGTTAAAAACACCACTCCTGGTGAACTTTGACTCGTCCGTCCAAAGAATTTTATCAAAAAAATTGGGATCTTCAGCGTCCCTTCTCAACATTTCTTGACAGAAATCGATTCTTTTTTGGTAATCTGTAGGAAGTAGGTCTTGCACTTTTTTAATGTGATACGGATGGATCTTCTCGAACCGTAAAATTCTGTGTACGCTCACATGTGGGATTCCTGTGCGCCGACTGATTGCCCTGGTGCTAGTTGACGGATCGCGTGACACTTCCTCCAATACAATGTCGACTCGATCAGGATCCGCTCGAAGTGTTCTTGTTCGGTTTGTATGAGCCGGGTTACGTCCTTCCTCGTACGCTCGGTGTACTCGCAGTATTGCTCGATGGTCTGGGTATGTTTCAGGCTGTCGTCCTCCTCTGCGTTGTAGATGTTCACGAAACATCCTTGCGGCAAGTGAGGCGTTTCCACGGGCGTACCCGTAAAAATAATGCATTTGCGCATAATCTTGCGATGATAATTCGTAGTCTCGTGGCATGATTATCACTCACAACACAAGCAACAATCAAAGTCAATCCAGTTAACGCGCAGAGTCGTTTGTGCCAAGGTAACGAAAATCCAAATCAATAGGCAAAACAAAGTCCAATAAACGAGCGAAATTCACAGTTGTTTGTAAAATCGGATAATGGTCAAAAGAACGCAAGCGCACGGTAAGCAGACGATAAGTCGACTGAAGAACAATAGAAAAATAAAGGACACAACAACCAAGGAAAATATGGATGTCTCTCTCTAACGTACGGACCCATGAAATTCACAATCTCATTTCGCGTCGTTCCCTTAAAATGCGCTAGTTTTGTCTCTTTCTGACATTGACCCTTCGGCTACCTGCTTTGAGTCATTCATTATGCTCGAATTACGCGTACATAAATAATGTTTCGGCTTCCTTTATTTTAAAATACTAGCACAAACCAACTTGACTTTCGAACGATTGGAAGTTCTAAAATGACTGTTTTGTTTACAAATGAGCTCTGTTCAAATGTAAAGAGATAATAAATAACAGAATTAACATAAGTCAGCCAAAAAACTAGAAAATTATAAAATATGAAAATTACACATTTTTCGATACTCAACACTTAACCATCAATTTCAGCGAATAATGCCCCGTTAAGAACATTTTTTTTTCTATTATTATAAAAGCTTATGAGGCTGGGCAGTTTTTAAAATTAGTTAGAAGCTATGGAATACCTTTCTTTTTTATTTATTTAAGTTTGAATTTTCATTAATGTTCTGCATAATTCCCTAATTTTCATTATCGATTAAAATTTTTACATCTTGTATCAAAGTTAGGAAGAAGATTATTTTGCCCATAATACTGCAAGTAATAGGCATTATAATAAAGAAAAAATATCCAAGAAAAGTCAAACCAAAAAAAAGTTGTAATTATTTAAAGCCGTGTGGTCACGTTATCATAAAAAATAACGAAAAAAAATTATATCTCGAAAACTACAAAAAATCGTAGAACATACATGGGGGTTAAATCGATAGGTATGGAACCCTGCTACCAGCCAGTGGCGGCTTGACACCCTAAAAGAAACACCCTGTATTTTGAAAACGGATACAAGCAATTACGCTCTTGGAGCAGTTTTAGTCCAGGGGGAGAAGGAAGAAAGGAGAAAAGCAATTGTGGATAAACATAAGCGAAGCAGTCCTTTCTATAATGTTGGTGATCTTGTTCGTGTTACTACACATCCTATAAGCAAGGCTGGTCGAGGAATTAGTGCCAAGTTTGCCGGCATTCAGCTTTGTGTGTGAGACCAAAGCGCGGAAGAGGTCGTCCTAAGAAAACCAATTAACACCACTTGTCGTATATTGTCCTGTCTCCTCGCCGGGACGTCTATCGGAGCCAGAGGGGGAGGTTGTGACACCTTAAACTTTTACATAAATGTATTAAAATATTAGTACCGCTACTCATCAAGAGATGGCGCTGTAGTCTTGTGAATCGCGGTTGCGTTTGCTGCTGCAAATTGTATAGATACTATGACTAAATTTTGTACTGTCGAGAAAAAGCACTGAGGCTGCAACCAAGCTATTGATTCTTCCTCAGTCATTTCTTGCGACAAATAGGTATATAGCATACGGCACCTAGATCTGCACCCACGCGAGTGAGTCATAACTGGGTCCGCTTTCAAACTAACTGTACTGCTCAAGTCTTACGGAAATAAATAATTTGTAACGTACAAGCAACGTTATTATTCGGCGGAAACGCTGCGGCCCCAACCGGAAGTCACCACATATTACAGTAATTATTTATTTACAAGTACTTGAGATTTTTCTACTTTATAACATAAAGTAACATAGGCTTTTTTATGTGTCGGTATCATAAAAGTAAGATAAAAGCAACATTTTTTTGTAAAGCTGCGAATATAACAGAAGATTAAGAGAGTTTATGCGCTACACTAGCGCCGCCAATGGAAAAAAAAACATAGTGCTTAAATAAAGACGAAATTGTGAATTGTGTTCTTCTAGTGTACCTACTCCGAATAAGATTTGTGGTACTTTTTATCGACTAAACTATATTTTCTAGTCTGTCGTTTAGTTTAACAGAGTTTTATTGCTAAAAGTGGCTGAAAAATATTGTTTTAACGATAAAAAGTACAACAAAGCTTCTTCGGAGTATACTAGAAGAACACAATTCACAATTTCGTCTTTATTTAAAGGGCCATAATAGGAAAACATGGTTTGCGCGGGCCATATTTTTATATAGTAAACGTAAAGTTTACTATATAAAACAAAAAAAACATACGACAAGCTAAAGAGATTATCTAGTACCTACAAGTATTAAATTGCGTATAAACCTCATAGATGATTGTAAAAAAAATCAGAATATCATCAAAAGCGCTTGTCGCGGGCCATATTTTTGGCGTAAATAATAGCGGAAACGTATTGAATTCTACATCAAAATACACTTTAACGTACTGTGCAGTTGCTCCAATAACTTTTTTTAGGAAAGATGATTGTGCTAAAGATTATAATGAAAAAACAACGAAAAACATCGAAAAAGTGCAGAAGTGAGGTTATTTTCCATACTCTTTACACGTAAAGAAAAAGACAGAGACAAGTGATTTCGCGTAACGGAGCCTTAAGCACTACGATTTTTTTCCATTGGCGGCGCTAGTGTAGCGCAGTAATCCCCTTAAGTGGCACTTTACAAAAATAATTCGCTATAACATTTCAATGGAATGGAACCAATTATATCCTTAAAGATATTTTTTTTAATCCGTTTACAAATTACAGAATTCTGTGGTAACGGTAAGTAGGTAACAAACAATAAAAAATAATGCAATCCCTTTTCGTGATGTTGGTTATCCTAGTACAACCTAGTACCTACATACCCACCAAATTTTTTTTTTTTTTCACAAATCTACTTGAAGTTATTCTTTAGCTACAATTCAATTTTACTATAAAACTGCACACGACAGGTATTATTGAATTATACAAAAGAAGTAATAATTGGTTAAGAAGGTAAGTAATACGATATTACTTATAGGAATAAATAAACTTAACTCGCATCACGAGGAAATCTATGAAATCTTAAATCTCTGTTGTATGTCGCCGTCGAGGCACATCCGTACACGGAACAAGTGTGCACCATTATAATTATGTACTGTTAGAAATAAATTTTATTTAGTGTGTTTTGGCTGCATAACAGTGAATTCATTTGCACAACAAATGACTATATAAATGAGACAAATCTCATGGCATTGTTTCCGGTTCCGTTCTCTACTCTTGCCTTGCATTGCTGTGTCTGTACGTTGTCGATTTACAAGAATAAATTCTACTCAAGAGAAATCTCAATTTTTATTTACGAAGGACCCTAACCTGCTGAAAGTGAACAGGTTATGGGCCCAGGCACACTCTGCCAATTGAAGATCAGGGAAATTATACGGAGTAAGAATATTTGTGAAAAGTGTCGAATCATTTTACCGGCAACAAAATGGACGCCCGGTCTGCGAATGTTGAAAAGTTCGATAGAAATAATTTTCGTCAATGGAAATTCCAGATTAAGTGCGCATTGAAAGCAAAGGGCATCGATCTCTCAACACCTAAACCACTAGAAGAAAAAGAGGGATCTCAATGGTTGAAAAACGATGGAATGGCAATGTTCATTATAACCTCCAGCATGGACTTTAAGCAAATAACCTTGATAGAAAATTGTGAAACCGCAAACGAAATAATGAACAAGCTCGAATCAGTGTATGAGCAGAAAAATGAACTGAATAAAATGATTATTCATGAAAGATTTTACAACTACAAAATGTCTACAACTGATACAGTTGCCAACACATTTCCCAGATAGAAAATCTAGCTCAACAGCTGAAAGATAGTGGTGAAAATCTTAGTGACACCGCCATCATGACGAAAATACTTGGTACTTTGCCACCAAAGTATAGAACACTTCGCTAAGCCTGGATGTCTTTGGATCCCTCCAAACAGAACATTACTAATTTAACAGCCCGCCTGTTAGATGAAGAAGCAAGTATGACATGTGAAGATGAGCAAGAAACAGCTTTATTGGTAGCTAAGTTTAAAGGAAATAAGAATTCATCAAATCTAAATGAGCCATGTCATAGTGGAACAAGTCAGAACAAAAATCCGAAACATCGGTTTGAATGCTACAATTGTGGTAAACGTGGGCATTTTTCTAAAGAATGCCGCGCTCCGAAGAAATACACTAAAAGACAATAACAATAATTTGCTAGCATTTCATATCGAAGAAAAGATTATTTACAATGACAACACTTGGATTTTAGACAGCGGAGCATCAGCACACATAACCTACAAAAGGGAATTTTTTCAAGAACTATATGAATGCAGTCAAAAGTCATTGACACTTGGTAATGAACAATGTGTTGAAGTGTGTGTGTGGAATATAAAGAAATGTAAATGGTAATTGGTACACAAGTGTGCTAAATGATGTTTTATATGTACCACAATTGAAAAGAAATTTATTTTCCGAGGGTGTGATTATGCGTCAAGGTTACTCAGTTCTCAAGAAAGGAAATAGTGCATTAATTCTAAAAGAGAAATAAATTTTAATGAGTGCCCAAATAAGAACCAACAATCTTTATGAGTTGAATATCAGAACTATGGTCTCTACCAAGTGTAACTGTAAAAGTGTAACATTGTGCAAAATCAACATGAAGGTATAAAGAAATGGCATGACCGATTAGGACACCTAAACATAAATGAAATAAGAAAAATGTGTGAAAACAATTTAGTAGAAGGTTTAAACCTGAAAGAAGATGATGTGAAGAATTTTATTTGTGAAGCTTGTGCTTATGGGAAGCAGCAACGCTTTTCACTCCACAAATCGACAAGAAAAGAACTACAGCCAGGTGACTTAGTATACAGTGATGTCTGCGAACCCATGAGTCAACCTTCAGTACGAGGCATGAGATACTTTGTACTCTTCAAGGATGCTGCCACTAGTTACCGGCATGTATACATCATGAAAAATAAGAGTGATGGTTTAGAATGTTTTAAAATATATAATGCCATCATAAATAATAAGTATATGCATAACGTGAGAATTCTTCACACTGATAACGGACGTGAATATGTGAATAATGATTTCAAGAACTTCATGGAAAAAGAAGGAATAATTCATGAGTGTACAGCACCGTACACTCCTGAACAAAATGGCCGTGCAGAAAGAGAGCTTCGAACTATAGTTGAGAGTGCTCGGTCTATGTTATATGCTCGAGATGTGCCAATATACTTGTGGTCCGAAGCTGTGAACACGGCTGTGTTTCTATTGAATAGAATGTCATCAAGCCAATCTCCTAATAAAACACCTTTTGAACAATGGAATGGTGTTAAACCACAACTAAACCATGTACGAGTCATCGGCAGTGAAGGTTTTGTTCACATTCCTGATCAATTGAGAACAAAGCTTGATAAAAAGAGTGAGAAAATGATACTTGTGGGTTATGACAATAATAATTACAGAATGTATAATGTCAAAACAAAACAAATAAAAATATCAAGAAATGTGATATTTAATGAAGATAAAGCTCCAGAAATAAAGAAAAATACTGTGAAAATTTTTGTTGATCTAGAAAATGATATGGAAAATGAAAAACAAGAAAATATCAATGAAGAAAATACGCAATTCGATGATACTAGTGAAATACTACCTGATAGAACTCAGTCAACAGAAAAGTCGGGCGATGATAGTGATGATTTATCTTTTGAACCATGTCAAGATTTAAGAGAAATTGAGAAGAGCCTTAATCTAAGGCCTAGACTAAACAGAAATTTAGAAGTGAATTTTATAGAATTTTCAGTACCATCAACTTATGATGAAGCGATGAATGATCCTCAAAAGGATTTATGGTCTAAAGCAGTGAGTGAAGAACTTGATGCACATAGAGAAAATGAAACCTGGACACCTGTGAAGAGATCCAATCAAAGAACGATGACAACAAAGTGGGTGTTTGCTGTGAAAAGAGACGAAGACGGCCAGATCACACGATACAAGGCTCGTCTATGTGCCCGTGGGTTCACACGGCTTTGTGTTTCTTACTCAAACTCGGCGAGAAAAAATGTTTTGTATAGAGATTGACTATGCATTTTTGACGATTGAATAAACTAGCGACAGCCCTACGTGGGCTACGTGTTTAGGCTATTATCGCTCGCTCGAGGCGCGAGTTGGCCTACTTATTTGATTCTACTATGACCTGGCATTGGGAGAGATCGTGCTCGTCAAGGAGGATGGCCTGAAGGAACAATTAGAAACAATTAGACGGGCACTCAACAGAATCTGCCCCTTGCTTTTATCTGAAGATAGTTGAAAGCCGCCACGCCGTCGCCGCCCGCTCCACGTCTCGAAACACATTGGCCCAATAATGTACTCTATGATTGGCCCTCTGCCCGCCCTCTGCGAACGACGGGCTTTTTTCTCTCACATCACATAACATTTCCCTTTGCTGAATCTGCCATACAAAATGTATTAACCTTTCTCGATTGTTTAAATTAGTTAGGAGCACGGCAAGTGGGAGTTTGAGTGATAAAAATAAATAAATAAATATTTCGAGAGTTGTACTTCTTAAAGTGCTGCTTCTGTAGGTCAAAATATACATTACTTTATTTTTGTAAAGAGCTGGGTAGGTATGTATCAAACAATAATACCTACGTAGAACAGATACAAGATACAGATACAAACTCCCCATCCCATTTAATAGTAGCTAAGTATCCCTACCCTACTCATATTGCGTAGGCTAAAACACATCACATATCAGTGCCTGCTGTCCTGCTGATTAAATTTTTTCCTGATGCCTTTTGATGTTCCACACAAACAATGCCTAAATCAAAAGGACCAGAGGTGTATTTCAGGACCTTCATTTATATACCCCTTTTGGATCAAATTGTGAATGAACTCCAGAATCGTTTACCAGATGATGTCATGAATACATTTGACCTTCGCTTGCTCATGCCCTCAGTTATTGTGAATACTATCACTAAGTTTACAAACTCGACAGAAGCTAATAACAATCTTGATGTTTTAAAAAGTATCACAAGTGTATCACAATATGCGCGTACGTTGAATGACTATGCAGTGAGTATGAAGCCAGAGTATGCTATATGGAAAGGAAAAATGTCTGCGTTTAAATAGGGAAAAGGGAGAAATTCCTACTACTGTTTTGGACACATAAGGGGCTACTGATGAAGATAAGCGATACGTATAATGCTTAAATTATTAGCACAAAAACCAGCATTTGTCGGTTTTGCGTTTAGGAGAAGGTACGTGTAATATCTACTAGATAAATAGATAAAAAGTTTTATTTACTACGAAAACATCCTAAACGCAAACCGACAAATATGGTTTTTGTGCGACAAACTTCGACTTCATCATGGCATAGACAAAAGTCAGATTTCCAACTTTTTTGTTGGCGCAGCTGTAGACCGGCACGTTCATGTCTTTCCTACAAATTAAAATCCACTTTTTTAATCACACTTCATATTGGTGACATTTCAGATTTTACAATAAGTTCAAAATACCAGGAGCGCTGAGTTGTGTGGATGGCTCGCATATCGCCTTACTGAGACCCGACATCCACGAGGAACGTTATTTTAACAGAAAGGGTTATCATTCCCTGAATGTGATGATTGTAAATTACTTATTAAAACATTTGCACTTATCATAGTCAACACAGTTTGTCCAATCCTTCACTCACATTTTTTTTTTTGCAGATATGCGACGCAGATCTTAACATTATATGTGTTGATGCTAGCACCCTAGGATCGGCACATGACTCCACCGTCTGGCAGAGCCATCCACTCGTCGTCAGCCGTCATATGGCAAATGGGGAAAGTGGCTATTTATTGGGTGAGTTTTAAGTTACCTACATGTTTAGTACCTAAGTAAAAACGTGCCCGACTATAGCTGCGCCACAAAAAAAATTTTGGAAATCTGACTTTTTGACTATGCCATGATGAAGTCGATAGTTTGTCGGAGTTTGTCGCCAAAAAACCAGAGTATGTCGGTCTTCCGTTTAGGAAATACGTGTGGCGCAGCTGTAGAGACGTCTCTACAGCTGCGCCACACAGATGAGATCTCTAAAACGTAAGGTAGTAGCGAAAATCTGATAACTCGAGTGTGTAGCCGGTAGTTTGTCGGAGTTTGTCAAGTTTTCGAAGTAAACAAAACTTTATATCTATCTATCTAGGAGACATAACACGTAGGTTCTCCTAAAAGCAAAACCGACAAATTCTGGTTTTTGTGCGACAAATTCCGACAAACTACCTACCTAAAGAACTACTAAAATAAATAAAACAATTACATAAAAAAAATAACTTTAATCATTATTCACTACAGGAGATAGTGGTTATCCACTGCGGAGGTCAATGATGACCCCAATATTATATATACTTTATACCATGTGACTGTGCAATAAAGAAATTATGAAATTATTGAATACTGTGGAAGGCACTCCACAGCATTACTACTATGGTATACATGTGAGTGCCCGCAATTGCGTAGAGCGTTGTATTGGGGTCTTGAAGGCACGATTCAGGTGTGATACCTACACTTTTAAACATTGTTATGATAATTAAATTCCAAGCGAGATATTCATATATTTGTACTTTTTAGATGCTTGCTTGTGGCTCGTGCACTTCATTACAAGCCCGTGATGGCAGCCAAAATTGTTAACGCATGCTGTGTCCTTGCAACATTGCAAACGTGACCAATGCTGTCATACCACATTTGTCGCCCGAGGAAGTAGAAGCAGAGAATCTCCTCCAGCTAGAGGCAAGTTGTCTATTATAATCCAATCAAGTTAGACATTTCTTTGGTAGGCAAAATAATCGAGAATCGTTAGCAATAGAGTTACGTAATAAGTCTAAAGAACTTGTAAACTTTCTTTTCAGACTGTGGCTGAAGCCAACAGAATTTTACTTGATGATGGGGCAGGTAACCGACGAGTAAATCGCGACTTGCTGGCGGGCCGCTCTTTGCAGCAGGCGCTTGTTGACAGGCTATGTAGAGAAAAAGACTTATGTTCGTGCAAAAGAACATAATATTATAATTATGTATTTTATTTAAGTACAGGTGTTTCTTTTCAAACGGCATACATACATTTTGCCAATCTTTTTTTTATTCACTGTCCGATAAACTTCGATTACGACGGCGTCGCCTCAAATGGTTCTAAAACATAAATAAACATCCAAGACACAGAATGGCCACCTAATGATAAAAATATTTATATGAAAGAATTAAAAGTTTATTATAAACTAAAAGACTTACATTTTAAAGATGATATATTATCTTACTATAAAAATAGAATTGTGATACCTTATAACATGAGAAAAGAAATACTTACCATTTTGCATACTGCTCACACAGGTGTTGTAAAGTGTAAGAAAAGAGCTCGCAGATCCTTGTTTTGGCCAGGAATGTCTAAAGACATTGAAGATTTTGTTTTGTCGTGCAAAGATTGTGAAAAGTATAGACCCTCTTATGAGAGTCTATACTTTTCAACTCAAACTCTTATGAGTCATGAATCTCATGATGTACCAGATATTCCATTTTATAAAGTAGGTATGGATATTTGTCATTTTGCTAACAAAGATTATTTAGTAGTTGTTGACTATTACTCAAAGTGGATAGAATTAAAAACTTTAGCAGAAAAAAGCAAAAAATGTAATATTGAAGTTAAGAATGATATTTGCTGCACATGGTATACCTAAATATGTAGTTTGTGACAATAACCCACTTAATAGTTTTGAGTTTAAAAAGTTTGCTAAAGAAATTAATGTTCAGTTGTTATTTTCAAGTCCCCATCATCATCAATCTAATGGGTTAGCAGAAAAAGCAGTTGGTATTGTCAAAAATATGATGAAAAAATGTTTGACTAATAAGGAAAATTTAAATATGGCATTATTGCACTACAGAACCACTCCTTTGGTTGGTTTGGATTATTCTCCTTCTGAGCTTTTGATGTCTAGATTATTATGGCCTAACTTACCTTGTACTTACTCAGATCTAAAACCTAGACTGCCAGACAATGTCAAAGAAAAATTGCAAAATTTGAAACAGAAATCTAAATTTAATTATATTAAAACAGCTAAAACCAGATCATCTTACAATAAAGGTTAAAATGTTGTAATACAAAATGGAATTGACAAAGAGTGGCAGCCGGGGAAAATAATAAAGAAACGAAGTCCTAGATCTTATATTGTTCAAAATCATAAAGGTAATATTGTATGAAGAAATGAAAACATATTATATTAAAAAGTAAAAAGTTTATTTTTAGAAAAGATGTTGATTGTAATGTACCAAATAGTTGTGAGGATGACTTGGGTGTCGGGGGGAATAGTAGAATGGAGAATTCACAGATTTTTTTAAATGAAAATGTTAACAGGGATCTTCATATTACTCGTAGTGGTCGGACTGTGAAACCTCCATCCTATTTGGTTGATTATCAATGTTAAAGGGGGGGGAGGATGTGTCACAAGAAAGTAGTCAGAATTTTGACAAGTGACAAACACTTAGCGCCCTCTCGCGGCGACGTTGCAGGCAAGGAACCCCATTGGCATAGGTTTGCGTAAAGCCAAATACTTTCCATAATGTTCAAAAGTATTACTAATTAGTAATACTTATTCGAATATTGAATTTGTAGTTAATTCGATTGTTAAAATTAGTAGTAATCGCCATCACTAAGTAGTGGGTAGTAGGGCGCCTTAAATTATTAGTTAAGAAGGCGATTTTTATTGTATTTGACTTTTTACCTATTCCGTGACTTTACTCAAAATCAAATCAAATCAAAATCAAGCTGATGCGATGCTGACGACATGCCAGCGTTATGCTGACGTCGTTCTTTTCAAAATTAGTAGAATACCGTTTTTAGATCAATGGCGTTAGCAAATCAATGGCGTGTCTGCGACGTAGATATTTTTGGTAAAATTGCGGAATCGAGGCCCTGCTATGGAAATACGTCCATCAACACCAAAACCAGAAACAAGAGGTACTTACAGTAAGACTAATGAGCTGCTCAAGAAGCAAGCAAGCAACTTCAGAGCTCTACAAAGAACAATAAACAATGTTGACCTTGACACCGTAAACGATAAATGGGAGTTTGAAGACTTGCTTCGCTCGCTGCGGTCCCGGTGGTCAGCCATAGGATAGCCTTCACTGGAAAATTGACAGTGAAATCCAAGGTACTAATGAAGGTACGAGCAATCATTTTCCAGTCATGAACAAATATATAACAACATGAAGCGATCGATTAAAAAAGTGCTGACCAGATCAATAAGTAAAAGAAAACTAAAACAGATTAAGAGTCAATAATTATTATGGAGAAAGAACCAGATAATATACTATACCTAAATTGTATAATAAATATTCGATATTATTATTAGATGAAACTAGAATTAAATGTAAAGAAATATTGAAAAAAAAATTAAAAGACTGCATGTTATAATTTGTTATTCAAGTAATAAAGGTAATAAAAAAATAAACAAGCGATGTATATAGCATTTAAGTACATAGAATTATTAATATAGAAATAAGCGCTACGCCTACAAACTGTCATTGCAGTTTGGCGACAGAAAATTTTGTAATTAGCTTAAATGTATTATTTGGAAAAAAAATAAAAAAAAAAAAAAAACAAGCTATATTCGGTTTCTTACCGTGAAAAATCAACACCGCAGATGGAAGTACCTATGTTTAATGGAAACTACCACCAGTGGGTTTCCTTCAAGGATCTGTTCACCGAGACCCTCCACAAGAATCCATCAATATCGAACGCCCAGAAAATGCAGTTTCTCAAGAGTAAAGTGCAAGGTGAAGCAGAGAGGCTCTTACGTCATTTAATTTACCCATCAGCTCGGACAACTTTCATACTTGCTGGGAAATATTGAATCACCGCTACAACAACAAAAAGCTGATATTCACTTCTCACATCAATAGTGTCTTAAGTATCCCAAGTATGCAACAGTTATTATTATCACTCGTTCAAATCAAGCGCCTTCATGATCACGCCCTAGAAACCTTGAACGCCATTAAGAACCTTGGAGTGGACATCAGTACGTGGGATCCTCTAGTTTACACCTGCTAGCACAAAAATTAGATAATGAATTATTTAATAAACAAAAAAAAATCTTGTTCATGTTCCACACTCCAATCTGTAAGAAGGCCCCCCATTCTCAAGATGATCACCATCACCCCCATTGAGGTTCTAATCTTCATCATTCTGCACCTGACTAGGATAACCTCAGTGACTGCGGGGTACTATTCAGA
The DNA here is from genome assembly GCA_950108535.1 of Agriphila straminella. Taxonomy (NCBI): domain Eukaryota; kingdom Metazoa; phylum Arthropoda; class Insecta; order Lepidoptera; family Crambidae; genus Agriphila; species Agriphila straminella. The sequence continues at coordinate 2,125,099 of OX467324.1, read as the reverse complement.
CACGGTGCCGACACATAAGGGAAACGAGATTCGAGTGCTTCTCAACAGCACATGGATCTCTAACACATCCACCTCCTCCTCAATGTAACACCTTATTAACTCAGAGAGCCACTCCAGTCCCCATTGCGTTACATACATGGTGTAACAAGACCTTCAACGAAGCCGAGGTCTACGTATTCTGCCCATCATCAGGACCATTTCTGTTCAAAATTATTACTGGGAAACCATTTTGATTTTTGGTGTTAAAAAAGCATTGCATGCATTACCACGCAATGTGACGCGTACAACAGGCCGCGCCTGCGAGTGTATGCTACACAGCTGCGTGCGGCCGAGTTGAAAGGCAGCGTTTATGTGCGTGCTCATCAGATACATCGAGTGACGACGTTTTGAAGCCTTGTTTGTTACGAAATATACTTAAATTTTTGATAATGTTTCTTTAGTCAAAAAGTAGGAACTAACGAATAAAATAAGATTTCATAAAAATTTTGAAAAAAAAAAATTGACTTTGACCTTCAATAACTTCGTAACTATTGGTTTCTCAGGCATAGTCTAAAAGACAAAAATGATCCTGATGGTGGGCGGAATACGTGAACTTCGGCTTCGTTGAAGGTCTTGTTACACCCGTTATATGGAAGGTTGACATCTCTCAAGAGGATATCACTGGTTATATACAGGTTGTTGGTGTTTATTTGTAAAACACCAACAACCTCGCAGGAGTAGATTACCAACATCATAAAGAACAACAGAATCGCATATTGCAGAAAGGGCCATAGTCCATTCAAGTTTACTTTAGGGAATTAAGTTTTTTTTTTTAATTTTATCATAAACAAACATTGGTGGACTTGTATTAGGGGAATATATAAACGCACTTTAAAAATAATGCTACACCCATTAAAATGTTTAGCTATAAAATTAATTGAATGAACTTTAAAAATAATGTTTTGCACTATAAATATGCTTAGCTTTAAAATTAATTGAATCAACTTTAAAAATAATGGTTTCCACTATAAATATGCTTAGCTTTAAAAATAATTGAATAAACCATAAAAAATAATGATTTCCACTGTAAATATGCTTAGCTTTAATTTTTTTTATTTATTTTTTAGATATTTAAGATTTTTATTTTTGGACTAATGCCTTTTCTGCACTGAATATGGACTAATTCCCTTTCTGAAATATAATTAAATTAAAATATAGGACTAATGACTTTTCTGCAATAAAAGAACAAAATCTAGAGAATTCAAACCATATTTATTTTTAATATTAAATTAATGCTTTGCTTTAAAATTACTCTAGGTCAAGGTTTTCAATGTCCCCTTCTGAGGTGGATGGTCCAGCAATAACTTTTTGATAAAAAGGAATATGTTGCTCGGGTATATACTTCAATAACTTTTTTATATCATCAATCTTTTCTTTATTTATTAGTACCGAATCACCATCATACACTCTTCGGGTTGGAATCGTCGGAGGCGTTCCAGATTTTGCCAAACGGAACGTATGGGTTTCCAAACCATCTATAAACGGTTTTGCTGTAAGAACACCTTTTTGATCAAAATCACAACTAAATTGCATTGCATATAGAGATGGAGCAAGTGGTGGTTTTACGCCAGTTCAATTCAGAAAGCATATGTTCTTGGATGCGCACCATAGACCACACCCACACCCGGCTGATGGGAGTCAGGAGCAAGATCTTCTTTAACCCAGATGGGCCATTGCACAGCCCTCTCGCAATTGGAGAAAGTTGTCTGACTTGATATATACGGACGGATACAAAATTATAACCTTTGAGTCTCTCCATTGCAGATTTGTGTCCCCTGAAAATATTCCGAACTCTTCCGGGATTCATTTCGGCTGAGTTTGACGATCCTAATATCATAGTTGCACCAGAAGCCAATCTGCTATTGACACTGGGTGCAAATTGGACCGATGTAGCTTGTACCACTGACACTAACATTCCAATATTCCGCATATATAAGTTGCGAGGTCAAGTTTTAGTATTGACTAAAAAAGTGAGAGATCTTAGGGTCATATTAGACTCAAAATTGATATTTGCTGGCCATATAGATAAAATAGTTAAGCGAGCCTCAAAGGCACTTGGATTCGTCATTAGATCATGTTCTGATTTCAACAACATTAAACCCATTAAAGTGTTGATTTGCTCTTTCGTACGTAGTATCCTCGAATATGCCTCTGAAATATGGAACCCTTTGTTTAATGTATATATAGACACAATCAAGTTCCATTCAGAAAAAAAATCTCCGGTTTTTACAATTTAAATGCAAGCAGTTTCTTCCAAACTATGAAGCCAGATGCAAAAAGTATAATTTCCTACTGCTTAAAATGCGAAGAAATGTTGCTGATCTTGTTTATCTTAATAAAATACTTAATAACGCCATTTACTCCGCAGAATTATTGGGCGAAATATACATAAACACGACGCCTCGGCAGTTCCGTAAATATCGTCCCATATGCATACCAACATGTAACACTAAGTACAGAAAAAACTCGTTTTTTTGCAGAGCTGTTGCACAATTTAATAATTTCTCCTTGGATCATACCTCTATTGATGTTTTTAGTATAAAGCCTGCTACGATACGTCGCTTGATCGCAGCCTCATTTTTCGACAAAGAGTAAAGTATTATCTATTAACATTAAGTAATTTCTCTATAAGTACCTAGATTATAAGTTTTACATGTATTTCCCTACAACTTGTTATTTAATGCATAGTTTTTAATTACTCATAAGTGAAAACTTGTAAATGGCTCGTAGTAACCTATTTTGCAACTACTCATATCATATCTGAAGCTGTTAGTTTTCCTAATGAAATAAAATAAAATAAAATATTGGGAGGTTACTTCATTTCTCTCTCGATGCGATCAGGGGCTATCCTTAAGTCACCTATGTAAAGAAGTAAGGCTACGCACCTTCTTTGTATTAGTCGAATCTATGATTGTGCACTATGACATTGAATGTTATACTATGTCTCTGTACTCTCTTTGTATTGATATCTGTCTAGCTGTCATGGATATGTCTATAATATTTACTTACAAATAAAACTCGTAATAACTTTCTAATCAGTTCTTTACTCGTTAAAATGGTAGCAGAGAAACAATTTTCGGATTGAACTGAGGGTGTAGATTGGCATATTTCGTTTCGGTGGCAAAACCGAAAAACAGAGTTGCAACATTAAAAATTCCACGGAACGAGACCTGCAGTCAAGATGGATAGATCTATTGCAGACGTTTCGAAGATTCAACTCGGGGATTTAGATGCCAAGAAATTCAACATGTGGAAGTTTAGAGTTTTCATGGTACTCAAGGGGCTTCCTGGGGCAAAAGATGTGTTGGAAGGAGGAAAACCGAGGCCAACATTACTGCCTGGTGCGACAGCAGAAGCCAAGAAGCAGTACGAAATATAAGTTTGTGAGTACGACAAACTCGACAGCATAATTTCCGTCCTGTTAATCTCAAACCTACCAGATGACATACTCGAAAAAATTATGCGTTTTACTTACTCCAAGGACATGTGGGATTAGTACACAGACTTTACAGAGGCTGTACCGTAGATAGAAGGTACGCGATGTGCAAGGCTTTCTTTGTATTAGTCGAATCTATGATTGTGCACTGTGACATTGAATGTTATACTATGTCTCTGTACTCTCTTTGTATTGATATCTGTCTAGCTGTCATGGATATGTCTATAATATTTACTTACAAATAAAACTCGTAATATCTTTCTCAATCAGTTCTTTATTCGTTAAAAACCTAAAGATCTTGAAGGGGTGAGGGCAGCAGCTGTAACATCTTTTACTGATAAGGTACAGAAACATCGGCTCTTTAAAAGAGAAACTAGTGTGCTACCCGATTCCGCATCTACATTCAATATGAAAGAAGGTCTTCAGTGGCTGATGAGCATCCATCGGAAACGCAAGACTTATTTCAAGTCGAGGCTTGCGTCGTTTACAATATAAGTCCAAGCATCCGTCGTTATAAAAATAGCTTTCGCTTTAACTATTTGTTTTTAATAGATTATGAAACTTTATGTATACCTTGGGAAGCAAGCTTTCAGACAGAGTTTTCCGAGTCGGCAGGGTATATCCAGGATTTAACATCTCGACGAACTTTCAGAATACAAATTCGTCAACCATTCGAAGGGCATGATAACCTTTGGCAACCATTTTCACCAACTGTTCATCAAGCAGTTGTACTCGGCTTATCGGTAGTGTTTTTTTTGATACCACAAAATTAGCTATCGAAGGAGCTACCTCTACCTGATTAATTGACCTTGTATTTGGTAATGGTTGATTTCATAATAATAACTTATCACAACACAGAATAAGAACCTGGGTACGCCCGCCACTACTTACTTTGTGCCTAGGTACTATTTTTATACTGCTTCAATGCCAGTATGACGCTTCATTGATGCCCTAGCTATCACAGTCACTTCGCAGGGCAGGTCTACCTATGCAATTAATGATGAATTTGTAGGTTTTGATCGGAGTTTGGGTGGTTTGATCTTCGGGCTGTACGTGGGCTAGTAATTTCTACGTCTAGTATCTCGGCCATTTCTTCTGCCTTAAGATAAATATTTTTAAACACAGAAACAGCATCTCCTCATCGAGACTTTACCGGAATATGAAAGAAGTGCATAGAGCTAAATGGAAATTAGGTCGATAAATAAAAATATTTTTGTACGTATTTTATTTTGTTTTCTTGACTAGGCTAGGCCGCGAACTTTTCAAGCCACCCTCGTACCTATAAAATACAGCTGACGTGACGATCTTAAATTGACTGCTAATTTCTGTTTTGCACTTACAGACTTTCTTAAAATTGTGTCTTCTTTTTTAATATTATATATTAGTATGGAGTTACTAACAGATATTCAAACTGCTCAGTACCTACTCTGAGATAATTAGTAAACTCTGATTCCTCCACAAGACTCAGTATTTGCATATGTTATAATTTGTCACGTAAAAGTAGATACTTCTGAACTCATACTTTTCTTTTCTTTTTTTCATAGTAGCGGCGACTGCGGCAAGAGCAATATTTTTTTTTCTTAGAAACTGGTGCTATGACGTGAGCGTAGCAAGACACCCACCAGGAATAAATACATTACGTGTTTAGAACAATAACACATAGCCGGGCACTAAGATTATTTACTGTTTGTTCTATTTTAGGGGTAGATTCCCATGCTGTTACAAAATGTTTGTATGTTTCCGGTAAAGCTGAAAGTATTATCCAACCTTCGGGAAGCTAACAGCTAGGTTGAAAAGAAAGTGGTTAACCTAAATAAATATTGAAGGCCAATTACAAGCTTCCACATATAGCCAAATATTATTAATTACAAAAATGTTAGCCTACGTTATGTTAAGAATTTTAGGTAAGTGTTACATCCAGTATTTTAGACATTAGCATGTTATCATTAATCATTTATACTCTCATCAAGGCAGTTTAACTGATGTCAATAGTTTTCTAACATAACAATATGGTAGTTCATGTTTGTGCAGCTTTCATAAGCATATTGGAAGAATTCTTGTTACAAGTGTCAGTTTTGCTGAGAAGTTTGCTCTTGGTACAGTAAGCAGCACATGATGTTATACAAAACTGTCAAAAATCTGTTATTTATTTTGAACCTTAATAGCTTTGCATTTAAGTATAAAATTGATTGAATATCATTCCCCTGTCGTGGAAGCCCAGCGGGCCGGTCACTGTACATTATATTGAGTCTATAATACATATATTTTGACCTTTTTTCGTCTAGATGCATTTCTTGTTCACTAAGTTTTTTAGTCCATCTGAGACAATATAATTGCTTATTTTTACATAACAGGATAATTCCAATCCGATAGTGTGGGCATCTTATTCTAATATTATTATTAGGAACTAACTTAACTAACAACATACCTACAGAACAACTAATTTTGCAAGACTACTCAAAATTATACTAAACACAGAATATATACTAGAGTATATATTCCGTGTCGCGGTCGCGTCGCCGCGTCTCTTCGCGTTAGAACGCGAAGAGAAACGACACTTGAGCATGTGAGAGAGAGAGAGAGAGATATTTTTTTATTAACTCAAAGACCACACGTTACAATAATTAAATAAAGTTAAAAATTTCACAAAAAACAGGTCTTGGGGCTAACTAGGACCTACCTCAGCTTGTGTTGCCATGACACATAAAGCCCCGTATTCATGGTAAACATTTGTTTAGCAACAGTTGCTAAACATTGTTGGTGAGCGGCGAGAATGTTGCTAGCAACTATGTTTAAATCAATACAGGTTGTCCACACGCCAGTCTGCGTTAAAATGTTGCCCGAGGAGGTAGTGTTGTTGTGTTCTCTGTATCAGATGTATAGAATCTCTAATAAAAAAAGAGAAAAAGATGGTGGATTCGAAATTATCTTTTGCAAAGAGAAAATTTGATGAGTGACCTCAGAATGACAGATGGATCATTTTGTAACTTTACGAGAATGTCGAAAAGTGATTTCGAACATCTTCTAGAAATGATTGGTCCATCAATAGCCAAAAGGGAAACAAATATTCGTCAGCCAGTTTCACCTCAAACGAGGCTGGCTATTACATTACGGTATCTTGCAACTGGAGATTCATACAGTTCTCTTTAATACACATTCAGAGTATCAAAACAATTGATTAGCAAAATTATACCAGATGTATGTCAAGAACTAATTAACTCACTAGCAGGATATGTCAAGGTACAAGAACACTATTTGTGTAATCAAGTATTTTATTAATTAAAAAACACAAAAAAAACAGTGTATGCTATTGCGTTGATTCATCACTGAGATAGTTAACTAAGTTTAGTATAGCCGAATCTTCTGTTTCGTCTCGTAATGCATCTAGTCTATTTGTTTCGTGTCTCTCAATTTCCCTTATTTCAGTTTCCTGAACATTATTTGGTGTTGATGATGGATGAGAAGATGCCGTTTGATATCCATATGTATTATATCGTCCCATTTTTAATTCATACAGTATATTATTAATATGGTACTTTGCCTGTGTCACGGCTTGGTCATCTTTAACACTTCTTAATTCAGCAGCAATATATTCACCATATATATCAAATGGATCCTTCTTCTCCCTTTCATCCATCTTTTTTTTAGCACTTTTCAAAACCTCTAATATTTCATTTGATTCATCTGTCTTATTTCTTTTCCTCGAAGATGTAGATGTTGTAGCATTCGGCCTTGGTGATTGAGATGGCTCTGACTCCATACCACTTTCAAGTGCATTGTTTTCATCTACCTGTAAATTATTATCTTATTATATATTTATTTATTTTTTAGGTTCCAAGTTCGGAACAAGAATGGAAACAAATAAGTCGTGAATTCGAAATACGATGGAATTTTCCACATTGCATTGGGGCCATTGATGGGAAACACGTTATGATTGTGGCGCCAAATAATTCTGGAAGTGAATACTACAATTATAAAAATCAGTTCAGCATGGTACTTATGGCAATTGCAGATGGCAATTACAACTTTATTTACGCAAATTATGGAGCTAAGGGTCGGTCGTCCGACAGTGGAATATTTCAGGAAACACCGTTTTATAATGCATTGTTAGAAAACTCACTTAAACTGCCACGGCCTGAACCAATAACACAAGGCGGAACAGAAATGCCGTATGTAATTGTAGGTGACAGTGCTTTCGCGCTAACGGAGAACATCATGAAACCATATCCTGGCATTCATGAACGTGGGAACAAAAAGCGTATATTCAATTACAGACTATCAAGAGCTAGGAGGATTATAGAAAATGTTTTTGGCATTTTATGTGTGGTGTTCCGTGTATTCACTAAACCTATTCCGTTAAAACCAGCCAATTGTGAACTCGTGGTAATTGCTTGTGTATATTTACATAACTTCTTAAGACGTAACTCAGTTTCCAGATCCATATATACACCTCCACAAACTTTTGATTTTGAAGACTCTGAAGGTAACCTATTAGAAGGTTCTTGGCGAAGGGAACTAAGTTCGTTTCCTATGATTGATTTGCAAAGACGGGGCAGGCCTGCATCACAATCAGCTCTTTGTATTAGAGAACAGTTTGCCGATTACTTTATAACTCCAGAGGGAAGAGTTCCATGGCAAAATAATGTAGCGTAATTGTAATAATTTTACAGACAATAGTATAAAACAATTATATACAAAAACAACTTACTGTTTTATTCATAGTATCCGTTTCACCAGAAGTAGTTGCACCACATAACAAAAATTCCAATGGCTCGTAATAAATCCATTTACATTTTTCTATTGCGCCGCTGCCTGTAGTTTTTTTTGCCGACATCTTTTTTTTCTCTCTAGTAAATTGAGTACGCAGTACATGTATTTTAGTTTCTACGTCTTTTTTGGGTATATTTAGGACTTGAGAAATTTCTTCGAATGCATCGTTCTTTTTGTTTCTATCTTTGTATTGTTTTATAGAACAATCCCATAATAATGGTTTTGATTGAAATAATTCTATTAATTGCATTATTTTATCATTGCTCCACACTACTGCCATGTTTATAAACTGTTGCAAACTCGTCCACACACGTCAACAATTGTCGCTAAACTGATGTTTACGCTTGTCGGGCGAGAGCTTGTCAACATGATGCTGTCAACTCTGCAACACGCAGTGTTGCCAGCAACATGTTGACAGCAACTCCGCAACACGTTGATTCAACTTTGTTGCTCAACAAATGTTTCCCATGAATACGGGGCTTTAGTGTCACAGCAACGCTGGTATTCTAGCAGGACCTTTTATATGCGTGGCAATGCGCGGTATGTGACAAACAAAGGATTTTATATACATGCATACATATGTGACGTTTTGTCGTTGGGTAGTAATAAATTCATTTTATTGTTATGATTTCAAATGAAATTGAAAGGATAATAGTATCTTCGTTTAATAGCCTGGCAACACCGCAGCTTGGCTCCACCGTTTCCCGCCACATTTTCCCGCCATTTTGTAGTGGAATGGGGAGGTAAAGTAGTGGGGATAATCGGCGGGACGGTCAACGAAAGTCAGTTGCAGGCTCAGTCACTGTTCAACCGTCGAGAAAAGAAGTAGTTAGGGAAAACTGCTAACGTACTGTTGCTATAACCTAGTTAATAAGAGTCATGGTGTATTCCTGTGGAGAAAGTAAAAGTGGTTCACCGTTATTATTGTAGTTTCATTACAAATCAGCAGTGGGATAACCAAGGTATGTACGCTCACGAACTTCTTACTTATCTAACGTTTTAAACCGAGCTAAAATTACGAAATTAAGTTGGGTAGTTTCAAGTTTTAATAAACTGCATAATACACCATTGCCATGCCGTGCATATGTCGTAGGATAATTTGATACTTCGAATCTTCGCGAAAATCCTAGGGGTTTTGCGAAAACGCGGATAATTAGACATAGGCGAAAAATTATCAAATCTTACTGGACAAAGTCAGGATTTTTGCGAAAATACTCGTTACTATAGCAATATTGCGAAACGAAACGCTGGCTGTTATGAAATAAGAACGCTGATTGGTCGGTCAGCGCGTTCAATAAGAGATCGTCTCTGATTGGTTGACGTCTTAAATGTCAATCATTTGTTGCCGCACGTTATTTGTTTACGTTTGTGTCTGAGTTAAATTGCAGAAGTGTTTTGTTTTTTATCGTAAATAGTGTACCTACTTGGACTTAAATAAAGTGGTAAATAAAAGTGCTACACGGATGTACATAGTGTCATATATCATAAAAGTCTTAGTCAACCACTCAACAACAACAATGCTTTCGAGATTGGTTTAGCGGTGTTTTGTTTGTCATTGTGTTAAAAGTGGACTATAAAATTGGACTTGAACTAAGAAACGGTGTGAATAGGAGGTTTGGTTTTCATATAATTATGACAGATTCGACAGAGAATGATGTTCAACCTTCAGCAGAATCGGAGAATTTGGAGGTTATCTCCGATAAAGACAAATTTTACATAGAGTTAAGAAAGTTTTACGATAATAGAGTTGACGGTACAACTAAACCAGAATGGACTAAAGAACGCGTAAATGCTGTAATAAATTCAATTGAACAATTTAAAACTGCGAGTGTACTTAAGCAACCAAAAACACAACAACAGTATAGAAATGCAAAAAAATACGACGTGATGAGTGTAGGTGAAGAAAAACTTCTGATACTGAGAAGAAAGGATCTTAACTCTCCTGTTGTACAAGTACCTTCAACAGATATGTACTATGATATTCTTCTGCAGGCGCACATATCAACTGGGCATGGAGGACGCGACAAACTGATATATAACCTAAAGCAACAATATGTGATACCGGTACAGATTATGATATTGTTCCTCAACTTGTGTAAGATCTGTCTGAATAAAAAAAGTTGCCCAAAAACAGGAATTGTTGTACGCCCCATAATTTCTCAAGACTTTAACAAACGTGGACAGGTAGATTTAATTGATCTCCAGTCAACTCCTAGCCACAATTACAAATGGATTTTAAACTATCAAGGCCACCTCACTAAGTTCTGCTTTCTCAGACCTTTAACCAGTAAAAAAGCAACTGAAGTAGCCATGGCTCTTTTAAAAATATTCTTAGAAGTGGGTGCGCCAATGATTTTACAGAGTGATAATGGCAAGGAATTTACTGCCAGCATAATAAAAGAGCTAATCACATTGTGGCCTGCATGCAAGATAGTGAATGGACGTCCCCGACATCCTCAAAGTCAAGGTTTGTTTGCAAGTTTTGCACTATCCCGCTTACCGCTATGCATTTTTCTTTCACCCAAAGGTTGCCTGGTAGAGATTGCTACCTTAGCAATAAGGCCACCTATGTTGTACTGTCTTTTGTTGTTATCTGTTGTTTTGTATTTTTTTTTATGTGCAATAAAGTATTTTTCTCTTTTTTAGGTTCGGTCGAAAGGTGCAATCAGGATGTTGAGAACATGTTGCGTTCCTGGATGTCCGACAATAACTCAACTGAATGGTCACTGGGATGCTATTTCGTTCAGTTCCAGAAAAATTCTTCGCATCATCGCACAATAGGACGTTCACCATACAGAGCCTTGTTTGGTCACGATCCTGTAATTGGCCTGTCTTCAACTTATTTGCCTAGAGGTACATTGTCAAAATTAGAAAATGAAGAAGACTTACAACAGGTTTTAATTAATGAAAGTCCTCCTCGCACTGAAGATATTCAAGCAGGTTGTAGAAATGAATCCAAAGTTGAAAATGCAATCCTTTTCTATGAGCAGCTTTCTAACGAAACCACAAATCAGTATGTTTCCACTGATCAAAAAATGACTATCCGAACACAAACTTCAACACAATCTACCCCTCTTTCATCTATGACACAATATAAAAAAGAAGAAATGATTATCGATCTGAGTAATAAAGCGAACAAATTTGTAGTAGCCGCCGATTCTGCAAATAACATTACAATTTTAGAAGATGTAATAATTGTCCCAGCAAGTACAACAAAAACGATCTGTCTTGATAACAATATCGCTATAAATGACACAAATTCCCACACAAATGTACAACAACAACATTCCAATAATATTGTTGCTACTGAAGTTAAATGTTGTATTTGCCAAATTACCACATCCGATTCACTCAAATGTTCAAAATGCCAACAAGTGATTCACGGCGCATGTGGAGTGTCTGAAGTTAGAGAAGGTAGTAGTTCTTCTAATGTTAAATGTAACTTATGCTGGCAAGAAGATTCTATTAAGAAAGAAAGAACAAGTTCGCATGAAAATTTAAAAAGAGCAGCTGCGACTATGTGTACTACATCCAACAAAAAATTTAAAGAAATAGATGTAGGTGCTACAATTTTGGTTGATGTTCCGAAGTACGATCGTGCACCCTTAGATAACAAAAACATTACAGGACGAGTAATTGATAAGAACAATGGTTTGTTTCAAGTTGGTACCTCCGTTGGTATAATTAAAGATTGGCTACCAAGAAACGCACTTCAAATATCTCCAGGAGCTCAATTTACCGGCCCCGTTCCCGAGGTAGTATTACCTATTCGTGGTATTTCCTCACAACTATCACCTTTCGGCGGACAAGGGTTTAAGCAATGTCATTGCAAGAAATCAAGCAAACAATGTTCCTCAAATAAGTGTGCTTGTAAAAAGCACGGTTTGCTTTGTAATTCCAAATGTCATAAATCTTTGAATTGTTGTAACAAGTAAAGTCTTACTAATAATTTCATATTACTATTTACTAAACGCAGCTGTGCTTGCATTGCAACTCCAATGTTACAGGTCCATGCAACTCAGCGTAAGTTTCACATTAGTGACGTATTTAATTATCTTTTGTTCTGTGATTATTCGCTTTTCAAATTTTTTTCTAGTTATCTTTTAATTTCTTTGAATAAGTCTATTTTTTCCTATTTTTGCTAATTCAATAATAATTTGTTGTAGTTATTTTGTTCACTATAAGTGAACCAGAATGTGATAATAATTTTGCCTCAATATATCTTAAGTTTAGCTGTATAAGAGAAGAGAAGGCTGATGAATGAGTGATTTTATCTCAAGACTTTAATTCACAAGACTGATCAATTCCATTGTTGCACTATTAAACTAATTGTTTACCTAACCAGTTTCATCCAATTTATGGATTACACCCTAAAATTGGATCATTTTTTTTCACTACGACTGAGATCTCCTATTGTCTGTAGAAAACAACATACATGCTAAAATTTTCAATAAAAAGTTTATAAAAATCAATTTAGTGATTTTCCTTTCTCACCTATTCTAAACCTTCATAACTCTATGATACATACTTGAAGTTAATCATCGGCAAACTAGGAACCAATTAGAAGTCAGCCAGCAAAATTGTAGCCAATCAGTGTTGAGCACATCAAATCTTACTATAGTAACGAGTATTTTCGCAAAAATCCTGACTTTGTCCAGTAAGATTTGATAATTTTTCGCCTATGTCTAATTATCCGCGTTTTCGCAAAACCCCTAGGATTTTCGCGAAGATTCGGAGTATCAAATTATCCTACGACACATACACACCATTATTCACAAACATTGCACGTGGTCGAGGCAACACTTCGGCCGTGCATACATATACCATTATTCACATTCATTGCACGTGATCGAGGCTACTCTTCGGTCGTGCAATACACTGCACACAAAACTACACTCAGTCGTCAGTCACCATGATGAAATAGTGCATGATAATGGAATAGTAATTTTCATGATTGTATAAAGCGAGGTCATGAAATGAAAGTTTTGTTATCTTTACTGCCCAACTGTAACTTTCGTGATTTAAACTCTGGAAATGCATTACATAATGAATTATGGAAATAGGAACTGTGTATTTTCAGTATCTATGTTACTGAGTATTTTTTATCTCTGACAATGTGTTTCGCAGAGGTTATCAAGTTTATTTTTTTTTATATTTCATACCATTGTAGGTAATTGTCCTTAGTAGTCTACCTTTACACTGTACCCTGGGGATGTACGTATACGGAGAATAAAACGGATGTGATACTTACTGTAGAATTAGCACCAAGTTATTTTGACCTTTAAAAGGGTGTTAGTAGTACCATGACGCTATAGTCATAGCTTAAGGCTCCGTTACGCAAAAACATTTATCTGTATTTTACTTAACTTGTAAAGAGTATTGTTACCGACAAAGGAGGATTGCATCCAAATTTATCTTAAGTTTTGTACTCTTTTTGATGTCTTTATAAAAAAGAATAATTACATATTTCACTTGTCTTGTCACCGCACGAGCTGTCGTTTTATTTTCTTCCTAAAATAATTTTATATTCAGTAATATTGTTGGTCCTTCGAGCCAAAAATGATAACCAGGTCGAAGACAGGTCGTGTGGAGGCCACTGAAAATTCTGGCGACGCAGGTGTGCCCAAGGCAGGTGCTCTCGAACGGGTGCCAATCCCCGCTTTTCTCGAGGCATCTGCTGCACCCAATCCTGCCGACAATTTAAATCACCAGAATTTTCAGAAGCCAGGATGTGTTATACAGTCCACAGTTTCGAAAAGTTCTTCCAGATTTTCGCACTCGTCGGGTACGGTCCGTGCCCTACGAGCGGCTGCAGAAGCCAAATTTGCCCGCCAGCAGCTCGAGCGCAAGCTGCAGCAAGAGGACGAAAGGCGCAAGCGCGAGTTGCAGTTGGAAAACGAGCGCTGCCGACTCGAGGAGTTGGAGCTTGCAGCCGAGTTGGCGAGTTTGGATGCGGGTCACAGCCGCAATTCCGTAAGATCTGCGTCACGGACGGAAGCTTGGGTGGCCCAACAGGTACAATCGAATTTTGCAGTTAAATCAGTACCTGATGATCCACCTCGGGTGTACCATAGTGATAATCAGTTTGTTCCTGTGGAGCCGCCTCGCGCGCAGCATCGTAATAATCAGTTTGTATCTGACCCATCTCGCGTGCGGCATTGTGATAATCAGTTAGTATCTGACCCGCCTCGCGCGCATTGTGATAATCGTTGTGTAATTTACCCCAAGGGGAACCTTGACTTGACTGCCTTTAGCGGTGGATCGTTAGAATGGTTAATATTCAAAAAGAATTATAACTCAACAAAACATTTGTTTACTAATTTAGAAAATTTGAATCGTCTAAGTCGTGCTCTTCACGGGCGAGCGCGGGAGAGCGTTTCCATGTTGCTCCTGACATCTGAAACCCCAGATGAAGTCATGCAATTATTAGAGCAAACATTCGCTCGCTCGGAGGCCATCGTGACGCGAGCGGTAGCAGAGGTACGTATGTTACCTAAACTGTCGCTAGATTTGAAAGATATTAACAATTTTTGTTGTAAGATTAAAAACTGTATTTCTGTAGTCAAATTACTAAATCAACCCGAATACCTTTACTCCCCTGAGTTATTCAATAGTGTTTTAAATAAGTTAACGCCTCTTTTGCGTAGTAAGTGGCTTGACTTTGCATACACGAATTTTTCTTCAGAAACACCAAAGTTAATGCTGCTGTCTGAGTTTTTAAGTTTAGAAACGGACAAATACAATAAGTTTGGTATTTCTGATCAATCATTTTTACAAAATTCTTGTTTACGTCGTGACAATGTCAACACAGTGTCAACAAAACAATCTGTCAACATAAAAGCTGCAAAAGAGGATTGTGTTTATTGCAGTCAAACTCATAATGTGAAAGATTGCTCTGATTTTTTAAAACTTTCTCCTGAACAGAGGTGGTCGTGGCTGTATGAAAATAAATTATGCTACCGATGTATTAAGGGCGGTTCACACAGGTGGAAGACGTGTAAGGCTAAGCGGTGCGGTATTGATGGCTGCCTTCGTTTTCACCACCCGTCGCTGCACGGTTATCAGCCGTCACCGTCGAAAAACTTTGTGATTCCTGTTACTCAACCATCTCTGTCCGACACGCAAAATACAATAGAAACGTCGTACATTGCTAAGGCAACAATTTCAAATACTACTGATTTTATTACTACTGAAATTATACAAAAGGTTTATTTGAGAGTTATTCCGGTGATTGTAAGTGGTCCCAAAGCAAGCGTTATGACGTATGCTTTACTCGATGAAGGCTCCACTGCTACACTTATTGATTCTGAACTTGCAACTTCTATTGGAGCAGTGGGCCCTTCACGTTTATTGTGCCTTGAAGGTGTGAGTGGAATGTCAGCTAGTACTGAAGTTCAACTCGTCGATTTTAAAATAAAAGGCCGTTACGAAAATATTACTTATGAAATTCAAAATGCCAAAACTGTTAATTCTCTGTCACTTCTATCACAAACCATTCGTCTTCAAGAGCTAGAAAAATTTACACATTTGACAGATTTATCAAAAATATTATGTTCTGACAGTGCCACACCAAAAATACTACTAGGTGCTGAACATTGGCACTTGACTATTCCAAGAGAAACACGTATGGGTTCGAAGTCTCAACCCGTCGCTGCCCGCTGTCTTTTAGGTTGGTCTTTACACGGACAATCGAACAGTTGGACACGCCCACTAGAGTTTGTCAACCATGCGCTAGTTGACAATTTTGACAACGAGCAAACGGCTTTAGACATTATAATTAATGATTATTTCAAACTTGATAGTTTGGGAATTACCAAACACGAAACTAAAATTAACACTCAAGATAAACGTGCTTTAGAAATTTTAGATTGTACCTCAAAGCGTTTGCTGTCAGGCCGGTTTGAGGTAGGATTGTTGTGGCGCGAAAATATTATCAGCGTACCAGATAGCTATCAGCAAGCTCTATCACGTTTTCTTTCTTTGGAGAGACGCATGCAAAAGGATGATCAATTCGCATCCGGTTACAAAATGTTTATGCAGGGGATGCTCGACAAGGGTTACGCTGAAGAGTGCACCGATTCATACCATCTTAGAAAACAGCGTCCATCTACTCAAAACAATAAATTATATTGGTATTTGCCTCACTTTGGTGTCGTGTCACGTTGGCCCATTGGATGTTGCTATCGGGCGGCGCCGTGAGAAGAGGTATGGTGCTCTTTACACCTGCTTGACGTCGAGGGCGATACATCTCGAAATCGTTGCATCATTAACATCTGACTCCGCTATCTTATCTCTCAGACGCTTTATTGCTCGGCGTGGTTGTCCCATAAAAATTGTTAGTGACAACGGGACTTGTTTTGTTGGCGCTAATAAAGAATTGAAGGTCTTCTTTGGTGAAAAAGTTGAGGAATATGCGGCAAACAATAAGATAATTTGGGAATTTATTCCTCCCGCGTCTCCGTTCATGGGAGGCTGTTGGGAACGTCTTGTGCGCAGTGTTAAAACCGCACTTAGAGTTACCCTCAAGCAGAGAGCCCCATCGGAAGAAACCCTGCAGACGGTCTTTGCTGAAGCTGAGGCTCTAATAAACTGTCGCCCTCTGGTACATGTTCCTGTTGATCCGGAAGACCCAATTGCCCTTACTCCGTTCCACTTTTTGCTGGGCACTCCATCCACTCAACAAATGCCGTCGACTTTGAGTTTTTCGGATAGAGAGCTATTTGGGAGAGCGCACTGGAAAAAGGCAATTCGCCTCGCTGATCATTTTTGGGCCCGCTGGGTGAAAGAATATCTTCCCACTTTAGTACCTAGACGTCAAACGAACATGGCACAAGTTCATCAGCAGTTACAAATAGATGATATCGTCCTAATTGTCGACGAAAATTTGCCACGTGGCCTGTGGCCCATTGGGAAAGTCACATCTATTCATCCAGGCAAGGACGGGACGGTGCGAGTTGTTGAAATTAAGACAAAGGCGGGCACATTTAAGAGACCGACAAGAAAAGTTATTAGGTTACCCATCGCAATTCATTCCTAGATTCATTGTTCATTTCCAATTTATTTCATCTACCTATTCATTCTCCTTTGTCGGTACTGATTACAGTGTTGCCACACGGGGGGCGCTGTGTTACCGACAAAGGAGGATTGCATCCAAATTTATCTTAAGTTTTGTACTCTTTTTGATGTCTTTATAAAAAAGAATAATTACATATTTCACTTGTCTTGTCACCGCACGAGCTGTCGTTTTATTTTCTTCCTAAAATAATTTTATATTCAGTAATAAGTATGGAAAATAACCTCACTTCTGTACTTTTTCGACGACTTTCGGTGTTTTTTTTCATCATTATCTTTATCACAATTATCTTTCTCGAATGAAAGTTATTGGAGCTATTACTTCACAGTACGTTAAAGTATATTTTTCATGTAGGATTCAATACGTTTCCGCTATTGCTTACGCCAAAAATATGAACTACGCAAACGCTTCTGATGATATTCTTATTTTTCTTACAATCATCTGCGAGGTTTATACGCAATTTAATACTTGTAGCTACTAGAGAATCTCTTTAGCTTGTTGTATGTTTTTTTTTTGTGACTACAACTTTACGTTTTCTATATATGACCCTCGCAAACCATGTTTTCCTACAATGGACCCTTAAGGAGTTTTATTTTAGTTCAAGAAGTTAATTCTTATTCTATTAAGAGGCCGTTCACAAAAATTGCCGATTTCACTAATTAACGTGATTTTACAGAAGTGATCTCAGTTAAAAAAAACTGTACCTACCTACAAGTAGCTCATCTTTCATGAATAAAATAAAACGAAAGATATTTTCATTATCTGGTGTACGAGCTACGTTTTTAATTTTTTTTACATGGTTTCGACGCGCGGTATGTTTACTAGTAAAAGATTATAATTTTGATTTAATTTTTATTTGTTCCTAAATGAATGATGTAAGTTTACTTTGAAGTACATGATATTTTGTCCTAATTTCTTAGTTTGAAGAAATATACTTCGGTTTAGAAAGCTAGACGTGCCTTCGGTTTAGAAAGCTAGACGTGCCTACGGTTTAAAAGGCTAGACGTGCCTTCGGTTGAAAAGGCTAGACGCGCCTTCGGTTTAAAAGGCTAGACGCGCCTACAGTTTACAAGGCTAAACGCGTCTTTGGTTTACAAGGTTTAACTTTTGGTTTTCTATAATACATATGGATGGGTCCAGTGAAAATTTCAATGAAATTAAAATTAAATTTACTTATATGGAATTTATGAATTAAAAAAAAATTAACCTTATTCTTAATATTTCACCCAACCCTAAGCAATTTACACTAGATATTTATATGAACAAAAACTTCCGAGGCTAGATGCACATTCAGTTTGTAAGGCTAGGACAAGCTTAAACGCGCCTTCGATTTAAAGCAAGGTACCTATAACTTTTGTTTGTTTTCATACTAGAATGATGAAGAGGTTTGAAAATTTATAAGAGTGAAGCTTTTTAGACGTTATGTGAATGATAGACGGATTTGACGGCAACTGTTTATTTATGGTACTTTACAATGAAATATAAAAAGGTATTATAAAAGAGGTTGGCATGATCGCCAACACGTTAGATGTGCCTTTATTTTATTTATTTATTTATATAGGTAAAATTAACAGTCTTTAACAATTAAAGTTAAAATTTTACAAGGTTAGATGAGCGTTTATTTTACAAGGTTAGATGCGCGTTTATTTTACAAGGTTAGATGCGCCTTTATTTTCTTTCTTTCTTTATTCTTTATTCTTTTTTTGGCAACAAACAGTCATTCAAACAAAAGCACTTATATCTATATTACTAGCTATAACAGACCTATAGTGCCGATAAGGATGAATTATTCGGACAAGTTATATATATAATACTTAACGAAAAACAAAACAGTAGTAAGTAACTAATTTACACTTCAGTAGTAGGTATACATTAGTCGTTTTGTGTATTAAGGTTCGCACATACTAATCGTTTAAATTTAGGTAAAGAGTTACTGAAAATATCCACTTCTGAATCAACCATGTCAAGATTACAGTAATCATCATTATATTTATTTATACTTCTGATTAGAAATCTATTACGTGTATATTTTTTTCCTGCTGTGGGTGGCACGAAGACATTAAGATACTTATCGTTTAGTGATTTGACTCGTGAGGGGCGCGTTAGAAATTTACTTTTAGTGATGAAACCTATCTTAGGTAATAAATCAGGGCAGTACATTTGATTATTTATGATTTTAAATAGGTTACAAAGATCAAATTGAGAACGACGGTTTATAAGGGTGGAGATACCATAATGAGCAGCTGATTCTTCATATGAGGAATTTAAGCGGTTTGTTTTGTAATTTAAGAATTTTACAAACTTTTGTTGGACCTGTTCTAGTCTATTAACATGCACATGATATGAGGGGCTCCAAATTGTGCACCCAAGGTTATTTTACAAGGTTAGATGCGCCTTTATTTTACAAGGTTAGATGCGCCTTTATTTTACAAGGTTAGATGCGCCTTTATTTTAAAAGGTTAGATGCGCCTTTATTTTACAAGGTTAGATGCGCCTTTATTTTACAAGGTTTTTTTTTTTTTTTAAGCTTATGGTTAAAGGGAAGGGGTCCCGATTGGGATGTTCAAAGAATTAGGGCCTTGTAAAAAGGACGGGCTGGATTGCTCCAGGTGATAAAGAAAAATGACACGACATCATCAGGCTCATCCCGTGGTGAGGCGTGTTGCCATCTGATGTCACGCCGGGGCGGGAGAAAAAAAAAAGGAGGTAGAAAAGGAGGGGAGATAGAAAGGATGGGAAAGGAAGGATAAGAAAAAAAAGGGAAAGGGTAAAAAAAAATATATAGAATAAAACACATAAGATAGAAATTGGGTTGCTGCTGGGGCCCCACGTCCCCTACGCTCAGTGCGCGTTAGGCCCGAGGTGGGCCAGTCCCCCCCCAGGGGCGGCGGAGTCTAGGTGCCCCTTTCCATTTAAATTTAAAGCCCCAATGGTAAGGAGCGACTATTGCGGCCGGGCCAGGGCTGTGATGTAGGGCAGGTAGGTGCTCAGGTGGCACGCGTAAATATGATGGCCCGGCGGCATGCCTGACCCGAGAGGCGGGGTGTAAGGCACGAGAATTTATTTGGACGGGGGTCCCAGCAACATCCCTAACATATACAGAAAATATTAATAAAACATAATATACTAATACACAAAACAAACGCACTATACTAATACACAAAAACCGTACCTATACAAAAATGGTAATCAACGACTGGCAATAAACATGATTAAAAGTGAATCGTTTGAACGTAAACCACGTAACAAAATCAAAGTGAGGCAACAGAATCAGACCTTAAACTAAGAGACATAAACGAATAAACACGTTAGATAAAATTGTACATAAAAGAAATTGGGTACAAAAAAAGTCCAACCAAATTTAGGTTTAAGTGCCGATCGCAGGCGGTCGCACCCGCGACCGAAACTGGTGCGGCCACCTGCGACCGGCATCTGCGTTAAAGTAAATATAAAAGGTAACTTAAAGTAGACTATAATATAAAGAACCGCATAACTATATTACAAATATAACAAGTGTAGTGTATCGTATTACATTAATAAATATAAGCGCCGTACTGGCTCGGTAGGTGGCGCTTTGTCCGCACTAGCTGTCCCGACGCCGTGCCAGTAGGAGTGCAGTGAATGTGATTTGTGGTTTTATTGGTATACCAAGGGACCTGTACAAGTGGCGACCCTGCCAGTGACTTAAACATTCAAGGTATGTGCCAATAAACAAATCTTAAAAAGAAATAAGAGGTAAATCGATACGCTTGATCCATTTTATGAGGTTATTTTTATTTGCAAAAATAATATAATTATTCAATATAACACCGGTCTTGTGATATCGATTGGTACCTATGAGTCTAGGAACAATAATTATTGTACACTAATAAGCATAATATACTTTTACAAACCATAAGTGAAAATGATTTTAAAAAAAGAACGGTCTACAACAACCTAACACTTTAATTTAATTCTTGCTAACTTTAATCATGAACTAATTTTAATCAGACACTAACTCTAATCAATAATCAATCTAATCAAATCTCTAATCAATCTATCAATTTTAATCAGACACTAACTCAATCAAACTACGACAATATTTAACACTGAATTAAATATGAGAGAGCACTATAACGCCACAAAGAAACGTTCGTCGCATCCAAACGCCGCGCGCAGAATGAGGCCGTGCCGCAGGTGACGCCGCCTTTTATACCGGGCTCGTGAGTGGGGGTAATTGCTAAGACGGCCGTTCCTGGCAGCTGAACGTCCTCGTCAGCTTGACTCTCGTCTGTCCTTGGCGTTTGGTTGGGGACCAGCACCACAGCCTCATCAGCATCAGGCGATGGTACCGGGTCTTCGCTAGGCCTTGGCATGTGGTCCTCGTCAGACCTTGGTGGGTGGCGGTCCTCACAGACTACGATGACGTGGTGGTCCTCGTCGTCTGGCTCTTCATCTAGAACACACACTTAACAAAAAAGCAAACATGTTTTTTTTTTTTTTATTAGTTTTTAGCACCGGTGACCCACCGCGGCACAACCACAAGCGTGCACTCAAGTGATTGAGACACGATAAGCGACCAGCGCAAAGCAACTAAGCCAAAACGTCATTCGCTATGAAAGAGTGAAAGAACTTAATCATCGACAATGACGAATTCATTCCAGCACCACATTAAGTAGGTAGGTAGGTAATAGGGCTTGAAAATCGGAATATTTTTCAGCTCCGGAGTTGGGTTTCGATGTTCAGAGTTTCAACTCCGGAGTTCCGGAGCTCCGGAGTTTTAAGTCTCTATTTAAATAAAATTTCAGTGGTATTTTTAGCGTGTTTAAAGAGGTTATTAACTAACTAAAAATCAAGATGTACTTTTTTCATCGAGAAATTAATAAGTTGAATCACTTAGGTACTTACTTGCTTATGATTTAATTGCTCAAATAATTCGACTAAAAATAAATTTTACTTATATTTCACGCCACTCAAATTTACCGAGTGTTGGTTCATTATCATATCAGTCACACGACATCCACTGCTGGTTATGGCCTTCCTCAAGGATCTCCACAACGATCAATCCTGCTCTGCTCGCATCCAGCGGCGCCCCGCGAGCCCGCGACCTTCACTAGTCACCAGATCGAGTGACACGGTCGCCATTCCAGAACCTTTCTTCCTCAATGGCCATCAATTCTACTTGTTAAGTGCCCCGTCCCGTCCACTGCCACTTCAGCTGATCAATCCTTCGAGAGATGTCGGTTAATTTAGTTTTCCTACTGATTTCTAATTCGATCACGCAGGGAAAAACCGAGCATGGCTCTCCATTGCACGCTGGGTGACTTTGAGCCTTTTTATGAGACCCATAGTTAGCGAGCACGTTTCACTGCCTTAAGTCATCACTGGCAACAGACGCTGATCAAGGACTTTCGTCTAGAAACACTGAAGTAAGTTCGACGCAAAGATTTTTTAAAGCTTCCCGAATGCTGCCCATTCAAACTAAATTAAACGAGAGATATCTTTATCTTTTTTTCTCTTTACTCTTATATCGAAGTTGTACTTACTTAACTGGACTGTCTGTCCTAGGTAATGGTCTAGAACTTCGAGTATTGTGTTTGTTCCCAACATAAAGGAGTGGGTAAATACAACATCGACATTCGACATGATTTTTGTCTTATGTTCATGTTCCATCCATCCATCCATGTTCATCCTAAGAGCCCCTCTTTGGGAAAACACTACGGAAATATTCCAGCATTACGAGTATGTTCAGGTTTTACAAGACCTCAGCCGTGAGAACTGATATGCAAAATGAAGGTGTGTTGTTCGCCATGAATGTTGCTGCCAAGTCCTTTACAGTTCAAGAGCTTATAGTATCCTCCAAAGCAGCTGTGACTAGTTTCGGAGAAATGACGTCTCCCTGTTTCACACATCGCTGTAGTAGGATTGGAATTTATGCTCTGGTTCTGTAATTGGATCGTCATGATGGCATTTTTATATAAGTACCTCAGTCAGCACCTCGCTTTCTATTAGTATTTTTGAAAATCGAAACTCCGATTTTGGTTGTGGAACTCCGGTTTTACAAAACGATGCTGAAATTCTTCGAAACTCCGGAGCTAGACCAAAACCGGAGTTCCGGACTTCAAGCCCTAGTAGGTAAGGTTCATGTTACCATCCGGATCCGGCAACCCATACTGAAGCTCCAGATGATAACACAAATAAAATTAAATACCACAATGTCGGGGCCAATTAACTGCCACAATGTCGGGGCATAGGGGATTGCCACTTGCCACAATGTCGGGGCATAGGGGATTGCCACAATGTCGGGGCACAAGAGTTTGCCATAATGTCGAGGCATAAGGGAATTGCCATAATGTCGAGGCATAAAGAATTTGCCATAATGTCGAGGCATTAGGGAATTGCCATAATGTCGAGGCATAAAGAATTTGCCATAATGTCGAGGCATTAGGGAATTGCCATAATGTCGTGGCATAAAGAATTTGCCATAATGTCGAGGCATTAGGGAATTGCCATAATGTCGAGGCACTACAGACTTGCCATAATGTCGAGGCAATCACTCACACTTCCGAAGAACGCTTCGCACGCATCCGGCGTCCACTCGCTGCGCCACAGAACCATGTGTTCAGCAGCAGCTTGAGTTTTCTTGCCGTACGAGCCGGCCAGCAGCTCGAGCTCGTAGCGCTGATGGGGCAGCGCACGCAGAACCTTGTAAGGCCCGCGCATACCGGAGTCCAGCTTGCCGGTACTTTGTGTGGCCTTGCTCACGAACACTTGATCACCCACGGCGAAACTGCATGGCTGTCGGCGATCTTCGTTGACGTAGGCGCCCTGACGCTGTTGATTGGCAGTCAAGAGTTCAGTCGCCCGCTGTCTTCTGAGGGTCATAAGAGCTTCCCGTTTAGGTTGTCAATCACTTAGCGCTACATCTCGCACCAGTGTCCTGATGGCAGGCGTCGCAGCATCAATGCCCACTAACAACTGCAGGGGTGAGGCTTGTGTTGTAGCTTGCGTCGTGATACCCTTTTATGAGATAAACATATAAGGCAGTGATTAACATATTTCCTAACAAAATATCTTAAATTTGGAAACCAAAAATGTCGTAAAATAAGATCGGTGGTTTTATCGACGCCAATATGGTCGTGGTCATCATGAAAAACCCGTAGCAAGCTTAACCTGTGACCCTTAGGGATGAAGCATAAGAGTCGTGGCTCTTCACCTGTAGGTTATGTTTATAAAATAAAAGTTCATTTTTAATAAAATACCTGTTTTGATCTAATTGCCCTTCCCTTAGTTTAGTCATCAACTCCTGCGTCTCCACATCAGCAGTTTGAGCAATCTTTGCCCAATTGACCGGACTGCGTATGTGGGAGACTTGTGCTGGAGGATTCCTACTTAAATAATCAGCATGTTGCATCATACAACCTTTCCTATGCTCGAGGGTGAATGTAAAACCTTGAAGGTAAACCGACCAGCGTGCGAAATTGGCGGACCTCTAACGTTAGTAGGTTTGTCGATTTTACTAGGGCTTCTATTTTCACAGGGCTCGGCCGTACCTGACCCTTACCTATGAATAATAATAAATGAACTTGAAAAAGTTTTAATTATTTCTAAAAGGCGGTCTTTACCATGCCCAGTTAAAGGCGTCTTGATAGATTCAACTTCCACGGTGTTCACGTGCTGCACCGTTATTCATTATTAGTCCGTATGTAAGTCAGTCCCTTTCGGTTTAAAACATCAGTGCCAATTAAAGTTGGCGCACTAATACATTCATAAGGGGGCTTACCATCAGCAAATAAGAAACCGTTCAGTTCAAAAGCAGGCCTTAAACAGGACTGCTTATGGCCTGCTTTCATACTAACCGTTGAAGTCATAGTACGAAAAAGTAAGGCAGTTCAATATAAGCCCTGCTATAAGAGCTCGTAGTAAGGCCACAGGTACAACATATAAATCAACTTCTAACTAGCAGTGACATAAGAGGCTGCCTTAATCTCCTGGCTTCTTATGCTACGCATTTAACGATAGGTTGGAATTTTATTAAAATTAAAATGCTTCAAAACTGATTGTTTTACAAAAAGTACAAAATTTGGTTGACCTGTTATTGTCATTGGGTGGTAAAGGAACTGAGTTGTATCAGTTTTAGACTTTTTAGGGCAATGCCATTCTTGTGACCAAACTTGTCACAAATGAGACACTTAGAGTTGTCTCTAAACCTAGGTGCATCTCGCTTACACGATTGCATCGGCCCTATGTGACTTGACGGACGGACAGCATTGTTGAAGGCTCGAAAATCATGTTTTGGTTTAACATATACCGATACTAAGTCCTTTGACAGTAGCTTAGCATTGGTAGCCGCGGTGTACCTCCGCGCACCACATATCAAAATCATGTATACTCGGTTCAAATGAGGAAATACAATACTTATGAGACCTTACTTGCATCAAGGATGAAAGAGCTCCAACAATCCTGTCCGCCACGCCTTTGTCTGCGCTGGTACTAGCGTCAGCATCACGCACTGTACCCAAAGTCGCCCCATCGGTAACGCCGGAACCCTGCTCGCTGGCGAGGGTTGGCGCCACGATAAGCGATGGCGTCAGCGTATGATCACCAAGAAGATGCGACGGACTATCAACCGTTGGCGTTGTTGTAGGTTGTTGTAGGCTATTTTCGATAGCATCTAATTTAGTGAGAATTCGATCAAACACAACATCCTGTAAGCTCTCGCGGCGGTCACTTGAGCTATTACGGCGATCGCGAGTTTTACTTTGCGAGCTATGCGAAGCATTATGACGTCTATTCGACCTGCTCCTATAGTCTGCAGAACGATCATCACGCCTAGACAACTTCGGTCGGTCTTTATTACGATGATCGCGCTCTACAGGCCAAGAGGAACGTCCCGAAATGTTTAACGAGAACAATTCACAAGACACGTGTCAATTTTACGAACAATTACGACAACTACTTTTAAAGACACGTGGCACACCTTTTTTCTTACAAATGTTCACGAAAACTTATACTTTAACTTTAACTTAAAACACACAGAACACTACTTTTAACACGAAAATTAACTTTTGGATGGCAAAACAAGCTGGTAGAACGCGTAGTCAATCCCACTTCGGATTTTACAAACCATAAGTGAAAATGATTTTAAAAAAAGAACGGTCTACAACAACCTAACACTTTAATTTAATTCTTGCTAACTTTAATCATGAACTAATTTTAATCAGACACTAACTCTAATCAATAATCAATCTAATCAAATATCTAATCAATCTATCAATTTTAATCAGACACTAACTCAATCAAACTACGACAATATTTAACACTGAATTAAATATGAGAGAGCACTATAACGCCACAAAGAAACGTTCGTCGCATCCAAACGCCGCGCGCAGAATGAGGCCGTGCCGCAGGTGACGCCGCATTTTATACCGGGCTCGTGAGTGGGGGTAATTGCTAAGAATACCTTATTTTGTTGTCAAAATAAAAGTAAAATATGTTAGAAAATATGACTTCCTACCCGTCGTCGCTAATATTATTCTCACTAGACGGCCCATAGCCGGCCGATCGGCGACACCAACGGCGATGCGCAAGC
The DNA here is from genome assembly GCA_950108535.1 of Agriphila straminella. Lineage (NCBI taxonomy): Eukaryota > Metazoa > Arthropoda > Insecta > Lepidoptera > Crambidae > Agriphila > Agriphila straminella. The sequence goes on along the minus strand of OX467324.1, from coordinate 2,098,210 downwards.
ACCATAACAGATTCAAAATGTAAACAATCTCGCTTGATTATGGGCATAGCTCAAATTAACAACCTTAGCTAGCTTGTCTTAGACTAAACAGATACAAATAAATGTCAGAACATAATATTCTTCGCTACGATTGCATTTAGTAAAACTAAATAAACTTTTAGTAATTAAAATAATACATTGCTATATTTTATGTTTTTTTTTCATAATTATTTTGACAACACTTGAGGTTAATACTAAATACGTCAGAGGTAGTTTGGAAAATCAAACGGTACCTAAATGACCTTTTGAATAGGTTAATACTAAATGCGTCAGAGGTAGTTTGGAAAATCAAACGGTACCTAAATGACCTTTTGAATAGGTTAATACTAAATGCGTCAGAGGTAGTTTGGAAAATCAAACGGTACCTAAATGAACTTTTGAATAGGTTAATACTAAATGCGTCAGAGGTAGTTTGGAAAATCAAACGGTACCTAAATGACCTTTTGAATGTATACTAACAGAGGTAGTTTGTGTGTCTAAACGGTACCTAAAGTATGTTTTTGTTATTGTCAGTAATATTAGGCAAACGTCAATTATATAACAATGAATAAAGGCCAAGAGGTAGTTCGATGAAAATCGGAACGGTACCTATAAAACTAAAGGTAGTTCTATGGAAACAGGAACGGTACCTACAAAAGATGCTTGTTTGCAGGTAGTCCCAAAACCATGTCACAAATACCACCAATGGAGTCTTTAGACTGTGACGGCGAGCCAGCTTCAATTGGCATACGCTGGGAAAAGTGGAAACGCGGTTTACAGCTATACCTGACCGCGACGAAAGTAACTACACCCGTAGAAAAAAAGGCGATGCTATTGCATATGGGCGGACTGCCATTGCAAGAGATATATTATAACTTACCAGAAACAGCAGCTGATGGTGCTGACGTGTTTACAGTTGCTGTCGAAAAATTAGATAGATACTTTTCCCCGAAACAAAGCCGTGTTTTTGAACGCCATCTCTTTAGGCTGGTAAAGCAGGAGATAGGGGAGAAGTTCGAAAAGTTTCTCGTCAGGCATAGACATCAATGCTCTAAGTGCAAATTCACCGCTCCTGAAGAGAATTTGATAGATCAGGTTACTGAAAAATGTGAATCAGTCGAACTTCGTAAAAAGATTTTCACTCTTGGAGATGACGTCACACTCGAAAAAATTATTAATGAAGCCAATAGTTTAGAAACTGTCAACCGGCAACTCAATAATTTTGATTGGGGTCTAGCAAGGATTTGTCATTAAATCAAGTAGGGTTTCAAGGGAAGAAATCTAATTCTATCCCGTGTTCCCGTTGTGGTGGAGACCATCCTAATAATAGCAAACAATGTCCAGCTATAGACAAAAAATGTTTAAAATGTGGATTTATTGGACACTTTCGCAAAGCCTGCAGAACTAGGGCAAACAAACGTAAAAGCGATCACGCACCCCCAACCGCAAATGGGACTAAAAAATTCAAAGGGAAATCAAAACACGTAGAAGTGGATTACATTTTTCATTTGGATGTTAATGAGTCCATTATATGCTCGCTCGGAAATGTAGAAATTGAGATGCTAATAGATTCGGGAAGCAAGTGCAACATTATTAACGACGTCACTTGGGAGATTCTTAAGACTAAAGGGGTTTGCGTTGAAAATCAGGTAAAAAGTCCGGATAAGAAATTTATGGCTTATGGTAGCCAACAACCACTAATAATCCTCGGATGTTTCGTCTCTACTATAAAGGTTGGAAATGGGTCTAAGCTGGACATAGAAACATTTTACGTGATTAAAAATGGTACCAAGAATTTGCTAGGAAAAGATACTGCGACCAAACTTGGTGTTTTAAAAATAGGTCTAGGACTAAATGCAGTTGAAGGTACGTTCCCTAAAATTAAAGATGTACAAATTCATATTCCCATAGATAAATCCGTCAAACCAGTCTCTCAACCTTGCCGCAGGGTTCCTGTTCCTTTAGAATCTAAAATAAATAAAAAAATTTAAGAACTAATTGATACAGATATTATAGAGCCTGTTAATGGGCCATCTGATTGGATTTCACCTTTAGTACCTGTTCTCAAAGGGGATGGGGATGTTCGAATTTGTGTCGACATGAGGCAAGCTAACCGTGCTATCATTAGAGAAAAACACCCTCTGCCTACTATGGAACAGCTAATACCCAAGTTTCGAAATGCTAAAGTGTTTTCTAAATTGGATTTAAAGAATTCATTTCACCAACTAGAATTGAGTGAAGATAGTAGACATATTACAACTTTTATTTGTAATCAGGGACTTTTTAGATACAAACGTCTCATGTTCGGAATCTCTTGCGCTCCTGAATGCTTTCAAAAAAATTTAGAAAGAATTTTATTACCCTGCGAGGGTTTCGTCAATTTTATTGACGATATTGTAGTTTTTGCTAGTGATGAAACCGAACATGATACGAGACTCAAAAAAGTCCTCCAGGTTTTAAAGAGCAATAGCGTCCTACTTAATGATAACAAATGCTGTTATGGGGTTAAACGTATAGACTTTCTGGGACATCAGTTATCATCTGAAGGGGTCAAACCTCTTGATAAATATGTCAAAACGATAGAATCATTCAGAAAACCTATTGTTATTGAGGAAGTTCAAAGCTTCTTGGGGCTAGTCAATTATGTAGGTAAATGGATCCCTAATCTAGCGACATGGACAGAGCCATTGCGCGAATTGCTAATATTAAAACTAGGTAAAGGGGCAGATATTACCTCACACTGGTGTGTTAAACACAGGGAAGCGTTTTGCTCTTTAAAACGGGCGATTACGCAAATTAGATCATTAGGGTATTACGATCCCAACGATAGGACCCAAGTATATGCTGACGCCAGCCCAGTGGGTTTAGGAGCCGTGCTCGTTCAGCATGGATCGAACGGACCACGAATAATTGCATTTGGTAATAAGAGTCTGACAGACAGGGAAAAACGTTATTGTCAGACTGAGAAAGAGGCTCTTGCGTTAGTTTGGGCCGTTGAACATTTTGATATGTATTTATTTGGAAAAGATAGTTTTGAGTTAGTTAGTGACCACAAGCCACTGGAGGTTATATTCGGTCCAAAATCAAAACCTTGTGCCCGGATAGAACGCTGGGTTTTGCGCTTGCAATCATATAACTTTAGGATCGTGTACAGCCCTGGTAAACAAAATATCGCTGATTCCCTATCACGACTGAGTTCCTGTGTCCGTCCACCACAGCCTTTTGATGACGAAAACTATATTAATTTAGTGATCGATCAAGCACGTCCTGTGGCAATTCCCTCAGCTGAATTAAAACAAGCTTGCGAGGGAGATCGTGAATTGGAATTAGTTAGAAATGGGGTTTACCAAAATATCTGGGATCAGAGTGTCAACAATTACAAGATCTTTGAGCACGAATTATGTTTTCAAGATAATTTACTTTTAAGGGGTAACAAAATTGTCATCCCTGCCCGCCTGAGATCGAAAGTACTAGCAGCTGCTCACGAAGGTCATCAGGGATCGTAGCAATGAAAACGCGATTACGAACCAAAGTGTGGTGGCCCAAAATTGATACAGATGCAGAACGATACGTGAGAGCTTGTAAAGGTTGCACTCTGGTATCTGCACCTAATCCTCCGAACCCTATGCGCAGACGGCAACTCCCAAGTCAACCCTGGATCGACGTTGCCGTTGATTTCCTTGGACCATTACCGAGTGGTCATTATCTTTTTGTAATTATAGATTATTACAGTCGTTATAAAGAAGTAAAAATTACTAAAACTATAGATTCTGCATACACAATAAACACTCTTAAAGAAATATTTTCACGTTTAGGTATACCAGTAAGTATCACCGCTGATAATGGCCGACAGTTTACCAGTGCAGCATTTGTAAATTTTTGTAGTGAATTTGGTGTACGTCTGTTCCATAGTATTCCCTACTGGCCTCAGCAAAATGGAGAAGTTGAAAGGCAGAACCGAAACATTTTGAAAAGATTGCAAATTAGCCAAAGTCAAAAGTCGAACTGGCAAGATGACTTACTCCAATACTTAACTATGTATAATAGTACTCCTCATTCCGTTACAGGGAAATCTCCTGCTGAACTTTTTTATAGACGTCAATTTAGGGACAAGTTGCCTTCAGTGGTCGATGTTGAGTTTGCAGAATTAGATTTAGAAACAAGGGATAGAGACGCGGAAATGAAAGCGAAAGGGAAGGAGTATGCAGACAGAAAGCGACATGCAACGGAATCTACCATTGAAGTCGGAGAAAAGGTATATGTGAAAAACATGACCAAGGATAATAAACTATCCACGATGTTCAATGATGCCCCACATACAGTTATTAATAAGGAAGGGAATGATGTGGAGTTGCAAAATGAAAATAATGGACAACGATTACGCAGAAACGTAGTCCACCTGAAGCATGTCGAAGGGCAGTGGCAAATTCATGCACCAGATGACTCTAATGATGTTGGTAATAATGGCGAAGTTCACGAATAGCCATAAACTCGTTATGGTATTACTTGTAGTTGGTTTAATGATTATAGAATTTCTAGTTTTGTTATGTTCAATCATAATGTTGACGTAAAAGCTTATGTTTATTTTATTTTTCTAGTTTTGCTATGTTCAATCATAGTGTTGAAGTGAAAGTTTATGTTTAATAATTTTTTTTTTTTGTAAAAGGTAGATGTAGTGTATCGTATTACATTAATAAATATAAGCGCCGTACTGGCTCGGTAGGTGGCGCTTTGTCCGCACTAGCTGTCCCGACGCCGTGCCAGTAGGAGTGCAGTGAATGTGATTTGTGGTTTTATTGGTATACCAAGGGACCTGTACAACAAGTATGTACAGCTATACAATATAACCCACCCAACCCAACCCATTTTTTTTTTTTTTTTTTTTTTGTACAAAACGAAAATAAACTAAAACTTAAACAATAGTGGTAATCAACGAACGAATGGTAATAAACATAAATCAAAGTGAATCGGGCACGCGCCAGCGGGCGCGGCCGAAAGTCTAGATGAGATGATCATCCGGGCGCGCCCGCCCGGCCCGACCCACGACCGTGGCGGGAGGACAGCGGGCGGGCGGGCGCGCTATGCAGCTGGCGATACCGGGCGCGGCCGCACGACCGGCGACGATCGCACGGGCGCGCCCGCCCGGCCCGACTGTAATCGCCCAATCACGGAGCAAATCCCAGGAAGGACGCGTCTACGCCCAAGACTCCCCGAAGGGTGGCAGGGTCGGGCCGAGCCTCAACCGGGCCTCTCCTCATGGAGAGGGGTTGTTAAACATTTTAAGTTTGGAGTAAATGCCAGTTATAAGCTTGGCGAATTTTTTAAGTATGAATGATGAATGCTTGGATTTCATAATGTCCGGAAGATGGAAGGGGGAGGTGATCACAGCATTGGGGGGCAAGGACGACAGGTAGTCCCGACGGATGGGCTCAAACCGAGGGCACTCCTTGACAAGATGATGGGGGGTCTGTGAGGTGACGTAGTCGCACGGACAGCAGTCCGATGGTGCAATGTGGAACCTGTGTAGGTATGAGAGGTGGGCGCCGTGTGCCGTGATGTATTGCGTAAAGTAGTAATCGTGCGGAAGGGAGGATGTCAGTTCCAGGCAGGCTTCCGGAGTGGGAAGCAGGGCTCTAGTATGCGCACCCTGACAGGCCCCCTTATATCTGTCCTCCCATGCCTCGGCGGCAGAGCGAGAGGTGCGGAGTTTGATATAAGAAATGGGGAAGTGTGAGTATGACGGGGTAGAGTGCATGGAAGCCGCACTACGTGCAGCCTCGTCCGCCAGTTCGTTGCCAGGGATGCCCGCGTGCCCCTTGACCCAGCAAAATGAAATAGAGCCAGCCCTGCTGTTGGAATAATTAGCCACAATGCCATGAATGAGGGACACCAGCGGGGTGGTGCTGTTTCTGGAGCCCAACGCCTCCAGGGCCGATCGAGAGTCGGACAAGATCAGGGCCTCGCGGTATCCCTCCTTCACAATGGTTTGACAGGCCCGATATATCGCGTATAGCTCCGCCTGGAAGACAGTGCATGCGCTGTGCAATTTGTATTTGTAAGTTCTAACCCTGTCTTGGGGTCTCGCATCGGGATCAACCCTCACGCAGGCGGCGCCCACCTTGTCCTCTTTTGACTTACTGCCATCCGTGAAGAACTGCACGCATTCCGCCGTGCAGGCCTCGTCGACGCCTTCCTGGGTGGGAGCCTGTTGGAAGTTGATGGAGACCCGCTTAGCAGGATGGAGTAACTGTGATGCAGGGGTGGGGAATTCAAAAGGTACGTCAGGGGGAAGACGGGACGTAGTGCCGGTGACGCGGGTCAGTTCATTTTCTCCCACCCTAATGACGTCCAAGTCCAAGGGGAGGAGGCCCGCAGTGGCGACTGCCGCGTTTGCTGAGATCGTACGGTACCCCCTGATGATTCGAATAGCGAAGCCTCTGCAGGGAGGTGAGGGCCCGCCTCACGTACTCCTTTGCGACATGCCCCCATACACCGGCCGCATAAGAGACGATGGGGGCGATAACATACTTGTAGATTGCTTTGACGTTCTCCGGGTGGAGGCCCCATGTGGGGCGAACAAACACGCAGAGTCGGTTAAAAATAGCTTTGGCTTTGTTGGTTATGTGTTTAACGTGGGATCCAAAGTTGAGTTTGTTGTCCAACACCACGCCGAGTATAGTGAAGTTTGGGCTGAATTTTATGTGTACACCCTCCATGCGGACCATAGTTCTAGCGGCGCTAGGTGTGAGTGCGATGGCTTTGGTTTTGTTGGGGCCAAAAAACAGCTTGACCCCCCTGCCCCATGCCGCAATGGTGTCCAGGGCTGCACATACTTTCTCCTGTAGCTGTGGGATGTCCTTATCCGACACAATCAGCAGGACGTCGTCCGCGTACGCCTGCAAGCGGCAGCCCTCCGGAAAGGTTAAGTCAAGAAGGTCGTCGAGCACGCAGTTCCACAGGGCCGGGCCACAGGCCGAACCCTGCACGCATCCACGTTGCGTCTGACGTGAGGTCGTGGATCCAGCATGATTTAAAATAACTGTTCTAGGGGTGAGGTAGTTGGCGAAGGTTTTGTATATGTTGGAAGGGCAATTGGATATTTTTAATTTATTGAGAATAGCGGGCCACCATGCCCTGTCAAAAGCGGACTGGATATCCAAGGAGACCGCAACAGTATGGAATCCCTTGGATTTCTGGGTCTTGATGTCCTTAATTGCGTCCATGAGGGCGTGGGTCGTGGAGGTATTTTTCCTAAAGCCGTATTGGTTGCTATTGAGATGATCATGGGAGGCTGCCGCGTGCAGGTAGCGCTCCGTGAGGAGCTTCTCCAACATTTTCCCAAAGACTGGTATTAGACCGATTGGCCTGTTGGCTTTGGGGTCGGACGTAGAAAGTGCCCCAGATTTGGGGATGATGCGTAGGATGGCCAATTTCCAGAAAGCAGGGAAGTAGCCCAGCTGTAAGCATCTGTTGGCTAAAGTGGTAATGATTTCCGGGAAACATTTAGCGACTGTGAGGCAGATGTCAGAGGTGAGCCCGTCGTGCCCAGGGGCCTTTTTGGGTGATATGGCCGCAATGGCTTCTAGGACTTCATCTTGTGTGAATGGAGGGTCATTAGTAGTGGTGGGTGGGATCGCGCAGCTCCTTCGCAGCTCAGCCTGCTGTGGTGTGTCTTCTTCCTGGGGATCGCCTGGGTAAAAATGGGACATGAGGGCCCGTGCGGTGTCAGCGCTGTCTGTGGTAAATCTACCATCGCGCGTGCAGATGGTAGAGGGGGGCGGTCTGTGCTGCTTCGCCTTGAGAACCGGATTTGTGATGGCCCACACTTTTTCTGGCGTTTGAGCATTACAAAACTCCCGGAAGCTGTCGACCGAGGCCCGCCGGATTCCGTCAGAAAATTTCTCCTTTGCTTCGGAGAGGGCTGACAATACCTCGGAGACAGTCTCCTGTGGGGAATTGTTGGCTCGTGCTATGTGGGCCTTTCTTTTGGCCTGGTGTAGTTTGCCTTGGAGGTCCTCTAGTTCAGGCGACCAGAAAGGTTTAGAGCCGGGTCGCCTACCGTACCCAGAGCTGTCGTGGAACTCGAAGGCTTCTCCTGCAGCCTGGTGGATGAGGGAAGTGAGCGAGCGAGTGCATTCCTCCAATTCCCCTTCATTCATGCGAGATATGTTTTCCGGAGACAGCTCCGAGTTCAATACGTATGTTGTTAGGGCTGCTCTGAACGTTTCCCAGTCCACTTTTCTACTACAACAACGTTGTTATTTTTGCCGGTAAATTTACTGATACAGTTTGACGTTACCTATTATATTATTATGTAACGGTAAAAATATTGGTAAATTATTCAATCCCTGTTCTTATGTCAAACAATTCCCATGTACATAATAGATTCAAATATTTTCCTTTTGACTCTGATGTTTTATTTGGTTGTCATTTGTACTATGATATATGAACGGTTACTGTCGATTATGTTCTATTTATTTCAGAAACATGTGGCATCTAACAAGATGCCGATGCGCTATAGAGGACGCTAGGTGGCGGTAGCGCGGCAGCAGGCTGGAGGATGTGCGACGGAAGATTTTTGGGTGACTGAATGGTAGAAACGACGATTGCGTTATTGGCGGACAGAAGTTTTGGTGGCACGACGGCAACGGGCTGCGACAGACGATGGGTATCAGCTGCAATTATCTTCTGGTTGAACTGAGAAATATAACAGAATTTCTACGAATTGATTTATCAAATATATTTAAATCTTATTTAGAACCTGTTAAAGTAGAAAGTTTTAACTAAATTAAACATTATATATAAGTAACACAGATACTATCAAAATATTAGGTAGGTACCTAACCTAAGTCATGCTGAGGATAATGAAGTAAATAATTAATGCATCATAATTATTGTTGCAACACAAATTTAATCAATATGATGTACGTGTGTAGTTACTTACAAGTGGTAATATTTATTTTCTCCTTTTTAATAAGACTCAAGATTGTATAGCCGTTGAACGTTGTTTATGAAGTGCACTTACTGTGTAGTCTGTGTAGTAACAAAGCAAAGAAAGGAAGTTACATTTATATTCCCCATTAATAAGAATTATTGCAAATTGAATAAAATTTAACTTTGTATTAAAATCATTGATAAATTCAGATGGGTATCAGGAGTTATTGTCTGTCAAAAATCTGCAATTTGTGATTGAGTTTGTTTACCCTGTCGTTGTTACCAAGCGTGCTGTTGGCTGCTATATTCATTTTATTCTTGTATTCATTTAACATTATAATTAAATTCATAATTTAGTAGAAGTGAGACTAATAAGAATTGTTACTTTGTATCTACTTACATAAAAATAATTTATTTGCTTTATTGTGGGTTTCTAAGAATTGAAGATGTTTAAGAGTTAATATTTGTGATACAATATTACCTACAGGCTTTTATAAATGATCATGGAACATAGATTCATTTCTAGTATACTCCGCGAGGCTATTGAATAGAAATTAATAAATATCCTAATTTCAATTGAGGTGATGAAACTCTATATCTACACTACAAAGCACACTATTTTTAAGTCCCATGTCAAAAACGTTTTATGTTGATTTCATTTACTATTATATTTTTGATATTTATAATTCAATAATAATTCAATAATTTATGTCAAATTAACTCTGATCACTGTAATAATTTCAAAAGGTAATTAATTTAATATTTTCCCATATTAATTATGTAAAGTAATCACGCAACTTTAACAGTAGATACCAATTTATAATAATTGTAATAATTTAAATATTTAGGTGTTCGTGCCTTCGCTTGAACCACATATGAGATTACACCTCTGTAAATCAGCCTTATGTCTCACTTCACAACAGTGAACAGCGCCCTCTAGCGTCTTATTGGAACTAATCATGTGACCGGTGACAGCGCGCGGCTAGTGTTGCCTCAGTACGCTTTTGTAACTCAGCCGAGTCACACATGTGAAGGAAAAAAAAAAAAAAAAAGTGTACACAAAATGGCGGTAAGTTTTACCTGATTTTATTTAAAGTGAAAATAATTTCGCTACAAAATGTTAGATGAGGCAAGCATGAAATTGTTTTTCATGATAAAAATAATTACGCTCGGCGCCCTGGGCCCAGCAACGATGATGCCAATTTTGGCATCTGTGTGCGGTTATTTGGATTTCGCTTGGCGCCCTTGGCCCAGCTCCATCCGCTCTTATACTGTCGTAGTACCGCCGGCGCGCCGGTGTCGGCTCGACAGTGTTGTCTCAAGTAAACGTCGCCTCAACGATGCCATCTTTGTGCTGCCTCCCTAGCCAAAGTAACATTTGCAAATTTTCGTTATCGTTTCGCTTCGAAACATGTATGGATTTGACGTTTTAAATTTCGATAGTTAACGAAACCTTATGTCAAACCCATACATGTTTCGAAAGCGAAGCGATAACGAAGATTTGCAAATGTTACTTTGGCTAGGCCCTCTGGTATTGGCACGACACCTTCATGTCACGACAGCGTTTGTCGTCCCATTGAGGCGACGCGACGCGTCCAGTTGGGCTCTGAGCCGACACTGCCGAGGCGGCGATCGTCTCTGTCGTCGTTCCATTGGGACGACGCATCGTTTCGAATGGGGCGACGCGCCATTAAGGGAGACAACTACCGTCTGTGCTTTGAGCCGACGCGTCGCCTTGTTGAAGCGTGAGCGTTACTTTACCGCTGTGTTCTATAACAGAACCTGTTACATTGCAGGTCGCATCAAGCTCATCCAGTTCAACTATGGGCGAGTTGGCTCTGCTATCTCCAGACGACAAAGAAGAGAACCAAGTCTTCTCGCTTATCATTGACTCGATTAATCGTCACTACCCAGACAACTGGAGACAATGGAAATTTAAAAACTTTTCGTTCGAGCACCTGTTCGGAGAGAATATCTCACCAGAAGTTGAGAACAAAATAAGGTTTGGTATACCCACAACGGATCTAGTAAAAGCTTTTTTGCCAAATGCTACGCAACTGCCAGAACGAGCTTATCGGGTCATAAGGAAAACAATACAGAGGAACGAGGTAGTTCTCCTCCACCCGAACGCGCACCCTTGAGTCAAGGAAGTTCAGACCACCTTATGGCGATTATGTTCCAGCAACAAATGGAAATTTTTAATAAGCTGGTAGAAATGCAAGCAGACCAAAATAAGAAAATAGAAGACCTTCAGAAGGCAACTATATCTTCAAAAGCTATTGACTTAGATCAATCGTTTGAATCTCATCCAGATAGTACACGAGAAGATGCTGATCGGGAGACATGTGAGGGTTCTTCGACCCCTCATAGTGATGAGACTGCTTCGATACCTGAAGAATCGGTAATAGATGATCCCGAGCGTGCACTAAGAAACAAAATTGCTAACGCTCAGCGTGAACTAGAGAAGTTGCAAGCTGCAAAGTCGGTCAATCTAACCTGTAACTATGACTTCAAACCATCCACATCTGAAATGGAATCCAAATTCTCAAAAGCTGATCCAGAACTAGCAAAGCAAGCTTCGGAATGTCAGCGCCTGGGTTCAGAGAGTTGGAAAAATGTCCGATACTCAGAAGTCCAAAAGCAATTTCAAGCGACTCCCTTCTTTTCAGCTCTAAAGGTTAATAATCATCTCGCATCAGTTACACCGAACTGGTCCTCGGTAGCGGTGTGGGAAAAATTCGATCTCACACTTGGTGCTATAACAAACGGGTTACTACAGCAGCGACAAATATTTGAATGTTTATTTGAGAATTTGCCTCAAGAGTACAAGCCCAAAATAGGAGAGGATTACCTAGCAAATAACTCCAAATTTCGCAAGAGCTCAGACGCTTTATTTCAATATGTATGTGGGCGTAGAGCGGAAGTTATACAACAAAGGAGAGAATGTTACAAGATAAAGAACAAAGTCTTACACGAAATCCTTCACTCTATCCCGCCCACAGATACACACTTGTTCAAAGAACCAGAATTGTCCGACGCTATAAAAGACCAAGGTGGAATACACAAGTTTTTTCGTACCAAGCAACCCATCCAAGGGGTCTCAAGAAAGTACCAAGCTACCTCTACCTACAGAGAGAAAAAGGGTGAATTTGTTCGAGAGAGTTCAGATAATGTTGGTGGTGGTGGTTTAACGGAAACACATGTGTATCGTTCTGTAGTTGGAATTGTATTCGATCAAAAGCCAGCAATTACAATATTCCTTATTCTAATAATATTTTATGCTTACAAGTCATTTCGCAAGTAACATGTAGCAGTCACTTACACTAAATAATAATGTTACGGTACAACTACAAAATCATTTAAAATCATCATACTTCACCTCCCCTGAAAGTTCACTGTACACCCCCAACGGTTACAGAGAAAAAAAAATTATAACACAAATACATTTTTTTTAAATAGAATTAACTAAAATAAAAATTAAAGTGCAATATTAAACTTAAATACAATAGTTTTAATGGCTGAATAATTTTGTGTTGTTCTTATGTGTTACATATTCTTTGTTATTCTTTAAAATCTTAACATTTGGCGATAGATCTTGAATTACAGTATATGGACCTAAATAAATTTTATCAAGTTTATCACGTGCTTGATTTTTTAGCAATACAAGATCACCTGGTTTATACGTCACAGGGTTAATATTCTTATCATAAGACTGTTTCCTATTTTCTTTACTAGATAAAATATTTTTTCTTGCATCTGATTGTGCTTTCTGTAATCTAAATTTAAGTTGTAAAGGGTAACTATCGTAATTATACAGGGGTTCAATAGGTACATTCTGTAGATTACTTGGTAAATTACAAAGTTTTCCGAAAACAAGTTCATATGGCGTGTATTTAGTTTCAGTGTGTACACTCGTGTTAAAGGCAAAACACCAGTAGGGTAACCATGAACTCCAATCTTGTCTATTTGATTCACATTGAATTCTAAGGAAAGCTCCTAAATTTTTATGTGTATTTTCCAGAGCACCTATGGTTTCATGGTGGTAAGCTGTAGATTGTAACTTTTTTATGTTTAATAATTTGCAAATTTCTGAAAAAATTGAGGACAGGAATTCAGTACCTTGATCAGTAAGAATCGTGCGAGGCACACCGTATCTTAAAATAAAATTCTCTACTAAAGTTTGAGCTACTGTTTCCGAATTTTTATTCTGCAATGGGTAAGCTTCGACAAATTTTGTCAAATTACATTGTAGGGTTAACGCATACTTATAGTTAAAATTATCTATTTCTAAAGGTCCTATTAAATCTAAACTTATTATTTCAAAAGAAGAATTTGCCGTTGTGGTAATGACCATCGGCTCCTTAACATACTTATTTGTAAACTTGTATAACTGACAATGCTTACATTTTTTAACATAGTTTTTGACGTCATCGTCTAATCCTTTCCAAAAATAATATTTTTTAATATTATTTGTCATTCTGTTTATACCCGCGTGGCCACTCGTGGGTAAAAGATGAAAGTCATTCAAAATCAAGGTTTTATCGTCTTGATTGGTAATACTTATTATGTCTTTAATTACAAGAATTCGTGGTGACTCTAACGGTCGTATTTCTCTCAATAACATATTTATATCTTTCTTATTATATTTATTTTTTATAATAATGAGCTCATTTATTCCTATCTTTCTGCATAACGACTCTATTTCTCTCATCAGCACTTCGTAAGTAGATGACGATCGAGTAAATAGGTACATATTACATTCTGTCGGCACGTAAATACAATTGCCTGACTTACTTTTAATTACGTCATTATCGTTATAATCATAACTACTATACTTTGAACATATTATCAATTCTATTCCGTTAATCGGTTTCTTCAGAATCTCAACGACTTTAGGTTGATCAGGCCTATCGATCGAAGAAGTCTGGTTAGATAAATCCGTGTTAGTAATATTTTTATTCATATTTAATTTTAGTCGTTGTGCCCTTGTTAAAACGGATACAACCTTTCGATTTAAATCTTTTAATTCGGTGCTAGTTATAGGTAAACGACTTAACGCGTCAGCGGCGGCGTTATCTTTACCTGGTACATGCTCAATAATGAAATCATACTCCTCTAAATGCAATCTAAATTTTGTTAATCTACTTGATGGATCGGTTTTACTAAACATGTATATGAGAGGTTTATGATCGGTCATAATTTTAAATCTTTTGCCATACAAGTAGGGTCTAAAATGTCGTACAGCCCATACGATAGCCAATAATTCCAATTCAATTATTGGGTATCTCGTTTCCGCAGGGTTCAAGGAACGACTAGCATAAGCTACCACACCTCCTGTGCTATTGGATAGTACAGCACCTAATCCAGTTTTTGAGGCATCTGTCTGAAGGACAAAAGTGTTATTTTCAGAAAAATCTGGATATTGTAATACAGGTGGAGTAATTAATGAATTTTTTAATGTTTGGAATGCTGATTCGCATTGTGATGACCATTGAAAAGTTACATTTTTCTTACAGAGTTGATTTAATGGATACGCTATACTAGCGAATTGCGGTATGAACCTTCTGTAGTAATTTGCGAACGCGACAAATCTTTTTATATCATCTGTGTTTACGGGTTTCGGATAATTTTGTAAAACTTGGATTTTAGAAGGGTCGGGAATTATTCCTTTGGATGTAATTTTGTGACCTAAATACATTATTTCTCTTTGCAAAAATTCGCACTTAGTTGGATTTAATTTAAGATTAACTTTTCGAAATCTTTCTAAAACAGAAATTAAATTTTTATTGTGATTTTCTATCGAATTTCCTATAATAATGCAATCATCTAAGTAAATAAATGCTTTTTTATAGTTTAAACCTGACATTGCTATCGTCATTAACCTTGAGAACACACTAGGACTTGTTTTGAGTCCCATGGGGCATCTTTTCATTTGATATGTTTTATCTGTAGTAAATGCTGTATATTTTCGTGAATTTTTATCTAACGAGAGTTGGTAATAAGACTGAGATAAATCAAGTTTGGAAAAGTAAACACTACCTGCTAAAGAATCTAGGATTTCCGAAATATTAGGTAATGGAAACTTATCATCCTGAATAATTTTATTAAGCTGTCTGTAATCTACTACAAGACGCCACTTTTTGTTTCCTAATTTGTCCGACTTTTTCGGCACTAATAACACTGGACTTGACCATTCTGAAGTCGCTTCCTCAATGATGTCATTTTCTAACATTTCTTGAATTTGACTCTGTACTTCCGATTTAAGTGCATGAGGCAATCTATACGGTTTTTTATACACTGGCATGACGTTGTCATGCAGTTTAATCGAGTGTTCCATCAAATTAGTTACAGATAATTTATCTCCAGGAAGATGAAAAACATCGGCATACTTTGCACATATGTTTTCTATACTTATTTGTTCCTCTTTATTTAAATATGACTTCAAGTCAAGTAATTCAAATAATTTTTTAACTCGGTCAACTGTAATAGAGCTCGAATCAAAATTACATATCTCATAATCGTGTAAATTGTGTACGTCTAAAAATGAAAAATCTATGATTTTTTCTTCGTCAGTAGTATTTAAAATTTTAATTGCAATTTTTCCGTTTTCGGGTCTTGCAATCATACCTGCAATGAAAATTCCGTTATGCGAAGGAATTTCACCACCTAAAATAACACAATCGCTAAATAAGTGTATAGGGATGTGTTTAATCACTTCACAGCGCGGCGGTATTGTATGTAAATACCCATTAGAAAGACAACTTGTTATAGTTGACTGATTATTATCCGTCAATGTAAGAGTGCAGTCTTCATAATTAATTACTGCTTTATACTTTGACAAGAAATCTTGTCCTAAGATTCCGTTAGCTGAACAAGAAATGCTTTCAAAAATGTAAAACTTTTGTGTAAATAATACACCATTAAAATATAAATCTAAGTAAATATATCCTATTGAATCAAGATTACCACTAATTCCTTTAATCGTTATTTTATTTCTAATCATTTTATTAACTAAATCCGGATATTTTCTTAACCAATCGTACTTAATAACACAAAGACTGGCGCCAGAATCTACTAAGAAACTAATATCTAAATTATTTTCTATAAAACACGAAACTAAACTACTGTTATTATTAAAATTTAAAATCAAGTTATTATCTAAGTGTTCATTTGGGACGAAAAAACTCAGAATTACCAGAGTAGTGCGCATTATTTTCGTTCATGTCAGCAAAATGCTGAGTGTGCTGAACACGCGGCGCTCGAGTTCCCAACGTGTTGCGGTAAATAATACGATGCGGGGCGGCGGAACCGCTTTGATTATAATTACCTGGATAATTCCGTCTATAATTATTATTTGAAACCAATCCAGATCGGTTAACATTAGAATAGTTAGGCATATTTCTGTGGAAGTTGGAATTATAATAATTCTGTGGATTTTTGTTACGTGGGTAATTCGACCTAAAATCCCTTTGTCGGTGACTTGTTTGTCGGGTTTTGCCGTACTGAGCCTGGGAATGAAAATTGGAATGTCTTACCTTCATGACCTCGTGCTCAGTGCTCGTTGACATTGACTTTTCGTCAATGGCTGTTCTGATAGCCTCAGGCAGTGATGAAAATGGGCGGGATGCTATTATAGTGCTAAGTCGAGGGTCTGACAGTCCATCCGAAAATCTTTTAATTGCAATTTTTTCATTAAGCGGACGTAATATTTGAAATGCGCTGTCATTACCGTCGGCTTGAGCTATGGTCAAATTAACAAATAAGCTCTCTAGTTCTCTACCGAATGACTCGATGGTTCTGTGACCTTGTTTTGAACGCTGTAATTGCGATTGAATAGCGACTGAAGATAACTTTTGCAATAATTTCGATCGCATATCTTTTATCAAAATAGTGGTATTGGCATAAGTGGAGTCTAAACGTAACTTCGCACTTTGAGATAATCGTGTTTTCAAAACAAAATTTATTAATTGTTGTTGAGAGGCATCATTAATCATTGTGCTATAAAGTTCAATACTTTCAATCAACTGCTTGGTGACCTCCTCTTGACCGGTCATTATAGGTAAAAGTGCAATAGCAGTTTTGAAGTCAAAATTAGGTAAATTTCCCGTAGCCATTTTGGACTCTCTTTCGGTACCTATAGGTTCATTAACTAAATCGACAATCTTATTATATAATATATTAATATCTTCTACTAACTTATTTACGAAAACTGTGCCTTTAGAACTTATTTCACAAGTATCTATTTGCAAACTCACTTGAGACAAAATATACGCCAACTTATCATATTCTAATTTCGCTTCTTCAAGTTTTTTGTAAGCTAAATCGGACTTTCGCCTTTCTGGACCTAACTTTACCAAGTATTCCTTAATGTATTTTAATGAACTTTGCAATTTAATCAATTCATCTGACATAATAAACTAAAACTCTTAAATTATTTCTCTACTTCTTATATGTATAACATAATTATCTATCTTTCAAGGTAATTAATAAAAAAAAAGTGTCTTTTTCCTATAAAAATTATAAAAAAATAAATGTACCTCTTATCTTGTTACAAACTTATTACTGGGAGCAAGGACAGGCAGGCAGGCGCTGGCTGCGGTCCATGTCGTTGCCAAGTTGATGCTCGTAGGAAGCTACCACGGGAGAAAACAGCATAGAAAACAGTTGCGTGCAGCTTGAGCTTGATGCTTGAACTTGATTCTTGAGCGATAGCTGCATCGATGATTGGGCCGGGCTATACCCTGGACACCTTGGGCCGGGATTTCCCTGGACTCCGCTCGTTCGTGGGCCGGGCTATACCCTGGACTCCTGGGCCGGGATTTCCCTGGACTCCGCTCGTTTTTTATACTGAAGCTGTAGGCAGTTCGAATGTTGAAGTGTTGTTGTTTGCCAAATTATGTCTGGTCAGTTCACGACGCAACGCTTTGATTGTTTGATGTCGGCACTTCTTGTATAAGTAATAGGCGATTGACACCAAGAGCAGGATGACCACCACAATGACGAGGATTTCACTCAAATTCATATGAATTTGAGTATCGCAGAAATATATATTTCTGCGATGCTTCGGCGTTGGAAGTTCCGCTGGCAGTCTGGGCGATGACCACTTCTTCTTTACTCTGTTGTTTTCCCATATTGAAATCGTAAGCGTATGGTATAAGTCTTCTTATTTTCATAAATCTTCTAAATTATTTTTCTTTCTTCATGTCTTCTTAATCAAATCTGACTATATTTAAAACTTGGTTTTTCGGCAGGGTCGCCATCAGATAATGTTGGTGGTGGTGGTTTAACGGAAACACATGTGTATCGTTCTGTAGTTGGAATTGTATTCGATCAAAAGCCAGCAATTACAATATTCCTTATTCTAATAATATTTTATGCTTACAAGTCATTTCGCAAGTAACATGTAGCAGTCACTTACACTAAATAATAATGTTACGGTACAACTACAAAATCATTTAAAATCATCATACTTCAGAGTAACAAAAATTTTAAAACCTTTAAAACCTCTCATGACTCGAATCGATTTGATGAGCGAAGACGGAAATGGAGAGGAAACGAAGGACGGGGAGCAAAACCAAAAGGACAGCAGAAGTGGAAAAGTCAGAAAAAAGCATGACTTCAAAGCGGGACAGTTGTCACTGCACAAAAGAAAGTGGATTGCCATAGGAGCCCCGCCTTCTATTATAAAAATTATATCCGGATACAGAATCCCCTTTCGAAAAACACCAGTTCTAGGCAAACTATCAGATTGGAAGAAGTTCGAAACCCCTGCTTCCACCGACATGACACACGAAATTCAAAAGATGATAATTTCTGGCGCCCTTCAACCAAGCCAGCACGAATCAGGATTCCTTTCAAAAATGTTTCTAAGGCAAAAATCAGACGGCAGCAACAGACCCATTTTCAATTTGAGAACTCTAAACAATTTCGTGCATACTCCAAAGTTCCGACTTCTAAATCATCATCAGATACCAAAGGTGCTCAACCCAAAAGATTACATGCTCAGAATAGATATATCTCAGGCATACTATCATGTTCCGATAGTACCAACGCATTGCAGATTTCTAACTCTAGCTTACCAGGGAAAAACATACGAAATGACTTGCTTACCCTTTGGCCTGGCAAGCGCGCCATCAGCGTTCGCAAGAGTGACCAACTGGCTGGCTCATTGTTTCAGACATTCAAAAAGTATAAAAATAATAGTATATCTCGACGATTTTCTGATGGTTCACGAGGATCCAAAAATACTCGCCCGTCAAGCCGAGTTTGTACGAGACGTACTACAAAGATTAGGTTGGTCCATAAATCAAATCAAATCTACGGCAAAACCGACCCAACGTCTAGAGTACCTGGGAATAACTGGTCTAGAGTACCTGGGAATGGTGAACCGGAAGATGCTTTCAGAGGAAAAATCAAACAAAATAATAGCATCACTTCGGTCGCTTCTAAGAAGAAAAACATGGAGTTGGCGCGAGGCAAAGATAATTTTGGGCAAACTAAATTTCGCCTCATTCGTCGTTCCTCTGGAAAGGCTCCATTGCAGAAGATTGCAGATAGAATCTTCAAAACTGCCAAAGGAGAAACCAAGACAACGGTATCCGATTCCTCTGCCAGCTTGCGCAGAACTTTCTTGGTGGATCGACAACATACTCAAAAGTACTGCTATTCATCTCCCAAATCCAACATGGTTCATAACAACAGATGCCGCACAATACGGATGGGGAGCGATAGCCAACAATCGAAAGATGTGGGGCTCTTGGACCAAAAGTCAACAAATCTGGCACTCCAATCAAAAGGAACTAGCGGCCCTTTTCGAAACACTGAAGCAGCTAGACAGTCGCTTACAAGGGTCAACGATAATATGGCAAACCGACAATCGAACTGCAGCGGCATACGTTACAAAGCAGGGTGGAACAAGGTCAGTACGCCTACTGAACACGACAAGAGAGATCCTCAACCTGTGCGATCGCAACAATTGCAGGCTCACAGCCCGTTACATTCCAGGTCCATACAATGGTCTAGCGGACGGATTGTCGAGAACCAAGAAGTTACCGGAATGGCACCTGTCCAAACAAATAACGATTCAAATATTCCGAAGCATGGGTACTCCGGAAATAGATC
Organism: Agriphila straminella; assembly: GCA_950108535.1. Taxonomy (NCBI): domain Eukaryota; kingdom Metazoa; phylum Arthropoda; class Insecta; order Lepidoptera; family Crambidae; genus Agriphila; species Agriphila straminella. The sequence continues at coordinate 2,078,137 of OX467324.1, read as the reverse complement.
TGTTTGCCTCAGACAGATCTGCTGTTGTGCCAAAATATGTAAGCGAGGATGCCTTGGATTCGAAAAGTCAATACACAAATGCCTTCAGCCGGCCATGGAAGTACAATCTCGGATGGATCTTTCCCCCACCAGCTCTTTTACCCAGAGTATTACACCACCTGGAGAAATCGACCGGCCAATATTTGCTAATAGCGCCGAATTGGGAAAAAGGCTTTTTGGATGCAGGACGTGAAAGCTCGAGCAATTCAACAACCTTGGAAAATACCAGATTTACAGATAAATCTCATAGACCTTCAGTCCGGCTTACCACCTCCGGCAGTGAATCAATTAAATTTGCAGGTCTGGAAAATACAGGCTGGGCCAAAGAGACTGCAAACTGGAACAACAGTCAGTTAGAATTACTTCAATCAGGCTGGAGGAAGTCCACGTTAAAAACATACAAACCTGCATGGAATAAGTGGTGTCACTGGGCTTCAGAGCAGAACGTTTTCTTACCTACCTTTTCGAAGAATTAAAGTTGGCTCCCAGAACTATACAACTACACAAGTCAGTTGTAAGCACATTAGCTAACCCAGATAAAAGTCAATGGCTAAGTTCACATCCTATAGTTTCCCAAACTATAAAAGGTATTTTTTTCTAAAAAACCCCCTATTAAAAAGCCTCTTGCTTGGAAAATCAATGAATTATTGGATTTTCTTAAGACATACAATATTAATAGTGAAAGCCTGTTTGCAATTTCCAGGCACATTGCTATATTGCTCCTACTGGCATCGGGTTGAAGGGTACACGATCTGACTCTTTTGAGTCTAGATCCAGATCACTTTGAAGAACGAGATAATGAAATAGTTTTTTGGCCTAAATTCGGTTCTAAAACGGATAGCGGTTGGAGTTTCAAGGCTAATCCAATAATAAGATAGAATATTATCTACTGGACAAAAATGCTTATTACAATGACTGAGAGGCGTCGCCAATCGAAAAATGTGGATAATCTTTTCATTACTACTCGGGGGCAAATAAAAGAAGCCTCGCGCAGTGTTATTGCGGGCTGGATCAAGACCTTATTTAAAGAAGCCAATATTAACGCTTCAGCAGGAAGTACCAGAGCAGCCGTAGCAACTGATAATTGGATAAACAAAAACATGGACATCGATGAAGTACTGAATAGAGGAAATTGGAGATCAAAATGCACTTTCATCAATCATTACTTCAAACAAATTGCAGCAACCTCAAATCAATCTAGTACTGGCATTAGTGATTGTTTTACTCCATTAGATTAGAATTCTCGTTGATTAATTTTTAAGTTTGTGCTGATTCAATAATAATTATAATTATTAATTATAATGTTAATCAAATTTAGTTGCTTACAATTTTATTTGTCAAAAGTGGTTCAAGCGAAGGCACGAACACCTAAATAGGACCGTTTTTCCCCCGGAGGTTAAAAAACGGATATTTAGGTTTCTGCCGAAGCTTGAACCACACCTGAACTCCTTGCCGTCGCTCGTACTGAAGCAACACTAGCCGCGCGCTGTCACCGGTCACATGATTAGTTCCAATAAGACGCTAGAGGGCGCTGTTCACTGTTGTGAAATGAGACATAAGGCTGATTTACAGAGGTGTAATCTCATATGTGGTTCAAGCTTCGGCAGAAACCTAAATATCCGTTTTTTACCCTTCGGGGGAAAAACGGTCCTATTTTCGCATCGCATGTATTTCTGTGTGTGCACGTGTTTGGATGTCAGTTTAGTTCCAAACAATATGTCTAGCTGTTATTGTGTGCTATTGTTGACTGTCATCTGTTGTGTATGCCATATGAATAATCCCAACTTGGGACCCCATAAGTCACCAGTTATAGACCCAAACACACACTGCAGGATCTAATGATACAACTAGTTTCTTTTGTAAATAAATAAATAATAATATATATAAAAGACAGAGGTCAACAACCCTCTCAAGTTTTCTTTCGCCATTTCTTTCTTGAAGGGGCCTCCCAATTTTGTGAAATGGTGGTAGATTCAGTAGATTCTCTTTTTAGCATTTATCAATTCACAAAATTGAAATAAAACAATAAATTAAACCATTAAATTCTTTGTTTAACATAAGATTTCTGAACGTTTTATAAATATCAAATTAATGCAATATAATTTAACTAACTGTTTGTTATCCCAAATAAATAAAATAAAATAAAACACACAACCTGCCGAATGTGACGATATTTTGACCGTGCATGAGGACACGCACGACGTCAGGATGGACGAATGTGACGTTTTGTCGTTGGGTAGTAATAAATTCATTTTATTGTTATGATTTCAAATGAAATTGAAAGGATAATAGTATCTTCGTTTAATAGCCTGGCAACACCGCAGCTTGGCTCCACCGTTTCCCGCCACATTTTCCCGCCATTTTGTAGTGGAATGGGGAGGTAAAGTAGTGGGGATAATCGGCGGGACGGTCAACGAAAGTCAGTTGCAGGCTCAGTCACTGTTCAACCGTCGAGAAAAGAAGTAGTTAGGGAAAACTGCTAACGTACTGTTGCTATAACCTAGTTAATAAGAGTCATGGTGTATTCCTGTGGAGAAAGTAAAAGTGGTTCACCGTTATTATTGTAGTTTCATTACACATACATAATTAAAAAAAATAACAAAATTAGTTAAAAGACACGGACAATCTTGCGTCTGTCTGACACATAAACTCATGTAAACTAAGTTTATGGTCTGACAGAAGCATAGTGACAATGCAAATAAACATTAAAATTTGTCATGCTAATCAAATCTTTGATTTTTAAATTTGAGATTTTTGCATTTTTTTGTATGCAATAGATGAATAAATATTGATGCCGGGATATGACCAGCCCATAAACTCTCTTTGGACCAGAAGAGCCAAACGAGTTGTCATAATATTTTACCACAATATATTATTTTGTTGCCACAATATGGCGAACCAAGCAAGAATAGCATTTCCTGAGCTGACGGAAGAGGAACGTACTAGAGAATTAACTTTACAGGTACATCCCCATGTACCTCCACCTGATTTAGCGGGAGGTACCGATTTAGAGAGTGGTCGCTCAGCAAGAGCTGCAATAGTAAGACGACTATGGAATAATACTTAGTCACCCAGCTTCTTCTTAATTTTTTTAAATTGTTTATAGCCTTTATTCAGAGTTTACAAGTTAAATTATATAATTAATTTTATTATCATCTAAGTATTTTGGTCCCCTGTGTGCCCTTTTCTAAGGCCTCCAAACTCTTCCACTTCTCCCTCTCTAGCCGTTCTCATCCAGTTTCTCCCTGCCATCTTTACTCCCATCTCTTCAGTGGCTTTCGTCCCTTCCCTCTTTTCTCTTCTCTAGGGTACCAATTAGTTATCACCTTACTCCATCTTTCATCACCTCTTATTGTATGGCCAGCCCATTTTCATTTAAGGGTTCTCAGTTTTACCATAACATCTTGTACTTTGGTAGCTTTCCTTATATTGGTGTGCCTGATTTTATCTATTTTTTTTCTCTTGCCTAGCATGCTTGGTTCCATGGCTTGTTGACAAGTTTGTTATTTAGTTTGCTGAGATTTAGTAAAGGTGGTTCGATGAGCTCAGTAGCGCCACCAATGGAAATAAATAATTTACGTTTTATCAAAGGCTTAGAACAAAAGTTTTGGTTATTTTGAGCAAACAGAAGAGCGCAATTTTTTTTTTATTTTTCATGGCCTCAAATATAAGCAATGAGTTATGAATCTCGATTTTGCTAAATGTGGCACTATTGAGATGCATGACTTATTGCTTAAGTTTAAGTTCTTGAAACTATATTTAGAAAATGTATTTTACACTTTTATTTGCGCAAAATTATCAAAACTTTTAATCTAAGCCCTTGATAAAACGTAATTGATTTATTTCCATTGGCGGCGCTACTGACCTCATCGTTTACCTAAACGTTGCAATCATGTGATTATTTTATTAAAGGTACTAAAAATTCCGGGAAAACCAAAAACACTTGATTGTCTAAGTGCATAAAGGTAACTCGTTCAGCAGTCTATTGTTATTATTGTGTAGTTACTGATCCGAAGATTTTACAAATCGTAGGGCTGGACGGACAGGGCAGTGTTTATGTGTATGTATACAACATGTTAATATGGCAAAATGTTGCATAACCTTTCTTTTTATATAAGCTTTGTTGTGTTCACCCAGCAGTCTATTGTTATTATTGTGTAGCTGTAGTTACTGATCCTAAGATTTTACAAATCGTAGAAGAACCTTAGAAGCTATTGAGGACTCCGATAATAAGGTAGATGAAATTGATTATAATTTGCAAAGCCTTTTCACATCTGATGAAGAAGGACAGACATATCATATGTTTTCTAATAGCCGTAGTAATAACAAAATATCACCTCAGTTTTTAGATATATTTGTGGAAAGTAAATTGATAAAATTTGAATTAGATACAGGTTCTGAAGTAAGCACTATAACCTTAAATCTGGTCATTTTAGATATTTACCTAATAAAAAGATTGTAAGTTGTGATATTACTTTTAAAAACTTTGATCAAAGTATTTCAAAACCTTTAGGTATAATAAAAAATAAAAATGTTTCTTGGAATGATGTTCAAACTGTTGAGGATGTTTATGTTGTAACCTATGAGAAACGAGGCGTATGAGGCGTAACTGGCTTATGTCTTTTAAACAATGGCCTTTAAAATTTAATAGTGCAAGTCTTAAGGAACTAAATATTAATGAAAGTCATGACATAGTTGAAATGATAAAATCAGATTTTCATGAAATATTTTCACAAGGTTGGGGAAATTTCAAAGGGGAATGCATTACTTTAAAATTAAAAAATAATGCCATACCAAAATTTCTACCGGTTAGACAAGTACCTTTTGCATTAAAAGATAAAGTAAAAAAAGAAATAGAACGATTATTAGAAAATAAAAGAATAGCCCCGGTAAAGTATAGTAAATGGGGAACTCCCATTGTCCCAATTTTGAAACCGGTACAGTAAGATTGTGTGGTGACTACAAAGTTTCATTAAATCCATATTTAGAAACGGATCATTACCCGCTACCAAACATTGAGACCATCATTCAAACTTTAAAAGGTTGTGAATATTATTGTGAATTGGACCTTAAGGAGGCATATTTACAAGCGCTTTTGGATCCAAGTTCGCAAGAATTAACAGTGATCAATACAGAATTAGGAACTTTTAAATATTTATTTTTGCCATATGGCGTAAACACAGGACCTGGTTCCTTCCAAAGAATGTGTCAAAAGTTAGATCATATTCCAAATGTAATAGTATTCATTGACAATATTTATTTATGTGGTAAGGATTATAATGATATGTTAAACACATTAAAAAAGGTACTAACAGTTTTAAAAGATTCGGAACTAAAAATTAGTATTCTTAAAGAAAATATTGCTCCCATTTTGAAATTGCCCCCACCTACAAATATAACCTTGCTTAGATCATTTTTGGGAAAAGTTAATTACTATAGTAGATTTTTAAAGGACATGTCAACCATTTTGAATCCTCTTTATGAATGTACTAAAAAGGGAAAATTCAAATGGACACCAGTCTGCCAAAGTGCATTTGAATCTATTAAGAAAAAAATATTGTCAACTCAAACTTTAACTCATTATGACCAGAAATTACCTTTGATACTTACTTGTGATGCCTCCGCTTATGGCGTTAGTGCAATTTTGTCTAACCGTGGAAACGATGGTGTAGTGAAACCAATGGGGTTGGTAAACTTTTTCGAAGAGAATTGTTTTATATTTTTTTTTGATAGCACAAGTTTCAAGAATAAAGAAAATAATATTGTAATAAGTCAAAGTTCGCAGGATGAGGGGATGAACAGCGTCACCGCTGATTGAGAAGGCTTGATGTTGAACCAATAGTGGTTTATTAGGTGCAGATGATTACAAACACACGAGACGAACCCAGCAAGGTCCCACGAGCGTGGAAGCCAAGCTTAGTGTCGCCATATTGAAGGGTGACCGAGGAAGTCCCAATATGCTTGGAAGCGACCTCAGTGCTGATCGTTGATTCGATACAGTAGCACAAACAACACCAGACCTTATATAAATGACAAAACGAAACGCTACCGTGATGCAGAAGACTTTTAGCGCCATCTATGATTCTTCGGTGGTACTGTGTTTATAAATAGGTTTGTTACAGGCTCCCCCTCTGGCTCCGATAGTCGTCCCGACGAGGAGACAGGATAATGATGAGAGTTGTTAGAAGTTCTTCTTAGGTCAACCACTCGGTTTTACATCCAGGTTTTCCCGTATGGTCTTCTAGGACGACCCCTTCTCTTGAGAGGCTGATCTGTCTTGGACGGGCGAATTCCACAGGTTGCCAATTTTCCATCTCCCCCTGGACTAAAACTGCTTGAATAATATCGTTGCTAGCATTACTCGCTGTCTCGAAACAGTGTTTATGCGTCAACGTCATCTCTGGTGCAAACTCTATGACTACAATATTAGGTTTTGGTTGTGTGGGATACTCGCTGGTTTGGGCCTCCGCCACCTTGTTCGGAATGTGTGGCGCAGTTTGGTGAACCTCTTGGACACGAAGATCGGCTTCCAGGTCTTCCAGCTGTACGTCCGGATTCTCCAGGTTAAGTTAAAAGAAGCGCCGGACGTTGCAGGTTTGTCCAGAAAACCGTCCGGATCCACCAGGTATGCGTCCAGGTCTTCTAGGTGTGCGCGTTGGCCCTCCAGGTGGCCACTAGTTGGGCGCCAATGTAATAAGTCAAAGTTCGCAGGATGAGGGGATGAACAGCGTCACCGCTGATTGAGAAGGCTTGATGTTGAACCAATAGTGGTTTATTAGGTGCAGATGATTACAAACACACGAGACGAACCCAGCAAGGTCCCACGAGCGTGGAAGCCAAGCTTAGTGTCGCCATATTGAAGGGTGACCGAGGAAGTCCCAATATGCTTGGAAGCGACCTCAGTGCTGATCGTTGATTCGATACAGTAGCACAAACAACACCAGACCTTATATAAATGACAAAACGAAACGCTACCGTGATGCAGAAGACTTTTAGCGCCATCTATGATTCTTCGGTGGTACTGTGTTTATAAATAGGTTTGTTACAATATTATGTTTTTTTTATTTTACTTTGTTAACCAAATATTTTTTTTTATATTATTATCGCGATAAAATATCAAACGTACAGCTGAACACGAAGTTCCTTTGCATTTACGGATTAAAAAACTGATTGACAGATTTGACAGACAGTGACAAAGAGTATAATCGTAATCACCTAATGTTATTGTTTGTTTATCAGCATATTACTGTGATTTTCTAGTGTTTTTCTTGTTCAATTATTGGAAATTAATTAGCTTGAAGAAATCCATAATCCAGCTTATCACGCCGATGAAGTACCTACACTGCTTTGTTCCGTTTTGTTTGAAATATAGACGTGACCATCCGCAGAACATTTTTTTTAGAATTACCATGCCTTTGAAAGAGACGTGGTGCAGAGGATAAAACAGGAATTGTCCTCAAAGAGCTTTATACGTTTGTGATGATCTCGTAAATGTATGTATATCTACAAACTTACTCACAAAAGAGTTATTTTATTTATGTTAGCTGACTGTGACTGACATGACAACAATAGTTGACATTGCTAATGCCAAACCTTTGCTTTTTTGTTTTGAGCAACAACATAGAAGTCTTTATAGCAAAAGCATTACCTACGCATACAGCCGTAATAGTGATTTACAGCATACTGTAAATTAAAATTTTAATTTTTTATTTAAATTAAAATGAAGTATTATAAAAATTCCGCAATTGGTTATTCCTGACTCCAAAGCCAAAAGCTACCAGAAAATATATAATTTACAATAGTTTTGGAAAAGTTGACCAACCCCATTGCATTCGCTAGTAAAAAATTAACTGATAGAGAACAAAAATACACCGCCTTAGATAAGGAAGCATTGGCAATCATTTTTGGAATCACAAAATTTTATAACTTTCTTTATGGCAGGACTTTCGAATAAGAAACAGATAATGCCGCCTTGGTACGAATTTTTGGTCCAGATAAAGGGATTCCAAAAATGGCTGCCAAGCGTCTTCAGCATTATGCTATTTTTCTTTCTGCGTTTAACTATAAAATTAAATATATATCTACTGATAAAAATCCTGCTGACTATCTGTCTCGAATAACAACAAATAAGGAAAATTTAAGTAAAAATTTTGAAGTATGTACAAATTTCTTAGATTGTTCAGATTTAGAAAGTGTGAAATGGGAAACCATACAAAAAGAAACGAGTAAAAATATTTTATTGTGTAAATTGAAAAGATATTGTAGCGATGGCTGGCCTGAAAATAAGTCAAAGGATCAAGAATTGTTACCATTTTATACAAAAAGAAATGAAATTAGTATAGATAGAAATTGCTTATTTTGGGGCCATAGAATCATTATACCCAATAGTTTAAGACAACAAGTGTTAAAAGAGCTGCATAAGAGCCATTTTGGCAGTACTAGAATGATTGAGATTGCAAAATCATATTTTTGGTGGCCAAAATTAAATGAAGACATAATTAATTTAACAAAAAAATGTATAATTTGTTTGTCACATCGCAATACTCCGTCAAAAACTCCTTTAAAAACAGTATAGATAGAAATTGCTTATTTTGGGGCCATAGAATCATTATACCCAATAGTTTAAGACAACAAGTGTTAAAAGAACTGCATAAGAGCCATTTTGGCAGTACTAGAATGATTGAGATTGCAAAATCATATTTTTGGTGGCCAAAATTAAATGAAGACATAATTAATTTAACAAAAGAATGTATAATTTGTTTGTGAGTGACAAATATTGGGAGTGGTTTTCCGATACACTTAGTCACAGATAATGGCACAGTAAAGAATTTAAAGAATTTACAAAAACTTTTGGAATAAAGCATACCTTCACACCACCCCACCACCCTGCCACTAATGGAGCGGCCGAAAGGTTCGTGAAAACTTTTAAAGCTAACGTAACTAAAATTGTAGACAGTGGTCAATCACTTAACTATGCAATTGGCATATTTTTGTCTGATTATAGGATCACTGCGCATAAATCTACGGGTGTGTCACCATCAAAATTAATGTTGGGGAGAGAAATAAGAAACAGATTTTCATTGTTAAGACCAACCCCAGTATATCAAGATATCTTAGTAAAGCAAAACCATATTATAGAATCATTTAAAGGACATAGAAAAGTTCAATTTACAGTAGGACAGAAAGTATTAACTCGTGATTTCAGGAAAGGACAAAAACCTTGGACAGTTGGTATTATAGTCAAGGTGTCAGTTCCAGGAGTTACTTATTATATTGAGGTAGATGGATTACTGTGGAAAAGACATGTTGATCAGATAGTTAATTGCTCTCAAGCTGAAGAGTAAGTTGATTTGTATTATTTAGTATATAAGCGCCAACAATGTAGAGTCATATATCTTGTATGTTTATTTTTGCGTAACTTAGATTATATTAATATATATATTTTGTGAGGTAGGATATAATATATAAAATATTATGTATAAAATAAAAAATTAAGTAAAACTAGAAAATTGTTATTAAGTTCCTTTATTATCAAAATAACTTAGATTTGTAAACAAATATAGTTGTTGATTATTTTTGTTTCTTAGTAAATAAGTAAATTTAATTGAAGTGGGGAAGAGTGTTATAATCTGTACCTATTTATAGTCTGTGGAACAAGGATTGAATTTGACCTCTTCCGGTTTTGACATTAGCGTACATGTGTTTGCTCTCGTATTAATTTAAAGTATAAAATAAAGTAAAGTGATTTCAAACAAGTGTTATAAATTAATTAACCCGCCCAGCCAAGAATATAATAGTAGGGCTGGGCGGACAGGGAGCCAATTCTCAGTTCATGTGATATGTTAACTTTGATATTATATCTAGCGTCTATTATCGAACGAAAATATCCCGAAAATCTCCATTCATACGTATAATGGTATTCTCGGGTCTATTTGATATCGATGACAGGAGCTTCTCCAATTGCAAACACGTTCCATTTTCTTGATTATACTCATATTATAATCGAGGAATACATATTTTACTAAATTTTTATGTACAAAATATTGTTTATAATGTTGATTTATGTAAAATATTTGTAATACTTTATTTTATGTAAATTAATGAGCTGCCGGCAAAGAAAAGTAAACATTGTTTCAGCGTTCAGGGAACAAACGGAACGCAACAAACCAATTTGTCAACTTTCCCTCTATTCTCTATAGAATGACGTTTTAATTTATGGGTTTAGATAAAATAACACAAAATTCAAAACAAAACTGTAAAATAAATAACTCGAGAAATTAATACCTACAGTAATAATGGAATCCGCGACGAAAAAAAGAAAAGGATACCCAACAAATCCACAAAAGATGAGGCTCATCCAACTTCTTCAGGCGGATGATGAACTACCTGGTGGAAAATTTTCAGCTACTTTTACAAAGTAAATAACTGATGCCAGATGGGCAGCTGTTGCCTTGGAGTTGAACTCTATTCCAGGAGCCAAAAAAGATTGGCCTGAATGGCGCAGAGTAAGTACCTACCTCTATACCTATAATATTTTCTACTTGTATACCTTTTCGAAATATAATGTACTTTCTTCATGCTCTATATACAAGCTGAAAGTTTTATCCTTGTTTCTAAAAATAAAGACAACCCTCCAACCTAATACAATACTTCTTTAATACTTAATTCTTGTATAGTTTACTTACAATTTACAATACTAACATAGCCGATAATTGTTTTTATCTATCAGCTATCATCTCATTGTTCAGTTGTTTTGTTTATTTAACAAGTACAGGTAATATTAATATAAATGGATATTTTCAAAAAAAAAAAACTGCTGCACGCCGTACATACCACGGGACAGGTGGAGGACCCCCTCCGGACCCCTATCTGGGGATGATTTATTGATCCTTAACACTATTAGTAAAACAGAGCTTCAAGGACATTCAGATATTGAAGAATCAGTGTGTAGTAAGTTTGATATATTTTGAATAAAATAATGTTTGTTTAAGATATTTTTATGCTTAATAATGATTTTTATTTCAGATTTACCAAAGTCTTCAAAAATACTGGTCCCTAATTTATCAGGGTTTTCCCAAATTCTGGCTCAAGACTTACCAACAATAACAGGTAACTACATAAAACCATTGATTTGAATGAGTTGTTTATTTCATACTCATCAAGCTATATTCAAATACCTTTCCCAGATACACAATATGAACTTATGAACAATAGTGAAGAAAAAAACAACCTAAGAACAATGAGAGTTTCAACAAAGGTGAGTAACAAGTTATAATCAGAGATGATATTCGGATGCATATTTACCTAAAGTTCAGATGTTATACTATACGTATATTGCATGTGAATATGATAATGAGAAGCACTTGAAAATTGCAAGTTTTACTCAAGTCATTACTTATCTACTCGTCTATAGATACGGGGGTTACTTTCGCATATTTTATAATATTAGCAAGGATATGGATGTTAGTATGAAATAAACCTACTTAATATTTTCTCTTTTTCAGAAAACATTGAAAAGAAAAAAATAATTAAAAAGAAAATAATTGGAAAGAAGCGCCTCGATAGAAGTTTAGACACTGTCGCTGCTTTAAAAGAAACTTTGGACGATAAAAATAAATATAAGAAGATTTTTTATGAAAATTATATAATTGAAATGCGTCGCCAAACAGATGCTTTTCTACTCATAGCAAACAACTTAAAAAAAGAATAATAAATATATATGATTCCAAAAGTGTTCCAAGAAGTAAAATAAAGATATTAATTTTATATAGTTTGATTTAGCACGAGATGAGTTTATTTAGTTTAATTTAACACGAGACCGAGATGATTCCAAAGATGTTCCTAAATATGTTTTATCTATTAAAGTTTAAGGGTTTATGTTGAATTTTGTAAAAAACAAATAAAAAACTTCTATTGTAACTAGGTAGTTTAATAAAGTAATTATTTACAATTTGAGCTTGCTTGGTTCGCCCTTGTGCTAAATTTACATTAATTCTATTTGTTGGATCAGGCAATTCAGGCAGACGTTCCCTTATCACACCCAACTGCTCATCATTTAGGTCACTGTAGTCAGGCTGCTCCAAATTGTTTACAATGCACATATTATGCAAAACTGTGCATGTATTTATAATTTTGGACGCTTTATTATTGTGTTTGATAGCTTTCTTGTGCAAAAAAATTTAATGCACATAAAACCTGAAATAAAATAAAACCTATGGTCAAAAAGGAATGATAGATTTGACAAAGCTACTTGCATGAAAATTGATAACAAAGTGGTGTTTTGAATGAAGTACCTAGGTACTTAGCAAGTAAGCCACAAACCTTTGTTTTCAGATCATATTGCGTAGTAGACCGTATGACTGGTTCAAGTACAGCTATTAAAGCAATAACCAAAGCCTTGGAAAGGAGGAAGTCTTTTCTGAAAGCCTTTTCATTCCATAGAAAAGGGTCTTCGCGCCATAAAAAAGTCTGGAACTTGTCAGCTAAAAAAGTCTGGAACGGGTGGTAGGAAAATATAGACGATTCAAAAGTACTTAATAATTAAGTTTATTTGAATAAAGCTTATTTCACTTTCACTTTCATAAAATTTGTCTCCGTTGTTAGGTTTAGGGAAACCAAAAGGATACAACTGTTCAAGTTTAAAAGTTATTTATTATTTATTTGAACTCGGAAGGTGTGTTATATTATACGCGTGCGATTCCACACAGAGCTTAGCGAGCAGTAAACTACAGGAATGCGGGGGATGCAATTTGCAATTTCAACCATGTTGCAATTTCAACCTCTTCAACGACATTTTCAAAAAATTTATTATAAAATCGTCAGCGTTCATATTTTTATTTTACTACAGCAAAACAATAAATAAATCCCAATTAATTCCCATAAAAAATTTAAAATACAACGATTAGATTAGCTTTGACTGACACTTTTGACAATTAATATCACAGACGATAATTGTATCGGCTATGCTTGACCACTCGTTGCGTATCGAGTGCTAACACTGGATAAATATCACATTCGATATCACGAGAATACCGAATGTCGATATTAGTTTATATCCGCCATGTTTTTTCGATAAATATCGAGTTTGATATTATATCAAAGGCGTGAGAATTGGCTCCCAGAGTAGATAACCTAGTAGTAGTAAAAGATCATTACCTAACCTAAACCTAACCCAATCTAACCAAACCTAACTGAACCCTAACATAAGTGGTTCCGAACGCCTACAACAACGGGTGCAACAAGAGAAAAGCCAGGCAACGCAGACGTCACACGACATAGGCGACCAAAGACGCAGACTGTCTTCGGTCACAGCAACCCTCAGTAAGGCAGTCCAGGCAATCCCGAATGTAATTAACAAAAAACTACGTAACATGAGAAGAGCCCTGTCGATGGAGAAGGCAGTGGAAGAGTTCACCAAGGAGACCCCACGTCACAAGTCTGAGTCACCCCAACGTCCCCGCACAAGAGCCGATATGGGACAAGTAAAACCTCCGAAACTGAGACCGGCCAACGGGCCACAGGACCACATGGTAAACGCGTTCCTGGAATTTGTGGCAGTTACCAAGGCTACACGCCAAGTAAGTACAGATATCTGCGAATCCATCCTGCAGACTTACCGCTGGAACACTCAGGAACTGCTACGAATCAAACTGGACGAGGCTGAGGCAGCCATTTACGATAACGACAAAGCACAAGTCCTTAAGGGCAGCATGTCGGGATCGTACATGGCAGCATACAGTGGGACATGTGGGTTCGTGCCCAAAGACGAGGAAAGGTAGGAGAATCAGGGCAACATCATTTTTCAAGCACCCCCCAACGACCCAATATTGGTAGTCGCCAAGTGCACCAAGGTAATGCTAGATGACAGGATACTTGACATGGCGCAAGCCGTAGCAGGTGACCTGAACGAAAGCGGAAACCCGGTGCACTGGACGAAACCCAGTATTACATGGGTCAACGGAGTCCCAGGATGCGGAAAGACGACATGGGTGATGTCTCAGATAGACACAGACAATGACGTCATAGTGACCACAACCACGGAAGCCGCCAAAGACCTCAGGGAAAAGCTGGAACCTCGGATAGGCCACAGAGCCAAAAGACGAGTAAGAACTATGGCATCCTTACTGGTAAACGGTATGAATGAGGGCGAAACGTGCACACGCCTTATGGTGGACGAAGCCCTCATGAACCACTTCGGGTCCATAGTTATGGCAATCCAACTCGCCAAAGCCAGCGAAGCCCTACTCATAGGGGATAATAATCAGCTACCCTACATTGACAGGAATAACCTCTTCCCACTCCTATACAACAGACCAAATCTGGTGACAAACATCACAAAGGAGCTCCTTTGTACGTACAGAAACCCACAAGACGTAGCGTATGCCCTCAGCGAAATATACAGTGGTATATACTCGGCAAAATCTCTCGTCAAATCCTTGTCGCTGAAAAGGTACACGGGCGCGGCGATCCCGAAAACGGACAGTACCCTATACCTCGTCCACACCCAGGCTGAAAAGGCACTTCTTATCAGCCAGGGATACGGTGAACAAACGGGATCACGAACCCTTACCATACACGAAGCACAAGGATTAACATACGAGACAGTGGTTATTGTACGTACAACTCCCCGAAAATCCCACCTCCTCGAAAGCGTCCCCCATGCCGTCGTCGCAATTTCCAGACACACAGAATCCTGCGTCTATTACACAGACTGCACAAAAGACGATGCAACGGCTCGTCTGATTCAACGTGCGGAAAATGCGAAGACGGCTAAAATAAGGGACTACAACCTCAAAATGGCGATAAGACGCGGTGACAATAACATCAGGGACCAAATGCTTAAGGCGCTGCTTAATCGAATTTTCTGGTTTTTGAGGGGGTGCGGCAGACGAAGCGGTGTGCGAGTGCAGCGGCGCCCCTCCCGCGCCGCACCTCACCTGCGAGTGCAGCGGTGTAGACTGGGCCGCATTTAGAAAATTTTTGTTTGACTTTAAATTATTTGCTGTTATGAATAAATGTCATGTTCTCTGATCAGTCCAGGGTGAACGAAACTTTGAATTATATTTTGAGATATTACATAATAAGAACCTATACTTTTTATCACGTAAACGAGCTTTGAGAGTTATAAAAATTAGTTATAATATTTTTCTATACAAAATTTGAACACCATTTTCACCCCTTATCAATCACCAATCATGTCCACCGTGTTGGACTTCAAAATAAATGTTATTTTTGCAATCGTCATCCCAGAAAAAACCAATAACGACATCCATATCTATTTAAAGGTTTTTTTACCCCTTTTCATTCATTTCATGCGTTAGATTTCCATCCATAAGCCTAAATTATAAATTTAGCGATATTTACTTCGAAAATGAAGGATTTTCTACAATACATAACTTCATCCGCCTTTTGACCCCTTTGGGGGTAGAATTTTAAAAAACGCTGAGACCCGTATTTATTAATTTTCAATCGTCAGCCTAAACAGAAAATTTGAAGATCCTAGCTTAAAAGCTGAGGGACTTTCATACAAACTTTCATCCCTTCTTTCATCTCCTTAGGGATGGAAGTTTCAAAAATCCTTCCTTAGTAGATGCCTACACTGTATAAGGTATCTGTGTGCAAAATTTTAAGTCTCTAGGTCAAGCGGTTTGGGCTGTGCGTTGATAGATCAGTCAGTCAGTCATTCAGTTTACGATTTTATATATTAGGAAGATAAGATAGTAGGGTGAATATGCCTAATACCAGCCCACCAAGGATTTTTCAACTTTGAATCTCTGTTGTTGCCACAATTGCGGTCTTAAAAATATTGTTGATACAGTTTTAGGTAGGTTGATTAGTCTTTATTACGAAAGTAGTAGTTAGTATTACGAAATTTTGTGGGAAAAAAAATAAATAAAAAAATATTAAAAACACGACTGTATGACAAAAACGAACTAAAAAGTTAAATAATAAGAGTGTCATTGCAGTCGGGGGATCGTTTCATGGAACAATTTTTGATCATAGAGGTCCCCCGACTGCAATGACACTCTTGCTTTTTAAATTTTTAGTTCGTTTTTGTCAGGCAGTTGTGTTTTTAATATTTTTTAATTTATTTATTTTTATTTCACAGATTTTAGTGACAAATTATATATTAAGATAAATATTTTAATAGAAAATACTAGAAATAATCGACTCACCCGTCTGAACTTTTCTATTAAAATATTTATCTTAATATAAAAATAGCATTGTGAATGCCTAAAATCTAAAAATTCCAATTCCAAAACGCTGACTTGCATTTTGTCAGTATGTACACAGGGTAATATGCCTAGTTAGCCGGCCGCCTCCAGTTATCCGGCCTCCCAACAGTTTTTCGAATAAAATAAGAAATTCGTGGCAATTTCTTAACAATTTGTATATTTTCCCGGCAACACTGTTATCGATCTATCGAATGGTATGGACGCCACTAGCGGAACGTTACGTAATATTTTATAATTTGTGTTTACGTTGAAGCCCGCATCCGGGTCGATTTCGCAAGTGGAGATAAAAAAAAAATAGTGGAGAGCTCTTGCCAAATAGTCAATATTGTCCTTCAGGGCATCGTTAAAAGGTAAATATTTAGTTTGTTCTCAAGGTATGTTGTTATTTATTACTGTTTTAATGTTAAATATGGCTTAATAAGCAGATATTTAGTAATATCAAGGGGCCGCCTTACTAGACAACGAAACCACATGTTTCCAGTATATCGGCCGGGGGCCGGTTAACTGGGACTGAGCTCGATATAATGTTTTGTCTCTTTTTGTTAAAAGAGTGATTCTATAGAAGAATGTATAATGCTATCCCTTTTTATTAAATTTAAAGTACTTTGTGTCTAGTACTCGGCCGTCTAAATGTGCTTGTATATGAAGTTGATTTTTTTTTGTATGGAAACGGGTGGCCGGATCTACTGGGTGCTTGCCCAGTGTACCGGCCTCCTAGTATACACTAGGAGGCCGGTATACTGGCTATCCTGCAAAATACTACTAGTACACCTGCCAGCTTTGAAATTTATCTACTAATAATATTAATTGTTTGTCTCTTGTTATTTCCGATGTGTATTTTAGCGAATTACTCAAACGATCGCTACTGCATTGAACGATGTGGTTTTTTCTTCTCGTCATGTTCTTTGAAAGGCGGCCGGTATACTGGGCAATAGAAATAGGAGGGCCGGAAATAGAAACAGGGGGGCCGGGCACTAGGCAAATCGTACTTTTTTAGAAAATAATTTCTAATGACAACCGACTAATGATAAGTAGGTATTTGATCGAAGTATGGCTCGCTTTTCGACTATTTGTATGAATTTGGAATAGGGTGGATATGCCTAACTCCAGCCCCCCCCCCCCCTAATTCCAGCCCCCAATACATTTTTGCTTTGCTTTAATTAAAAAACAATAAAAATCGGAAACTGTTTAATGGAGCCACATCCCTAGTTAATCCTCGACGTTGGAAATCAGTATTACCCCGTCACGACACCTACAATTCACACAACGACCAAAAATGTTCACCGAGACCGAATAGAGGTGACTATGTTTGAAAAACAGCATAAAACATCGATCGATGCGAACTTTGGGAAGTGTGTTTATGAAGGCAAGATGCAATTTTTTATAGTTTTAAACTTTGATACTAGTAATAGATTAGTTAGATAACGTTTTAAGATTACAAGTTTGCAGTTAAATTTACTAATTTCGAAAAAATTTGGGGGGCTGGAGTTTGACTATGTGATTTTCCAAAACTTTCTATTATCAGCCGGGGGCTGATGTTGGGTATTTAACTTTCGTTTAAGAAATCAATCTCATCTTAATTTGCTCGTCTTTAGGTTGGAATTTGTAGTGCTATTCACTAGAATTACTAACCTTCAAATTAGGGGCTGATATTAAGAAATACATAAGAACCTAACATCAGCCGGTCGTCAAAACTTTACGGCAATATACAGGGTGTTTTCAAATGTTTTTTTTTTGTTTTTTTTTATATTAGACTAGCTTCCGCCCGCGACTTCGTCCGCGTGGACATTCGAAATTCAAAATCCTCATGTTTTAATTTCATTAAATTCTGATCAGCCGTTTTTACGTGATTAGGCGGGTTCCCACCAAGCGCGATGCCACGCGAGGCAGGACGTTTGCCGCACGGGCCTCGCACGAGGCTGCTCGCTTCGTGGGAACCCGCCTAATCACGTAAAAACGGCTGATCAGAATTTAATGAAATTAAAACATGAGGATTTTATCGAATGTCCACGCGGACGAAGTCGCGGGCGGAAGCTAGTTTATAATATTCAGAATTGTATCCAGAGATATTAGTATCCCGTTCCCGATCCCTCCCTGTCCCTGTCCCCGTCCCCTGGATGTGCATGTCCAGGTCCAATCATGTCCACCGTGCGACTTCAAAATAAATGTTATTTTCGCAATCACCATCCCATGAAACCTCAAGAACGACATCCACATCGATTTTCATGTTTACTTACCCCATTTACACCTTAAGGGATGATTTTCAAAATAACAAAATATGTGTTTGCCTATTTATTTTTAGACATGCTCCTACGAATTTTAAAGTTGTAATGTCTATTTTATATTATTTTACCATACAAATTTTGAACCCCATTTTCACCCCTTTAGGGGTTAAATCATGTCCACCGTGTTGGACTTCAAAATAAATCTCTTTCGCAATCACTATCCCATAAAACCTCAAGAACGACATCCATATCGATTTTTATGTTTACTCACCTCATTTACCCCTAAGTGGTTAATTTTCAAAATTACAAAATATTATGTTTGCCTTTTTATTTTAAGATGTGCTCCTACGAAGTTTAAAGTTGTAATGTCTATTTTATATTATTTTTCCATACAAAATTTGAACCCTATTTTCACCCCTTTTGGGGTCAAATCATGTCCACCGTGTTGGACTTCAAAATAAATGTCACTTTTGCAATCGTCATCCCAGTAAACCCCAATAACGACATCCATATCTATTTTTGGGTTTTTTACTCTCTTTTCACCCCCATTTCATCCCCATAGGGGTTGAAATACTACCAATAACAATATACGTTGCGTTAAATTTCTATCCATAAGCCTAAATTATAAATTTAGTTATTTTTACTTCGAATATAAAGGATTTTCTTCAATACACAACTTCATCCCCCTTTGACCCCTTCGGGGGTAGAATTTTGAAAAACGCTGAGACCCGTATTTATTAATTTTCAATGTTCAGCCTAAACACAAAATTTGAAGATCCTAGCTTCAAAACTGAGGGACTTTCATACAAACTTTTGACCCCCGTTTCACCCCCTTGGATTTTTCAAAACTCACCCCGTTTTGAAAAATCCTTTCTTAGTGCACCCCTAGACCGCAAAAGGAACCTATGTGCAAAATTTCAAGTCTCTAGGTTCAGCGGTTTGGGCTGTGCGTTGATATCTCACTCAGTAAGTCAGTCAGTCAGTCAGTCAGGACTTTGAATTTTATATACATAGATGTAAAAAAAAAACATAATAATCAAAATCATACTTATTATCATCATAATAATCAATCATAGAAACAGAAAAGAAATTCAATTCAAAAATTGTATATCGATATTCACTTCTTGGAAAACGCTTTTATAGGTTTCAAATAATTAAAACGATCTCGTACTCGTTGATTATTGTATAAGTTATTTTTTATTACGCAATATTTAATATATTTATATATTCTAAGTTGATTAATATCTACAGGAGAGGTATAAGTTTCAATGACTTGTTATGGGAACCATAATTTTAAAGCCTCTAGTATTTTATTATCATTATTAGAGTTACCAAACGAATATTCTTTAATCTCATACAAACATGGTTGTTTTATTTTGGAACAGCCTGTACCCGGCTGGAATTAGGGAACAAAGGTTTTTTCCCACAAAACTACGTAAAACTAAGTACTATTTTCGTAATAAAGATCAATCAAGCTACCTAAAACTGTATCAACAATAATTTTAAGACTGTAATTGTGGCAGCAACAGAGATTCAAAGTTGAAAAATCTTAGGGGGGGCTGGTAATAGGCATATTCACCCTACTTGGATTTGTAATTTTTTTTTTGTTTTCTAATTCTACGACACATCCGTCGCAATTCTTTGTTCCTTTTGTTTCCCATTTTACACACACACAATACATGAATAAATAATAATAAATAATAATAAATAATAATAATAATAATAATACAGTCAAGTTCGTACAAAACTAGGTACCTATAAAAATTGTTTAAAAAACAAAAAAACCGACTTCAAAAAACCTGCCTCTAAAAAGCAAGAAATAATATACAAATCATTAGATACGCATTATCATTGTTATAATAAAACACGTCTATTAAAGTCGGGTGGGGCTGGACTGGAGTACATCTTCCTTTTTTTATTCTAAAATCCCCACCCGACTTCAATTGACGTGTTTTATTATAACAATGATAATACGTATCTAATGATTTGTATATTATTTCTTGCTTTTTAGAGGCCGGTTTTTTGAAGTCGGTTTTTTTGTTTTTAAACAATTTTTTTATTTTTTTATTTTTAGTGTAAGTACCTACCTTGTGTATTAGGTAGTGTAGGTATATTATTTAGGTAGAAAAATCGGCTCAGCCAAACGTGAGATAATCGCGGAGAAACATACATACATACAAACTGAATACCTCCTTTTTTTGAAGTCGGTTAAAAAGACTACACAAAGGTATCCCTTCCCCAACAAAAAAAATCATCTAATTCGGTTCATAAATAACAAAATTGTCAAGTTAGTTGATTTAATATCATAGTATTTTCAGGATTACTTGTAAACTACTGAACCGATTTGAAAAAAAATTAAATGGGACCATCTCGCAAGAAAACTCAATCGAACAAAAAAAGAATCATCTAAATCGGTCCATAAATGCCAAAGATACGCGCGAACAACAATAAAAAAAAATAAAAAAAAAAAAAAAAACATACAATCGAATTGAGAACCTCCTCCTTTTGCTGAAGTCGGTTAAAAAACAAGTCACAGTCACAAGACGTAAAACTACACTAAATCTATTTTATTTATTACTAAAACCTAAAACTACAAAACAAACACCTAAAACTATTACTTGGCACTAAATAAAATTATTTATTTACTTAAAACAAACAAAGTTTGGAAAGACGAGACCGACCACGCTACGATATGAAATGAAAAGTACAATTCTCAATACCACCCGATGCATGCCCCCGGCCCGCGGGCGTTCACCCCGCCCGCCCGCGCCAGATCTCTGTGTTTGCCGAAAACTAGCAAATATTTTTCTAAGTGCATTGCTCTTTACATTTTTCAGGCGCTAAAAAACCTGTTTATTTTGATTTTAATAGTGATCCATAACATTAACATTCTTTTTTTTTATATAACTCTTTAATTCGTCTTATGTTCGATTTATAATTTGAGAAAAATATGCTAGTTGCCGCTGAAAATATCGAGTACTACGCGACGAAAAATCTTTTTAGAAAAATCATTTTTTTTCACTAACTAAGCTTTTACTTGAATTTTTTTATAGCTTAGTATCTAATTCAGGATATGTCAAATACAATTATATTTTTTTCTACCTTTCAAAATGAGTGGATTTTTCTAGCTATGCGACAAAACTTTATATGTTTTCATTGACGCTACGTTTTGCAGCTCCTTAAAAGTCTAAGAGACATTGGCAAGGCGCCAAGAAACACAAAAACATAAATGACAAACAAAATGAGAAGGGAAGACGCCACATTTCGGTGCAGCTTTCCGAGAGACAAGAGAACTTTTAAGAATAAGAAACCAACAAAACATACTAACCCATAACGTTAAATAATACTAATAACATAATAACAATAAGACAATTTTACTAACAATACAAAAAAAAAAAAAAAAAAAGTAGCACTAACGGATGCAATAATGTAATAATCATAAGACGAAATTAACACAAAAAAAAAAAAAAAAAAAGAGCATGACATCATAACTTAATAAAAAAAGTAATATCATAATAATAATAATTAAAAAAAAAAAAAAAAAAAAAAATATGCACGACAAGAACGATAATAATTAAAAAAAAAATATAAAAAAAAAGAGCATTTATACTATTTTTAATGATAGAATAGTCTTTAATTTAGATTTAATCTATGTTAACGAGCTCAGCGCGGGGCAAATTAATTGTAAGTTTATAACAATAACAAAAAAATAAAGTCAACACAAAAAAGGTATGGACCAAGTGTCTGTAGATTGAAGTTTTATTTACAAAAAAAAAAAAAACCAAACCTAACCCAACCTAACCAAACCTAACCCAGTACTTCACCTATAGCGACACTGACACCACGCAACTCCGCGTTAAAAATTCGCTAAAAATAGAAAAGTGCTCATAAATTAATTCCGGTTATATTCAGTGGCGGTTCGGTGTCCGATTTACCAGGATTATCGTTTGTGACGAGTTCTCCTGCAAGACCACAGAGATCCAGGACATCAAACTCCCGCTTGAGTAACACCGGAATGACCAGGTAACCCAACTTTACCATCTTGAAGATGAAAAGACGCCGGCGAGCCGGCGTTTCAACCACAAAAATCGGACCATCCCTAAAGAAACTACAGCCGCCCAAAGGTACCGATTTTCCTATACAAAATCAGTGGAAAATCACCAAACTTCCACGTGCCCGACTGTCTGGTGCCGTTTTCCATAAGCAATTTGCGTCACAACCGCGAAACAACTAGCGGCGGCCGTGGCTTGAGATACCTAAGGCGGCTCGAGGAATCCGTAGGATCAGCGCTGAAGACCACCACGAGGCGCTCATCTGACCATCATCTAGGCTCGAGGGATTTCCTCAACTAAAAGCAGCAGCGAGTTGGAATCTTCACCAACGGTGACACAACCAAGGACCTCGCAGCTGTATTTAGGTAACCCCTCTTACCCCCAGATCTCTCATCATCATCATCCCCCCTCAAGGGTCAATGGATCTCCTCAACGAGGGTCGGCAACGGATAACAACCTTTACAAAAGGTATCGATACACCAGGATTCCCCCGCCACCCGAAAGAACGAGGCCAAACCGACCATCTCAGTCTACCACACCTTCGGCACCAGCTCCGAACCAAGATCGAGGGGACTCCTGTACCGGGAACGGCTGAGAGCTGAGCGCTTTAACAAAAGGTGATAGTAGATCAGGCCCACGCCGCAGACGATAAGAAGGAAGCAGTATCAAACCTTTGACCTCATCACCATCCCCCCCCCCCAGGGTCCACGGAACTCTTGAACCAGGAACGGCCGAGAGGTACGAACTTAACTCTAAGCAACCTCACATGAGGACCCTCACACCACCATAAGGAAAAGGGCAATTGACCATCTTAGTCTACGACACCTTCGGCACCAGTTCCAGACCAGGATCGTGAGAATTCCTGAACCAGGAACGGCTGAGAGTTGAGCCATTCACCAAAGGTAGTAGAAGAGCAGGCCCCCCCTCGAGACCCTGAGGAGGCGCCTATACCCCTCCCTTACGACCCCCCTCCCCCACCCCGCGAAACCCCCCACCCCCTCTGATTTTTGTTATCTCACCCCCCGGAGCCTAACTCCGCCAATACTGGCTCTAGAGACCCGAGATTGGGCTCAAACGAATCGGCATCAAAAATCCTGTCGATTGGCTCCGAGGGATTCTCCAATTTCATCATATCAAGAGAAGGAACAGCGAAAAACTACAAATTACAAGATACATAATTTCAAACTTTATTTACAATCACAGTTCTAGAGGTAAGGAAACTAACATAGAATAACTAATATAGAACATAATAATTAGCATAAGCAAGTAAAATAGACTTAATTTAGTAAACTAATCGTTTGACGGAGAGCATCGAGATGTCATCCAACTCAATAACCAAACCGTCGACCGACACTGACCACCCAGAGTCATGCGAGACAGGGAGACCTACGGTCCCTTCTTCATCCCCATCCACATCCTAACAGGAACCTGACACCCAGCAAGGAGCAGGGGCAAGTAAAAGGAGGATAGTAGGATATACACCAGTACCAGTCTCCAAACTAAATCACGACCAAAACGCAGCAGTGGGCAGCAGAAAGGTCCCAGCGACTTATGCCGAAACGTGGCTCACAGCAAAGGTATCATTAAAAGACTTAACAATGGCGGTCTCAGAAGGGCGGTGTCTCTACAAAGTAAATTTTAAAATAATTCTATAAATATTTGTTTACTATTAATCACGTAGGCTGATCACATCCTGATAAAGAATTGTTTTATATAGTCACGTAAATCCTGACTTCCTGATCAATAATTTTGTTTTTCCTTAGGCACGTAAATGCTGATTGCATCTTGATCGCGACCTTCAATTTTGACAATGCACTGACGCACAGCCTGTTAACGTGTTGCATGATTTTTGTAATATAATTTAGTGTTCAATAAGACATCGGTGACACCACTCATCTCTCTGTAGTTTTATTTGACTTTTATTGGCACTCACCTTGCATTGACATTTTACATTATTTAAATGACATTTTGCATCTTAGATATTTTACAATTTTAATTGACATTTGCATCTTAATTAGTAGTTTATAACTTGAGTGACATTTGCATTAACATAGTTTTGGTCCTTCGAGAAAATTTGTGATTCGTATTTTTCGTGCGCTACGTCGAGAGATTCGAGTCGAAGGTTGAAATGTACTAGTAACGTCGCGAGTGCAGTCTAACGCAAGTGACTTGAAACAACTTGAGAGGAGCTGAAGAGAAAGCAGTTTGGAGCGGTAGCTGAGTGGAGCTTTGGCAGTTTGCAGCGATCTGGTCAACACATTTTGCATAGACAGTGTGTACCGGCAGTACCTGTCTCTCAAGTAAGATCTTTCCATTATTTTACTTGACAATGGAGTCGATTTTTGCACAACAAGCAGCTAATTTGTCCGAAATTAAGCGGATCCATGCGAATTTTAAAAAAGACTCGGCGAGCAGGAAGAACAAGGAGTATATTCAGCGTAGATTGAATGCGTTGGATATGTTGTGGGCGGAGTGTGTGCAAAACGATGCAACATTATTGAAAGTAAAGGATAAAAGTCACCAGTACTTTGAGGAAAATATTTTTGAGGTAATTAAGGAGTGGTACGAAAGTACACGCAGCGAAATTGCTTCGTGGGAGGTGAAGTTATCTGCAGCCCAGGTTCCGACCCAACAGGGCGAAGGAACCCCGTCTACGAGCGCCGATCCGAGTAAAAGGGTAGCTATTGAGTTTGACAGCTCGCGCTTCGTGAGATCAACGACGTCGACGGGAGAAGGTGTTTGAGCGGAGTTACAACTGTTGCAGATTGCGAATTTTCGGGCATTAAAAAGTTTAGTTGATAATATATGTGTAGAGGATTTGAAAGAAAAATGGGAGATAGAGGATAAATTGAAAAATTTAGAGTCACGCTGGAATGCTATTGACATATTACATTTGCAAATCGATGGTATCTTAGAGGGAAGAGATTGTAGCTATTATGTTGACTATTGCACTTTTGAACAGCAGTTTGAGCACATAAAGAAAACGTTAAATATGAAATTAAATACATCTGTACACCAGCAGCAATCAATGCCAAAAATTGAAATACTTACGTTTAGTAGTAGTTATGCGCAATGGCCTACGTTTATAGACTTGTATTCAGAAGCGATACATAACAATCCTGCATTGGCAAAAACCCAAAAAATTCAACATTTAAAGGGTCGATTACGCCGGTGAGGCTGAAAAATTTGTGCAACATTTACATGTCGTCCCGGAAAATTATGACACTTGTTGGGAATTGCTAAATCACCTTTACAATAACAAGTTTTAGCTATTTACAAAGAATTTTCAAACATTTATGCGTCCGCCTACGTTGCAAAAGCAGTCTGGATATGAATTAAAACGGTTGTATGACGTATCTAGCGAGACAATTCACGCCATACATAATTTGGGCATTGACACGACAGCCTGGGATCCTATTTTGGTATATGTTTATGCGAAAAAATTGATTCCGAAACTTATACTGAATATATGCAACAGAGAGCGGACTCACGCGAGATTCCGACTTATGACAATTTTTATGAATTTTATTGAAAGCAAATTTCTGGCATTAGAACCGTTGCAAAAAAGGTCAGTTGGAAATTTGGTAAAGTTTGCACCAAAACCTCAGTTTAACAAAGTCCCATATCAATTATATAAAAATGCCAAATCGTCAAAAACAATTTCTATTTTTACAAACCAGAAGTGAAAATGATTTAAAAAAAAGAACGGTCTACAACAACCTAACACTTTAATTTAATTCTTAATAACTTTAATCATGATCTAATTTTAATCAGACACTAACTTTAATCAATACGACAATATTTAACACTGAATTAAATATGAGAGAGCACTATAACGCCACAAAGAAACGTCCGTCGCATCCAAACGCCGCGCGCAGAGTGAGGGAACTTGCTAAGACGTCAAACACGTTAGGTTGCGTCACCTCCCCGACCAGTTTCCGGTTGCAGAGAGGGGGGATCTTGTAAGACTATATTAATTCTCGTAATTTTCACACTGCAAATGTGGGTCAATTTAACAAGATTATTTGTCCGCTATGCAATAATCAACTTGCATTATACCAGTGTTCAAGGTTTGCTGACATGACAGGTGTTGAGAAATTGAAGGTCATTACCAAGTTCAATGTTTGCGAAAATTGCTTATTTGTGCATTCCAAAGGCTTTTATTCATCTCAAAAACGGTGCAAAGAGTGTAATGATCAGCATAACACCTTATTACATAACGCGATACTAGAAACATCGCAAGTGGGCATCCCCACAAAACCGACGACATCCAAGTATTTACAGTCGGATGCTTCATGCTACTAAGACGGGACACCACAAAAATGCACAAAACTTATACGTGTCGAACAACGATAACGAAATTTTGTTAGCAATAAATAATGCAATGTAATAGTAATAGTTTAGTAATAATAGTAATAGTTTATTTGGAACAAGTTACATTGTTACACTTAGTATTGTACGTTAATAACCGCAAAAGTTATAAAAACTGTGTCGCAGCACTAACGCCCGTCTCCGGTAATAACAGGGACAGCGTTCCAATAAATAAGTAACACAAACTCACTAATTTTGACAGATAAATAAAATAATAAATAAAAGAATACACTGACTGTCTGAAACACACTAAAATAAAAACATAACAACATTATTTTCAATGTGCTACATCCTTATTTTTAATGTACTACAAAATGTTCAGGTAATGGATTCTTGTGGACAATTTATTACATTGCGTGCTTTGGTAGATCGCTCGCATTACGTTGATAACCGAGAATGCAGCGCAACGGTTAGGGTTACAACGAAAGCAATTAAATGCAAGTGTAAGCGGCATCGGTACGCTTTCCAACAGAAGCAGAGGAAAAATCTATTTAGTTAGATGTCATCAGGAACGCACAGGCCGTCGCTCGTAAGATAACGGCTGACGAGATGCGAGACCTGACAGCGGACGCGTCCCTCTGCGATCCCACCACTCCCCAGTGAATCAAAGCATGCAAATCAATCAGAACATCAAAACAAGACACAGACACAGAGACACAATTACAATCACAACATACACCAAACCTCAACGATCCACCAACATCCCTAGGCACTAGCTCACAACCACACCACATCAGCGCTCCCACAACAGCCCGCACGGACTATTACGGAATAGTCCTGTCTACCACGCCAGATCAACAGGCAACGGATGCGGACGCTGACGTGGCTCAGACAAGACAAGAGTCCCAACCAACACCAAGGGACGCAACACAAGACAATAGCGACCACGGACGGAAGACGAGTGGTCAGACATCGAGAGCATGGCGAGTAGCAGGGAGAGTTTACTCCCACCACTGGGAGCGCGAACCGGTGTCTGCAAGGATCCCGCGACTGAAAGGGCGCGGGATTTCCTTATGACTGGAAAGAGCGCCTTAGAATCCGCCAAGAACCTGAGGCGGGATCTAAGGGAGACCACAGTGGAGCAGCTCTCAAGCCTGTATGAGCCGGTCTTATCTCTCGCTGACTCCAGAAACAGGCACCGCCTCAACCTTGAGGTAGAGAGGAATAGGGCCGCGAGAGAAATGGTCAAGGTACAAAGAGCCCACATAAAGACGCTCGAAGACGAAAGAAACCATTTCGAGCAGAGGCTCCGGGAGACAAAGAAGGCGTGGACCGGTACACACAAGGCGGTCACAGGGGTACAGAGTTGGCTGAGCTCCGAGATGGACGGCTTCATGAAAACAATGAAGGCTATCCAGTTCGAAGTTAAGGAGGCAACACCACCGGCCCGTCCAACAACCCACGCTGATACCGATCAAGCCTGCCGGACACCCCTCTCACAACTCCCACCACCACAACAACACCCTTCACCAAGACCTCCAACCGGCTCTGGAGGAAATAAAATCAAAACTGGGCGACCTTGCTAACGAAGTTCACTATCTGAAAATGGATGCCCGGAAAACTTCACCCAAAGGGCATCCATCGCCGAAAACCCCTCCACCGCAAACATCCCAGACTGACTCCGGAATGGCCGCATCTCTGCATACCATCAACGCAAAGCTAAGCGCGCTGAGAGATGAGCTCAGAGAAGTCTCTGGTTGGCTCAGCAGCGCCAAAGCGGCAACAAAGGAAGACGTCCAGGAGGTTATAAAAGAGGAAACAGCGGTTTTAAAAGCGAGGACTAAAGACATCCTTAAAGAATCACTGGGACGACTACAACCTAAAAATGGCCATTAGGCGCGGCGACACCCCAATCCGGGAACGAATTCTCCAGGTCTCGCGAGAACTGGGCACAGTACCAACGCGTTCGCCCAATGACACTCATATCAACTAAAATAAATAGACTTTGTCGATGCTACTCGTCAAAAGTGTAAAATTTTGTTGGACTGGCTGGCGAGCTAGCAACTGGCTAGCAAGTGTCGCTGATGAGTAATGACATAAAAGTATAGTAATCTGTCACATTGTCAATAAGAGAAGGAAGCTAATAAAATACGTATGTCCGATCGATGTTGTGTTTGCAATTTATACAGTATTTAGGTGAAGCGCTCTGCTAATTTACAACAGGTTATGGGGATATAAATTCCACACCTAAATTACGTGAGTGCGCAACAAAAATCTAAAATGACAGATGAAGAAAACTCATCTTTAGGATCCGCATTCGGGATCAGAAAGCTGAAGGTGCTGATGACTTCGCCAATTGGAAATTCCAAGTAAGGAACTATTTAGAATGCAAAAATTGGTGGGGAGCCGTAAAGCTGAAAAAGTCGCTGAAACCCTAAAAGATGTTTTGCTCATGTCATGTATACAATGCGAAAACAGCGCATGAAGTGTGGCACAATTTGTGTGGAGCATATGAAGATAAAACTTTGAAAGTAGAAGTACGTATCAAAGGTGGTGACCATAGCTCAACAACTAAGCGATATTGATGCGAAAGTTTCAGTCGAGTGGATGATCTCTATTTATTAGCCGGCTTGACATCAGACTACAACCCCCTGATTATGGCCGTTGACAATAGTGGAAACGAAATCAGCTTGGAACATATCAACACGAAACTGTTACAGGAAGCTAGTAGACAAGCCGATACAGGCGGCGAATCTGGTGAGCAAGCCCTCCTCACAACCAAAGGAAAGGGTAAAAACTTCACCCGAACGAAACCAGTAGTTTACAAATGCTTCAAGTGTCATGTCTATGTTGTTGCCAATAATTCTGTCACCCTGTTGTAATTATGTTATGTTACCCTGGTAACGATATATTCAAGTTTGTAAATATCGTTACTTATGGCTGTTACAACTGATAAGTTTCTTGCGCCCGTTCTTCTTGTCAGCTAAAAAAGTCTGGATCGGGTGGTAGGAAAATATAGACGATTCAATAGTACTTAATAATTAAGTTTATTTGAATAAAGCTTATTTCACTTTCACTTTCATGAGATTAAAAATCTCAGTAAAAGGAATGCCAATGTTTGTATCAGCACAGCGGATCAGAATACCTTCAACAAGAACAGTTGGTATGTAGACAGTGGTTGCTCAAATCACATGACCCATGATGCGGAGAAGTTGTCTGATTACCAAAAGACCAAACGAAACTTCACAATACGAGTGGCTAATAGAGAAGAAATACCAGTTACAGGAAGAGGAAGTTATGGTGTAGAAGGTAGTGGAAATTCAAAACTTCCATTGGAAAATGTTCTACACGTACCTCGTTTATCAATGAACTTGATCTCAGTCAGTGACCTTGTTAAAAAAGAGTTCGCAGTTAAAGTAATTTAATTAACGAAAGCCTAGTGTTTGGTACAATAATAAATATAATAAAGAAAATAAAAAAGTAGAATAGATACGTATTAAGAATAAAGTAAAACAAAACAAGAAGTGATACAGACAGATTTAGCCAACACTATAGATTTAATGTCTATAGAGACACTTTAGATTCTCAGTGAGCTGCGTGAGATGAAGCAACAACTTGCCTGTCTACCCTCCCTCATCGAGGACGTTAAATGCATCATGAGTGAGGTGGCCGACCTTAAAGCGTCTTGTGATCTTAATAGCGCAAAGCTGGACGAGCAGGCTTTGAAAATTACAAATTTGGAAGGTAAATTATCAGAGATAAATAATTTGCAAGCTTCCGTTAACTCGTATGGCGATGAGATTAACATCTTTAAAAAGGAGATAGCATTTAAGGATCAATGGATGCGGCTTAACAACGTCGAGGTGAAAGGTGTACCTATCAAGTCCGGGGAAAACCTATTTGCAGTAGCTGAGGCCCTTACCAAAGTGGTTGGCTACAGTTTTCCCAAATCCCAAATTAATTACATAGCCAGAGTGCCCCTGCATAATAGTAACGAGAAATCTATAGTTATAAACTTCATCAACCGATATATTAAAGAAGACTTCGTTGCCGCTGCCCGAGCGAAGAAACATATAACTGCCGCGGATGTTGGCTTTGTGGGAAATACTCAACGAGTTTTTATCAACGACCATCTTACGCCCGAATATAAAAATCTTCTCACGAAAACGAAATCAATCGCCAAGGATAAAGACTATAGTTACGTGTGGGTCAAATATTGTAAGATTCATGTAAGAAAAAATGACACTTCCCGCGTTCTTATTATCGCCAGTGAAAATGATTTAAACAAAATTGGCTAATTTATTGCCATTTCGTTTTAATTTACTTTTTCCTAAAACTATTACTCTGCGCCATATATCCATTGTGTAAAATGATTCACATTCTTATACATGTTTATAGTGCTAAATGCTTGTTAAAAATGTACAAACGTTTTATAATAGTCGCTGTATTTGTTGTTGTACCGATGCTCCGCTATTGTCCCGTATCGAGCTCCTCGCTCATACGAAACCGGTTTGCTCGTCGTAGCGCGCGCATTGTCACTCGGCTATTTTTTTATTTGCTGCGTTCGATGCATATTCTACGTTCCTGTGGCCTTGAACGCTTCGTAGTTCGGCTTCGCTTATTATTACCTTGTTATTTTGTTGCAAATTGCTTGCACGCACGAGTTAAATTTTGTTTAGTTGCGTTATTTGTCTATATCAGATATTTTTTTACTATATATTTATATTACTTTGCTCTTTTGTTTGAAGATGGTACTATTATTTGCTGGTATAATATAGTACACCGTAGTTATTATTACAATAATGCAATGAGTCGGCCACCCGCGTCTATTATGTATTTTATGCCCGTGGCCCCGTGGTACTATTATATATTCTGTGCCCGTGTCTCCTATTTATATAATAAATTATTATTTCTTGATACTTTGTAGCTTAGTTTGTATTTTAATTTATATAAATTGCAATTACAAATTTAATATTATTAATTCTGTGCCCGCGTCTCCTACTTATATTTTAAATTATTTTTGGTACTCTGCAGCTTTACCTACTTTAGTTTTTATAAATGGCTAACACAATGAATAATAATTATAACATTTATTATCAGAATATGCGGGGTCTACGAACTAAAACTACATTATTTTTCCGTAACTTATGCACTTTTAACTATGATGTTGTTATTATTACTGAGACCTGGCTGCTGGACGGCATTAGGGATGCGGAGCTTTTTGACAGTCGTTATGTTGTTTGGCGGCGGGACCGCAATTACGCTGCAACTGACCAGATTTATGGGGGGGGGAGTATTAATAGCAGTCCGTCGAGAACTGGCGGTCGTACCGCAACTGACATTTCACTCGAGTGCTGAGGACCTGTGGTTGACCTTGACGCTTAAACGGCGCGGGAGTAACGCTCATATCAATCTGCATATCTGTGTTGTTTATTTATGTAACGAAAATTTAGGATTCTCTTTCTCTCAACAATTATCAAATTTCTTTAACAACTTAGGCACCGTAATCACTCGAAATCCAAGCGATATAGATATTTAATAGTAGGTGATTTTAATTTGGGTAACATCACTTGGATTCCGAAGGATGTCGATGGTCTCTCCTTTGATCCGTCAAATTTTACCTCGAATGATGATGAATTTTTGGTGGACGAGCTAAATACCCTCGGTCTTCTTCAATACAACGAAGTCAAAAATGCGCATGGTAGAACTCTCGACCTCGTTCTTTCTAATGATGATGTCCGGGTCACCGATTGTAGTGGGGATTCACTCGTACCGATCGACCTGCATCACGGAGCTTTGGCTATCGACCTGCAGTTCTCCGACTCAATCCCTCTTGCTGGTGCCCTACACGTCAAACATCTCTTCAATAAGGGCAATCACGAGTCAATTAACTTAGAGATTTCGGAAATCGACTGGCAATCTGAACTGACATCCAGGTCACTGGAGGCTCCTACTGACTATTTTTACGATGTGTTTTTGGCTTTAAGAGATAAGTATATTCCTAGTAAGAAGATTATCTCTGGCCGCTTTCCGAAATGGTACTCGCCTGCGTTGAAGAAGGTTATCGGAGAGAAGTTTAAATACCTGAAAAAATTTCAGACATATGGGAACCTTGCTAATGAACAATCATTTAAAATGCTTAGGGATCGGTGTAGGAAGTTGGAGAGCAAATGCTACTACAGTTATATTAGTTCTCTCGAGAACTCTTTGAAGGATAATCCTAAATTGTCTTAGTCGTTTGTCAAGTCTAAATCTAATACGAATGGTATACCCAGCAGTATGAAGCTTGGTGATTCAACTTTTAATACAGGTAACTTAATTTGTGATGCTTTTTCCACCTACTTTCACTCCAACTTTTTGGACTGTCCCACCAATCAATCTAATGCTTATGCGCCTCCCTACTTACGGTTCCTAGTGGGGTTCCTCAGGGGTCCCTGCTTGGGCCTCTATTGTTCGCGGTTTTCGTGAATGACATTGAACATTGTTTCAAGGTATCACAGCTTCTATGCTTCGCGGATGATATGAAGATTATTGCACCCATATCTTCAGCTGCCGACGCTAGTCTGTTGCAGGAGGACCTCAACAGACTTGATACCTATTGCGCCGCGAATCAATTAGACCTTAATCCGTCGAAGTGTAGTGCTGTCACATATAGCCGCAAACGAAATCTGGTCCATTTTGACTATACTTTGAGAGGCTCGAAATTGAAACGTGATACTGTCATGCGGGACCTTGGTGTTCTGCATGACAATAAGCTAATATTTGACGATCACATTAATAATATTATTTCTAAGGCTTCTAGGGCTCTCGGATTTGTGATGCGTAATTCTAAAGACTTCGAACATGCAAAAACACTAAAGATATTATATTGTACATTTGTTCGAAGTCATCTGGAGTATGCGTCGCAGGTCTGGAACCCTCAGTACCTTACTTATATAGCACGGATCGAGAATATCCAAAGAAAATTTATAAAATATCTCTGTTTTCGTACTAAAGAACGCTATGAGTCCAGCCAACACATATATTTTTGTAAAAAACACCATCTGTTACCACTGGAGAAACGCCGTGAAATTTCTGATATGGTATTCCTATTGAAAATCGCTTCTGGTGTAGTTGATAGTCCAGAGCTACTCTCTAAAATCTCCCTTAGAGCTCCGAGGAAACCCCTTAGATTTAACCCCCTTATATGCGTACCATCTGCATCTTCAAAATTTCGTCATAATTCGTACCTCTTGCGTGCAAGCAATAGCTTTAATTTGATCTCTAAGCAGTTTGATATTTACCTGTTTAATTAATACTAGTATACATGTATATAACGGTCTTGTTTATTAGTGCGCTCCGTGGTGACCTCAATGTGCTCTGGATCATGTGCCAGGCTGGATAAAAGCCTAGACCACTACGGTCTAGGCTTTTATCCAGCCTGGCACATGAGACACCAAGGCGTTGTCTTACAGGGACGTCCTGCCCGTACAAGCTGATTAATTCTTCAACCAGCTTATAGCGGAATTCGCGGTGCGAATTTTTTTTGTGTTGGCCCATGTTGGCACAGTAAATTGTGTATGCGTTTAAGACTGTAGTATTAAGCAAACACCTAAAAACTTTAATGTACCATTTGATACCCCTTTTTCTCTCTAATAAATACATAGATAATTTTTGATCTTTTAGATCAACGCCACCCATAAATTGATTGTAGTCGTGGACTACCTTCGGCTTGTCCACGTCGTTTCCCGCTCTCCTACCTGGCGCCATGTCCGCATTGTGGTAAGTCGACACCATGGTGGCGAGCTTTACGTCTTTCCAAGATGTGACAGACACGTCACCACAATATCGGCTTACCACTGTACCTCTTGCCGTACGTTTATCGTTGATATCTTTGATATCTTGCGGAGTATCTGTTCTCCTCCTGTTGAGGGTCCCTACAACATCGGTCTTATGCCGTTTCAAAAATCTACTTAGGGTTACAGAGTTATAAAAATTATCCATAAACAGGGCATATCCCTTGCCAAGATAGTCCTTCATTAAACCAAGGACTATCTTAGCAGTGGATGAAGAAAATCCAAGAAGAGACTCATTGGAGGTTGTCCCCTTGCCCGCATAGAGAACAATTTTAATAACGTATCCGCTTACCGCCTCGCACAGTTCATAGCTTTTAATTCCAAATCTTGCTGCTTTGGAACGAATACATTGGATCCAACTTAAATGTCCCTTCCAAAGCAGCAGCGATTCGTCAATGGATATTTCTCTGCGAGGAGTGTAAGTAGATTGGAATGTTCTGTTTAGATGCTCTAAGACTGGCGCTATTTTTGCAAGGCGTCTTTCGGCTCCAGTCGCTTGCATGGTCCGATTATTTACAAAATGTAAAAATCTAATTAAATTTAAAAGTCTATCTCTTGACAACATGCGTCTAAAATCAGGCATTCCTAAACACCCAGTGGCCCAATACTCATCAATTCGGCCCCTGACGCACATGCCCATCATTATCATGACTGCTAGTAATCTATATTCTTCAGCAACTGTAGTTTCCACCCATTGGTTGAGGCGCGAATGAGGTGTGAGACTACTGGCATCTGGCTCCAAAAGCGATGCAATCTTTTGAAAGGCGAAGTCGTTGGTCTCCCGCACAATTTACTGTACAAGATGTTCATCCCATAATTGAGTGAACAAGCCCGATGGACTTGTTACCTCAATTTTGGGACCAGCATCTTCCAAAAATGGTTCCGGGACACCGCGGAAAGTGCCAAAGTCGGAACACCACTCAAAATCCTGGCTGATATCGTCCGACTCTTCTACTTTGTCGTCGTCGGCCAAGATAGCTACCAACTCATCTTGCGTGAGTGGCTCAGGTTCCTCCTCGTTCTCACTCCCATCGTCTACCGCAAGAGTTTCGGCGAGAGTAGCATCCAAGATGGCCTCATCTTCCTAGCGATAAAAGATGCAAACATGCAATTCCACACACCTCAAACCCTTGCAAACATAAATAAAACCCAATCCATGTATATACCCACCTATGATAAGACTTAAAATTTATATACACCCACACCATTTTATTTTATTTCTTTAGCTCGTAGCAGTTTTGATATTAATAAGGCAAAGCCAGACAGTTCAGTTACTTATGGGGGTTATCATATTAGAGATTTATACTGAACAATTATACGTACAAGATCTTGAGGCTCCTCCACCTCTATCTCCTCAACCTCAATGTTTCCATCTCCTCTCACCTCCAGTTGTTGGGGGCGCAAAGTCTAAAAGTTGGCATAAGAAAACATACTTTATTGTGACCTATAACCAACAGCATGAAATTTTTTTTTTAAGTCCTATGATATAGAGGAATAACATACGCGTAATCCTCCTGTGGAATTTCTCACGA
The DNA here is from genome assembly GCA_950108535.1 of Agriphila straminella. Classification (NCBI taxonomy): domain Eukaryota; kingdom Metazoa; phylum Arthropoda; class Insecta; order Lepidoptera; family Crambidae; genus Agriphila; species Agriphila straminella. The sequence continues at coordinate 2,041,908 of OX467324.1, read as the reverse complement.
GTACAACTCGATCATTATTGACCCTTAGGCTCCCCTGAGGTGTCATCACCACCTCCATTGCGGTCACCAACTGGTGACCACTGGTGCTTGGCGTCGAAGGAGGAATGGGATCCATATTTCTTAGGCTCCCCTGAGGTGTCATCACCAACTCCATTGCGGTCACCAACTGTTGACCACTGGTGCTTGGCGTCGAAGGGGGAATGGGATCCATATTTAGCTAAAACAACAGTTTATACCTATTGGAATTAAATATATAAAAAAAAAAAAAATTATTACACTCAGTATAGTATAGTATTAGTTTAGTAGATACTAACATAATTATTGAGGTTAGTTAGAGTTCTATATACGTAGAGGTATATCGTGCGCGGCATAGGGAATGCAAACCGGTTTCACCGAAACCGAAAAAACCGGTTTTTCGGTCGATTTCACGAGCAAAATAAAACCGGTTTAATTAAACGAAAAACCGGTTTTCTTCGGTTTTTTTTATTAAAGTTTCATGCTTTGCAATACATACAAAACGCAAATGCACCGCCCCATTTTGATTGATTGCTTACGGGTCGAAGGTGTTTATAGCGAGTAAGTAAGTAAAATATGGATATTTATTATTAATACAGCAAAAAAAGTTGTTATTACATGACATGACTGCCCAAAAAAGGAGTGAATTATGTGTTCAGGGCTCATTTATGTTTGTGGGTATGTGAGTTACTTTATTCCACCATAACTTCTAAATGCCTTAACGGATTTAGATGTATGGGGTATTGTTAGAATCCATACATCTATCCGGGTGACACTGGGTATACTTTTTTGAAAAAATATCTATATGACGGCTGCACGACGCAACTTTAAAATGTGAAAAAATGGGCATCAAATGAAAAGCCTTGACGAGCACATTCTAAACTATATAATTTGTCACTAAAATTTATGAAATAAAAATAAATTTAAAAAATATTGAAAAACAACTGCCGTGCCAAAAACGAACTAAAAATTTAAATGACTAGTGTCATTGCAGTCGGGGAACATTATATATTTATTGATAGACTAGCGACCCGCTCTCGCTTTGCATCGGTGTAGAGTTTTTCACCATGTATTATACCCCCTTGAATCACTCGATCTATTAAAAATCCGCATCAAAATCCGTTGCGTAGTTTTAAAGATCTAAGCATACCTACATAGGGACAAGACAGACAGTGGAAAGTGACTTTGATTTATACTACGTAGTGACATTTGTTAAATTAAATACATTTATAGATTTAAATAAGTTAACAAAAACTTTATAGCATAATAACATTTCAGATCAATTCAGATGGTACAGTCTGTCAAGAAACTCATGAAATTACATTTAAGGATTTTTATTAATATTCATATAAAATGGAGTATTTATCGAGTTACTTAATTGAAAAATATATCTTTACAGTTAGCTCTGGAATACATACAATATATTCAAAATAAATCAAGCGTATAATGTAATTTTTTAAAGATATTAATGGTGATTACTCCTAGAGACCTCCTTGACCTAATGACTATTTTCTAACAAAAAGTTTTATTACTGTTAGAATTTTATAACATTTTTAATTGATATATTCAGATAGCAAATAGGTCAATTATAAAAAATACGTTAGTGCCACTAATAAAAGACTTGATATATATATATTTTGTTTTATTTATAAGAAAACAATGAGGTCTAATTTAGTACGTTAAGATTTGCTAGCTAGAAGCTTATTACGTCTACGTGATCATTTGACTTTTATTATTATATTTTTTGTATTTTAGATACACAAATTCTTTCCAAGGACCTGCAATGTTTCCTACGAAATAAATGGGAGTAGGTTTTTTGAGATGTCTGACTTTTGAGTCTCAAACCTGGGTTGGTCCCATACCATAGAAGTTTTTGATCATTTAGAAGCAGGACCGATGGGCGTCACAAAAAATTGTGTAAAATGTTCATTTTCTTGTTTACTGTGCATTTTTTTGTTAAACTGTGAATGGGGATACTCTTAAAATTGTAAACATGTTAACCAAATCAATAAAAATGTAGTATTGCACTCGTTCCAATAGTTTTCTTTAAAACCGGTTAAAAACCGGTTTTAACCGGTTTTGGATTCAAAACCGAAAAAAAATCCGGTTTCCATTTCACTACGGTTTTGCATTCCCTAGCGCGGCAGCTCAAACAGCATCCTGAGCACGTTGGCTAACCGGTGGGACTCCCCACTGTTGCGCCGCTGGCTGGAGCTTCATGCCCCTGTCACTAGCTATGACTATCTATAGCACAGGAGCCGCATCGGTGGCCAAATTATAATTTATAATTTGTTTTGTTTTGTGTCCTTAAAATTACTAACACTAGAATAAGTTTCGCTGTAACTAACACCTTGTATGGATTTTATGTCCGAAATAAAATAAAATTATTATTATTATTATATAAGAATAACAAATAAAAAAAAATGGAATTGAAATTATAATATTTGCAAAAACAATAGTAGGTACATTACAGCCGAGAACGGGAAGCTAGTGATTGCACTGTCGAGGATGGTTTGATGGTTTTCTCAAGCAATGCGAGGAAATTCGATTTTAAAGTTTTTTTTATTTTTAGAAAAAACATTTTTTTTCTTTTTTATTGACAAAAATATATAATTTTGGTATGTGCTCATCAAGACCTTTCATTTGATACCCATATTGAAAAATTTAAAAATTTTTTTTTTCTTAAGTTTTGTGACAAAATATATAATTTTGGAATGTGCGCATCAAGGCCTTTCATTTGATACCCATATTGAGAAATAGAAAAAAAAATAGTTAAAAAAAATATAATTTTGGAATGTGCTCATCAAGGCCTTTCATTTGATACCCAATTACTCATATTAAAAAATTGAAAATAAAAAAAACTTAAATTTGAGTAAAAAAAAAAAATTATTTTGGAATGTGCTCATCGAGGCCTTTCATTTGACACCCATAATTAAAAATTATTATTATTATTTTTTTATGAAAAATGAAGAAAAAGAAAATAAAAAACTAAGAAAAAACGTCTTTTTCGAAATACTAGATTTTCTTTACGCTGCAACGAAACAAAACGTCATTGAGACACTGTCTCCCAAAAAATAACCTAAACTGATGGTGACCCAACTTCCAAGTGCCGTGCATTTTCTTTGAAAATATCAAGGCAAAAAGCTAATCCATTTGAGTCAACTTTTTTACCGAAATAGATTAGGTTTTGTCGAGTAATATGCATAAACAAAAGCTCATCTATTAGAATCTGACTCGTGACTCAAATAGCCTTTGTAAATTCGCTACCCGGTCGTAGACTCGCACAGCTCATAGGTTTTTATGCCTACTGTGGCGGCTTTATTTGGGATGAATTGGTTTATACTTAACCAACCCCTCCACTGCAGCAGCGATTCATCTAGGGCTTGGTTTTGCCCCAAAGTATACAGCGTTTGGAATTTATTATTGAGGTGGTCCAAAATGGGCTGAATTTTAAATAATTTTGCTTCTGATGGGCTAAGTTCCACGACACACATGTGACTATTATTACAAAAATGTAGGCATGTGTTTAACAATTGAAACCTCCGTAGGCTCATGTGTGCCGAGAAACCAGGCGTAGAAGAAATGCCCTCTTCCTTGGCCCAGTAGTCTGTTAACCTTGACTTGACCACCACACCCATCGCCAAAAGTACACCAAAATAGGTGTACAGCTCATCAATATTTGTGTCACAGTGTCAATGTGTGAAGGACACATGGAATTGGTATTCATTTTTTTGATGGCAACCTCCTGCGTGTATCTATTTGTTTCGCTAACTATATGCCTCATGATTTCTGCGTCCCATATAGTAATCCCATATGTTCGGAGGGATGGGCGCGGTCGGGAATCGCTTCCATTCAAAGGCGAAGAAATCATGAGGCATCATAGTTATGCCTTGTTCTGGGACAGGGGAGAGCAGGACAGGAGAAAGCGGGACAGCAAGCGGAGCAACGGGCGAGCTATCCTGCCGCAGCTCCGTCTCTTCGTCTTCGGGAGTATCTAGGGCCTCCCGGAGCACCCTCGGCAAGATAACCGGCACCAGCTCCTCTTCGTCTCCGCTCTCCTCACCGGAATCCAATTCACTTCCTAATAAAAAAATCCTTCATCACAACATCATCTTCGTTCTACAAAGACTAAGAGGACATCTGGTCAAACGCTCTAAGAACCACCAACTAACATAACACTGACCGATTCTAAAGACATGCTGTGTTATAAAAACATACATACCATAATAGAGTGCCTCCTCAATATCATTGTCCCTAAGCGGCATGTAATACGGTCGGCGACGTTGAGCTCCAGCTGGAGTGGAAGCCGTTGAACTGCTTCAACAATCATGGTATCTGCAAAATGAAGTTAATCTTAAGTTCACTGAATAAAATAACTTGGAATTGTCTGATTATTATCAGACGAAATTTAATCGAAATTATTTTCAAACAATGAAAGTATTAACTTACAGTGCGGGTGATGGTGGGGATTCGTTTAGTTCAACCACTTCCACCGTATATTCCAGCTGGCCAAACTTAGATACCCTGTCGAAAAAACACATCGTTGTCATACACAGTGTTATCTTGGAAATGCATAAGTTTAAAAAAGTAATGAACTCACGATGAGGACGGAGATGGCGATCGAGGAGGCTCTGGAAGTCCGGAAGGTCCACACTCGTTGTCCGAGGGCCTGCGAAAAACCCATCATTGTCATACACAGTGTTATCTTGGAAATACTTATGTTTGAAACCTAAACTCACGGTAAGGGCGGAGATGGCAATAGGGGCTCTGGAACTCTGAAGAGTCCAGGCTCCTCGTTGCTCTCCTCGCGCGCCCCCCTCTACTTCTTCTGGCTCCACCACCCCTACGACCAGCACCACTGCGAGAAACGGGTTCAGAAGCCAAAGGCACCGGCACCATAACCCTCACACCACCTCGCATCCTCACACCTCTTCCGCGGCCACGGCCACGGCCAGGTACCAAGGATTGTTTACTAACATTAAAAATGCAACTTAAACACATGCGTGTAAGTAAAATAACAGTCGAGCGTTAAATGCAAAAAAATAAAAAATAAAAACAAAACTAAAAACGGACTTTTTAGTCGGATGTCCATGTCCATCAGCCATTTTTGATGTCCCCACTGCTGGGGCACAGGCCTTCCTTATGGGTGGTAAGGAGGACGGGCCATAACCCACCACGCGGGCCCAATGCGGATTGGTGGGTGTTAACGACTGCAAATGCAGCCGGGACCAACGGCTTAACGTGCCTTCCGAAGCACGGAGGAGCTCGAGATAATAAATTTTTGGTCACCCATCCCATGACCGACCCTTGCGAACGTTGCTTAACTTCCGCAATCGCTGGGCCAGGCGCTAAACCACTACGCCACCGAGCTCCACTGCGCCACCGAGCTCCACGATTTTATGTTATGTATGTATTTAGTCGGATGTTGGTAGGGAAATATATGAGGCAACTGATGCATCTCCATACAACGTCCACATCCAAAAAATACAGTCTTCGCCAGATGAAAATGTATCTTTGCATCCAATCTCTTTCGGTCGATTCTTAAAAAACATAATATCCAAAACATTGTAAACGGATCTCTCAAAAAAATTGGTAGAAATAGACTGGTGATTTCATTTCATTTGTTAAATATGACGATGCTAACAAATTTATCACTAACCAAGCCATAAAGGATAGTAATTTCAAAGCGTTTATACCCACTTTTTCGGTTACTCGTATGGGTGTTGTAAAAGGGATTCCGATAGATTGGTCTGAAGAAGAAATCTTACAAAACATTTCTGTACCTATGGGCTGTGGAAATATTTTAAAAGTGCCTAACAGGAAAAATTCAGTTAATGGTAAGGTCAGTTTCACTCCTATAGAGACAGTAGTACTCACTTTTGATAGTCAGGTGCTACCGAAAAGAGTGTTCCTGTGTTATAACTCTCTCCCTGTAGACCTTTATATCTTTCCCACTGTCCAATGCTTCAATTGCTGCCGCTTTGGCCATATAAAGGGTCAATGTAGATCAAAGCCTAAATGTTTTAAATGTGGAAATGACCACTCAGCTGAGAGTTGCCAAATTGATGAAGATGATGTTACTTGCTGCCTATGCTCCGGATCTCACTATGCCACCAACCGGAAGTGTCCCGAATTTGCTAGACATAAATCAATCAAAGAGTCTATGGCCAATAACTGCATTTCTGATGCTGAAGCCCTTAAGCTTCATCCTCCAATCTCAAAATCATATTCTGAAGTTCTTACATCCTCCATTGCTCCCCAATCACAAAGGTATAACAATGCCAATAAAACGACATCTTACAGAAAAACCGTCTTTACTCAACCTAAATTACACAAAATTAGTTCTAAGGGCTATGACGAAGAAACTCATGACATTTTAACTAAAGATTATAATATTCCATTGCCAACAGTAGGTATCTTAAATGAAAATAACCCTTTCTCCAATATGTCAACCAGGGATCTCATCATTGCCCTGATAAAGTTTTTGTCCCAAACAGAAAATATAACGTCTGAACCGTCCAACGCTGCTCCTGAAAATATAAATAGTGTAATTAAAAATCAAAATGGATCATTTGTCATCAATCCTTCAGTGGAATTGCCAAAGTATTGAATTTTCTTCAAATTCAATTGAATTGTCTTCAAAACTTATCGTTTTCAGAAGTATACTCAGAGAACAATCCAGACCTTGCATTCTCGAAATTCCATGAGCTATTTACTTTGTTTTACAAACTAATTTTCCTAAAATTAAAGTAACAGTTAAGTTCAATAAAAAACCCAAATGGATATCTAAAGGATTAAAAGTTAGTTTTTACAATAAAAGAAAACTCAGACTCAGTTACTACAAAAATAAAACAACGTATAACAGAAACAAATATCTAATATATTCAAAAATATTAAAAAGAAGTTTGACGCTATCTCAGAAAATCACTAACAATAAAATTATCACTAACAGTAAAAATATATGTGGATCAGCGTGGAAATTGATCAATAATGAAACTAATTTGACATCTAAGAATAATGACATTAATGAGTTAAATATTGACAACAACATAGTGACAGAGCCTTTAGATATAGCGACAAAATTCAATAAGTATTTCATTGACATGACTAATAGATTAATTAAAAATGACATTAACCATTCATACAAATTGAATCAATCTAACAGCGGACATTCCTTTTTCCTAAGACCCACTTCACCAGGTGAATTAAAAAGTATTATCAGATCACTCAATAACACAAACTCTGCTGGTTATGATGAAGTAGTAACAAGTGTAGTAAAGATGTGCACCGACGTACTGGCGCCAATTTTAGCACACCTTATTAACATTTCTTTTGAAAAAGGAATTTTTCCTACACTGCTCAAAATTTCTATAGTGAAACCACTATACAAGAAAGGCGATAAAGCAGAAATAGGTAACTATAGACCGGTGACTCTAATTTCAATATTCTCAAAAATTTATGAGAAATGTATGCATCTTCGGTTGACCGATTACAATGACAAATTTAAAATTATTAAAGAGCAGCAAAATGGATTTCTTAAAAATAAATCTACCACATTAGCAATGTTCAACCTTATAAGCAGCATAGTAGATAAAGGTTTAAAAACTTGTTTGCTACTATTTGATATGTCAAAAGCTTTTGACTTCGTAGCACATTCTATTTTACTGCAAAAGTTAGAGCAATACGGAATCAGGGGCGTAGCATTGTCTTGGTTTAAATCATATTTGGAAAACAGACAACAATGTGTTCAAATAAGCCGCTTAGATACCAATAACATCATGTCGACGTTTGAGTCCAGCTATGAGTTAAATAGATTTGGAGTTCCACAAGGGAGTATCCTAGGACCCCTCTTATTTCTTTTTTATATAAATGACATTCCCTTAGTGACATCCCATAAATCAGTGCTATTTGCGGATGACATCTCTGTTATCGTGACATCCGACAAAAATAATGATGACACCGTGTTCGAAAATGAAATTAATATGACTATGCAACGGATAGCTTTATGGCTTGAAAATAATAATTTACAACTGAATACTAATAAGACTAACTACATTATTTTTAACAATAGACAACTTCAAAATAATAACTTAAGCATTAATTATAATACGGAACCTATAGCTAAAACTGACATGGCCTCATTTTTGGGAATAACAATTGATCAACAAGTTAATTGGAAAGCACAGATAGAAAAAGTCTGTAGTAAAATAAATAGATTTGTTTATGTACTTGGCCGGTTACGTCGAATAGCTTCTCAGCAAACCGCGCTTATGGCATATCATGCTTATGTGGGGTCTGTTATAAGGTATGGTCTGTTGCTCTGGGGAAATTCAGTGAATTGTAATAAAGTGTTTGTAGCACAAAAAAGGTGCATCCGTGCCATAGTTGGGATACCTCCATATGACTCTTGTAAACCAGTTTTTGAAAAATTTAAATTATTAACTTTGCCATCCCTATATATTTTAGAATGTTCTAGTTTTGTAAGAAAACATTTGTATCTTTTTAGTACAGCAAAACAAATCTACCCCCGTTCAACTAGAAATTGTAATAGATTGGTCTTGTCACATACTCCAAAAACAGCACTTTATAACAAAAGTTGTCTCTTTATGACTATAAAGATTTACAATCATTTACCAGTTGACATACAAGAATCACGGACATTTCAAATATTTAAATCAAGATTGACAAAATTTTTAGTTGACCATAGATTTTACAGTGTTAAGGATTTTTTGGGACATAAATGTAATGGAGTATGCAAGTAGGTATCAATAAGTGAAATATAGGTTTACTAATATTAATTTGAATAAATTTAGTTTTAATTTTGACATTCACATGCCATTGTTGAGGCGAAATATGCTGAACATTATTTTTATTCTAAGAGCTGTATTTACCATGTTTCAACGTGAATAAATGATTTATGATTTATGAAAGTATTAATAATAAGAAAAGTGATTTAATTCACTTAATCAATGTATATGTTACCGTAAAAACCCGTTTTGTCTAGTCAAAACTAGTTTGAACTAAGTTCCTTTGTTGCATCTAGTATTTACTATGGCTCAATAAATATTATCAGTTAGAACTAGTTTTGACTAGTCAAAACGCGTTTTAACGAATAGATTCAGAGCTAGGTCAAAGTTCATCGTGCCACATTCTGATTGGTCGAGTCGAGAGATGTCACCTGACTCGGGGCCTCGCATGAGCGTGGCCTCCCTGCGTTCGCGCGCTCATTCCTGCGTAAAGAGGCTAAAAAGAGGTGGGAAGAGGGGAGGGGACGGACGTACAAAATTTCGCACGTAAAAAAAGTCGTTTCTGGCGCTTCGCCGGCCGCTACTGCGGCACGCACTGTAGAACTATTACCGGGACGACATTTATAGGATTCTCACCAGAATTAAGGTCCAAATGTAGAACATAAAGCTGGTAAAACGGCTTCGGTGCCGATTTGAAAGTACCATCAGCGAAGTAAACTCCTGATGTATTAATAACCCGTCTAGCTGTTTTTGTTGAAAATACAATCATTTTATCTTCATTACCGTCTTTAAATACTAAAAAAAATTTCGATAACGCTTCTGGGATCGATATATTTTCTAAATTCCTGTGATTGAGTAATTGAGTAAATCGGTATTTAAATATCTCTTTCTAGCTCATTTTGAAAAAAGAAATATATGTAGCTTACTGCCGCAAACAAAATATGCAAGATGCACCGCCCGCAAAAATATGTACGAAGCTACATATATTTCTTTTTTCAAAATGGTTTGGGACTTCCGCCAAGTGACGCCTGATTCAATCAAATTCTTTCTAGCTCTTTAGAGACTATCTTTTATTGAATGAAAACTGGGTATTACATCACTTTCACTTCTATTATTCCTTCTCATGTCACTAAAAGCTTCCTCCTCTGTTTTCTGCACTGGACTAAAATTATCACAAACTGCGACCTTTAAATCTTCTTTCTTTTTTTTCACTTCATTCTTCAATACGCTTGGTTCGCAACAATGATTAACTTCTCGCTCTTCTTGTCAGCTAAAAAAGTCTGGAACGGGTAATAGGAAAATATTATTTGTTTTGCGTTATACAAATACACTGAAACAGTGCGCTCCGCGTCTTAAATTTCTAAATAATACAGTTGTTATTTTAACTTAATAGGAGAGTTTATATAATATAAATGAGTGCAACTCACAGTTCTAGAGGGTTCCTTATTCTAACCTCTGTGCTGGCTAAGCGCACAGAATCTGTTCACTGTCAAAATACCCCAGATTGGCAAGCAGAAATAATATGTCTGCTCTGATTTCGGTCGTTTGCAACCCTGCAAATTAACAGTGTGTAGGGGCCCGGGCTAGTAGGGAGAGTGTGACAAAACACTCTGTGATAAACAAGGATAGCAATACAATTGACAGTTGTCTTGATTCCATAGAAAAAAATCATTCGTGACTTGAGTGTTCTCGGTGTGTTTCGCTCTCGTTTTACGGTACGGAGTTTCATCAAAACGGTGTGCTAAAAGTGGTTTTTAAGTGCTTCCAAGGCCCTTTCATCATGAGTAGGTGAGTTATGAACAGTTTTTATGTGATAAATTGTCGATTTATGATGTTTTAAAACAACATTTTACAGAAAAACATTGCTGACATTTTTACTACTAGTTGGTACTTGACTGACATTCTTTTGTTGTGTAATGAAATTACATTAATGATGTACTGCAGTTACTGTTTATTGCTAGTTTAATTATTAATCTAATTGATTCAAGCGTTAAATCAGTATAAATTTCACAAATAGCAAAAATTTCGCTTTCGCCGCCATCGAACATAATATGTATGCCGTGCCACCTCGGGGTAGGGATCGAACGATACTTTCGATACTTAGGAAGTATCGATACTTTTCCCTCGATACTCGATATTTTAGTATCGATACTTGACCATTAAGGTATCGAGAGGATCGCGGTATCGACTAGTCCATTTTTAAAATATCGAGTACTTTTTGTCACTACCGTCAAACGGGGTGAATAGAACTGACGGGGGGAATAGAGAAAAATCTTGGGATAATTATTAAGGTTTTTTATGGCAAACTCGGTATCCCCAGTAAAAAACCCGCAACTTTAATAATTTGTTGGTATAATTTTTCTTACTCTGGCAATTTTTTATTTGTGGCAACATCGCTAAAACCGCCAAAACTTAATGTCAAAGTTGTTACGTTACGAGGGAGTTTGAACCTCCGTATTTCGGTGAATTTTGGTCATAATAGTTTGAAGTTATCTTCAAATCACGGTCAGTGCAGTTCTAAATACATTGTGCTATAATTATTAAGGTAAGAATATGCATTATTATATAAAATTGTTCTTATTTCGTAAGCCTTGTTTTCTTTAATTTTTCCAGGGGATTAGATACACGAAAGAGGTGAATAAACACGCCTGAGGGGTAAATAGGCACGCAAATGTGGTCAATAGGCACAGCAAAGGGGTGATTAGTTACGAAAGAGGGGTTATTAGCCATGATTATGTCAGGGCTGCCACAAATTTTGTAGCGGTTTTCACTTTCACTCAATTTCAATTTCAATTTTCACTTTTAGTTACTTAAAAAGTTTTTAATTTTCTTTATTATTTTTTAATCCATTCAATATTTTTTTTTATTCATTCTTAAATAAAAAATATAAAATAATAAGGTATTTCATTTATTTTTGTTAATATTTAAATTGTTTCATTTCTCAGGTACAATAATGCCTCGAAACTATAAGCCCGATCCACGGGGTAAGCAGTATCGCAAATATGACCCTAATACAATTAAACAAGCTTTGGAAGAGTTTCAAACAACTCCAAAGTGTTCACTAGCCTCTATTGCAGAAAAATATAACATAAATAAATCAGTCCTATACCGACATAATAGGAAAACTATGAAAACACAAGGTGGTCAGAATGCTTTAGATGAAGACACAGAACACACTTCGTAAATTATTTAAATATTTGCGGCGATTGGGGTTATCCATGTATGCGTAGATTATGCCTTTGTTCCAAAGACTTTCTATGTTGTTGCTCAAAACAAAAAAAAAAACAAAGGTATGATTACTCTTTGTCACTGTCTGTCAAATCTGTCAATCAGTTTTTTTTTACAACCTGGCTGGCGCAATTACTTCAATCTTTGCACCTCCCCGATAGAGCAATTGAGAAGGGGCTGGTCAATGAGTACGATCAGAATGACGCCAAACGATCCAATAACGTTGCGTTTAACGAACTGCACCGATTGTTAACGACCCTTCACAAGGACAGTATAGTGCAGGCTGGCATCTTTGACCGCAAGCTTTTAGAAGCGTTTTACGCTCTTACCTGGAATTGATTAAATACCCTATTATAACTTCATTTTTCACGGTGTTGCATAGCAGAGAGCACCTCTTGTGTCCACCTTCTCCAGAATTGGTGTCGCAAGCTTTCCAGTAGGCGGTAACGGTTCGCCTGGTTCGGATACGGGAGCAGGTAAAGCCGTCAAAGGTCGACCAATTAAAAAATGCCCAGGAGTGAGCGGTGATAGATCGGATGGATCAGAAGACATACATGTTAACGGACGCGAATTTAAAATTGCTTCGATCTGAGCGAATAATGTGGACAATTCCTCAAAAGTAGTGTTACCAGCGATTCGTTTTAAGTGGAACTTCGCGGATTTTACGCCCGCCTCCCAGATTCCACCGAAGTTAGGCGAGTATGCAGGACTAAATTTAAAGTTGATACCTTCATTTCACGCGAAAGCGCCTATCGACTGGTCGCACCGAGTTGAGTGTTGAGATCGGGAATATTTTAGAATGCCAAGCTCGTTGTAGGCTTACTCAAACTTATAACCGATCTCAACTCTATGGAGCGTTGACATAAGTTATATTCTCGAAAAGGAAAATAACTGACCAGAATGTGCTTATTGGTTTAACATTACTTACAAAGAGTTTTGAGTGCGACGTTTGTTTAGCATATGAACTTGCACCAGAAAGTACGAAAACAGGATTAAAATCTAATTATGAGAATCACCTTGAAGAGAAAAAAATTGTGTCGACAGGAAAAAAAACAGATAGAGCAAATATAAACAACACTAACATTTGTGTAATATTTGTCTGCAAGCAGTGATGCTGTGTCCTAGTCCTTCGTATTATTACTATTCTTCAAAAATTCATTGCTATTCTTTTGTTAGTTTTCATGGACCCGTCAAATACTATCCTACATTTGGTGGTCTTCTTATCCATCCTTACTACGGGATGATGCGGCAAAAAATATACTGGATCTTTGCTGAGATCATACTGCCTTACATCAATTTTGCTAGCATGTCCTAAATCAATGTACTCATTAATATTTTTTTTGTAAAGAGCAAATAAATTAGGATCTTTATGAAGTCTGGATTCTAAATTATAAAATCTTTTTAATGCTAGGTAGAATGAATCTCCTAGGGTTTCATTGACAGCGTTGAGCGGCAACTTGAGTGGCAAGGCAACTTCAAAAGGTCAATTTTATTCTGTGGCAGTCTGCAAGTAATTTTATTTAATACAAAACAAGAAATCTGTAAACTAAAGTTATTTACTAATGATTTAATCTGAAATTGTACATATTTATTTAATTTGTTGTTGTTATTTGGAGTTGCCAATACCTATTACTCCGGACTCAACTTCTTTTGGCTGTAATTGTAAAATATTAACAAGTTCTGAAGTTATAAGAGAAACTTGTGCTCCACTGTCCAACAGAGCCTTGACATGTAATTCTGTACCATCTGCTGCAACAAGTTTGCCCTTAGCGGTTGGGAGAAGTACCTGTGTGCTTGTAGTATTGGACAGCAAAGTCACTGGAGTAGGATCTTCATCCTTATGTAATAAAGAACTATGTCTTTCTTTGCAGGTATTACATTTAGAGTGATATCTACAAGGTTTTGTATGTGAATTAAACAAATTTTGCAAAGTTTATTGTGTGAAACAAATGCCAAACGATCATTTATGGGCATCAGTTTAAACTTTGGACAAAAATATAATTTGTGTGAACACTTACATAGCGGGCATGATGGTGTTTTGTTGGTGGCTGCTGTAGCTGAAGGGTCACCCTTTACAGTCGCGGATCCACAAACCATCCTTGAAGAACTTTTGTTGTCGTTGCTTGGTCGCTCCGAGTTCTAAAGGCCAGTGCACGCTTTTCTAAGAATTCAATAAGACATTTTACTGTAGGATCATTGTTAGAAGTAAGTTGAAATTCGCTGTTGCAAATGTAATCTAATTTTCGCATCAACACACACAATACAATTGTATCCCATTGGTCAACATTACAGTTTACATTTTTTAAAGCTGCTAATTGTTGTTTTACAATTGAGACAAAGTGTCTAATATTTGATGCTGTTGATTTTACAATTAGAGGAATATCCAACAATAAGTATATGTGCTCACTTTTAATTTTGTATACATTGTTATATCAATCATTTAAAATCTTTAAGCTTTCATCATAACTCTCAGCTAACAGCGGTAAGTTCTTAATTAATTCTAAAGGTTCACCTTTCAGAAACCCTCTTAAATAATAAAATTTCTGTATTTTATCTAAGTTACAATTTTTGTGAATTAATGATTCAAACAATTCAATAAATGGTTTATATTCTGAGTATTTACCTGTATAAATTGGTATGTTGATGCTTGGTAATTTGACTGGCATGAACTTCCCTTCGTTTATTTGGGAACTAGGAATTGAGTTGAGAAGCTTTTTAATTATTGACAAGGTTAAAGTGTACTTTTCTTCCACGCTTTCGTCCTCAACATCTTCAGACATGCCCATCAGTGCCAAGTTACAATCTTCATATCGAGAAAAAAGTTAACGTAAACGCTCCTCTTTGATAAGCAACGTTTCTTTGTTCAACGAAAGTTAAAACGTGAGATCTGAAAAATTATTGTACAACTTTGTAATTGATCCCTTTAGGACGCCTATTTGTTTTCTCAGTTTACTAATTTCTTCTTTACTACTAGTGGTTTTAGAGGCAATAGGATCTTCAGGCTCACCTTTTTTCTCCATAATGATGTTTTTTCAACTTTTTGAGCACTAACTATAACTATCTCACTCGCTCAAGCGACTTCAATACTTTCTTCCTTTTAAAACCAAAATTATGCTGGCGCAATCACTTCTCCTCCCCCTTCTCGATTACGCCGACGTTTGCTTTTTGGATATTACTGAGGAACAGCTAAACTAGCTGGAACGACTGCAAAATCTAGCCATTCGTTTCATCTTCGGACTTCGCAAATACGACCATGTGTCATTATTTCGCTGTCAACTAAAATGGCTTCCCATTCGCCTTCGCCGTGATATGCACATCCTTTCTGCCCTATTCAAAATCCTCAAGGATCCTAACTCACCCAACTACCTTGTTTCCCGTTTCCAAATCCTTCCTCCTCCCACCCGCCCTAGGCAGGCTTGTATCACTAAGATGCTTGAGCTGCCTAGAAGCAACACCAACTTCCTGCGTAACTCCTTCTCCGTTAAAGCCGCTCAGCTTTGGAACAAACTCCCGTCAAACATCCAGAATTGCCAGAACATCATAACTTTCAAATCAAAAGTCAAAGCTCACTTTCTATCACAATTGTCTCATTCATGATTCACGAGATAGTTAATACAACCAGTTTTATATATTTATATTACATAGGTATATATTATTTTATGTATATGTATTATGTTATGTATGTATGTATGTATTTATTCATATTTATATTTATTTAATTATGTTAAGTTTATACCTACTATAAAGTTTATTTATAAGTATAATGTATGTGTATAAAATGATCTAGATTAAGTTTTATTTAGGATTTCACGAATCTCCATCTTACTATGCACTTTCTATTACCTGCTTACTTAAAAATCTCAAACAATGCTGGGTTGGCTGGAAGAGATCTCTTTTAGAGATAAGCCCACCTTTGTAAACAACTTTTATATTTACCTGTGTAATTATGTTACAAGTGCAATAAAGAATATATATATATATAACTAAATCTGAGTAAAATTGTATAAATTCGAAGTACAAGTTCAATACACGAAACAAAATGTCGGAAAAGGCAAATACACGGACGGAACTAGGAGATGATGGCGTCGTTTTCGTCGAGTCGAACACTCCGGCCGGAAACTGTAGTTAAGGTCGTCTGTCACCGAAGCGCGTTCTCCAATCAATCAGATTCGAGTTCTTGCGATTTTGAAGTGGCCCGCGGGTCTGCTGCGCGCTGATTGGCTGACGTCACGACGAGAAGACGGCACTGCTCCCCACGACTTTGCTCGTAAACCGGAACTTGACTTGATATTTTAGACTCGACTTGATGTTTGGAATATGAAAAATGGCGTCTTTCTTGATAATTAATGGAAATGATTTGTGACACTGGGTAGGTAATTATTGATGACGAACCCGTGTTTTTTCTTTCTTGTTGTGTTTTTAAGTAGCTGCGCGGCTTCCCCTTCGGCGTAGAAATACTGCACGAAGTGTTTTATATTGGAAATATTGGAACACGCGCGCCCAGGTACTGCTCACAGTAGGCTAAAAAAGAACTGCACTTCCCTCAATTTCTTCTTCGAAGGACCATGTTCCGCCGCTGGCCCGTGATCTTGGCTGGTTTGGCGAGGGAATATGATGGTGCAGTAAATTGATAACTTCGAATTAACTTCAAAAACACTGTATTTCGATGGATCACAAGCTTTCAGCATAGCGTACAAAAATGGAAGAGGCAGTGTTGCCACTGCTTAAATATGTTATTAGTTATTTTTAATTCTAATTTTAATGTTGCCTGCAACAACCTATTTAAATAAGCATATAAGCAATTTGCAAATACTTTTCAACATGTCAATTTTTTCCTTGTGCTGCTCTCTCTTTGATTTTAAACTTTCTTTTCTCATCTCTTATCTTTCAGACATAATATTTTTTTTGTCTTAAAATAATCTTCAAAATTGAATCAATTTTTCGTTTTGGAGCTTTTTCTCGTTGGTTTGTGGGTGTTGTCTCCGAAGGGCCAGCTTCACTAGCTGTAGCCACTGGATGAGCCCAGCCTGTTTGAGAAATGAGTGAGAGACATATACTCAGTACTTACTTGTTTGTTAAAAAGAAATATCTCTACCCGTAGTTTCGTCTTTAATAAGCACCATCATCTTGTATTATTGCTGTTCTGCTTCGGGTTATAGAATCCAATAAATAATAAACTATAAGATAAACAAAACAATAGGTCAATGCAAAACAACTCAAAACGTCAAATATGACAGACTGCTCACGGTGATATGCTAACGCTCGAGATCACCGTGATCGCAAAACGGCGGCGATAGTGACGTCATCCGTGACGTAAATACTGCTATTGTTGGCGCGCTCACAACCTAAGATAATTTGCCAACATAAGTTGCCAAGATAAGTTGCCAACCTAAGATATTTTTCCTCGTACTTAAGCAGCTCAAAATCTCGTATTTTGGCTTTCAAACCTCGTACATTTTTTTAAAAAGGTGATAAAACCGAAATTACGGCATGATTTGAATTGAGAACATTTTACCTTATGAAATAAACTATTGCATGTTTCCTTCTAAATTAAACATCTCTTTGTAGATCTTAAAAATAATCTTTAATCATTATCAGATAGAGTTTGGTCAACGAAAGATGAGACTCGTTTGGAAATGGGACTAATTGTGCGTCTTATTTTAAAGTTCAGTTTACAATAACTTAATCTCTAAACGTTAATTTAACAGGGAAAGTAAGTGGCGCCTCCATTTCCAGTTCATCTTTCGTTGACCAGACTCTAACAAAACAGCCGATTTTACTTTGCCTATGTAACTAATATTCATCTCCAAATATGATGTCAGGAACACCCTCAATCTCTTCGTTCTTCTTTATATTGCCGTATATTTTTTCTTTAGTCATACGGCTATACATAGTATACATCTCTTTCGTCGATTCGAAATTGCATGACGCAGTTTCCTGCACGTGATGGACCTTTTGCGCTTTCTGCAGTAAGAAGTGTGGAGAAAGTGTCCATCAGCCATTTTTAATGTCCCCACTGCTGGGGCACAGGCCTTCCTTATGGGTGGTAAGGAGGATGGGCCATAACCCACCACGCGGGCCCAATGCGGATTGGTGGGTGTTAACGACTGCAAATGCAGCCGGGACCAACGGCTTAACGTGCCTTCCGAAGCACGGAGGAGCTCGAGATAATACATTTTTGGTCACCCATCCCATGACCGACCCTTGCGAACGTTGCTTAACTTCAGCAATCGCTGGGCCAGGCGCTAAACCACTGCGCCACCGAGCTCCTCGCTTTCCCGAGGAGAAAGTGTAGATAAGGCAAAATGAGGAAGGAAAAACTGTTATGCAAAATATTTGTATGGTCATATCCTTTTCTAATGTCAAAATCTCGTACATAATTGTACGAGGCTGATAGTGTCCTCGTACCTCGTACGGAAGACCACAAACCTCGTATTTGTACGAGGAACCTCGTACGGTTGGCAACCCTGATGGCATTAATACCACACTGTTATCACAATCTCAAGTCAGAGAAAGTTTAAGCAGGATAGACATTTTAAGAAAAAGGAAGGCATCTGCTCTCTTTAACAAAGGTACCTAAATTATTATTTCAAGTCATTCGGCTTATAGTAATATTATATTAAACTACTTTTCTTTATTCCAGAAAATAATAAAAAAATAAAATTATTTATTTCAAAATTGATTACATGTAGGTTTCTTAACCCTTTAACGGTTATAAGGTTCTAGATGAGATAGAATGATATGGTTTTCGAATTTGTGTTACTTAAGATGCCTAAAATAAAATGTGATTTAATATTATTTTTTTTACTTATTTTTTATTTGGTGGTAAAAATATTCCCTCTACCTGCTTAAGAATAATGAAAAAGCGGTATGTTTGTTCAGGAAACTAAAAAAACAACATAAATCATGCATAATAACTCTATAATGTCACACAATTAGACACCAATAAGAAAAGAAAAAGAAAATTAGATATTTTTATGAAAATTTGAAAAACATGGTGTTATGCATAAAGGCACTCCACATTCGCTACACTTTATCTTAGATCGCTTATCCTTTGCCTTAGTGCTGCAATATCGGCATCTTTGATACGACGGTATGTCATCTGGCATATGATCACCAACATTGGAAAAGCGAATTTCTGGTGCGACAATGTGAATTGCCTTTTGATAATTTTCAGAAACAGCTACTTTTTTCTTACGACGTAGTTGACGCCATCAGCACGACGTTTTCGGGAAGAAAAACCACCAATAAATCATTGGAATGCTATCAAAAGAGTCAACCTGCGGCCTAATATCAGTCCACAAGGTTTTTTTCCATGCTTCTTCATCTCTGTCAGAATCACTTCCTTCTGACTCTGATTCTGGTGACGCATTATCTTCGGATGAATCGCCGTCTTCGTCTCCCAAACTCTGTCTAAAACTTCTGTTCCCCCGTATGGCCCCACTACCTACCCTCGTCCTAGCTCCACCTTCTCCACGTCCACTTCCAGTTCCAGATCCTCGTCCTGTTCCAGATCTACGTCCCGTTCCAGATCCACGTTCCGTCCTAGCTCCTCGTCCTTTTCCTCTTACAGGTAACTCATGTGAAATAGGAGGCTCAGCAGGTAGCAGTACAGCTGGTTGCGGCACAGCAGGTAACGGCACAACAGGTAACGGCACTGCAGATGAAGAGGCAACAGGTTCTGTCACAGTAAGTGGAGGTATTACAAGTAAAGGCTCAACGCATGGGAACACCGCATCAGATGATGTAGATGGTTGAGGCGATAACGACGCTCGTATTGTTGCAGTAGATCGAAGGTCTGGTTCGTCCAAATCCCCTAAGATTCGCTGTAGCTTTGTGACATTGTACGGAGCGTCATCCTCTTCTGATTCTTCGCCATCTTCGGACTCTTCAGGTTCAGACAAACCGAACATATCGAGCAATTCCTTCTCAATTTCGTCATTACGGAGTATTTTCATTTCCAATCAATCTGCAAATAAAAAATTAAGGCCATGCAAAACCACACCAAGACCCCGAGGAAAAGCAGTGTAATAATAAGACCACCAAAAAATTTTATCCTTAGTCGCAAAGAAATAAAAACAGTTACCATAAACACAATAAAGGAATATTTTCTCTAACCTTATTAGTTATAGGAAGCGGGGTACTCACGGTTAGAGGGAATATTCTTCCCACCAACAAAAATCGACATAAATGAAAATTTGTGGCAGATACATCAAAAATACGTCTTACATCTATGAAATAACATTCAAAAGCACAACATCTAGAAGAACTTACCCTATTTCACCACTTTATTGCCAAGATATGATTTCCCTTGCAATAGAAAAAAACGCCAGTTTTGAATATTCACTTCAACAACTTTGTGAAAAAAAACAGTCTGTCAATGTCAAATAAAAATAAACCGAAATGTCATAATGTTCTGTTAGTGTTGTCAGGTCGAAAAATAAAATTACAAATATAAACTTTGGTATTTTTATTGGTTTTAATTGGTGGGAAAAATGTTCCCTCTAACTGCAAAAGGGTAACTAAAATTCCACACTAGGCTTAGTCTGTATCGTGGTAATCTTGAATGAATTATCCGGTCTGGATGTAGCGGTACCTAACCTACAGCAACATTGGCAATATAAATTTTAATAAAAAGAGTAATAAACTTCTAACTTAATTTAAGATATGACAAACTGCTAATTTTCTATGCAAATATTTTAATAAATTACAAGCCAGTGTTACCTTATCTGTCATTAAAAGTAATACGTACTATTATAGAAGATTGCTAAGTTTTTGGCGATTTGTTAATTATAAAGTGCTATTTTATACATACTAATAAGTCCTCCGAATCACGATAGTTCCAGTTCAGTAGTTCAGATATGAGTTTGTTTTTAGCTTCCTGTGTGCCCAGATAATACAACTGAAGAACTATCAACTAAGAAAAGTAAGACCGCAAATGAGAGTTTCAAAATATTGTCAGAAGAGAAGTTGGAGCTGGTTAGATTACAAAAACTTTCACTGGAAATGGAAATAGAACATAAACAAGAAATATATGAAATAGAGTTGAATAATTTAATGAAAAAAAAAGGAATTTAATGAACAAATGTACAAAAAAGAACTTTTACTTAAGGATTTAGAAATAAAAAAAAACAATCAGAGCTGTAATATCTTTGATTTTAATTTTTTACAATGATGCAAAATATCCCTCTATTAGTAGTCTTCGTTGCAAATTAGCGCTTCCTCTTTCATACCGTTCTGGTGCAACATCATCATCCCTACCTTCCATAATAACAGGAAACTCTTGATCTTCAGGGTGTATGTTTTCCTTTCGTAATATAGCTAAATTATGAAGTACAGCTGTTGCTATGATTATAGCGACAGCTGTACTTCAAGCAAACTACACTGTTAAGCAAGTTGCAACTAAAATAAGATATGAAACGGAATGTGTTTTTGATTGCAATCTTCATCTACGGTTTCGAATTTATCTCTAACGCTGAATGAAACTGATTTTGTGGCTTCTCCCACTGTCATTTATAAAAAGAACTATTTTTGTTCTCCGAAAAAGCAAGATAATACACCTAATAAACTTCTGGATGTTACACTTACAGTTTTGAATGAACATAAACAATTAACTATATATTACCGTGATGTAGTAACTGATAAGCAGTCAACAAGTCACGACCTAGAAAAGACACTAACACCAATGAGATCAAATAGCTCTCATTTAATAATTGATTCAGAATTAATTCAAAAAGAACCAGAAACTATAGACTGTATAAACGATGAAACTAACTACTTATTGCAGAAATACAACATTGAAATAATAATTGAACCAGAATCTTCTTATAGTGACAGCATTATTGCTGCGAAATCTACAGATTTTTAATAAAGTGGAACTGATTTCCTTTTTATTTTTCATTTTTTTTAGGTTTGCGATTCCGACTGTAGAATCATGCATGTCAATGCAAACTATCCCGGAAGAGTACACGACCAATTCATTTTTAATCAATCATTACTTAAAGAGGAATTGATACACCTATATAATCACAGAATTGGTGACTATCATTTATTAGGTAGGTGTTATCATCAACAGGCTTTATTCGTTCAGGCCTTTTCTAATTTACACCACTATTAGTGATAATAGTGGTGTAAATTAGAAAACTTATGTAAATAAATAAGAATGATACGTCCATGTTCCCGTGCTGGGCAAGAATGTCTTGGCGAAGGTTTATCTGTATAGTTTCGTTTTCCTTCTTTTCATGCTGATATTCACCTGTTTATTTGTACCTTAGTCGTCTCTTATGACACTTTGGTAAGATAGAGCGAGGTCCTAATCTACGGTATCCAACGGAATACAAGCAGTAAATAAAAATATATATTTTTAAATCAACATTTATTTTTGAAACAACACTATAAAATTGACACATATATGAACATCAAAGTTAAACAGAAACAAATTAAAGTTTTCAGACTTCAACACAATCTATAATTTTAAATTTGGCACAAATCAACATACGGTGTCACAAAATTACGGACATATCTGAAAGGAGGTTACTCTTCCTACCATATGTGAGAATTGAAAAAAAATTTAATTTCCCACATATTGTTCCATTAGGAAAGTTGTTCAGTTTCATGAGTAACCTTCTTTTGAATATGTCGGTAAAATAAACTTTTCTAAAGTTAAAATATGAGTAATGTTCATTATATGCCAGGCAAGGCTTCCAGTATGATATACGCAGCATGCACATGATACAGGGTGACATGGAAATTCGACCTATTCCTTGAAAGGGGTTATACTAGAGGTCATTTGCAACAAACTAAGCCCAGTGAACCAGGAGTCAAAACTGGATGGTTACCAAGCTGTAGCAGTTCTTCGATATTTAAGAAATGTTTCGACTTGTTACCAAAAACCATTAATTATGTATAAACTACTACACTCTAAACATTGAATTGATACTTTTCTGAAAGCTGAAAAATAAGTGATCAATTAAAAAAAAACGTTGGCCCAAAACATTTATAATCACAGAAATAAAAGGTCCTAAGTAGCAAAAACTTTTATTTTCTGATATTTTTCCCGAAAATCGCCGTAAGTTATTGAAAAAAAGTTGTATGAAAGTTGGCGTACAAATTAGTAGAATAACTTACTGGACTCATTAGCTTCCCAAAAAGGTATAAATGTTATTAACTTTCCCAGCTGTTATAAATAAAATCAGCAAAAGGGCGCTCTAGGTCAAACTTTAAATTTTTATTTGTTAATTGAATTCAGCTCGAAAGGTAACAGTGTTACTCTACTTACACTGTGAATAAAAAATAAATGTAAATTAATA
The DNA here is from genome assembly GCA_950108535.1 of Agriphila straminella. NCBI lineage: Eukaryota > Metazoa > Arthropoda > Insecta > Lepidoptera > Crambidae > Agriphila > Agriphila straminella. The sequence goes on along the minus strand of OX467324.1, from coordinate 2,018,609 downwards.
AAGTTTAATGCAAAAAAACAGTAAACAATTACAAATCCTGTTCAAACTGTCTACCATTGTTGCGTATGCAAGCACGGAGCCTACGACGTACTTCGCTCACTGTCGCTCGCGTTGAAATTGAGGTTTTTATTTGTTCGGCAGCTGCCAAAATTCTCTGCCTCAACTCTTCAACGGATGTCGCTGGTTGATTCGCAGGGTACACCAAGTCCTTCATGTGACCCCAGAGATAAAAGTCGCATGGCGTTAAATCTGGACTTCTCGCCGGCCATGGCGTCGGGCCACCTCGACCGATCCACCTCAGCGGATAATTCTCGTCCAGCCATTGTCGCACACCTCGGTAAAAGTGAGCTGGGCACCCATCGTGCTGGTAGACCATGTCTCTTCTGGTAGCTAGTGGCACATCTTCCAAAAGCGTATACACTTCCTATCTTAGAAAGTTTTCGTAGGATATGCCATTCAAATTTTGGGGCAAGAAGAATGGCCCGATCACCTTATCATGGACAATTCCCATCCAAACATTCAATGAAAATCTTCTCTGGTGGGCCCTTTCTTTCATTTATCTCTGGGGTCACATGAAGGACTTGGTGTACCCTGAGAATCAACTAGCGACATCCGTTGAAGAGTTGAGGCAGAGAATTTTGGCAGCTGCCGAACAAATAAAAACCTCAATTTCAACGCGAGCGACAGTGAGCGAAGTACGTCGTAGGCTCCGTGCTTGCATACGCAACAATGGTAGACAGTTTGAACAGGATTTGTAATTGTTTACTGTTTTTTTTGCATTAAACTTTATCAATTCACATTTATTTTTTATTCACAGTACCTTTCGAGCTGAATTCAATTAACAAATAAAAATTAAAAGTTTGACCTAGAGCGCCCTTTTGCTGATTTTATTTATAACAGCTGGGAAAGTTAGTAACATTTATACCTTTTTGGGAAGCTAATGAGTCCAGTAAGTTATTCTACTAATTTGTACGCCAACTTTCATACAACTTTTTTTCAATAACTTACGGCGATTTTCGAGAAAAATATCAGAAAATAAAAGTTATTGCTACTTAGGACCTTTTATATCTGTGATTATGTTTTGGGCAAACGTTTTTTTTTAAATTGATCACTTATTTTTCAGCTTTCAGAAAAGTATCAATTCAATGTTTAGAGTGTAGTAGTTTATTCATAATTAATGGTTTTTGGTAACAAGTCGGAAAATTTCTTAAATATCGAAGAACTGCTACAGCTCGGTAACCATCCAGTTTTGACCCCTGGTTCACTGGGCTTAATTTGTTGCAAATGACCTCTGGTATAACCCCTTTCAAGGAATAGGTCGAATTTCCATGTCACCCTGTATAATATAATTTGTATATATAAAAAATAAATAAATAATAAATAATGAAACATTTTAGGTAAGAACTGAGAACCAAACAAAAACTTGGTACTTTTAACAAATAGTGATACTACATCAAACTAATGTATTTTTTTTCTTTAAGACTGCCTATGGAGGAGCTTGAGGAGGTGCCAACAGAAACAGTACCAAACGACAGTCACCAACACAGGCTATATAATGTTGCTTTAAATAAACGGAATAATATTGTTAATACTTATTTTAGATAGATAAATATAAACTAAATTAATAAACATATAATTAAATAGTTTAAGTTTGATGATAATTAAATAAAAGTTTCTACGCACCACTGTCTTCTTTTAATTCTTCTTTCAATTCACCTGGCAGTCGTAGAGGCTGTCCGAAGACTAATTCGGCGGCAGAACTTTTGATGTCGTCTTTCCAGGCACTCCTCATACCTAGGAGTACTATGGGTAGAGATTCAGTCCATTGTGTGTCGCCGTGGCATGTGATGGCTGTCTTCAATTGACGATGCATCCTCTCGACCATGCCATTTGACTGAGGATGGTAGGCTGTCGTCGAGTTGTGTTTAGCGCCAATAACAGGTGGCTCAGGCTGTGTAGACTAGTAAACACTTGCTTTCTGTAATTTGGAGTTACATAAGGGCGAGGATTAGCTCCCGAAAAATCGCAGTAGACATCGTAAGGAGAAACTTTTTCCAGCTTCAGACCTGTTCCGTTGATCAGAAGGTTTAGTAATTCGGCATCTTTAGCTTGCTCTTGAGAAAGTAGATTATAATCAATTCCTGCAGTTATAGCGTCTATTCTTGAAAGAGCATCCGCTACGACATTCTTCTGACCTGATATGTGTCTTAAGTCTGTGGTGTGCTGCGATATATAATCTAAATATCGAAATTGGCGTGGAGAGCAGTTATCTCGCTTGGTCTGGAAAGCGAAGGTAAGTGGCTTATGGTCGGTGAAAACTGTGAAATTCCTAGCTTCCACCATATATCGGAAATACTTTATTCCTTCATAAATTGCGAGAAGTTCCCTATCATAGGGACTATACTTCTTCTGGGAAGGTGAAAGTTTCCTGGAGAAAAAGCCTAATGGTGTCCATATGTCATGTTTCTTTTGCTGGAGGACAGCACCCATAGCTTGGTCGGATGCGTCAGTGAATAAGGCAAGTTCTGCGCTACTGTCTGGATGGGAGAGTAAAGTAGCTTCTGAAAGGCTTCTCTTACTCTCTTCAAAACTTTTTGTCAATTCCTCTGTTTTTTCTATAGGTGCAGAGCCTTTTGCTTTACCAGTAAGAGCGGCGTTGAGTGGACCTTGAATTTCAGCTGCACGTGGAATGAAACGACGATAATAATTAAGCATTCCAAGGAAACGTCTTAAGTCTTTGGCAGTTTTAGGGAAAGGGTATTCTAGTATAGCAGCTACTTTTTCTTGCAGTTGGCGAGTGCCATCAGCTGAAACGTTGTAGCCCAGAAAAGTTACCTGCTCTGCACCCCAAATACATTTTGCAGAGTTGATAAATAAGCCATACTGTTTAAAGCGTTCGAAAACAATTTTTAGATATTTCAGGTTTTCTTCTTCAGACGCAGAAATGACCAAGATATCATCACAGTAAGCGTATGTGAAATCTAGCCCCTGTAGAACCTCATCTATAAGCCGTTGAAATGTTTGAGCCGCATTGCTCAATCCGAATGTCATATAAGGGAACTCGAACATTCCGAACGGTGTTGTAATGGCAGTTTTAGGTATATCCTCTTCATATACTGGCAACTGATTGAAGGCTTTGACCAAATCTATCTTAGAGAAGACCTTTGCGCCAGCAAGCTCATAGGCAAAATCCTGGAGGTGTCGGATGGGATATCTGTCTGGTATTGTTCTCGCGTTCAGGGCTCTGTAGTCTCCACAAGGACGCCAGCTATCATCGTTCTTGCGGACCAAGTGGAGTGGAGAGGACCATGGACTATCTGACCTTCTAGCAGTCCCAGCGAGGAGCATATTCTCGAACTCTTTGCGTGCTATTTTCAGGCGTTCGGGATCCAACCGACGCCGACGGGATGAGACTGGAGGTCCTGGCGTGGTTCGTATAAAGTGTTTGGTATTATGTTTGGCATTTGAGGGAGTACCTGCTGGTCTGGTGATCTCGGGGAACTGTCGCAGTAGCTCATGATACGCAGAATCTCCAGTTACAGTTTTGATGGCCACAGTTTCACTCGAAGTATCCTTGCAATGGGTTGCAGCAACTGAGAGAGTGGTAATGTTGTCAATAAGTCGATGATGACGGCAGTCTACTAATAAGTTAAAGTGACTTAAAAAGTCGGCTCCGATGATCGGCTTCGTTACATCACGACGTAAGCCAAGGTTTAGATCTAAGGTAATGTATCCATATGTTGAGATAACCGTGTTGTTGGCTGCGTATAATTCGTAATTAGTTGCAGTGCGCCTACCCTTAGTTGATGTTCTAGAAAAAACACACAATTCTGATCCTGTATCAATTAAAAAATTTAGCTTCGAGCGCTTATCTGTTATAAATAGGCGGCCATTACAGGCAAGGCAGTCGTTAGCCGCCACTAGTGGCTGCCGTTGCTGTTTTCCTGCTTGAACGAGCAGGGAATAGTACAGCGTGTGGCTTTAGGTCCACCTATTATGGTACCAGCAGACGCCATCAGTTCTTGTGTTAGATTGTGAACGAGAACGTGAACGAGATCTATAGTTACTACGTACTCTATAGAGTGGTCTTGACTGACGGGTTGTTAGTGCATCCACTTTCTTCGTCAGCTCTGCTATCTGTAACGCCATCGCCTCCATTACTGATGTCTGTGCTAAAGGCGCGAAAGAAGTAGATGGATTTACCTCTGAAACACTAGGAGTGTGCGATGCAATCGCGTTTATCTTGTCTGCGAGCTCAGCGAGTTTGTCTAGTGCTATATCTGAATGCGAGGCTATGATAGGTTGAATGTTAGCAGGAAGTCTACTTGCCCAAATAGATTTTATAAATTCATCAGGTGTCTTGGGACCTGCAAGATGCCGTAAGTGCCGTAAAAATTGCGACGGCTTTCTACTACCTAGCTCTTCGTAATTCAGGAGCTGCTTGATTTTTTGCTCCTGTGAAGCTGATATTCTATTGATGAGTGTGCTTTTTAAGGTCTCATATTTATTTTCTCGCGGTGGGTTCTGAATAATGTCTTCAACCTCTATAGCAAATTGGTGGTCCAAGTTTCCGCACACGTAGTAAAATTTGGTTGTATCTGAATTTATCCCTGCCAATAAAAATTGCCCTTCTATCTGAGCAAACCATAAGGCTGGGCGGTCTGACCAGAAAGGCGGTATTTTTACTCCCACTTTAAACAACTCGCTCGAATTTTCAAAATTTTGGGTTATAGCATTTTGCCTGCCGGTGGATGTCGACGTGCCGGGTGGTTGCGGGTTACTCATCAAAATATTTCCGAACGGTGTTTCATAAGTTTCATTATCGGTACCTTTATCTTTAGACATCTTGGTGATGGAATCCCTTTCAGTATGATAAAAAAGGAGGTTGCTTCTGCTCTTTCGGCGTCACCAGTTGAAGCGTGGGGTTTGTTAGGTATCTAATGTTGGCACTTCACTTCAATAATAAGCCTGACTCCAGTTTACTTACGAAAGTATATTTCCATAAAACATCCATTTACACAATAACACGATATAAAACTTTAAATAGCAATGGTATTCCACCGATTTTTGCATTAGCAAATATCTATCTATCTATCTATCTATCTAGGGCTTGCAAATATTCGAAATATCTTGGTATTCGAATATTCGATATTTTTTCGGGTTTTATTCGAATTATTCGAATATTATTCGAATATTTTGAAAAAATAAAAATCTTTTATCGTAATTAAATTTTTAATTGGAACAAGGGAATAAAGTTTGCAATACAGCATAATACAGTCTTATAAATCGAGATCCGACAATCAAAAACAAGAAACATACTTCAAATCATAATAAATTAAATTCAAACCATAATGTTTGGTTCTTTGTAACGTCAAATTTAAAAATTAAATCACATTAGCGCCAGCGCACATGAGTAACTTTTGTCCCTGCAACTATTTTGTCTCTCACATCAAGTCTACGAGTTTGTAAGAAAGCGCGAACACGTAGCGACGCGAGTCGGCAACTTTTCATACAAACCATCTGAGAGACCATCTGAGAGACAAAATAGTTGCGGAAACAAAAGTTGCTCGTGGGCGCTCTGCCTTAAAAAAATTACTGTTTAACAGGCAATAAAAGTCTTACAAAAAACTGGAAACACAGCACAGCATAGTGTTATAAATCGAGGTCTCAATATTGTAATCATATATTTATCATAAAATAAAAAATCAATAACAAGAAACATACTTAAAATTTGTACAATATAAATTCAAACCATTGTTTTAGGTTATTTATTTGTAACGTCGAACATAGATGATGCACATTACAAAGTTATTTAACAAAACTTAAAAGATTTAAAAGAACTTCAACAAGGAAAAAGAACAAAAAGAATAAATAATTATTAGAATTATTAAATAAAAGATCAGATTATTGAATATTCAAATTCAACGTTTTCCTTGGAAGTGGGACCTAAGGAAACTTAACGCATCTAGGGAATCATCTCTTAAGGAACACCTTAAATGGTTACAAAATAATGTATTTAGTCGATGAAAATACCCTTTCACATTCGACACTTGTGGGTGGTATACACAGGAGAAAGTCGTATGCTTGGCTCAAATGTACTTGTCTAGGGCCTCCTCTGTCAAATAGCGCCATTTGCATTCGCACTGACGTTTCTAACTCTTCTCTATCAGTTAAATTAGCGGTAGATGTTGACGGAATTGCTGAAATGGTGTCATCTATATTTTTGTGTAGCTGTTCTTTTAAGCTTATTTTAAGTCCGTCTGTTTCCTGCGTTGTTTCGTTTTGTTGCTTCTGCTGAAACTGAACTAAGGCTATTTCATCTTCGTCATCGTCAGAGTCCTGTTTTTTTTTAAAGTATCTCGTTAATATCAATTATTACTTCAGTAATAGTGTTATTTCCTGGTGATGGAAAGATAGATGAAGGTGGCTCTGCGTAATACTTGCTGGGATTATGAAGATATTTCAAAGTGCAGATTAAGTTTGGTAGGCGTCTCTGAGCAATCATATTCTTCATAGCTTCGATTAGCCGGTTACTGATAAAACTGTTTGTCTCTTGAAGTTTCGCAACCATGAATTGAAGGGATGTTTCCGCAGTAAGTAGATTTGCATTTTCTTGGCACAGCGCCTCTACCGTTGCCTTTACAATGTTGAGAGAAGTGGACGATTCACGCAGTAAAGCCATTTCAACCGAACTAAACGTGATATCGTGCTTTAAATCAATTAAAGTCTTCAAAATAGGGTCTATTAGTGCCAGAAATCTTTCGATCATATCGGCCAAACAACTCCACCTGGTTTTACAGTCTAGGATTAGACCCATTTTTTTCTGTTCTTCTTGAAGGTAGTTATCGAGAAACTCATTCCTGGTGTGTGATTTCCTAAAAAATTTAACAATATTTCGCACTTTCTCTATAACATTTTTCAGATCCACATCCCTATATACGTGTAGGTTTCGGTTTCTGGTTGGATGTTGTTCAACTACAAATCCACCTTCTTCATTGTCACTGTCAGAGTCAGTATCCTCACCTGTGCTTCCTGCAGATTTTTGCCCTTCTTCATCTTGAACCTTTTTATATAAAGTATCTTCTAATTGTATACCATGTGCGAAACATAGTTGATGGTACGAAAGCACTAATTGTCGGCCCATAGCGCACATGACGCTTGCCCCGTCAGTCACTATGCATGCTATGTCTTCAAGTGATATATCATAAGATGATAATTTGGCCTTTAAAATATTAGCACAACGTTCTGCTGTTCCCCTGCCAGTTATTCTGGCTAGCCCCAGATTCCTAAATCCCTTGCCTTGAAAATTTGGACAGTGAACGTTAATGTTCATATAGCGTCGGTTACGGGCTGAAGTCCATTCATCTAGTGAGGCGGAAAATTTATGTCCTTGGGCTTTCAATTTCCCTAATTCTTTTTTCAGATCGCCCTTTAATTGCTGGCACTTTTGTACTACCATCTTCTTAATTGTGTTCGGTGACTTCGGCAAGTCGTTGTAGCCACTATTTTTAAAGAGATTTCGAATGGAATCTGTGGTACAGAAAATGCTAAATGGAAGACCGTCACAAGCAGTCATTTTTGACATCACGTTCTCAATATCAAATTCAGGATTTTTAAAGTATGCGTCAATTAGTTTAGCTCTCTTTTTCTATGGCTCATTTTCATTAACATTTTCTTGCAGGCTTGAGCTCGGCATGGCCAAATGTTCATCGATATTAGGTACAGTAGGGTGGAGTTTTAAGTGGTTGTGTTAGTGAGCCAAGTAGGACGTAGAGGCACACAAAAATCACTCAAAATTACTAAAATTTTGATGATAAACAACAACAAAATATATCCACGATGCGCCCGCACCGCACGTGGGTGTAAACTGAAATGCAAATGGCCGACAAATGCGCGACGAACGAACGAAGGACGCCAAACTAACAGATTCCCGTGCTCCCGATCGCTTACGAGATTCAACGAATCCTGTCGAGTAGAGCCGACTCGAGCCCGAGCGTTGGCGAGCCCCCTTTTGCATTGTAACGAAACTTGAAAGGTTGCGCGCGAGTGGTTGAGTGGCGGAGAGCGGTGCAGTTGAGAAAGCTTAGCACTGAAGTTCGGCGTTCAGGAAATTCATCGAATATTCGAATATCGCAGATTTAATATTCGAATATTAAAACCAGTTTAATATTCGAATTATTCGAATATTCGAATGCAAGGCCTACTCGCAATAGCACTGTCGCGCTCGCACACACGCAGGTGGTCGCCGGCTCGGAGAACAATAGAACAGGAATTTGCAAAGACCGTCCGAGGCGCAGCGTATAGTAAGTACAAATTAATCATTTTTGTATTTACAATATTTGAGATTCAAACTTTTAATGAGTTTACTTTTTACATAATGAATGCACTTTAAAATAAGTATTTTTGAATAGTGTTATATAAATTACAGTTAAATATTATTTATTTTATTTTCTATGAAGTTATATAATATTATATTAATGTTTTATTGTTTTTACATGTGTAATTTCATATTTTTAGAAAAGTATTTACTTATACAATCTTAATTGCGTATTTATATAATTTTTGAAAGAAAGAAAGAAAGAAAAATAATTTATTCGAGACAGACATTACATAATATACCTACATACAATAAAACTTAAACCACTATTAGTCTCAAAACGGTCCCAAACTCAGCATAATGCTGGTCTGCGACCAGCGCTGGTCTTCCGTCGGGACCGGTTTGTTGACGCTGCGTGCGATTCGATGACACAAAAACAAAAATAAAAAACCATTGTGAGCGTCGGTGACCGTACTGTGTTTCTGCTAACATAGAACAGACTGATTTAGTCTGCGTTATGTCTAGTCTGCGTTGCTCTATGCTCCGGACCGGAGAGCTATCTGTCACTGTCACTGACGGATCACGGACGTCACTGTGACAGACTGTTTGCTACTTATTATTTTACTATTGAAAGAAATAAGAATAACAGAGGCACCCTGCTGTGTTTAAAATTAATTAATAAAATATTACTGCTCTGTGCGTGTGTACAAAAGGGAGACAAGACAACATTTTATAAATTCAATCAGCAGAACAAATACACAGTCGAGACGTCAACGAACGTATCAACAGACGCTATTCCATGAGAGGGAGTACAACACAGAAGTCTTTGTATGAGATATTAAAAATACAATAGTTACGTAGGTAATATACATAAAACAAGGCACATAACAACATAACATTGAAAGAGGAACAATAAGACTGGGCGAGTAATTTACATGGATTAACAATCATTGTTTTACTTTAGTGACCCAAAATGAAAGTCCGCTTCTAACAGCTGGATTGAGCATTAACCATCCAGCAACATATACATAATTTATCCAGCAGGGAAAACAACACTTCACAAATGTTTGGGACGGAAAATAGAGGTGAGTAATGGTTAAATGACACTCACATCTTGCATTTGAGTTCCCTGTGTTCGTTGATTAGCAACAAGGAACGATTTTAGTTTTTTCTTAAAATTGTTAATATTTTGCAGGTCCCTGATTGGTGGAGGAATGTTATTCCAGCATTTGGAAGCTGCAAAACGGAAACTACCACGGAAGGCGGCGGCAGCATGTTGAGCTGTAGCCAGCTGTCGAGCACATTTACGCGCCCGATAGGGCCTGTGGTCTGAAATCCAGGACAGCTTGTTGTAAAGATACCCAGGTGCGCTATGTTTGACTACCCCAAACATTACGCAAGCCAAATGTAGCTTTCGACGGTGTTGCATCTTTAGCATAACATGTTTATTTAGGAATGGAGTTACGTGGGCCCTTAACGGAATATCGAAGCAGAAACGTGCGCAAGCATTCTGCACTCGCTGAATTAGTTATTTTGTTTTAGCGAGCAGACGGGGTCCATAAACAGTGTCCATGTAATTTAATTTTGATAACACCAGAGATTCCACTAGTTTAATACGTATTTCTACACTTAAGTGACGTCTGACTTTATATAATACTCTTAGTTTATAAAAGCAATTTCGGATGCAATCACCAATATGCTTTTCAAAACGTAAATAGCAATCCATTTTGAGACCCAGATTACGTGCTTCATACACTCTCTCTATTGGTTCATCTTTCAGTTTGACGGGTACAGAGGATACTATTTTCCCTATCTGCTGTTTGGTCCCAAAAATCATATATTTCGTTTTAGACGGGTTTAGCAATAAGAAATTTTGATTCGACCAATCTGCAATTCTTGAGAGATCCTCATTTATTTTATTTATTGCTTGGTCAGCGTCTTCAGGCTTAAACGAAATATAGACTTGTGTATCATCAGCATACAGATGGTATTTGCAATTAGAGATGTGCGTTGATATATCAGCAGAGTACAAAATGAAGAGCAGTGGTCCCAATATCGAGCCCTGAGGCACCCCCCTACCTATGGCCACACTTTCCGATTTCATTTCAGAACCATCCCTATGACTGAGTTTAACATACTGATAGCGATTACTGAGGTAACTATGAAACCACCGCAAGGCCTGATAGTCGAACCCATAGTAACTTAATTTGGACAAAAGGAGATTTATATTTAAAGATTCGAATGCCCTAGAAAAGTCTAAAAGAACCAAAAGAGTGCACATACCCTGATCTTGAGCATGAAGTATGGCATCGGTTACATCAAGAAGTGCTGTAGTGGTACCGCGGCCATTCCTGAATCCGGATTGTAGCTCAGGTAAAATGTTATTCTTCTCCAGATAGTCATTTAATTGTGCGCCTACAGCCTTTTCTAAGATCTTAGATAGACACGGTAGTACTGATTGGCCTTAAATCTTTTAGACTTACTGGGTTTGGTATTTTGGGCAGTGGTACTACAATAGCCAATTTCCATATATCAGGATATGTCTGGGAAGTGATAGATAGATTAATGATGTTTTTGATAGTATCTAAAGTATATGGAAAAGTCCTCACAAGCATGTCCAAACTAATCAAATCACACCCCACTGCATTAGATTTCAGACCATGTATTATTTTGATTATTTGTTCCATAGTAACAGGTTTTAAATGAAAAACTGCGTCCGAAAAGCGATTAAACTCAAAATATGTCAGGTGTGAAATACTCACATCTGATCTGCCAGGTATATTCAAAAAATAATTATTTATAACATTTGGATTATTAAAAAATAAAGGTAATTCATTCTTTTTCGGGCGCAAAATAGAATTTTTAAGGGTCTTCCATTTTATGTTTTTATTTTTCAGATGCAGCTGCCACATTTTTAATTTATATTTATTATTATATTTATATGATTATGATTATTATTATATTTTTTTTTATTATTATTATTATAAATTTTTTTGTTATTTATTATATTCTTAATGACATTTTTTTTTGTCATGGTCACTTATGGTCTATTACAATAATTTTTAAATTTAGCTAAGAACGTTTTCCTCGAGATGCTCGAGCGGCTGCTTCTCGATCGATACGTTCCTTTCAGTATCTCTCTTCGCGAGCTAGATCGCGCTGGTGCCTTAGTTCTTCTTGGCGAGCTCGCTGTTCAGCTAAGCGAGCTTCCCGCTCCCGCTCTCTCAGTTCGCGTCTCTCTTCGGCCTCCCTCATCTCCCTTTGACGCGTTTGCCGCTGTTCGGCCATGGCGAGCTGTTGTTTCTCAAACATCTCCCGTCGAAACTGTCTATCGAGCTCGCGCTCGGCTCTTCTCAGACGCTCGTCTTCTAGCTTTTGTTCGCGACGGAGCTTTTCGCGTTCCGAGCGTTCCGCGCGGTCGCGTTGTTCGCGCTCGTCCCTTTTCTTCCTACGCGCCGCTTCTTGCATTGCACTACGATAGCCAGTTTCACGGTGATGTCTGTCTCGCTGTTCACGGTTTTTGGAAGCCTGATGGGATGCCTCGTTTCCCATGATGTTTATCTATTAAATAGAGCTAAACCTTAATTATGTGAGATGTAATATGTTAAAACTTTTGACGAGTTGCATCGACAAAGTCTTTTTATTTTAGTTCATATGAACGTCATTGGGCGAACGCTTCGGTTCGGTACTGTGCCCAGAGGGCCTAGCCAAAGTAACATTAGCTAATCTTCGTTATCGCTCTGCTTTCGAAACATGTATGGGATTGACATAAGGTTTCGTTAACAATCGAATTTTAAAACGTCAAATCCATACATTTTTCGGAGCGAAGCGATAGCGAAAATTTGTTAATGTGACATTGGCTACAGTTCTCGCGAGACCTGGAGAATTCGTTCCCGGATTGGGGTGTCGCCGCGCCTAATGGCCATTTTTAGGTTGTAGTCGATGATTTTTGTCGTCGTCGCATTCTCCGCACGCAGTATCAGACGAGCGGTTGCATCGTCGGTAACGCTGTCGGTGAAATAAGTGCAGCTCTTAGTGTGCCTAGAGATTGCGACGACGGCATGCGGGACGCTTTGGAGGAGGTTGGAAGTTTTGGAAGTTGTACGTACGATTACCACTGTCTCATAAGTTAATCCCTGCGCTTCGTGGATGGTTAGGGTTTGGGATTCCGGTTCAGTCCCATAGCCTAGGCTGATAAGCTGTGCTTTCTCAGCTTGGGTGTGAACGAGGTAAAGGGTGCCGTTCGACTTTGGAATCTCCGAGCCTGTATACCTTTTCAGCGCTAGGGATTTGATGAGAGTCTTGGCCGAGTATATACCGCTGTAGATCTCGTTGAGGGCAAATGCTACGTCCATCGGGTTCCTGTACGTACAAAGGAGTTCTTGGGTTGTATTGATGTTTGGTCTGTTAAATGACAGCGGGAAGAGGTTGTTCCTGTCAATATAGGGGAGTTGATTGTTGTCCCCTATGAGGAGGGCTTCACTGGCTCGGGCTACCTGAATTGCCAGCACTATGGATCCGAAATGGTTCATTAAGGCTTCGTCCACCATAAGGCGTGTGCACGATTCACCTTCATGCATACCATTGACAAGTAGGGATGCCATAGTGCGCACTCGTTTCCTGGCTCTGTCACCAAATTTAGGCTCCAGTTTTGCCCTTATGTCTTTAGCTGCCCCTGTAGTGGTGGTGACTACTATGTCCCTCTCCACGTCAATTTGGGATATTACCCAAGTTGTTTTTCCGCACCCAGGGACTCCGTTGATCCAAGAGATTGTTGGTTTAGACCAGTGATCCGGGCGTCCGCCGTCGAACAGGTTACCTGCTATGGATTCCGCCATTTCAAGTATCCTGTCGTCCAGCATCACCCTAGTACACTTGGCCACAACTACAATCGGATCTTCGGGTGGTGTTTTAAAGATAGGAGCTCCTTCACTTCTAGTTCTGTCGTCCTTTGTATCCCCTGAGATGTATTCCACGGTCATGGCATCCACGCTGATCTTTCGGGGAGAGGTTTCAGGTGAGGCTCGGTTTCCTATACTCGTTAGCACCGCGCACATTTGCTCGAACTCGGTGATGTCATAACCCGCGCAGAACAGCGCGACGACTTTATTGTCTTTCCGCACTAGTCTGCACTTGTTATTTTCTACTTTCACCGTGGGTAGTTGGTCGAACACTTTGCGCCGCATGGTGATCTTGCGTGTGCTACCGTTTATAAGAGCGCCGAGACCAGGAGAGATGGTAACCCTATTTTTTGCCAGGGCGCAGCAGTAGGCTATTCCGAGACACTCTGTGTTGTTGTCCATGAACATGTGCTATAGTTAGGATATCCAGTTCCATGTCCTCCTTCTGCATGAGCAAAGGTTTGATGGTTTTTTGGGTTTGGTTTGTGCTTGTGTGCTGTGTTGTTGAGTTGTGTTGTGTAGCTTGTGATGTTGTTGTTGGAGTTGAAATGCTCAGGGTGCTGTTGCGGCGTGAAGCTACTTCGGCAACATATCCCATAAAATCCAGTAGTTGGTGTCTGGATTTTTTGCATTCCAGCACTGTGTGTAGTATGTCTAGTGTTAGTGGTGTGTCCAACGATTGTGTGAGATTGTGGCGTTTGTTTAGGAAGCGGGGACAATCGAGCAGTAAGTGCCATACCGATTCTGTTACGGAGGCATCGCACTCGCAGCCGGGGCTGGATCTGAGGTTAAACCTATGAAGGTACTCCCCAAAACCGCCGTGGCCTGTCAGGATTTGTGTCTGAAAGTGGTTCGGTTTTGCCTCTCTCGTTATCCGATATGCCTTATCCACATCCGGGAGAAACACTTTAGTGACCGACCCAGTTTCAGAGCTGTCGTAGCGATCCTGCCATTTCTGGACAGTTTCACTACGGATTGTTTTCCTGATGTAGGAGAGTGGGACCTGTGTTAATTGCAAACTAATGTTCTGGCAAATAAAATTATGATTTGATTTGATCTGCGTAGTCGGGTTGTGGTGTTGTTTTTGAGGCTGCTGTTTTTGCCAACTCGTCTGCTCTCTCATTTCTCGGTGTCCCCACGTGAGCTCTTAACCAGAACAGCCGCACCTGTCTTTCCTCGTTTCTAATCTGAGCTATATCCTCCTTTATGGTTTTGGCCAAGGGATGCAGTAGTTTGTGGTTATTAAGTAGCTCGAGCGAAGATCTAGAGTCGCTTAAGATGTTTACCACATTATTACCGCTTTCCCTTGCCTTACTGACCGCTCTGTGTAGTGCATATAATATAATAATAATAATAATAAATCTTTATTTTCTCATCACAAACAATAATCCTAAATTATACCTTATATTGTATGAACTAAGCTCGGTTTGTGTGAGACTGATGTCTGAAATGGGTAAGTAAATACCCGTTAAAACCCATATAGCTCAGATTGGAAGACCGTACAGGTTTGGTCGAGGCTGTTTGTGTGTCGCTGTCCATGTTCTCCAGGAGCTCGTACGTAAGGCGTCGGCAGTAAGTAAGGGGCGGCGTCGTAAGGCAGGGGCTCGTACGTAGTTACGTAAGGTTAGATTAGCTTAGGTTTTTTTTTTTACTTAGTTTTTAGTGAAAGAGTTTGTTTGATCATATCGTTTTTTTTTTCAAAAGTTGGATGCGTGTTGTTTTGGGTTTATGGGTTTTTGTACCCAACCCTCCTCTTAAAAGTGCTAATCCATACAAATTTAAAGGAGGTATTGGGAGGGGGGAAGAGAGTAGAGGACGGATTTAATTTTAGATAGAAAAGATAGCGTTGATAGGAAAGAAAGGAAATAATAAGAAGAGTTATGTTTGGGTTTCAGATGAAACCGAATGTGGGGGCCCGAGGCTGAAGCCCCGGCGATTTAATCGACATTACTATGTTTGCTATGTACAGGTTAAATGTATAGTAATTGCTTTTTAATATATATTAATAATATTATATATAATAATATTATGGTTTCGTTTTACATATATATTTTTTTTTATTTTTTTTTGTTTTTTTTTTACTTTTTTATTTGTTTTCATCTACTTTATACATTTTTATTATATTAATAATAATTATATTAAGCTTTATGCTATTTACAAAATATGATGGAATATTTACATAGGCACTATTTATTTTACAGGCTATCGCGATTAGTTACCGTTAAAAGACTTGAGTTGCGAGAAGTTATGGCGGATAAATGAGCAGATGGCTTTAGTAAGTGAAGGTTTGGAGAGAACATCAGTGAATGAGAAAGGGGAGCCCTTTAGGCGTCGACACTGTTTCAGGTAGTTCTGTCTGCCCACTCCAAACCTGGGGCATTCCTCAATTAGGTGTTTAGGTGTTTGGGATGTGGAGTCATCGCAAGGGCAAGTGTCTGAATTAATTATGTGAAACCGCATTTGATACGATCTGTGGGCACCATGACCCGTCAGATACTGGGTGAGATAAAACGAGGGAGGTACAACAGTGTGGAGTTCACTGATGGACTCAAGTGATGCAAAGAGAGAGCGCGTGTGAGAGCCTTGAGGTGATTCCGCAATTCCGCATAGCGGTCAGCCCATGCGGCGAGTGCCTGAGAGCGGGATTTATTTTTGGGAAAGGAAATGGGGAAATTGGCATAGGAAGGAGCAGAGTGGGAAGCAGCTGCGGCACCAGCTGCCTGATCCGCTGCACAGTTGCCAGCAATTCCCGAGTGACCTTTCACCCAGCAAAATTTAAAAATTCCATGTTCAAAGTGTCCCGCGATGACTTTATGAATGTTAGTAACGAGTGGGTTGGAACTGCTACGCCTACCAAGAGCCTCGAGGGACGATCGTGAATCCGATAAAATGAGTGTGTGAGAGTACCCCCTCTCTGCTGCGAGTTGGCATGCTTTCCAGATTGCAAACAGCTCCGCCTGGAAGACAGTGCACGCTGAGTGGAGCTTAAATTTTCGGACAACAGTTCGCTGGTTCATGGGACGGTCGGGGTCTACGCAGACAAATGCTGCCCCCACGGACCCGTTCCCCAGCTTACTGCCGTCGGGAAATATTTGAGTACTGTTTGGCTTGCATACTCGGTCGATGTGTTCCTGGGTTAAAGTTATTTCAAACGATACTGTCACGCGTTCTGCAGGATGAAGCAGTTGAGAGAGAGGGGTGGGGGACTCATAAGGGATGTTCGGGCGGAGGTAAGATGTCCTATGAGTAAGTCGCGTCCTCTCTGCTTCCCTTACTCGAAGTACTTCCAAGTCGAGTGGCACGAATCTGGCCAAAGCCAGAGCTGCAGTTGTTGAGATGGTTCTGTAGCCCCTTATAGCCCTTAAGGCAAACCCCCTTTGATAACAAGATGCTTTTGATAGTGGTGTACTTTACTACATGGCCCCATATTCCTGCTGCGTAAGTTATTGTGGGTACGATGACATGCCGGTATATAGCGCCAATGTTTTCTGGGTGTATTCCCCACGACGGACGAACAAACAGGCAAAGACGATTGAAGAGTTTAAAAATTTTATTGGTGATATATCTGGCGTGATTAGTGAACCTGAGGCGGTGGTCAATGATGACTCCTAGGAGTTTGAATTCCTCAGAGAAAGGAATTGGGGTGCCATCCATGTGAATTTTGGAGTTAGCCGCTTTGTTAGAGAAAGCAAGAGCTTTGGTCTTGTTTGGTCCAAAATTGAGCTTTACTCCCTGTTGGCATGTTACCCAACACTATTTGTATTGTACATCACTGCTTCGTATGGAGGGGCGCTTCCCGCTCTCTCTTCGTTTCCGGACACCGTTGTGTGTGGTTCGTGTTCCATACTTTTATAACTAATTGTGTTAAAATATACAAATTTGTAATGTGCCTTTGCTTCCAAAATTAACCCTGCCTTCAGTCAAGCATACCAGTTTTTATTAAATCTACAGTCCACATTTACGTGCCATCCCACATGGTCCCTCTTCGCCGACCAAAAGACTGCTAAGAAAGGGCCAAGGATTTGCCTTGCAATCGGAAGCATCGACGCGCATTAATTCAAGCGACATAACCTCATCCAAGAAAGGCATTACAAGTTATCTGCGATCGAAAACACTACGCCTCAACCAAGTACGTACATACGACGCCATATTTTTTTCGTCGTCGCCATAGAATATTTCTCGTGGCGCTTTCATTTCAAGCCCGTGGTAGTGGCACAAAGCACCAATCAAAAAACAGGAAGAACGGACAAGCCTGCTGCAAAGCGCTACGATTGGAGGAAACGTTCGAAGGAAATAGCGATACTCGCACCCCATTGGACGACGCGTTTGCTGCCGTGTGAACCCCGCATCGCCTCTTGCGCCTGCTTCGTGACTTCGTCATACTCCATACTTCGCCATTTTGTGCTGTCACGTTTTTATTCACGGCGTGTTGTAGTAACTTTCTTATATTTTTTATTGTGCTATACGTTACGTAAAGTTGTATTTGTGTCATTAATAATGACTGAAAAAAGTGAGCAAACTGTGGCGCAAAGTAGCCTGACAGTGGCGGTGGATTTGAGAGAATTAGTTGCCTCGCGTGGCCAAACTAAAGGCGCAATATCCAGATTGTTAAATTTTATTCATGAAAAATCTCTTTCTGTTGCGTGCAACGAGCTAATACTTGCTAAAAAAGGCTCGACTCATTGACGCTTTTCAAAAATACGAGAATCTAAATGTCAAAATATCATTGTTGGATCCCGCCGATTCGGACAACATCGAAAAGGTGGAAGATACTTATTTTGCAATCCTTACAAAAATTGAGCAGCAGCTTAATAAGGGCAAACAAGTTTATGCCGAGAATGAATCTCTCTCAACTCCAGTGGCATCAGTGTCTTCCAAAATTAATTTACCCAACATTGTTCTTAACACCTATAGTGGTAAGTGTTCAGAATACATTCCATTTATAAATTTATATAAATCATTAATTGATCAAAATCAAAGCTTGTACAAAAACTGTACTATTTACGCAGTTATTTAAAAGCTGAGCCACTTCACTTAATTAAAAACTTACCATTGACCGTAGAAAGTTATGTAAAAGCCCTTGACATTTTAGATAATAGATATAACAACAAGTATAGATTATTAAATGAACACATTAATTTGTTGATTGACCTTAAGCCTATTGTAAAATCTACAGCTGTCAATTTACGAGAATTTGTATGTAACATTAAACAAATCATTGCAGCCTTATCAAATCTTGAGCCTAATGTTAAATACTGGGATGCTATAATATTGTGTATACTTTGTCGCAAACTAGACATGTACACGTCGCGCGCATATCAACTTGAGAGGAACACGGAGGAGGAGCCTACAATAGATGCCTTCCTCGCCTACGTGGAGAAGCGAGCACTGGCGCTTGAAAATGCAGATCCGGGCAGCAAATTCACCGGTCAGCATCGCCAGCAGACCAAGGAGCAAGGGCTAGTAGCCTACACTGCCACGAAGCAGCCTACATGTCTCCTATGTAAGTCTGAGCATAGATTATATCTTTGTAACAATTTTAAATTATTTCCAGTCGCTAAAAGAGTACAATTAATAAAAGAAAAGGGACTTTGCTGCATATGTCTAGGTAATCATCAAAATAGATGCAAATATCACTTACGCTGTGCGGAGTGCAAAAAGGCTCACAATACACTGTTGCATAATAACAACGACAGTGCTCCATCGCTGTCGTCTGATAATTCCGACAGTGTAGCCGCTTCATCTTCTGTCTCAATGGCAGCAAATAATAATTTAAAATTTTCTAATGATGTTCTTTTACCTACAGCAAAGGTCAAACTTATAGCTCGAGACGGCACTGAAATTCATTTGAGAGCCCTACTTGACAGTGGCTCCCAGCTGTCTTTTGTATCGGAAAAAGCAATACAGCTGCTTGATATGAAGCCCACACAGACTAGTGTCAATGTTGTTGGCATTACAAATGCTAAAACTGTAGACAGAAGCGCAGCCTGCTTCCGTTGTGGTATGGTGGGCCACAAGGCCCTTGAGTGTGAGCTGAGCCGAGTTGCTTGGTCTGTGCGGCTCATAAAAAGCCTGCGGACCACGTCATGGGCAGTCGATTTTGCGACCCCCCGGTGAGTAGGGGCAAACGCTCCGAGCAATGGGGTAAGCCTCCGGTGGTTGGAGGAATCCGCCAGAGGCACGCAAGCGGGAGTACTCGCTCGAATAACAACGAGCATAACAGGGGGATGTCCGAATAAAAGGCGTCTTCGTGTCTGTAGAGATCGCCGCTCCCCGCACTCTCAGTTGAGAGATGTTCCGGGATGTGATGATGAGTGGAGTTTGGATGGGGCAACTCCTGTCCAACGGGGCTAGCGGGGATGGGTTGGGCGCCCGTACCTTGCATTGCACTTAGCTCCGTTGCACAAGAAGGTAGTCCGATGTGTGCAGGACGCCTTCTGTTAAGTCAGAGTAGGCCTGGGCAAAGCCAGGCTGGCCGGGGCGGCACAGGTAGAATCCCACAAGGTATCCCATGCCGCCGAAAACCGTTAAGAGAGGGCACACCGATAGGTTTTTAGTGAGTATGCCCCCCCTCCGGCCCCCCATCGAGCCCTGGGTGGGGGATCGGCTGGGCGGAAAGTGGTGCCGTCGCAAAGTCACGCGACGGCTTCCATGGTGAGTCCCACATGCCCCCGGCATTGGCCCGATGCCGGGAAGTGCGAAAAGCATTTTCCTATCGCAAAAAAAAAAAAAAGGTGAGGTTATGTTGGGTGCGTGCCAGACAACCTCCTCGCGGTGCACCCTGGGCGTCGCCACTCTTTTGTGGCGATGGCGAATAGTCTGGTGAGGTAGGACCCGACCGGCGTCTCGGACATATTCCGAGTAGCGGCGGCTCAGGTCGGCGGGCTTCGGGCCTTCGAAGGTCCAGTGGTCCCTAGGGACGTGGTTCCAGGAGCGCCGGAATCCAGTACATGGTGCGGGGCCGGAGGCCGCCACTGTAAGTGGGGGCTGCGTGGAAGGATACCACTTTAAAAAACCGAAGGGGAGCCTATCTCACTTCAAAGGTAGGCCATAAATCCCATGAAATGGACAAATGTAAAAAGAAAATACCCCAGGAAGGTACCAGCTGCTCTGCAGCTGGAGAATCCTTCCCGAGCACTTCGGTGCTCGGCAGCCCTTCGTATTCTGGAGGGGCAACATCTGTCTGTCGGATAATGCGCTGGGTCCAAAGAAAAACTGCGCCAAAACAGTTACCTGACCGGTCTGCGTCGACCAGGTGAACCAGGTCGGATAAAGTTACGTGTGAGTTGGACGAGTACGGTGAATTGGAGGCGTACTCCATTTATATCTTCTCAAAGGAAACGTCCTGGCGAGGGGACCCTTCAAGAGTTAGGGAGTTCAGACGAAGCGGAGGGTCGTGAGGAGTTCGAAATGGAGGAGATCGCAAGACAGTTCGAAAAAGAGAAGGCTAGGGAAGAGGAAAAATCAGAAATGGAAAGAGTTAAGGAGGTTAAGGCCAAAAAAGGAATAGGAAAGGGCAAGGGTCAAGTCGCGGACAATCACCCTGATACTCCTGGTCCCTCCTTTCATAGAGACGTTTCACCGTCCGAATCCATTCGATCGATCGAGTATGAGAGGACCTCCGTTGCTCTGGAAAAACAAGTAGAGCACTACACTGAGAAGCTTCTCAGCGTGGTCGAAAAATCAAACAACATGAAGTGCGAGTATAAGCGCGACGTAACAGAGGCCAGCAAAAATATTAGGATGGTGGTGAAAACCTTGGTGCAGAGATCCGAAACCGAGGAGATCCGGCGTCTTAAAAATACCAACCAGGTCTTGGAGAATAAGATCACAATTCTCGAAAGGGAAGTGAAGGCTTTGAGGCAAGAAAGGTCTGCCCCAAAGAATGTGACGCGCCAGCGTGAACATTTGGTTGTGGAAATGCCACCAATTCAGGATTACGAAATGCCCCCGTGGGCTGTAAATATGCAGAGGGAATTAATGAACACATTTGGCAACATGCTAAATGCCCGTATCGAGGGCATTCAGCAGCAGCTCCCCCCGCAACCGAATTTGCGTCCAGCGTTGGCGGGCGATAAAAAAAAAGGCAGGCCCTCCTCCCCCTAGAACGAACGATCCGACGGCTTGGACACCTGGCCCCTCATATGCCCCGATGGCCAGACAGGAGGCTTCGTGGATGGAGATAGGCAAAAATGTTCGACCTGTGAAGCAACGTACGGCTGCTGAACAACCTGCTCTAGCTACCAATGCAGGTCAATCAAATCCCCCACGGAGGCAGCCCCCTGCACCCACGGGACAGAAGAAGCCTAAACTGACGGCCCCCAAATCAACGGCCGTAGTCCTGGCAATAACCCAAGAGCAGGCCGAAAAAGGTTCCACGTATGCCCAAGTGATTGCCAGGGCTAAGCAGTTGATCAAACTCGCAGATTTAGAGATCGAGGGCGTTAAACTTAAGGTGTCGGCGACAGGAGCTCGCATCTTCGAGGTCCCCGGCACTGGCAAACCCACCAACCACCCATGACCTGGCGAACATCTAGGTTATGCAGGTCGAAGCAGCGGGAGATGCGCGCGGAATGGCCTCCACCGCGCGCACTTTCTTGACTCCCTACAAATCTTTTCTAAATCTGTCTCCTTTGTCCCTATGGTCCCTCTCCCCTTTCTGGGGCGGACGTACACGAAAAACGCCTTCGGTGCCTCCCAGGTCGCCTCGTGCCCACCACGAAGTGGCAGTACCGCTCCGGCTCCGTTTCTTCTCTCTTCGCCTCGGTTCTTCTCTCTTCACCTCCTCTCGAGTCCACTCCGAATCCCGTGCCACTTACGCGCGAATTCCCGTAGCCGCCTGAAGTTCGCCTCCGATCCTACGAGATCGCCGTAGTAAACCGGTCCAACCTCGAGCACTTTCACCTTATCTAATATTTCCCCGGCACTGGCAGTAGGAACAAAGCGGACGCCCTCGCCGCTAAGCTGAGGGAGACCCTTGGAGACACGGCCAATATTACCAGGCCAGTTAAGACTGCCGACATGAGAGTCACAGGACTCGATGAATCCGTCGACGCCGAGGAGCTTAGAGCGGCAATAGCGGAGAAAGGGGGCTGCCCCCTGAACACGTTAAAATTGGTCCCATACGCCCCGGCGCGGGTGGACTTGGTTCGGCGCTTGTAAAATGCCCAATTCCGACGGCCAAGGTTTTGGAAGAATCGGGTCGATTGCCGGTTGGCTGGGTTATGGCGGGAATCAGGGCATTGGAGCCTCTCCCCCTTCGTTGTTTTGGATGTATGGTTCCGGGGCACACCGAACAGCTGAGCCCCTGCAAGGGTCAAGATTTTAGTGACACTTGTTACAGGTGTGGGGAGAAGGGGCACAGGTCTGCCACATGCAACCTGGATCTAAACTGTGCCGTCTGTCGGGCGAACAATTTGCCGGCCAATCATTTCATGGGGGGAAGCAAGTGCCGCCCCCCTGCAGTCAGGTCAAAGGCCGCGTCAAACTTTGCGGCTAGCGCGCCACGGACAGAGAACCCGGACGTTTAAATGGAGGCCGAAGATTGTCACACGTCGCCTTAATGGCCAGCAATCTCAACCTAAGACAAGGCAACTTAAACCATTGGAGTACTAAGTCAAATGCGACACTACGACCACGTCGCTCCGCGCAAAAAAATCATTAAAAATAGTATTAGTGCTTAAAAATCAAAAGTGATAGTGTTAAGTGAGAGTTTAGTGCCTAAATCACCAGGATTATTGTTGGCAACAATTTATCCCGAAGGACTTCGGTGCTATGAAGCGCTAAACTCCAGGACGAATACCGCGGAAACGGTGAGAGACCCCAAAATATAACTTAGAACATCTTAAAGCCAACGCTGTGGGCTATCCATCAACGGTTGAACCAGGCGAATCCATCACGTCCCAGAGGAGATAAGGCCGTCGAAAGGTACGAAAAAACTCCATACATTTGGGTAAACGACCGTGGATCGCGACACGTGCCCGCCAGACTGGCCCCGGCTGTCGCGGAACACGTCATTCGACCGCGCCCTGAGACACCTACGACGGCCCGAGGAATCTGGATGACCAGCGCTGAAGGAAGGTACTGAGTGCTCATCGGGTGACTGAGAGAACTCCTGAAATAACAGCAGCAGGGAGTTGGTTCCTGGAAGTTGTTTACTACGGGACCAGGATCTCAATCACGCAGTGCCAAAAAACATCCCTGGCAGCCTGAGGAACCTGGAAGACCAGCGCTGAAGAACGCCACCAAAGACTCACCAGGTACCAAAGAGAACTCCTGACACATGAATAGCCGAGAGTCGTTTCCTTGACTCCGCAATCGAGTGGTTCAGGAGCTCGACAGACACACGCCTGTAACTTCAAAAATCAGCCGGAGGAGACAGAAAGACCATCACTGAAGAAGACCGAATCGTGCTCATCAGGTGACAAAGGAACTCCTCGTAAACCAGCAGCAGAGTCGTTTTCCGGACTAAGCACACTCCAGGACCAAGGACTCCGTAACAGCATACCTGATAACACCGCCGGAAGCACGAGCAGTCAGAAGACCACTGCAGAAGAAGACCTTCAGGTATTCAAGGGAACTCCTGGAAGACAAGCAGCCGAGAGTCGGTCCTTTGACTCAGCACACGGCCGGACCAGGACCCTGCAAACACCACACCGTAAACCGCCACCGGCAGCTGTAAGACCCAGAAGACCAGCGCTGAAGAAGACCACCGAGTGCTCTCCAGGTACCTGATGGAACTCCTCAAATACCAACGGCAGGAAGCTGGTTCTCGCACTACACACCTAGTGGGACCAGGATCCTCCTCTACCTACCCCTCCCAGTCCATAAACCCCTACCCCTAAAATTTCTCTTTTTTTTGCTGTATTAATAATAAATATTCATATTTTATTTACTTACTCGCTATGAAAACCTTCGACCTATTCAGCTGCAGAAAAGTAGGTTACTAAACTGAACTACGTAAAGCTTTCAATCAAAATGGGGCGGTGCATTTTCGTTTTATATGTATTGCAGAGCATGAAACTTTAATCGGTTTCGGTGAAACCGGTTTGCATTCCCTACACAGCACTTTGGAAATTGCAAATCTGGTATTTTAATGTTGGTTTAGGTCCTAACAACATATAAAAAAATCAGAACGACCGGACCTGTTGCAAGCACGACCCCCTTTCCATGTTTAATATGACTGAAGTAGTAAGATTTATTGGAAAGTGCGGAACATACGGGCTGATGGGGAAAGGCGGGTTCGACAAAAACGATGAAAAGCAAATGGAGGGCTTAAAAACATACATAAAGATCCCAAGCGTGTGGCCCAAATGGCTGAGAGGAGGCCATTGGAATTGGCAAGAAGAGGTAATGGAAGTACATGCGGCAACTGTGCCGATGCAACGTTATATACAGATAAAAAGCGAGCCGAGAGAAAAGGTTAGATTGGCGATTGAAAACGTAGAAATCAGAGAAAAGGCAAGAATTAAAATGCAAAATGAATATAATATCGACATAAATTTATATAGGGATAAACGGACCGTTCGGCGTAATGAAAAACGACGTTCGACGAAAACGATGAAAAGCAAGTCTGGTTGTTCACCAAGTTTTGAGCTTTGTTTTTCAGGGATTTGTGGTGTAGTGTAGTGCCGATATAGCAGCCCCTGCGCGGGCGCATCAGTTGTCCACGGGACGGGCTTTGAGATTGAACGCGTGTTGAAATATATTAAGTAGTTACTTTAAACTAAGTGCCTCTTTTAATTCCAAGTCCCCAGACCACGTTATATGGCGACCCCGCCTATAGTTGCGACGCCTAGCGACAGTCGTTTAGAAATCTAACTGCAAACAGACTATGGACACTAGAAATTAAAACCTTTAAAACAGATTTATTTTAAACAAACATGTACCACGTGCAAGTTTAAACTATTCTTATTACCGGGTTGAAAGGATTACCTTTAGTTAGTTTACATACTGGATACCTTATCCTTTCAATTAGTCAATTGTCATTAGCTGTTGACGACGCTCCGTGGGTAGGCCCCCGACAAGGTGGACCGACGATCTGGTGAAGATCGCGGGAAGCCGCTGGATGCGGGCAGCGCAGGGCCGATCGTAGTAGTAAACATATTGGGAAGTCTAGCTCACAAGAATTGCGTCCTCAACGCTCGCTTCGCTACGCTCACTAGCTCACTACATCGCTACTTGTGAGCTAGACTATCCCAATTAATTTACTACAGATGGATTGATGAAACAACGAATGAAACACAATCGAATAAAAACTGGTTGCTTATGAGCGCATTAGAACCAAATGAAGATCGATCATTACAAATAAATATGTTTGAAATAATAAGTAAATACAAAACTTACAATTTATGATCCACAGCGAAGCCTCAGAGACGTCCGTTTCAATTCTGTCTGGCAATAAAATACAATTTTAATTATACCTATGTTTCTCCGCCAGTTATAACATGTTGTAAATGTAACAGTGTGTAATCATTAGTTTTTTTTGTTTTGTTTTATATGCCGAGAAAAAATGCTCTTACGCATCCCCCGCCCGTAGGTGAGCAGGCGGTTCGTATATGGGACTCGCCAGGAGGGGCACGCTAGCATAATCTAGCTATTGTTACCCTACATGACCGCCTCCCGTGAGCTCAATGGGACTCGGGAGGGGGCCATACCCACTAAAAACCCGGCACTTGCCCTCACGCCGCCGCCGGTTCACGGATGGAAGATGGTCGAGCAAGTTTAACCGTCTCCCCGGCTGTCGGGGCCTTGCAAGGCAGGCGGTGCTTCACCTCCCATCGCCCGCTTAGCCCCAGGTATATATGAAATAATATGAAAACCCTTTGGTGCAATCGATACAACAGTTTCTCGAAAATTATTGCTGATTTCGTTTTTACGTATGCGTGTGTGTGTTTTCACACACATTTGTTCCTCTATGTATATTGTGAAAATTTAAGTATAAATGAAGCTCCCCTGAATATTTCAAATCAATTACGTTCACATCGACATCAAGTTCGTGAGCTTGCTGCAAGTACCTACCTATAGTGATTTCTATAGTTCATCAACCTTCACTGAGATAATGTTCGTAAGTTTTTTCTCAATGTTGATTTTATAATCGACATAAAACCAAATGTAAATTTGCCTTCCTCAGGTCTGAATCACAGAACAAGAAACGCGTCGCCGCCACCGCCACAGCAGCAGCTGTCTACTCGGACTCTGAAGATCCGACAACCGAGTTCGAAGAAGATTTAGTGTAAGTAATTATTATTTATTATCTGTATGACTTATAATAATCACTGTGTAGTAGATAGCTTTTTTCCATCATTAAGTTCGAACAAGTTACATCAAATTGTTGATTTAGGAATGTATTTTAAATTGAACTTTTTCATCAACAGACCTCCTTAAGCGAAAAAAAAACGTTGGCGGCGAACCCAAGAAAGCAACGAAGGGTGCCAAAAAGGAGTATGCGAAAAAGAAACTTAGTGGGTATGTAAACTGATTGATACACTAATTTTAGGTATAATAGTTCTACGGAAAAAACATCTTTATGCTTTGATAAAAATGTAACTTACTTTTTAATTGTTTCAGAGAGTCGACAAGCACGTCAAAAAATATTTTGACTAAGCTGTTTTTACTCGGACGACGACGACGTGACCTCCAACGACAAGCCTGCCTCCAGTCCTCTGTGGTCGTCACTGTCACGGCGTGTGGCGGGTGACATTCTCCGTCAGGCGGAACGTCTGACCGACGGAGAGATTTTCTTTGATGTGCGGTGTACAACACAGCGGACATCATAGACATAGAATACTTTGTCGTAGACCACAGCCCTCGCGAACGCCATGACAAGTGGAGTGCTAATCTTCGCCTTCGCTTAAAGCCGGACGACCCGCTCTGGAAGCAGGTCAGAGGGCCTAGCCAAAGTAACATTGGCAAATCTTCGTTAACGCTTCGCTTTCGAAACATGTATAGGATTGACATAAGGTTCCGTTAAAAATCTAATTTTAAAACGTCAAATCCATGTTTCGAAGCGAAGCGATAACAAAAATTTGCAAATGTTACTTTGGCTAGGGGGGCTGGAACCTTTGCGCCAAAAGGAAGAAACGCTTCACCAAGGAGGCTACTTTTTACGGGGACACGACGAAAAAATAACAATGACATCGTGTTTTTAAATATTCTTTATTTCTTATGTAGATATAGTAGAAAATAATAAAGCTTTTATCTTTACCTATTTTATTACTACTTATACCTATACTTCGACCATAAATAAACCATGGGTAAAACTATCTCGTGTACAATTTGTCAAGAGTCAATTATAAAGCTTTCCCAGGTCATTTACGTAGTAATAAACATAAAAATAAAAGTGCAGTATGTCTCGATACTAATATTAAAAAAAATAATTCAGCATTTCGCAGTCGCATTGCTTCACTTATGCGTATACGCAGTCAGTAGTGTGCTAAGCGCAGTGCATATTTGTAAAAAAAAAAAAAAAAAGTATTTGAAAGGTTAAACACGTATGGTATCACCATCAACATCTCTAAATGCAGTTTCGGTAAGTCAAAAATTGATTTCCTAGGTTTCGAAGTCACAACTGAACAGGACAAAGTCGAAGCAATATCATCTTATCCCAGAGCGGAGACAGTTCAAGACCTTCGACGTTTCCTTGGTATGGTAAATTTTTATCGTTCTCACATTCAAAAGGCAGTTGAACATCAAGCGGAGTTATTGAAGTATTTACATAAATGCAAGAAGAAGGATAAAACACCGATTGTATGGACGGAAAATCTACAGAAGCATTCGAGCAATGTAAGTTGAGCCTACAAAAAGCCGCCACATTGTCTCATCCTTGTATAGAAAGTCCAGTAGCACTCATGACAGACGCTTCAGACACATGCGTAGGTGCAGTTTTACAGCAAAAAGTAAGTGATTCATGAAAACCATTAGGGTATTTTTCTAAAAAAATGACAACCGCGCAGCAAAAGTATAGCGCGTATGATAGAGAGTTGTTAGCGATCTTTTTGGCAATTAGATATTTTCGTAAGTTATTTGAAGGACAGCAGTTAATCATTTTCACGGATCACAAACCTTTAACATATGCATTTAAAAAATTGGACAGTAACAAAGAAACTCCACGTCGCACTAGGCAGTTATTATTTATCAGCGAATTCTCTACAGACATACGATACATATCGATACATCGAAGGTAAGAATAATGTCGTAGCTGACTCGTTATCGCGCGTAGACACGATGTCCTGTCCCACAGTGCTCGATTACACATAAATGTTGATATAATTGGACCCCTAAAGGTCACATAACAAGGTTACAGATATTGCGTTACAGTTATTGATAGGAAAACCCGATGGCCAAAAGCATTTCCCGTGCAAGAAATCACGGCGGAATGCGTAGCTAAAGTTATTTTTGAAGGGTGGATAGCACGATACGGATTCCCAAGTAAATTATCTAGTGATCAAGGTCGACAGTTCGAAAGTAATTTGTTTGCGAGTTTATTAAGAATGCTAGGTGTAAAAAGACAGCGGCAACCGCGTATCACCCTCAGAGCAATGGTATGGTAGAGCGCTGGCATTGTTCATTGAAGTCCGCGTTAGCTAGGTTGAATGATTCCAAGTGGGTTGACGAGTTGCCCACGGTATTATTAGGTCTTCGTAGTGCGCTGAGAAGCGACAATAGCGTCAGCGCGGCCGAAATGACATTTGGTCGAACCTTGCGATTTCCAGGTGATTTTTATGACGTCACTCGTATGGAGGTAAGTGACGACAACAGTTTGGTAGAGAAAATACGTCATTCAATTTCTAAGTATAAACCTACTTTGAAGAATAATAGTACGCGATCTTTCTTTGTTCATCCAGATTTGAAAACCTGTAGCCACATCTTCGTTAGGGATGATACTGTTAAACGTCCTTTAAAATCTCCCTATGATGGTCCATATCGTGTCATTAAGCGTTCAGATAAAGTATTTTTAATACAATTACCAGATCGTAGAGTAAACATATCTATAGACCGCTTAAAGCCAGCGTATATATTGAATGATAGCGATAACATCACTACTGTTGATAATCCGCGGTATACGGAAGTATTAGACTCTAAAAGTAAAGAAAAAAAGTCAGTTGTTTTTAAAACTAAGAGTGGTCGTGAAGTTAGGCCACCAGCCCGATTTGTGCAGTAGAGTTCCCGTAGGCCGCGATGCTCAGCAGGCAGCCATCTGTACTGTTGAGATGCCAAGGGTTCTCCTAAATTTTTTTTGTGAATGTATTTTGTTTTGTAATTCTGTATTTGTCATGATAAATGTGTGTACTTATGTATTTTTTTTACGTATTTATATGACGGCGCGTTTATATTACCTTACGCATTTTTTTGTAATTTCACGTTGTTAAATAATCAAAGAGTGCGCGGGCTTGCGAGTGACGTCAGCGCCCGGACTAGTTTTGCTTGTTCTAGCGCAGTGAGTGGGGGTAGTGGGGCGACCGGCCGGCCTTTATAAGCAGGCGGCGCTCGTACTGGAGCACATTCGATCGTGAGCCGTGGCGCTGTGCGTGCGCTCGCAATTCGGCATACCTCTTAAAATAAATAGCGTTTCTTCAACGCCCATGGATATGGCTGAACTAAATGGTCAGCTCGGCACTCCGTCTTCAGAAGTGGGATTGATCACTTTGTCGCCCAGTGAAATAATCTACTTAGTGTAGTGATCGCTGTGTGACAAGTCTGTGTGACTTTTGTCTGTCTGACAAAAGTCTGTGTGACAGGGGTCTGTGTGACAAAAGTCTGTGTGACAAAGGCCTGTGTGGCAAAAGCCTGTGTGGCAAAAGTCTGTGTGACAATCGATACTACTATGTATTCTGTGTGAACATGTTTTCTGTACAATCTGTCTGTGTGCCGATCTGTCTGTGTGACGATCCGTCTGTGTGACGATCTGTCTGTGTGACGATCCGGCTGTGTGACAAATTGTTGTAATCAATAAGATAATTGCTCTTTTTTTAAGGGGCCAGAATGGCCGAGCTCGAATATACAACTCACCATATTTTTGTTCTTTGCAGAGAAGTTTGATAACGAGACACACGAGGACGTGTGAAAGCGCAGGATGGCCGTGACGGCGCGTTTATGTTATCTTACGCATTTTTTTGTAATTTCACGTTGTTAAATAATCAAAGAGGGGACTAACGTCCGTGCGGGCTTGCGAGTGACGTCAGCGCCCGGACTAGTTTTGCTTGTTCTAGCGCAGTGAGTGGGGGTAGTGGGGCGACCGGCCGGCCTTTATAAGCAGGCGGCGCTCGTACTGGAGCACATTGGATCGTGAGCCGTGACGCTGTGCGTGCGCTCGCAATTCGGCATACCTCTTAAAATAAATAGCGTTTCTCCAACGCCCATGGATATGGCTGAACTAAATGGTCAGCTCGGCACTCCGTCTTATATATTATTAGACAACGTCATGTGAGATATGTTTCTTTATTTACTTGTTGTTGTGTATACGTACGAATTTATTGCAAAACCTTTTCTTGGTTATTAAGCAAAATACGTACCATTTATTTAGGTTATTTCAATTAAGTTATAATATTGCAAATAAGACGCTATGTTGTAATTTTCAACGAACGTGCAAAAAAAAAAGTGATTACAATCTTAATTTTTGGTCCGGTCCGGATGATGATATTAAGTAAGAATTTTATACGGTGATTATTCATTTATCTTTTATCGATCGTTATGTACAAAGTCTATTTTAACTTATGATATTGAACATGGGTTGGGGACAAAGTAAACAAGAAAATGTAGCTGTCGCTCAAGCCCAAGCGACTAGCAATAACACGAAAGTAGAGTCAAAGTTGGAGTATTTGTCAATTATTGTATTGATTGCAGTAGTACTATTAGTGTGCATCATTTTATGTGTGTTACGACGTCATTGTATCAAGAGTACAAAATCTTGGTTAAGAAAACAAGTAGTTATCAGCGGCGGACAGGAAACCTGTGATAAAGGTACAGTCCGTAGCGCAATAACCGGCGCATCAGCAGCAGCCGATTTATTAATTGGTGAAAATTTATTAGTTGTGAAAGTGATTGTATTGCGTTTAAACAGTGAATATCAGAAATTTACGTTTTTTTTGGTTACAATATAATGTTGCGAATGAACATTTTTTGCACGTACGTTATATTTTGTAGTAAGGTCATGTTTAGAATTGAAGTAAGAAATAAAATGAAAACCATTAATAAATATGGTATTGTAATGTTAATTAAACGGGAGTATTACGTATATTTTATATATTTTTATAAAAGGGGAATTATTATAATATGGTATATATCTTTCTTGACTATTTAACTGTATGTATCTAAATTTGATTACATTGGGTAATTATTATTTTTTCGTTTTGTCACTGTAATGTAACTAAAAGTTTTTCTACATAAAACATAAATATAACATAATTTTGTTTTCAACGTTCCACAAGAGAAACCATTGTAATTCTGTTTTACAACAATACGATTTTAGGCTTGAATTATTATAAATTTGCGAATGTAGGTCAGATGTTATAATGTTGCAATAGGTAGGATGATTGGTTTTTAATACTTGGTGATGAGGGAAATGATTTAAAAGATCCATCGCTCACGTCGAGGTTATCAGACGGTGGTACGACAAGAGTTTTGTTGTAAGTTTTATCTAACTCGCTATAGGAATTATCTTCCTCTTCACCGATAGATTAATTTAAATCCTCCTCAGAAGTACATGTCGTAAGATTGTCTGTCATCATTCTTAGTTTTTTCATCAACGGTTCACGATTCTCTTCCTTGAGATGCTTATCTTCATTTTTATTTGCTAACAAGGTAAGATCTACAATGGGCTTAAACATATAATTAAATAAAATGCAAACCACGTCTTTTAAATTATTTTAATATTTTATTATCATTCAAAACCTCTATAGGTATAAAAAGAAAATTGAAACAATTGATTTTAATAAAAAGCTCACTGAGGAGGAAATGTAACTATAGTATAGTATAGTTAGTAAGTAACTATAGTATAGTTAGTATAGACTAACATAAGCCAGGCAATGAAAACATTATATTGAAAATATTATTAAAGCACTTTTTTTTATAGAAGCTAACACCTTTCTTCTTTTTTTATTTTTAGTATGTTTTTTTTATTTTATTCTTGAAATAATTTTTGTTTTGCTATATCAATATTTGAGTCGTATAGTATCAAAGGCGGCAAAGTAGGTAGATTGTCAAAAATGAGTTATGGATATGGCAACACAGGAAATTTAAAACTAAACAGTTATAATCAGTCTTTCTGGATCAAAGACGGCTATATTTCTCTTAAAAACTGATTAAAAACTCCATTTAGTTTCAAAGCCGGCAATCTTTCTTAACTCACAATCATAACCGGCCATAATTTTGTTTCGACCAATCAGAAGAGTCAGAGACATGCCTCGCAAGACGGCGGTTAGTGTAGTTTTAATACAATTTGGTCTCAAGTTTTTATTGTAATTTAGTGTGTATTCATTAGTTATTCCAATCATGGAGCATACTCCAACACCTGCTTCTAATAATTACACGAGAAAAAGAAGAAGGAATAGCGATACGTGGAAGATAAACGTAATGAAAAAACATAGGTAATTTTTTGTTGTTTACTAGGTTAGGGTTGTCACATAAAATTGCTTAGCGCCTAGGCATTAATAATGATTGAAGTTAGTATTATAATTACGAAAAGCTAACTTGCTTAGCGCCTAGGCATTAATAATGATTGAAGTTAGTATTATAATTACGAAAAGCTAACTTGCTTAGCGCCTAGGCATTAATAATGATTGAAGTTAGTATTATAATTACGAAAAGCTCTTTAAGTTAGATTTTACACAATTATACTGTTTACATGTAATGTTTTAGAAAAAATTATAAGAGAAGGAAGGAAAAAATAAACTTTGTAAAATACAGTAAAAATTTTGGCCTGCTGGTTGTTAGACATCTGACAAATTGCACAGTCATGTTCATTTCTATTTTTTTTTGTGTTGTAAGTGCAGTCAAAAGAAAAGAAATTAATTTGCACCCCTAAATTCGTGGAGCCTAGTGAGATCTTTACTATTCATTTGCCCCCTGTATGGGAAAATTCTACTCTTCAAGTTGTCTCTAGCAAAAATCATACCGGGTGGCTCTATCCCCATACTGGATTGATTATGATGAATGAGCTCCAGATGAAGACAGATGACACAACAGATTCCTTTTTAATCCCATTCAAATCAGGGTGTTCAGTTGACCTGAAGACCACACAGGTCACATGTCCCGAAGGAATAACATATCAGGACCTAGAGATGGAGCAATTCCTTCATAATATAGGTCCAATGTATCAGCCGAGTGAATTAGCCTCACTCTTTGCTAAGTCTGCCCAAACCGTCTATCAATCACCGAGTGTTCCTATAGGATCATCTCCGACTACAGTCAGTAACACGATTGCTTGGTCCAATCAAACTTTGTTAATGATGTAGGCGCTGGTTGAAGTCCTAAAGAGGGTTGAGCGAACAAAAAACACTGAATTCACATAAAACGAATACACAACGCGGGCCCGTATCATACAGGGGGCGAAAAGCGCGGGAAACTGCGGAGCGACTAGCGCGGTGTTGCTCTGAGGGCGGCTCGCGGCAGACTAAAATCTGAGAACGGAAGATGATGAGCCGGATCTGAACCAGCGACCTATGGATCTGGGTATACTGGAAGGAATCAATTTGAAAGGAGGGAAACCCTATGTTTCCTTAACGGCCACTAAAACGAAAAGATTATTCCATTGGGCTGACTCTACAGGAAACTTGATAGCCGCTTGCACAAATGTCAAATTGAACCTTCCAGTCTTTAAGGATGATGGAGGTTACTTAATTAGCATGGAGACCTTAACCAAACAACCCATCAACCCTGGACTCCTGATGTCTGAAACGTATTTTAACACCTTAGACAAAATGGAGAATATCACCTCAGACAAGCTTCAAAAGATTTACAATCAATATGTAAATGAGGCTTCAGGATCTCTGAAAGGGTACTTTAGACAGAAAAGAGATACTGAAAGCAATCTGTCTGGATTACAGACCCTCATACGAGTAATGGCCACTCCATTCATGAGTGAGATAGGGTCTCCCAGGTTCAAAAGAGGGTTAGATGATCTAACTGTATCATTTGCTGTCCCTGTATCGGATCTCCAAATGTCTTTCATTCGCGCTGAGGTGCAACATGACTTCAAAGAG
Source organism: Agriphila straminella (assembly GCA_950108535.1). Lineage (NCBI taxonomy): Eukaryota > Metazoa > Arthropoda > Insecta > Lepidoptera > Crambidae > Agriphila > Agriphila straminella. The sequence continues at coordinate 1,984,191 of OX467324.1, read as the reverse complement.
CTCTCGAAATGGCTGAACGATAGAATGGGACTATTATACCAAGCCGTGTGTACTGAAAAATTGGGGAGATGGTTTCAAGCAACCATAACTCAGGCAAATCCGTCCGAGTTGGTTCACTTCATCTCTGGAGACCCCTATTCTTTCTACCTGCAGTCAAAAGAAAAGAAATTAATTTGCACCCCTAAATTCGTGGAGCCTAGTGAGATCTTTACTATTCATATGCCCCCTGTATGGGAAAAATCTACTCTTCAAGTTGTCTCTAGCAAAAATCATACCGGGTGGCTCTATCCCCATACTGGATTGATTATGATGAATGAGCTCCAGATGAAGACAGATGACACAACAGATTCCTTTTTAATCCCATTCAAATCAGGGTGTTCAGTTGACCTGAAGACCACACAGGTCACATGTCCCGAAGGAATAACATATCAGGACCTAGAGATGGAGCAATTCCTTCATAATATAGGTCCAATGTATCAGCCGAGTGAATTAGCCTCACTCTTTGCTAAGTCTGCCCAAACCGTCTATCAATCACCGAGTGTTCCTATAGGATCATCTCCGACTACAGTCAGTAACACGATTGCTTGGTCCAATCAAACTTTGTTAATGATGTAGGCGCTGGTTGAAGTCCTAAAGAGGGTTGAGCGAACAAAAAACACTGAATTCACATAAAACGAATACACAACGCGGGCCCGTATCATACAGGGGGCGAAAAGCGCGGGAAACTGCGGAGCGACTAGCGCGGTGTTGCTCTGAGGGCGGCTCGCGGCAGACTAAAATCTGAGAACGGAAGATGATACGAACCCACGCGCGGTTTTTACCGCCTTTATTTGAAAACTGTACAAAATGAAGCGGGAAGAATCTTATTATAAATTAACTTATTAGATTTACAATACAGATGCTTTTTAAATATTAATTTACTATTTTAGAACACATAACATTACTCTTTAAGAATATTAAAAACAAATTAGACATGAAACGTTAATATTAAAGTGGGGCCAACATTATAATAATTTATAGTTTTAAAAAACACATTATCTTTGCTCAAAGGAGCTTTGGTTGGCAGCCATCATTAACAACGGTTTTTATCCTTAAACATTTTAATCAATGATTTACTGAACTAGGGGCTAGGGGGGCAGACCGGGTATTCGCTACTTTTAAATTTAACTTTCGGAGTATGTTTCTCAATTACTTCCCATAAAATGTTGTAAAAAGCCAGCAAAAAATCATTACAAGGTAGATCAATATATTGATCCCATTCAACACTCATAAGTTCGGAAATGCACGCGTCATAATTCGTTTTTCGAAATAAAAATCTTGGTGTAACGATTTCTCTCATTGAGCGAATTTTGTTTGCTTTTATGGTGATATCTAATGGCGGATGATGCTTATCCACTCGACTCATACCCACAGTTCCAGTAATAGAACATGACAAGCCTGAACTCACTAGAATAAGATCTAAGATTCTATTGTTATGATTGGCTACAGTATTGCGTTGGACCACATCTGTGGTAACCATAAGTTCGCTTAACGCCGCTGATTTTACTTGAGTGTAATGTTGAGGTAACCCGTTTAGAGATCCGCTCCAGTCTATGTCGCTTAAGTTGAAGTCTCCTAATATGAGATTTTTGGCTTCAGTTAAAGATAATACACTTTCACAGTTATGCAAAAACTCAGAGAAATCCTCACAAGTTAAGTATGAGGGAAGATAAACGATGCAAATATTAAACCAAAAGTTTCTCAGCTTAATACGTACCCAGAGATCTTCTACAGTAGTTTGCCACTCATACTTATGTTCGGATATAATTGATTTCTTAATGGCAACAAGTGCTCCCCCACCATAGCCCTTTTTATATTTAACCATGAAGTTCTTAGGACGATCCCTACGGTAAACTAGATAGCGCTCATCAAAAATTTCAGAGCTGTTAATATCATCGTCTAGCCATGTTTCAGTGAGACATATTACATCAAAATTGCTACTTAGTATAGAATTATACAAATCCAATGTTTTTGTTCTTACGCCACGTATATTTTGATAGTAGACCGTTAAAGCAGTTAAAGAATCGAATTCTAAAAAAAAACAACACGATTACATTACACAAATTTTGGAAAGTTGCTCACTCCAACGATAGTAATGTTTGCTCATTTTTGACGTGAATGAAACGGGAGGTCTCATCTTTACGCATAAATATGTGACCATTTCTGACCCAAACAAATTTGTAATTTAATTCACGCGATTTGATGCGGGCGGCAGCATGCAAAGCTTTGTTAGCTGGGGATAGGTGTTCACAGACGTAAATTGGTGACTTGTCGCTTGCTATACCAAGATGTGAAGAATTCAGTTTTTCATCCTGATGCGCCTTGTTGAATCTTGTCACAGCTGAATAAAATTCGTCCCGGCAGCGATTGTTTTTGAGCTTTACCACAATTGCACGGGGCCTTGTTCCTTTCTTATTCATAGGAGCCACCCTGGTGCAACTTAATATGTCGCTGTCAGTTACCTTTAGTGTTACAACTTGTGCCAGCTGTTTAACTATGTTAATGAGATTTTCAGATCGATGTTCCGGTACACCTTGTATCTTATGTTCGAGTCTCTCATGTATTGTTCTACGGAGTTAAGACGATCTGTGATGTTACTAATGGTTTCACGGAGTTGTGCACATTCTTTTTTCAATTCTTTGTTTTCATTGGTAATTGTGTTTACATTTTTCTTCAGATCATCATACTGGTCACTTACGAAGCTGACGGAACTTTGCAGTGCGGTTAATTGATCTCTAATTGGGTCTAAGTTAGACTGAAATAGGCTATTCATTAAAGACGGCAATTCCGAGCGCATAGCAGTACGAATTTCCATTTTAATTATTTCCGATAAATCTTTAGTGAGACGAGACGAGTCCCCTGGAAAGTCGGTCTCGGTGTGAGGTGGGCAGTTAAGTTGTTTATGTTGTTTTTCTCCAGAACGCTTGGATGAGCGCAGAGTTACATTTGCATCACAGGAATGCTGATTTCCAGAGGGGTTGGATAGTGTATTATCTGATTCGTAATTCAGGAGAGGAATATTCCCTCCCGGCTGATTGGCCGCGCGCTCTTGTACTGGGGTGTTCGTATTATCCCTCTTAGGCTGTTTAGTGCGGCATTCAGGGCACCTCCAGTTTGATTTAGTAGTTGGACTCATATCATTAAATTTTTTGGGTGTCAGACTTGAACACGTCAAGTCGTACTCCCTCTTACACAATGGACATTTCATAAATTCTTTGTTTTTGATTAACCCGTGGCATCCATTACAAATTTTGTTCTTCAGGGTAGACATATTGCGTTACTATTTATCTTCCAAAAAATCCAAGGTATTTTCAATCAAAATATGTTTCAAATCAGCGAATCAAACTGCGGAGGTAACAAATAAGTTATGCAATATTTAACCTTATTCTAAAGACATAGTGAAAGAGTAAATTTCGTGAACTGGCCTCGCCTTAAACCACCTCCAGGGATCCGGTAATGACACATTTTGAACCTATCAAAATTACTTCGTACCAGTATAAATTAATAAGTATTAGAATATTTTTTTAAGTTTGAAAAAACTACTTTTCAGTTATTTTCATTAAAATATTTGATTATTAATTTGATTATGTTATATTATCTAAATCTTTGTTTGCGAAACAAAGATCGAATAATACTTATTAGAATTATTTTTTAAGTTTGAAAAAACTATTGATTTCGTTTTTAGTTATTTTCATTAAAATATTTGATTATTTATTTGATTATGTTATAATTATGTCAATCTTTGTTTGCGAAACAAAGATTGAATAATACTTATGAGAATTTATTTTTAAGTTTTAAAAAACTATTGATTTCGTTTTTAGTTATTTTCATTAAAATATTTGATTATTTATTTGATTATGTTATAATTATGTCAAATCAAATCGTATCGAGTCGTATAGTACTATACTATACGACTCAATTTGTTGTAAAATTTTTGTTTGTTCCATTTCCTGCTCAGCGAGCTTTTTATTAAAATCAATTGCTTCAATTTTCTTTTTATGAAGCAATTCCAACGATGAAGATGCACTGGAATAGGTTGGTCGTCTCCTGGAAATACTTGGCTGGTTTCTGATAGGAGTCTTTTCACATGGTGGGAGAGGTTTTCTTTATCAATATTAACCACCTTTAAAGGCAACGATGAAGATGCACTGGAATAGGTTGGTCGTCTCCTGGAAATCCTTGGCTGGTTTCTGATAGGAGTCTTTTCACATGGTGGGAGAGGTTTTCTTTATCAATATTAACCACCTTTAAAGGCAACGATGAAGATGCACTGGAATAGGTTTGTCGTCTCCTGGAAATCCTTGGCTGGTTTCTGATAGGAGTCTTTTCACATGGTGGGAGAGGTTTCCTTTATCAATATTAACAACCTTTAAAGGCAACGATGAAGATGCACTGGAATAGGTTGGTCGTCTCCTGGAAATCCTTGGCTGGTTTCTGATAGGAGTCTTTTCCCATGGTGGGAGAGGTTTTCTTTATCAATATTAACCACCTTTAAAGACAACGATGAAGATGCACTGGAATAGGTTTGTCGTCTCCTGGAAATCCTTGGCTGGTTTCTAATAGGAGTCTTTTCACATGGTGGGAGAGGTTTTCTTTATCAATATTAACAACCTTTAAAGGCAACGATGAAGATGCACTGGAATAGGTTGGTCGTCTCCTGGAAATCCTTGGCTGGTTTCTGATAGGAGTCTTTTCCCATGGTGGGAGAGGTTTTCTTTATCAATATTAACCACCTTTAAAGGCAGGCGCCCGCAACAGCTGAGGTGTATAATCACCCCAATCCTAAAACAAAAAATACTAGACTGGTGTAATTATACGCATTATTAATTATAATAATATTAAAATATATTTTAAATCACTCAACTTCTTGTGTTTCATAATACGTGATATCGGAGTCGAGTATTGGTATTCTGTATTAATTAATGTCTTAGGTGTTGAAGACACTATCTTCGAGATATCTGCAAATTTAAGACTACAATAAATACATAATAAACTAGTTAGTAAAAATAACCATGATACACTACAATTTGTCTAAGGGAAAGCTTTAGCGGTGGTTCAGCAAAATCTTCTGTTTGAATAACAGGAATTGCTGCCTGGTGGTTTTCAATGGAAGGTTCCACAGGGACAACAGAATCACTGTTACATGGGTTGTAAAGACCAACAGCACTTGTAGTTATAAGGCTTTAGATCCGCTGAAGAAATGGATCAACTTTTTTAGGAGGCAACGCAGCTCCACCTCCTGAAACAAAGATTTACAAAATAAAAATGCATAAAGAAAGTGACATTATAAATGATTGAATAATATGCCTCCGACTGCATGTTATTATGACATGTTGCCTTTAATATTTATTTAAACTTGTTTCCATCTTTTCAGTCGACTTGTCTTTTTATGCAGGCGGGTTTTTTAATTTAGTTTTTTTTATTTATCTCTTTTTAGTTATTATATATTACGGTCATGATATACCTTTTTGAAATCCTTATAATAAGCCCTTTAATTTGACACCCATATTGCAGTATTCTAAAAAAAAATTTTTTTTTACTACGTATAATAGCACCGTACAGCCGCCATTTTGGTTTTTTTATAACGCCACCTTCTTAAGAACACTTGGGCTGAAAAGACCAATCTAACGATATCTTAATCATAGAAATCCGTTCAGCCGTTTGAAAGATATGAGGTAATAAAGAATATTACATACAAACATACATACTCGTTCATACATACAAACATACTTACAAGATACGCGCGAAAAACATAACCCGCAGTCGGGTAATAATAAGTAAATGTTAATATTTTGTGAGAGGCTTCTATAGACAAAAAAGAAAGCTGAACTACACAATAGGGAAAACTACGTCCGCTGGATTACTGGTACTAACCTATTTGTATCATGACAGTGTGCTTTCTTGTATTTGCTGCATCTTTTCCAGTCACTTTTTTCATGCTTTCCCATTGAGCTTTCAAATTATCTGCAGTACGTGAAAAGTGGCTAGTACGGCTATTATATTTATCGGCAATTATTTGCTATTGAGCCAATTTGATTTTCACAGTTACTCCGTTTTTTATTTTCTATTAACCTTAGGGTGGATTTGACCAAACTTGAATATAAACGAGAATAGCTGTACGAAGAATATATCTGTTCCATGATTTTATCCTCGAGTAAAGTAACTGTAATTTTTCCATGCAATCCAAAGCAGACTTACTCTTGGTATTGTTATTCTTTCATTAGTGAGTTAATCGCTATCCGGCCAATTGTCATTGTTCTACAAACGAACTATTTACAAGGCAAAGTCTTGTCAACTCTATTTTGTCGTCTTGTGCGTAACTGTAGCAAATGTCAATGAAGTCTCCATCGTGTTTGTTTTGCTAATTTATTTAACATTTTTAATATTTTTATGATTTATAATGAGTGAGGTGAGGACAAACGCAAACGTAGTCCCAATTCGCTGCCAAGTGAAAAAGAACTCTTGTTAAGCATTGTGGAGTGTTATTTCATTATAACATTGTATAAAGTCAATAAACTGTCTATTTGTGAAACCGGCTACATTGTTTAAAGGCCTGGTCGTGTTCCCGTGTCGTCTCAGCCCTGGATAGCGGTACAAGTCTTCAACAACAGTAAATAAGTACTATTACAAGTACATTATAACATTAACATTGAATGTCTATATGCACTTTAGATTACATTATTATTTCACAAATAAATTATTCCATTCTATTCTATTCTACAGACAATATTACGACATTTTCCTGTATATACCTACCTATTTTAGAAGTGATTTGAACCTTATTAATATAACTGTCTCTTTGATTATTCTCAAATAGAAATGTACAGTCCGTTCACCGAATGGCAGTCATTACACGCTCATGCAAGCGTCATGCAATTCCATCAGTCATTAATTACGTTTACTGTGACTGACAAATAACCTACCGTGTAATGTAGTGACTGATGGTTGAATGAAGTTGATTTGTTCTTTCCATCAGTCACCAACAGTCAAACGTAATTCATGACGCTTGCATGAGCGTGTAATGGATGCCTAGGATGACCCTGCCGTGATGTTGGAACTAAAGCTTGGCAATCTTAGTTGTCTCTGTTATTAGTGTGAAGTGCTCCGCTAGTTTTTGTGTTGTTATTTAATATTTTCCGTATTAATTGGAAAGACAAAGTCATTTAGAAGCAGTGCAAGAGAGATTGTGTTAAGAGATTCCCAAGGCAGGGGACATCTTACGGTGAACGTACTGTAGTGCCACTGATATTATTATAGGTATTTATTATTGACGTTTAATGGATAAAAGACAAAAGACACATGAGATTCTGTTTAAGCTTATAAAATCTCAGCTACCAAACTGGGACCCACTCAAGATTCATTGCAGTTACGAGACAGCAACTTTAAACATTCCCGTATATAAATATTAAATGATGTTACTATCATTAGGTACATTCGGGAGAAGGAACCGGGGGTCGAAGAAGTGGGTTTTTCTAAAATTCCTAGTTGCTTTAACTCCTCTATCTGTTGTGTCAACTGTATTCAGAATTTTGTTTGGTAGTTCTTAATTACACTTAGAGAGGGATAAGTCAAGGGAGGACGTTGACTGAAGGGTATCCGGGACCCACATATGGCTTTCAGTACAAAGTTGCTCCGGGCTCTTCCAACCGTCTCCGAAAAGTCATTGCTTGTACTGGTCAGAGGGCCGAAAGAAAAAGAAGATATCTTACCCACTCCATTACCGTTACCCCTGATTTTAGAATTATTGTTTGGGTGAGAAAAGTTTCTCCTAGGAACATCATTCCGAGGCCTCTTTGGAGCAGTACTCCCAGCATGAAAAGGTAGGGAGTCTAGTCCTTTTCTCTTTAGAAAATAATTGGAATTTTTTGGATTTCTTATCCTCTAAAGCACTAAACCACTGATGAGGACCACCAAAGTTCTGAATTATCCCGTTGAGTCGTGACTGATCGAATAGGGATACATACTTTAGAAGGAGGAATATTCCTAAGAACCAACTGATTGCACTTAAGGTATTTTCTTAATAATCCTATCACTCCTAAATTCGATGCATTCAGCCCTCTTTCCACATAACATCTGTAAAATACTTTTAGTTTAAAGAATGCTGAACTCGTTCCGACCTTATTTTGAACTTATTTTCTCTACTAGGGTTGATGGTTTCAACTCCTGCGGAGAGTTAAAAGCCCAGTCCACTAATGACTTTAACCTAGCATGGAGTAAATCGATGCTTTTAAATGTAGCATTTGACAATGCTGCCATAATATTTTCAGTACCCGCTGAATAATCTTTAGATTTACCGAAATGAGCTAACTCATCATTATTTTTTAATTCAGAAAAGCCGGGTGTTGCGACAAAGGATTTAAAACCTTGGCGTATCTTACATTCTGCCAAGTATGCAAATCAAAATTTTGGAGTGATTTTATTTTTTTAATCCTCTTCGGGAGGGCCGGCTTAACTAATTTAGTCTTGTCGATATCTATCTATAAACACCTGGCCCAGATCAAGTACAGGGTTAAGTTTTTTTTAAATGGATAGTAAAGATTCGTCTACGCGCGGTGGCAGTGTTTAAGCTTATCCCCAAATTGTAAGATTATGAGACAATAATTTAATTTTTATTTTATTTATTTAATTTATTTAATTTCGGACGACCAACAGCTACTATAACATAAAACAAAACATAAATAACAAATATAAAGCAAAATACACTTAACGAGCACTATCTTAATAATTAATTATCTTACAATTACACAATTAGGTCGCAGTGAAGAAACTGAGACTCATAATACGCTTGATCGATGCTTCACTTGTCGCAAAAAGATCCAAGTCCGCCTGACGCGTTGCCGAGTTAAAGCTATTACAAGCACGACATAAGTATGAATTCTGCCGATAATTTGAAGATGCAGGGGGGACACGCAGCAAGTGGTTGAATCTGAGTGGTTTTGAGGGTGTTCGTAATGTTAATTTGCATAGAAGTTCCGGACAGTTTACAGTACCAGATGCAATTTTCGAAAGAAAAACCAGATCCGAAATCTCGCGACGCTTTTCCAACGGGAGAAAATGATGTTTTTTGCACAGATCGAGATAGAGGCTCGAATGATAACAATCCTTTGTGCGAAAACATAGATACTTAAGAAATCTTTTTTGGATATTTTCGATACGCGAGATGTATATGTATATTATACCTAGGGTTCCAGATCTGCGATGCAAACTCCAGATGGCTGCGGAATAATGAACAATAAAGAATTTTTAAAGTCTTCGCATGAGTAAAGTCCTTTAAAGCACGCATTAGAAATCCAAGAGCCCTGGAAGCTTTAGACACTATGTTATCAATGTGGGTATCAAAAAGAAGTTTACTATCGTGAGACACACCCAAATCTCTTACAATAGTTTCCCTAGTAGAGCTAGAGACATACCCTTTAGTGTATAATTAAACTCAACCAAGCTACGCTTCCGACTATAAGTGACGACACTACATTTGGATGGGTTGAGATCCAAGCAGTTCTCAGTACAGTAATTGTCAAGCCTTATCAGATCATCCTGTAATGAAACAGCATCTTCTAATGAAGAGATAGGTGAAATAAGTGAAATAAGCTTAATCCTACCTGGTTTATTTAAGCTTCCAGGAGAGGATCCTCTTTAGGAGCCTTCCTCTTGAAAGGAGTCGGAGGTCCGACCGTGAAGACGAAGATGACTATGAGGACTCCGAGTCCGACGCATTGCCGGCTAAATACTCTAGTATTTAGCCGATCTGAGCGGGCAAAAATATTGTTGGTTCCCTTCGATTCCAAATGGTTTCCACTTGTTGATTCGCTAGTAAGATCAAGTGTTTCGGTGTTTTGTAAGGATGTATTGAAATCTTATACCTTTAAACGAGTATTTTATAAGGATGTATTAAAATCTTTAAACAAGCAATTTCTGTGATCTCGGAAACGGCTCTAACGATTTCGCTGAAATTTGGTATATGGGGGATTTCGGGGGTAAACAATCGATCTAGATTAGTCGATTTGTTGCGGATTCGTCATGTTCCTGACTCGTTGTATTAAAGATTCGCCGAATTCCAGATTCGCCGATTTCCTGATTCGTCGGAATACGTACAATCAATAACACTGGCGCTTTACCATTTCTAAGTTTAGAATTGCTTGCACGCCGCGCAATCACGATGCGCGTGTCAGAAATGGTCTCACAATAAAATAAACTACTGAAATGGATAAATTATCATTAAAGTGTCAATTTTGTATTTGTTTTTTTTATTACGATCATGCTTCAGACTAATTAATATTTGTATAAGTATAAGTATCGCGGAGTATGCCATCATTGATGCATCTGTGTGCAGCTCTGTGTACAACTTAGGATTGAATATCTTTAATACTGGATCACTGGCCAGCTTTTCCTTTAAAACATTGAAAGCATTTCTTTCACAATCACCAAATGCAAAATTTTCATCTTTCTTCAATAGGTCTGTCAATGGACTTGCAATCTGCGCAAAATTTTTTTTTACTAGAACTAGGGGACTGGCGTACTCAGAATAACTTACTTGTACAATTCCATCGTTGAGCCATTCAACCACTTGCTTTTCCACAATTTCTTGCTCTTTCAGGGATACTCGTCTTGGTCGCTGGGCCACAGGTACATCGTCTTTCACAAAAATCTTTAATTGAATGGGAGCCTCTCTGGTCTGACACGGCTGGTAACCTTCCACCATCTGCAGTACTTCTTGTTTGATTGTACTTGTTTGTTCTTCTACATGATCTTCACCATCAACACAACATGGAAAACAATTCAATTCACCCAACCATACCTCATTCTTGGGCTGCATCCATACTGATCCACCATCCATAATCATAACAACATTTTTAAGGAAATCATTGCCTAACACTAATTGAAAGGGCATACAGTCTCTAGGTATAATGTAGAAGAGAATCGCTTTGTAATTACTGCCGTCGATTTCAATGTCGCACGTAATTAGTCCAATCGTTTTTACTCGTGATAAACCCAACCCAGACAACGTAATGTTATTGTTTTTGTCACAAACCGGGTAACCCAGCTCTTCGTACACAGTTGACGACATTAGACTAACATCACTACCCGAGTCGATGAGAGCACTCGATAGTTTTCCGCGTATTTTCACCGTTCTCACAGGTTTTTGTTGTACAGCGAGTCTCTTGTTTACATCTCCGTCGTCCTTGACATTTGTCGCGTAAACGTCATATCTGTCGTCGGTGTCACCGGCCATCTTGCAGCCACAGCCAACGGGGATATTGCTACCGTCATGGCTACCAACATAATCGAAATGATCGTCGTCGTTCGTGTCACGTGATTGGTCGGTTTCTTGTACGGTGCTGTCCTCTTCAGTCGTCGTGATGAAAGCTTGTTTTGTTGCGCCCGCAGTGGTACCAACCTTACGCATCCGCCAATCTTGTCCCCCGGAAACGCCGGAAGTTGCTGCTTTCTGTGTGAACGATGTCGTCGGTCGTGGCGCCACTGGCGCCGCCATTCTTGTTCGCCGTGAAGGGCACGATGATACAATATGGCCGCCGAACTCGTTGCAGTTGAAGCATTTTATGCCCTGTTTTTTGTACGGACACTCTTCAGACACATGCTTTTTTTCTCCACAGCTGTAGCATCTCACATCGAAACTTCCAACGCTTCCACCGGCTTTTTGGTACTGCACAGCTGGCTTATTGCGTTCGCGCGCTTCGGTCTTCATCTTGTTTTTTATTTCTTCATAAATTTTCAATTTTCCTTTAGATCATTGTACGACGTCACACCATACAACATGATTTTATTGATTTCGGTGTCATTTATTCCGTCGATGACGTATTTCACCGCCACGTAATCTTCCCGCGGCGTCCTAGCTCCTTCATTGTTAGCAGGATTCGTTCGGCAGTTTTTTCCTTGCGCTCATCATCTCGTGAATAGTTTTTACATCGACGACATCCGGGAATTCTTCAGCGATAGCTTGCTTGAGCTCATCCCAAGATTTGAACGTTTTTTCAGCACGTAGCCAAAGCGCATCTGTCCCGGCTAAATAAATAAATAAATAAAAGACATTAATTTCATCACACACAAATAACAACAAAGCAGCATATTACATCACAGAGTGCTTCGAGTGTGTGATCTGGAGCCCAAACTAGGGCGACCCTGTATTTCAGGTCTCCAGGTCCTCACCCGCGGATCACCTAAGTATATTGAATTAATAATAGTATAGGTAGTCTTAATAATAATAGCTCATTATATGTGTGTGTGTGTGTGAGTGAGGGATTAATATTAAATAAGTAAATTGTTGTATGAAAGTAATTTTATGTTTGTATGTTTGTTATTTTTTGCATGATGCAGAAGTAGATTATTGCAGGATTTCTAGTAAAGACTCTGTTTTAATGTAGTTAATTTTTAGCAGCCAATTTCGAATAAGAGATTTACACTCATATCTTGTTTTGCTGTATAAGTTTAAATGTATATTAAGTTTATTGTACAAATAAGGTGCTAGGAATTCGTAGTGCCTACGGAAGAAAGCTGTATGGTGTGTTGCTGTTTCGCATACTTTGTCTGATCTACGTTTAGAAAGGATGAATGACGGATCATAACTAAGAGTAGAATGTTTGTGAAGTGTGACATTGAGTATGAATAATTGCCTAATAGTAAGAACTTCACAGTCCTGGTACAATTTTTCAGTTGGGCATAGGAACGGTTTCTTCGACATAACTTTCAGAACCGATCTTTGCGCACGTTCGATTTTAATCATGTTTGTTTTGCATGCACCGCCCCATGCAGAAATGCAGTAGCTGAGTATTGATTGTGCCAGTGCTAGATAAACAGACTTAATTAATTTTGGTTCAAGGACATTACGAAGCATTTTGAAGATCCATATTAACTTTCGTGTGCGAGATGACAATGAGGCAATTTGCTCATTCCACGAAAGGGTTTCGTCAATTTGAACACCTAGGTATTTTATGTGACTCACTTTATCCAAGCACAGGCAGTTACAAGTGTACAAATCCGTACAGGAGTTAGAGGTGTGAAGTTTTAAAGTAAAATCGGAAGTTGGTAAGTATTCCTTCTTTATACTGAACGCTATGTATTTTGACTTTTGGGCATTATGAGTTAAAAGGTTTGTATGTAACCATGAGGATACGTGAGCCAAGCCTGTTTCTGCATATTTTTTCGCTTCACCCCAAGTTTTTCCTTTAATATAAGAGCGGTGTCGTCTGCGTAGGAGAAGATACTACCATTGGGAGGTTTGTAATTACACAGGTCGTTTATGTAGATAAGAAAAAGGCTTGGCCCTAGGACACTGCCTTGTGGAACTCCACAAGTAATGGGAAGCTCCGAGCTGAAAAGGTCGCCAATTTTTACTGTCTGATTTCTGTTAGTCAGGAAGCTGTGGAGTAGTTTTAACGGAACACCTCTGATTCCAATAGATTCTAGTTTTTGAGGTAAGATGGAATGGTTGCTAAAGATCTTCGTACCATTAGAAGTTGTTGGGTCGGCGTCCAAACGAATATTTTGGCGTTATCCTCGATGTCTTGAATCCATCGTGTAACCGGGTACGTTTTATTTCCGCCGGTAAACTTGGGAATGAGGTCTTCGGACATGTACATCATGGAGCCACGCGGTGTAACTGCTATCATGCGCATCTCGTAGTCGTCTTCAAAAGTTTGGTGCTTGCTCCCTCGTCGTTTTGCCATCGTTTCGGGTTCGCATGCGTCGTCGTAGATTTCGTCCTTTAGTTTCAGCTTGCTGGATTTCGTCGTGTGTCGTAGGTGTGCCACGCGGTCCGCCCGCCGCGCACGCCGTGTGTTTCTTGTTTTTGTCCCAGGCGTATCCCAGGCGAGCTCCCAAATGTAGAATCTTGGGCTCGGTGAATTAAACAGCTTTTATAAACGTTGACTTTTATTTTCTGATTTAAAACGAACAAGATTTCTCAAAATAAAGGCGGAGCGCACACACACAGATTTTCTTCGTCCATTCGTCTGTCTTTCGTCCCTCTCACGCCTCCCTTCCTTCTCTCTCGCACATTCGTTCAACATCCGCAGTCCCACATCACACTCATACGTTCAGAAACAAATCCCACACATATGTATTTTTAAATGTGTTCCCAATTTCACGTGCGGTTTTGCACTTTTAATTTGCCGTAGTTCTGATAGCGAAATGAGAAGAAGCAATTCTGATCGCGCCACTAATTCACAATCCTGAAATGTTTTCAAATCTTCAGCTTTCGTAGGCGTTTCCAGACCCTCTGAAACATATTTCCACAATTTTTTTTTGATTAATACGGCCTGTGCCTGTATGCACCATGTATCATAATTTGTCTTGTGCAATAACTCGATGGGCGACTGGCTCATACTATTTATACAAACCAGAAGTGAAAATGATTTTAAAAAAAGAACGGTCTACAACAACCCAACACTTTAATTTAATTCTTACTAACTTTAATCATGAACAAATTTTAATCAGACACTAACTTTAATCAATACGACAATATTTAACACTGAATTAAATATGAGAGAGCACTAGAACGCCACAAGGAAACGTCCGTCGCATCCAAACGCCGCGCGCAGAGTGAGGGAACTTGCTAAGACGTCAAACACGTTAGGTTGCGTCACCTCCCCGACCAGTTTCCGGTTGCGGAGAGGGGGGATCTTGTAAGACTATTATATCCGTACACGGCGGAAATAAGTTGATAACTTGAGATGTTAGATTTTTTTTTATGACTTTAATCGCTTTTCGTACCTAAGACACTATGGGTAAAAAAAAATAACTCGGAAAACTCAAAAATGTCAAAGATATTGCTCTTGTACATACATGAATATCTCACTTTTAAACTGATTTCTTTTGACAAAACGATATATCTAATTGAAGATTATTGTGCTGTCGTAAAACAAAATTTTATATTTCGATTTATCAACTTAATGCGAATACAAGTCAAAACATATTAAAGCTGACATGTCAACTTGTAAACTTATTTTTTCTACCATCTATAAGCTAAAAAATTGACAAAATTACTTATCAAGTTATGACCCACTAACTATGCAGTTGTGGAATTAGGATAAAATAACATATCCAGTTAAAGATTTATATGGTATCGTGACTAAAATTGTATATTTCGATTTATCAAATTAATGCGTATACACGTCAAAACATATTAAAGCTGACATATCAACTTGTAAACTTATTTTTTCATGCTCTATTACTAATAAATTGACAAAAGCACTTATAAAGTTATAACCCACTAAAGTAGAAAATTTAAAGCTTGATATGTGGAGTTGTTAAGTATGCACACATGGTAAGAACTATAATGTTGCAAAATATGTTGACTTGACAAGTTATTACCAACTGAAACCTGTTGCTCCAAACGTGATAGATGGTAGGTAGATTACATTAATTGTATTTATATTTTTTTTATACGGGTAAACCATTTTATTCACTTTACTAATATGCTACTTGCACTGTGAACAAGCACCCTTACTAACTTCTGGGTTGCGTTCAGAGCCTTAGAGCGCGGTTGTTTGGATGTTTTTTAACCCGCTCTAAGGTTCGGAACGACCAAGAACTTTAAATGTCAATGTCAATACAAAGTCTTCATTTTCCATTTGGAATTCGAATAATTAAAACTTTTCTTTATTCTAAATCAAATAAAATCCGTTTTTTGAGGATCTACCATGATTATTTTAAGAATTAGACTCAAAAACATCAAAATACAAAATAATGTCAATTGACATGTACAAATGAAGCTTGAACAATTTTACAATTTCACTGATTTATGTTCAAAAAAAGGACCTTTTACAATAAAAAAAAGACACTTGTGGGCAAATTCTTATGGAAGCCTGTTAAATGGCTGCAATATAAAAAACCTGTTAGAGAAATATATTTTAAGACGGATCTGCGGGTCTACCGTCTAAGAACTCTTAAGTTAATTTACCTTAACTTCATTCAAGCCAATGTCTCTGGCCTTGCTTTCAACATATTGGTACCGCGTAAAATACGGGGTGGACTTCAAGTACTCGGGACTTGGAATCACAGATAACTTTATTGAAGAGTGAACGAGGAAGCTGCGTTTTGTTGCATATTGAATATTCTTTTCAAAATCGTATTATATGTAGAGTTTTGGCTGCTGATTACGTTATTTTAAACGAAATGCAATAAAAACTATGTGAAATATCAAAATTTTACCTCATAAGCTTGTAAACATAAATTCATCGGAGAGAAAAAGAGCAAGAATAATGAACTAAACGCACCTTGTTGTGTTTTGCTAAGTTTATTAATTTTATCTGTGGTATCGCCGCGAGCGATTATTTTTTATGTTTTGA
The DNA here is from genome assembly GCA_950108535.1 of Agriphila straminella. Taxonomy (NCBI): domain Eukaryota; kingdom Metazoa; phylum Arthropoda; class Insecta; order Lepidoptera; family Crambidae; genus Agriphila; species Agriphila straminella. The sequence continues at coordinate 1,967,848 of OX467324.1, read as the reverse complement.
ATTATTTGTTGTGTACTGTGTTTGTAATAATAAATAAGAAAACCCTTATAAGTAAATTGAAAAGTAAGTATAGGTATTTAATAATAAATTCAATGATAAAGTTATTTTTTTTATGTCCCACGACCATCGTGATGTGGCTTATCGAACAACGAGAATAGGTTAAATTGATTCGTTAGAACTTAGGTATCTGTACTTTATTTTGAGAAAATTTAGATTACAAATTTGTTTCGACCGTCTATTGACTTAGTAAAAATCATTGAGTTTATTACCTACCTCTACACTGAATTATTATTACTACTTGTAATATTTCAGAATGCCAGCGCACAAGATAGTGAGCGACGCTCAATTATTGTTATTACTCGATGCTATGGAGGCGGACCGTGCCTTTGCTAGTGGGCGACTTTGGAACAGCGGCCCACTAGCGAAGCAGCAGGTGGCGCGGAGGTGGGAGCTGCTGGCGGCCCAACTGAATGCTGTTGGGGTTGGCGCCACCAAAAGCGCCTCTAAGTGGCGGGACGTAAGTATCCTATACACTGCATAATTTTGAATACTACCTAACTTATTCTGTTTCACTTTTTACTAACTTAATATAACTAACTGTATGCAAAGTGCAAAGGAGTTTTACATGTCATGCCTATTCACTGCATAATGAAACCTTACTTATTATGTTAAACTTTTTACTTGCTTCTCAACTTTATAACTGCATGCAAGGTGCAAAGGAGTTATGTTATTATTTTACATGTTTGGAATAATTTAATAGTATTGGACTGAGAAGAAATGTGCGGTGCGGAAGAAGGCACAAGCACGGAGTGTGCATGCGCGTGGGACTGGTGGTGGTCCACCATCAACAATAAGCATATCAGATTTAGAGGAAAGAATCCTGAATTTGATTTCAAGTGTGGCGGTTGAAGGAAATCTGGGCGTCAGGATTCCTTATGATGTTAGTTTCTTTAAATCCTTTTAATATTAGTACAAAGTTAATAATTATATATTTAATAAGTGATTCACCTTTGCTCGCTTTGCTTCGGTTTCAACGGCTCAACGTGCCTTCCGAAGCTCGAGATAATACAATTTTGGTCACCCACCCCATGACCGACCCTTGCGAACGTTGCTTAACTTCCCCACAAAATAAGCTTATTTTGTATAAAATAAGTAATATAAAATGTGAGTTTGTACGAAATAAGTGGTGATTATGTACAAAATAAGCACCAAGTTTGTAAGTGCCATTTTTGCGTACTGTTCTAGTTCGTAAAGCGTTATCTAGGGTATTCTTGATCGAAGTTTTGAACTTCGTAATTTTAACTTTATACATTCTAACTTTAGACTTTCTAATACGTAGGTACGTACTCAGTGAAAAATAAAAACGTGTTAAAATAGGGCCACAAGAACTCTTATCTTAACTAATTATTAATCAATTTTGCAAACGTGATTTCATGTATTTAAACTTATTTTTTGCATTGTTCTAACAGCTTAAAAACTTTAAGTAGCAAAACCCTATTTTTAATTCACACACACACTCCACACACAGTTATGTAGTGAAATATTAATATTAATTAGTTAGACTATAAGTTTACTTGTTTTGTTATTTTAGTAAGGAAGAGCGGTGTCTCACAAACACAGGTTTGCAGCTTAAATGGAGAGACACCAACTTATTTCATAAACTGTAACAGGTGCAAATGAAGAAAAAACATTTTATTTTTTATTTTTATGGTTTATATTAATGGCAGGATAATTTTGTTGATGCGGGTAGACAAAAGATAATATTGAAATAGCGGAAAAGTAACTTTTATTAATTCATGTACTTATTAAATTACAGGCCTTGAACAAGGACCTCCCGTCACCACCACCACCCTCTCCGCCACTTCCAGTGCCATCTCCGCCACCGGCATCACCATCATCACTAGCGGGTTCTTCCTCGGGGTCGGTGCTGTACACGTTGACGCCCCGCCGCACCGAACACGACTACACGCCAGCAGTGGCACCATCCTCGGCGTCGCAACGCCAGTGCCCACCGCACACGGGTAAATTTTAATATCTTTATGTCAAAAATTTTTGGTTTATATATTAATTATAGAAAGCTTGTACCTAATAAATACAACCCTTAACATTTTGTGCCACTAACTAGGTCATGATGTCCTTACTAAGTAATATTGTCATTTATGGGTAAATGACTCGAGGAAATATATTAATATATTATATCCTATAGGACATTAGTAGTCAGTAAAATGATCGAATGTTAAGGGCCCTATAACATTATTTGTCGAAATTTCGATTTTGACGGATTTTAGCGATACAACCTAGAGAAACCTTTGGGTCTACTAAATACATTTGTATGTGTCCGCGACAAAAAGTAATATGATGATTCACCGGAAAGTTATAAGGTTAGAAATGAAAATGGAATTTGGTGAACGATTTCTCAGAGTCAACTTTGAACATACACAGAAAGACAAACGAGTAAAAACAACAAATAAAAGTATGAAATTTGATTTTCTTATGAAGTAAAGATTATTCTGGTATAAATTTTACGTAATAATATTAATGTATCTAGGAGAAATTCACAGTTAATTCTGAGCGTTTTTTGTAGTTTTATAAAGTGAAAGTGAAAAAATTTATTCAGCTTAAAGGCAATTGTTACAAAAAGTCAACACAATTTAAAAGAAAATTAGCCAAAATGGTCTCCAACCTCAGCTATTGCCACATCCTGTGCGACACTGATTTTCAGGTGGAGCCAAATGTTTTTTATAGCGACAACACTCGCCAAACAATGCAATAACATAATAAATCAATTTATGCTAACTTAGAACAGTTAGAACAGACATTTAGAACAGTTTCGCTTCAGTAATGAGATAGATGGGCATCGTTATATAAAAACAAAATATTAAGCTTATACAATAGATTAAACATATTCAAAAGTGCATAATTTATTAAATTTATATTTAAATAGATCAAATTTGACTTTGAAATATTAGTACTGGTGCTTTTCATTTAATACATCAGTACATACACAGACAAAATATACCCCCTTCGAATTAGTGTTTGGCAAGAATTGTATTTTACCTAGTAATTTAAGTAATTCTGTAACACCTTTGTACAATTATGATAACTATCCTAAGGAACTGAAACACAGACTACAAAGAGCACTATACGATGCACGAAATAATTTGTTACAAAACAAATTGACTAGAAAATTTACATTTGATAAGGATTGTCATCCAGTTTCTTACAAAAAGGGTGATTTAATTTTGTTAAAAAATCAATTAAGAGATAAATTAGATAATGTGTATAATGGACCTTATGAGGTGATCAGAGAGGAATCGCCGAATGTTAGAATTTTAAAAAATAATAAAGAATATTTAGTACACAAAAATAATACAAAATTGTTCTATGATGTAACTTAGTATAAGTTTTTTATCATTACTTACCTATTGCTTTTATATAAAAAAAAAAAAAAAGTTTGATGTGACACACTTTTTCTCTTTAGGGAGAGGGGTGTAACGGAGATTTCCGAGGGCGTGTAATAGTATGAAATAAATAATGTCTTATGAGTATACGAGGATTACGAGGAAGAGTTAAAGAAGATGATCGCTAAGGATATTGGAAACCCCGATAGTATCATGGCTGAAAGTATTCGTAATTCTCTGATCAACGATGTTAAACGCCTTGTTGATCCAAACACAAACGAGGACAGAGTGGTTATTAGATATCAATTGACTGCAGAAGAGGAATCGAGTTTGATGATGGCTTATCCTGAGCTTGAAATGGACTTTAAACATGACTTGAGACACTCTCATTCTTATGCTGCCGCCTCTCGGCAGTGTGAGTCACAGATTAACATAATGACGTTAGGTGCGAACCGACATTTGCAGGTTCCCAGTGATTATGACGCGCTAATCAAGGACTCTGGTGGCTGCGTGTTGAAGGCTGTGCAGCGTGGTCGGGATGATTTTCACGTATGTAGTCCGATCCTTAGTGTGCATGATCAACAACGCCACGCAAACAGGTCGCCGCGTTGATGACTTTTATGCCGAAGACTTCAAGACAACGCAGGGCTTATAATAAATGTAATCAGGATTTGCGGAATAATACAAATTTATATTACTGCGAAAATCTGTCTGAGGAGTGTGAAGTTTCTGCACCTTTTCAAACTTTTTTGCATTCAACTTATGATAGAACAAGTACTCAAATAGCGGATAGTATGACTAAAGCCAGATCCATAGTAGGTTACGGATCGTTTATATTTTATCGTCTAATGTTAGTTGAGACGAAAGGAACGATTAAACATCTAAACGCTCACTGGTGTATAAAGGACGATAACGGAGTAAAAAAAAATTATATGAATTTTGTTTGTGATAGTTCTTGGTCTTACGTTCACACGTTGGCGAATTATTTGGAGCTTATGACGAATCCTGTAATTTTCGATTCTCAGGGGCAGTCTTATTTCGTCAACATTCAATCAATTAGAAACAACATAGTTTTCTTTAGGATTATTCGCAATGCATCTAAGGGCTGCTTGAGCGGGGTCGTTAGGCAGTACCTGTGGTTCGATTCTTTCGAGTACGTGAACGTACAGGCGTATCTCTGGGAAGCAAATGGTTTTGACTCTGACAAGAATCATATGAGACTAGTTAGGTTTATGGCCCCGAAGAAATTGGTGAACGACACTATAATGTACGCCATGGGTCTCAATCACAATCGGTTTTCTGTGCAAAGAATTTACGAGGCGTTAAAATCTTTTGCAACGCGCGTCGTTGGTACTAAGGCGGTGAGTCAGGCTGCGTATTATTTGGAACCAGAGAGAATGTACCAATTGGCTAGTGCAATTTTTATTCATTGTTTCGTTCAAAGGTTTAGTATATCCAGAGCAACGTCCGAGGTCACCAATGAGATTCTGAAGCTTAAAGAGCAAAAGGGTTTTTCACCGGCCCAGATGCTGAAGAATTTATAGAACAAAATCACTAACGTACCGGTTCCGGAACCAGATGACATAAAGAACGCACCATACGCGTACCTTGTGAACGGTAATTGCAATCCCGGAAATATTCCGTATGAAGGAACGGGTCCTTTGAATAAGGGGACTGTGTGGTTTCACAGGTTTTTCCATAAAGTAATAGAGTGGTCCGCTGTCCCAGCAAAATACTCAGTCTCTCTCTATAACCGAAGCTGTTAAGTTTATAAGACTTATATCGAGGGAGATTATGATAATCTGACAAAACTTCCAGAAAATTAGTTTCAATAAAGGAAGATGAAAATTCTCAGTCAGATCTTGTAAATGAGAAGAACCCGGTAGTCCCGTCGAGTGAGTTAAATGAAGGTTCTGCGACAGGTGATGGAAATTGTCTGTTTGATAGTGCTCGTCAGTTGCTGAAAAGTGACCTGTCTTTTGAAGATTTTAATTTTTTTTTATTGCACAGTAATAAACTAGCTTTAATACCGGCGTATACGTTGAATGATGTTATTGAGGTATTAAATTCGGATCATAAGTGGGGAGGTGAGCCCGAGTTGCAACTGATAGCATACGTCTTTGATGTACGAGTGGTCGTATATTCGGATGTTCTGGGTTATGTGCCGAGTATTTATTGCGAGAACTTGGAGAAGACGATTTACTTTAAGTTGGAGAGAAGTAATTTCACCCCGCTCTACCCAAGAACAGTCCCAAAAGAGGTGAAAGAGCTTAGTGTTGACAACTTTGGTGAAGATTCCACTGAAATAAAGACCGACACATCAGATTCTAGTAGTGACGGGGCTTCTTGTGAGACGGTTGTCCAAAATTCAGAAATCGATAGTTAGTTTGATAACAGTAGTAACGTTGAAGAAAAAAAAAATTGAGTCGACTCAAGAGAACATTAAGGCATTTGTTAGGGAAATCGATCTGCTGTCTTTTAGTGAGGACTACGAATTGGATGATGATTTTAGTACGTCTAACCTCGATATATTGAATTCAACTATCGACGAGACTTTGATGACGATAGATGTAACGTTTTCAACCGTTGATAATGATAGTGCAAATGGAAAATCTTTCATCACTTTGGACTAGACGTGGGGTACGATCAGTGAGGGTGTTAATGACACTCAAGAGACGTTTGAAACGGTTTCTTTGGAGGTTAGTGATGATTTCGCCACAGTCGATATGAAGAAGTTCACTGAAAACGCTATTACTGCAGAGTATGATGGCGAAAATAGTTTGAATAGTGAGCTAGAAATTAGTGTCTCAAATGTGTATGAACCTCTGGAGTTCGGCGGATACGTGGTTCCGGTTGAGAATGTTCCTTCAGTGCCGACATCTTAAAAAATTCATCGGTTTGGTTGATGAGTCTGATATCAATACGAACGTAGTAGGACCGATATATGGGTCACTCGTGGGGGCGGCTAAACATATTTTTGAGATTAATTCTGATCTGCACAGAGGTCTGAAAAGAATCATTGGGGTGAAGAACGTCGATCGTGGAGTTGACGTCTAAAGGTCGTCAACCACCAATAGAGCGTAACGTCGTAGATGTCAAAACCGATAAGAGAATTTCCAAATTCGAAATATCTCCCTCCGTACTCCTAGATCCTCCCCTTTGTTCCATATCGAACCCATCATTTCACACCTAAATTCCAAATTCCAGTCCGCCTACATTCCGCGTCAGCAGATATGCATTGACGAGAGCCTGACGTGGAAAGGTAACCTGTCCTTTCGCCAGTACATAAAGACCAAAGCCGCCAAGTTTGGAATGAAAAACCTCGACTCTGCGAGTTCGTCACAGGCTACCTTTGGTCGTTCTTTGTGTACACTGGCAAACAATCCATACCTGATCCATCTCTCCCTGCGTCATTCCTTTCCCTTGTTCGCCCTCTCCTAAACAAAGGTTATACCCTCTCTATGGAAAACTGGTTCAACAGTCCGCTGTTGACCAGATTCCTTAACCCTTAAAGCAATTTTGTCCGTTTTTTGTGACACCTAAAATGCATCAGCTATTGCGTTTACTAAACGCAAATTGAGTCTGTTTTTGAACGGAGCGTGAATGCGGTGATATATCTGTCCCGCTCGCACACAGACTCCCCGTCGCGCGCGTCACAACAGGAACCGTTGGTCATTCGAAATCATACATCGCGTCGTTCTGCAGTAACGTGTGATTATTCGCAAATTTTTGTGTGTAATAATGGTTAAACCAGTAAGAACTACAGTTTTTTCAAGAATTATATATGTTATAGAATTATATAAGTTTATAAAAGTATAATTAAAAATTAATAATTAATTTTATAAAAGTGTTATTTATTAAAACTATTTATTTACTATAAAAACATCTAAAAACTTATAGAGGAGTTTGGATAATGTCACAACTGTAAGCATTTTTTTATATTTACGATCAAACATTCCTTGATGCAACACTAGCTAAATAACATCTTAAATAACTATTTATTTATTGTACATACATCCTACTTACGATAACCTTTCATACGGAAAGTTATAAAACTGAGTGAAAACTATTTTGCATGTTTATGTAATAAATAAGTTCTTTGACGATTATAAAATTAATCGGACCACACGTAATTTAATTATCATTTATTATACTTACTAAGCAATTCTTTGTAACGTCTCGAAGCTTATCGTGGACCAATGTCAATAAACAGAGAAAGTGTTTTGTACATAGTCCAAAGAGCTTTCCGTCCGAAATTGAAGTCAACCTTTTGTTCAACAGCTGCTTAATTTTTAAGATGAAATGTTTAAAGTCTTCTTCCGTTTATTATAATTACGTAGGTATCTAGGTGGAATTCCACACTCATATGAACTAAATATATACCTAAATTATGTACCTTTCAATGTTTCTTCAAATACCCAGACTACTTATTTGCTTTTAAAATAATGAATTATTTATCCTTTTCAAGGGATCAGACAATCAAAGTTTCCATGAAAATTAGGTAGGTACTTACCTACCTACTTAGTTTAAAATAAATATTTATCGTAGTAAATACATATTTACGAGTGTCTCGGACGTCAAGTCATTTGGTACCAAACAACCGAATAAGAATTACTTACCTGGAAAATTCAACGGGAAAACAAGAATTTGGCCCAGCAAATTCACGATAAAATAATTTGTTGGTTCTTTAATGTAAACGCCTACCTTTTACGTCTGACTGATCTCGTTTTCAGATAATTATTTGTTGGTAATTCTATACCTATTCCTCGTTTCTGAAATCGGTACTTTTGTTTCTTGTTTATTGTTTTAAGATAAATAAGTCTAGTCAGTCGATGTTTAACTTTACCGTTATCTCTATAGGTATCATAGATGACTTCTAGGTTATGAGGTACCTACTTATACAATAAAATATTGTCTGTTTTTCCTATGGATGTGTGGATACGCTTTGTGAAGAGAACGTGAGGTCAGTAGCCTTGCAGCCACATGAAGCGCTTTGTATCAAATACTTATAATACAGGGCTCCTTTGATTACGGTGCGAGCGCAAGAAGCCAATAATGGATGGACATTCTATACCAAAATAAAAACAATAACAACAAGTCTTACGACTCTTACGGTTTTCAAGTAAGTATTCTTCTTAATTTTTTTTGTAATCTTGACAATCTAAGGAATAAAAAAGAAGTTGAAAATCACCACTTCATGTTACCGCAAGAAGCCACTAATGGATGGACGCTCTATACCAAAATAAAAACAATATGCGAATAAGTTTTACTTCAGCGTCCTAAGAAAAGGTGAGTTGTTTGTTTATTTTTGATCGATAAATAATTGTTTTTCAAGTAAATTTGTACTACTTTATCTCTAAATATAAGGTGTCACTTTTAAAGGACGTCGTCGATTTATCGATACCTTAGGTGCTATTGTTTGTGTCCCAAATAACGGACCTTGCTAGATATACTAACAATTAATAATTTATATGAGTGCCAATGCTTATTTACTAAAATTTAATATAACTGATACTTTATGGTGATGGATTTTATATATGAATGGCTTACTATGGTTGTTATAGGTAAATCTGCATGTAATCAAAAAGCATGGCATGCGCAAAGGATTTTAGCAATGATTCCGCCTTCTGATTCCGAATTATCAGACGTTGAGAATGACGAGGATAATGAAAAAACAGTTTTGTCACATCTGCCATTAGACGATTCGTCTTCCTGCCGAACTCTTTCACCGGGGTTGGATTTTTTTTTAGATATTTTTGACGACGATTTTGAAACTACAGGAAGTCCTTCCCTATTAAATAATGATGATGATATTCCTATTTATACTCCCGCATCAAATAACTTTACCCTTCAACCTTCTCCGTCTATAGTCACTATGTCAGCACCATCTCCAAATATTACGATTCCACCTTCTCTATCTGAAGTCAACATGTCAGCACCGTCTCCAAGAATTAGTTCCAATTTACCGCCGCTTCAAGCGATTCCATCTCCAGCAACTCCATTAGGAATTTCTACACGCCGTACAAGAAATGCTATAAATAAAAACGATATTGCCCCTTCTACATCCATTCCAATTCGAAATAGGCGACGAAAACTTGAACATATGGAATTTAAATTTAAACGGCAAAAATTTAACGCGCATGTTAACATAGCTGATTCAGAATTTCACCCTGCAATTGAATACAATGATAAAACTCCTACAGATTATTGGAAAATGTTTTGGAATGACGAATTATGGAACCATATAACTGAAATGACTAATTTATATGCTTTGCAAAAACATGGTAAATTAGTTAATCTAAATGTTAAAGATATAAAATCATTTGTCGGAATTGAAATTTTAATGGGCATTGTAAGCATGCCGGCTTACACGGACTACTGGGCGCAGGCTACGCGTTTTGCACCAATTGCCGAAACTATGTTTCTCAAAAAATATGAACTAATAAGGGCATCCATACATTTCAACAATAATGCGGAGGATGATCATAAGGACCGTTATTTCAAGATTAGACCAGTAATGGAACACATACGGCAAAACTCTTTGGCCATCGAAGAGGAAAAGTCGTATTCAATCGATGAAATGATGGTACCATACAAGGGTAAGAAAGCAGGCTCAAGACGTCAATATATGCCGAAAAAACCCACCAAGTGGGGCTTCAAATTTTTTGTTAGAGCTGGAAATTCTGGGATAGTATATGACTTTTTTGCTTACGACGGTGGCAATAGCTTTGACGACGCGGAATTTACTGAGTGGGAAAACAGGTATCTCGGCATTGGTGGAAAAACTGTTATAAAATTGTGTCAAAGTATAAAGGACAAACCGTTATCAACCGTTTATTTTGATAACTGGTTCACCTCTCTGGAGTTGATTTATCATTTGCGATATAAATATGGAATTCTATCTTTGGGAACAATAAGAAAAGACCGGCTAAGAGGACAGACTATTGTCGAAGATAAAGTGCTAAAGAAAAAGGGTAGAGGAAGCTATGCGATGATTTCGGATAATAAAAAAAAAATCCATAGTAAAATGGGTTGATAATGAGTGTGTAAACCTGGCGAGTTCATATTGTGGAGAAGAGCCTGTTACAACTATTTTACGATACAATAAGGAAGTGCGTGAAAAGCGGCCTGTTTCTTGTCCACACATTATCAAAGAATACAATAAAAAAATGGGTGGTGTAGATAAAGCTGATGTGTTAATTGCTTTGTACAGGATTGCTATTAAAAGTAAAAAATGGTACCTCAACATATTCAGCCACCTAGTAGACATTTCCATAAACAATGCATGGCTTGTCTATAAACGTGAAATGCAGGAAATGGGTGATAATTCCATCGCACCACTGAAAAAAATCCGTATGCAAATCGCAAGTGCACTAATTAAATCAGGCCAACGTATACAAATAGAAGTGGAATCAGAAAGAGTGCCAGAAATCTGTAGACCTATAGTTCCGAGACCACCACCAGAAATGAGACTTGATGGGATCAACCATTTACCAGATATTACCAATCAAGGACGATGTCGTTTATGTAAAAAGGGTAAAACAATGATCGCATGCCTAAAATGTGAGATAAGGTTGTGCCTTACACAAAAAAAAGAAATGTTTTTTGCTTTTTCATACCCAAAAATAAATAAAATTGTTGATATGTGCATGTTTTTTTATTAAATTTATAAATGTCAATTTTAGGTGTTTTATTAAAAATATTTTTGACGTGTTTATACATAACATTACTAAATTATTGATTATTACCTAAATAGTCTTAATTTGTACCCTTTATGGCAGTGTCCGTTTTATAGGACAATATTTAAGTAAATTACATCGTAAAGTAAGCGGTACTGTCCGTTATATAGGACAATTGAAATATCGATGGCTTAGAGCACACATGTGTTAATTACAAAAAGTTGATTTTTCAGGAGAGCATTTTAAAGTTGAAGCATCATAAAATACAAAAACTGTATATGATATGGAATTCAAATTACGTTTATTCATAAGACTTATTCTTTAGTTCTACAAATAAGTAAATTTCATAACGCAATTACGTCAAATTGATAACAAAATCAGCTGAAAACCTAGCTAACCCCCCTCACTTAGTACATTTGAACCCTCATATTTAGTAATTTGAATGCACGAATGTACTAAGTGGGGCTGGGTTAGTATTCTAATAGAGTAACAGGTACTTTTTAATACAAAAATGTTAGATATATTTAAGTATTAAATTATTAATTTAAATTTAAAAAATATAGATAAATTTAATAATAAATTATTAAATTATTTATTAATTTTTATTATTAAATACCGACTCAAGATATTTTATAAAATAATAATAATATTAAATAATAATAATAATATTAGAAATAAATAAAACATTCTACAACATTTTAATAACTATTAATAATAGTAGGTACTCATTAAACCAGTCTTTCTTAAACACTAACAGAAACACTAACAGAATTTTATCATTTGGTTCCCGCAGTGGGGTGGTTCCACTCATGATTACAAGCAACTTTTACTATGGGGCCAACTCTGTGGGTGCGAGAAAAAAATCAGCTGTTCCATACAAAAGCGCAATACCTACTCGACCTAAATGTATGGAACAGCTGTTTTTTTTCGTATTAACTGCACTTACAACATTTGGATTGTATAATTAATGTAAGATAACATGTCGTAAAAGTACTTAACATTTTTGTGCGTTAAGTAGTACCGCAGGAGGGAATCTTAAAATCACTTATGGAGTTTTCGTAGCAGATTAGTAAAAATAAAGGATTTTAATACTTTTGGACATAACCGAAGCTTACTTAATACAACAGTGACACTGGGTTTTTGATAGAAAGAGATGGAATATCGACACGTGGGTAAGTGCAAACGGTAGAGGACGTCAATTAATACAGTTGTCACTCAAAAAGTAAAAATCGCATTTTTTGTAATTAGTACATGTGTGCTCTAAGCCATCGATATACTATTACTATTTTTATATTTTTTATTTTTTTTTGTTATGAAAACAGTACATTGAACCCCTATCGACAAAGTAAAATTGTTTTTTATACAAAAATAAGTTTTTTTAGAGCTTTGCTGCTTTAAGGGTTAAGAGGAATAAAACTGATGTTTTGGGATCCTTACGAGCAAACCGCCAGCACTTACCACTACTGATAACGCAATGCAAAATGCAATTGCGTGAATTTACAGCTAGGCATACTTCGACAAAAAGAAAGTTTCGCTTATCTCCACGTATCATGCATGGTACGGAGACCGCACAAGCTCCTCAAAAACCATTCCGTCCTACACTTTGGAAACCGCAGTTAGTGCTGGACTACATTGGGAAACGAAATAACACAAGAAAAGCCTATTGAGAGAGAGTATGATTTGTATTTAGGTTAATTTCCTACGTTTTAGGTAAATGATTAGTTTATTTTTAACAGTTATCAAATCACTTAGTTCACATTTTTTAGGTATATATACTAACGTTATACGGGGAGTATATTGACTGATTGGTAGGCAAGGCAACATCAGTTTATATTCATGAGTTACCTACATGGACGTCCTTTTTATTGTCCCTACTGCTGGGGCACAGGCCTTTTTTATGGGTGGATAAGGAGGAATTAGCTGACTACTCAGTTGTGACATGTGAGCGAACGGCGCGCGCGGGAAGATTACGGAATTACGGATTGAATGCCGTTTTATAGTAAACAGTTGGCGAACCCTTAACTAGTGTTCGCCACAACCCCTTGAATGTGGTATGTTTTTTTACTAACTATGGGAATTTTAAAAGCTTTTCATCCCATACAATTTTCCTTTGATGTGGTGTGTGTTTTTTGACTAACTATGGGCAAACAAACCGAGGAGGTGGCGCAGTGTTTTAGCGCCTGGCTCAGCGATTGCGGAGGTTAAACATTAAACAACGTTCGCAAAGGTCGGTCATGGGATGGGTGACCAAAAATTTATTATCTCGAGCTCCTCCGTGCTTCGGAAGGCACGTTAAGCCGTTGGTCCCGGCTGCATTTGCAGTCGTTAACTAACACCCAACAATCCGCATTCAGCTCGCGTGGTGGGTTATGGCACATCCTCCTTATCCACCCATAAGGACTGTCCCAGCAGTGGGGACATTAAAAATGGCTGATGGACATGGGAATATAAAAAGCTTTTTATCCTATACCATTTTCCTTTTTCTTCTTATAAATCTGCAGTGTTTTTGAATGGCACATTTAGTAAATGTGATTGGTACGTAGATTCGGGCGCAAGTATGCACCTGACGGCCAATGAACAGTGGATTGAAAATCCTGCATATCATGAAAACAAAGATATCTTTGTTGCTAACAGTGAGAAACTAAAAGTATTATGTTCTGGAGAGGTGACCATTGTTACAAAAGCCAGTATGCATCAAGCCAGTATCTGGGAAAGAACTAGGAGCCGCAGACGATGCAAAAACCAAGGCAAAGCTTATTATGACTATCGACAGTGCATTATACGTTCACATAAAAGACGTCAAAACCACGGCGGAGCTATGGAACAAGTTGAAGTCATTATTCGATGACTCAGGATTTAGTCGAAGAATAATGACTTCAACTTGTTCCATACATCCATACGCTGCGGCAGGTGGCAGCGTTTGGATTTGGTCTATAGTGCTAAAGCTTTTCCGGAACCCGGCTTGTTCGGGAGGTTGGAATTCGTCGAACCTGCGAGCGAGACGATTCGTAAGGAATCTTGAAAACAACTTATAGACATGGCTCAGAAGTGAGATGGGTCTATAGTTCTTTAAGAGGGACTTGTTACCCTTTTCAAAGAACAAAAAAAAACGTTTTGTCTAATGTTTTACTAGAGTTATAATTTGCGACACACACGCATGCGTGCGCGCGCGCTTAAGTGTCAGAATTAGGCAACGACGCACAAACCTCACAAGTGTCTTTATGTATCTTCAAAATCCCTTAAAGTATCTATATGATTTGAAAGATACCAAAGTAAATGGAATATTTTAATTACCAAACAAATATATGATTACAAAGGAAATGATAAACTTGTTAGAAAAGTTAGATAAATCTACTTCCACAACTGATGATGAGGCAGTCGGTTGTCTCGAATCTGACCAGCACAGTGTTTTAGAAATAGATGATGATATACCATTATCGAACTTCACGTCACCAACCAGAGAAAATCAACTTGCAGTCTCGACATCATCTTTTCTGTCTCTGAAAGATGAACTTAATAATAAGCTGAAATCAGAATTTACTGCTCCACACAGAAATATTGGAAATGCCACTCCTACGTTAGATTTGATACTGAAAAAGGAGATGGCTTTATATGAAACTGGAGGAACAAGGGGTAAATATCTGGAGACTGTGTATATCTATCTGCTAAGCATTCCACCAACTAGTGTAGAAGCTGAGAGAGCATTTTCCGCTGCTGGATACATTTGTAACAAAATTCGAGGTTCTTTAAATGATGATACAATTGATATTTTATGCTTTTTACGTAAACATTTTTAAATAAAAATAAAGATTAGCATTGTGTGTGATTAATTATAACTCATGGTAGTTTTATTTAAACCCCCATTAAAAGATTTTATAATTTCGCAATATCGCAAATTTTGCGGTATTACATGTCCGATACCGCAATATCGCGGTATTGAATATATACTGCGGTATTGCATGCTCTAGCTAGTATAAGTACATAAAAAAAGCAAAAAGTTAACAATGAGGATCAGTAACAGGTTTGAATCCTATAGTTTTATTGGTATAATATAAAAACATATTCATAGCTGTGAATCTTTGTGAAAGATTTTTTGAAATCCGTTTAGAAATGGTTGAGTTTTGAAGGAAATGCCAAGCTCAATGCAATATTTGCTTTATCACGTACGACATCGACATAAGGTTCGCGTATAATGACCCCCCAAAATAACAGTGTTTTAGCTCGTATAGCTTAAAAATATCGTAAAAATTTCTTCACAGTTAATCATGTGGTGGCATAAGCTTTCTGATAAGCCACTAAACAAAAATCGTTACTGATCCTCATTGAAGCAAATGGAAAAGTTTATAAGGTAAGTAGGTACCAAACCTATATCGATTTTTTTTACATTTTGGGTCGTTTTTTTTTTAAAATACCATGTTGTGGTTGTGGCAGGTAGTGGCTAAGGTATAATTTCCATTCTGCTGTTACTTCCATACATTTGTGAAGATAAAGTAACTTTATTTTTTTTTTATTTATTTCACGCAACTGAAAATTCTGAAACTTTTTCTATTACTTACTAAGGGAGCTTATTCCTACCTATAAAAAAAATTAAGCCAGTTTGATTTTTTCCAGACATTCCCCATTAAAAAAACCATATTAGCGATTTAAAGTTGATTATTTTTCATTAAATTTAACTTGTTTGTAAAAAAGCTTAATTTAGGTATTAATATTAACACTCTGTACCTACCTTAAACATATTTATTAATAATAAGCAGTTGATTTCAAGTAACTATTTGTTTTATAATTCTTTATTCTTTAACTTTTATATTTTGGCGTTGCAACTTGCAACGGCAACCGAGTCGGTTCAGTTCAAATAGTTTAGCAAATACAAATATAACAACTTAATTCCAAATATCGCATCATCGATTCAACTCAACCCGAGTTGACCTAAGTTGAAGCCCCGGTCTGCATTGATTTCAACTCGGGTGATCAGAGTTGAAAAAATTATGACTCGACTCGACCCAATGCTACTCTAAAATATATTGTGAAAAAGCTAAAATACTGGGCAACCACATTATGTGCCTATAATAGTGAGTCACATGCTAATGTTCACCCTTAATTATTTCAAAAGGTGGCGTTAGAAATTAAAACAAAAAACACTTTGCCACTCTCACAGCAATAATAAATTTTACTCTGTTATGTGAAAATTTATTAAAAAATCCCATGCAATGGCAACATTTAAAACATGATTTTCCTTATAGTGACCGTCTTTACCCTTATTTAATAATGACTGTCTACGCCGCGACGCGATGGTCAAGCGATGAGTCTGCTGAGCTGTCAATTTCACTCCATTCAATGATCTGTGGACGTCGTGCGCCCCTCTCGCAATCCCTTCTTTTAAAGGTCAATTTTTATATAGAACTTTCACTTTCAACGAATAATTTTCAAAAATGGTAAAATACACTAACTTTCTCTTGCTTACATTCTTATATTCTGCCTTGTGACCTAAAACCATTGTAGAAATTTATTACAATCTTATTCTAAAACCAAAGTCTTTCTTTTTCTCTTGTCCGCAAAGGACAATGACAGTCATTGTTGCTAGCCGCTAGCGCTCATTTCTCTACGATCCACCGATGAGGATCTACCAGTGGATCGAAGGATATTTATTTTTCTCTTTAATCCACCATCCATCTTTTTATATCAGCGACAATCAGTTACCATTTTGAGTGCCAGAAGATTACCCAATCCAATTTTTCAATCCAATCCAATCTTTTCCAATTTTCTTATTCAATTTATTCACTCTCAACCAATGCCAATGAATGCAAAATAGAACAATACATATAATTTCGACTCCACACGTTGGCCCAAACCTTGTCCAATGTATCGTTCGTTGATGCTTTTGAAAAAACCTCTGAAGCTTTTGTTACAAAACCGGCAACGTATGATGAATTTGCCAATATTGTGGCCAATGTGTGGAGCCGGCATAATACAATTACATTTCAGACCAATAATTACAATTTAAACTTGACTTGTGTAAATTTCTCCAATTTACAATTTGACATACCAAATTTTAACAAAATCATCCATTTTCTTTCAGGTTTTATATAGGTTTATTAAAAAACAACATTGTTAAAATTGATAGGTAATTCATTGTCAACAAATTGAGGGTAGGTATATTGAAGAATAATTAAGTCAACCAATTTTCTTTTTTGCCAGGCAATAAATACACCAAAAGAATTGATCAACATCAAACCGAAAACAGTTTTACTCGACATGAGGACATAAAACCTATCTGGTATGATGCCTTAAAAAAATATTAAATAAAGCGAACAGGGACTTCCTACAAAAGAAAATTCCTGCAAGTAAAGACTACTTCACATCTACAGAAATTGGGACATCAATTTGTAGTACATTAATGGTTTTTTTAAGCAACAGATGGACTTTTAAAATTATGGTATTGAAGTGACCAGTTTGGAAGTGTTGGCCGACTAAAACAACGCTGGTCTGATGACATAAAACAAGTTACAGGGATCCATAGCAACAGAAATATAATGAATAGGTACTATTTGCAAACCAAAATGTAGATCTGCTATTGTATATATAAGCTTTTAATAATAATATGATGATGAAAACACAACAGTACGACTAAAAACATTTAATTATGGTAGGTTTTTTTTAAAACCTTGCAACAAATGTATGCAACACAGCAACGTCAAGACGACCCCCCAACCCGTATGACTAGGTTTAGTATGTTGGTAAGACAACATACAGAAATTGACCACTCCGCCAAACCCGACTTTCCAACAACCAACACAAAAGACAATCTCACATATTTATCACCTAAACTGCTACAAAAACCAGACACATTTCAATTGTTGGCCAGTCTGTGTGAACAATGTCTCATATCATAACAAACAAAACAACAAACGCAGCACTATTATATACCTACCATGAGTGTTCGATTCTTGGAACAAATATTGCCACAAGATATTGCACGACATGAAGTAGGTACCTACATACGAGAGCTTACCTTGTTCTTGGAAATTTATTTAGACAATGTACATGACAACATGACCAAAGCTAGAAAAATATAAACCATACTCCACATCAGCGTGTTCACCCAAATAACCAACTAGAAAGTTAAATCAACTAGAAAGAAATGCATAGACAGAAAAGTCTATGCATTACTTCCGATTTCTTTCTTTCGCCACAAAAGCACAATAATAGCCGCCCCGCCGCCGCAGCCGTGTCCCGTGATGTGATACTGAGCACTGACTGAGCGGAGCGCCGCCGCTGGCTGAGGCCAGCGCAGAGCGGTGAGCCGCCTCGTCTCCGACCAATTTCGTTTGTTTTGTACTTTGCGATTTGCATGAATTGCATGGGACAGGGCGCCTAAGCAAGTAAAATAAAACCCACAAACCAAGCACAAAAAACCGCTGAACATGAACAGCAAAAATACAAAAAAGTACCTAACGAAAAGAAATATGACTTTTTTTTGATTGACTTGACAATTTGACATTGACATAGACAACAAAGGCCGCGTTCCCTTTCGATAATATATATCACTGAGGCGCGTTCCAAACCTAAGGCGCGTTCCAAACCTACACTCCGAGTGCAACCTAACCACAACCGAACGCTCTAACGGCGTTCCAAACATTAGAGCGTGACGTTCGGTTGACACAACCGTGTCGTTCCAAACGTCAGAGCGTTGCAACTTTTTAACCATCAAAATGGATGGTTGTAAAACGCTCTGACGTTTGTCTATAGAAAAAATGACAATGTCATTATTGACATTATTTTGTGTTTTGATGTTTTTGAGTCTAATTCTTAAAAGGAAGTGTCTATTCATCGGAGCGCCTCGACGAATAGTATTTTTCTCTATCTAGCGATGCGCACCGCTGAGAAGCGCTTTCTCTAGGGATTGGCTTTATGCCGGTGCCTTTAAACTATTTAAAGTGTTACTGCCTCTGTGGACTAGTGGTAAGAGCGTTGGTCTTTTGTTTCAGATCTCGTGGGTTTGAACCCCGCAGGACACAACATCTTTGAGTTGTTAATTTTCTAGTTTGGTTAAAGGACATTGCAGGCTGATCACCTTATTGTCTGATAAGAAAGATGATCCGAGCTTCGAAGGGCACATTAAGCCGTAGGTCCTGCCTGCGCCTGACCACTCTCCGGTCGGCATATCAGCAAAATCTAACTCCTGAGTTTACAGTTTTTTAGAGTTAATAGTAGTTTATGATACAAACCGTGTGCCATACTACGTTTTTCAATACATTTGCGAGAAAACATTATAGGTTAGGTACTACTGAAATTGCAATCTATACATATAATAAAACTGTAAATTCTAAATATTTGTGTGCGAATTACGCAAAAACCGCGAAACGAATTTTGATGGATTTTTTACAATTTAGTAGATTGAGGTCCAACTTAAAATCTAAGCTATGTTTCATCAAATTCAAGTGGGTGGTACCTGGGAAACAGTTTTTAACTCTCCGTAGTACTAGCTTTTATACACTAAATGGACCGTCAGCCAACCAGGGTCATTTTCAACCTATCGCATATTGGACCCAGACGAAATTGGTAAAATAGCCATTAGCTTGGTGTTGTCAAATGTCATCGTCTGGGTTGCGAAGTAGGAAGCTTCTGGGAGATAAGCCACCCTGAACATGGTCACCCATCGCTAAAAAAATATCGATCGCATATTTATATAAATGGTGAATAGGGTCATGGGTGGCATCATTACCTGAACTATTTTTTTGTGTTTTCATATCGATCGATTAAGGAACAAGGCTCACAAGAGCATATAATAATATGTGAAATGTACTTTTACCTGCCCTGACCTTCTAGACCCATCCTGAAAGCGACGCAAGACTATGGTTTTATATACGCCTGGGACCTGCCCCACCCTCTGAATGTAATTACATGCCAATATGTGGTCGATTATTTTTTGGAAAAAAGTCTCCATGTCTCTACCCTGGCAGCGCGCATGCTTCCTGAAAACTAACCAAGCATATGTCTTACATGTTTGTACTGATGCCACCTACGACCCTGTTCACCATTTATATCAATATTCGATCGATTATTTTTTGCGATTGGAAATCATTGTATGGGAGGCCATATGTTCAGGGTGGCATATCTCCCAGAAGCTTCCTACCACGCTACCCAGACGACGATATTTGATAACACCAAAGTAATGGCTATCTTGTCAATGTGGTCTTGCACCAATATGCGATAGATTGAAAATGAGCTTCTTGGCCGACGGTCCAAAAGGGGTCATTTTAAACTGTTTGCATTGAGGCAGTTATCAATAAAAGTTCTTATTTGCCATACAACGGTGTCGATTCGGTTGGTACAACTAAACTTACTTTTAGCATCCTGTTCATGTCTTTTCGATACCAAAAGAGAAGGATGGAAAACTAAATTTAGTTTAATCCTGTTAATTTAGTTAAGTCGTTGCCAACCAAATCGACACCAATCATGTGCGTAGCCAGCCATGGGCTCAGGGTGGGGCAGCAGTCTAAAATAATATGTAACTAGCAAACTATACCCGCGGTCTTACCCTGGTAATTTTTTTTCTATTCATTTTCCATGCATATTTTGTATTGCTACGGGCCTATCTCATTAATTCCGCGTCATTTTTATATTTTCTTACTTAGGTAAGATTAGGTAGGTACCTCACAGGTCAGAGCCTGGGTGGGGCAAGCGCCCCAACCTGCCCCACCGTGGCTACGCCCATGACACCAATATATTTGATTTACAATAAATTTGCCTCACCCTGGGGGCGATACAATAGATTTGCCCCACCCTGGGGGCGATACAATAGATTTGCCCCCCCCTGGCCCAGAACCTGGGTACGCCCATGAATGCGTATCTAGTGATTTAAAGATTAATTCGTGCTTTTTAGAGGTAGCGTAGGCTTTTGAAGTCGGTTTTTTGTACTCTTTTGTGTTTATTTGGTGGTACACGCATGGTAAATACTACGATCAATCGCCATAGAGTAAATTTTAACAAATGTTTATAAATGTAATTTTACATTATTTATTTATTTAATACTTCAGTTAATACTACTCTATGGCGATCGATGACTCAGCGATAAGTGTGTTAGAATGCACCCATTATATTATTCTCTTTGGTATTTTATTTTGGTTGGAGAATGACATTGACATTTTTGATGGCATTTTGTCTAGTTCAGCGGGTCTACCGGCTAAAAATAATGAAGTTAATGTTAACTGTAAGTATGTGATACATTGCTTCTTTTCTTTGGTAAGTTTTTATTTGTGCCAAAGAAAAGAAGCAATGTATCACATACTTACAGTTAACATTAACTTCATTATTTTTAGCCGGTAGACCCGCAGTTCGGTGGCTATTTTAATTATTTGCAAATTGTTTCATAGTAAATATTGTGTCTTAAAATTGGTGCAATTTTGTGGTACAAGTCTACGCATCTGAACAATATGTGGGATAATTGAAATAGGTGCGATCTTGGTTGTATGAAGCCGAGACATAAAATGTAGTGGTGGCTACCTCGTCAGAACTTACCGAGTAAACAAAAATAAGAAGAAGACATGGAGTGCATTCCGATTCAGACAAAAATCAATTTCTGCGTTGACCACGATAACAAGCGTACCGATTCAGATATCGCGCTTATAACAGTTGTGACTGACTATCAACGATTCGGAATGCTCGTGAGCTCATTCCGAATCGTTGATAGTCACAACTGCTCGCGCTCGCGCTCACCGATGTCTTGACCTACATAACCTCAATATAAATTTATAAGTTCGGAATTTGGACCTTTTTGCTTTATATATAATAATAATAATATTAAAAGTTTATTGCATAAAAACAGATTACACAGTTTCAAGTTACTTATGATAAGAGGCAAAGATAAGCATAACGAAATCGGTGACTACTGTTACCCATGATGGTAGGCTAACCTGTATTACAGGCAACAGGGGCCCCCTAACTAAATCAAAAGCAAATAGCCTAATTAAGGTACAATAAGGATCCGTGTAATAATCTTCGACTATTACTTCGATGGTATGCGGAAAGAATTTTCAATAAATTTTGAATTTTTCATTTAAATGCACCTGAGGTAAACAAAACAAACAAGTGTCACTTTTGACAGAACGCTCACAGTGATTCAAAGCACAAAAAGAAGAAGAAGAATGATTACCTATGCCTCGGAGCATGGGCGGCGTAATCGCAAGATGGCGGATGTTATGACGCAATCAGTGACATCACACGGGCTGTTGTTATCGCGCTCACCATGATTCGGTAGGTACGCGAATCAGCGCGGATGAAATCGCTGTTAGCGTGACTCGGAATGCACCCATTGCCATTTGACAGTTTGACTGACACCCAATCTTTTCCTTTCATAATACCTTACTCTCACTCACTTTTTTTATTCGTTCGATCGATCGATTTGATTATTTTATTTTATTTGATTTAAATGTCTTTAATGGAAATTGGTAAGGAAAATATTTTTTTGCCAGAATATGTTGTTTAATAGAATCCCAGAAGAAACTAATATTGCACCTACTAAACGTGCGAATTGGAAATCTGAGTGGTTTTATTTTGTCGACTATGGAGGTATTTTATTTTATTTTTACAATCTCCGGGAAGCTAACAGCTAGGTTGAGAAGAAAATGGTTAACTTAAATAAATATCGAAGGCCAATTTCAAGCTTTCACATATAGCCAAATACAAGTTTTATAGGCGAATTTACATTTGATTGTTAACAGCTCGGAATCAACTGGCTTACGTCTTCATTCATGTCTTGTTTCAATGGTTGTGGTTGCAGAGTCAGGTTAGAGGTTCTTTGTTTAATAATTATGTTGTCCTCGCTCTGTTAGGTTCGATAAATCACCCTTATAAAGGCAAAACCTTGCTCAGAACGATACTCCCCCAGCTACCTTAGTTTCGATCTAGCCGCAACTTTGAGAAATATTTTCGACCTAAGCCCCCCAAATAAAAGAATAAAAAAAAACAGTTTTTACACTGTAAAGTCGGGTCACCTGCGCCGTGTTTTTGTGTTTACAAACATAATAACATGTTTTGCTAACTGATTAGGGGTGTGGCCTCACATTTTTGTGAACAAAAACACAATAACATGTTAGCCGAGATGAATGGATAACATCCCCCGCTTTCGCCTGCGGGAAGGGGAAGTAACTCATTTTGTGTTAGCGCTCGCTCACTAGATGCAGAGGCCTCGTCTGCGTTCGTGTGCCTATCTATGCCTAGATTGTGTGATATGTGTGTTATAATTTTTTTTTAGTGATGGAGTGGTGTCTTGTTGAGTAAGGAGAATACTTTATTGTTAATTCACCTGGTCAGATTAAAACCAGTACTTTGGGACGTTAGGGTGGGAGAGCACAAAGACAAAAAAAAACAAAAAATTAGATACACTGTCAGAAATTGCAAATATATTCAATATATCCAATGGGGAAGCTTATTCAAAATAGAAAAGCCATAAGGGGCAATTTAGTAGAGAGAAGAAGAAAGTGACTGGGCATAAAACGGGTAGCAGAGCAGCTGACTATTACAGCTTCCACGTCTTCATCGGAACTCATTTTCGAAAAAAAGCCGTGATTGGACTCTAATTTTCTTAAAACAAAGGTTATCAAAACAAAATCTAGATGCAGCGGACGTGCGGTTATGCTAACATGTTTTGATAATAATAATATGTTTTGCTAACATGTTTTGTTAGAATATTAGCGCAGCCCGACTTAAAAGAATTTCCATCTCTAAAAAAATGCTAGCTTGGCCGCTACCAAAAACATTTAGGCACATTATTTTGCCCTAAAATAATAAGAGCGATGCCAAGTGTCATGTTAGGTCGCTCCAGTTTTACCTCTTAATTAAATAAATAAAAATAAAAAAGCTCTTTATTCCATATTACTGTTAGGTAACTGTATTTAAAAATCTATGGTGTGTATCCGTTCTATCTCTTGATGTATCCGACGCTATTTGTGCTCGGAATGGTGGGGTACAATAAATTGGAAGTTAGGAGAGATTTAAGTTTGGTAACATATTTGTTTAAGTTATTGCGAGGCAAGGTATCCCACCAAGCAGTATTGCAATCGGTGGGGTTCTGTGTCCCGGACCGGTACGTGTGGCGGCGGAGACGGCCACCTTTGTTCGATATACCGCGCGCGCGCACTAACTTATTAAAAAAGCACCATTTACTCGAGCACATGCTAATGCTAAACAACATGGCTGATTGGCGGACGAACGCATTCACAAAGGCGGCATTATTTGTTATAAGAATAGTTAATTTTAATTTAAGTAAATAAATTAGTCTACACCACTATCGCAATAGGTTAAGAGCCTGTAATGATAGTTGTAAGTTAGAAAATAAATAAAATAAAAATAAAAAATGTCTAGTTAGTATGTAAATATTTACATTTTATTTGTGTCAGTTTGTTATTAACCTAAACCTTGTGCTAATTGTTAGTATTTGTTAGTATAGTTTCAGACATAGATCCCGTCTGGGTAAAAGCCTCCTCCATTGTTTCCCACTTTTCTCTATCCTTCCCCAGTTTCATCCAGCCCTTGCCTGCCACAGACACAATATCGTCGGACCATTAGGTCTTCCGACTTTTCGTTTGCCATTTGGGCCGGTCCATCCAGTGGACTTGAGGGTCCACCTTTTGTCACTATACCTTGCTAGGTGGCCCGCCCATTTCCATTTGAGTTTAAGTATCCGTTAGTCCAGTTTTGTTCCTTTCTGTACACCTTATTTTGTCTATTCTCCTTAATTTTAACATAATTCTTTCTATTGCTCTCTCGCATGTAGTAATTTTGTTTTTTATTTTATTTGTATAAACCCAAGTTTGACATCCGTACAGTAGGCTTGGTAGTAGGCATGTGTCTACTACTGTTTTTTTTTAGAGATAAATTGAAATTGTCTTTTAAGATTTCTTTGTGTGTTTTGTGTTTCTTCCATGTAGAATTAATTCTTCTATCCACTTCTTCGTTACTATTTGGTCTGAATGATACCTGTTTTCCTAAATATATATTATAGTCATTTACATAGGTATTCTATATCATTTTCTTCAATTGTTATTGGTTTCTTTTAAGAATTTGTCAATATTTTTGTTATGCTTAGGGTTCATATGTAATCCTACTATTTTACTCTGATTGTCTAGTGTTTTAAACATATGTTCTACTTCTGAAGCTATTTCTGCGAACAAGGCAATGTTGTCGGCAAATCTCAGATGACTTGGGTGTTGATTTTTAATTTTTATACCTTTATTTATATGAAAATTTTATGAAAAATAAAGGTATACCTCTTAATTATCTCAATGAACCATAGTTCATAAATTATGAGGCTGGGAGAAGGAGCCGAAATGATACCACTGATGTCTCGATTAGAACTGCGTGTAATTAAGTAATAAATGCGATTATATATTATTAAGACTACAAGAGTATACATGTTTGTAGATATAGAAAGATATAGTAATGACACCCTCACATTTCCCCCTTAGGAAGAAAAAAATGTGAAGTTTTAGACTTAACATTTTTTTTAAGAACTTAAATAATAAGGTTATTTGATTATACATTGATTACGTTGCGTATTATATTAACATAATATTATTTATTAAAGATTACAAGATTATATTGATTATACAATTTTATTTCTATTAATATCAATTACACATGATAGATTTTAGTTCTGTTTTTGTGAACTAAATATGGTTTTCCATCCTTAATAATCTCAACATTTGGAGACAAATCTCTAATGACAGGGTATGGACCTAAATAAACATTATTCATTTTATCGTTATTTTCACTTTTTAATAAAACTAAATCATTAGGCTTATACATTATAGATCTTACATTTTTGTCATAATTTATTTTTCTTTTCATTTTACTGCGAAGTAAGTTGTCTCGTGCCTCTTTTTGAGATGTTTGAATCCGATATTTTAATTCACAGGGATAATTATCATGATTATATAAAGGATCTACGCACACGCCTGAGAGATTACTCGGAAGAATGCATTTTCTACCAAAAACTAATTCAAATGGAGTAAACTTATGCTCTGAATGCACTGAAGTATTGTAGGAAAAACACCAAAATGGTAACCAAGAGCTCCATACCTCTGGGTGGTTATCAGTTTGAATTCTGAGGAAACTATTGAGATGCTTATGAGAATTTTCCAGTGCCCCAATACTCTCATGATGATATGCGGTAGAGTGTAATTGTTTAATATGCAAAAGAGTACAAATTTCCTTAAATACTGTTGACATAAATTCCTTACCTTGGTCAGAAGCAATTTCCTTCGGGATTCCGTATCTTAATATAAAATTACTTACCAACGCTTGAGCGACTTCGTCAGTTCTTTTAGAAACTAAAGGATAGGCTTCGACGTACTTACTTAATTCGCATTGCAATGTTAGTATATATCGATAATTATTTTGGTCTACATCTAAAGGTCCTACCAAATCAAGATATATTTTTTCAAATGCCCAAGTTGCCGTCGTAGTGACTGTCATGGGCTCTCTTATCGGAAGAGAGTGCTTTTGCGTTTGGCATTTGTGACAACGTTGTACAAAAGATTTTATATCATTCTCCATGCTAGGCCAATAATAATATTTCTTAATGTTATTGTACATTCTTCTCATACCCGCGTGGCCACTTGTAGGTAAGAGATGAAAATCATTAAGAACTATTCTTATTTCGTCTTTATCGTAAATTCTTACAACATCATGTAAAATACAAATTCGTGGACCGGTCCATTCATTTTTATTTAATTCTTGTAATAACTTCCTTATAAAAGTTTCATTATTTTGACATTTTAAAATATATATTTCATTAATATTCAACATTTTACAAAATTCTTCTA
This sequence comes from Agriphila straminella, assembly GCA_950108535.1. Lineage (NCBI taxonomy): Eukaryota > Metazoa > Arthropoda > Insecta > Lepidoptera > Crambidae > Agriphila > Agriphila straminella. Next base: position 1,940,944 of record OX467324.1, on the reverse strand, counting down.
ACTCTTTCAAAAATTCAGCTCGTGATATTTTTGATGAAGAGTTTAAATACTTTGCTTACTTGGCACGTAACAAAATGTCTTACTTTCTTTATCAATTATATTCTTCTTTTTATACTTTAATAACAACTCTTTGTCTAGTAAAAATTGTAATTCTACCGAATCTTTGGGCTTAGTATGAGTATCCACCACTTTTGGTTGATCAGGCCAATCGTAAGTAGATGTATCATCCGAAAGATTGGAGTTTTTTAAGTCATTTAGTCGCTTGCTTTGCGCTCTAGTCATAACATTAATATTTTCATGCATTTTCTTTAATTCCTTACTACTAATAGATATTCTTGAAAGTGCATCTGCTACTGTATTTTCAGATCCTTTCACATACTCTACAGTAAAATCGTATTCTTCTATTTGAAGCCTAAATTTCAAAAGTCTACTCGAGGGGTCTTTTAAATTATAAAGATATACTAAAGGACGATGATCAGTCCTTATTATAAAATGCCTGCCATATAAATAAGGTCTATAATATTTTATTGCCCAAACAATTGCCAGCATTTCTTTTTCAATAGTTGGGTAGTTTTTCTCGGCATCGTTCAAAGATCGACTTGTGTATGATACAGGTCTACCATCTTTATTACATAAAACTGCGCCTAAAGCAAAATTTGATGCATCTGTATATAATACAAACTGATTTTTCTCAGAGAAATCCGGATACTGCAATACCGGAGCTGATATAATACTTTCTTTCAAAGATTCAAATGACTGTTGACATTTATCTGACCAAACAAAGGGTATATTTTTTCTACATAAATAATTTAGATCATAAGCTTTTTGAGCAAAATTTGGAACGAATTTTCGATAATAATTAACAAAAGCAATAAATCGTTTTAATTCATCAATATTTTCTGGACGTGGATAATTTTTAACAATTTTTACCTTTTCTGGGTCAGGAAGCACACCATTTTTAGATACTACATGGCCTAAGTACATTAATTCCTTTTTCAAAAATATGCATTTCAAAGGATTGAGTTTTAAATTTACTTTTCTCAACCTTTTGAATACGTCTTGTAAATTTTTGTTATGTAATTCTAAAGTTCTGCCAAAAACAATTAAATCGTCCAAATAAATCAGACATTTTTCATTATTTAATCCAGCCATAGCCATAGTCATCATACGCGAGAATGACCCGGGACTAGTTTTTAACCCCATGGGCATTCTAGTCATCTGGTATTGCCCTGAGCAAAATGCAGTATATTTTCTAGATTCTTTATCTAGTAGTACATTATAATACCCTTGATAAAGATCCAGATGGCTAAAATAGACACATCCTCCTAACGAGTCTAGAATTTCCGTAATGTTTGGTAATGGAAATTTGTCATTTTCAATACAATTATTCAATTTTCGGTAATCTACAACTATTCGCCACTTTTTGTTACCATTGGAATCTACTTTCTTAGGTATTAATAATAAAGGACTTGACCATTCGCTATTACTAGGCTCTATAATACCTTCTTTGAGCATTTTGTTTATTTCATTTTCTAACTCTGATTTCTGAAAATGAGGCAATCGATAAGGTTTTATAAATACTGGACTTACGTCTGACTTTAATTTAATTGAATGTGTATATATGTCCGTAGTCGTTAACTTATCTCCTTCTATATAAAATACGTCGTTATATTTTACACATAAGTTCTCTATTGTAATTCGTTCTTCTTCAGTCAAATGATTTATTCGTAACTGTGACAATAATGTCTTAATTCTATCTACATTTCTTTCAGTTTTCTGAAAATTACATATATTATAGTCTGATAATTCATGCATATCAACACTGATATTAGATAAAGTTAATACTTGATCAGTCGTATTCAATATTTTGACTGGTATCAAGCCGTTAACGGGTTTTACTATACAACTTGCTATGAAAACTCCTGATGTCAGTTCAGATGTGCATATCACTGACTCTTGCTCTCTATCTGTCTGTATAAAATGTACCGATTCACATCTGGGAGGTAATGTTAATTTATTTTCTTTTGTATGTAATTCTAAAACAATACTATTGTTACAATCGGTTTTAAAAGTTATGTTTTGGTTTTGAAAATTAATTACTGCCTGATATTTGTTTAAAAAGTCTTTACCAATTATACCAGACGCATGACATGGCAAAGTTTCGAAGACATAAAACTTGTGTGTAAAATAGACACCGTGTATGGATAGCTTTAAATAAACATATCCTATGACTTTAACTTTGCCCCCAATACCTTTTATAACTACGTTCTCTTTATGGATAGGAATATTCTGATGCAATAATTGTTTATATTTTACAGCAGAGATTGACGCTCCCGTGTCAATCAACCATGAGCATATTTGGTCATGTAAAGACAAATAAATGTTACAGTTACTGTCGCTTGCCAAAACAGTTTCATAATTAGTCACGAAAAAATTTTAAGTCATTGTCGCTAGGTGCTTTTTCTGGTTCTGTAACCATATGAATCTGGTTATTACCCATCCTTTGGTTTCCGTGGTAATTATAATTATTGTACCTACTTGGACCTGCACCTCGATAACCTGCTCGAGCCGAGCCACGGCCTCGAGTTGGCTTCTGCTGGTACACTCCTCTGACGTGACCGTAGTTGCTCTGCCCGTAGATGTTGCTCTGCCCACGCCGCGGAAAAACTTCGTTGTTACCTCTTTGCCTGAAGAAAGTACCTCGTGGCCGCCTGAAATTGTTGTTATGATAATAATTAGTACGTCTCATATTCATGATTTCTCCTGATAAGGTTGATGATGACACCTCTTCATCGATCGCAGCTTGAACAGCGTCCTTCAAATATTCGAAATTACGAGCTGTTATGATTGTACTGAGTCTACGATTTCTTAAACCGTCTGAAAACCTCTTTATGGCAAGTTTTTCATTTAATGGTTTAAGCACTTTAAAACAGTTTGAATCGTTATCGGATTGAGAAATTGTAAGATCAGTCATCAATTCCGAAATTTCATCACCGAATTCCTTAATAGACATATTATTTTGCCTAATATTTTGTAACTTAATTTGAAGGGCAGTTGATCCCTTTTGAGGCAACAAATGTTTGCGCATATCCTGTAATAATTCTGTCACTGAAGAATATGACATATTTAATTTTAATTTTGCAGACTGAGACAACCTACTTTTCAGTACAAAATTTACCAACTTATCTTTACATTCTTTCTTCTCCAATAAACTGTCATAGTAATCAATATTATCAATCATTTGTTTGATATTAATAACATCGTTCGTTACCATATTTGGTATAAGGCTTAACGCCACTTTTAAATCAAAAGTATTCATCGTGAAAGAAACAGATGAGTCACTTATTTCACAACTCTCAATAGTACACAATTGATTAATTTGTTGAAATAAAGTTTCAATATCACTAAAAGTTTGCTTATATAATAATATATCGTCCGCCTTAATTTTACTACTCGATATTTCTTCACTTAAAAAATCGTACGTATGCAAATATTCATTATAAATTGCGGTAGCTTCAATTAACTTTTTCGAACATATATCTTTTTGCCTTCGCTTAGCACCTATTTTAACTAAATACTTTCTTATTTGTTTTAAATCCTCTAACACATTGGCTAATATATCTGCCATAATACATTACATAGCTCAAAATAATTATGATTAATATACATTTTTTTATTAGATAAGATAATTATATTATGCCTTAAAGTCCATAAAAAAATATTGCGTAAGGTACTCACTTTTGCACAATTATTCACTCGCGATTTCTTCGGCACTTTTTTTTTTCTTCAACTTACACCATTTCCACTTTGCCTGGTGGCATATGACCTGCCATATGCCCTGGTGTCGCCTCGTAGGCCATCACTGGAACAGGAGCCCGCCGGAGGGGGAATGACCTTCGTAGTGTATTTCGTAAGAGCTCTTGCCGCATCCACGACTTATGGCATTTTTTATAAAGTTTGTACGCGTATGCCATAAACACCAAAAACACAGCTAATGCTAAAATCGCCAACAGGATATTTGCGGTACTTAGATGAAAATGAACTTGGTCCAAAGATGCTTGGTTTGAACCTCCTCCTACAGCCGTTTGCGCAAGCACAACTGTTTCATCGGGTTTTGACTGAGGTTTTCCCATTTTCAGTTTTTAAATTATAATTTTTTAACGAAATACTCGCAACTGCACTTAGTAACTGCGGATCGTAAAGTGTTCTATAATTATCCACTAAATTCACCGTGACAAAGTTCGCGAAACTCATCTCGACCGATGTTTATGTTTATGAACTACGCCTTATACGGAAAATCGGTCGGCGCCGGTGCGCCGCAACGCGAGACTCTATCCAGGCTGGGTCGCCATATGAGGCTGGGAGAAGGAGCCGAAATGATACCACTGATGTCTCGATTAGAACTGCGTGTAATTAAGTAATAAATGCGATTATATATTATTAAGACTACAAGAGTATACATGTTTGTAGATATAGAAAGATATAGTAATGACACCCTCACAAAATATAAAACTGCAATAAAATACTATAATGTTTTTTTCTAATCATAAATATATGAATTAACTGAATATTGATATGTTTTTAAAGTCAGTACCTACCATATCTTTTAAAATAAAGAATAGTTTAATGCGCTAGACCTGATAAAAGGCTCCATTGAGTTACGAAAAATTAATAGAATTTTTACAAATAAAATAGGCCAGTAATTATAAAATAATATTTATATCATAATCAGTGAATACTACAATTATCTATTAGAGATTACAACTTGAGCAATAAAAATCTCTAAATGCTCTCCTTTATGTTACAGATTGTGACCAATCTAACCTACACTTTTTTTGCTAATAACGTATTAGCAAAAAAAGTGTAGGTGTGTGTAGGATAAAATCTAACACAATGTGAAATAAAGGAAATAAAATATTTATTTGGTAACAAAATGGCACGTTAATTAAGGAACTTAATGAAATATCTTTAATTTCTTAACACTAGATTTAGTAGACATCACTCAATGGAATTACGAAATAACTAAATGGTAAAAGTAAAGCTTTGCTCACAAGAAATACTTTTTTACTTAATAATATTATGTTTAACAGGAAGCTTCTCTAACTACGAACCTATAAAAAACATTTATAGGTTTATTTGGAGCAGTACTAGAGTATAGACATTTTATCCAAAACAAATAACTATGAAAAAACTAGTCGCCTAAACATTCGTCACAAATGTAATGTAATTCGTCATTGCCTGCAGTACCAGGCTGAACAGCACATACATTTTCTAGAAGATTGGAACGGTTTTTAGTTATGACGGGTATAAAATTGATTAAAATAAGAAAAACGGGGAATGCCCGCTATGTAAGCTTAGCCTTACACTACGTCTATGTAATTAACATAAATTTATCGTTTCACGATACAATTACAACTCTTAATTGCTCCCGTGCGAAGCCTGGGTGGGTCACTAGTCAATTTACAATTTGTACACGCCCTTACCTTCCACTGAGTTACAAATTCATTCCAATGAGTGAAATGTTTCTCAGCAGACGTAACGCTTCCATGTGATGTAAGTGAAATTACAAAAAATATTTCACAGGTTATTGTTTTTGCCTTTGCATTAAACTGGAGAATGCCACAAAAAAAAAACCCAGAGTCGATTAATGTAGACCAGACCTAGTATGTCCCAAATATGCAATTTGATTTTGCTTAAACAATCCCCAACATTTAAAAAAACGTGCGGGGTATACATAGTCAATATGTACGTAGGTACTATGTCATAGTGCGTTTGTGTATAAGATGTAAGTAGTTTTGTTACAGTGCCGCTCAGACTCAGAAGCGCTCACGGCAAAGCTTGACAGCTGATCGTACTCGATCACGTTTGTTAAGCAACGCTCGGTCCGGCCAGGTGTCGGATGGGTGACTGTTAAGTGGCACTACAACTGAGCGCTTCCGTGCTTCGGAGGGCACGTTAAACCGTCGGTCACGGCTGTTGTCATCTGATAACAATCGCTAAGCCAAGTTAGAGGCCTTACAGCTTGATAAACTCTAACACCAGAGGTGGCCAACTAATGCTCATACATTACATAAGTAAATATTTTGCGTATTTCAACGGTGATTATCATGAATATTATTATCATCGGTGGCCAAAATACAAATCAAAGTTATCGTTAATTGCAGATTCGGTGTCCGTTGTGAGTACTGAGACTAGTATTCGAATACTCAAATCGACTCGAAGTCGAATACTTTTTTGACACTACGAGTAGTTTCCTCTAACGTTATCGAAGAGTTATAATATAGGAGAAAATGTTCCTACTTTCTATAAATTATAACGCAATGAGTTTCATAATAAATCATTTATATTTTATAAACTTCTATGTAATTACAATTTACATGATCACAACGATGACGACAACACAATGATAATCAGTTAAAGGAACAATGAACCACCTATAATTTAAACACAAAAAATCAACAAATAATAATGTAACTATAACATATCCTGTATGTTATCTGTAGGTATTGAATTGTGTGGAATCTCCGGCTCACTACCACACCAAGATAGGCACACTATTATTTAGTACTTCACAATATTTCTCTCGGCGTCCATTCATTCAATGCTTAGCTTAGCTATCCCGCCATTGCTAGCTCAGTGTTGCCCTCTTGTGCGTGTGAGACAGAGTAATAAAATATCTATTCCATAGATACAAATCAAGTACAAACACTACAGTAACCATTGCTTACCTACATACAAATAAACATACCTAATACTTCCTTGGTAACACAGTGGTAGAGACGACCTACCTATAGATCGATCGGTTACGGAAAAGAAAAGTCCAGCTATTGAAAAAACACGCTCCGAAGGGACAGATGTTGCAGAGATACATAAATATTTTTGAGACATTTTATGCAAACCTTGGCAAATAATCTTTCTGTCCCCCCAAAACTTACATGGATCCGTATTTCGCGCCGAGTAAGGGAGTTGTTCTTATTGATTCACTTTGATTATAGCAGAAGAACCGGTGTACTTTGATTTTAATTGAGTTCAAAAAGTCTGTCTTTTGCGCAACACACCTGTCGCCGACCGGTCTACCACGCACGGGAGGAGACGTGCGGGGGCGGAGGGCCGGCTACGTCACTGCGGCGAGCGACGACCAAGGACGCAGCTCCTACATTGTAGCGCCGACTATTGTGGACCAGTGCTGATAGCCGACCGAAAAGGGAGAGGTTGCAAGCTCATGAAGTCATTTTTAGCTATTTTCATATGGAATTCGGTAAAGGCTGTACATATCGAACTCGTTACGTTACGGCACTGTCTAGCGAAGCGTACTTAGCCGCTTTAAATCGCTTTGTTTCACGGCGTGGCAAACCCCAAACCATCACGTCTGATAATGGCACTAATTTTGTTGGCACATATAATGAACTCTCAAGATTCTTAGTTCAATCAGATCTTGAGGGTTAAGTTGCTCAGGAGGGTATAGAATTCAAATTTGTTCCAGCGTACACTTCCCACTTCAACGGATTGGCTGAGTCAGCCGTTCGCTCAACTAAGTACCATCTTAAGCGGCTCTTAGACACTACGCACCTTACTTATGAGGAAATGGTCACTTGCCTCACTCAAATTGAGAGTATTTTAAATTCACGTCCCTTAACCCAATTATCCTTTGATCCTTTAGACCTTTCCCCCCTCACTCCTGCTCATTACTTAATTGGACGACCACTGGTATCCATACCACATCCACAGATCATGGACGTTAACATCACTCGCCTCGATCGATTCAAGAGAATCGAGCATATAAAGCAGCATTTTTGGTGCCGCTTTTTCTTGGAATATATCAGCCAGCTGCAGCAGAAATTGAAATGGCAATCTTCCAAGAATGAGCTAAAACTTCGCTCCCTTGTCATTATCAAAGACGCCACTCTTCCACCTCTTCTGTGGTCTTTGGGAAGAGTGGTCAACGTTTACCCGGGAAGTGATGGCATCGTCAGGGTCGCCGAGCTGAAGACCAAACGAGGCACCATTCGAAGGGCATTTAACAACATCTGTCCCCTTCCAGAACCTTGAAGCCTTCAGCAGCCTTCAACCCGGGGAGCATGTCGCCGACCGGTCTACCACGCACGGGAGGAGACTGCCACGTAGTCCTCTTTGAATGTTGCCCGAGAGGGCCACAGGGCAAAGTAAAAGGAAAACTAAATAGGTGGTAAATAAAAGGCAGTATGGGTTGAACGGTCTATATTAAAGTTCTAGGTACACACCTTAAAATTAAATTTATAAAACTATAAAACTAGCCAGCGATAGGGGTCGCTTATAAAGGTTCTGTTTGGTTGGTGTGTGTTGGCTCCAAAAGGTAAGGTTACAGTGACATACTAACTACTTAAGTCCCTACATGGAAATACCACGGTTCGTCAAACTAGTATATAAATTGTGAGTTGCACCGACCTCGTGTGTCCTGTATGAAGCCACCTGAATTAATTAGTGCTCCTCAGAGACTCCCCGGATGAAAGTGGGAAGTCAGTTTGCAGTCAGTCAGAGCAGGTGGCGTGGCATGTGGTAGACCTTCAGTGAAATTTTGTAAAGATGATGAAGTGCAGATAAATGTGTGCGAACAAATCTCGTGTGATTACGATTTCCGAGGTTAAAGTTTCTTCCCGTTGCTTGTTGAAACAAATGTTTATGATTAGCAACCCAACGACTTGATAAACCTTACAAGAGGAATGAACATGTGGCATGTGGTGACATGGCGATGGTAAAAAACACTACATACCAGTTTTTCAGCTGGACAACTCCTGCCCCAAGCATGGGTTTCCGCTGCCTGCTCCCTCCTCCCAATATTCAAAATTTGTAGGCTTTAGGCCTGACAAGAAAATTAGACCAAATCGGTCGACAAATGTTGTTCACCTGAAATTCAAAATCACCATGAGAAAAACGCTCCTGACGTTCACCAAATGTTGGATTAACTAAATAGATCAAACTCACCATAAAACACAAAAAAACTATACTCTTTAACACTCTGTGCACAGTTATATGGGATACTGTACTGTATGGCGACCGCGATGGCCTTGCCGGTTTCGAAGAACTTTAGCCGCGGTTCGCACTCCTAAACGAGGGTTTTCCTGCATCACGTCCAGCCTGCCTAGCATGACCGATTTATATCGCGTGATATAGCGTTTTATCACGTTTAACTGTCAAAAAGACAAAGGAGTTTGACAGTTGAGTGTCGATAAAATGCTATATCACGCGATATAAATCGGTCATGCTAGGCAGGCAGGATGGCTTCTTCAGTGGCAGGTTGTATTTGCCGCCCAACCCCATCTCTTACGGGCATGATCGGCTGATTGTCCAACAGACGCTGTACGGCCCAAACGATCACTCGAGGTTCACGAGGCTGGTACGCGTTAGGATATTCAGTCCCGTACAGGCGTAAAGCCGAAGACGCATAACCATGTGCCATCCCGTAACAGTAAACCATGTTTACGTATTCGCGGGCAGCACAGAATATATACTCTAACTGGCGGTTAATTGATGGCGAGACATCTTTTTTCCAACACTCACAAACCACTCAACAGAACACAATCCACTCAACACAACACAATCCACTCAACACAGCACAAACCGCACTAAATATCTATCTATATTTATAAAATCGTAAACTAAATGACTGACTGACTGATCTATCAACGCACAGCCCAAACCGCTGGGTCTAGAGACTCCAAATTTGGCACGTAGGTTCCTTCTGAGGTCTAGGGGTGCACTAAGAAAGGATTTTTTAAAATTCACCCCCTAAGGGGGTAAAAAAGGGGATCAAAGTTTGAATGAAAGTTCCTCAGTTTTGAAGCTAGGATCTTCAAATTTTGTGTTTAGACTGACCATTGAAAATAATTAAATACGGGTCTCAGCATTTTTCAAAATTCTACCCCCGAAGGGGTCAAAAGGGGGATGAAGTTGTGTATTGAAGAAAATCCTTTATTTTCGAAGTAAAAATAGCTAAATTTATAATTTAGGCTTATGGATATGTTATTGGGGTTTTCTGGGATGACGATTGCAAAAATGACATTTATTTTGAAGTCCAACACGGTGGAAATGATTTGACCCCTAAAGGGGTGAAAATGGGGTTCAAATTTTGTATGGAAAAATAATATAAATAGACATTACAACTTTAAACTTCGTTGGAGCACATCTAAAAATAAATAGGCAAACATATATTTTGTAATTTTGAAAATCAACCACAAAGTGGTAAATGGGGTGAGTAAACATAAAAATCAATATGGATGTCGAGTTTGAGGTTTTATGGGATGGTGATTGCGAAAATGAGATTTATTTTGAAGTACAACACGGTGGACATGATTTAACCCCTAAAGGGGTGAAAATGGGGTTCAAATTTTGTATGGAAAAATAATATAAAATAGACATTACAACTTTAAAACTCGTAGGAGCATGTCTAAAAATAAATAGGCAAACACATATTTTGTTATTTTGAAAATCCTCCCTTAAGGTGTAAATGGGGTAAGTAAACATGAAAATCGATGTGGATGTCGTTCTTGAGGTTTCATGGGATGGTGGTTGCGAAAATGACATTTATTTTGAAGTCCAACACGGTGGCCATGATTGGACCTGGACATGCACATCCAGGGGACGGGGACAGGGACGGGACACGGGCACGGGGACGGGAACGGGAACGGGAAGCCACGTGCTAGGCCCGCCACACGCGGCAAATGTCTTGCCTCGCCAGTTAGCGCCCTTGGTAGGAACCCGCCTAAATGCGTAAAAATGGCTGATCAGATCCTGGTTGAAGGTTCCCTAAGGATTTTGAAGGTTCCCTAAGGATTTTCTCTAATATCCACGCGGACGAAGTCGCGGGCAGAAGCTAGTTAATTAATATAAAAGACGGAGGACGGCCTTCCTCTCCAAGTTTTCTTTCGCCATTTCTTTCTTGGAGGGGCCTCCCAATTTTATGAAATGGTAGTAGTTTCAGTAGATTCTCTCTTTTTAGCATATAAAATTAAATTAGAACCAAACCAAAACTTAAACCAATAAAAAATTTGTTAAATTTTAATTTCTGAACGTCTTAAAAAAATTCATCGCTTGAGGGTAGGCTCACAAGTAGCTTCAGTCCCCCGTGACCACGGCAGCTGCAAAGGTGCCGAAACGTCGGGAAAACCAAAAATCAAACCAAATACCAACCAATTACCAAAGTACTTTCAATAAAACCGCGCTAGTATCGTATAAATCAACAAAAATAATATAAATATTTTTTTAAATCAACCAACAATCAACCAACAAAAAAAATACATTGGAGTAACTTATGGGTTTCAGAGGGTGCTGTGCTGACTGACACAGAATAGATACAAGGACAAACTCAGTTTAATAAGGGTTGCTCATTACGATGCTGATATTGACATTCATAAGTAAACCTCGAAAATTAAAATTCACTAAACTTTAGTTCTTTTACATTATCGTATCTCTGCTCATTTTCGTTTTCTGTATGTTTTCTTTTCAATTTAATGTTATCTTCTTTAATCGTATTTATTTGTGTTTCACTTCTCTCTTCATTTGATTTTTCTTTGGGTTTTGTTTTGAATTTGTTTTTTGCCGTTCCTTCAGTAATTCATACATTCAATTTTTCGGTCTTTATCTTGTTCAATGCTCCTCTGCTCATTTTCTTGTTTTGTGTGCTTTCTTTTCAATTTAATGTTTTGTTCTTTAACTGTATTTTTCTGTGTTTCACTTCTTTCTTCATTTCCTTTTTCTTGAGGTTTGGTTTTAAATTTATCATTTGGCGCTTTTTTGTCGATTGCGTCCTGTATATAAACTGGATCTCTGATTTTCATGTTTCTAGGGATCCTTGGGTCTACTAATTCAGGAAGCATACACTCTGTATAAAAACTTATTAACTTTTGTTTCATGACATGTTCCCAAACATTGTTATCTTTCAAGATAATTTCCGTTTTTATCTCATTACGATCCCCTGTCCAAATTGCAAATATGCATTTTGGTTTTTGTGTAATATGCAGTTGACCCTGCACCTGATAGAACCAGTTGTGGGTTTTATTTATCATTAATTCGTCTTTGAAGAGTTATTCAAAAAATATTAGAGACAATTTAAGAGATTATTACATGAGCTTTTTTAAAATATGGACTTGGTTTACGAGTAATAAAAATATATGAGTGGCGGCGCTAGTTTCACTGCCACCGCGCCTTAAAACAATTACTACAGTACAATTATTGTCTTTAGTCAAAATAAATATAAAGAATTACCCTTTTTTTTAAAATAAAGTGCCTGATTAAAGGATTATTCTGATAGAATAAATTAAGTAGAAAATTCTACCTTTATTATATTTTATAGAATAAAACTATATCTAATAGTAAAAAAATCTGTAAAGTAACATGCGAGTCACCAGAACATCACTTTCTCCTATTCTCTAGCATTGTACGATTGATGAGGCCTGTAATAAATAATAATAATGATTAATAAAATTTTTGCAATTATAACTTTATATAGAGTAACTATCTCATATCTTAAATGTTTAAAATTATTAGGTAGGTATAATCTTTTCGACGCATGATGTGACTGCCTATAATTGATAAGACACTAAAATTATATTATCATGTACTAGTTATAATATTTTTTTGTATCAGTGTACTTATTGTTGGTTGTCCTAATAAATAAAATAAAATAAATAAATAAAACTATTGTGCGTACCTTACATCCATACACTTTTCGAGCATTTGAATGCATTATGAAAAGACATAGACAATATGGATCCAAAGAGAGACCCTTCTGGTGCCGTCCGAGGGCCCGGCGATGTATTATGTATTATTAATGTTTAATATCGAACGTGTTACAAAAAAAATTTTGCCAATCACGGTGTTTTCCTATAGATTGGTGAAAAAGCCAGTATGAACGTGACATTGACCGATTTTTATTAGCCTTCGTGCAACACGTAAAACATCGCCATGTATTATCAAGCTACTAAGCATTTGTTTTTGTTGTTTAGTGTTAACAAACCTCGTCAGCTTCGGATTTGCTACCATCTGTGAACAACTGCACACACCTCACCGAGCAGGTCTCATCTACCCTCTCCTGAGTGGGGGGTGTCCGTTTAAAGTCTATGGAGATATGCGATCTGCAGGGTGGAGCAGCTGTGAAGTAGGTGTGGGGAACTTGAAGGGTACATCAGAAGCGGGTCGTGGAGCCCGTGACGCGGGTCAGCTCATTCTCCCTAACCCTAAGTACGTCCAAGTTCAGGGGGAGAAGCCCTGCGATGGCAATAGCTGCATTCGCAAAAAACCGTCAGATATCCCTTGTTGGTTCGGATGGCGAAGCCTCTTTGTAAGGAGGCTCGTCTCACACTCAGTTTCTTTGCAACGTGACCCCGGGGGCGATGACGTACTTGTATATATAGTTTTAACGTTTTCCGAATAGAGGCCCTACGTAGGGCGAATTAAGCCACCACTGACGCTGGAACTTGCTCTGCCTGGACACGTGTGGGTTTTCCCTAACACTATATGGCTGCTGAACTAAATTCGCACGGTACCGTTGTCTGCTGAGCTCGCTGCGCTAGGCGAGTCCATACCCTTTTTTTAAGGCTTCAATCAATTGCGTGCTGTAACTATTATCTGATTGAGCTTCCAGTTTTCTCAAGCAGAACTTAGAGCTGTGTCAGCAGTCAGTAAAGTTGCTTCGCGTCTATAGATGGCTTCAACTGTAATTTTCATTATTTGCAGACTTTCAGAAATGTGTTCCAGTATGTCAATTTCGGCATCGGAGAATTTGATGTCTTATTCTGCCGGTACATGTACTCCCCCATGTACCACTTTAACCGCCGCTGGCTTCGGCATGTCCGGCAATGGCGTTTTAATTCAAGCCACTGCCGCTCGATCGTGTTCGTATGCACTTTGCACCGACAATTTTGGGTGCCCGGTATGGGGTTCCTAGGCTGGGATCAACGGGGATGGATACAGTACCAGCCACAAACTGCCGGCTGTGGTTGACGCTGGCGTGCCCTCTCATCCCTAGTCTTAGGTGGACCCCCATGTATGCTCGGTGCTGGTCCGACATTATAAATGAGTCTTGCCTCACATTGGCCTGAATTATAGGCTCTAGGGTATTCCTACTTTTATTTGGGACTAAGTCTACATGATTTTTTTTTGTAAGCCTGCTGATAGACCCGAAAGACCATGTCTGCCTTTGCAGAAGACGCCCTCTGTGATATTTATTTGTGTAGAGGTGGGTTTCATCCACCTCTACAATATCGTTGCCTCCCCCGATCATCTCCCTATCGTGAGCCTCGGCAACCTCGCACACCTCCCTTAAAAAATGAAAAAATTGTATGGTGGTTTTTCGGGTCACCCCCACGTCCCTCGCCGCCTGCGTGATCCATAGCGTTCATGATAATACTTAGGTACTTTATAAACAAACAAAGAAAAAATTAAATACAAAGATGATACAAATACTCAACAAAAAATAAATAACAATTTAATACAAAAATTATAAACAAAAGAAAGACTAACAAATTAACGATAAAACAATTAAAAGTGATTTAAAACAAACAAAACAATACAAACAAAAAAAGAAAGACACTTAAAAACAGATAAAACTCAATTGAAAAGTAATAAAAAGATAACTACAAAAAAACAAAAAACCGACTTCAAAAAACCTACCTCGGGTGATGGTGAATTGCGGGTGTAATCCGACACTGGGGAAAGAGTAACCCGTATGAAATTGAAGTAATCTTTATAGTGTGGGGAAGGAGAGGGGTCATATCCCGAGAGGCCGATCTGGCAGAGGAAAGGGGGCATGCAGGACGCCCACCGATGCCACACGCTCCTCACCCTCAGTGCCCGGAGGAGGCGGCTGGGAGAGAGCAAGCATATCCGGCACGAAGTCACATTCGGAGTCCGGAGCAACATGGGGCCTGGAGCCGGATGGAGGAGAAAACGAGGAGGGAGATGGAGGGGGCTCGCTAGCAAGGGATTGGGCAATTCTGGCATGGTGGTTGCCATTCGGGAAGGAGTCCGGTATGGGATTGGCACCCGGAGCCGTGGTGTATGGTGAAATTAAGGTGTGTGCCATGGATCGATCCATGCCAGCATAGTCACAAATTGTCTCTAGAGACCAGTCTAGATTGCCTTGAAGATACTCTTGCTTTCGTAGCAGCTCCCTTATAACCCCTCTGCAGTTAATGCACGGGTTCCAAGCCATTGTCACTGTCGAAGCCACCTCAGCTCTTCGCCACCCAACCTCCCGAACAGCAAAGCCTCAACCGTGATTTAATGTTATGGGGAGAGCAGTGCGAACTATATTAATGGTTGCAGTACTATAGATGGCAGTGATTACGGGGGCCGGCATGCAGGGTAAGACAGCGTTTCGGGCTATGACAAAAAAGAAAAAAAAAAGGTAAGAAAAGCAAAGCAAACAGGAAGCAAACAGAATTCAAGCGGTGGATTTATAAGGACTGAGTGTGATGAAATTTTTAAGTGCGTATCTTTGAATTTGTCATGGTACAGTAACAATAACAAAATTGGTGCAGATGGAGAGAGTATAGTATTATTATACCAAAGTGGTTGCAGTAGGGCTTAGGCAGTAATTAAAATTGAAATTGTTGTTGAGTGCATGAGGTGAGGTGTTTGAAATGAGACACACACATACCCGGGAGGGCGAGCGCGCCCGCCCGCCAGGTAGATACGAGACGGGCGAGCGGGCGCGCTTTCTGCAAAAATCTTTTCTGAACCTTCTTTTTTTTGTGCGTGACAGTCTCCTTCTTGCCAGCTGTAGCTCTCGTTACATCATCCCGCAAGAAGAACTGACGAATCTTCCATACAAGATCAGTACGTTTCGCTGGAACGCTCTTGTATGTTGAAGGTCGGTCTACACCTAATGTGTCTCTTACCATTTCGATCTGCATTCTGGACTCTTTTACGATACGGGTTTGAAGTACCGATTGGATAAGGCGTTTTTCTTCTCGACTTTTAGCAGTTTTGTATCGTTCTTTAATGGCATTAGAAAGAACGCTGTACTTCTTTATATTCTGACTATTGTTTTCATCTTTGATGTTGCTGCTGTCTTTTTTGGATTTTCTGTGCAATCTCTTCTTATATTTTCGAACTTGCTTCTCTAACTGGTCTATTTTTTCTTGTAACTTAATACTATCCCGGTATAACTTGGTTCTATCTCTTTTCACTTTCTTTCTTTCCCTTGAACTACGAGCAGATACTTCAGAGGGAGTCGGTGTTGAAGTGTCGAAGGGACGGAGACCCGAAATCAAACGATGTCTTGTGTATGATTAACATCTATTGTACGAGATACATTCATCTTAAATACGTGCCACAAGGAAGGATGCCTTGAAGTTTAGGGAAGACGATGTTTTTCCATAATTATCACGTACTATTAAGTACGTGGTGATAGTGTTATTTACCATATCACACCTCCCCTGAAAAGGCCAGGCATCCCTCCCCTGAAAGAAAACCCTTATTTTTTAAATATCTTAGTCCTATTCTTATGAACTATATATTCTTTATTATTCTTTAATATTTTAACATTGGTACCTAGGTCTTCTAAAACTTCAAATGGACCTAGATACAAGTTATTTAATTTATTATAATTTTCATTCTTAAGCAACAGTAGTTCGCCTTTTTTATAGTGTACTTCTTTACAATCCAAATCATAATTCATTTTTCTATTTTGTTTTGATATCAATAAATTGTTTCTGGCGTCTTTATGAGCCTTTTGTAATCTAAATTTTAATTCTAATGGATAATTGTCATATGTATATAAAGGATCTACTTTACTAACTAAATTACTAGGTATGTTACATGTTTTTCCAAAAACTAATTCATAAGGGGAGTATTTAGTACTAGTATTTACATAATTATTATAAGCAAAGCACCAATATGGTATCCAGGTACTCCAATTTGCTGACTGATTCTGTGACTGTATTCTTAAGTAACATCCGAGATGTTTGTGCCAGTTTTCTAGTGACCCTATACTCTCATGATGATAGGGGGTCAATTTGGCTTATCAACATTTAGCAATTTACATACTGTTTCTAAGGTGGAATTAATAAATTCCGTTCCACAATCAGTCGCAATAACCCTGGGAATACCATATCGTAAAATAAAATTTTCAGTAAAAACCCTAGCAATAGTTTCAGCTGACTTATCAAGTATTGGGTAAGCTTCTACAAACTTTGTTAATTCACATTGAATTGTTAATATATATTTATTACCCAAATTATCTACATCTAATGGTCCAACAATATCTAAATATAATTTTTCAAAAGAAGTAGATGCTGTAGTGGTTATTACCATTTTCTCTTTATTATTTTTATTACAAAATTTCTGCTTTTGGCAATCCTTACAACGAGCCACATATTCAGTTATGTCTTTTTGCATATTACTCCAAAAATATTTTTTTCGGATATTCTTAGTCATTTTATTTATGCCTACATGACCGCTTGTCGGCAATAAATGATAATCATTAAGTATGACACGTATCAAGTCTTTATTTTCAACATATTCGACTTCGTTATTAATAATACATAATCGCGGTAATTCTTTATGTTTCACGAAATCTTGGGCCAAAGTTTTAATATACTCTTTATTGAACCCATTTTTAATCACAACGACTTCTACAATATTATATTTTTTACATAATGCACTCAGATCTCCTATCGTTGCGTCTCGGCGCGCCTCCGTTAGTAGAGATTCCTGATTTATGTAAATAGTAGAGTCACTAAATAATATATCATCAGTTTGTGAAACGTGTCTTTTATTTTTTTTCATTTTCACGAAGTTTTTATAGGAACAAATATCTAACCTTACATCATTTTGTGATTTCTGCATAATATCTACAACTCTTGGTTGCCTATGATCAACAGGAGGTTCAATCCTGCTACTTACGGAGGTAGTGGGCTCACTATCTTGATCCATGGTTCGTTTCATTGAGCGAGTTAATACTCCTAAAAATTTTGAATTCAGATTTTTTAACTCGTCTGATGTTATAATGACTCTCGACAGGGCATCTGCCGTAACGTTTTCTGAACCTTTTATATATTCAATATCAAAATCATATTCTTCTAAACACAATCTAAACTTAGTTAAACGACTACTAGGATCTTTCATGCTAAATAAATGAACCAATGGTCTATGATCTATCAATATTTTAAATTTTCGTCCGTATAAATATGGTCGAAAATGTTTCACAGCCCACACTACCCCTAATAATTCCTTATGAATAGTTGGGTAGTTTATTTCTGCAACGTTTAATTGTCTGCTCGCATAAGCTACGGGCTTATTATTCCCATTTGATAATACAGCCCCCAAGGCTACTCCTGACGCATCGGTTTGTAACCGGAAGACATTATCTTCTCCAAAATCAGGATAATCTAAGACAGGAGACGAACTAAGTGACTTTTTTAAGGTCTGAAATGCCTCGTCGCATTCTTTCGTCCACTGGAACTCGACATCTTTTTTACAGAGACGATTTAGTGGGTATATTGTGGCAAAATTTTTAATAAATTTTCTATAAAAGTTAGCGAAAGCCACAAAACGACGAATTTCATCTACATTTTTAGGTACTGGGAACTTTTCTAAGACTTCGATTTTACTGTTGTCCGGCAACACACCATTTGGCGTAATTACATGACCTAAATAATTAATTTCTTTCCTCAAAAATTCGCATTTACAGGGGTTTAGTTTTAAATTTACTGATCTAAGCCTCTCAAACACGCTCATTAAATTTTTGTTATGCTGAGATAGGCTTTTTCCGAAAACGATTATGTCATCAAGATATAGGAAACATATCTCATAATTTAAACCCGATAGAGCCATAGACATAAGTTTAGAAAATACACTAGGACTCATTTTGAGACTCATAGGTAATCTTTTCAGTTGATATTGCTTATCAGCTGTAAAAGAAGTAAACTTCCTACACTCTGGGGATAACCCCAGTTGATAATAACTAGAACTGAGATCTAGATGAGAATAATATAAGCATCCCGAAAGTGAATCAATTATTTCTTGAATATTTGGCAATGGAAATTTTTCATCTACTATTTTTTTATTTAAAAGTCTATAATCTATTACGATTCTCCATTTTTTTTCACCGCTATTATCAGCTTTTTTCGGAAGTAACAATAATGGAGAAGACCATTCGCTAGTACATTCTTCGATAATATCCTCTTCTAACAATTTGTCAACTTGTTTGATTAATTCGCCCTTCTGAGCGTGCGGTATTCTATATGGTTTGACATAAACGGGTGACGCATCATTTTGTAGTTTGATGTTGTACTCGTATAAGTTCGTAACAGATAGCTTATCACCCGGCATATGAAAAATATCTGCATATTTTGCACAAATTTTCTCAATAGACCGTCTCTCTTCATCACCAAGATATGTTTTTAATTTTAGGAAATCGAATAGTTGTTTAACTCTATCGACCGATTTTCCTTTTTCTGCATCAAAAGAACAAACAAAATAATCCGAGTATTTTCTAATTTTCGGGCTAAAGATATTAAATTTTACTTCTTCTTCCCGTGTGTTTAAAAATCGGACCGGAATCTTTTTTCCATCTCCTACTACTACGGCGCCTGCTACAAATACGCCTGCAATAACTTCCTCTGCCAAAATGACACATTCACCCTTTATCTCTGATGAAACATATTTTACGACCTCGCATCTCCCTGGAATAGTTGTTACTATGTTCCTACCTAAGCCTAACAATTCTATACTTATTTTCCCTTGCAATGTTAACCACTTTCTTTCGTAATTAACATTGCATCCATACTTCAGTAGAAAATCTTCACCTAAAATTCCGTCATTTTTACAGTGAAAGTCGCTAAACACATAAAACTTATGCTTGAAATTATAATTTTTAGCACGTAAGTCTAAATAGACATATCCTATTGATATTAAATCTCCACAAACGCCTTTTATCTTAATTTCATCCTTAACTAATTTTACATTACGGGACACTCTACGGAGTTTATTTAACCATTCCAATTTTATAACTGAAATACATGCCCCTGTGTCTACTAATAAAGAAATTTGATTTTGACTACAAGTAAAACAAACGTAATTACCACTGTCATAACTACAAATATCTACCTCAGCGCTATTCTGAAAGGAAAAATCGGCACTATGACGTTCACTCTCGTTCTCGTCATTAGACTGTTCTGAGTCAACTGAAAATTGCACATTCCTACGTTTATTATGAGATGACGTAAACCTGGTGTTGCACTGACCTTAAAACCTATTCGAGTTATAGTAAGCACGACCCCGACCTTGCTGACTCGTCGCATTGTTACGTGACTTATTATATTGTTGATAATTTTTTCTTATCTTTTCTTGTCTTTGTCGCGGGTTCGAGACATAATTAATATAATCATTTATTGGCGGTTTCGCAACCCAGTCTTCTTGTTCTAGGGCTATAGTAATCGCCTGTCTAACTGAGCTTACGGACCTAGACGCGACTATAATGCTTGTACGCGAATTGTTTAGGCCGTCAGCGAAACACTTGATAGCCATTTTTTCGTTAATCGGCTTTAATAAATTATATGCCGACTCGTCTCCATTAGCTTGAGCTGTACTCAAGTCATTGGTCATTTTTTCAATTTCACTACCGAACATTTCTACGGTTTTGTTTCCTTGCCTACATCGTAGCATTCGGTCTAGAATTACTATATACGGCTTATATGGAATTAAATATTTTTTTATATCTTTTAGTAAATCTGTCACAGACACATAGGACTTATTAATTTTACTTTTGGCATTGCTAGAAAGACGGGTTTTTAGCACAATTTAATTAAGAGAGGCTGATCCTCGTTTCTAAGGATACTACTGTAGTATTCTATTCCGTCTATCAGTTGGTTAATTTGCGTTTCGTCGCAATCTACTACTGGGAGGAGCGTGAGCGCAACTTTTAGATCGAACGTGGCCATGTTTGTTATTGTTTCTATTCAGAAAGTTATTCAACTTATAATTTTTCTTATAATTTGAGCGGTTTGAGCGATTCAATTTCCTCAAAAAGGGACATATAAAAATTACTAGATTGCCTTTGTTATTTGCAATTCTACAGCATCTACCAGTTTGTTACATAAGTATTTGTAAAAAAATCTTATAACTTATAACGCCCCTGGGTAGACCAGCGTTTGTTCTTTCTTAATTTAATAATAAAGTCTTTAATAACTTTAAGCTCACTGAAGAGTTTTGACAGACTTGCCATGAACACACTTAGACTCACTTAGAGACAGAAAAAAAACACTTACACACGCGCGAAATTTTGTGCTAACTTATAAGCTAACACGTCTTGTGCTGTTGCAATTGCCGCCCGTCGAACTGCTCTGCGTCCAACCTCTTCTCGCCATTGCTCGATGAAATAACGTAGCAGCCTCTTAGTACTACGACGATAGTCAGTAGTAGATTTTTCTGGTGGTTTGGTCTGAGTAGATTTTTCTGATGGTTCCATCCCAACGGCCAAAGTTGACAGGTTTTTTTTTTTTTTTTTTTCTTTATCTTGTAGACCCGTGCACACTACTTTTACAATATTCTGTAGACTTCGCGGACTGCTAGCGATTTCGCGGCGCGGACTTGTGACATTGTCACGGTCGCCATGAAGTGTCGAAGGGACGGAGACCCGAAATCAAACGATGTCTTGTGTATGATTAACATCTATTGTACGAGATACATTCATCTTAAATACTAATCACTATCTTAGATACGTGCCACAAGGAAGGATGCCTTGAAGTTTAGGGAAGACGATGTTTTTCCATAATTATCACGTACTATTAAGTACGTGGTGATAGTGTTATTTACCATATCACAGTGTTGCAGATGGAGTCATTGGTGGGGTTTCTGGTATTGGTGATGGAGCTGGAGTGTTTAAAAGTACCTCTTGAAGCATCTTTTTCCTCTCCCTTCTTTTTTTATTTCCTTCTTGCCATATCCGCTTTTTGATTCGATGTTCTCGCATGGTCATGTCAGCTACTAGCTTTTTACGCGCATGGTATCTTACTAAATCCTTACGCTTTATTTCAGCTACCTTCTCAGGATCATTTTTTCGTTTTTCCCGACAACGCCGCTGTCTTTCTGCTGGTGTTAATGCCTTCTTTTTCGCCATGATGGTATCTGGTAAAAGGAAATAAGTAATGAGTACCAAAACAAACGAGAAGATAGAAAAATATTTGTAACACTTTCCGTAGGAATAATTACCATAATAAATAATAGTGTTTCTATTCCATTTCATTTGAAAAGAACATGAATATCGTTTATTACCCCTCCGTAACGTACTTTACCACTCCGTCACAATAAACATGTGACTGAGTTGTCTGTGGCGGAGGGGTAAAAAATTATTGCAAAGTCGATAACACTTAGAAGTTGACATAGAATGAATAAATTTACACGTTGGCAAAAAATATTTATTATTACGTAAGAGTAGACAACGAAAATTTCCAATAATAATCATATTTTGAATCAAATACTTACGTGACGAAGCGGTAGCCGAATAAACACACGCACCTCCTATCACAGCTTTCGGGCCACTGACGCGCTGTCTCTTGATCTCAGAGGGGAAATCGTACGAGGGGGAGAAGGGGGTCTAAATCTCCAATCACAGGCCACAAAGACGAGCGGCACAAACGCGTGTTTCGAAGGTCAACCCACGTGACAGAATTTACAAACCAAAACATTAGGTAGTAGGAGACAAGTATTTGAGATTTTTTGAATATTTCATTAAAAGTGATAAAAAATAATGGTGGCTATTACACGATAGGTAATATATTTAGGAGTAAATAAGATATTTTTAAGTTTTGAATCGTCATATAATTTTTTCGTAATATTAAGGATTAAACGAAAGCCGAGGTACCGGGAGACAACTGTGATTTGTATGAAATACACTTCTGTCACGCTTCTATTACAGCTCTGTAGCGAACTTTTTACAATGAAATTATTCAATAAATATGTTTTTTAATCGTGATGAGCCATTATGTGTATAGTACAATTCATGTGGATAAACAACTAAGAAAAAATAGTGGTATTTTCCTTGTTTTTTTTTCACTTACTGGTGAAGACACCTTTTTGTAGGTTAAAAAGAAGAACAACCCAAGTACGAATTTAAAAAATTGGTCCGTGAGCACTACTTGAGTTCTTTACGCTAGTCTCGTCGTATCTGACATTGCTACTCCTTCTTATATGTACCTATGTATGACTTATGTAGGTATATACGTATTTAATTATGTCTTTATTAGGATTTAGTATATACTTTATGTATAATTTTGTATTTTTTTTTTATTCAGGTTTTTTTAAAATAAGTTTTGTTTATTGCCGCCACGATTTTTCTCCTTAACAACTTACCGGTTGACTGGTAGAGAATGCCCTTGGGCATTAAGTCCGCCATTTGCTGTTTTTGTTAAAAGCAATAAAGATAAAATAAAATAAAAAAAAAATATTTAAGTATTATATCAGCTATCTGGTTCCTACCGTATAAGCTCTGCTTAGTTTGGGCACACACAGTCGTACAAAACGACGTTTTAGGTAGTGTCTGTGTAAAGCGCTCCGGTAACGATCAATTGCGATTGTCAATTTTTCCATCAATGCCATTGTTATGTTGACAAGCTACTAAATGATACACCACAGCTCCTGAAATATTCTTTTATTACAATACCTTGCTTGCTTAACTGTCTAGAGATACCATTATTTTTCTTATATCTGAAATAAAAACGACCGCTCGTTATGTATTCTGTGGCTCGGTCCGCTGACACTTTTCCAATGGCCGCCTGCGCTCCCCGCTTCCTGTCGTGTTCGACCGATGCGTTCAGATGAAAAAATAAAAGAAAATAATAAAAGATAAAGAATTAATGACTATTAAATACTATTATATGTATCAATAAATATTTATTGTTAGTATTTTAAATCGGTCGCTAACAGTTAGAACAATTGACAGTCGCTTCATTTGCTCGTGTAAACGATCAATTTTCGCATCAATGAGCGTCATTTGCTTAAAAATTGTCAATTGCAATTGATGGTTACCGGGGCCCTTAATAACCGTAGATCACAGAACGCGTTAATAACCGTACACAAAACAAAATTTTATGTATGTCTGTATAATTAATTATGAAACCTTAAAAATGTAGCCGCAAAACTAACCTTTTATTGGTATCATTTTGCAGTTCTTCACGTATTATTATTTATATCTGCGTTTTTGTCGGTAAAAGTCATTCAGTTTATTCTCTGACTTATAATATGATGAAATCATTGTGCCATCCATACTTTTCAGAAGTTCATCGTTTCTCTGAAAAAATAATAAATATGTATCTAGGTGTATTGTAAGGCGACCTATAAATAAACAAATGTAACTGTCGCAGGACAAAATAAATGTTAAATACAATCCCACCAAAACCATTTAGCTCTTTAGCTAAAAAATTAAATTCATGTAAGTATATAATTGGCGCAATTGAATAAAATTGTGGAGCTCGGTGGCGCAGTGGTTTAGCGCCTGGCCCAGCGATTGCGGAAGTTAAGCAACGTTCGCAAGGGTCGGTCATGGGATGGGTGACCAAAAATTTATTATCTCGAGCTCCTCCGTGCTTCGGAAGGCACGTTAAGCCGTTGGTCCCGGCTGCATTTGCAGTTAACAACCACCAATCCGCATTGGGCCCGCGTGGTGGGTTATGGCCCATCCTCCTTACCATCCATAACGTAGGCCTGTGCCCCAGCAGTGGGGAGATCAAAAATGGCTGATGGACATATAATTGGCGGCCAAGACTCACACCACAACCTCATACCACTTCTGCTGTGAAAAAGTTATCAGATCTCAGGAAAAGCCAAGCGCCTAAAACTTAACTGACCCACCTTGGTTAGAAAAGTATGGCTTGGTGGATTCATAGATCTATTGCAAAAAAAAATTATTGAAGGTGTCCTACATCTTGGCATGGACCACTTTAAAAACCGCAATTCTGACTACATGGAAAATTTCTCCCCAATTAGTCCTAACAAGTCCCACTTTTTCGGAATTAGTCCCAAAAAGGACTGAAAGATATAAGCGATTTAAATGGTCCATGCCAAAGCAAGCCTTCATTTTGGCAGGGACAGGCTATATCTAGTGAACCATAACACCTAGCCAGGATCTGATTATTCAAAAAAAAGTTCTTTTTTTATGGATCCCGCAATGCCTAGAATCAAAACGAAATGAAGGCCGTTCAAAAAATATAAAGGATTGGTTTGGTCCATGCCAAAAATTGTTTAAAAAAAAAACAAAAAACCGACTTCAAAAAACCTACCTCGGGTGGTGGTGATGGTGAATTGCGGGTGTAATCCGACACTGGGGAAAGAGTAACCCGTATGAAATTTAAGTAATCTTTATAGTGTGGGGAAGGAGAGGGGTCATCCCCGAGAGGCCGATCTGGCAGAGGAAAGGGGGCATGCAGGACGCCCACCGATGCCACACGCTCCTCACCCTCAGTGCCCGGAGGAGGCGGCTGGGAGAGAGCAAGCATATCCGGCACGAGGTCACATTCGGAGTCCGGAGCAACATGGGGCCTGGAGCCGGATGGAGGAAAAAACGAGGAGGGAGATGGAGGGGGCTCGCTAGCAAGGGATTGGGCAATTCTGGCATGGTGGTTGCCATTCAGGAAGGAGTCCGGTATGGGATTGGCACCCGGAGCCGTGGTGTATGGTGAAATTAAGGTGTGTGCCATGGATCGATCCATGCCAGCATAGTCACAAATTGTCTCTAGAGACCAGTCTAGATTGCCTTGAAGATACTCTTGCTTTCGTAGCTAGTAACCAGAACAACTAGTCACAAATTGTCTCTTGAGACCAGTCTAGATTGCCTTGAAGATACACTTGCTTTCGTAGCTAGTAACCAGAACAACTAGGAACAGCGTCATCATACTGGTATAGCTTCACCTCCATAAACTAGATTTTTTGAAGACATTAATACGGATGGAGAGACACAGTTGTCTGTTTCAGAAACTATTTCAGGAAAATGAATATTTTTATCTGTCTCATCATCGGATACGTCAGTCGATGATAAACTGTAATCAACGAGAGATGGATGGATAGATGGATGGTTGAGACTAGGAATCTGCATAGATTGTATTATTGACGATGCTGAAAATGGGTTGGAGTGAGGTACAGATTTAAACGTTTTGATGATTTTTGTTGATGTTGGATTTTGGTCGCTTGAGAGTTAATTTTGATCTTCATTTGGCAGAACCGGAAATTCTGTCAGGACTGGATGGGGCATAAGCCTCATCTGGAATTGCTTCTGGGTTATGAGGGAACAGTCCCGTTGCCCTGAATCCGTTGACAATATTTGAATGCGTCAAACTAAACGTAAACGTAAACTAAAATGTCCAAAAGTTAATACATCTTACCAAGCTTTGACTTCCAAAAAATGTAGCCGCTGAACTCGTCGATGTAATACTAGTTGTATCGGAGTCAAAATATAGCCTTGGTTTTTTTGCTGGTGTCTCCAATAATAAACAATTTACATATCATCAGCTTGTCAGCTTGGTTTATTGGATATTATTTAGTTGCTAAGATAAGAAATTTATAATAATAATAATAACCTACTTAATCAATTTAGTTTTAAATAATTCATATTTACTGGCACATATGTTTTTATTTAAATGAGGTTCTTGAAAAAATTGTCGGATGATCGACCAATTAATTCCTCGATTTTACCTACACCCAGGTACTTCTTTAGGCAAAGATCTTGGATATTTAAGAATAACACTACAACTTTTATAAAATTGATTTATTTTTAATTCATTGTTTTCACGCGTGAATCTTACCAGTGATTAACGTGACCTTGACCCGATTTTGCCGATAATTCCAGGTTTCTTACTTACTTACTTTCCAATACAGTGTTACAAGAAACACTTTACAACAAAAGGTTGTTGGAAAATCAAATCATTTGATAAAGTGAAAGTGAAAGTGAAATAAGCTTTATTCAAATAAACTTAATTATTAAGTACTTTTGAATCGTCTATATTTTCCTACCACCCGTTCCAGACTTTTTTAGCTGACAAGAAGAACGGGCGCAAGAAACTTATCAGCTGTAACAGCCATAAGTAACGATATTTACAAACTTGAATATATCGTTACCAGATAATTACAACAGGGTGACAGGATTATTGGCAACAACATAGACTTATTATATTACTTCAACAAAGTTCTTATATTAGCAAGTTATGTGTTACATCATTTCCACGCATTTTGATCTTTAAGATAATCGTCAACTTTATAATAACCTTTACCCATGAGCGTTTTTTTAACATGGTTTTTAAATTCATGCAAAGGAAGATCAATCACTTGTTGTGGAACTTTATTAATAAAGGCTATGCCTTTCCCCATAAATGAACCTCTCGTTTTTGCAAGCCTAAATCTTGGAACGGCAAGTTTATCTTTATTTCTTGTATTAAACTGGTGAATGTTGCTGTTCTTATCAAATGAATCATAGTGTTTCCTTACATAAACTAAATTTTCATAAATATATTGGCCTGCCAAAGTTAAAATATTTATTTCTTTGAACAATTCTCTCAAGGTATCTCTCCGCCGTAGAGTGTATATGGCGCGAACAGCTCTTTTTTGGAGTACAAAAATATTTTCAAAACTGGCAGCTGAGCCCCACAATAGCAGTCCATAAGACATTACACTATGAAAATAACTAAAGTATACTAACCTTGCCGTTTCAATATCAGTTAAAAGCCTTATTTTCTTAACAGCGAATGCCGCAG
The DNA here is from genome assembly GCA_950108535.1 of Agriphila straminella. NCBI lineage: Eukaryota > Metazoa > Arthropoda > Insecta > Lepidoptera > Crambidae > Agriphila > Agriphila straminella. The sequence goes on along the minus strand of OX467324.1, from coordinate 1,913,225 downwards.
AACTAATTTTTAATTTTCACCATCTTCTTCTTTTCTTCAAGTTTTTCTAGGTTATAAATACTACGTGGCGCGCTTGCCGTTGTTTTCATTTCCCTCTGGGGGTTTACTAATGTTTTCCCTAATTTTAAATGCAATAATTTCATTTGCCATAATTGCTTATGCCATAATTTCATTAAACATAATGTTTTATTTGCCATAGCTAACAAATGACATAAATTTATTTTCACTAATTTCATTGGTCATAAGCAATTAAATAACATATTGTTCCTATTGCATAATTTGATTTGGCATACTCTTCATTTATAATAATGTTATTATCCATAACAATGATTTTCCATAATACCAGAGGGGCACACTTAGAACAACCCAAATGGGCAATTTTAACCATCAACATTCACGACAAAGTCTTCAAGTTTGTCAAAAGATGTCTCTACAGTCGTACTTATAATACAAATTATTCAAAATAAAATTTAGATAAATTAAGAAGACAGTACAATAAAAGTCGCCTTCTTAACTGGGTATAAAGTGAAGTGATTTAAAACAAAATTATTTTTAAATAAAAGATGAAATTGTTTTTTTAGTATGGTCATTGAGCGAATTACAATATAATGATAAAATTCAACACTTGAAGTAATGACCCAGTAGCGTAACGGATTATCACACCTCCACCGTATACATAGCTACGATTATCGCTGCTGATCAAGGTGCTCGATAATCGTAGCGATATTCTCATTGACTTCGGCAAGACTAGTGGCCGTAGTCTCCTGTGCCACTACACTTCGCTCGAGCAGCTGCACGATACTTCTCACTTCTGCGAGCATGTCCTCCTCGACTTTGAGGCGGCGCTGGTCCAGGGCGAGGCGGTTTTGCTCCGCCTCCCAGGCCCAGCGCGGCTGAGGGATTTCTGAGGGATCTGGAAAAATAAAAACAGGGTAGTGAAAATGACCTTCCCAGACAGACGAGACACGAAACATAATGTTAATTCGCAACGAGCGGGACTCGATCCCGCTACCTCGACTAAGAGCTAGTAATAATTAAAACTATGTAGGTAGTGGCAGTCATAGAGTACATTAGTGGCAGTCGCAGTGTGTATGGTGCTATCCTAGAAGCCCTCCATCCATCGCTGGACCAATATGGGCCGCTAAGATGATACTAATTATGTAGTGATAAATTAGACCATAAATATGAATAAAGTTATTAGTTTGATTTAAACTCACTGGCTGGCGCCGTCTCCGTTCTTGTCCGCTTCGAAGCGGCTGGCGAGTCTCCCGCTGATGGAGTTCCTTAAACATAAATTTTACACAAACGTTTACTAGTAGATTAAAAACGCCTAAGTGCGTGTAAGGAGTGGTAACGCAGTGGTTTAGCGCCTGGGCCAGCGATTGCGGAAGTTAAGCAACGTTCGCAAGGGTCGGTCATGGGATGGGTGACCAAAAACTATTATCTCGAGCTCCTCCGTGCTTCGGAAGGCACGTTAAGCCGTTGGTCCCGGCTGCATTTGCAGTCGTTAACACCCACCAATCCGCATTGGGCCCGCGTGGGGGGTTATGGCCCATCCTCCTTACCACCCATAAGGAAGGCTTGTGCCCCAGCAGTGGGGACATCAAAAATGGCTGATGGACAAGTGCGTGTAGGGCTTCATAGTTTTGTTACTTTACACAACTACCTAACAAATTCATGTAAGTAATTTTCAATAAGTAGAATTTATATGAAACATTTCTTTCTACTTCTGTTGTTCGACTATTGCCTGTTAACTTGTAATACCTACTTAGCTGTCATAGTTTTCCTTTTAGCAATAAAGATATTAATTTGAACTCACTCGCTTCCACCGATGCGTTCGCCCTATGCTTCCGATTCGAAGGCCGGCCGGCTGGTGAGTTTGGCGCAGATGGTGGATCTAAAACATAAAATTTACACAAACATTTACTAGATAAAATATAGCTAAGTGCGTGTCCGTATCGGGCCACGCACAGTATAGGGCTGTGTAGTTTTGATGTTTTACACAACTACATTTTTTTTAGTTGATCATGTAAGTATTGCCCGATAACTTGTAAAGCCGCCTACTTAGCTGTTAAAGCTTGCCATTCCATTTCGTTATAATATATTGCCACAAATTTTGTCACATATCCAAAAACAACCATTTACCTCTAACTATAGCTAAAATTAGAGCACTTGCCCGTGCTCCCCCAGTATAGTTCCGGAACTAGACTTGTGGAGCACGGGCAGGGCAAGTAACGCTTTAAGTTTAATATTTCGAAGACGACGAGAAAAAAAACTTACCTTCAAATGGAGGAGCACGGCTCGTGCTAGGCTGGGAAGATGACGGCCTCGGGGGTGGGGCTGGCGGCTTCAGTGGCGCTGGCGAGTCGAGCGTGGGGGAGTACACCTCCACTTCTGCACCAAGCGAGGGTGGGCTTGGCAGTGCCAGGAGATCGTATTCTTCCTGAAATTGTAAATATACAGCATAATTAATAATGGTAGATTGAGTCATAATTATAGGAATTACAATACAATTCGCTCAGCTGAAGTGGCAGTGGGCGGGACACATAGCGAGAAGAACCGATGGCCGTTAGGGCGGAAAGGTTCTGGAATGGCGACCATGCACCGGACGGCGCTCCGTGGCCCCCGACAAGGTGGACCGACGATCTGGTGAAGGTCGCGGGAAGCCGCTGGATGCGGGCAGCGCAGGACCGATCGTCGTGGAGATCCTTAGGGGAGGCCTATACCCAGCAGTGGGTGTCGTGCGGCTGATATGATGATGATGACAATACAAGGAAATAGTATATTTTTTAGAGTATGTACCTATATAAAAGTGACGTCAGAAAATTTTTTTGGGTGAGGCTGTGGTCCAGCAGAGTCATAGGTTGTCAGTATGGAAATATTTGTAAGATCATTATATTTCATTATCAGATAATTTGCATTCAAGCATTTAGTATATTAATATTTTTCATTTTTAACAAATATAAAAAATATTAAAATTTCATAAATATGTCCATAAAGAAAAATGGCCAATAACAGGCAAAAGATAATGCATAGCCTCAGGAACATGGTGTATAAGAAATATCTGCTGAATGAAAGTATTCTAAATTAACAAATATCACAATACACCTAAGTGCCATAATGTGTGTGAATGAAGTCATGCTATTGAAAAGGGATTGATAATTGCTAGCAAAAAAATATTAAAGGGCATTATTTGAGCATGTGAGTTAAAATATGAAGTCACCACCATAACATAACATAACACCAGTGTAGTGTAAAGTCTCATGTTCATGGTAAACAATTGATAATAAAAAGCATTGCGTGTAAAGCGTTGGTACGGTCCGATTCAAACTTTACGACATCTGTGAAGTTAGCCACTATGCGCGTAGCCATGCCCCACCACATGTCTCTCCCACACACATACATAGAATTTGTGTTCCACGGAGCATCTCATACGATGTTCACAGAAGTCATAAAGTTTGGATCGACTTGATCTATGAAAGTTTACCATGAACACAAGGCTTATGATATAAGCAAAGAAAAACAAAAACATCATACATCGAAGGGGATCCGGACTTCCTCATCCCCCAACACTGCCCGTCTGCCAATGATGGCGTAAATCCTCTCTTCCACTGAAGTTAAGACCTCAGTGGAAGGAGGACCTCCGTCTGTGCCTCGCTTATGCACCTCCTGCTCCCCCACCTTTCTTTTGACGCGATATTTAATATCGCGCCAATACTAGACATGCAGTTAAGCAACAAAAAATTATTAGTGCAAACAAAACCATGAAGTGCATGAAAACAAAATGATTATTCGTGGAAACTAGTGATGTACAAGGCTCGAGGCCTATAATAATATTGACAATATTATTATTTACAGAGATTTTTTATTTTCGAAGCTCGAAACTCTAGCTTTTATGTGGTTCACAATTTCATTTTAAGACTCAAGACTTTTTTGAAGGCTTGAGCTCTTTTAACCTCGAGGCTTCAAAAGTAGAACTCGACGCCTAGAGGTTTGTATATCACTAGTGGAAACAAGACAAAAATAACATTGGATTTGCATGAAAAAATAATTATTAGTGAAAGCACAGACCAAAATAACCGAAATGCACAGTGGAAACAAACAAGACCAAAATAACTCTGGCCCAAGATTACAACTGACGTCACGCCACTGATTGCCGGTCTTTTCATGCCCCATCAGGGCATTCAGCGTGGCCGCCAACTCTTCCCACTGCTGTCTAACAGCAGCCTTGGCCTGAGGCGTGTCTAAAGACTGGCCCCTAGCCGCTTTAAAAACTATAGCTATAAACATTTTTTTTATATATTTGTGGAGCCGAACTGGATTTCTGGAGTTCGGCCCTGTCCACCTCAAGACGGCCCTGCGCTTCCCTGCCGCGCCGCATGCGCATCGAGGCCACGCCCCCTACTCAGTTGCAGCCGGACGAGCTCAACAGTCACCCAAACGTCTCCGCGCCGAACCTCACCTCCACCATTTGCTTACGCGAATTAGCTCACCGACCGTTCGTTGATAATCTCACTACCGTTTGCTTTGTCATCCATTTGCTGCGCCTTCTGAACAGAATTCTTGCCTATTAATAGTGTGCCTAATAATAAACGTTATATCACGTACGTACGTTGCATTTATTTTTCGCCTCAGGTTAGGCACCCACAGTGGTGACCCGCGCGTTAGAATAATAATGACTGAGCCAAACGAAGAATTTCAAGACGCGGCCGGGACGGATAGCGTTAGCGACGTGAACCGCGTGGCAGTTAAGAGGAGGTGTAAATTTTTTGTACGTTATGGGTGATAACTTTTCTCAGTAACGGCTATAGATACGAATTTGAAATTTAGACAGTGAATACTAGAAGATATTCTCGAATAAGCTGTAGAAACAGAAACATAATGGATACAACTTTCCTCGATAGAATTAATTCCCAAAATCACCTCTTCAAAAACACGTTTATTAACTTTACTTTGAAATCACTAGATATTATGAAGTATTTTTTACATCATTTGGTGTATTATTCTTAAACAAAATGATCTTTAGTTATTATTTTCAATAAAAACTTTTACTTTTTGAGTTATTTTAGTTTTTAGCGTTTGTCGCTTACGTTTTTAGCTTCTGAGCAAGTCGTGCGCTCATGCCTTCCCTTTTCTTCGTATGGAGCGCATCACTGTCGAGTCGGCTGCGGCTATTTTTGAAGGGAGGACGTGTCGCTCGCATCTCGGTCGCCGCTCATGCACAATATTTATTATTTTAAATACTGCGCGGTATTTAACAGCGGGTTTAGGTGTAGTTTTTCAAGTGTACGCATTTAAATTAACTGGACGGTTACCTTTGCAATTTAAGAAGATGAAAAAGAGGGAAAAGAAAAAATATTGAATTTTTGGTTTTAGGTATTCACAATGCTATAAGTACCTATTTATATATTTTTTTATTGTAAGGCAAAAAGTTATGAACATAATTGAGTCTAAAATGAGGTAAAGAAGGACCTAACTAAATATCTAAATTATCCTCATCACAATTTAGTTGATTAGTTTAGTACTAGGAATTTACAATTACAATGCATGGAAGCGGAGCATAGTGGGTCGAAAATGTAATTTGAGTGATACGACCTGACCTAGGGACTTACCTAATTATTATTTCCATATTTTTCTTTCTTCCGATGAATAGATTTATTTTTGGAGCATAATGGATCGAAACTTAAATTTTAGTGATATACCTACCTACCTCGTACAGACTTTTTTTTAAATCTTTTTCTTTCTGATGATGAATAGATTTCAACTTTTGGAAGCGCAGCATAGTGGGTCGAAATTTAAATTTTAGTGACATACGAGTACAAACATACGAGTACCATACCTACGTACGGAATTACCTATTTATTTTTTCATATTTTTCTTCCTCTCGATGATTAGACGTCATTGATCTTGATAAAAACACTTATCGTATTTTGTTCTTCATCATTTGATTTCGATGTAAAATAATTAAAGGTTGAAAAATCTTACAACAGTCCTCGCCCCGCGGCATGTTGTGAGCGCTGGCCTTGGAATGCACAGTAGAAATTTTTGGGTCAGTTTGCACAGGGAAAGACTGCGCCTACGTCTCGCACTCCCTACATGTATACCTACCTAGTAAGCTTCACATTTCCTGGGCGCTCATAACTCGCCGCGAGAATTCTACGATATGTTTGATTTTTTTGCAGAGTTCAAGTCGAGGACTCTGCAATTTAACTACTTACCTACTATTTTTGTTAATTACGTTTATTATTCAGGTGAATCAACTTTTTAATGTAAGTAATAAATGATCCGTGCGTAAATTTTCATAAATTAAAAGAAAACTAGATTGCTATTTTAAAAAATATCTGTTTTACGATATTTGAATTCGATTAGCCGATAAAACATACTTAGATTTTAACAATTAATTAATCGTTTATAAAAAAAAACATGGATAACCCAGTGGACAATTTGTTCCTAGTAATTTGTATATAGAACTAGCTTACAGAAAGCTTGTTGCTACTAGCACGATGTCTCGCGAGGTAGGTTTAAATGAAGGTCTTACCAAGACCTTTTATTTCTTCAAAGACACCATCAGTCTAAGATGAGTACTTTCCGAGATATTGCTGTTTTAAATTGGACAGCTGTCATCTGAAATGTAGATCTCATTAGGACCTATCATTTCTTCAAAGGCACTATCAGTATAGGATGAGTAGGTACTTTCCGACATATTGATGTTTTAAGTACTACAGCAGCTGTAATCTGAAATGACGTACAATGCCACAATATCGTGCGGGATGCCGCAGGATCCTTCATGCCACGATGTGCAGTGCCGCGCTTTGATATGCCGTGCTGTTAGTGGCCACAGGATGCCACAAGATTACTTGGTATACTAAACTGTGGTGGTGTGATGGTGAATATCATAGTCTCGTTTTAGCAGATTTAGTAGAGGACGATGAACGATTTTTCAAATACTTACGTGTAACCAAGGCACAGTTTGAAGAAATCCACGGTTTTGATATTTTAAACGACTCCGTATCGATATTTTAACAGGATTATTTATTAAATTTTACTATAGATATAAATACTATCGATAAATATCGATATTTTTATCGTCGAAAACTAGGAAGTTGTATAATTATATCTCTTTCCTCTGTAAATCTCCATCCCTATTCTAACGTGCTGGACACAACAAGATGAATTTGTACATTTTGTCCTGCTGAACAAAAAAATCTAATGTTTCAGTTGGAATTTTGATAAATTAAATCGATTTTTTAATAATCGATTAATCCTAGCCATCGGTCGTTGATCTCATATTTTGTAAAACTAGAATAAAATAACGATTTCAAAGCAAAGAAAAATGTATGCCTAGTTTTGGGTTGAACTTTAATAAAGACGTACCTAGTAGCAGCAGATTTTGCATGCATTGTAAACACTTTTCCTTATTTTAGCAATACTATATTATTATCTTTAGACGTAAGCAATATTAAACAATAAGCAACCCTGGCAACAAATAAAACTGTATAGAACGGACAACGGAAAAAAACAAAACAAAAAAAACAAAACAAAAAGAAAACAAAAAAAATGCAATTCACAACTGAAATAATTTATAAATACCCCTAATGTAACTTTATAATAAATAGTAGCAGTAAATACAATAACAAATAAAATATTGAACGATAATGTTAATGAAATAATAATTACACAAATATTTTTTTAATTACTTATAATGTTGTGTTGCCAAAAATAATATTTCTTTTTGTAAGTTATACTAACATCACTTTTTTAGAATTGAAAATCATGCATGTAAAAATGAATTGTATTTTGTTTATTGGGAATAAAAGGTTTTTTTTTTAATATTATTATTACAACCCTGGCAACACGCCTGAACGACAGCGGGGCATAACGACCTAAAGGGGAAGTAGGTATATAAATGGCGGCGTTTGGGACTCTGTCAAAGAAGAGTCCGTTCTATACAGTCTTATTTATTCTTATGACAAGAGGTCCATGTATTCTTGTTTGGACGTAATAATAACTCGCTACGTAGGTAACTATAATATAAAATATAATTATAATATGTCAATATAACTAGGTACAACAAAAGAAACTACGCGCGGGACAGTTAGTATTGTTCCACTGTGCGCTCGGGTTGCGAGACGCGGGAAGGTCGGGACGGCCGGACAGCCGCGCGATGTTTTCCACAGGCGGTGCGCTGGGTGCGCCCCTCACTTCTCCGCCGCTAGCCACGCCTACCCGCGCGCGAAAATTCTTTTACACCTCGTCTTAAGGCCACCTTGTTTCGAAGATTTAGGTATTTCGCTCACCCAGTCGACTTGCGTCCGCGTTACGCGGGAGCCAACTTGATATGAACTCCGGCGAACTTTGGCGGGCGAGAACGCCACAGTATAACATAATGCAGTAGGTAAGGTAAGGTATGTTTAATTTTATTGACTGTATTATTTTACTATATTGATTATTTTATTGACTATATTATTTTAGTTTATTGAAATGGACTTATATTGGAATGAAATTGGACTTACGAGTATATAAGTATTGACTGTAAAAATAATTACTCTTACTAAACTTTTTGAATAAGTGAGGTGATAATGATGATTATAGGAGAATTTGTGGTAGGGGAAACACTATAGTTATTGGCCAGTTAAGCGACCTCGAGATCGAAAATTTCAATTTTAAATAATTTACAACAGTTAGAAATAAATAAAAGTTATTTCATATTGTTCTATATTAATATATTTATTAGTTAAGCCATCTTACACACATTTTCATCAAAAATTTTAGAAATAAAATTAACACAAATTTGAAAAACAGAAAATTACAGTTATTGGCCGTATTATTGCAGTTATTGGCCATGAGATCATATAGTTATTGGCCACATCAAAAATATTATATAAACTTAAATTTAAACAAAAAATTAACTTTTAATATCGTTTATTCAAGATGATTTTCATCCTCAGAAGGTTCAGAATCATCATTTAACAAAAAACAGTTATGACATACAAAGTCAGAAAGCTCATCATCATCTGGAATATGCTCTTGGTGCTTAATAGGAATGCAATGACGATGATAAAACTTTTTACAAGAACAACATAATAAGGATTTTTTTTAACAGCTAATCGCCGGCACGTATCGCAAGTAACCACTTCCAAATTTGATAATATCTTTGGTTTACCGCTATTGTTTTTAGTTTCAGTCTTAAAATTGTTTTCATTATTCTCTTCAGTTTCATTGTTAATATTTTCTTTTCCATTTTCCTCTTTTTTGTTTCCCTTTTTTGACTTTTTTCCTACGCCTTTACCTTTTTTTGTCGACATTGCATTTACTTCACGTGCAGCTGCCTTTTCCTCTCTTTTTCTTTTTCTTTCCATTTTTTGATTCTCTTTTTCTTGTTTTTCCAGTTCTTTTTTTTCAACAGCTGATCTAAAATTCTCAGAAGTAATGACAAATGTGGTTTTTTCTGTCTTTAGAATAAACTTTCTTTTATTTTCTGGGGCATTCAGTAAATAATCATTAATAGAACTGTTTAAACTAGCAGTTTCTGTCAAAGTAGCTGTAGAAGTGGAAGGCTGGCACAAATCTATTGGATTTTTTGTGGGAGTCATAGTAATTTTTACTGTTGTCACATTATTTTCGTTGGTGAAGTTTACATTTGTTGTAGTGTTATTGGTGGATTGAATTTCAATATTGGATGATTCTTTCTGTGGGACGTCATTTTGAAAAAAGCACCAAATTTTAAATAATGTAGGAGACGAATTATTCGGGATGGCACCCTGAGCTTTCATTGCTTTCATCTTATCTATCATTTCAGCCCCTACAATATTTTCAAAAACTTTTAGAGACATGAGCTTGTCTTTTCCATTATAGTCTTCAACCTTTGTAGCTAGACATTTGGAGTAATCTATTGCATTTTCGTCAAACGGACATAAACCACATGCTCTGAAACCATTTATTATAGATTCAGGTTTTAAGTCATCTACGACTGTTTTTAAGATAATAGCGATATTAGCGATGTTCAATTTAGTTACAACCTCGCCAACGTTTTCTGACTGATATTTTCGAACTGCTTTTCGGTACATTTTCTTAATAGGCCCAAAGACGGCAACGTCTGCTGGCTGAGTGATACGGGTTGTGTTGGGGTAAAGAGCAATTAGTTCAACTCCTAGCTCTTTACAAGTTACACTAAGCTGTAATGTGATATGGCTTTTGTGGCCATCTATAAACAGAATAACTGGTTTTTTTATTTTGATTTTAAGCAAGGTAAGGATCAAGTATTTCGGTGATAAACTGGTTAAAAACATTTGCCGTCATCCATCCCGTATCACTGCGTCCGATACCCCATTTAGGTGGCACTGATGACGCAATTTTATCAGGCAGTCGTTTGTAGGGGAATACTATTAAAGGAGGACACGTCTTACCGTCAGCAGAAAATGTAAATAGGACTGTAACATTTTCTTTGGAGTTTCCTTGTTCCACAGCATAAATATTTTTGTCTCCTTTAGCAGCAAGCACGCGACCAGTAGAAGGACAAAGCTGAAATCCTGTCTCGTCAGCGTTAAAAACACGTTGTGGATCATGAATTGCCTCCAACAGGTTTTCACTTGTCAAGTAATTTTTTATTTCAAGAAACCATTTCTTTATATCGGCTTCAGATACGCAGGCACTTGCTTTAGTGACTCCTTCGCTAGTTCTTGGAACTAAACTGGGGTGACGTTTTAAAAAAGCTTTGAGCCACCCGCGACCAGGTCTATTACTGAGAAAAGGAGTATCGCGTGGATTATCAGTCAAAAATTTTTGAACTGTGTCGAGAACGTCATCTGACTTCCTAGGAAATCCTTTACGAGCCATTTTAATTAACCACTCTTCGATGGTATTTTCTTCCTCATATGTCAAATACGGTGTTGGTCCAAATTGAGATTTTGAATTAGGATTTTTTAGTTTAAACTGTAAAGTAGCTCTTGGTATATTATATTTTTTTGCGACTGCTCTCAAAGACAATGTTTTTGTGCTTATTTTTTCTAATGCCTCGTCAAGGGCCTGATTTGTGTACTCGGGTATTTTCGGCATTATTTCTTCGTACGAACCTGAATAGACAAGAAAATAATTGTAAGCTAATTTATCCAAATAAATAAAATTATAGGTATAGTAATTGGCCTACTTTTTCTATAGGTTAGATTTACGAAATAAACAGTTATTGGCCTAGGCTATTAACTGTTAATTATGGTTTAAAATTTCTAGCAATTGAATAACACGCTTAATATCATAACAGAAAACGTTTTGTTGATTAACAAGACTAGTTTAATGTTTTTTATGAAATACAGTAATTGGCATAGAAGGCCAATAACTATAAGTTATTCAAATATATGTGACAGCTATTGGCCACAACAACATTTTGAGGTTATGAATAAAAGAGGTTATAATACACTATAAGTATGTTTATAACGCGTATCCACTAAGTATTTTGTAGGATTTCATTGACAAAACTAAAATAAATACTTTTCAAAATATTGAATCAAAAAAATTTGCAGTCTTAACAATTTTTTAACAAACTTACCTACTTTGGTTCCACCGGCAAAAAATCACACACTGGAAAAGAAAAAAACCACCTAGCGGAATTTTATTGAAACTTTTTGACAGACAATAAAAGTGTTGCCATTTCTGTTGTTTTAAATCTATTATTTGTCTTTTATGTTGCTAGTTTTTTACCATCAAAATGGCTAATTACTGTAGAGGGGCCAATAACTATAGTGTTTCCCCTACCTACCTAAAGAATATAAACAACAAATGAAAACAAACATAAGTGTTATTTACAATATTTATTCACATTTTTTATACTTACAGATGGATTTAATATGAGGAAAAAAGGCTTATTTTTAATTAAAATTCATTATAATTTAGAGTTCTAGTGCTAGGTCCAGGCTCATTTTCATTGATCGATGTGGTCATATTATGACCCAAAGTTGCATTTGGATCTTTATTAAGATTAAAGTCTAGGTCCTCACTGAACTGCCCCGGTGACGGAATAGGACCTGATTGGAAATTAATAATATTATGCGATAAAAAATTCTCATTTTCTTTAATTTCGGATTCGGTGGATTCGCATTCAAGTGTCAGATTCCGTACAGGGATACCACGAGTATGTCTGGGGTTGACGATTACGGGCAGCATACATTTATGGTAAAAATGTAATAATTTTGATTCCATCTTTGTTTTCCAAAATTCATCGTCTTTTTCGATTCTTTCGATATGTACTGGTTCTTTTTCCCCGGCCCAAATACCAAATAGACATTGCCGTCGTCCAGTTACATGTAGTTGTCCTTGGACTTGGAAAAACCAATTACTTTTTATATTAATTGTTGTAGTCCGCGTCTTTTTATTATATTTTAATATCTGGATTTTATTTTCTTCTATTGCTTTTGTCAAGCCAATTTTTGACGCCGAAAAAGGACATTTAACTTCTACCAGAACATCATTTCCAATAAGCCCGTCTGGCGTAGCACCAATAAATGGGAAATCTTTATCTATAAACAGTCCACAAGGCTCAATAGACACATTTTCTTGTTGTTGTATCTTTTGCAACGCTTGCTGTTCATTTTCAATACAATTATATAAAAATAATATTGTTATACTGATTTTGCTAGACTGTGTCCCATTATCTTCCTAAAACGCCAAAAATTTTGGTGAAATAATTTTATTACCTACTCTGTAAGTCTGTAGTATTAAAAATAATATGGTTATACTGATTTTGGTAGACTGTGTGTCCCATGCATTATGGCAAAGTATCTATATTCGCGTTAGTTTCCGTAAAAAGTGTTTCATTTCAATGAGTAATACACGCGTAAACCTAAGAAGAAAATTTGAGAACAATATAGGTTTCTACTTAATAAATAAGGATAGTAATAAGAAATAAATAAACACGTACGTGCAAGTAGGTAGGTACTGTACTTACTTTGCATTTCTTTGTAATGCATTCGTCCTGTTTATCTTTGATATAACTCGTAGTGTCTTTTTTCGTTTATTGCGTTTGTTAGCCATAGTGACGACTTGGCGAGATCAATTTTAGTTTACTTTCGAAAAATCACTACACGTTACACGTCGCGCGTGGGCGGGAAGAGCACTAGCACAGGTCCACCGTCGGTAAGCGCCACCGCGCGACTGTCGAAGTCCGCGGCGTCGCGCCGCTCGCGGATTTGTAGGTATGTAGACATCATAAATAGGAAAATAACACTACAACATCAATCTCTGCGATTTGTACTAGAAAAATGATTTATCTAACGATTGGTGTAAAAATAAGGTCAATAAGTTTATTACTTTAGGCAAAGTATTGAAAATGCTTTTTAAAAAGAGGTAACTTTGAATTTTTTTTCTATCGAGCGAAGTTCATCTGATTGTGTAACTGAAAGCGAATTGTACTCTGTAAGATCCTCAACTGTAGCATATATTTTTTTCAGAATTTTACGTCAATTTTTGACTGATTTATATTGATTTTAAAAACAGCATTTGCGGTACAAGGTGCCCTTAAGCTGGCGCCATTTTGGCATGATGAGCCCGATTTATGGTTCGCCCAGGTAGAGGCACAATTCGAAACTTCTGGAATTAAATCAGATTCGACAAAATATTTTACGGTCGTGCAGCAGTTAGACAATAAAATTATACGGGAGGTGCGAGATATTATTCGTAATCCGCCGGTCGATGGTCGATACGAAAAATTAAAGCGAGAATTACTAAAGCGTTTGTCGGTTTCTCATCAGCAGCGTTTGCGGCAACTTATGGTTCATATATATATATAATATAATGTATAATCATTTATTTCATAAAAAGTTTACAAAAAACTTACAAATTAGGGACATTTAAAACATGTTTTAACACTTTTAACAAAATGTAGTTTATTGGTCATGCTGTTGTCCCTACTAGGCCAATAAAATGACCTGTATGAAGGACATCCAGACAAATTTACAAAAAGGACTAATAAGTAGTTGGAGAGAGACAAAGTAAGTTTTTTTTTTACTAGTGTTACTACATAACAGTGTTGGGCAAAATGTAATTAACTACTAATTAACAATTACAATTACAAATTGTAATTGGCGACTTCAGTTACAAATTACTTGAAATTATTAAAAAGTAATTCAGTTAACAATTACAATTGGTAATTGTAATTGTTAATTGTAATTACCTGACTACTTATATAATTTATTTTAGAGTTGAGGTAGTATTTTAAATAATACGATGTAGTTTCTGTGGTAGGTAGCGAAACCACTGCTAACGACGCACTGACGCGACGGGTGCGACGAAGAGAGGAGTAGGGATGCGCCGATCCGCAGGCTGATTATCTAAATAGAAACTATTTAGCGACCGGTTTCATTTGACAAACATTGCTACTTTTCTTTGGTATGTTTTTTTAGGCCAAAAAGAAGAAGCAATGTATCACATTCATCTGTCAAATGAGACCGGTCGCTTGGTGGTTTCTGATTGGATAATCAACCCGCCGATCTTTTGAAAGATCGGATTGGCAGGCATACGGTCCGGCGATTTTCGGATCGGATCGAGACCATACGATTTTTTGCCGGATCGATACAAAACTTGAAAGATAGGATCGCTTGGATCGTATGAATTAAAACGTGGTTTGTTTACGAAAAATAGGTACTTACTTAAGTTTATTTGTAACGAATCATATCTTTGTTTACATTTTAAACATGGCGGCATCAATCATCATCATTCAAGGTACTTGTTTACAAGTTTTACATGTGTTTTTTCTATTTATTGGGGTCGACAAGCAGTTTCACAATAAGTAATGTTAAGCTAATCTTAAATAGTAGATTTAGTAAATTGTCAAAAAGACCAACACCGTCAACCACAGATTAATAACTTTATTTTTAATGGTTTACTTCATAAAAATCAAAAAATAATTGCGTCCTTACTTATTTGCATCCGATCCGGATCGATTCCCTAAGGATCGGATCGACGGCATGCGATCCGATACAATCCATTACGATTCGAAAAATCGGATCGACGACCCCGGAACGAAAATCCCTAGAGAGGAGAGGTGCACGTGAGGAGGCGCGAGAAGGGATACCTGTGTGCAGTAACAAGCCACACACACACACACACACATGCATGCACTAAAAGCATCGGTTGTGATATGCTGCGTGAGGACAGCAAGCGATCAACATCTCAATTTTATTTATCTTTTATGTACCCCCATAAAAAGTAATTGAGTAATTTTAATTACAAACTAATGTAATTGGAATTACTAGTGATTTATGTAGTTGCATTAAATTAATTCCAATTACATGTAATTTCAATTAAAGTAATTCAATTACTTTTCATCTAATTAGTAATTTAATTACAAAAGTAATTAATTACGCCCAACACTGCTACATAATAGCACTTAAGTAGGTATTTTCAAATTACAAGTTTAGGATTCCATACAACTTTTTTGTATTAATGGTTGGGATTGAGATGTTATGTGTGTATGTGTAAATGTGTGAGGGTGTGAATTATGTGTGCGAGGTAAATATTTTATTAAGATACATATGGCATTACGAATTCTTCAGTTTCTGTGTAATTTTTGTTAAATAAATTATTTTGAACAGAATTTTTACACTCAAATTTGGATAAGCCATTAAAATGTAGTTCAGCGTTTATTTTATTATAAAGAAGTGGAGCCAGATAATAGGAGAATCTTTTTGTGAATGTAAAATTAGTATATGGAACAGGACAAATTTTATCTTTTCGACGTTTAGTTAATATTAAATGCGGCGTGACGTGATGTTGTTTAAGAATAGCACTCAGGATGAAAAGCTGTCTCACAGTAAGGACTTTGCAGGTAGCATATAGATCAGTTGTTGGATACAACATAGGTCTAAACGTAGCAACTTTTAGGACTGCACGTTGGGCGATTTCAAGTGGCTTCAGAATAGTTTTAGCCGCTCCACCCCAACATGTTATACCATATGAAATAATAGACTGAGCCAATGCATAATAAACCGTTCGCAAAATGTCGTGGTTAACTACGTGACGTAATATTTTAAATATATATATAAGTTTTCGGGTTCGAGCCGATAGTTGAGCTATGTGAGCCTTAAAGTTTAGGTTACAGTCTATTATTATACCTAAATACTTGATTTTATCAGTAGGTTTAAGCATGGGACAGTGACACGTATAGTCTGCTGTTTGTCGACATGTGTGGGCTTGAAGATTGATGGGAGTGTTAGGTTGTGAAACACTACTAATAGAGAATGTGATGAAGTGAGTTTTCGTAGTATTAAGGGTTAAAGAGTGGGCAGAAAGCCAGTCAAATGCCAAACTAAAACCATTCTGTGCCAGACCTTCAAGTTCTGTCCACGACTTTGCAAAAAAAGAGATTGCACTATCGTCCGCAAATGAGACAACCCTTCCATTAGGAATGCTAAGCCTACAGTCGTCAATGAAAACTAGAAACAGGGTTGGGCCAAGAATACTCCCCTGCGGAATGCCGTAAGAGATAGAGAGTTCCTGGCTGAAGTGATTGTCAATTTTTACCACCTGCGTGCGATTACTGAGATAACTCTCAAACAGGCGCAATTGTTTTCCCCTAACACCGATTACTTCAAGTTTCTGTAGGAGTATATGGATATATACCTTGGCCAGGTCAAGGAAGATGGTCAGCACTTTGTCCTGCCCATCAAGATGACCTACAACAAAATCCATAAGCTCATTAATCGCATCAGATGTTGACATGTTTTTCCTAAAACCAAATTGATTGCCTGAGATTAATTTATAGTGTTCAAGATTATTGACAAGTCTTTTATTTATCAAGCGCTCAAGAACCTTAGAAAGCGAACTCAATACAGCAATGGGCCGGTAGTTGCTTATTATGTTTCCGTCACCGCCTTTGAAAACAGGGTGAATTATTGCTTTTTTAAATAGAGATGGAAAAACACCATTCTGGAAACAAAGGTTAAAGATATGACACAAAATGGGGGAAAGCAAGTCAGCGTATCTTTTTAGAATAGTACTTGAAATTCCATCCCAACCTGAGGCGACACCGTCTTTCAAACACTGGATTGTGGAGCGGATTTCATAAGCATCAGTTGGTTCCAAAGCGAAGGATGATAAATTTCTAGAGGAAGAATGATGATGGCTAGTCTTATCTGGTGGAGTGCCGAATTTAGAAATGATTTTGTTGGCCAGTTCCTTTCCAATATTTACAAAATAATTGTTTACTGCATCACAAGACTCCTTAGGTGATTGTTTGATATGCAACAGTTTATTTGAAGATTGGTTGGGCTTTGATGAGTTTGTTATTCTTATAATTGAGCTCCAAAGGCGTTTTGGGTCTTTGGATACCTTATTAATTTCCTGTCTATAAAACTCCCTTTTAACTTTTTTTAGGTTTTTTGTACAAAAGTTTCGATATCGTGAGTAGGTAAGCTTAAGTATGAGATTATCAGGTGACATTCTTACTTTTTTGTGCATAAGGTCTCTGTTCCTGATGCATCGCAATAAACCAGGTAGTAATCCAAGGCTTAAGATTTTTTTGTCTATTAGAAACTTTTGTTGTTTTAGAGCTAGCGATAACAGCCTTCGAGATAGCTTGGATAAGTTCTATAGTGGCTAAATTAGGATCTAGTAGGGTAAGAAAGCGATTTAAGTCTAATTTTTTGAATGCGATGTCTAAAATAGTGTAGTCAATAGTATTTTTAGTGATAATTGGTAGATTTAAGTTGCGTTTATGGTTATCTAAGCAAAATAGAGTGGAATCGTGGTCAGAGATTGTTGATTGTAAAACCGTGGAATCGTGGTCAGAGATTGTTGATTGTAAAACCAATGTAGTAGAGGAGCGATTAGAACGCAAAATGATATGGTCTAGGCAGTTATTTTCTCTCGTAGGCAGATTATGAGCAGGCAAATAGCCGTGGAAAGCAAGGTTATTTAAATATTCATCGGATCGAGGATGGAGGGTTGATGGTTTTATGTCTATATTAATATCCCCGGTGATTACCACTGTTGAAAAGTGCGAGAGAGAAGGTAAAATATTATTTAAAATGAGAAAAAAATCATCAATGGTATCAGGTGAGGGGGGGCGATATATACACAAAATATTTGTGTAATTATTAATTTTTATACTTAAGCAAGATGCAGAATTTTCAAAGTTTAGTTCTTCTGAGGAGTAATTAAGATTTGATTTTAGATAGACAACTACACCATCACTCTGATTCCGATGGTATGTGGTATGTAATATAGAATAACCTGGTAGAATTGGAAGGTTACAGTTGCTAAGACACGGTAACCAGCATTCCGTTAGAACCAATATATCACATTCAAATGGAATGCGATGCATTAAGGTTAGAAAACTAAGGAAGTTACAGTTTATAGAGCGTATATTTTGAGTAAGAATTTTTAGAGAATAGAATAGAATGTTCATGAAGAGATGGGTGACCGGAAGCCGTCACAATTTTTGAGACATCTTCGTGCTTTAGGCGGGGAATCGATTAACGACGAATTTTTGCGTAGCGTGTGGATAGATCGCCTTCCGACTCATCTCCAAGCGATAATCGCGTCGCGACCGTCAACCGCCGATCTCAATGACGTGGCCGATTTAGCTGATCGAATTTGCGAGGTTACGCCGAATATCAATCCGAACTACCACGTGGCTAGCGCGTCAGCAGTAGCGGTCGAGAGTATGTTTAAGAAAATGGAAAATTCTATTGCATCACTTATTGAAACTAAAATATCTCAACAGATTTCGCAGCTGAATTTGCAACGTGCCCGCAGTGCAACTCCAAATCGCCGAAGGGGATCATCCCGATCTCGAAGCAACAGCAGGCGGCGACCAACCACGAGCCAAACTCCAGGTTTGTGCTGGTACCACGATCAGTTTGCCGAGAAAGCCCGTAAGTGCATTAGCCCCTGTAAATTTAGTTCGGGAAACCGCACAGGCAGTCAGTAGAAGCGGCGAGTGACTGTCCATCTGCTACCAGCCGCCTTTTCGTCACGGATAGAAAATCCAAGATCCAGTTTTTAATAGATACCGGCTCGGATGTCTGCGTATTGCCACGTCATTTCCTACGTGAACGCAGGAATCCTACAGATTACTCTCACCGCTGCAAATGGGACTCCCATCCACACTTACGGTACCTTAACCTTACATTTGGACCTTGGCCTCAGGCGCGACTTCGCATGGAACTTTCTAGTAGCAGCTGTAGACAAACCCATCATCAGAGCAGATTTTATGGCATTTTACGGTATTTTAGTCGATTGCAAAAATGGCCGCCTCATAGACAGCGTGACGTCACTGTGTTCAACCGCCACACCCACGGCGTGCTCACTCCCTAGCGTGAAAGCAATTTCTGGAAATAGTGAGTACCACTCCTTATTAGCTGAGTACCCGGTTTTGACTAGGTCTCCTGGTATACACCGCGAGATTAAGCACAATACAGTGGCATTATATTCGAACGACCCTCCAACTTTTTGTCGACCACGCCGCTTAGCGCCGGACCGTCTTAAAATTGCCAAGCAACAATTTAAAGAAATGCTCCACGATGGAACCGCTCGTCGATCAGATTCTCCTTGGTCATCTGCATTACACCTGGCTCCAAAGGGACAGAACAACTGGAGACCATGCGGTGATTACCGCGCTCTCAATTCTCGCACGATTCCGGACAGGTACACTATTAGACATATAGAGGACTATGCACACCAGCTTGCAGGGTACCATTTTCTCTAAGCTAGACCTGGTAAAAGCCTACCATCATATACCAGTTTTTGAAGCCGACATTCCGAAGACCGCAATTACAACCCCGTTCGGACTCTTTGAATTTCCGTTTATGTCGTTCGGTATTCGAAACGCTGCCCAGACCTTCCAGCGTTTAATTCATAATTAATTCATAATTCATTTATTCCATAACAAAATAATTTGTGTCGGAAAACATACAAAAATAATAAATTAAATTAATCAATTGGCAAGCATAAAGGGCATGTCAAAAAATATTCATGAATGTCAAATATTATTAGTTAATGAGAATTAAAATAAAAAATATATACCTACCTACGTTCCGAAATTAATAATTCTTATGTTCAACAAAATCATTTAAACTGTAATAACATTGTTTTAACAAGAAGTCCCTTAATTGTCTTTGAAATAATTTATAGTCAATAATAGATTTTAGCGTGATTGGAAGGCTGTTAAACATCTTGACTGCCTGATACCTTACACTGTGTTTTACAACTTTTAGCTTTGGTACAACCAACTGCAATAGATCCTTTCGGCGAGTTTTCAGACGAATGTCTCGCTCCGTAGGTGTTTCAAACTTTTCTATGTTTTTAACCAAATATGTCAAAATCACTAAAATATAAAGACTAGGGACGGTTAAAATGTTTAATTTTCTGAAATATTCTCTACATGATTGCCATTGTGGAATCCGAAATATAGTTCTGATAGCTCTTTTTTGTAACACAAAAGCTCTCTCTATATTACGTGTGCCCCGGCTGTTCCATCTATCTGCGGGCAGAACTCGTGCTAAGGAGCGTGTGCCACTTCGACAACTTACTGATACCTTCAATAAGTCATTCATTGATGTTGACATTTTTACTACTTCCGAAGCAAAATTTAAAAAACATGTTATTAGTATTTTGAAAGAAAAACAAATCGTTACCGAAACTTTGTGATTTTTAATGCACAATCTTATTTAAATTAGCATGCCTTTTTACTGTATTCTTTTGTAGAAAATTGAGAAACACTACTTATGTTCTAATCCGTGGATAGCGGTGTGGGTTGCACAATTGTTAATATTGGCAATGTAATAGTTTATAAATAGTATTAATTGTGTCAACTGTTTGTTATCCCAAATAAATAAAATAAAATATTATATTTGTAAGAATTGCCCCAAAACCTAATACTATACCGCAGATGTGATTCAACTAGCGCATAATATACCGTTTTCAATTGATCCACTGTAATATCATCACGTAAACTTCTTAAACAATAACACGCTGAACTAATTTTTTTCTCAATTTTTCCCAATTCATATTTCCAGTTGAGATATGAATCAATATAAACTCCTAAAAACTTAACAGATTCAACGAGTGTGATTTGTTTGCCATTTAAAGTTATATCTAGCTTTTCTTTATTTCTTGCCGTGGTCCGGAACAACATAATATTAGTTTTTTCATAATTAAGGACAAGATCGTTCTCATCGAACCAAAAACAAAAAGCTGAAAGAGCCTGCCTGATTTTACAATTGAGTTCTTCACTATTGTTAGCCGAAAGTACTGCATTTGTGTCATCCGCAAAAAGTGTAACCTTAGTGTCAATAACGTTATTATAAATATATTTTACCAAGTCATTAACAAATATAATAAATAAAATAGGTCCTAATATGGATCCCTGCGGTACGCCTTTCCTTAACCTTACTAATTTTGACTTACAGTAGTTAACTTTTTCATCTTTAGTATTTTCTATTTCCACAAATTGTAGCCTATTTTCCAAATAAGACTTTAGAATCTGTAAACTTTTTCCTCTAACCCCATAGTGTTCAAGTTTAACTAAGAGCATTTCATGATTTACCAAATCGAATGCTGAGCTAAGATCCAAGAATATTCCAGCTACTTTTTTCTTAATGTTAAGATTAACTACTACATCATATAAAAGCGTTTCTATTGCATCACCTGTACCCTTATTGGTTTGGTAACCAAAACTCGTTTCCTCGACGAGGTGCTTAAAGGCCTCGATTTTTGCCATTCTTACATAGATGACATCTTGGTTTTTTCGCGGGACAGCAGCAGTCACCTGGAACACCTAAAAACGCTTTTTGAAAGGTTAAGCCCGTACGGAATCCTACTAAATGAATCAAAGTGCAGTTTTGGAGTCAGCGAGGTATCATTCTTGGGTTACAAGATCAACGCAGAGGGCACAACACCATTAGAAGGTAAAGTACAAGTTATCAAAGACTACCCTCCATCCAAAACTATTAAAGGTTTACGTCGTTTTTTGGGAATGTTGAACTTTTATAGGCGTTTTCTGCCGAACGCTTCAGAGGAACAAGCTCCATTACACCAAATGTTGGCAGGTCCAGCTGTTAAGCCATCGACGACCATAACCTGGACTACTGAACTTCTAGAAGCATTCCAAAAATGTAAATCCAGTTTATCTAGGATAGCTCTCTTGGCTCATCCCGTTCATAATGCACCTTTAGCTCTTGTGTGTGATGCTTCAAACTCTGCAGTGGGCGCCGTGCTACAGCAACAAATTGGTAAGCACTGGCAACCCCTCGCTTTCTTTTCTAAGAAAATGAACAAGGCACAGTGGCCCTACCATGAGTTGATGCAAACTGTTTACGTTACCGTAAACTATCGTTATGTCTCTTTCACTCGCACTGACTGTGAGCAGTATATCCGACAGTTTACGGTAACGTAAACAGTTTGCATCAACTCATGGTAGGGCCACAGGTTCAATACAGCGCGTACGACAGAGAATTGCTGGCTATATACGAGAGCGTGAAACACTTCCGCCATATGCTTGAGGGCCGCCATTTTGTAACTCAGATCATCTCCACTGACCAGGGACGCCAGTTCATATCCAGCCTGTTTAGGGAGCTGACGAAGCTCTGCAAGATTGAAATGCGCTACACTACTGCATACCACCCTGCAGGAAATGGCATGGTGGAGCGACTGCACCGAACAATGAAGGCTGCTTTGATGGCGCATGGTGACAAGCGCTGGACAGATGTGCTGCCCACGGTACTACTCGGCCTCCGCACTGCCTGGAAGGACGATTTGCAATGTTCCACGGCAGAGCTCGTGTACGGTGAGCCTTTAAGGATTCCCGGTGAGTTTTTACACACTGTCACCCCGCGATTCGAAAAGCCAAGCAATTTTGTCACTGAGCTCAGAAATCATATTTCAAAATTGAAACCAGTACCCGCTTCTAGACATTGTAGCAAGTCAATTTTTGGTCTCAAAGACCTAAAAACTTCAAATTATATATTTTTACGCAAAGATGCACTTCGAGGTGCGCTTGAGGCCCTATATACCGGACCCTTAAGGGTGATCAAAAGAACTGACAAAACAATTACGGTAGAAATGCCAAGAGGACCGGTCACTGTCTCCATTGACCGTTGTAAACCTGCCTACCAAATAAATGAAGATGAGGCTATACTTGCTGGAAAAACGACACCAGTCGTCAACACTCAACCAAAAACCACTCGGTCCGGTCGGACTGTTAAATTTACTAATTTTTATTCCGCAGGAGCATAATTCTCCCAGGGGGGTGATGTGGAGCCGAACTGGATTTCTGGAGTTCGGCCCTGTCCACCTCAAGACGGCCCTGCGCTTCCCTGCCGCGCGATCCCGCGCCGCATGCGCATCGAGGCCACGCCCCCTACTCAGTTGCAGCCGGACGAGCTCAACAGTCACCCAAACGTCTCCGCGCCGAACCTCACCTCCACCATTTGCTTACGCGAATTAGCTCACCGACCGTTGATAATCTCACTACCGTTTGCTTTGTCATCCATTTTCAATTCGTGTATGTGTGCCTAATAATAAACGTTATATCACGTACGTACGTTGCATTTAATTTTCGCCTCAGGTTAGGCACCCACCCACATGTACATACAAACAAAAACTTTTTTACTCTGAATACCTTTACCAGAAATAAAACAACATCATTCCCTTAAAGTTTAATTTATTAAAAAACCCTTAATTAATATTTTTTATTTTATTTTATTTTATTTTATTTATTTCCACTTTTAAATAATAATTAATATAGTAACTAAAACTTATAACATCTGTACACAATACTAAATCAAACATTCAATGATTATAATAGAAAGTAACTAGAGACCTTACGTAATACCTATATGAGAACTTTAATTTACAAAAATAATTTGATTCGTAGCTTTAAAAACTATAGCTATAAATTTTTTTTTGATATATTATTTATGAGACCTTCCGCCTGGTCCATAATCTGGTCCATGTCTTCCAACATCACATACTGCGCAGACAGTTTGATTGTCTTCTTCTTCTTGTACCATACACACTGTCTACCGTGTGTGCAGTGGGTACTATAAAATGTAGATGGAGCATCACAGTCATACTCAACAATTTTCCCAGTATTGTTGCCATTTGTCCATATATTGGCAACACTATAATGTGGCAATTATCAGTCCAACAACCTCCAGCACCAAGGCAATTCCATTTAGTTTCAGTTTTAAAGTCAACGTTAGATGTCCGATAAATGGGAGTGAAGGTGTCAACTGTGTGTGAACTAGTGATCTGTATCCTCTCCACCTGGTTGTTATCATACCTCAAGCAGACCGATTGATGTGTGAGCATGTGGAATATGCCAGTCTGGAGAATGGTTAGACCTTGATCACGATATATTGCATTAGAACTGGAAACAAACAGAACAGAGTTTGATCACAGGAGTGGGATTTCCCCACTAATAGTGCTCCTATAGCAGCAGCAGTAGCAGCTCTAGCATTGAAGTTAGGTAAAAACCTCCTCCCAGTAGTGGGTTGGCTCACCTCTTTGTCTTCAGCCTTGTTAGCAATGTTAGTAGCAGCTAAGGGTTCTGTATCATTCACTCCTTTGGGAATTTCTTAATCACTCTTTGATCTATTGGGTACCATCTCTTTCAGTTCCAGGTATAAATCTTCCCTTATCTCCTCATATGATTTCACTTTCATTGTGGCTAGGGGCCTTGGGGGTGGAGTTGGGGGTATAGTAGGTGTTTATTTCACAAATCACACTATAGAGGGCGACACCTTCAATGAAACACACACTTTTAAACGTATAGATATATTACCACCACCGTGGTCAAAAAAAAGCGAATGATTTCTGGCATCGTTGGTCTAAAGATTATTTGTTAAATTTAGATAAGAGATATAAGTGGAGTACCAAGAAATCCGAAGTAGATATTGATGATGTTGTAATCATTCGTGAGGAAAATGTACCTCGCACAAATTGGATTCTTGGTCGGATTGTGGAAAAGCATCCCGGTAAAGACAATGTCACTCGTGTTGTTACCATAAAATGCAAGGACAAATTGTTGAAACGTCCTGTAAACAAGCTCTGTCTTCACACTATAGAGGGCGACACCATCAATGAAACACACACTTTTAAACGTATAGATATATTACCACCGCCGTGGTCAAAAAAAAGCGAACGAAAATAATGAATCACATTAGGACCTCATACAATTTTTAAAGCAAAACCATACCGCGATCCAAGAGGGTACAGCGCCATCTAGTATTGGTTGGACGAACTTTACTATTGGTGGATCGATGTGATAATGCAACTTAAACAGTAGGGGCTCTCTCAGGTTTAAATATTCCTGACTCCATCAATTTCCTTGCTCTGATAGCCCTCTTTTCTCTGCGATTACCCACTTTCCTCTCACGAATCCCTCCAAGGACATTGCCACATCTATAGGGAATGCTGGTGAAGCAGCATATGATCCATACCAAGCTACTAAAAATGAGTGTTATTACAACAGCAACACCAATCGGAATGTAGAAAGTCCTGCAGGATGGGATTTGCTCATTGTGGATGCATAGAGTGCAATCCTGGCATCCACTGAAGATTTTGAAAAAAGAAATATATGTAGCTTACTTCCGCAAACAAAATATGCAAGATGCACCGCCCGCCCGCCCGCAAAAATATGCAGCACACCACAAAATATAAGTGCACAATACCTGCATTTAGCAAGACAGCAACACACCTTGCACCTTCACCAATTAGGCTACTCTACACGTGTTTCGCCCCAACCCGGAGCATCCTCAGGAGTTAGATCGTGCGTAAACCAACACCGAATGAGCAACTACGCCCTCCGACACCGTATATATTGTCACTGCCACCCCACTGCGCATCGAGTGACTGACAGTGACAACGTTTGAAGAGCAACATTCTTGTGAGCGGCTGACTCTTTAGAGCGGCGATTGATGAGATACATATCTGAACAAACAGTACATAAATGTAATAGAGGAGTACACTGGAACACTTGCATATACACTGTAACACGAATTTTAATTGGGTCACAAGGTTGCGTACGTAACTCATCGTAAAAAGCGTAGCGATGATTCCGGTTCTGCATAAAATCGATAAAAGCTTGTGGAGAAATGTCGTCAACGGAAAGTGTCGGTTCCGGTTCAGAATTCGAAGAAAGTGTGTCGATCAAACGACGCGTAACCTAACCTTTTTTTTTTTAAGCCAGGGGGAAATGCCTTCGCATACCCCCCCGCGCGGGGAACACGGGGGTGGTTATGTGGTGATTCCACTAAAACCCCCTGGGTGTTCCTCTACCGCTAGTGCAGCGTACCACGGGAAGACAAAGTATACAACCGCGATCCGCCGCCGGTCGTCCCAACGGACACAAACTGACATTTGAATGTTGGGAGCTCAGAAGCTCCCCCAGCCGGTGAGGCGCGCCGGAACACGAGGCGCGCCGTTCCAACACGGGGACCCTAGAGTGGGCTACGGAAGTTCCCCGCTTCCGTAGCCTGGTCCCCTCGACTGCGACTCATCCGGGCCATCCGCCCGCTCAGAGCCCGCTGCCCTTACGCCAGTGCTGTCTACTGTTTCCATGGCCTCCTCGCCTCCCGCAATTGATTGTTGGGAAGGCCCTTGCGTGGCACTAGTTTCCGTCTTTTTCTTCCTCTTGGGGGGATTGCAAGACTTTCCCCCAAGCATATGATCCGCCTTTGTTCCCGCTGCCGAACATAGAACGCAGCGCTGTGCATTGACACAGTCCTTAGCTTTATGCCCAGGAGTGCCGCACCGGAAGCACAACTCGCTCCGGTCGACACCCGTACACTTAGCATGGACATGACCGACTTCCAGACACTTATAACAGTGCATTCGTCTCGGCGGCAGGATATTTATCGTCGCCGAGACCCACCCAACCAGCAATCTGCGTTTACCACCCTCTGATAGTGTTTTCGCCGCAGCCACTGGACATCTTACAAAAGCCGTTCCCAGTCCAATACGACTCTGCTGAATCTCGTTAACCAAGACGCTGTCGCGAGAGCACCCACCAGCCTCAGCTACTGCCTCCTTGGTATCTTCGGCAGTCACTGAGTCATCCAGGCCCGATGCGCGGAACGCCGCATTCTTCATGGGCCTGGTCACCTCCACCAAACTTGGGTCTAAAATACCCTGGAGACATCTAAGCAGCTTCTCTGCCCTTTCTGTGTTGTTCTCCCCCGGCACTTCTATCAAACGAGCGCCGGTTGCTGCGACTTTACATTTTAAGCCACTGCCAACGATACTGCCATCTATTTTCTGTTTGGCTCCAGCGAGAATTTGCGCGTAGCTCACCCCCTTTTCGGCTGCCTCCGGCCGCAGTTTCACAACCACCGCAGCCGACTTAGGAAGACGAAGCCTAGGTTTCTTCTTCTTGGCCTTCTTTTCAGACTGATTGGGCCCCTTTAATGCTGGAGGGGCTTTTGTCTTCTTCTTATTACGGACCTCTGTCCATTCTCCCTCTGTCGCGTTTTGAGATGACGCAGGTTGCGCTTGTTGCGACAGTTGCGGTTGAAGTGCCGCTTCTGCTTTCTGCTTTTTGGCCTTCTTAGCCTTCTTCTTTGCCCCCTTCCCTTTGGCTGGGTTAGGAGCTTCTGCAGGAGGCTGAGAGGCAAACGTAGGCGGCCTAGATTCAGCCGCTAGTCTTTTCCGGTCGGCAGCTAGAGGTGGCCGATGACTCTCCTCCGGCGGCAGCCGCCGGCTTAGCCCCTCAATCCGGGCACTGACCATAGTGCCAGCTTGCTCTGCGATCAACCTCTGGAGATCCTCCACCGTCATGTTGCCCACTATGTTCTGTGGGCGACTGCCTCTTCCGTCCGAGATGGGGGGCAGGTTAGGTGCTTTAAGCTGCTCCCGTACAATTTTCAGCTCACGCCGAACCGCCGCCATTTCCTCTCTCAATTTTTGATTTTCCATTGAGATGCGGGTATTCTCCTCGTTGGTACGTTTTAAGTCAGCCAGCGTTTTAACAAAACGTTCATCCATCTTCTTTGTACTATCGGCTGTATTCCTTTCGTACATTTCATTAAACATCGTCTGGATGACAGACGCGGCATCCTTCAGGGCTTTGACGCTGGTGCCCTTCAGGTTGCTCGACTTCGCAGCGACCTCTAAAACCACCTCGACACTGTCCATACCGCGAGCAAGCACCTCACAGTTGGCCATCAAGCTCGGATTCTCCAGACCGGAACCCTCTCTAGACCTAGGGGCCCGACGAGGCTTAACGGCTGACTGCGCCACTTCGCGATCAATTTCCTGCTCAAGTGACCGAAGTCGGGAAAGCTCAGCCTGGGCCTTGGAAAGCCCAACGTACTCACCAGTGGTTGCTGGCCGGCCTCTTCCGCGCTTATCGGTAACAGCGCTGACCTTTAACAACTGCGTCTCAACTCCATCTGAGTCCTCATCTCCTGACAGACTCGGCTCGCGCGGTCTAAGACGTTTCCGTCTTCCTACCGTCTCTACTTCCTCCGATACCCATGAAATCTGGGAGGAACAGGATGAACTCCGACTCCCTCCCGCACTGCATGATCTGGTTCCAGCCGTCGACGCCCCAGGGACCGGCGAACGTTCAAGTTTCACGACTGGAACGCGAACTTCAGGCTGTTTAAAAACAGCCTTCTCCTCCTCAACATTGGCAGCGGATTCTTTTGCCGCCGTTGACCGCTTTGAAGCAATCTCCTTCTTCACCCTACCACCAATGGGCTTCACGTCTCTTAAACTTGCCAACAATTTTTGTTTAAACAAACCTCTATCCATACTTAACCCACCCTTCGGGGACGTCGAACAGGGTTTCCCCAGCGAGGAATTGGACCTGGTGACAACACCTTCCGATCTTTCCAACGAATCTGACCTAGAGCGGTCGATTGAATCCGTAGCAGCGCAGTTTAGTCCCGGACTCAGCGCTAAATTGTCCTCAAAACAATTGTTGCCCCCCCCAGAATACGAGGGGCTGCCGAGCACCGAAGTGCCCGGGAGGAATTCTCCAGCTGCGAAGCAGCTGGTACCCTCCTGGGGTAATATCTGTTTACAATTGTCCATCTTCATGGTTATTTCACGCCTCTTTTGAGGGACAGGCTCCCTTGGTTTTTTAAAGTGGTGTCCGTCCACGCGGCCCCCATCCATTGAGATGGCCGCTCTCGGTCCCGCACCACGTGCGGGGTTACAAGATACTGTACAAAAACAGTAGTCTTCATCCGCAGAGCGGATCACAGCCCGAAAGCCGCCCACCTCCGGATGTAGCATCCCGGACTTCTCTCCTGGGAGAGTAGTGGGGAGCCGCACCCCCTAATCTGGTTTTTTATAGAGGTTGTCTCCTCGCGGTCCCCATGAAGGTGACCCCCGTTCCTGCACTACGTACAGGGCTACGGTTTTGTTTTTTATTGGGGTTGTCTCCCCTCGGCCCCCCGAAGCGGGCCCCTGGTCCTGCACTACGTACAGGATAACAGGAGTGTCGGATTATTAGCCATCACGGTAAATGGGACCAAAATGAATTGTTCGCCATTTACAGTGATACCCAGGGTGCACCGTCCCTCCCACTGCATTTACCAGACCACATACATGGACGGAGAAAAACAGTGGCAGGGCACACGAGGAGGTTATCCGACCACGCACCCCACGCGTAACCTAACCTAAGTGGGATAATATGGAGAAATTTGGGAGCAAACAAATCACATAAAACCCATAAAAAACCGGTTTAATAAGAATGACTCATCTACGTTTTACAGGGTGCTACAGGCTGTTCCAGTTTGTATGGGAATTTATATAGAGCTGAAGGTAGAAACACCATTTTTGGAGGGTAGATAGATACCTTTCACAATGTAGATGAGCACTAAGAAAGGATTTTAGAAAATTCCTGTTAATGTTGTTCAAGTTTGTATGAGAATTTGTATAGGGTACAAGGTAGAGAGTTAGAGACACCATTTTTGGAGGGTAGATACCTTTCATGGTGTAGGTAAGCACTAAGAAAGGGTTTTGGAAAATTACCATTATACAGGGGCTGCTACAGAGTGTTCCAGTTTGTACATGATTTTTTATGGGAAAATTTAAATGTGTGAAATAAGGTCTACTGATAAATACCTAGGTATATTGGTAATCCGTGATTTTCAAAATAAATGCACAATATCTTAATCACGAGAACAAAGTCGCCGGCAAAAGCTAGTATTTTATAAAAGGTTTAATTTAACACGGTTTACTTTAAAGGCGCATTAATGTTTTGAAATTTAAAAAGTATTGATATACAATGTAATTTATTTTAACTTTGTAGTTATATCATATTATTTATTTTTTTCATTTTTCTTTTTACCCTGGTTGTGCACCCTACCACACAAAGTCTCCACATCACCCTATGGTTGACTGGTAGAGAATGCCTAAGGCATTAAGTCCGCCATTGTATAAATTGTGCATCAAGAATTAAATAAATAAATGGATAAAATATATAAATGTATGACAAAGTCAAAGAAAAAAAATAACTTTAAATATAAGTCATAATAATAATATGAAAAACATTATTAAAAATCGGTTCATAAACAAAGATGTTATGTCCAAAAATCCGTAAAAACACGTGTGATGGCAAGCTAAACTATTGATATTTTTCAGGATTATGAAAAAACTACCAGCCAGATTTCTGTAATTTTTTTATAGGACCACACACATACTATGTTCTTTGAGATAAAAAATAAATTGTATAAATCGGTAAACAACTGACGAAGTTATGGTAAAACATACATGAAAAAAACCGTCGACTTGAGAACCTCCTCGTTTTTTTGAAGTCGGTTAAAAAAAAGATTAAATTTACGTAAAACCATTTTATATTATTATTCTTGTTCAGTTTACTTCGTCATGTACCTGCAATAGCTTTATCAGAGGAATCCTAAAAATCTTTAAAAAAGGTCACTAGGATTTTAAACGACGATTTCATTAATACTACTCGCACGAGGAGCAAAGACTTGTTTGCTGGTACAGTACTATATTAGGTTTTGTACGTGCATTTTCTTTAAAAATATCAAGGCAAAAAGCTAATCCATTTGAGTCAACCTTTTTACCGAGATAGATTAGGTTTTGTCGAGTAATATGCATAAACAAAAGCTCGTCTATTAGAGTCTGACTCGTGACTCAAATAGTATAGCCTTTGTAAATTCGCGCCCGGGTTCCTCGGCCCTCCTTTCCCTTTAAATGGGGTGGTCTGCATTTCTTCCCGCCCATTTTGTGCTGAGCCGGTCGTCCCGCATCGGAACACACTGCACACCGGAATTCCTCCTTGCAGTCAGCCGCAAGGTGTCCCGACTTCCCACAACGGTAACACAGCCCGCTGCGGTTCACCTCGCTCGGACATCTTTGGCTCGTGTGTCCAAGGCCCAAACATTGGAAGCATCGCATGGGCAGCGGCTCGAGCGCACGCACCTGTGCAGAGCTCCAGCCCACGAGCAACCTTCCGGCCTCGAGGATGATTTTGGCAGCAGCCACTGGACACTTGACCAGCGCAGTGCCCGACCCTCCGAGACCGAATCGCACCTCACCAACCTTTGCCTGCTCGGAAGGGCTGCCACCTATGTCAGCGATGGCGGCGATGATGTCCTCTCTCTGAACAGAATCGTCGAGTCCCGACACCCGTAAATCGACGCATTTGGTGGGCCTGGACACTTTGACGGCGTCACCCAACAACTCGCGCAGTTTAGCGGCCAATGCGTCCGCCTTCTCCCTGTTTTCCGGGCCTGGGATCGAAAGTATCCTGGCCCCTGTGGCCGCCTGTTTGCATCTTACTCCATCTAGACCGACGTCTCTGAGCTTCATTCCTGTTCTCGCCTTTCCGAGAATGCTGGCATATGTAACGCCCTGCGCCACGGCGTCTTTACTTAGTGTCAGCACGACTGCTGCTGACCGTGGAGTAAAAAGGCTGGGCTTCTTTGTCTTTTTCCTTTTGGCCTCTTTGGCCGGTGCTGGAGCTGCCCCGCCTGATACCTTCTCGGCGGCAGCCGCTTTACGCCTACTATTCCGTTTTTTTCGACCCTCTGCTGTTTTCCAATCTCCCTCTACTGGGGCAGGGGTTGCGGGTGCTGGAAGGTTGCCCGCCGCAGGCTCCAATGAGCGTCTTGGTGCCGGTTTTGGTGCGGGTTTCCGCGATTCCTTCGACTTGGATATTGGCGCAGATTTCTGCGCTGGTTGCGACGCAGATTTCGGTGCCGAGTTCGGCGCAGGTTCTGGTGCCGACTGTGTCGCTGGTTTTTGCGCCGGTTTTAGTACCGCACGCCTCGCCGCCGGGGAAGGTGGCGGCGGCGGACCCATCAATTCCATTATACTTGCTGCCAGTGGCGGCCTAAGGATAGGTACAGGAGGCAACCTCTCTTCGAAACTGGACAGTCTGGTGTTGACTATCCCGCCGATCTCTACGGCTACATCGCGCGTAATTTTGTCAATCACTTCCTGCGGTACTACCATGGGTCCGGAGAGATGAGGAGGAGATTTTGTTGTATCGCCTGCGCTACGCTCCGAGAATGCTCTGCGGCGAGATCTCAACTCTTCGCGTAAGCTCTCCAGCTCCTTAGGAAGACAACCTAACCTAACCTAACCTTTTTTTTTTTTTTTAACGTCAGGAAAATGCATTACGCACTTCCCGGCACCGGGAGAATGCCGGGGGTATGTGGGGCTCGCCATGGAAACCGCCGCGAGCTTGCGACGGCACCACTTTCCGCCCAGCCGATCCCCCACCCAACCCCTAGTGGGTTCGATGGGGGGCCGGAGGGGGGGCATACCCACTAAAAACCTGACGGTAT
This sequence comes from Agriphila straminella, assembly GCA_950108535.1. Lineage (NCBI taxonomy): Eukaryota > Metazoa > Arthropoda > Insecta > Lepidoptera > Crambidae > Agriphila > Agriphila straminella. The sequence continues at coordinate 1,880,469 of OX467324.1, read as the reverse complement.
CCCTTCATGTCACCTTGGGGACAATGCCTCATCGAACGATTCGTCATCATCTGTCGACAAATCGATCAAAACCTAACCTAAGTGGGATAATATGGAGAAATTTGGGAGCAAACAAATCACATAAAACCCATAAAAAACCGGTTTAATAAGAATGACTCATCTACAAGATTCCTTATAATCTGAGTGCGACGACCTTCCATCGTATGAAAGGATCGCCTTATTAATGTGTCCATTTTATTTTTTTTCACAATTGTCTTCTATAATATTCGGCTCCATTGTTTTTACGAATTTCAATTCATTATACTCGGCTTCGTCCTTTGAGATTAGCATAGAATAGACACAAATAACACTTGTAGTAGCGCGCAGCGATCGCCATTATTGCACTGTATTGAGAGTACGTCGGGTGTTCGATCCCTTTGCCTCGTTCTTTTTTTTTTTTTTTTTACAACTGTCATACTGACACCTCATACCTTTACCGCGCTCTAGCTGTCATTCGCGTTTCAGTGCTCTGCCATTTACGCACTTTCTCATAATTTTTTCAAATAAAAGTTATAATGCCTAAACGTAAGGCCTCTTATGAAGAAATAAGCAGAAAACTAAGAAAACTCGAAGAAGAACTGCGCGAAACGCATGGAGGAAGAAGTGAGCACCGCCGTCGACGCGTCAGAATTATTTCCTCTTCATCTTCAGCGTCGCAGGATTCGGATGCTCGACAGTATGAAACTAACGGTTAGTCATGTATTATGAATTGATTTAAGTGGATATTTTCCAAAAAATATGCCCCAAAGATAACCCTCTGACCCGATTTATATTTTGCAGGTAGTTGTAAAACTACCTGAATTTATTTTCCTTTGTAACAAAATTATAAATTTTAATTGTTGAAACAAGGTTTGAGGGCAGCTTGTGGGGGCTATTTTGTACCTTTTTTACAGTATACTTAGCAGGTAGTCCTTTTTTAAGGACACCCCTTTTACTGTAACACTTCACATAGAACTATTATGTGATCCTTTATGATGACTATGATTACCTTGTAAGTGGTATTGTGGACAGTTTTTGGGACTGTCTCGTGCCAATGTGTTAGTGTAGTGGGTAGCTTCTGGGGCTATCCCTTCACTGTAGCATTCCGCATAAAATATGCGCTTACTTTGTGAGTGGTATTGTGAACAGCTTGTGGGGCTGTTTCTTACCAATATGTTACCTCTCTAGTAACAGTTCACATTAATTAATGACATAGTGGGCAATTTTTTGGGATTGTCTCATGTCGATATTAATCATACATTTCAAAAATATATTAGGTACCTGATTATAAAGTTTTTCCCAAAACTGAACACATAATTTTACATTTTACTTATATTGTGTAAATATAAGTAAGTATGTAAGATTATTGAATTGTGCATTATTAATGCTGTCATATGTCTTTCAGACTGCGCATCACCGAGCCCTGTGCGTCCTGAAACAGAAACAGAGCCAGTTATTGCCTCAGCCTCGGACGCACCAGCAGGTGATATCCAATTGGACAATTTAACTCAAGAAGGTGATAATATCATTATGCCCGAGAACCTGGATGAAGTGACATGTGAGTTAGATTCTGATTTTTTACAAATCCTTGGCACCGATCCTACAAAAATAAATAACTTCGGAAAAGATATTCACAAGGACATCGCTCTTCGTTTTGAGCACCTCGCAACAGCGGGTCTTTCTAAAGAGGACCGTAAGGGTCTCTCAGACAAATACCTTATACCAGAGAACTGTAAACTGATCGGTGCACCTAGCCTGAACCCTGAAACCAAAGCTGCTTTATCAGAGATGGTTATAAAACGTGACAAGGTCATTGAATCAAAGCAAGCGTTGTTAGCGTCTGCTATTTCTAGTCTCGGAGAAGCGATCAATCTTGTTCTTTCAAACAAAGAAAAGAATACTGACCTGTTTCGGTTACTAGTAGACACTGGCCGTATATTATGCGATTGCCAGCATAATTACTCAATAACAAGACGTAACTTTATCATATTTTCGGTAAAAAAGGAAATGAAAGAAACACTTCAAAATTCCAAGATCGACAGTTCCTTATTTGGGCAACAGTTAGCCGACACATTAAAAACGGCTAAAGCAATTCACAAGTCCGGGGCAGAACTTAAAGCAACACCGGCACCGAAACCGTCAACGAGTAAAGGTTATCCTTCAAAAAACTGGAAAATTCCTCGCAAGCAGACAGCGCCTCCGAAGCCGAAGGAGCCAGCTTCATCGAAACCACCGAAGACTCGGCAAACCAGCTCATCCAGGCCGTCGCAGAGTCAGCGGAGCACGCGCAGTCGACGCTAGCGCCACAGCCCGGGACGTCGTCATCATCTTCCCCGTCTGCTCCGGTAAACTATGCTGGTAGATTATCTCATTTTTATGATCAGTGGCGTATTATAACTCGTGATCCGACTGTACTGTCCTATATACATGGTTACGAAATTCCATTTTCTCAACCAGTATTTCAGACGGAAATACCTCCCGACCGGCACCTTTCTAAGGAAGAAATAGAACAATACAAGGCTGCTATTTTTGACTTACTGTCAAGTGGGGCCATTTCAAAATGTGAACCATGCAAAGGCCAGTTCCTGTCTAGTACCTTTTTAGTGCTCAAACCGAATGGAAAAATGAGATTCATTCTCAACTTAAAGAAATTAAACAAATTTATCGACACAAAGCATTTTAAAATCGAAGATTTTAGGACAGCTTTAAAATTAATTTCTAAAGATTGTTTCATGGCCAAACTTGATTTAAAAGATGCATATTTTTTTGTAAAAATACATCCAAATTCTAAAAAATTTCTACGATTTCAATGGGGTCAAAATATTTATGAATTCAACGTTTTACCATTTGGTTTGAGCACTGCACCTTATGTATTCACTAAAATTATGAAACCTGTAGCTAAGGTTCTTCGCTCTGCTGATTACTTATCTACTGTTTATTTAGACGACTGGTTTCTTGTCGCACCTTCTTATGAGCTATGTTTAAATAATATTGAACAAACTAGTGTTCTTTTGACTTCTTTAGGCTTCATTCTAAATGAAGAAAAAAGTATTCTTACGCCAAAAAACTATTGCCTGTTTTTAGGTTACATTATAGATTCAAAACATCTCCATGTTAGTTTACCGTCTGAAAAAATTCACAGAATTAAAAAAGAAATTGAGAAATTTCTTGTAATTGACAGATGTAAAGTAAGGGAGTTTGCACGTTTTGTGGGTTTGCTTGTTTCGGCATGTCCAGCCATAGAATATGGCTGGCTATATACGAAATTATTTGAACGAATAAAATTTCTGAACTTAAAACCTGATGATAATTATGACAAGTATATGACTATCCCCTCTAGTGTTTTACCAGATTTAAAATGGTGGCAAGAAGCTATACCCCAGTCTGTCAATAAAATAAAAACCGATAGCTATGTTATGGAGATTTTTTCAGATGCCTCAAATACGGGATGGGGTGTGGCCTGTGGTGATGAAAGAGCTAGCGGATTATGGAACGAAAAAGAGCGTACCATGCACATCAACTATTTGGAAATATTAGCCGCATATTTTGGTATTAAAATTTTTGCTAAAAACATACGTAGCTGTCAAATCCTATTACGGATTGACAATACAACTGCTATCTCTTACATCAACCGCATGGGGGGCATACAATACCCACACTTGACAGAAGTTACCAAGTCAATCTGGCAGTGGTGCGAAGCTCGCAATTTATTTGTATACGCCTCTTATATTAGCTCTAGTGATAACAAAGAAGCCGATGCTGAATCAAGGAGAATACACCCAGATGTTGAGTGGGAACTTTCACCTTCAGTGTTTCAACACATTGTTGATAAATTTGGAACACCACATATAGATTTGTTTGCCAGCAGGGTTAATAACAAATGTGATAAATACGTCTCCTGGCACAGAGACCCAGAGGCGCATACAGTTAACGCTTTCACAATAAGTTGGAAAGAACTTTTCTTTTACGCGTTCCCGCCATTTTCAATTATTCTTAAAGTCTTACGCAAAATAATAAATGATAACTCCAGAGGTATTGTGATAGTGCCAATGTGGCCTACACAGCCCTGGTTTCCCCTTTTTAAAAGCCTAGTTTGTTCAGAAATATTGTTATTTAAACCAGAAGAAAACCCAATTATTTCTCCTTATTTCAGCAGTCGAGAGATGCACACCAAAATTACCCTGGCTGCCGCTATCTTATCCGGTCAGCCTTCATGAAAAGAAACACTCCTTTAGCAGCATTAGACATTATGATTGCGTCGTTGTCAGTAAACTCAATTAAACAGTACGATGTATACCTGAGAAAATGGTACAATTATTGTATTAAGGAAAAAGTTGATTTGTTTAATGCATCTGTAAGAGAAGTCCTTTGTTTTCTCACTGATTTATATAACGAGGGCGCTCAGTACGGCACCTTGAATACTTGCCGTTCGGCTCTCTCTCTAATTATTGGAGATCATATTGGATCCGATCAAGCGATTAAACGTTTCTTCAAGGGTATATTTCGTTTACGTCCCGCTTTCCCTAAATACGACACAACCTGGGACCCAGGCATAGTGCTAACATATCTAGAAAAATGTTATCCTCACGATAATATCTCTTTAGAACTTTTGTCCAAAAAATTAATTACTTTAATAGCATTAATCACAGCGCACAGGGTGCAAACAATTTCAAAAATAAATATTCAAAACATAACAATAACAGGTTCTCGTATTTCTATTAAAATAACAGACATTTTAAAACATTCTCGTCTTGGTTCCCCACAGCCTTTATTGATTTTGCCCTTTTACAACGACAAACCCGAAATATGCCCTGGAAGAGTTTTGCAAGATTATCTCAATCGAACTGCACCACTGCGTGGTAATATTAAGAACTTGTTTATAAGTTTTAAACGTAAACATGGTGTCGTCTCGAGCCAGACGTTGAGTCGATGGATTCGCAGCACGCTGCAGGATGCTGGCGTGCCGGCCGCGGTTTTCGGAGCGCACAGCGCTCGGCACGCGGCCGTCTCGCACGCACACCGACTCGGCGTCAGCCTAGACGTCATCAGGAGGACGGCTGGATGGAGTCCATCCTCCAATGTTTTCTTTAAGTTTTATAATCGGCCATTGAATATATCTGATTCTGGCAATGTATCTTTTGCAAACGCAATAATAAATAATAGTTTGTAAAACCCAAATACCTAATAATTATAAAATCGATTTCATTATTATTTTCATTTGTGAATAAATAATAAAAGTAATTGTATGATCAAATAGTTATTCTTTAATAGTACCTGATTAGTACATATTTCACGATTCCATCTCTAAAAGTCTACAAGTGTTATTTGTGTCTATTCTATGCTAATCTCAAAGGACGAAGCCGAGTATAATTGATGATTAAACGAACTTACCTGTAAGTGAAGTTCTATCATAATTATACGATGGCTTCGTCCGAAGAGATTAGCATCCCGCCCGAAAAATGTTTGCCCCAGCCCCAATCGTAAAATATGTAGATCTCTACTCTAAACTAAATGACAGCTAGAGCGCGGTAAAGGTATGAGGTGTCAGTATGACAGTTGTAAAAAAAAAAAAAAAAAGAACGAGGCAAAGGGATCGAACACCCGACGTACTCTCAATACAGTGCAATAATGGCGATCGCTGCGCGCTACTACAAGTGTTATTTGTGTCTATTCTATGCTAATCTCTTCGGACGAAGCCATCGTATAATTATGATAGAACTTCACTTACAGGTAAGTTCGTTTAATCATCAATTATAATCTGAGTGAGCAAATCCTTACGGCGATCCTTTCATACCATGGAAGGTCGTCGTTCGTGCGTGCTTATATACTCGATTCCCCTTCACTTTTGACCTCCTTTCACTTGTTGCAATATTGTGCAATCTGTCCGTGCGTGACTCGATTCCCCTTCACTTTTGACCTCCTTTCACTTCTTATGCAATATTGTGTAATCTTGTACGCCTTTCACCACTAGAATTGGGTTGCATGTTCGGTACGTGTTGTTCGGTAAGGGTGTACATGAGTGATATATATTTTTTATATATATGCTCTTGTGTAGTAGTAGTAGGAGAACTGTGTAACCTAACCTAACTTGCACTTATATTTTGTGGTGTGCTGCATATTTTTGCGGGCGGGCGGGCGGTGCATCTTGCATATTTTGTTTGCGGAAGTAAGCTACACATATTTCTTTTTTCAAAATGGTTTGGGACTTCCGCCAAGTGACGCCTGATTCAATCAAATATCCACTGAAGAGGCTGAGAGTGTTGCCAGTGCATTCGGGGCAAGTGTACACTATCATCCCATACAGGGCCTTAGTCTGAAGGGCGTCAACTGTGTACAGGTGGTCATCATCCTCATCCTCATCATCATCATCAGTAGGGCATCCTCGACGAGTTGCCCAGCGCTTATTGCTCTAGGTCTACCAACTATCTCAATTTTGATGAGACGTCGTCTTTTCTTGGGCGGACTTTTCATCACGAACGACTGTTGCGTATTGTGTAATTTCTTGAAGAAAGACGATGTCTTCTTACGTGTCCTCTTCTGCGTGTTATTATACGCCGCCTTTTGGATTTTGAGCTCCAACAGCGTTTCTTCGTGCTGTGGCTCTACAATCCAAGGAGGAAACATCTGTGTCCATCCTTCTAGCGGATCTTGCGCGTCTTGTAAGACTGGAGATGGTGAGCGCAGGTCTTGGACGAGATGCTCGGTGTTCACTGACATAGCCTGAAAGAAATAATATGAGTCATATATTTAAAAGCAAACAGATACTTATATTTAGTAAAATACATTGAATATTAAATAATATACTAGAAAAAATAAGACTCGCACCAGGGCCCCTATTTTTGAATCGCTCGTCTGGCGTCGAGCGCTCTTTTCTACTGATTTTCGTTCGACATTTGACTCAAATGTATGGAGGTCGGCCCAGATCGATTCTCGGACGGGGAAGAATCCGCGACCTTTGGACCTAATCTCTGACCCGGTCCGGCCCAATGCTCTGACCGCTGAACTACCGAGTCTCTAGTGGCTTCGTCGAATTTCTTCTAGTATATCCCACTCTTACGCTGCAAGCCAGCGTTAAATTACCAATGTGATCAATTACCTCGGCATTCAATTGAAATATCTTTCCAGATATTTTGACAATTGAAGATGAAATTGTTGTAAACTAAATCTCCAAGCCATAACTTTAAAAAGTAAAAAGTAGAAATGTCACTCTGTTTTTCCCACGCATCGATGTAAGATCGTACTATTTTAAAAGTGAAAATAAAACACATTATTAAACGAAGGTCCATGTTTTATGATCGTTTCCACAATAGAATATAGAAAAGGTGATGTGCTGGGCACATAAACAATGGAAAGCTTCGAAGAAATAAGTAACGTCCAACGACTTACCATCGAAAATGATGCGACAATGTGGAAGTTCCAAGTGGGGATCCTGCTGAAATCTTATAGCTTGTACGAGACAGTACATGGATCAGATGCAGCAGTAGGAAGCGAAAGTAAAAATGAATCATTAAAAAAGTAGCATGCAAAAAAGCATCTACCACTGCTAATGACGTGTGATACTGCAAGTCAGATGTATGATAAACTTGCCCTCATATTCGAAAGACAATTGAGGAACAGAAATGCGCCGTGTTGTGAGAACAGTTCTTTGACTATAAATACCAAAATAACTCTGATGTGATTGCAAACATAAGTACACTTGAAAACATTGCTTCAAACCGAAAGGCCTTGGTGAGAAGATTACAGATAACATGATCAATGATCATTTCGAAAATCTTATCAATCCTGCCAGAACAGTATAATAATTTCAAGACTGCATGGAAATAGGGAAGTTTCCAAAGTCTGAACAAACAACAACAACATAGGGTAATATGCCTAGTTAACCGGCCGCCCCCAGTTATCCGGCCCCCCAACAGTTTTTCGAATAAAATAAGAAATTCGTGGCAATTTCTTAACAATTTGGATATTTTCCTGGCAGCACTGTTATCGATCTATCGAATGGTATGGACGCCACTAGCGAAACGTTACGTAATATTTTATAATTTGTGTTTCACGTTGAAACCTACCGCATCTGGGTCGATTTCGCAAGTGGAGATAAAAAAAAATAGTGGAGAGCTCTTGCCAAATAGTCAATATTGTCCTTCAGGGCATCGTTAAAAGGTAAATATTTAGTTTGTTCTCAAGGTATGTTGTTATTTATTACTATTTTTTCTTATTACTATTTTTTATGTTTCTACATGGAAGTATGATAGGTGTTTTGTAAATAAATACATTACATAGGTACTTGCTTACCTTTTAAACGCCGGCGAGAGCTTACCTGACATTTCCATACTATAGGGACGTATTATTTTGTTTTTCTATCGGATACGACTTGGTTTGTACGACCAAATTTCGCTTTTACAGTGAGATGGAGAACACTACGAGTCCAGCTTCAGTGTTTAGGGTCAATCTGATTAGGGACCAATTAGAAACATTAGCAAATCAATGCCGAACGTTAACTCAGGATAATTACTGTCCAATAAAGATTAACATATTTAAGAGAAAGTTGCAAACTTATATAAATGAAATTACAAAGGAGAACGGCAGGGTAGTATGGGAATTTTGTAGAGGTCTACAACTTTCATGTTTGGCAATAAGATTTATACATTCGATAGATAATATTATTAGGAATTACTACATAAATTGACAGAATTTTAAAAGTTGGGGTTTATAAGTTATAATAGTATTTCTAATCATGTTCTTAGGTTGATTTTCCCCTTATTTGACAGTTGACTGACAGTGACACTTGACTTACTGCGACAGTTGACTGACAGTGACAGCTAATTATACAAAGGCCGCGTTCCGAATCACGCTGATAGCGCTATAGTCATAAAATATTACACAAATAGGGTATTTGTGTACCTACTTTATTTAATGGATTATACTCTAACAGTGCTGTTTGCGTGATTCGGAACGCGGCCAAATTGTACCTACTTTAGTTCGCTAGTTTTTAATAAATACATCGAATTAATTGCATTGTATTGCTACATTTGCTACGTCTCGTCATATGTATTGTATCTCTTTAGAAGTCTAGTAGGGCTGCGGTCCGCATAGCGATAATATCGCGAATCCATATAAATGCAGAAGGTAGGTACCTACAAAAACCCTATTAGAGTCTGTTCGGAAAGAGAACCGACTTGGGATTAGTGCCTGATTATCGTTTTTTAAATGTTGACGGCACTGTTACGTTTTAGTGCGACTGTAATAACTTGATAAATATTAAGTCAACATAGTCGCACTATAATTACGTATATCAGTGCAGTCTACATGACAAAAACGGTGATCAAGCACAAATTCCAAGTCGGTTCTCTTTCCGAACAGACTCTAATTGTGTAATATTTTACTTAATTTGGTCAGATTCGCGCTAAAATCGATTTCATCGCCATGCAGACCGCAGCCTAGTAATAGGTACCTATCTGGAACTATGATAATAATTTATTGAGACATGCTTGTGCTTGGATATTTAAAACACCTATGAAGTAGGTACCTAGGTACTACCTACCTAAATAGGTACCTAACATGATTCATGAGATTTGTAGTATGGCACTGTAACTCTACTTAATAGATATTATAGTAACCTACTACCTATATCGCTTGATTAAGGAATTGAATTCTCTTACTACTATCTCCTAACTTAATCGAATACTGCTCAGATTGTATGCCTACCGAGTTACTTTAAAGACTTACTGACACGAGTAAATGAATTGGGCACACCATAGAAATTGTGTCAATATCGGGTGTTGTTTAAATAAAATAATAATTTGATTTATTTAATGAATATATTTTTAAAATAATATAAATAAACCTAAGGCACTCTTAAAATATTGTTATTCATGCAAATGAAGATTGCATATGCGTGCACCACGAGGTATAAAATAAGAATATTCTAGAAGTATACGACGTCGTGTATCTTCAGGCACAATATGGCGTTTGGAGCCAGTACATCCACGGTAAATACAGTGGCCTGGTGTTTCAGCTGCTCTCCGTATATTCGGCAATGTTATGTACCGAGGTTCACTAACAGTAATTCTGGAGTTCAATATTCCTTGAGTTCTTTCCCAACACGTAGAGCAGACTTCACTTATTGAGGGCACCTGTAAACAATGAGATGAATATAATAATGTGACAAATATTATAGTACCTACCTTGCTTTTCTATTCAATGAAATCAAATGTACATATTGGATCTCAACATTTGCTGTTTTTTTATTTATTTAGACATTTCATTAAACAATAAAAGTAGCAATGCAGAAAAGACTTTTTAGTGCAGGGCCTACTTTTACTTTAGGTACTTCAACATTAATTACACGGACTACACGGTTCTCACCTGCTGGTGCTCTATCAATTCAGATATTATTTCTATTATCTGTCTTTCATGTTCATTTGTAGATTGCCTTTCATTTGTAAATTCAAATGTGTTGCTACATAGACAGCATGTTCTTGTTATTTCAGGCTGGCTATCATCTAGTACATTTTCAGGCTGGATCATTTCCTGTGGCTCTGGCTGCCCACTTCTACGTGAAGCTCTTTGCGCTCGAAGCCAACAAGGAATACAAGCTTCATCTTCTGAAGAAATAAACAATTGCAATGTTATTACAAAAGCTACTAATAAATAAATAAATGTACATATTGATGATAGTATTTAATATGTGAATAAATCCAGCACTTATTTAAGATTAACAAGAAAGAAGATAAGTATGGTGTAAGATGTTACCTCTCGTGGTCGAATCCAATTAGAAATGATGTCAGTCATCCTTTGTTCCTGCTCATTTGGCTCTTGAATGACAACTCTACGTCTAGTTATTCTTAGATACCCAGTCAGTCAGCCACTACTATCAAGATAACACAAAAAAGTACCTACACTACACAAGCACAGCACAGACAAATTGTTTGTGTTCACTTACACTAAAGACCGTCTTTTCGCAAAAACCATTTACAAATTGAATACGGAGGAACCGCGGCTCAAAATCAACGGAAGAAACTTATGTTTTATACAAGTACTAACGAAAATGCCAAAACGAGAATTCGCCAGACATCCACTAGCACAAAGAATAAACCACAGACAGACGCCATTATTGTTTATTTTGATAAGTTGACATTGACAGTGTTGCAAGTAAATGTCATTCGTTGTTTTACAAATAAAAAATCGATAAGAAAATCGATTTTAGAAAAAAATAACAACTCTGTCATTATTTATGAAAACGTGTGATCAATGCTCTTATACCGCAATCTCACATTCATGCTCGCTACTCGGCGCCCGCCACTCGCGCGAGTCACTCGCGTGAATCCTCGTCTCGACGAAACATTCGAGTCCCGCGGGTCTACCGCCTAACTCTATCGCTTTGACTCTGGCTTTGGTTTATGACGTCAGTGCAATGGCCGTCCTTGTCATCGTGTTATGATATAAAAGGGACGGATAGAGCATTGCTATCGCTTTGAGTTAGGCGGTAGGGCCCCCGTTCACACATTCGCGCGGCGGTCTTCATTTGGATTTTAAACGCTCGCACGCATAGAGTACATTTTCCATTCCGTAGCAGTGTATCTTTCAGGTACTACTCCGGCGGACTGATTTGACAGATGACCACCTAGCGACCGGTCTCATTTGACAGCTGAATGTGATACATTGCTTCTTCTCTTTGGGGTAAAAAAACATACCAAAGAAAAGTATCAATATTATTATGTCAAATGAAACCAGTCGCTAAATAGTTTCTATTTAGATAATCAGCCTACGGGGGGGTAAAGGCCTCTCCACACTCACGCGCGAAACGTGCGCGAAGAGCCGCGAACCTAAGTCTAAAGGTGCGGGCACATTTGTCTGACGCCACGTGTTAACATGCCGTATTTATATGGAAGTGTGATCCTAGTGCATACATTTACTATGAAAAGCGATGTCAGATGACATCGCTTGATGGCGTGTTAACACGTGGCGTTAGACAAATGTGCCCGCGCCTTTATTCGCCACGCGTCTGTGCAACCACACAGATACATAATTATTAATCTAATTCTAAACTATAAAAATAAATTAAGACGTATTAGCTATACGAGTATCGATTAACAAAATCGAATATTCGATATTTTTTACGTATGGCAAGTCTGACAGCAGTTTCGCGTATCACGTTTAGTTACTGCTATTTAAAAATGCGTTTCGTTACTAGTTTTTGTACTAAGATTTCACTTTAGGATTTTTCTTGAACCCGGACTTCTAAAAGTATAACATTTACTGGAAAATTATGCTAAAAAATAAAGGAAAAAACTATGCAAAAATGATACCAAAACATTCACAATAAGGGCCTGTACGTCAGTACGCGTTCTCCTTTCTTTACAAATTGTGATTCTGAAGAAATTGTTAGTTACTTAACCCAATTCCAATTAGAATGCGAAGACTTGTTAGCGGCACTAGAACTATTTTCGTCTCAGGGCCCTCGTGGGCCGGAGCAGAAAGCCAGCAAACTTCCTACCCTCGAACTAACTAAATTTGACGGGGACATATTACGATGGCAAGAATTTCACGATACATTTTGTTCGAACATTGATAGTAGGGACTTGAGCGATGTGGATAAGATGTTATATTTAAAATCAGTTCTTGAAGGGAAAGCTAAAGAAGTTATAGAAGGTATTCAAGCGACAAACCTTAATTATCAGATAGCACTTAAAGCTCTGCGAGACCGCTATGGTAATAAATCTATTCTGATTGATTCACACTACAACGCGTTATACAGTTTGAAGAAAGTGAAAGTGAAAAAATTTATTCAGCGTAAAGGCATTTGTCACAAAAAATCAACATAGACAGTAAGACATGTAGTCAAGACATAAACGAATGCAGAAAGACTTACAACGAAATAGAACCTTAGAGTACTTCAGGCACTAGGCGAGGACACATTGGGCAACCACCTGCGAACCGTTGTTTTAAGCAAATTTCCAGAAAATTTCAAGTATGAACTCAATCTTCGTCTCAAAGAAGATGAGAGGACAGTAGGAAATATACGGTCTCATTTGGAGTTACTCATCCGTGCTAGCGAAATGTAAACTCTACAACTCTCTAAAACTCTACAAAACCTCATATAATATTATTTATATGAGGTTTTGTAGAGTTCCGTTTGGAATTATCTCTAGTCCGTTCTTGCTGACTGCCACTGTTAGGTACCATATAAATAAAAGGGATCCCGATTTACTACCGCTGATCGCAGACAAATGCTATGCAGACAACTTGGTGTCCGGGGCAAAGTCTACGGAAGAAGCTTATGAGCTCTTTGTGAAGACCAGAGATGTATTTGATGATCTTTCAATGAACATAAGGGATTGGTTATCTAATGACACCAACCTTATGGAGAAAATACCAGCTGAGGTGAAGTCGAAAGATATTGATCTGTGTAAAGTCCTCGCTATGCTGTGGGACACTGTGCAAGACACACTTCAGCTTAAATATAATTCAAATGGAGCAGCAAATATTACCATAAGTACCAAAAGAAAGTAGAAGCTGTAGCAGTAGATACTAGAACCTCAGTAGTGAACTGTTCAACAGGTGTTGAACGATGAGACATTTCGCTAGCACGGATGAGTAACTCCAAATGAGATCGTATATTTCCTACTGAGTAAAAGTGGGTTAAATTATAAATCATCTAGTTTAAGTGGATATGCTCATAATGATGCAAACTGCATGGCCACAACAGTTCAAACTTTTATGAATATAAGGAATAACTGGTTAAATTTAAATGATCAAATGAAACATTTAAATACCCAGATTTTCATACAAATGATGTGGCCGAATACCACCTTTTTGTATATTTGTTTCTTAAAAAGTATTGTCAATTCGGAGGTTTTTGTTTGCTGTCATTATAAAATATATTATCTTCTTGTGAAAACGTGTTTTTCTTTATTTTATATTAAATTTAACAAACACTTTCGTTGAAATGAAAAAAAAACTGCTTGTTTCCAGCATTCAAGAGAAGTTTATGAGCAAGAAAAACTAAGGCTCGTATTATAGAATCAAAATCAAACTCAGATCTCTGCTTGAGTACAGTTAGAAAGGGATGGCGCTATATGCGATGAATAGCACCATCCCTTTCTAACTGTACTAAAGCAGAGATCCGAGTTTGAGTTTGATTCTATAATACCAGCCTTAGTGTTGTTAAATACAATACTAATGTTTTTTAATGTAGTTTCATATAAGTAAAGTTCTTGGTTACAATACTAATGTTTTTTAGTGTATGTAGAAAACTTTCCCTCTGCCTTAGGTATTCTGTGTTAAATATAGCAGAACATATGGGTTTCTAGGGTATTTTGACATACTGATGCGATGAGAAACGGGTCTTTTGGGAATACGGATGTAATGAGAGACGGATTTTTTGGCATACGGATGCTATGAGATCCGGGTGTTTTGACATACTGATGCGATGAGAAACAGATCTTTTGGCCTACGTTCATTTTAAGATTTTTTTTATTTTGGTAAGGATGTTTTGAGAACGGGTGTTTTGGGAAACGGACAGGACGTTCCGAAAGGGTAGGTACTTGTACGTCTTTAGTATTCTAAGTTATTGTTAATATGTCTCTTTAGAGTGGGTTAAGGTACATTAAAAAAAAAACAACAATCTTTATTTACTTTAACATACAAATACATAACATTTAGTGGCTGGAGTCCCCTTTTAAGCATGACAATGCCTGTACCAGAGGGCTCCGCTCCTCCATTCGGACGTTAAAGATTTTAGGACTTACGTGCTAATAATTAAAAAAAAAAAAAATTGTAGGGACGGCGCTAGGGAGATATAATGAAACCACGAGATCGGTACAAAGACTGACTATATTGAATAAAATGCATGATTATATATTGGTTACATGTTCTTAATAATATAGATTTATACTACATCCCTTACATCCCCACGGAAGGGGAAAAACAAAACAAAATGGGTACAATATTTAGTTTTGTTTTCTAATCGTAATAAAATGCAAATCATAATCCTATAAATAACTCATACGATTACACACAGTTAGTTTGTTTACTAACATAAGGTAGGTACTTAAAATCTAACATAAGTTTGTTACTACGTTATAAGAATAATAATATGTATGTAGGTACCTATCTAGCGCGCTACGATTTCGCTGATACATTCAATTCAATGCATTGAATAATATGATGATAATAAAATACAAAGTAACATTACTTATCTAACATTTAGTTTATGAATCAGGTTCTAAATATAACTTCGTTCTGTTTTTGTGAACTACATCAACTTTTCCCTTTTTTAAAATTTCCACATTTGGGGATAAATCTCTTAATACAGCGTATGGCCCAGAATACAAACTTTGCAATTTATTTCCTGTCTCATTTTTTAATAGGATCAAATCATTTCTTTTATATTTAACAGGATTAATTTTACAATCATATTTACTTTTACGTGTCAAATGTTATTCAAGTGTCCTAACTGTAAATTGCAAAATAATTGTTTTACTCTATCTGAATTTAAATCATTTTTACTGAAATTACATATATCATAATCACAAACCCTTTGTATAACCGGTTGAATTTCACTTAAGGTCAAGTCTTCATCAGTTGTATTTAAAACTTGCACTAATAATTTACCATCTTTTGGAGTGCTCAATGTACTCGCCATATAAACTCCTTCCTTAATCACGCTTGCACACACCAAACATTCTTCTGTCTCATTAGTATTTATGTGGTGTATGGACTCTGACCTAGCAGGTATAAAATAAGTACTTTTAGAAGTTGCACCTAACAATAACGGAATCTCTGACTTGTCATTATTAGACCAAAGTGTCATTGTCTTGTTCTCGAAATTCAAGACCGACTTGTGTTTGCCAAGAAAGTCTTGCCCCAGAATACCATGTGCCTTACATGGCAAGGAATTAAAAACAAAGAATTTATGTATCAGATTGTTCTTGCCTAATCGTAAAGTTATGTTTACATATCCTATTGCACGAACCTTTCCACCTAATCCATTAATCATAATATTCTCTTCATGGATTGGAATATTTTGTTCCAAGACACATGTGTACTTAATAGCCGATATGGATGCGCCTGTATCGACTAACCAATAATAGTCCGAATTATGAAAAGTTGGTAATTTAACATAACATACATTATCACAAGCTAAAATATGTTCGTTATTCACGAAAAAACTGGTTTTCCGTCACATTTTCAAATGAAGTACTGGGCTTATTTTCTGGTTCTGCCATCCGTACATAATGGGAATTAGATTTACGATAATAGGGATGTTGACTAATGAATAAAATAACGAAATACTAATAAAAATCGTAATAGTAGATTATACAACAAGTGAAAAAAGAGGGAATTTAGTTCGAGGGACTAAGTTGGATCCCGAGAGCAGCGAAGGATTCTATAGTTGAATCCCGAGCGTAGCGAGGGATTCAAAAGTAGAATCCTGAGCGAAGCGAGGGATACAAAGGACCGAGATGAAATTTTTTTTTCACGAGTTGTGTACTCTACTTTTTACCATTGACTGCGAGAAAACGAATATTAAACTACTTGTACCTAATTAGCTCTATATATTAAATAGTTATCACATTTTCATTATTTAGGTAGGTAATCAGTTATAAGTATTTAAACATTAGAAAATAGTAAAACTAGAAATTTTCCAATGACATAAAACAACCACGCTAAGAGGGAAATTACATGATCAGTTTGGAATCAGTCCATTTCATCAGTTTGTATAAATAAATTAACTTTGAATTTTTACAGACTGAAGATCATACCAGACTGATGCAAGACTGAACATCTAATCTCCCTCTAATATATAGAAAAGAATCCAAAGACGAGACACTAAAAAGGATCTAATTAATTTGGCGGGATATTTTTTAGAAAAGAACCCTAAGATAAGACACTAAAAAGAACCTTAATAAAATTGGCGGGATATTTTTTTTAATTTATTTGTATAACTATGGCTTTATTTATGGAATAACTCCATACTTTCAGCACGTTTTATTTTTTTTCTACATAATTCATACCATGCGCGCTTGTTCCAAATTCAAAATATTTTTATTCACTCGGTGAATAAAACAGCGTATTATTCACTCTCATCGTTGAATTAAACGCACTTTTTTGAGTGGCGATGGTAAAAACATATTAAACTTTTTAAACATTGTGTCATAATTTAAAGAAGTTTTTTTTTTTTTTTTTTTGTTGTTGTTTTCTGTATTCTGCAGTGATTCAATATTTTATTACTACATTCTTCTTTTTATTAGTGGTCGCTTAAGCATTGTAACTGTGTATGTAAAATGATTACCTACAGGACAGGCTACGCCTAGTGTAGGGATCATTGCAAATATTCTTTGAAATGACCTCATTCAATGTTAGTGTAACTTTATGAATCTGAAGCTTGTCAACTGACTCTTTTTGTTAACATTGTGTCAATAAATATATTTTAATTTTTAATTTTTTTTTTAGAGTAGCTTGTATACCTCTTGGTTTTATATATTGCATATTATTTGTTTTATGACCCTTCAAAGTTGGGTGGACAAGTCCATTTAAAAAGTATAAAATTTATTAAAATAAATGATACCTTTAATTAGTCCGTAAAATGTATAGCAAATTTGTCGAAGAAACCATTTTGATAAACACAATATTTAATATAGCTGCTGAACAAATTTCCTATGCGTTGCATACAAACTTGCAAGGCGTGACGTCATAACGTGCAAGCAGGGACGGATACCGTTATCCAAATAATACCGGTATCTGACCAAAACATTTCGTTATCGTAACTACTTATCAAGTAACGTTACTAAAATACCGATACCATAACGTTATTATGATAACGTTATTTTTAACGTTAATTTTGCGACCTGATAACGGTATTTTTAACGTTAATTTAGCGACCCTTACTTGCTGCGCCGACCGCCCCGCCCGCGCATCCGCCCGCACGCACGACACCCCCCCGCCCCGCCCCTCTCGCGCGCGGCGCGTTATTGTTTGCTTATTTACTTACTCTACTCGACGTCTATAAATAAGTGCACGCGCATCGCGCTGTTTACAATCTGTTTAATTAAAGTTCTGTTTGTGGTAATAATTACGAAAAATGGAACGGAAGAAACAGAATAAAGTATACCGATACTTTACGATAGCAGATGAAAATAAAAATTCTACGTGTCTAGTGTGCAACAAAGTATTAAATGTGAGTAAACCTACCTACTTACCCGACTTCATTAATTGAATAAATTACTTACCTAACTAAGTAGGTCTGTACTACCTACTTACCTAAGTAGGTACAATGGGCAACAGCGTCGCTTAACCACTCCTAAGGTCAAAATCGCTTGCGTGCCGCCGCGCTGTCACAACTCACAACCATACCACAGTATAATAATAAAACTGTGACCATACGTTTAGTTCGTGTATGGGTGATACGCACGCACACGAAATTTGTTGCAAACTGGTTAATCGACGCTGTTGCCCATAGTACATGTACTTCTTCTTTTCTTTAGTAGCCTTGTCCCTCCCAGACCCAGTGAGGGAAGACCCAGGGATCCCAGTGCTGGGTAATATTTCAAGGATGGATTCAGTCATAGGCAGGCATATAGGTAAATTATAAAATAACAAAAATCTAAGTGAGGTGGTCGCGGCGTACCTAGTTGTGATCGCTAGTTTTTAACGATCGCAAAAGTTAAATAAGCAACTTCGCTGTTTTTCGGTAAGTAGGTACTTGGATGGGTGACCGCCTCGAGTCCTCAACCGATTTTGTTTATCTCAGTGCTTCGGAAGGCACGTTTAACTGTTGGTCCAGGGCACAGATAGTATAAGTAGATACAGAAGGGACACTCCGCAAGATCATTATATAAAAACGGATCAAATTATTACAAAAAAAATCGGACTAAAAACATTAAAACGGACTAGTAAAAACAGACTAAAAAGAAAAAAATAAATTTTTCTGTAAATATTTATAACCCTATACCTACAGAAATTTTAAATCTAAAAACGTGGGGCGCATGCTAGAGACAATATTATGGATGATACATTTTACAAAATGCGCCCCACGTTTTTAGATTTAAAATAGGTATAGGGTTATAAATATTTACAGAAAAAAATATTTTTTACTTTTTAGTCTGTTTTTACTAGTCCGTTTTAATGTTTTTAGTCCGATTTTTTTTTGTAATAATTTGATTCGTTTTAAAAACGTGTTTTTAAAAAAGTTTTTTTTTTCACTAATTTTTATTTTCTGCTTTTGAGTTAACGAGCTAAGACTAAAAATATACCATCTCCTATCGGAGCACTCGTAAAGACGATTCAAACGAGCCCAAACTCGATAGGGTTGCATGGTTTTATTACAGAGTCCCAGTGGCCTTCTTCCGGCTCCATCATCAGACCCTGGAAACTATTTCCTAACAAAGTACTCGTCAATACGATTCAAACGAGCCCAAACTCGATGGGGTTGCATGGTTTCAATATTGAGTTCCTATGGCATGGACTTTCAGCTTCATCATCAGACCCTGGACCTCGTCTCCCATTAGAGTACTCGTCAAGACTATGCTAACGAGCCCAAAGACGATGGGGTTGTATGGTTTCATCATAGAGTTTCTATAGCCTTCCTCCGGCTCCATCATCAGATCCTCGGAAACTATTTCCCAACAAAGTACTCGTCAAGACGATTCAAACGAGCCC
Organism: Agriphila straminella; assembly: GCA_950108535.1. NCBI lineage: Eukaryota > Metazoa > Arthropoda > Insecta > Lepidoptera > Crambidae > Agriphila > Agriphila straminella. The sequence goes on along the minus strand of OX467324.1, from coordinate 1,860,792 downwards.
AATCTCGATGGGGTTGTATGATTTCATCATAGAGTTTCTATGGCCTTCCTCCGGCTCCATCATCAGACCCTGGAAACTATTTCCCAACAAAGAACTCGTCAAGACGATTCAAACGAGCCCAAATTTGATGGGGTTGCACGGTTTCAATATTGAGTTCCTATGGCATGACCTTTCGGCTTCATCATCAGACCCTGGACCTCGTCTCCCATTAGAGTACTCGTCAAGACGATGCTAACGAGCCCAAACACGACGGGGTTGTATGGTTTCATCATAGAGTTTCTATAGCCTTCCTCCGGCTCCATCATCAGATTCTCGGAAACTATTTCCCAACAAAGTACTCGTCAAGACGATTCAAACGAGCCCAATCTCGATGGGGTTGTATGGTTTCATCATAGAGTTTCTATGGCCTTCCTCCGGCTCCATCATTAGACCCTGGAAACTATTTCCCAACAAAGAACTCGTCAAGACGATTCAAACGAGCCCAAATTTGATGGGGTTGCACGGTTTCAATATTGAGTTGCTATGGCATGACCTTTCGGCTTCATCATCAGACCCTGGACCTCGTCTCCCATTAGAGTACTCGTCAAGACGATGCTAACGAGCCCAGACACGATGGGGCTGTATGGTTTCATCATAGAGTTCCTGTGGCCTTCTTTCGATTTCATCATCAGATCAGCTCAATGACACCATAATATTGCATTGCCTTCCAATTCTGACCTATGTTCAAAGTTTCAAGTCTCTAGCTCATCGGGAAGCTAGGATAAAATCGTTCGCAAACTTTGCGGAGAAACAAACGCGAAAGCAACCTAATAAAAACGTGTTAATAAAATAGCGACTCTTGCTCCGACGCAATAAAGCGTAATTCAGAAAGTTTTCTCTCGTTCTATCGCGTAGCTCTCATCTCTTCTGACGCCGTTTCGATTGTCTTCTTTAGAATATAATTGATCTGAATATTTAACTTAAAGTTATAGGTATGCCTATTTACTTAGTTGCTTATGTAGGTTGGAAAAAGGTAGGTACCTAGGTACTTATCAAAGCTACACTTGATCTTCTAAACAGAACTGTAGCTAGGTACCTACCTATTTATCAAACTAGCTATAAGTAAATACTATAATATTTAATAATCTATTTAGGTACCAGGTACGTAAATACAAATTTTGTTAGTTAGGTAGGTACCTAGTTAGGTAGCGTAGGTACCTAAAGCGCGGAGCTTGCCTGGCGTGATCCCGGTTACCTACGTCAAAAGATTGTGTAGTCGTTAAGGCGCTAAGGTGGGTCAAATTCCAATTTTCAATTCAAATTATTGAAAGATTACGCGCGTGAAGCTATCATGGAAAAAAATATATACTATGTACTAGAAATAATACACAATAGATTTAATTGCAAGTATTGAACCTTTGATGTAAAAAAAAACGGTTTCTGGTCTTATTTATTTGTAAAATTTCTCGGAAACAGAACATTCGTTTATGTTAAAACCAACCATAAAAAGGCGATGTTAATACATACAATCTTAATTGAACAGATTTATAAATTTTATAATAACCAAATAATTATGCCGAAAGTATTTTTTGCACAAAGCTACTTGAAGTTATTATTTAGCCACAATTCAATTTAACTATAAAACTATGCACACGACGCGACGGGTACCTACCTAATACGAAATTACTTACATATAGGTATAAATAAACTTACGACGAATCACGGAGAAATCTAAGAAATCTTAAGGCCTTATTATATTTCGCCGTCGAGGCACATCCGTACACAGAACAAGTGTGCACCATTTAATTAAAGTCCGTTCGGTTAGATAGTGTCGCCCTTTTATCACGCCGCCTTTGCACGTGCCGCTCCTTGTCAAAGGACGCCGCCGCATAAACAAAGGATACCGCATGCGGCGTACACCCGCAAGTCAATTTGGATTTCGGCAGTTTACATAGAAATGCCGCAGTGAAAGGTGTGTTTGATACCAGTATTCCTGTCTCTGAACACAAGTGCTTGCGGGTGTACCGACACTATCTGAGCGAATGGACTTTACATTGTAATAAACGATTCTTATAAAAGTCACATCTTATAAAGCGCACGCATGGCGAACTGAACCTGTACTGATGTTAGGCGACCGACAAAGGCATGTCGGCCGGCTACGGACTTGAGTAACGTTACCATTACCGTTACTCAATTACCGATATCTCTAACGTTAATAGGGTAACGTTACAAGAAAAAGACAACTTAATAATTACCGATACTAATACCGGTATTTTTTACCGTTATCAGTAACGTTATTTGTATAACGTTATAACGTTACTGATAACGTTATACGATAACGTTACCCAGAAAATACCGGTATTCCTGTCCCTGCGTGCAAGCCATTAGTATGGAGCGTTTTTGATCGAGTCCATTTGTGTGCATTTCACACTGTGATATCTCGGGCAGTTTTCATGCTAGCGAATTAATTCTTTTACCAATGTTTCTTTTCTTGAGAGGTAATTTATGTAACATAAAACAAAAAAAATAGTCAACATCCCTATTATTTACCGATCTTCCCCTTGAAACTCGAGTCGATGACTGACCGCGCCATACTCTTGTAGGTGTTGGAAAAACTCGCGGCTGGTACCTATTTTGACCTCTATAGTTATTATTATAGTACATACCTGGATTATTATACCCACGCTGTCGCTGATTGGTTGGTGTACTTACCTCTATAATTTTGAGGTTTTCTGTTTGTTCGCATAAAAAGTAGCTCTGCACTGGAACCGGGCTCCAGAGAGGTATCCTCGTCCACTGCCGCCTGAACAGCATCTTTTAAGTACTCGTAGTTCCTGGCTGATATGACAGTGCTCAATCTACGGTTTCGCAATCCTTCAGCAAACTGTTTTATTGCTTGTTCCTCATTTAGGCTTTTTAATACTTTGTATTTATTTTCATCGCCGTGCGATTGCGAAATCGTGAGATTTACAAATAAATCAGACATCATTTTACCGTACTCCTCAGTTGTCAAATTATTTTGTTTTAAAGACAATAATTTCTTTTGAAGAGAAGTAGCAGATTGTAAGGGTAGTAATTTTTTCCTCATATCTTTTAACAATTCTGTTACACTAGCATAGTTCTTTTCTAATTTAAGCTTCGCAGCTTGTGACAGACGACTTTTCAGTACAAATGTAATTAATTCATTCTTTGCTTCATTTTTTAATTTAGACTCATAATACTCAATGCCATCTATTAGCTGCTTTGTAACCGTCAATTCATCTGTCATAAGCGGACATAAATTAAATGCAGTTTTAAAATCAAAATCCATTTTTAAATCCTTTTTTTCTAACTTTTTACACAAATTACTTATTTCTTGGTAAATTTCTTCAAACTTTTTAGACAAGCTTTTAATATTCAATATTTCACTTTCATTAGTGGATAGCACTAATCCTTTATTAAATTCACTTACTAATTCGTTATATTTTTCCTTTATTACATTAGCCTCATTTAACTTTTTTATAACAATATCTCCTTCCCTTCGTTTAGGGCCAATTTTAACTAAATAAGTACGAATCTCTACTAACTCATTTATCAAGAGTTCAAATTTACTATCCATAACATCGCTTGTATAATGCGAGATGCTTACCCTTAAATATAGAAATACGATTTACTTACGGTTAACATAGCATTGATAACATAATATTTGTAGCGCACCTTATGGTCCATATTTAATTATTCATACGAAGACACTATATTCACTTGTATAATTTCACTGCAGTTTTCATTTATTTAGCGCACTTTTCACTCACTTACTTCGTAATGTCGTTCTCTCTCAGCTACGGTACAGGTGCATCCGCATCCGCTCCAATTCTGTATAAATATATATAAAAATCTTATCTTATTTTTAGGAAAATACTGATTCTACTTATTTATTTAGATTATTATAAATAAATGTGAGTGTTTGTGTGTGTGTATATATATGCGTGTGTGCGTGTGTGTGTACGTGTGTGTGCGTTTGTGTGTGTGTAGGTGATGTGTAAAAATAAAAAAAATAAAATAAAAATAAAAATAGCTTTATTTCTAAAATCGTTTTACAAAAGGTTTACGCCGAGACTTCCCGGTAAGTAATCAAAGATACTTGTGGTGAGAATGACTCGTAACTTCCCAATTGGATTACAGCAACGATTTAACTAAAAGGGTTACAGCAAGCTTACAGTTAGTTATATTATAATATTTGTAACATTAAGATTAAGTTAGTACGTGTGTGCGTGTGGGTGTGTGTGTGTGTGTGTGAGTGTGTGTGTGTGTGTGTGAATGCCTATGGGACCGCACTCATGCCATTCGAATAAGTAAATCTTCAACTTCCTCGTATGATTGAGACTTCAACCAATCAGTCACCACCTTCTTACATTTGTTCAGCTGCATAGGATAGATATTAAGTACACGATTAACTTTATTATAAAGATAAGCGGATTGGTCATCATACTGACGTCTGGCGAAAGCAGTGCGAGTATGATATGATGTCATAACAATGTCCTTTCTTCGTTTGTTGACCTTAGCTTGGTCGAACTGTGATGATTTGTGACATTTAAGTATAATATTAAGAATGTACAATTTTCTTACTGACAGGAGGTCACTGATCTTATACAGGGTATCTGTAGGAAACCTAAATGGCCTGAAGTACATCACTTTAATCAGTGATCTCTGCGCTCTTTCGACGTTTAGGAAACTGGTCTTGTCCGCACCACCCCATACCGTGATGCAGTAGTTGATAACGGATTGTGCCATAGCAACATAGATTTTATTTAACAGCTCAGTCCTCATCACGTGCCTCAATGTTTTAAATAACCAGATCAGTTTCCTAATTCTGTTCATAGTTGCTTCAATATGAGAGTGCCAGCTTAGTCTTTGGTCTACCATTATGCCTAGGTATTTTGTACATGTCACTTTTTGTAAAGCTGGACAATTGCAATCCAGGGACGTAGTGTCTGAGCAGCTATGAATCCTCACACAAAAGCTATCTCCAGGCTGGGAGGCAATATTAGGAGTGAAGCAGATGTAATTTGTTTTCGATGTGTTTAATGTGAGGAGATTATCATCAAGCCATTTCGAGACCACAGATAAACCCCTCTCAGTATTATCTCGAACGTCCTCCCAAGAGCTACCCGCAAAAACTATCGCCGTATCATCCGCATATGAGAATATCCTTCCCCCAACGCCCTCCAGGTTACACAGTTCATTGATGTACACCAAGAAGAGCGTCGGACCAAGGACACTTCCCTGCGGTACGCCAAATAAAACTCCTTTTTCATCACTCCTATAGCCATCAATTTTAACCTCTTGAGTTCTGTCATGAAGATAACTTTTAAAGAGTGACAAAGCTGTACCTCGAATTCCTATTCTTTCTAGCCTATGCACAAGGATGGGGACAGATACAGTGTCAAAGGCTTTTTTTAGGTCTAAAAAGACCACAAGACATTTGCTACCTTTATCTACTTCCCTAACAATCGAAGAAGTAAGGTCTATGATAGCATCCTGGGTGGATATTCGCTGCCTGAAACCGTATTGAGCACAAGACAAAATTTTAAATTTATTTAAGTAGCTTATTAGTCTTTCGTTTAGCAGTTTTTCAATTATCTTGGAAATAACGTTCAACACAGAAATAGGCCTGTAGTTATTAAGATCAGTTCTGTCGCCACCCTTGTGCACGGGAGTCACAATAGATCGCTTCAGTGCTTTAGGAAATACCCCAGTGCGGAAACAAAGATTAGCTAATGTGGTGATGTGGGGTACTAATAACTCTCTGGCAAACTTAATAAATTTGGTGGGTAAGCCATCCCAGCACTATCCGAGTCCAGTCCCCTGAGAATGCGATCAACTTCACATGGATCAGCATCCAATAGAGCAAAAGAAGACGAGTGAGCCATTTGAGTGCCAGCAACGATAGAATGAAAGTCTAATGATTGGCCAACCCGCCCTCTAATTGATTCTGCTAAGTTTTGACCGATGTTTACAAAGAAATCATTAGCGTAGTTCACTGAAGTCTGGGGCGATGCTGTAATGTTTAGAAGTTCTGTGTTTGTAGTTTTAGGTGGTTTATACTGAGTGATATTATTTATAGTAGACCATAGTTTTTTAGGATTATTTATTGTTTGATTTATTTGTCTTTTATTGTATTCTCGTTTTAACTTTTTAATTAGATTATTACAAAAATTGCGAAAGCGTTTATAAGTAATTTTTAAGATTTCATTGTGTGTATTTGTTTTTATTTTCATCTGCATACTATTCCTCAGTTTTATACATCGTATAGCACCCAACGTAATCCATGGCTTCAATATCTTAGTTTTACTTGTGATAGTGTAACAGTTCAAAACTGAACATGTTATTTTTTTATCTCAAATATTACTTAAATTGTAAAGAAAAGAAATATATTAAAGGAAGGTTGTCACTGACCTTGTTCTCAGGAACTTATCGGCATTTGATTATGCAGTTATTCACAAAAAACACAGGTTTTGTAGTAAATCATAAGCACTTCAGATGTCAATCAACAATTAATAAAATGTTCATTATTTTTCAAAGGAGCTTGTGTTAAACATTACTTGGACTCATAAATTGTTGTACTTCACAATTTGTTTGTCATAATTTGATGATGAGAAAGAATAACATAATATTAGCTTAGAAGGTTATAAATTAATAACAGATAATTACAGAAGATTATGACAGATAGGATGACGTAAATCTGACAGCTAGTGATAAAAATCGGAACTATTTAGCAATTGTGAATTTTCTGTAAGAAAGGCAAAGGGTTTTAACCTTACTGCCAATTTTGGAAGTCAAAACGAATTAATTTCATTTCCACAGATAAGTTCATGTGATAAATTAATAATGTTTAAAAGCATAAATTGTTGGGAAAAACTTAAATAAACATATTGGTTTGCATAAATGTGAAACTATTTTATTCTCGTTCAAGTTTGTTTACCAAGAGATAAATGTGACTAAATAATGCTGAATTGTGTTTGTTTATTTTACTGAATAATAATTAGTAAAATAGAACATGATTAAGTAATTAATTGTTATAATAATCTGTCTAAAGAGTAATTTAAGGTCATAAAAATAGGCGGAAGTTTCTTAAATCTTTCTTGGCGCCAAGGTTTAAATATTAATCCTCGTGACGTTCAAAACATGGATTAAGTTATAATTCATTCATAATTATTATTGATAATATTATTAGTTTTATTAGCACTCATCAGTTATCGTCATAATTGTTTATTTCTAAAAAATACTTTAAAGAGGAATGAAAATTTGGCGATTAATTAGGTTTAGTAAGTTGGCAGCTATGGTACAGATTGCACGATTGCACAATCACAATTAGGCGGTCTGCACAATTTATATTTGCAATATGGTAGCACCGACGCGTCAGATTGATGGCGACGGAATGTCGCGGGGGGTAAAATAATAAGAATGTTGCTAACTAAAATTGCAAAGTATCCAATTTTGTATGTGTGTTTAGTTAGAGATAATAAGTTTACTGTATTTTAAGCAGGTGGAAAAGCGGAATATTTGCATTAATTAGTACTCAGCAATAGGTATTTTGGCAATTTAAATTATACGGGATTAGGTAAAGCAAAGTGAAACGATTAATTAGTTAAAATCTAAATGAAGTTGGTTTGAGGGTATTAGGTTATGTAAGGAAATTATATTAATCGTATTATTAAAGATTGACAAGACAAAAACTGATTACGTAACTTTTAGTAATATTATTGTGAAATTTTATTATTCGAAAATGATTTTCTCAAAGTGTTGCGTTTCGAGGTTATGACGAATTATTGAAACTGTTAACGACTTCACATAAAATGAAACTTATAGTCTTTGTTGATTTAAATAAGATAATTATCAAAATGTAATGTAAGTAATTTTTAATATCTCCATTAATAGGGTTAGTGAAATATTTTCATAAGCGGGGAACACTGAATAAGGGGAGGAGCTAGAAATAGGGCACCAATAGGAATGGGCTAAAGTGCACAATGTCAATTTAGCGCGGGAAATTTTAGCTATTTTGATGAAAAAAGCGCAAATTACTTGGCGCCGTTTTGGGTCGCGTCATGACGCTAATTTAGTCTTTATAAGGGGAAGGATCAGGGAAGCGGGGATTCATTTCTCCGGTGTCAAGCGAAGCGTCAAGACGTAATTTTTGAAGAAACTCCACATCCCTCTGTAAGATCGCGTTACTGAAAAAGTTTATTTTTAAATCAAGCAAATTTCAAGAAGTCAGCAAGAAAGTGGTCGAGGTTTTCTGACGAATAGGGCCGCATTTGTCCCGCGAATCTTTTGCATAAATGCTTTAATTTGAGCTTATCTGGTATAATTAAGTTCATAATTAAAGTATGTAGATTTTGTTTGCGATAATCATAAAGTAACGTAGCTTTCCCTGTAAATTCTTGAATTAGTATAGTAGGACTACTAAGAATTGAAGTTCATAATTAAAATATGCAGATTTGTTAGTTAAATCTCATAGAGTGATGTATTTCTCTCGGTGGGATCAAGAAGTAATACAACTGTATTGGTTCTTGAGTCTGTTGAGGTCAGGGCTGCATTATTTTGTGGGATGAAAGCTAACTAGATTTGCTAGTATTATTATACAATGTTGATTTTAGATGAGTATTCATTTAGTTTTGTGTCTTTTTGGGGCGATTTGTCAGATCCTCGCGGGGGGTTTAGGTAGAAAAGTCTAGCCTTGTGGCGGGTTAGATGGGCATTTGTTTTGAAAATTGCCTAGCTAGTCACATAATATTACCAAGCTTACCTACAGCGATGGAAATCAGACGGTCCGAAATGAGTTGGGAGATATCCCTGTCCATGGCTGTGGGCAGCAGGCTTGGTATTATTATTCCTTATGTAGGGTCTTGGTCGTTCCTTCCCACTCGGCCAAGAGAGCGTCAAAGGTTGCTAGAAAATTAGGGAGTGCCACTCAAACTGTACAGAATTGGGCAACAGGATTGGTGGTAAGCATTCCAAGAATTGCATAGGAAATTCTAAATTTAGACGCAAATAGGCAGGTAAATTCATTAATAAGGTAGGAATATTATTATTAGGTGAAATGAGCAAAAGTAAAAGGTAGCATTTCAAGAAGGTGGGGTATTCTTTGAAGTGAGATCTGTGTGGGCGTCAAAGATGTCGGGAAACATCATGGGGGTCGCATAGGAATTCAGAAATTTAGTAGTTGTTAGGCAGGTAAGTTCACTAGGTAAGATTCCATGTCTTAAAGTAGGCGCCTTAACAAGTGTTGTAGGTAGGTGCCTTAACAAAAAATCCATTTAAACTATAGCTCGGTGTAGTGAATATTCATCATGTAGCATTAATTGTGTTGAGTTTAACCAGTTTCGGTGAGTACATATTAATTAATTACTTCAGTGAGTGGATAGTGAAAGTTAATTTATTACTACTTATAAAAGAAAGTTCCTTTATCTTTGAATTGGATTGGATTTATGATGATTTTGTGTGGAGACTATTGATTTTAAAAGAAATATTCTATTCTAGTAATCTAGAAGGTGTACTGAAATCTAGATCTGGGTGTATGAAAAAAGCCTGCGTTTCTATATATGCTAAGGTTGATTCACGGCTATTAGAACGCTAGATCAAAATGTTTGAGTGGACTTTTTCTATTAATAGAATAGTTTTGTATAATATAGAAACAATACTTCAATTATGTACTATAAAAGTATCAAACTGTTTAGTGAATATATCCAAATTCTCAAATGGTTAAACTAAAGTACTTTCTCATCAATATTTCAGCTAAGTTTCATTTACCAATTCAATTGGAAGTTGTTTCAATAGAATTATATTCCACAATTGAATTTAAGTACTTATTGACAAACACAATTAATGTACAGGTTAGATATCATTAGAAGACTAAACTGAAATTACCATAGTTCATAGAAGTTATAATAGTTTCCGTTGTTGAGATGAGGAAAGACTGCGACCAAATAATACATTCCCTATGAATTAAATTATCTTTCCTTCAGAAATTGGATCTATCAGACCCTTTTGAATGGATAGTAATGTTGTGTCCACAATTATGTTATAATGTTAAACAGTTTCGCTAACAATAAATTTATTTTTAAATTAAATTAAAGTTGTGCAATTCCATCATCACAATAGAAAGATAATTCTTCATTGTGAAAAGCTGATAGATCACTTGAAGCACTTTGCTTGTCCTCTTTTATTAAGACAGACATACTAAGACTAAATAATTCAACTAATTTATTAATTAAAGTTGTCATGAAAGCAAATGGTGGAGCTAGAGGAGAATTGTCCCAGTACGGTTAGTCGAGATTCACTATATAGAGCGGGGAGGTGCTCTGTATCTAGCTAGCAAAGAAATCATTGTTTACTTAGTACTTGACTATAGCACAATAGTATATTTTATATTTGACAAAAAACACTAGAACAATTATTAAGTAGCGATGATAAATTTTCTATATTCTGAATTAATACAACGTTAACTTCTATATTTATTACCATTTTACCTTCTTTTACTCTATTCCTAAGCCACTAACCACATAGGATAACCTAAATTAAATAAAATAAGAAAGTAAGAAAATAAAATCATAATTAGTAGCGGTGAACAATTTTCTATATCTGACTTTTGGGTGATCATAACTTTTGGTTATTTCATTCAGTTCTTATTACTGTAATATCTATTAGCATTCCATCATACTAGACTTTTATAAACATACTGAGCAACTTATTCAAAAAAAGTAGGTACCATATTGAATATCATATAAGTACAGCGGGTAGACATAAGAGTAATTTCTATACCATTTAAAAGTATGCAGTAAACTAAGTCAGTTATTAGAATAAGAAGCTCCATAAAGCAATATCAACATTCTAATATAGGTAAAAATTAGGTAGTTTCACTTTAAAGAAATACTTAGGTTGGCTGAAAGAGATTTCTTTAGAGATAACTCTTCATTACTCACAGGTCTTGTTATAAATTAGGTAATAATAATTATAAGTGCAATAAAGATTATATCTATGTAAAATTTAATATCAAATTCTATTAACAATTTATTAGGGTAACGGCTAATTTGTGATATTATCATTTAGTAACAGTCATAGTAACAGAATTAGTTAGGAATGAATAAGGAAAGAATGATAGCGTTATAGTCGGGAGACAAACAATGATTGCACTTCTGAAAAGAATCTAGGTTACTATTATTCACAATCAGGGACCGCCCTAGAAATCACGAGCCCTTTCAGACCACATAAAAGCACGTCAGTAATGTAGGTTATTTCTATAGGTAGGAAAGGTTAACAAGGAATAACTAAGTAGACGATAGGTTTGAATATTTAATCGGAGCAAAGGATAAGATTCGATACATAAAAAACATTGGGTAGGTAACTTACATAATATAAAGAAATAGGTAGTTAATTGATATACATCGTTCAGCATTTTAGTATGGTAGAAGTAGGGGTAAGGGGGAGTTACATTTTGGGGGTGCCTTTGACCAGGATCTTGTGGGGATGAACAGTATCAAATCTTCATAGTGGTAACTTACAGACTTTTTGGTAGGTATAGTTCAAGTTTTTGTGTAGTCCTGAAAGAAAGTGGCTGTTTTCATTTAATTATGTTCCAGTCACATTTTGTTGCGGTGAAAATGGACTCGTGCAATTGTTAATTTGTGTCCCGTCATCTTTCCTTATTTATTGATAAACAGTATCAATGATTTATTGCACTTGTGCAGGTTTCATCGCATTAGGGGTCGGTTTTGATTATGTGATTGGTTTATTTACGTCCTGAAAATAACACTTTCACTTTTATAAAAACACGTTGATTTGACAATGCCTACGCAAATTAATTAGGTTAGGGTTATGTTTAGAACGATCGAGCGGGATTGTGTCAATTAAACGTCACGCCATAATAATGGTAAGTGGCATTGAAACGTTCGGTTGTAATTCATTGCACTCGGAGTGTAGGTTTGGAACGCGCCTCGGTACAGATAAATAAATTTCTCTTTGAGTCACAGAATAAATTTGTCTTTGAGTACAGATAAAAAAAAACGAGCATCTAGAGCGATCATTTACTTTATTTTATTTACGTATTAAAGTCGTCATGGCTGCAATAGGCTAACTATTGGCAAGTGGGAGGTCGTTCAGTTCAAAGCAGGACTTAAACAGTACTGTTTGGAGCCTGTTTTCATACTAACTGTTGAGGTCATAGTACAAGAAAGGTAGGGCAGTTTAATATAAGTCATGATATAAAAGTTTGTAGTAAGGCCCCTTATTTTAATTATCTGTGGTTTGACATTACGAAATAAAATGACAACGAATAAACTCTATTTTGACAGTCAAGATAGACACAGAGAAGTTGCGTTCCGAATCGCTTCTCAGCAGTAATGCTCGGTCCGAATCATGCTTAGGAAGTCACTGTTATTTTTAAACTGTCTTTATACATCCTTGATACCTAATCGATAAATCCGTAAATTTTGACATTTGGATTAATGTTATTTTAAATTAGAGTTTGTAGGGGTCAAGCGCCACGCTTTGTGTACGTAACGGCTGCGTGATAGAGTTGTGCGGAAAGGGTCTGTTTATGAATAGCGACTGAACTGTGTTCGCGTAATCGACACAGTGAATTCAATTCAAAACGCGACGGTTTTATTTCACGATACGGTTGTAACAAGTAATTTCTGATGTAGTTTAAATTCTAATTCCGATTTAATTATTTAAGGGTTTTCCTTTATCTATTTTTATTCAATGATTAGAGCAGTCACATTGGCTGATGCCACGTGGTAACACGTGTTAACACATTATAAATTGGCGTCGGATTTCATAATGAATGAATGCGTTAGAATTGTATCTATCAGGGGGCTTACCATCAGCAAATAAGAAACCATTCAGTTCAAAAGCAGGCCGTAAAAAAGACTGCTTAAGGCCTGCTTTCATACTAACCGTTGAGATCATGGTACGAAAAAGTAATGCCGTTCAATATAAGTCCTGCTATAAGAGCTCATAGTAAGGCCCCAGATAGCACGTCCGTTTAAATACGGCGGTTTTATTAAGTCGGTTAAATTTATGGGCCGTCACATTTACGTTCCGAATGGCGTGGCCGATTAGACGGTACAATGTGGAATCGATTAGCAGTCATGATAAAGGTATCAAAGTTGGTCGATCGCGCGGGCAAAGTTCACACGAAGTATCGCGAGATGGCGTTCTAATGCGTGCGTGCTAATTCGGTTACGCAAAAACATCAAAGATGGCGTCAGTGGTAATTATTTTACCACAATCAATGAAATAATTCGTGATTATTTTAAGACTTATTTTGCCTAAATTGCCAGGTTTCAAAAAAAAAAAAAAAAAAAAGGAACGAATGCCATTCGGAGAGAATGATACGGAGTTCGAATGAATGGGTTGAAATTTGAGTAGATTTTCATGATTGCCAGTCACTGTTTACGTTCGATAGCTGTCAAATTGACATTATTTTACGTTGAAAAATAAAATACTTTAGATTAGAAGTTATCGCGATATTTTAACTGAGAAAGTGATATAAAGTATAGAAGTATAAAAAACCAAAAGGTTCCTAGTGAAAGTAGGGTATGGATTAAGTGTAAATTGCAATGGATGTTATGTAAGTAAGCTCTGCTAAATTCATTGGTTATAAGATTGTTATCTCATTTTCACATATTCGGTCGGGTTTTGCATTGGAAAAAAGTTCTAGATGATACAAGAGAGAATTGATAAGAATGTTTTCATCGATAAGATTAGAAATGGTATCGGAAACCGTAAGAAACAAACAATAGAAGTGTAGTAAACATGTAATAAACAATATTTATTAATGATTGCCAAAGGTCACATGTGGATTTTATTAAATGATGTTAGTTAATTGTAACTTGTGGTTATAAAACTGAGTTAAAATCGAACTGCATTTGAATAGCCAAGTCTTGGTGGTAAAATTTGTAGAACATTGCTATTTTGAGTGAAATAAGTTAGCAAAACATAGGTTAGTACACAGCGGAATTGGTATTCGGTTAGGTTGTTTAACAAAACAGTGTGAATAAACTTTGCTATGAAAAATACTACCTTATCTTTAACATTGGGGTCGAAAGTCATTTAGTTAATTTTAAAATCAAAACCTTAAAGCAAGTTAGTATGCGTTGTTTTGGTTTTGTAAAGTTCAAGATTCAATTCAATTGCTAAGTAAGTCAATTAAGCGAAACGATAAGTAATATTTAAGAAAATTTAATAAAATTCTTAGAACCTTAAGGTACATTATTGAATATCAGACTTAATTTGTATTTTCTAAATATTTGACCCGCAAATAACTTTCAGAATTATTCTTTTAGTTAAGTTAGAATGGAGTTGGGTTAGTATTTTTACTACAGTAAAATGATCTTAACCAAATGTTTATGGGTACCTTTATTAGTGGTTCCTAAGGAGAAGTTAAAAGTTAAAATTTAGTGAACGGGACTTAAATTTATTCGAGTCATTCTTGTGTCGCTCTAATATTAGTGTTGTTATAAATTGAACGTAGTAAAGTAGATAGTCAGCTTAGCTCAGAGTTGAAGCGAATAGTTGATATTATCAGAGGAATTGTAAATACATATCATTGGCTCTTAGCGTCGAAAGGATTGATAACATAATAAATATCGGTATATAGCGTTAGTGAAGTAAAGTTAGGATGTGTGAAATTATTTTATAGGTATTGTTGTTTGTGATGGACAGGGGTAACAGTACCATTATTTTTAACAAAATTTTAAGCATAACAATAGAGTTGAGGTATGATTAGTTTGCCACTCAAGTGGAGGCCAGTTAATAAGTACTTAACTTGAAATAATTAAGAAGGATTAGGGACTGTTTACATTGAAAGATTTAAACAGTAGGGATAGAAATGTTTTGTTAGTGAACAATTGCAGATGATCATTAGGTAGTGATAGTGCGGGGACTTAAATTAGTGTTGTAATCAAGATTGTCTATGACACTTATCAATAATCATCTCAGGGTAAATTGAATTTTTATAATTTAAATGTTTATAAGAATAGTGAAGTTAATTTTGGATTTAAGATTTAGTTCATTGTTGGTTTCGATGATTTTATTCAAACTTCAAAAACCAAATGTTTCAGAGTTTTGATTATAGTTAACAATAGATTTTGGGTACCAAGACTATAAAATATTAGTTACAGATTAAAGTAGGGGGGTCGTGGATTAAATTAGTTACACTTTTGAAGTTTATTAGATATATCAATACATATTGATTTGACTTTAAAATTTATTTAATTGAATGATTAAATGGTTTATTTTAAGATTATGTGCAGATTATTTTTTTCAACTTAGGTTAAATATTTTTTAAATGAGTTTCTTATGATATGCATTATGAAGAGAGTTACACAGCATAAATGTTTTATGATATATCTATCTGAAGAAAGTCATACTTATGGTTGACAATAATAGCATTAGAAAAATATTTAGTAGGAAGTTGTTGTAGCATTAATTATCAAAACGGTTTAGTCATTGAAGCGGTGATGGTTAGGGAGAAATAATATAGGCGTCAGTTATAGAAATTTAATGAAAAATAAGTTAGTGAATTTACTTTAAAAATAAATTGAGTCGAACTAATTAATTTTAAGAACTAAGTGGGCAAAGAGTAGAGGGCAAGTTTTTACGTTATCCGATGCATTGAGTAACATAAAGCCGAGTCGATAGGGTTTTATATATGTTGTTTGATTAAAGATCTGACCTTACACCAAACTCAAGAAAAAATTTTAAGTTTTCATTATGGGAAAACCAACTCGAGTGCGCCGTGTACCCAAGCGATATGAATCTATAGAAGAGCGAGAGGGTTTAGAGGAATCAAATAATGACTCCAACCAGCTAAATCAACCAGAGCAAATAGAAGTTAGGGACGTTCAAAAGGTTGACAAGCCTCAACGGATAGTCAAAACTATAAAAAGAACAAAGATGACACGTTCACGTGAATTATTGACAATACAACGAATGTTGAATAGCACAATAGGAGTTCTAAATAGGAGAGTAAACGTATTGAGTGAAGAAGTCAAAAAGACACAGAATTCTATTCGGGATACTACTAGAGGTAAAGAGGAAACAATAGTAACTGAGATTACATCATCGAACAATCTTGAATTAGGAAGTAATGTACCCGGCGAGGTAACAAAAGAATCTAATCTAGTAGAAGATAAACAGAAGTATATAATTTGTAATGTTAAAAACATAAACTTAGACAAACCAAAATTTGGAGAAAATTTAATACATCCAGTTAACTTTGTTGAAGATTTAGAGACTTATTTGAAAAAGGCAGGAAAGTCGGACAATGAATTAGATCTAATACTGGAGTGTTTAACTGGTAACTCTAGAGATTGGGCTCGCATTTATAAAGGAAGATGGACTGGGTTAGCTGATTTTAAGTTAGATTTC
Source organism: Agriphila straminella (assembly GCA_950108535.1). NCBI lineage: Eukaryota > Metazoa > Arthropoda > Insecta > Lepidoptera > Crambidae > Agriphila > Agriphila straminella. The sequence continues at coordinate 1,844,403 of OX467324.1, read as the reverse complement.
TTGAAAGCCTATTGGGGTGAAAATGAACAAAACGAGCTGAGACGGAAGATAGTGCAAGGCGTTTGGAATAGGACGGAAACACCCACTATGGTGGAGCATTTTTTAAAATTGTCCGGGAAAGCACAGATGTTAAGCTACAATATTCCTGAAAAACAATTAATCGGCGATATCATGCGGCATTACCCGAAGTTTATACAACAAGTTTGGGCTACAAGTAAAATAGAAACTATTATTGAAGCTGCTGAATTTTTAAGAAGTATGGACGACATACAGAAGCAAGAAGTTCCGAACACTTCCACAGCTAGAAATTTCAAAGAATGGGAGAAGAAAAAGAAAGTGTATCAGCAAAATTATAGGCAGTGGCAGAAACCAAGAGAGGCTGAAGTGCAAGAAGTTAGGTTTACTAATAGTTCAAACGTAAATGGTAGTGAGGCGTTAAACTAATGGAAGCTGAGACTCTAGTCTCCGGATCAGCTTCAACCACAGGGGACCCTAATTATAAAATGATGATTAGGATGAATTGGTGTCCAGGTGAACCATTAGGACGGAATAAAACTGGTGTTAGGATGCCTATAGGTCTTAATCTTAAAGAAAATAATACAGGAATAGGATTAGGATATAGTGAGCCAGAGGATTTAGTTCTAAACCTTCCTAGTCAAATAGTAGAGGTATTAAAATTAAAAGTAGAGCAATTTTTAGTTGATGCTAATAGTAATTTAAAAGCAGTTTTTGACGAAGAAACTACAACTAGAGAAGATACACAAGTATTTAAGTCTGAAATATTAGTGCAAATATTTGATGAAAATCTTGTAGCTTTATTAGATACAGGTAGTGATATAACATGCGTGTCGGAAGAATTTTGGAATATTTTAAAAGAGAAAAGGCCAACAATACCCATTATGCCTATTAAACCATTTTTTATTAAAACCGCAGTAGGTCAGAAAAGTGTAGAGATAAAGAAAATTGCTTTAGTTACTTTAGGGATAGGACCTTATGTATGTGATTTAACTATTTTGATTGTACCAGGCCTTAGTGCTAATTTGATATTGGGATTTGATTGGATGAAAGAACATCAAGTGTCTATAAAGCTTAATAGAGAGGAAGAAGGGATAGAATTAATTATAGGAAACGAAAAGAAATTATTTAAATTTTATAAGGGTGAGAACGTTCACAATAATTGTAACCTTTTAACAAACTTTGACGTAGAAGCAGTAGTTGAAGAAAATGTAGATAAGAATATTCAAGATTTAATACACAATTCAAAATTAGATAAAGATAAACAGGTAGCTTTAGAGGAAGTTTTGATGAAACATAAATGTTTATTTACCGCCAAATTGGGGAGAGCAAATTGTTATGAACATGTTATTGAAATGGAGCCTCATGCACCAGTAGTAAAAAGGACGTATCCGATACCATATGCATATAGAGACAAAGTAGAAGCTAAATTGATGGAAATGCAAGAGCAAGGGATTATTAGTCGTACTTCCACGCCATATTGTAGTCCATTGACTTTCACACTGAAAAGAGATGGTTCTATACGTGTGTTGTTAGATGCTAGAGAAATCAATAAGCATATGATAGCGGAAACTGAAAAACCACCGTTACAATTAGATGTTCTAAATTCATTTCAAGGGGCAAAATTCATTAGTATAGTAGACCTGAAAAATGCTTATTATCAGATCCCAATAACAGATGCTAGTAAAAGGTATACAGGATTTTCATTTAACGGAAAGTCTTACGTTTATAATGTTTTACCTCAAGGTTTGAAAACGTCTGTAGGAAGTTTCAGTAGAGCAATGGATCTTATCCTAGGACATGAAGTTAGGGAATTTTGTATAAATTATCTTGACGATTTGGCTATTATAACGACAGGGTCGCTATCGCAGCATTTAGAACATTTAGATATAGTACTAGGAAAGTTATCTAAGGCAGGTTTAACTTGTAATTTAGAGAAATGCGAATTTTTAAGTACTGAAGTGAAAATGTTAGGATATATCATTTCAACTGACGGTATTCGCACCGATCCAGAAAAGGTTAGATCAATACAATTATTTCCGGTACCAAAGAAATTGAAACAAGTCAGGGCGTTTTTAGGACTTTGTAATTTTTATCGAAAATTTATACCCAATTATAGCTTTCATACGAGATCCTTATGCGAATTATTGAAAAAAGATAAAAGATGGAATTGGAGCCAAACAGAACAAGATGCTTTTGAGAAAATAAAGTCACTTTTTATTAGAACTGTAGAATTGAATCATCCGGATTTTACTAAACCATATTACTTACAAACCGACAGTTCAGGAATAGGATTAGCTGGGTTTTTGTATCAAAAGGATGATCAAGGAGAAGTAAAAATTTTAGGGTTTCACAGTAAATTATTGAGAGGAGCTCAATTTAATTGGACAGTTACAGAACAAGAATTTTATTCAATAATTTGTTGTTTAGAGAAATTTGAAACTTATTTACGGGGAGCTAAAGTAATAATTCGTACCGACCATAAAGCGTTAACATTTGTTAAAAATTGTAAGTTATATAATGCTCGAGTAACTAGATGGATAAATTATTTAGAACAGTTTCAATACGAAGTTCAACATGTAAAGGGTAGGGATAATGTAGTAGCAGATGTGTTATCTAGATATCATCCAGATGGAGATTTATTACAAGAGGATAAGACTAACTCACCTAGAATATTTTATACCGAAAATAGGATTAACAAAGAATTACTTGAAAAATTAAAGAATTTGGCTAGTTTACAACGGAACGATTTAGAAATAGGTGAAATAATTAAAAAGATAGATAGACGGGTCGTGGTAGATAGTAGATCTAGTCAAATTTTTAAAAGATGTTCTTTAGCCGATGGGTTATTATATTACTCACCTGGTGAGGGAAGTAAAAGGGTTTTATTTTTACCAGATTCACTTAGAGAAGAAGTTATTTGGCAAGTTCATTTTGAAATGGGACATCAAGGGGCGTACAAAATAATAAAATACATTAGGGATAGATTTTTTTGGAAAGGATTAACTAAACAGGTTAAACGTTTATTAAGGGGATGTCATGATTGTCAAGTCACAAAAAGTGATACAGCTAAATATGTAGGACCTTGTCGTTCAATTATAACTGAGAACGTGGGAGATATCGTTATGGTAGATTTATACGGACCATTACCGTCAGGAAAGTTTGGTATGAGTTATATTTTGGTTATTCAAGATTCTTTTAGTAAATTTGTAAAATTTTATGATCTTAGAAAAGCAACTTCACTTTCGGTATTAACAAAAGTAAGGAAATTCTTCCGCATAATAAAACCTAAAGCTATAATGTCCGATAATGGTTCACAATTTGCTAGTAAAATGTGGAAAGAAACTATGAAGGGAGAAGGCGTGAGGGTTATTTATACCACCGTTAGAAATCCTAGACCAAATACAACTGAAAGAGTGAACAAAGAATTAGGTCGTCTATTTCGAACTTATTGTAGGACAAACCATAAGAGTTGGGTTGATTTATTGCCAAAGTTAGAAATTTTATATAACAACACTTATCATGATAGTATTGGATTTACTCCTTGTGAGATTCTATATAGTGAACCTACGAAGCTATCTTTTGACGAAAACATACCAGTTGATATAGTGTCCCCGTCTGTTGACAAAATTAGAGAAAAGGCACGTGAAAATTTAAAGAAGGCAGGACAGCTACGTCAAGACAAATTCAATGAGAGATATCGAATTATTCAGTTTCAAATAGGAGATCTAGTTAAAATAAGGAAATTAAATAAATCAGATGCAAAGTTGAAAATAACAAAAAAGTTTGAGCCATTGTATGAGGGTCCGTTTGTGGTTGGAGCTAATCCGTTTAAGAATGTGTACTTACTTGTAGATCCTAAATCTGGCAAGGAACGAGGAAGGTTTAACGCCATACATTTGTCTAAATATTATAAATAAGGTTTCATGTCATGATTATTATAAAAGAAAACAAAATGTTTATGTTATGTTAATTAAATGTGAATGTAATTTTTAAGTTGATAAATAAAGGTTAATGGGGTAATTTTGTATAGAGACTGTTGGGAACGGGAAAAGCCTATTTGATCTTACAAAAAATTAACAACTCAAGAAAAAAAACAGCCTAATAAGAGTCATAAACTTTCAAAAGAGATGTTGCTCTTTTTTATAAAAAGAATTGTATTATCATACAATAATAATTAAGTTAACCATCAATAGCACAAACCGAATGAGCACTTAAATTTTGAGTTGTTTAAGGTGTAAGGTCAGATAGAGGGGAGAGTTGGCGGCTTTTCTTTGGGGGGTTGATAATTTTCATAGGTAGATTAAGATAAAGGTAATCTTTTTAATTGCCTACTAGTAACTTTAGACTTTAAAGAAATTGAGTGAGTAAAGGTTTTCTAATAATGAAGATGCTTTGCGTAGAAATGTGGATTAATAGGGTGCAAATCATTTAATAGGAATGCGTATTAGCGGAATGTGTAGCGTATAGTATGAAATGCGTAGTGCGTAGCGTTAAGTATATTTTGCGTAGTTAATGGGAAATAATGTGTCAATTCAATGAGTCTCAATGTTGTGTAGAATTTCATATGGTGACAATCGACGTATTTAGAAAAAAAAATTATTCAAAACAATTCAATTTAGCAAATTAATTTGTACTCAGGTAGTAACTATGATATAATCTTAGGTGGCGTGAAAGTAGGCTAGTAAATGAAGATAGTGGACGTTGTGCGATGAGGAAAGAAGAACAGAGTGAGAATCTAAATTAGATTAGGAGTGTGAATAGAATGAAAAAAAAAGTAGCTAGGAAAAAAAAAAAAATAGATTCTTTATGGAGGGCTTTGGATTATAACGTATGTGAAGCTTGAGTACAGAATTATTATTGGCTCAAAAGATAAGATCCGCACACTACTTTAAACGTTCAGTCTTGGCTAGCGGTCGGATTGGCGTTTTAAGGTTAACAAACTTGAATTTTGTACAGAAGGACCTTTTGGTGATAGGTTAATAAAATAAAAAAAAACGGAGAGAAAACAAACACTATTATTGTTTGTAATTGTCCTGGTGTAAACAGCTGTCCAAAATTCATACTACACAAGAAGCCAAGAGCTATGATACAATCGACAACTACACATTTTCCAAGGTGATATTAGGGTTGTTCTAGAGTCTTAAGTAAGCTTTTGGAAATATAGGGTCATTGCATATGCTCACTCTATCTGGTAGAGTAGGCCCTGTTAGTATAGAAGGAGGCGTACAGGAATATGGAGGGGTACTTTGGACGGATACGTTGTGTCCTACACTATCTTTTCATAAGGTTAGAAAAGAGCGTATGTGTCCGGGTAGGTCTAATAGGGACTATGGCTTCACAACCCATACCTTACCTTGTTTTTGTACACTTCTGGTGTTGAATATGCATAAGACGGAATTGGCAAAAGCAATAAAAGTACTTGAAACTCGCTTAATAATTTTTAATATTATCTTGGTTTAAATACACTCTTCAATCTTAAAAAAAATTCATTTACACTAGGGCTCACCCAACAATTCTTTGATTTTGGGAAAGTAATAATAGTTAGGGTTATAAAAAAAGAAGTATAAAAAAATATAACTTTGAAAAAAAAGGAGAGAGTAGAAAGGTTGATATAAATATTTGAGAATTGAGAAAGAAAAATTCTACTCCGGATCCAGTACGTAGTATTGTCACCTATGAAGAATTTTGGGGTCGAGCTGTAACAGTTCAAAACTGAACATGTTATTTTTTTATCTCAAATATTACTTAAATTGTAAAGAAAAGAAATATATTAAAGGAAGGTTGTCACTGACCTTGTTCTCAGGAACTTATCGGCATTTGATTATGCAGTTATTCACAAAAAACACAGGTTTTGTAGTAAATCATAAGCACTTCAGATGTCAATCAACAATTAATAAAATGTTCATTATTTTTCAAAGGAGCTTGTGTTAAACATTACTTGGACTCATAAATTGTTGTACTTCACAATTTGTTTGTCATAATTTGATGATGAGAAAGAATAACATAATATTAGCTTAGAAGGTTATAAATTAATAACAGATAATTACAGAAGATTATGACAGATAGGATGACGTAAATCTGACAGCTAGTGATAAAAATCGGAACTATTTAGCAATTGTGAATTTTCTGTAAGAAAGGCAAAGGGTTTTAACCTTACTGCCAATTTTGGAAGTCAAAACGAATTAATTTCATTTCCACAGATAAGTTCATGTGATAAATTAATAATGTTTAAAAGCATAAATTGTTGGGAAAAACTTAAATAAACATATTGGTTTGCATAAATGTGAAACTATTTTATTCTCGTTCAAGTTTGTTTACCAAGAGATAAATGTGACTAAATAATGCTGAATTGTGTTTGTTTATTTTACTGAATAATAATTAGTAAAATAGAACATGATTAAGTAATTAATTGTTATAATAATCTGTCTAAAGAGTAATTTAAGGTCATAAAAATAGGCGGAAGTTTCTTAAATCTTTCTTGGCGCCAAGGTTTAAATATTAATCCTCGTGACGTTCAAAACATGGATTAAGTTATAATTCATTCATAATTATTATTGATAATATTATTAGTTTTATTAGCACTCATCAGTTATCGTCATAATTGTTTATTTCTAAAAAATACTTTAAAGAGGAATGAAAATTTGGCGATTAATTAGGTTTAGTAAGTTGGCAGCTATGGTACAGATTGCACGATTGCACAATCACAATTAGGCGGTCTGCACAATTTATATTTGCAATATGGTAGCACCGACGCGTCAGATTGATGGCGACGGAATGTCGCGGGGGGTAAAATAATAAGAATGTTGCTAACTAAAATTGCAAAGTATCCAATTTTGTATGTGTGTTTAGTTAGAGATAATAAGTTTACTGTATTTTAAGCAGGTGGAAAAGCGGAATATTTGCATTAATTAGTACTCAGCAATAGGTATTTTGGCAATTTAAATTATACGGGATTAGGTAAAGCAAAGTGAAACGATTAATTAGTTAAAATCTAAATGAAGTTGGTTTGAGGGTATTAGGTTATGTAAGGAAATTATATTAATCGTATTATTAAAGATTGACAAGACAAAAACTGATTACGTAACTTTTAGTAATATTATTGTGAAATTTTATTATTCGAAAATGATTTTCTCAAAGTGTTGCGTTTCGAGGTTATGACGAATTATTGAAACTGTTAACGACTTCACATAAAATGAAACTTATAGTCTTTGTTGATTTAAATAAGATAATTATCAAAATGTAATGTAAGTAATTTTTAATATCTCCATTAATAGGGTTAGTGAAATATTTTCATAAGCGGGGAACACTGAATAAGGGGAGGAGCTAGAAATAGGGCACCAATAGGAATGGGCTAAAGTGCACAATGTCAATTTAGCGCGGGAAATTTTAGCTATTTTGATGAAAAAAGCGCAAATTACTTGGCGCCGTTTTGGGTCGCGTCATGACGCTAATTTAGTCTTTATAAGGGGAAGGATCAGGGAAGCGGGGATTCATTTCTCCGGTGTCAAGCGAAGCGTCAAGACGTAATTTTTGAAGAAACTCCACATCCCTCTGTAAGATCGCGTTACTGAAAAAGTTTATTTTTAAATCAAGCAAATTTCAAGAAGTCAGCAAGAAAGTGGTCGAGGTTTTCTGACGAATAGGGCCGCATTTGTCCCGCGAATCTTTTGCATAAATGCTTTAATTTGAGCTTATCTGGTATAATTAAGTTCATAATTAAAGTATGTAGATTTTGTTTGCGATAATCATAAAGTAACGTAGCTTTCCCTGTAAATTCTTGAATTAGTATAGTAGGACTACTAAGAATTGAAGTTCATAATTAAAATATGCAGATTTGTTAGTTAAATCTCATAGAGTGATGTATTTCTCTCGGTGGGATCAAGAAGTAATACAACTGTATTGGTTCTTGAGTCTGTTGAGGTCAGGGCTGCATTATTTTGTGGGATGAAAGCTAACTAGATTTGCTAGTATTATTATACAATGTTGATTTTAGATGAGTATTCATTTAGTTTTGTGTCTTTTTGGGGCGATTTGTCAGATCCTCGCGGGGGGTTTAGGTAGAAAAGTCTAGCCTTGTGGCGGGTTAGATGGGCATTTGTTTTGAAAATTGCCTAGCTAGTCACATAATATTACCAAGCTTACCTACAGCGATGGAAATCAGACGGTCCGAAATGAGTTGGGAGATATCCCTGTCCATGGCTGTGGGCAGCAGGCTTGGTATTATTATTCCTTATGTAGGGTCTTGGTCGTTCCTTCCCACTCGGCCAAGAGAGCGTCAAAGGTTGCTAGAAAATTAGGGAGTGCCACTCAAACTGTACAGAATTGGGCAACAGGATTGGTGGTAAGCATTCCAAGAATTGCATAGGAAATTCTAAATTTAGACGCAAATAGGCAGGTAAATTCATTAATAAGGTAGGAATATTATTATTAGGTGAAATGAGCAAAAGTAAAAGGTAGCATTTCAAGAAGGTGGGGTATTCTTTGAAGTGAGATCTGTGTGGGCGTCAAAGATGTCGGGAAACATCATGGGGGTCGCATAGGAATTCAGAAATTTAGTAGTTGTTAGGCAGGTAAGTTCACTAGGTAAGATTCCATGTCTTAAAGTAGGCGCCTTAACAAGTGTTGTAGGTAGGTGCCTTAACAAAAAATCCATTTAAACTATAGCTCGGTGTAGTGAATATTCATCATGTAGCATTAATTGTGTTGAGTTTAACCAGTTTCGGTGAGTACATATTAATTAATTACTTCAGTGAGTGGATAGTGAAAGTTAATTTATTACTACTTATAAAAGAAAGTTCCTTTATCTTTGAATTGGATTGGATTTATGATGATTTTGTGTGGAGACTATTGATTTTAAAAGAAATATTCTATTCTAGTAATCTAGAAGGTGTACTGAAATCTAGATCTGGGTGTATGAAAAAAGCCTGCGTTTCTATATATGCTAAGGTTGATTCACGGCTATTAGAACGCTAGATCAAAATGTTTGAGTGGACTTTTTCTATTAATAGAATAGTTTTGTATAATATAGAAACAATACTTCAATTATGTACTATAAAAGTATCAAACTGTTTAGTGAATATATCCAAATTCTCAAATGGTTAAACTAAAGTACTTTCTCATCAATATTTCAGCTAAGTTTCATTTACCAATTCAATTGGAAGTTGTTTCAATAGAATTATATTCCACAATTGAATTTAAGTACTTATTGACAAACACAATTAATGTACAGGTTAGATATCATTAGAAGACTAAACTGAAATTACCATAGTTCATAGAAGTTATAATAGTTTCCGTTGTTGAGATGAGGAAAGACTGCGACCAAATAATACATTCCCTATGAATTAAATTATCTTTCCTTCAGAAATTGGATCTATCAGACCCTTTTGAATGGATAGTAATGTTGTGTCCACAATTATGTTATAATGTTAAACAGTTTCGCTAACAATAAATTTATTTTTAAATTAAATTAAAGTTGTGCAATTCCATCATCACAATAGAAAGATAATTCTTCATTGTGAAAAGCTGATAGATCACTTGAAGCACTTTGCTTGTCCTCTTTTATTAAGACAGACATACTAAGACTAAATAATTCAACTAATTTATTAATTAAAGTTGTCATGAAAGCAAATGGTGGAGCTAGAGGAGAATTGTCCCAGTACGGTTAGTCGAGATTCACTATATAGAGCGGGGAGGTGCTCTGTATCTAGCTAGCAAAGAAATCATTGTTTACTTAGTACTTGACTATAGCACAATAGTATATTTTATATTTGACAAAAAACACTAGAACAATTATTAAGTAGCGATGATAAATTTTCTATATTCTGAATTAATACAACGTTAACTTCTATATTTATTACCATTTTACCTTCTTTTACTCTATTCCTAAGCCACTAACCACATAGGATAACCTAAATTAAATAAAATAAGAAAGTAAGAAAATAAAATCATAATTAGTAGCGGTGAACAATTTTCTATATCTGACTTTTGGGTGATCATAACTTTTGGTTATTTCATTCAGTTCTTATTACTGTAATATCTATTAGCATTCCATCATACTAGACTTTTATAAACATACTGAGCAACTTATTCAAAAAAAGTAGGTACCATATTGAATATCATATAAGTACAGCGGGTAGACATAAGAGTAATTTCTATACCATTTAAAAGTATGCAGTAAACTAAGTCAGTTATTAGAATAAGAAGCTCCATAAAGCAATATCAACATTCTAATATAGGTAAAAATTAGGTAGTTTCACTTTAAAGAAATACTTAGGTTGGCTGAAAGAGATTTCTTTAGAGATAACTCTTCATTACTCACAGGTCTTGTTATAAATTAGGTAATAATAATTATAAGTGCAATAAAGATTATATCTATGTAAAATTTAATATCAAATTCTATTAACAATTTATTAGGGTAACGGCTAATTTGTGATATTATCATTTAGTAACAGTCATAGTAACAGAATTAGTTAGGAATGAATAAGGAAAGAATGATAGCGTTATAGTCGGGAGACAAACAATGATTGCACTTCTGAAAAGAATCTAGGTTACTATTATTCACAATCAGGGACCGCCCTAGAAATCACGAGCCCTTTCAGACCACATAAAAGCACGTCAGTAATGTAGGTTATTTCTATAGGTAGGAAAGGTTAACAAGGAATAACTAAGTAGACGATAGGTTTGAATATTTAATCGGAGCAAAGGATAAGATTCGATACATAAAAAACATTGGGTAGGTAACTTACATAATATAAAGAAATAGGTAGTTAATTGATATACATCGTTCAGCATTTTAGTATGGTAGAAGTAGGGGTAAGGGGGAGTTACAATAGGTTTTAATTTCGTACACAATTTAAACGAAAAAAATTGCAAACAAGGATTAAAAACATATTTTATAGATAATTTAATTTCAGATACGTAGTTTATTTTAATCAACATAATTCGTTTAAATAAAATTACACAAAGTAATAACTACTTACCAGAAAATTGAATCAATCATAATAATAAGTAGGTACCTATATATATATATATATATAAAAAAATAACATAACTAATTAACAACAATTTTATTAAACTAATGTTCAATCAGTTTTCTCCGAACATCCTGTAGCGCGTAAACCAGAAACCTGTTGGATAACTGGTGGACGCACACGAAACTATTTCACTCATGCGCATCAATGCAACTTATTTGTATCTTATTATTGTGTGCGTGCGACTGACGCACGTCACAGTATTGTTATTGTTTTTACTTAATTGTTATCGTCCGAGTCGAATGTGCAACGCTTGGACAAATCTCGTAGGTTTATAAGCGTAAAGGCATCTTTAGAATAATTATTGTAATGTAATCTGGATAAATATATTATAAATATAATACTTAACCATACAAATTAACGCAGACGCAAACACCTCAGGATCGTTATAAATGTTAAGCATAGATGTATCTGCAGACAGAAGGGTATTGTATGATTTTTCGTAATCGATGACCGTTTTATACCTACGTGGAGTATTTATCCTACCAGCCTGCTCAATGTTTAGATAAACCGATTGATGATCGGTCACGGTAGTATTCAAAACTGCAACGAAGGCTGCTTTAGTACTTACAAGTTTCAACATAGCATGATCAATACAGCTGTCCAATCTTGTGGGGAAAGTATGTCCGGGTAGGAGTCCAAAAGACGATAGGACATTCAGATAATTTAACCTATTGTTACGTTCAATGCGGGTGCAGACGTATCCTCCCGACGACCACGAATAAATCGCCTCCAAATGAATGTGATACCGGTCACCAATATTATTCCAACTAGACAGTAAATGATAGAATAATGGTGAATGTCATGATAAGAAATTTTATCGGTCAGGATATCTTCATTCTTTAGTTTCTCAATCTTTTGATGTATTTCTTCTAAAAAGAAGTCTGACTTCAGGTCGTTTGAAACGGAGTGATTGAAAGGGTTTATCGTGAAGTTGAGTATGTTGTTAATTTGATGAATTTCTGGTTTTTCAACATCCATCTTTAAAGGCCTATTACACTACCCAATTTTTAGGGACCCTAACCCTAAATAAGGGTAGTGTAATAAGATTTAGAAATTAAGGGTCCCTAATTAGGGCGACCGGTTGGGCCCGGCAGCCTTGCTCCCTGACCGCCCTTACGATCGGGTAGTGTAATAATACTTAGGGCAGTTAGGGAGCTCAGTCGTCGCGCAGCTAGCGTGGAGCGTGGATGTGCAAGAGCGTTTCGACTCGTGCGACCCCGGCCGCCATTTTGATAGACGCCATGACGTGTTCGAATAAAGAAAAGGAAGTTTTATTAAACATTATAGAGATGTATAAAGATATGCCGTACCTTTGGAGAAAAGACCACAGTGATTATATGAACAAAGACGTTAGAGCCGAGGGATTCAAAGTTTTGCTGGAAATTTACAAAAATTTCGATGAAAAAGCAACAATTAAAACTATTAAGAAAAAAATAGAAAATATGCGCACAAATTATGCCAAAGAATTGAAAAAGGTAAGTAGGTACCTATTTGTTTACTAAAGCGACTATTAATCCCACATGTGTGACTTTAATTACCCTTCAATACCTACATTACTACCTAATTTGGATTTTTAAGTGTTTGGGTCATTTCTTGAAACGATGTGTTTTCTCTATATCTAAACGAGTGACTGTAAATTAAAGTTTTATGTGATGAAAATAATTAATTTAACTTATAGTATTACTAAGTGAGCGACTGACTGCGAGTGACGAGAAATAAACAGAACAGCAACTTACAAACATTAATTTGAGTTAAGTACATAAAATACAAAATGAGAAGCTTCTTAATATTTGAGCGACCTAATAATTGTTTGAGTGTCAACGTCACGTCCTGTATTTTTGTCAATATTTGGCAAATACTTTATTTATACTGAGCGGCATTTCATCTTAAATGAAGTGTTTCGAATAGTAAAACCACTTTGAAAAATACTATTATGAGCAGAGTAGTGTGAGCTAATATATTTTTTTTATTTTCTTACGAAATAACTACCTATTTGAAGAAGCAGTAGTAGCACAGAATACATAATAGTACTAACGTACAGAACGGCCACTCACCGCCCCGCACTCGTAGTAGTTCGTTACGTAAAACCTCAATTGGAAAAATCGTTTCCCCTTTTAATATTGAAGTTGCCCTCTCTGTATTTCTAGTCGCTCACGTAGTAATTTAGTCGCACGGCTAGAATTTTAATGCTTGAAATGGATTAATCACAACCCACTTTGTGTAAGCTCGTTTTGGATTTTAGTTTTAATCAATATTCGTCATTAGTTTAGTTAATTTTTTACTTACTCAAATTCATACCGCTCAATTTATTAAAACAGTATCTCATCAGCAGTCGCTAAGTTTTATTTTATTCGCTCGTTTTATAATTCCCCTTTCTCTATCAATCAATTTTTATTATTTATTTTAGGTGTCGACATCAAAACATACAGGCGCTGGAGCAGATGAAGTTCATATACCATCTCTGTGGTATTTTAATGCATTTAGTTTTTTGGGAAACAGGACGGAATCATGTCGTACTGTCACAGACTCCTTAGAAGATGAGGCAAGTAAAACAACCTAAACTACTTTAGAATTAAATTTATTCAACATCATCAACTTGGCACTACATTTATCATTCTATCTTGAAAATCGACTCTGCCTTCCGAAACGAAGTAGCTCGTGAATTTATTTCGTACGATAGTCGCCTCATTGTTGTTTTGGTTATTGTATCTGTGTTGTAATGAAGTAAAACCATCTGATGTTGTTCTCCAATCCCCTTGTTCAAATGTACCAGTTGCAGTGTTTTCTCGGTCAACATTGTTCTGGGATATATAATTTGTTCCTCGTTTCCTTAAAAAATTGTGCAGAGCACAACACGCCATTACTATAGCGTCGGTGGTACCTAGATCTGTATTAAGAGGTCTTCTCAACACTCGGAATCTTGATGATAAAATTCCAAACGCATTCTCTACAACTCGCCTGGCTCTGGATAATCGATAATTAAAAATGCGTTGTTCATAAGTTATGTTGTGAAAAGGAAACGGCTTCATTAAGTTTTTATTTAATGCAAAAGCGCTATCACCTAGGAATACATATGGTACTACTACATCTTCAGTGCCTGGCAGTTCTGAAGGTAATGGTAATTTTAAATCATTGTTATTCATCTTCTGATAAAATCGAGTGCAGTTTAAAATCGATGCATCTGCGACGGATCCGTTAGTGCCTGTATTCACGTACAGGAACTCATAATTTGCGTTCACAACAGCAAAAAGCACAATGCTAAAGAATCCTTTATAGTTATAAAACAGGGAGCCACTTTTAGGGGGTTTCTCGATTGCAATATGTTTACCATCACATGCTCCGACACAGTTACTGAAATTCCACTTCTGCGCAAACTGTTCTGCTGTTTCTTTCCATTCGGTTTCAGTCGTAGGCATCTGGAAATTAATTATAATATGTATAATTTTTTTATTGTTTAATAATAATAATATTTTTTTTTACAGAATTCATTATCAAATGACGATAATGCCAGCGTAGCAACATCAAGCAATAGTCATAAAAGAAAAAGAAAGGAATCGCTAATAGAAAAACAAGGACAATTAATTAACACAGCAGAAAAACTCTTTGAAAACTTGTCTCAAAAAGACGAACAGTGGGAAGTGTTTGGAAGATCTATAGCATATCAAATGAAAGATTTAAATGAAAATCAGTTGGTGATTTGTCAAAAACTTATATCAGATGCCATATTTTGTGCTAAACTCTGCAAGCTAAATGAAAATTCATACATTGTAAACCCATCAAACGAACCCACATTTCAGCCACATAATTTTTATGCACCTTCGCCATCATCCTCACATTCATCATCGTCTATGTTTTTAAACTCAAACTATTCAGTTCGCCAACAACTGCAAACATCAATACAATCAAAACTTTATCGGCAACCGGTAACATCACCGTCTCACCAACATCATCCTTCACCATCTACATCAAATGATCAGTCGCACTTTACACATCATCATCAATCACCAATTCATCTACCGGTACTATCACCGTCTCACCAACATCATTCTTCATCATCTACACCAAATGATCATTCGCACTTTACACATCATCATGGCGCAAAGCAGACTTCCAGGGCCTATATACTGCGTTGCACGACACGGATTGGTCGGTACTATTTGGTATAGAAGACATTGATGCTGCAGTTGAATTTTTCTATAGTACTCTCTACAACTGTATTAGCCAACATGTTCCGACAAAACTCCAGCACAGTCCTGGTAGTAAGTACGTTTACCCCAAGTGGTTTAATGCTGAGATTATATATAACATTCGTAATAAATATTTTCACTTGAGACGGTATAAGGCTGAAGGTAAAGACTTCAATAAAGAATTATTTAAATATTATAGGTGGCACGTTAAACAGTTGATTAACAATGCATATACGCAGCACTTACAATTAACACAACAAAATATAATTAATGATCCGGCCAAGTTTTGGGACTTTGTAAAAGATAGAAAGAGTGATAGGCAGTCTAAGAATGTTTATTCGGTTGGTGATGATAAAGTAGTTGGGCAAGCCGCAGCTGACGCTTTTGCAAACTATTTTAGCTCTGTATTTCAGAACGAAGTACCTGTATTGAACTCCAGCGAGGCGATGCGAGCGGCTCATAGCCAATGCGATGCCACCTGTATTTCTGTGGATGCAGTTGATGAAACAGACCTCAAGAAGGCAATTAGGCGGCTTAAACCAAGATCATCGGGGGGGCCTGATGGTGTTCCCGTTTTTTTGGCAAAGGACTGCATATCAGCTTTCGAAAGTCCTCTTCTGTATCTATTTAACCTGTCTCTTGCTCAGTCAAGGTACCCAGATGTTTGGAAAGTTTCTAGGGTCACTCCAGTTCCTAAAGCTGATGGTGGGACTGACGTTTCATCTTTTAGACCAATTGCGGTCTTATCAGTATTTGCAAAAATATTCGAGATAATACTATGTCAGCATATTAATAGCCAAACTGCAAATCTTTTACATGATAGCCAACACGGTTTTAGAAAAGAACGTTCTACCACAACTAACCTTGTATCGCATCTCGATTATATCTATGCGGAGTTCGACGCTGGTAGGCAGGTAGATACTGCCTACTTTGACTTTAAAAAAGCATTCGATCTGGTAGACAATGATATTTTCACTCCTCTTGCTCAAAAAGTGCGTCATTGTAACGTACAAGAGTCGAGATAAAATAGCATAATAAGCCCTAGGGGATAAAGTTTTTTCTTTTTTAATGTTTGTCTATTACCAATGAGCGTACTAAAACGAAAAAGTTTTTATTCATAATCACGAATAAAAACTCGCTCGACTTAATACTGGGGGTCTATTACGAAAAGTTTAATGCGATACACGCGGCTGCGTCCGTGCTTCGTTCTGATTGATTCCTATTACAAAGCACTTGCGTATTGCAAAGTGATTGCGTAAATTTGACAGTTTCTCTCTAGTGGATCCGTCATTATTCGTTCAATAGACTATGGACTACGATAGCTACATTGAAAATATTTGTAATAACTATAACCGACGAACTGCGGACGACTATCGTGACCAAGTTTCGTAATAGGCCCCCAGTTTCTCATTCTTATTTTTGAAAATGGAACTAAAAGCATCTCTTCGGTAAAATCATAGACTTATTTATACTTTGTGTACAGAGTGAATCGTAGAATGCGTGTTTGTGTTGCTTAGCTGCTACAGCAGAAATTAAAAAAGGTACCATGGCGCGAAATCTTTAGAATTTTTTTATAATTACAAACTGATTGAATTGTGTGACTGTAATTGGAAAGAAATAATTTTAATCTTCTGCCGTCAAGCACAAATCATTTATTTAAATATTGTACAAAAAGTTTATGAAGTGGTGGAAAAAAAAACGAGTGGATTCGTTTACGGAAGTAAGTAAGTAGGTATAAACTATTTAATATTGTATTTTATTTTCTCGCAATCGTAGTGAAAAGTATAGTGTAACACACGACGCTAAAACCCATTGTAACTCGGTTTCTATTTATTCCCTCGCTAAAGCTCGGGAATAAAAATACCTCGTATGCAATGGGTACTTTTAGCGTCTTGTATAACAATCTACTATTTGCTGCGCAAATTGGCTAAAATGGGTTTTGTACCTAAACTCGTAGAGTTCTTTTCAAATTACCTGCGTGATCGACGTCAATTTGTCAAAGTTAGTGGATTTGTATCAGAAGACTATTACACAAGATCCGGAGTAAGCCAAGGAAGTACGTTGGGACCATTGCTTTTTATAATTTTCATTAACGACCTGCCGCAAAGCGTAAACACTTCTAAATGCTTACTATTCGCGGATGATCTCAAATTAAGCTTAGGTATTTGCAGCCCACCTGATAGCGAGGCTTTGCAAAAAGATATTGACTCAGTGTCGGATTGGAGTTTATCAAATCGTCTTCCATTTAATAGTAGCAAATGTAAATCCATCACTTTCACGCGTAAGCGTTGTCCACTAAATTCAGTTTACAAACTATCTGACGCTCCCTTAGAAAGGGTAAGTGATATTCGTGACTTGGGATTAATTTTGGATTCGAAACTGGACTTTCATAATCATGTGACCACAATATGTAAAAAGGCTAACAAAATGCTTGGCTTTGTGTTGCGCACTGCATCGCAG
The DNA here is from genome assembly GCA_950108535.1 of Agriphila straminella. Lineage (NCBI taxonomy): Eukaryota > Metazoa > Arthropoda > Insecta > Lepidoptera > Crambidae > Agriphila > Agriphila straminella. The sequence goes on along the minus strand of OX467324.1, from coordinate 1,826,705 downwards.
TTTGACGGGTTTAGAGTTGCTTTGGTACTTTATAACGCATATGTACGAAGTAGATTGGAATACGGTGCCATTGTATGGGATCCGTATGAAGAAAAATATATTCTTATGGTAGAAAGAATACAGCGGAAATTTTCGCGCTGGTTATACCGGAACGAATATGGTTATTACCCGTACCTATATCCGTCCTTATTTGTATCTGGTATGGTCGGATTGGAAACTCTTCAACTTCGAAGAGTCATGCAGATCTTGGTACATTATCTCTCAATTATACGCAATAAGATAGATAGTCCAGCCATATTAAGTAAGATGGGACTAGTGGCTCCCAAGCGCCTGGGTTGGGACGCGGAGGGGACGGTCGCACCACGGCGGAGGCCGCGCCTTCTGCAGCGGCCCCCCACGCGAACTAGGTATGCTGCGCACGCGCCTACCACTCGCGCTCTACGCCTAATCGGAGATATGCTCGCCCACGATTCCGAGACCGATCTATTTGCTGACAGATTTGGGCAATTATGTAAAAAAGCTTTTTTATATATTAGTAATTTAATTTTTAATCAATAATGACTAAATGAATTGTTGACATTGACATTTGTAATTTTCCTATGACTAAATTTTGACATTTTGTAGAGTGCTATGTATTGACATTTAATTTGACATTATCTTGCTTTCTTTATTTTGACAATTTATATTCAATTTTTTAAATATCTTACCCATATTCACATCTTTGCTTTTCATTTTATAATGTAATGTGCATGAAATTATGTGTAATGTTATTTTTTATGTGCAATGTACTACCTAATATCTAGCTTGCTGGCGATTTGGGCCTTACTGTAAGTCAGCATGTAAACTTTTAATAAATAAAATAAAAAAAATAAAATAAATCATCAATCACCAATTCATCTACCGGTACCATCACCGTCTCACCAACATCATCCTTCACCATCTACATCAAATGATCAGTCGCACTTTACACATCATCATCAATCACCAATTCATCTACCGGTACCATCACCGTCTCACCAACATCATCCTTCACCATCTACATCAAATGATCAGTCGCACTTTACACATCATCATCAATCACCAATTCATCTACCGGTACTATCACCGTCTCACCAACATCATTCTTCATCATCTACACCAAATGATCATTCGCACTTTACACATCATCATCAATCACCAATTCATCTACCGGTACCATCACCGTCTCACCAACATCATCCTTCACCATCTACACCAAATGAGCAGTCGCACTTTAGACATCAACAAGTACAATTTGAGATTGAACATGGTGATGAATTTCCACAAATTGTTTCGGAAGTATCATTACCCAATGTAATAGAAGGTCCTGCAGGAGAATTAAAAATTTTTTTGATAATCAAACCTAAGAAATAATATTTGTTTTTAATAAAAATAATTACTTGTTTAACCATTAAAATAAATATTCGAAATAAATGATTGTTGTTCTTACCTTGATGTAGTTTTTTAAGCATTTGTAAATGGCCCGACATGTTTCGGGGATAATTTTGGATAAAAGAGGCTGGGAAATTAAGCACGTATATTTTAAATCTTGGTAAGTGTTTCCTGAAGCTAAAAATCTTAATGTGACAACCAGTCTTTGCCTAGCACTTACACTCTGTCTTAAAATTGTGTCTTCTTTTTTAATATAGGGAGTTACTAAATTTAATAAGTATTCAAATTCCTCCTTTCCCATTCTTAAATAGTTTTTAAAGTCCACTGATTCCAGAGCACTGAGTATCCTCATATTAGAGTGCTTTCCTCTTAATTTTAGGAATTGCTTGACCCAGATCCTTTTCTTCTTCTTTTTTTCATCTTTAATATTCATGGATGCAACTGTTAAAGCCACTGCTATCATTGTTTCTTTTAAAGGATTAGACGAAACAGGTGCCATGATACCCCGCGTCGCTATCGAAGGTTCTCGACAATACGTCTCTATCCGCGCGCGTTCAATTGCAGACTGTACACAGAGAGTTAGGGAGCCAGTATTCAGGGCAGTGTAATAAATCGACGCCCTTGCAAGTGGCCACGCCACCCTAACTACCGGGCCCTGAATACCGTGTAGTGTAATATCCGCTTTAGTCTTAAAATACTTGAAAAGTCACGATGTGAAAATACTGTGAAATTTTCTGTTTTTATAACACAGTACTCATGTTGATGACGTTTGCGGCGGTCAGCTGCGAGGCGGTAACTTGATTCCCACACATGGCTCTCAGCTGACATTGATCACAACAAAAATAAAAATAAGTGTTGATATTTTTCAGACTAATCCACAGATTCTTGCATAAGTCGATGTGTATTTTACATTTACTATTGAAGTCACTCACACATAAATCTTGATCTGACCTCATTCTAAAAATTGGGGTCCGTAAATGACAGAAGTAGGTTGAAAAGTCATGATAAATACATTTTTCTATTTCTTCTGAGGAAAGTGGAAAGTATGAATCCTTTTGTAAGTTCACCCCTATGCCCTCTAAGTGAAGACCCTGATGAGCTGGACTTCCTAACACCGTCACATTTCCTAACAAGTGGACCCATTTTAACCATCGTTGACACCGAACATGATGACAGGTCACGATGGCGATTAATTCAAAAAATTCACAAAGACATTTGGCAGAAATGGCGGGACGAATATTTATTACAACTAACTACGCGATCAAAATGGAATTCACCAAAAGAAAACATCAAGCTCAACGATATTGTAGCTATTCACGACCCGAACCTACCTGCAGGAAAGTGGGCGATGGGCCGCGTCATTCAATTGCATCCAGGCAGCGATAGTTACGTCAGAGTTGTGACGTTGAAGACAAAACACGGCGTCATCAAGCGACCTGTCGTCAAATTATCACTCCTGCCCGTAACGCAGTCAATCAGACACCTACTGTGACGTCATCAGAGCAAGAGCAAGAAATTAAGTCGCAAACTATTAATAAAAGGCAAAAACGAGACAGAAAACAGTGTAACCGGAGCCATACTTCAACGCTCGCTTCGATCATTTACACGTTTATTTACTTCATGACTATATTATCTACATGCTTCAGCTACAAAATAACTGCATTGAATAACACACAAGGATTGTATTTCGATAAAATCGCTAATATTCAACTGATCAGAGATGAGTGGAAAGTTGTAGTATACTACAACATGGACCCTTACTGGGAAGGTTTTTCAGCCTATCAAACTTTCTACGACCACTTAGAAAACACGTGTACAAAAATAAACAATCAAAGTAATTGCGAAGTTATCATGTCGCAATTACGTCACTCGTACGCAGAGCTCGAGTACTACAACAGTGTTTTGCTGAATCGTCCAAAGTTACATAATATGAGGCGACGCCGCGGGCTTATCAACGGTGTCGGACAGCTTGCTCATAGCCTATTCGGAGTATTGGATGAGGATTTTGCAGAACAGTACGCAAAGGACATTGACCTTATTCATATGAACGAAAAACATTTGGCTACACTAATGAGAAATTATATATATTATTAATATATTTCAGAGTACATAGGGGTGAACTTACAAAAGGATTCATACTTTCCACTTTCCTCAGAAGAAATAGAAAAATGTATTTATCATGACTTTTCAACCTACTTCTGTCATTTACGGACCCCAATTTTTAGAATGAGGTCAGATCAGGTGTGTTTGTGTATTTTATCCGTTATTAATATGTATATCGAACCTGTTGTGAGTTAAAAGTGATTCAGTTTCCTCGTAATTTAGAGTTTTAAACCATTTAGACAATGTGGATTTACACTCATGATAAGTTTTGTGGTATATTTGTATTTTTCCATTTATTTTGTTATATAGGTAAGCTGATTGTGTATTACCTTGTAATCTCGCAAAAACAGTGTTGGTTCTAGGAATACCAATATCTCTTGTTTTCCAACTCAGGGTCATATATTAAGGTTTTATGTGTTTTAAGTATCAAGGCTAAAATATATAGTTGTCGGATTGATAGAACATTACTAATTTGGTATAGACTCTCAGTGGAGAAACGACGTTTTTTAAAATACATGACCTTTAAGAGTCAAAAGGAGGCTTTCAAACCAATGAAATGGACACTTGTAAAAAGGCATTACCCCAGGAGGGTACCAGCGGCTCCGCCGCTGGAGAATCCCTCCCGGGCACTTCGGTGCTCGGCAGCCCCTCGTAATCTGGGAGGAGGAGGAAGGAGTCTGGGTGTAAACTGCGCCGAACTAAAACCAATCGACCGTTCTAGGTCGAATTTGTCGGAAAAGTCGACTAAGTCGACATCTTCGAATGTTAATGTGAGGGTACACAGATGTCAAGTTAGCCCGGGATTCTCCAAACAAAGAAAAGTCGGCCCGAACGGCCTTACACGAGAGAGAATTAAAGAAAGACGTGCCTGGCTCAAAATTACTTGACGATTTTTGCGGGACTCAAATGGCAGATTCAATTAAAAACCTTTCTGACGATGGTGGGCCTATCTCAGGCGGAAGTGACCGTACTCTTCAAGGAGAGAAAGAGCCTAGCTCAGGCGTAAATGAGCCTATGTTCTCGGCCGAGGACGACCAGATGTCGGTTAATTCGGCATAATCAGCCACGGGAGATGAGAGTGCTTCTGTTTCTGGGAGCGTAGACAGGAGAAATGTAGTGAGGCGGAAAAGACCCCTCACGCTGACCCTTGGGTCGGATGTTCATTATGTCACTTTGGTTGAAATAATGTGCTTGTTCCCTGCATTCTTTTATGTTATATAAGCCATTTGATTTATCTGCTTGCAATACTGTTTTTCTCTTGTCATCTTGAATGAACGCCTATCTTTTGTTAATAATACAGTGTGATTATTTTCAGTGATGCGTTTGACTGACATCAGATTTATTGACAGTTCTGGGACATAAAGGGCTTTATTTAAGGTTATGTTTTCATTTTCTAGTTTTATTTTTCCCGTCCCTTTTATCTGTGTGGAATGCTGCTCAGAGGCTAATTTCAATTGTCCACCGACTTGTTTAGGTTCAGAATTTTTTTCTATATTTCCACACATGTGCGACGTGCACCCACTGTCAAGAACCCACACGTTTGTATTTGATGTATTCGTGTTGAGGCATATATGTATTAAAATTTTTGTATCAAATTTTCAGAAGATTTATCTTTTTTTTTCTTTGACCTTTTTCGAAGCAACATGACCCTTTTTGTGACAAATGTTGCAAAATATTGTTTTTCTTCGAGTAGTATGCCTCACTTGAGTTGCTGGGTAACTCGCTAGTGTTCTTTCTCGCTTCGCTTTCCTCTATAATTTTGGTTTTTAATTATTCGGGTGAAGGGAGAGTGTCTGTATTCAATTGCTATTCTGAAGTTATCATAGTTTGATGGGAGCATGACGCTAAGCAATTATTCATTTATATTTATGTCCATATTTTGTAGTTTGTCCACTTTTTCAAATATGGAGTTAAGATGCTCGCGAATGTCTTCATTTTCACCCGTTTTTCAATTCTTTTTAGCAATGATGCTTTCCGTGCAGGCCCCTTGCTTTCATATGTATTTTTAAGTGTGGTCCAAAGGAGAACGGCAGGGTAGTATGGGAATTTTGTACAGGTCTACAACTTTCATGTTTGGCAATGAGATTTATACATTCGATAGATAATATTATTAGGAATTACTACATAAATTGACATAATTTTAAAAGTTGGGGTTTATAAGTTATAATAGTATTTCTAATCATGTTCTTAGGTTGATTTTCCCCTTATTTGACAGTTGACTGACAGTGACACTTGACTTACTGCGACAGTTGACTGACAGTGACAGCTAATTATACAAAGGCCGCGTACCGAATCACGCTGATAGCGCTATAGTCATAAAATATTACACAAATAGGGTATTTGTGTACCTACTTTATTTAATGGATTGTACTCTAACAGTGCTGTTTGCGTGATTCGGAACGCGGCCAAATTGTACCTACTTTAGTTCGGTAGTTTTTAATAAATACATCGAATTAATAATGCATTGTATTGCTACGTCTCGTCATATGTATTGTATCTCTCTAGAAGTCTAGTAGGGCTGCGGTCCGCATAGCGATAATATCGCGAATCCATATAAATGCAGAAGGTAGGTACCTACAAAAACCCTATTAGAGTCAGTTCGGAAAGAGAACCGACTTGGGATTAGTGCCTGATTATCGTTTTTTAAATGTTGACGACACTGTTACGTTTTAGTGCGACTGTAATAACTTGATAAATATTAAGTCAACATAGTCGCACTATAATTACGTATATCAGTGCAGTCTACATGACAAAAACGGTGATCAAGCACAAATTCCAAGTCGGTTCTCTTTCCGAACAGACTCTAATTGTGTAATATTTTACTTAATTTGGTCAGATTCGCGCTAATTTCATCGCCATGCAGACCGCAGCCTAGTAATAGGTACCTACCTATCTGGAACTATGATAATAATTTATTGAGACATGCTTGTGCTTGGATATTTAAAACACCTATGAAGTAGGTACCTAGGTACTACCTACCTAAATAGGTACCTAACATGATTCATGAGATATGTAGTATGGCACTGTAACTCTACTTAATAGATATTATAGTAACCTACTACCTATATCGCTTGATTAAGGAATTGAATTCTCTTACTACTATCTCCTAACTTAATTGAATACTGCTCAGATTGTATGCCTACCGAGTTACTTTAAAGACTTACTGACACGAGTAATGAATTGGGCACACCATAGAAATTGTGTCAATATCGGGTGTTGTTTAAATAAAATAATAATTTGATTTATTTAATGAATATATTTTTAAAATAATATAAATAAACCTAAGGCACTCTTAAAATATTGTTATTCATGCAAATGAAGATTGCATATGCGTGCACCACGAGGTATAAAATAATAATATTCTAGAAGTATACGACGTCGTGTATCTTCAGGCTCAATATGGCGTTTGGAGCCAGTACATCCACGGAAAATACAGTGGCCTGGTGTTTCAGCTGCTCTCCGTATATTCGGCAATGTTATGTACCGAGGTTCACTAACAGTAATTCTGGAGTTCAATATTCCTTGAGCTCTTTCCCAACACATAGAGCAGACTTCACTTATTGAGGGCACCTGTAAACAATGAGATGAATATAATAATGTGACACATATTATAGTACCTACCTTGCTTTTCTATTCAATGAAATCAAATGTACATATTGGATCTCAACATTTGCTGTTTTTTTATTTATTTAGACATTTCATTAAACAATAAAAGTAGCAATGCAGAAAAGACTTTTTAGTTCAGGGCCTACTTTTACTTTAGGTACTTCAACATTAATTACACGGACTACACAGTTCTCACCTGCTGCTGCTCTATCAATTCAGATATTATTTCTATTATCTGTCTTTCATGTTCATTTGTAGATTGCCTTTCATTTGTAAATTCAAATGTGTTGCTACATAGACAGCATGTTCTTGTTATTTCAGGCTGGCTATCATCTAGTACATTTTCAGGCTGGATCATTTCTTGTGGCTCTGGCTGCCCACTTCTACGTGAAGCTCTTTGCGCTCGACGCCAACAAGGAATACAAGCTTCATCTTCTGAAGAAAGCTGAAATAAACAATTGCAATGTTATTACAAAAGCTACTAATAAATAAATAAATGTACATATTGATGATAGTATTTAATATGTGAATAAATCCAGCACTTATTTAAGATTAACAAGAAAGAAGATAAGTATGGTGTAAGATGTTACCTCTCGTGGTCGAATCCAATTAGAAATGATGTCAGTCATCCTTTGTTCCTGCTCATTTGGCTCTTGAATGACAACTCTACGTCTAGTTATTCTTAAATACCCAGTCAGTCAGCCACTACTATCAAGATAACACACAAAAAAGTACCTACACTACACAAGCACAGCACAGACAGATTGTTTGTGTTCACTTACACTAAAGAGCGTCTTTTCGCAAAAACCATTTACAAATTGAATACGGAGGAACCGCGGCTCAAAATCAATGGAAGAAACTTATGTTTTATACAAGTACTAACGAAAATGCCAAAACGAGAATTCGCCAGACATCCACTAGCACAAAGAATAAACCACAGACAGACGCCATTATTGTTTATTTTGATAAGTTGACATTGACAGTGTTGCAAGTAAATGTCATTCGTTGTTTTACAAATAAAAAATCGATAAGAAAATCGATTTTAGAAAAAAATAACAACTCAGTCATTATTTATGAAAACGTGTGATCAATGCTCTAATACCGCAATCTCACATTCATGCTCGCTACTCGGCGCCCGCCACTCGCGCGAGTCACTAGCGTGAATCACTCGTCTCGACGAAACATTCGAGTCCCGCGGGTCTACCGCCTAACTCTATCGCTTTGACTCTGGCTTTGGTTTATGACGTCAGTGCAATGGCCGTCCTTGTCATCGTGTTATGATATGAAAGGGACGGATAGAGCATTGCTATCGCTTTGAGTTAGGCGGTAGGGCCCCCGTTCACACATTCGCGCGGCGGTCTTCATTTGGATTTTAAACGCTCGCACGCATAGAGTACATTTTCCATTCCGTAGCAGTGTATCTTTCAGGTACTACTCCGGCGGACTGATTTGACAGATGACCACCTAGCGACCGGTCTCATTTGACAGATGAATGTGATACATTGCTTCAAAGAGAAGAATCTCTTTGGGGTAAAAAAAACATACCAAATAAAAGTATCAATATTATTATGTCAAATGAAACCAGTCGCTAAATAGTTTCTATTTAGATAATCAGCCTGCGGGGGGGTAAAGGCCTCTCCACACTCACGCGCGAAACGTGCGCGAAGAGCCGCGAACCTAAGTCTAAAGGTGCGGGCACATTTGTCTGACGCCACGTGTTAACATGCCGTATTTATATGGAAGTGAGATCCTAGTGCATACATTTACTATGAAAAGCGATGTCAGATGACATCGCTTGATGGCGTGTTAACACGTGGCGTCAGACAAATGTGCCCGCGCCTTTATTCGCCACGCGTCTGTGCAACCACACAGATACATAATTATTAATCTAATTCTAAACTATAAAAATAAATTAAGACGTATTAGCTATACGAGTATCGATTAAAAAAATCGATTATTCGATATTTTTTACGTATGGCAAGTCTGACAGCAGTTTCGCGTATCACGTTTAGTTACTGCTATTTAAAAATGCGTTTCGTTACTAGTTTTTGTACTAAGATTTCACTTTAGGATTTTTTTTGAACCCGGACTTGTAAAAGTATAACATTTATGCAAAATTATGCTAAAAAAATAAAGGAAAAAACTATGCAAAAATGATACCAAAACATTCACAATAAGGGCCTGTACGTCAGTACGCGTTCTCCTTTCACGTGCAATTTTGCACTTTTTAATTTGCCGTAATTCGAATGGCGAAATGAGGAGCAATTCTGATCGCGCCATTAATTCCCCATCCTGAAATGTTTTTAAATCTTCAGCCTTCGTAGGCGTTTCCAGACCCTCTTGAAACATATTTCCATAATTTATTTTTTATCAATACGGCCTGTGCCTGTATGCACCATGTATCATAATTTGTCCTTTGCAATAACTCGATATGGTGCAACGCCATGTTTGCATGGCACGCGGTCGGTCCGGCAGATTCACTTTTTACGAACTACGCTCTGCTACCATTTGTTGTTGAAATAATAAATGAAAGTTTAATTTGCACAACCGCGTTTTATTTATAAACGACACAATGTAAAGGAAAACACCTTAAATATTTAATTGCGGAGACAACTATAAAAGCCCGACATTTTAGCGAACGAACCATAGACGAGAGAGAGGGCATAGAGACGTAGTCTCAACTAGTGATGGGGGCAGGGATAGTGCTGTTCCAACAGGTAATCCACTTTTCAAATAATCTCGCAAAGTTCGCCTCGGAATGTTGTAAGTTTCAGCTGCTTTATAACTGGACAGCTCGCCTGTCTACACAGAAGTAATAGCAGCGTCCAATTCTCTTTGGGTCCACGAACTACGCTTTTTCTTTTCGGTTGACATATTTCTGAACCTACAAAACATAGTATTTCAATGTTTACCAATTATAAAAGGGGTACCTAATATTTAATCGGGTAACAAAAAAATCGTATTTTAGGTATCAAAAATACTGAATATAGCTTATTGAAATACTAAGTGGGCGACGGACTGAGGGCGACTACAAATGTTGAAAATGGGTAACTTTAAAATACAAATTAAGTAACTAGTTATTCAGAATGGGCGACCAAATTACTATTTGGGCGACAACTTTAGTTAGGGTTAGGGCACACAAGAAGAACATCGGAGGGTTCCCATGTTTTTTAAAAAGAGCAATACTAAAGGATCAAAAGATTTATATTACTGATAATGCTCGGGTGTGCTTAACCCATTCAACGGTATTTAATTTAATCTGTAAAAACTGCATTAGGGCTTTATTTAGTCAAGTTACGAACAGGAGAACCAATGGTTAGATTAGCAAGTTTGTTTGTACTTAATAAGAGCACTGTGATCACTTACATACGAAAAGTACGAAATTGTTTAATACGAAAAGTACGAAATTGTTTATCTGAACATTTTGTACCTATGCATTTAGGTATCAATTATTTGACAAGAGCTGATCACAGTGCTCGAAATCTCAACCCCAGGGGGTTGTTTGGTAGAGAAGAAAACAACCCTATTGTCATCCGTGATGGTACTTATATATATATCCAAAAGTCTTTTTAAAGGAGTCGTTCTTTCCTGGGTTCACTTTTTTAAAATTTTCCTACACCCATAATATTTTTTATCTCGTAGATTTCTTTCGTGGGACAAAGTTTCTAAAAAGAAAAAAAAATATAAATGCCTGCAAACATAAATAAAAAAAAATTTAAAAACTCGAATAAAGGTGCTCTTAATCGTGTATTTCTTAATGTTTTCGCTTTAAAATGAAAGTGTCTTACTATTAATTTTACTCTCCAGAGTATATCAATAACTTCTAATGCTTGTTACAAGTTTTTATTGTTGATTTAATCCTGAAAATCGATTTTGTGCGGCTGTCGGCTGTTAAGGGATATACCTTTGCATTTTTATTTCTAATAAAATCACTACATTGGCTGTTGATATGTCTTTGTCATTTTATTTTACATCTGACAGTATCAATATGACATTTGACAGTAAAAAATCGATGTTGCCACGGTAGAAAAATGTTTTGGGTTGCTGTTTTATTAACTTAAACTATCCAACTTTAAAAATAAAATAAAAATGTTTGCAGGTTTAAAAAATATATATTTATACATGGACAGATTCCTTATTTTGTTCTCTTTCCATAAAATATAATTTTATGACTGTAGGCCACGGGTCACCCAAATGGGCCCAGCCTCCATACAAAAATGGAACAACTCCTTTGAGATTTTTGCATTCACAATGCCCGGAATTCCCGTCTGAGTATTGATCTGGTGCGAGTCGTATTTTTTCTAGTATATTATTTAGTATTGTATCCAAAAGTCATCAAATTATCTCTTTCAAAAAGAAACATGGAGTTTGCATAAGTACCAGAACTTAGTGAAGCCATTTTTAATGGTAGCCAGAGCCACTGATGGACACATCATTGATGCATTGGGACCTTACGCAGCAACAAAATCTGATGCTGATATTATGAATTCGCTCTTTGGTGATCCAGATTCGCCACTATGGTCCTACTTTAGGCGCAATAATGTGTTCACCCTAGACCGTGGCTTCAGAGATGCCATAGGGTTGTTAAATTCATTAGATAGAATATACTGTACAAAAACCAGAGAGTCTAGACGTTGGAGAAATGCACATATCCACAATAAAAGCCAATAAATCTCATTTAGTTACAAACGTTGTTCGTTGAAACAATCTCTGATAAGCCCTTACCATTTCTCCTGATGCAGTCTGTACCTTGGCCACGCGTGTGCATCCATCTTTCCCTATAAATGTTTCTTTGATTATACCTATGGGCCACTGCACTCTTTTACCCTCTGTCCCTATCAATACTATATCTCCTACTTTAGGTTCTATTTTCTTCTCTTTTCCTTTTTTGTAGGAACATCTACCTATATACGAACAGAGTTGCCTTCTAAAATGGAACATAATTGGTCTGAACCAATAAGCATACTTATTTCAGAAATATTCTCTTCTGTATCAGTCAAACTGATCTGGTGTCTTTTCAAATTTTTCATCAAGTTTGGGTAACTCTAACTTTAGGTAATTCCCAACAAAGTACATCTTGTTCCAAAGCCGTCATAGTGGTATGGTAACTATTGTCTAAATTACTTACATTAAACTTGAATAATCGGTGTGTCTGTGTTGGTTTCTTCACACCTCCAAATAGTGAGTGTCCAAGGTTCTAGTGATGTACAAAACTCGAGTCGTTGAGTTCTACTTTTGAAGACTCGACTCGGATTGGCAGGACTCGGTGAGCTCGGTAGACTCGTAAGTCTAAGCCTAGTCGAGAAACGAGCTCTCTGAGCCACGCCTCGAGGCATCATAAGAGTTTCAAGCCTTCAAAAGAGCTCGAACCTATCAAAAGAGCTCGAGCCTTCAAAAAAAGCTTGAGTATTAAAATGAACGCGAGCCTCATAAAAAGCCTAGAGTTTATGTTTATGACTTTAATATCTTACTTCAATATTAAAGTAGGAAATATTTACAATATTATTATTTACGGAGATATTAAAGCCGAGCCTATCAAGCTCACAGAGCCCTGAAAATCTGACTCTAGTCTCAAAAATTAGAACTCAAAAAGATGAATGTCTTATGTTATAAAGAGCACCGTAGATGCTTAATCTATTGTGCTTTAGCTCTACATATCTTAATTCATCAGCAGCCCATCACAACTAGTGCGCCGAAAAAGACTCGAGCCGTAAAAAAGCCTCGAAATCGGCTAAGCTCTGAAAAAGCCTCGAGCTCTGAAAAAGACTCCCGAGTCGTCGAGCTTCATACAAACGAGGCGAGCCCTGTAAAACGACTCCGAGCTCTAGACAAAAGGACTCGGAGGACTCGAGTCTTGTACATCACTACAAGGTTCTTGTTGCTGGTCGCTGTGAGTCCAAGGTTATCTGCCAGCTCCGTTTTTATATAATAAATTTAATAACTGACTTAAAGGTCTGAATGCAATTTGATCCAAAAAAACGAAAACCTTGAAGTTATGTTGTATTGAGCTGAATAGTCTAAACATAATAATTAAAAAGTTACAGGAATTTTAAACTTTCAGATGCGTTTTATCATAAATTGAGATTTTTACTTTGTCACGTTCTTGTCGCAAATGAGCGATGTATTCTGTGGTAAGCAGTAGTGTTCGCTTGCTCTGTCACTCTGTGTCTCTGTGGCCCAATATGTCGGATTTTATAACGATTACAGATATCAAGATTATGCTGTGTATATTTATTATCTCTATTGCCCGTATTGGTATTGGTATTGGTGATGGGCTCTTTCTCCGCATTTAGATTCCCATTTGGTCCGTTATGCGTGAACATAGCATTGGTATGGCTAGTCAAGCCATCCCAGCTCCTTCCAGAAGCGCAGAAGCCTCCTGGGGCGTTCACAGGCTTCTAGGAGCGACCTCACGTCTTTGAGGATTTCTGCCCGGTGTGCGGCCAAACCCACGCACTCCAGGATCACGTGGGCGGCTGTTTCCTCTGCGTCCAGGCATCCTCTACATAGGGGACTGTCTGTCGCATTCATGATGAATAGTTGTCGGTTTAATGCTAGGTGACCTGTAAGTGTACCTACAACTATTCGGAGGTCTGGACGATTAAGGCTGAGCAGTCTACAGGTCAACCGCGGCGAGACTGCAGTCATCGCCAACTTGGACTGTCTACAGCTTGTTTGATCTACCCAACGAGTATAATGTGCAGCACGAGTACGTTGTCTTACCCATGAGCGCAGTTGGCTGAACGGGAGTGGCAGAATAGGTATAGGTCCTGCCACTATTGTGGAGGATCCCCTTCTAGCCAGCTCATCGGCGGCGTCGTTCCCGTGTGATCCGCTATGCCCTTTAATCCATTGTAGGATTACTACGTTGTTGGATGCTAAGCGATCCAACACTCGGTGGCATTCGTAGACGATACTGGAGTTAATCGTGTTAGCCTCCAGTGCTGTTAGGACGGCCATACTGTCGGTCAGTATGCGGATGTTTAGTTCCTTCATACCTCTAGACAGGGCCGTGGTAGCGGCATTTATTATTGCAACACATTCGCATTGAAACATCGAACTGTGTTGGCCTAATGCTAGTGATATTTTGATATTTAGGTCTTGTGAGAAAACTCCAGCTCCGGTTCCATTCCCCATCTTGGAGCCGTCTGTATAAATTCGGACTTCATGTATGCCGGAGTAATCTCGGTCACTTTCAGATAATTGTATCTGGTATTTCTTTCCGAAAATGTATTGTTTAGGGATCCTGTCGCATGGGGCAGCGATTAGTGGCTCATGTTCCGCCCCCGCGGAAAATATTTGCCTCGAGTTCCAAAGACTGATGGACCAGTCACAAACAGACGCGAACAGCGATTATGACATGATTGTCTACTGTCGAGATATTTTAACTGACAGTATTAAAGTTACAATGATTGAGGCTAAAACTAGAATAGCTCCAGTCAAAAATATATCTGCCAAAGCTTCTTAAAAAAACATATTAAGAAATGGCACACAATAAAATTTTACTCCACGGATTCTCTGTTTTTATCGTTTTGTCTGCTATGGCTATCCATCTATCTATAGATAAGTATTTATTAGTGGCATATTGCATAAATTCTTGCGAAAGGTCAACCATTTAGCTTCCAGTGTTTCAGGTATAGCATCATCGTCCCAATCAATACCTTTACATTTCCATGGAGTTTATGTAAGGAGTGTTTATTGTTAAGTGTTGTTTTTTAAGCTTTAGCATTACATTACAGCTATCTATCTAGTTCTATTAGTAGCATATTGCATAAATTCTTGTGAAAGGTCAACCATTCAGCTTCCAGTGTTTCAGGTGTAAGATCGTCCCAATCAATCCTTCTGCCCATAATCGTTGAAGAAAAACCTTTGCTCCAACTACTACAGGAGCTAACCAACTTGCTGGATCGTATATTTTTGCAATATCTTGTAATATTATGCGTTTTGTTAGTTTCTCATGTTCTATATTAAGCATTTTAAAATGCTTGTCATGACTTGTCAGTTTAATTTGTTCCATGACATACGCGTATTCACAGATGGTAGCATGATTGACGGCCGAGTCGGTGCAGCTCTATCCTTATGATTTAGAGAGACCGAAATCAAGGCCGTCAATTTGACTCTGTGTCAGAGTTAGTAGAATAAAAAACCTACACCTACAACCTGCTGATACACCGTCAACTTCTGCAGAGCCAATTCCAAATAGTGATGACACTGAGAATCCTTAGGATGAAAACATATTAGAGCTGCTGGGTGAAACTCCTTTTCGCAATAAAAAATATAGTCCACCCATCCAAAAAGAACTAGCTATCCGCTGGGAGCACAGTGCTACCACTGGCCTGAAAAAAGATGCAAAGGAGATTTTAGACAAATACTTGATTTCAGAAAACTGCAACCGGATAGGGTCTCTACAATTAAACCCAGAAATAAAAACTAATGCCGCTTTTATTTTAGAAACACTTGTGAAAAAAGATAAAGCTATTGAAATAAAACAAAACCAGCAAGCCGCTGCCATAAGTTGCATTAGTCAAGCATTGACAAAACTTTCGTGCAAATGATCCATAACATTCTTTTTTTAGACAGTTCACACACAAATCAGTGCAATTCATCCCGTGATCCCGCACTTATGTGCAGTCGTGAGCGTCGTGACCACATACCAATTTATACTTATATGATATAGTTTGTAAGATATGCGGAGGTGCAGCGTCGTATAGTTTTAGAATGGGTATAAGACCGCCTTTACTAATTTTTCCATTGTTGAACCTGGTGATAAACTTTTAAAAAGTGTTGTTGTGCAGCGAATCGAGTAGGTGGAAGAGTAGCCATATTGAAACTTGTTCTAATGTAGCTTGAGCAAATTTCTCGTATCTGACAGCAATAGAATTTAAGATTTTCAGTCAAACTTCCATATAGCTAACTAATACAAAAAGTTATTTCCGTACTGCTAATATTGACAGGAGATTTGCAACAGGGTCATTTTTAAATTCATATCCTTTGTTATGACAGAGGCGCACTTCTTTCCTATTCTGAAGAAAGCAGATGTGAGCCAGGAGTCCGCGAGCCCCCTTGAGGTCCACCCCTGCTGCGGGGATCCAGGCCCTCTCGATCCAGGAAGACTGAAGGCTGATAGACTGACTATTTAATGCATCTTACCGGCTTCGAGGTGACTCAGGTGACCCGGTGTCCATAGAACACGAATGAGATCATTTGGCTGGTGGCTCCATAAATCCCAGGCTCGTCAGGGTTTTTTCTGGTTATTTCGGGCATTCACCAGCCACTCGGATGTGTTCTTCCTTGGCGTAAATTTTCTTCTTGTGGCACATCTCAGTTACTGGACAAAGCAAAAGCTTCAACTGTTGATTTCTTCACCAAAGCTCAATTTTCTAAGGAGTTTTTCCATGGGATCTATTTTATTTAACTAAAATTACTTCACACACTAAAAGCACGTCACGATGTCCGAGGTCAAGGTCGAGTTCAGTCAGACTAGTCTGGTTTATTCTGCAAAAAATAATTTTATTTTACCACCATACCTCCACACAATAGTTTCAATTATAAAAAACATAAGCAAACAAATGGACTCGTGGTGGACACGTCATCAGCCGCCATTGATGACAACATTTATGCAACGTGGCAAGCAAAAAACAAAAAGAACACAGAAGTACATGTAATAAAACAAACAAAATAAACGAGAACAGGACATAAAAACAGTGTAACAACTTTATATCGAAGTGATCAAACAACTAAGCCCAAATCCCAAAGCACAGCATGTATCGGAGCCCAGTAAGTACCTATTTTTAATAAAGTAGCTGTGTTTTCAGTAAGTACTCCTTATATGCTTTACCAAAAGCTTGGCGCATCCAGCTCACACTTTGACCATTTATGACGTAGGTATCTGCTTGGGAAAAGCTTACCCACAGTCAACGACCCCCAGAAACATCACAAAAAGTTTTGAAATTTGTAGTATAATATAGAAAAAAAAGGTGCCCTTTCCTGCGATGTTTTAGCGTTACTAGACGAACCTTGTATAGTTAACGAGGAAAATGAAGAATAAAGATGTCTGTTTTTTAATGAATACTATTACTTTTATATAAAGAAAAAAAAATCCATTTAGACTGTGTATTTGTGTTTAAAAATCACAATGTATACTTGAGCCAAATTTTTCTTGACAATAAAAGGAATCTGCCGCGAATGCGACGCAAAGATCCATTGTACTCTGTTAAAAGAGCCAACGAAAGAAGTTGATGTAATTCTCCAATGCTACCCATAAGATTTTTTAAAAAGAAACTGAAGGCTTGGCTTCTTGAAAAAAGTTTTTACTCACTAAATGAATTCTTTCAGTGCAAAATATAATTATTATTTTTTTACATTGAGTTACCAGTAAACTGTTTTTGATGGACTGAATTAGCTGATATTATTATGTTTTTTTTCCCCAAATATTCAAACTGACATTCAATGATCTGACTCCTAATGCATTAATTTTAATTTAAAACTAATAATATGTTAATAATTGTGCTTTTTTGACAAATATTTACATGCTCTTCCAAGAGCGGGACATATTGATCTATGTATACCTTGTTTTACCAACTTTAACAAACTGTGTTCCAAGTAAATAAACAATTTCATTTCAAATTTCATTTCAATGTAACGTTGATGGTATGAGGCCAGGATCTCATTCTGGGAAAAAAAGAGGGCAATTGAGAGGTGCTCGTTGCGTCGAAGTGGCAGACTGTCTAATCGATGGCCGTAAAGACGCGGTGACATGAAGGTGACAAAGGTACGTGAAAAAGGTACGAGCGCTTGTGCTCTTCTGCCTTGTACTTTAACGACAACTCACGTAGAACCAGCGCTTCCCCCGTACTGTTCCCAATCGAGCCGATCGTTAATCACCTCAATGGCAAGTTTCAGTCAGCAATCGGCATATAGTATAGACCACTCCAGGAGGTAAGTATTGACGATATTTGACACTGTGGAAAGGCAACCTCTCATTCCGGCAATACATAAAGACCAAAGCGGCCAAATTCGGAATTAAAACTTTCGAACTCTGCGAGTCCGCAACTGGCTACTATAGTAATTTGGTTTTATTTCGGAAATTACTAAACAAGATAGCGCTGTGGACGGTTTGTTGGAAGAGCCGTACGAGCCACCACCCGTATCCATCGCTGCCACCAGTAAATAGTGATACAGCGGCGCTGCCTGAGGATATACAGGCGGGTACGATACAGTCTGTCCAAGCTGTGCCTGAACCAAAACCAACCCTGTATCCTGAACTATTGTCAGCTTTAGGCGCTTCCACCTCAGATACACCGATTTTGGAGAAGCCATACACGAGAGTTAAGCGACTTTATGGCTACCATTGCTAAGTAAAGGTTTGCATAAAGAAGAAAAATAAAAAATGAGATCTCAATTTTGATTAATATTAACAAAATTACAAGTAGTTATGATAATTACTCTCGGAGTAAAACCTGCAAACGCTATCTTGGACCTGAATTTAATATATCTACAATTTATAAGCAAAGTACGACGAAAGTATGAAAGAAAAAAATGTTCCACGAGTAAAAGAATGGCTTTATCGTGATGTTTTCAATAAAAAGTTTAACTTAGCATTCAAACTCTCTGGTCTTGATACATGTGATGACTGCGAAAGATACAACAGGCAATCAATTGAACCAGACGTAAGCACTACAGAAAAAGAAAAATATTTGAAGCAGAAAGATGATCATTTAAAGTCAGCTGAACTGAGGGCCTACCCAAATGGCAAACGTTTATAAGCATTTACGCACATTGCAGTAGTGTTCGTAAGAGAAGTCCTAAAATACTGAACTGAACTGTAATTACAATGATATACTAAAATCTGTAGTAGCTGTAAGTTTTCCTCGAAAAATAAAAATAAAATAAAATAAAAATGTATGGATCCGTCTGTGAAAATCGGTCGGAGTCAAGTTAAGATGTCCAGATTTTTATTGAAATGTCCGGATTTTCGTCTGGACTTTCCAAATTTTGAAATGGTAACCCTATACCTACCTAGTTTCTTATTCCCTAAAAATAATCTTTTCTATAAATTCCAAAGAAGATTCTATTTGCCCGGGGTGTTCGGAGCTATTGATTGTTCACACGTCGCCATCGTCAAGCCTAATGATGATGAACATATTTTTTTTAATAGAAAGGGGTATCATTCTATTAATGCACAAATGGTAAGTCTGTACCTACTATTTTATGTAGTAAATTATAAAAAATCACATCTTTGATGCATCAACTACCTAAAACTCCACTTACATTTTTAAACTATTCTTTGAAAAATATTGCATTTTATTTACAGATTTGCAATCAGGATTTAAAAATTATTAATGTAAATTTGGAGGTGCCACCCATGATTCTTACATATGGTCATCCAGTCAGATGGAACCATACATGCGTGGTCTTCATCGATGTGGTGAACAAACATGGTTATTAGGTAAGAAGATATAATAATAATTGCCTTTTGCATCAGACATTCTTTGTTTATTAAGTATTTCGGATTTGTTTATTTTTATAGGTCTGATTGCTGCCAGTCGGCAAAGGCCTTCCTCCTCCAACCTTTTCCGCTCCCACCGATTCTCCGCCACTTTTCTTATGTGGTCGACCTCTCCTTTTAGAAGATATGCATTTATTAAATTTATACAATGTAATAAAGCCTTTATCACAGATGATGACTCAATTTTTTTATTACTTGGTCCTAATATTCCTTGATAATTGTATTATATGTTTGATGTTTGTTACTCAATCACACAAAAACAGCTGAATTAATGAAATTTGGCAAACAGATAGTTTTGATGAAATATAATATCTCAATACCTTGAAAAGGTGAATTTATAATAACAAAAACATCTCTAGCCACTAACATTGTATGTTATGTACTACTATTATAAATTTGTGGAGAATAAATGAATATGAATATAAGCCTAGATAAAACATAGGATCTTATACTATTTAGTTAGTTAGTTAAATTAATACCTGAGTATCATAGTGATAATTTTATTGAAAACATTTATTTTGTAATTTTAGGTGACTCTGGATACCCACAACGGCACTGGTTAATGACACCAATTTTGAATGCTGCACCAGGGTCGAGAGAAGAGATGTACACTAATCATCATGTGCAGGCAAGAAACTGCATTGAGCGCTGTTTTGGTGTAAAGTTCTCAAGTTGCGAGTAAAATCATAAATGCATGTTGTGTTTTGCATAATATTGCACTAAATGCTAACATGCCACTGCCAACAACTGAGCAACCTGAGGATGATGACGATAGTTCTGTTGTACAAGCCAGCCCGTCCACAGCTAACAGCCAAGACGACTTGCTGCGTGGCAGAGCGTTGCTTGCGAGCATTGCTTGATTAATCGGATGCGATAGAGAAACTGCACAAAGTCTGATTAGGCGGTGGTGGTGTTTTTTTTTTACTTTGCTTGTTTGTATAATATATATAGGCTATTGCTTGTTTGTATAATATAATATACTTCAACTAACCATGGTTTAAAAGATGCACTGATTAATGCGCAAACAGACAAGTATCTCTTTGTCGAGAACATGACGGAGGGACTAAAAACAGCCAAGACGGTCCAAAAATCAGGAGCAGAACTTAAAAACATCCAGAAATCTCAGAATCTGAAAAACCCCCCTTTTCACAAGAACCGGGGAAACTACAGGACCCTGCACCAAAAGACGCCGGAGGCAGGGCGGACACCAGCAGGCCCGAGACCACAATGGACGTACCTGCAGGCACCGCCGCCGCCGCCGCCGCCACCACCGCCACCGCCCCCGTATCCTCCTCGAAGGGCGGGCCGTCGTTAGACGAGGTAACATATGCCGGTCGGCTATGTAATTTTTACGATAAGTGGACGGAAATCACAAGTGACAAAACTATTTTGTCATGGGTGAATCAAGTCACAACCCTCACAGCATGAATATCCGTCCACCTATCCAAAAACAAGTAGCGAGCGCATTGATTTTGAATGTTCAATTAATAAACTCTTAGAAATCAAAGCAATTCATAAATGCAATTATGATGCAAAGCAGTTTCTTTCGTCAGTATTTCTGATACCTAAATCTAATGGTGAAAATAGATTTATTTAAAAATCTAAAACAATTAAATAAATTTATTCACACTCAACACTTTAGGTTAGAAGATAATAGAACAGTAAACAGATAAACAGATAATGAAGTTCGCACCTTACTTTCATAGTTTTGCTTGCATTGTTTTATAGGAAGCGTTCAAATGAAAAGTTTAGTCATTTCTTTAACAGATGTGCGTTCAATGGTTCTTTCCTTTATTAAATTTAGCAATATTAATAGTAATATTGATGAAACATTTATGTAATATATGTAATTATGTAATTGGGTCTATCCCGTATAATTATGTATATATAAAAATAAATAAATTTATTTTTATTGATAGTCACTACTTAGGTACCTATTACAATTTTTTATTATTTGTTGTGTTTTCTATTATGTTTTACAGCTCTTTTTACATGTGTTTTATCTTGTGTTTTGTATTTTTCTTTAGCATTCTTCTTTTTGGTTGCTTTTTACACGGTCACTTTTAATGTTCACTTTTATTTTTTTCTTCATTCTTCATATATATATATGAAGACATATATGTCTCTTATTACTTTTGTGCCATTTAACATCTTCCCTCCTTGTTAGTATGCAGAAAGTTAGATAGCAATAATGTTTATAGAATAGGCTGGAAATAAAAACAAAATAGCTTTAATTTTGCAAGAAATATGCGGCGATATGATAGAAAAAGTTTAGTACAAATAGCATACGAATAGTAATTAAAACGGACTAGAAACTTACTGCTAAAAAACTGAAAAATCGTAAGTAAATATGATGTAGTTCGTAGAAACATTATTTTCTAATTTCTTGCCTGTGGCCCTCTTACAACTTCATCATCAGACCCTAAAAAACCTCTCCCATCAGAGTACTAGTCAAGACGACTCAAACGAGCCCGAATTAAATGGAGTTGCATGGTTTTTTAACAGGGTCTTTAGTATTTATAACTTTAAGCCACTTAAACGCCACAAAATAAAAAAAAATGTAATGACACGCCACCGGTGCCCACATTAACCAAAAAGCATTAGGTAGTTGAACGCCACCGGTTACTGTAGGCACCATTTTATGAGGCCCTCGAGAGGTGGGACATTTTCCATTCACAGTCTGTTTTGCTCCGTCCGATTCAATTGAATGTTTTACGATTATCTTGTATCGATATTTATGACTCTATGGTATCAACGGATCTTCACTACGACTTACAGAATAAGAAAAAATAAATGTCAAAGTTGACAAGTTAATCTGTTATTTTGCTCGGAAAGTGATTGTGCGTTTGTGTGTCTACTATAAATCATAATAATGGAGTAAGTACATATTTTATACTGTATTATAACGGGTGTAACAAGACAAGACCTTCAACGAAGCCGAAGTCCACATATTCCGCCCATCATCAGGATCATTTTTGTCTTTTAGGCTTTACTTGGGAAACCAATAGTTACGAAGTTATTGAAGGTCAAAGTCAAAAATTTTTTTTCAAATTTTTTATGAAATCTTATTTTATTCGTTATTTCCTAATTTTTGACTTAAGAAACATTATCAAAATTTTAAGTATTTCGTAACAAACAATGGCTTCAAATCGTCGTCACTCGATGTATTTCATGAGCACGCGCATAAACGCTGCCATTCAACTCGGCCGCACGCAGATGTGTAGCATACACTCGCAGGCGCGGCCTGTTGTACGCGTCACATTGCGTTAACACCAAAAATCAAAATGGTTTCCCAGTAATAATTTTGAACAGAAATGGTCCTAATGATGGGCAGAATACGTAGACCTCGGCTTCGTTAAGGTCTTGTTACACCCTGTATATCAAAATGATTATGAGAATGTGTAATTTCTATTGATGTATGGATTTTACGATTACGAAACCAATAAAGTCGTTAAATCTTTCTTCAAAATTTGGCGTCCTTTTTTTGGCGCAATTGTGAATTTTCTACTCGGTTTTGTCTACTAAAAATTGGTATTTGTAGTTAAGTAAAGCTGTAATTTAGTTCAATGTACATTAAAATACTAATTAAAACTATTTTTAGACTGAAATACTTACTATAAATTCTTGAAAGATTTTATTGAATTTCTTCCTTGGTACCAACAGATTTCGTGTAGTTATTGAGTGGTTGTTATCATTGACCAGTGGCAGTTGTGAGTATGGTTGGGTTTTGGTTGTTTTCCCATGGATTGTTTGCCATTTTTTTTTTTTTGTGTTTGTCTTGATTTTTGGTGTTTTGGTGTTCGCATGGAGTGTAGTACGAGCTAAAAAAGTCTGGAACGGGTGGTAGGAAAATATAGACGATTCAAAAGTACTTAACAATTAAGTTTATTTGAATAAAGCTACTTTCACTTTCACTGTAGCCTTCGGGGCACTACGGAAATTCTTAAAAAAATTTTTTTGCCAAAAAATCTACTACTTAATACCTCCCTATTTTTTGATCTTATTCGATTTTAAGCACCTATAGAGACAATTGAGAATCTATATATTTCTTTTTATAAGTAGGTACCTGTAATATAGTTAGTCTATGCTCTGACATCTGGCAACCCTACCGCTCTACCATCTCTTTGTATTATGGCGGCTATGACTAATAAATGATCATTAAGATAGCTGCTAAATAATACTGTTATAATTTTAATGTTATAATTTTCATAATACACTTTATGTGTGACAGAGATTTTATTTGTTTGTTTGTTACTTTAATGCTTTGACTACACAACCGATCATCATGAAATTTTGCATATACGCTGTCGGTAATACGTTAGCTCGTAAGCTCATTATACAATAAATTTACATTGTTTCAGGCTGCTTCAAGCCGTTGCGATGATACAAGCCCAACAGAAGAAGAAAAAGTTTCTAGGGGAGAAGATTACTTCTAAGAATCGGAAAGAATATCACGAAACAAATAAAGAAAATATAGAAACAGAAAAGGAAGTAACGGAAGATCAAAAAACATCCGAAAGTAATTTGAAAGGTAAACGCATCAGGGAAAGAGATTTTTGTTTTTACTGTGAAAATTTTATTTTAAATTTTTCAAGACATATGGTTCGAAACCACTCAGCTGAACCTGAAGTGCAAATAGCATTAGCACATTCCAAAAATAGCATTAGACGTAAAAAAGTATTTAGCGATTTAAGAAAAAAGGACAATTATGTAAGTAATTCACAAACTGCATTCAAACCTGTTAAAAAGTGTAGGTTTTCTGATAAGACTGACTATCTCCCATGCTCAAAATGTCTTGGTTTTTACTCAAGAAAACAATTGAGGAAATATGTAAAAAAATGTGATAACACTGCTTCTACAAACAACGCACTTAGCTCATGCACAAAATTTTCTTGTACGTTACGTTAAAGTCGACAACAATCTAATGCAAAACGTGTTTCCTCGTATGAAACCAGACCAAATATCATTAGTAGCTAAAAAAGATAAATTGATTTGTATGTTTGGAGCACAGTATTTGAGAACACATCGCGAGGAACATTTTGCAACTGTGGTCTCATTCCATCCACCATCCTTTAGTTTTTTTAAACATAAATTATGTAGTACATTTTCATAAATGATCTTATTTCAGCTCACCGAACTAGTAGGAGACAACTAAGTATGTAATCAATACATGTTTTTCAGCAATGCTGAAGCCGTTCTTCAACAGGTCCGGGAGCAGAGAAAAGTGACGATCAAGCACTTGAGCCAACTCGAGCCTCAGGTGCGTCAGGAACTTATAGTGCGAAAGCGGACCGCGCAGCTTGACCGCATTTTGCTCCCGGACGCACCCCCAATAAAACGTAGAGCAAAAGCAAAGTTAGAATTTTTATCTTTCCATATAAATAACATTGATGTTTATTTCTCTTGGGTAATTTATATGCAATCGTTTTCAGGAATCCATCACCTGAACGAGGGTCGGTTGTGTTTCGTGAGGTGCCATCGGTGGCCTCCGAAAAAAACATAGGTAACTGATTTATTAACATACTTGCCTTGTAATATTATCGATATCCATACACATTTGATAAATTAATGTGTTCTCTTGTTATAGTTGAGGCCCGGCCCGCGACACCCGACCCGACACGTGAAATTGTCCATGAGGTACCGAAGGTCGATTACGAAATTGGTAACTAATATTAGGTACTTATTTTATTGCTCTTTATTTAATACACTAATCACATTATTACAAATCTGCTAATAATTCTTTGTTATATTACAGTTGTGGAAACTTTGGCTAGCCCGATCCCGGAAAGGAGTACTATTGGTATCTTTTTTTTTCTTTGTTTTGTTCCGTGCTTAGTTAACGTTTACTTACAAACAATTCATTGTTACAGAGTATTTCAATGTAATGCCCTGCTCTGCGCCAACGACCGCCCAACAAAAGCCAAGTACATCGAAGGTAGTCGGTAAGACCTAGTTGGATGGCAGCATCCAATTTGACGAGTCGTTTTTAATTGTAAATATGTATTTACCTTATTTTTTTCTTTCAGGTGTCAGCGATAACAACTTTGCCGCGACCGTTACGAACTGGATCAACAACGTAGACTCTGATGATGACGACGACAGTGACATTGACGTCAATGACACTGACTTTGTGCCTTTCATGACTGCCCGAACTGCGACCGACTGCCCCGCTGACGACTTCGGACTCGATGCAGAGCAGATCGCTGTGGCCCATGCTCTGGAAGAGATCGACGACAGGTGTTTGAGAGAAATGGCTAGCACGACTACCTGTTTTGACTTTGACTGGACGAGGAACAGACAGACTTTTACTGGTACACGGGAAACTTTTACAGACTTGGGAGGACCAACTTTTCCCGTTAGTAATGACGTGACGCCAGTTGAAATTTTTCTGATAATGTTCGACGATGACTTTTTCGACTTACTTGTGACGGAGACAAATAGGTACGCCAACCAGACTATCAGGATACTGAAACAGAAAGAACAGGAAACGGAAACTAACATTCCAAAGTATGCACGATGCTTGAAATGGACACCGACCGACCGTAATGAAATGGTGGCGTTTTTATCAGTGACAATCTTGCAGGGATTATACCCCAAGGTAAACGAGGAGGCCTACTTCAAGTTGACGGATTTGGCACGACTCCTTACTTTGGGCGTATAATTTATTTTTTTATTTATTTATTTAATCTTTATTGCTTAATATAAAAACAGCAAATAGCGGACTTAATGCCCAAGGGCATTCTCTACCAGTCAACCGGTAAGTTGTTAAGGAGAAAAATCGTGTCTTACAATAGATATTATCTGATAAAGACGTTCATGCATTTTATTGACAACACGACCGTAGGATAAATGCCATAAGTTTCAGCATAGAAAAGTACTTTTGTGGTGGTTTTACTGATGTTTAAAGATAGACTTTGTTGAATCAACTTACAAGATAAAAAGTTTTACTTACAGGTATGGAGAAATTACTTATTATAACTAAATACAATTGTGTTCTGATGTGTAGGTGGTTTGGAACTTTGCCTTTTTGTTATGGAAGTCATTCTGTTAGTTTACCAATAGATTTTAGTTCAATTAAAAGGGGTATTAGTTTCTGGTTTTGAATGCTAAACATTAATTAGTTGTACATGTTACAATTATGATTTTGACTAGACTTAAATTAACAATTTTAATCAACATTAAATAAATAGTGGGAGATCGTGGGGATCGATTTGTATGGGGACCTTGCATTTTTGAGACAAAGCAAACCGCTTGGAACAGGTGGTCCTGGGGGTGATCTAAACTGATTTAGCCCAGTTGCCACGTGGTTCCCCCCAGCAGGTGGGCAGGGGAGGGGGGAGAGCAGTGCATCCGGCGGGCCTCACTCTAAGCTTCATATCTGCATACATGTAGCAACTATATCGAGTTTGGTGTCCTTTTCTGATAATTCGAGGACGAGGAATCCATTTTTGAGACTAAATTTTTACTCACCCATACAAAAAACGCGCGAAATTCAAAAATTAAATTTTTTGTCCACTATTTTTTTTTCGAAAATCCTTTACAGAATTAAAACTATGAAGATTTTCCCCAGAAAAAAAATACTACTGAATAGTCCAGTTATCCCACTATATAATATAATAAACTTGGTAAACATTTTTGACTAATAACTGTGTTAAAAAAATATTTTATGTCGCGCGGCAGAACTTTCTCAGCCATTTTTTTTTCAAATAATTTCTACAGAATTAAAACTATGGAGATTTGCACCAGAAAAAAAAACTGGTATATAGCCCAGTTATTTTACTATATAAAATAATACATTTGTTAAACATTTTTGTCTGGTCATAGTGTTAAAAAAATGTTTTGTGTCGCGCGGAGGAATTTTCTCTATCATTTTTTTTCGAAAATCCTCTACAGAATTAAAACTATGAATATTTTCCCCAGACAAAAAATACAGGGCATGACAGCTGTTGCCCCTCAGCAACAGCTGTCATGCCCTGCTGACTAACTGCATGGGGCTGGTCCAAACAAAATGGCTATTGGGAGCCTATTTAGAAAAGCCTACCTGCTGCATCTGCTGCTTGTTAAATTAATTCGTTGCTGGGAGGTGCAAGTGCAAAAAAAAAATCTAACATGCACAGACCTATGTGCATGTAAGTAGTGGCAACTGCGAACAATTTTTATTTTAACCCGCATTTTTTAAACATTTCATAACTATGTTAATTTTATCACATTTATAATAATTCTAATGGCGGACGTTTTCCCAACATCATTATTTAATTTAATTTGTATCATATTTGTCACGTCCAAAAGTAATTTATCAATGTAATGTAAATTATTGATGTAACCACAAAAACCATTTTTTTAACACAGTTACTTGACAAAAATGTTTGAAAAATTTATTATTCTATATAGTAGGATAACTGAGCTATTTACCTAGTATTTTTGTTTTGGGGGCAAATCCTCATAGTTTTAATTCTGTAGACGATTTTCGAAAAAAAATGGTAGAGAAATTTCCGCAGCGAGACACAAAACATTTTTTAATACAGTTACTAGACAAAAATGTATAACAAATGTATTATTCTATATAGTAAAATAGCTGGGCTATTCACCTTTTTTTTTTTTTTTCTGGGGCAAATTTTCATAGTTTTAATTCTGTAGAAAATATTCGAAAATAAAAAAAAATGCAGAGGAAATTCCGCCACGCGGCACAAAACATTTTTAACGCAGTTTCTAGAAAAAAAATGTCAAACAAATTTAATTTTGTTTATAGAAGGATAACTGGGCTATTTACCAGTATTTTTTATCTGGGGAAAATATTTATAGTTTTAATTCTGTAGAGGATTTTCGAAAAAAAATAATAGAGAAAATTCCGACGCGCGACACTAAACATTTTTTTAACACTATGACCAGACAAAAATGTTAAACAAATGTATTATTTTATATAGTAAAATAACTGGGCTATATACCAGTTTTTTTTCTGGGGCAAATTTCCATAGTTTTAATTCTGTAGAAAATATTTTTGAAAAAAAAAAGGCTGAGAAAGTTCCGCCGCGCGACATAAAATATTTTTTTTAACACAGTTATTAGTCAAAAATGTTTAACAAGTTTATTATTATATATAGTGGGATAACTGGACTATTCAGTTGTATTTTTTTTCTGGGGAAAATCTTCATAGTTTTAATTCTGTAGAGGATTTTCGAAAAAAAAATTGTGGAGAAAAAAAAATATTTTGAATTTCGCGCGTTTTTTGTATAGGTGAGTGAAAATTTAGTCCCAAAAATGGATTCCTCGTCCTCGAATTATCAGAAAAAGACACCAAACTTGATATAGTTGCTACATGTATGCAGATATGGAGCTTAGAGTGAAGACCGCCGGACTCACTGCTCTCCCCCCGGCTAAATCAGCTCAGATCACCCCCAGGAACACCTGTTCCAAGCGGTTTGCTTTGTCTCAAAAATGCAAGGTGATGTCCCCAAGATCTCCCACTAAAACTACAGATTTTGTCTTTGAGTTAACAATATGCCCACTACATAAGTTGATATATTCCCACTAGCATTGTTCAAAATTTTTATCTACTACTTAGTAAAGTCTTTTGACCTGATTGATACCTACCAAGTACCAGAAAAGGTTTTAATAAATTTGTAATAAAGTATTAAAACAAATTAAATGAATACAACTTAACGGTAACGATAATGATATCGGTTCTACTTTTCAATTTGACAGTAACACCAAAACACAAAAACATCACATTCTGCAGTTGTGTCAAGAGATTCCGGGTCCTTCTACTTCTGAGGTTGTTCCGGTTTTCAATATTTTGGAGGATCGGATTTTGGAAAGTGAAATTAAAGATTTAAAAGCAAGTGTTAAAGAAAAGCCTGTCATTGTTGACAATGCGTCATTAAATTTCAAAAAAGAAAGTGCTAAGTCTTGTGAAAAGGCAAAGGTGCCCATTAAGAATAATAAGCGAGAAAATATTTTGAAATTAGAAGAAATCCCAGTTGCCTCAACATCGTCTTATCCATCTTTTGTTTTAAAAAAACAAAGGAAAGGCGAGTTTTTAATAACTCTAGAAATATTTGATATTAAAAATGAGGTAACACCGAAGAACATAATAAGCGTTCAATACGTTGCTGCAAGCAAATACGACGATATTATGTTTGAAACGGACTGTTTAGTAGATAAGATTGTTAAAAAGTTACATCTTTCTTAAAATGTATATTGCTTAAGTTTATGTATAACTACATTTATGTGTAACTATATTTTAATTTAATAAACTTATTCGATAGATTTTCTGTTGTTTTATTTAATGTTTAACAACTTTTTAATTCAATAAATCTAATCTATATATTTCTATTTATTAGTTTTATTCGTTGGGACTTCACAATCAGACAGGGGAAAATCAAGAAAACGCAGTCGCTGGAAATTCCCAAAGGGGAAATTATGTATTTCATGCACAAGGCGCAACATTGCGTGAAACTCAGCAAGGAATGGTGGAAGTCGCTACTGAGGCCGATGAAATTCTATATCCGCAAAGACATGGACGAATGGAGCCTCAACAAATACAGCCACAAATTGATGTACAACAAGGAAGGCCTCCAAACCTCGGAATCCCTAGAGGAGGCAGATTTAGGGAGTATTGTGACAGCAATAACGAGTTGGTACTATACCTTTGTGAACAAGGAGCTTTCGACGAAGGGGAAGCTCAGAGAGCTTTATGTAACACGCCTGAGGGGATTGCCGCCCAATTCATCAAAAAGTTTCCAGACAGGCTCCGAACAGCAATATGTATTTCCAGAATTTTGGTATTTCAAGAACTCCCTGACCAGAGACTAGAAAGATGCAAAATGTTGCAAATGAGGAAGATGCCACATCTAATGGAATCAAATGAAATAGATCGCCAAATTAGAAAATTAGAATACGTTTTGGCACAAAATGAAATATTCCCATTTGTGTTTGCAACATTGACAAAGAGGCATTTTTATGGACAAATGAACAAAAAAACCAATTTGTTTTTCTTAG
Source organism: Agriphila straminella (assembly GCA_950108535.1). Lineage (NCBI taxonomy): Eukaryota > Metazoa > Arthropoda > Insecta > Lepidoptera > Crambidae > Agriphila > Agriphila straminella. The sequence goes on along the minus strand of OX467324.1, from coordinate 1,796,080 downwards.
GGCCTCCAAGTACTGGAAAGACTATGATTATGGAATCATTAGTCCAATTACATTTCAATTACGAGAGATTAACAGGACTAACCCCGAATTCACCGTTTAATTTCTGTTCGTTAGTTCATACGAACGCATGCTTCATGGATGAATGCAAATTAACGGAAAATCAATTCGAACAGTGGAAACTGTTAGCGTCAGGACAGCCGATGGCAACAGACGTAAAATATAAAAACAGGCACGCAATAACAGATTGCAGATTGTATACTGCAAGCAACTATCCAATAGATATGTATGTGCCGGTGCCAGAAGCAAGGGAAGCAATCGAAACAAGGACAATAACGATGCGATTCCACCACCGATTGGAAGAGTTCTTCTTCATCACAGCAGTTGCCTGGGAGCGTTTCTGGCAGAAACATGCAGTACCAGAAGACGAAGATATCGACGACCAATCATCATTTTACAGGCAACATCTAACAATACAGGAACACATCTAAACCGAAACGGACTGATCCCAACGAAACGAAACAACGAAACATATAATTAACGGTGAAGGTAGATTATAAGATTTTGTAAACAATATAACATAGCATTTAAGTAATTTTTATAACTAACAATTGTTCAAATAATAAAACACTATATGGCAACATTACTGTATTCATTTAAAGACCAGTTCAAACAAAGTGAAAGCAGTCACGCGAGAGAGCGCACAGCGTTCGAACGTAATGAGTGAAAACGAAATGACAACAAATAGTCCGCCAGTAATAACAACAGGAATTGAAAATAATGTGAACACAAAAATATATAATTTTAAAAAGACATTTGCATTTAATTTTGAAACAAAACTATTACAATACCAGCGAATTACAAAACATGATTATGTAGTGGGACAAATAAAAACATGGGTACATACACTACCATGGCAATTTATATACTTCTACTTGACACCGAAAGAATTTCATGACATACAAAGTTGCAACTACACAGCAAAAGTAGCAAATGTGAAAATAAAAATTGTGAACATGGGAAACAGAACACCATTTGTGACAGGAGCAAGATCAGTAAGTTACGCAAATGCAAATTCGCAAACAACGATCGGGATATGGGAAAACTTGGAAGAACTCGGACCATTCCAGTGTGGAAATGGAATACAACACAAGGATTTATACGGGTACAGTTATAAATATAATGACAATTTCAAAAAAGCAAACACAATGCAAGATGTACATTATCACGATCACGGAGCGGCACAGCAACCAGTTTTAGTAGATAACAGGGGAACATACTTAATACATGTAGCACAAAAAGAAAGAGGAGTAGAGATACCATTGAACGATGAAAACTATTATATGCCACCATTGATAGCACAAGCAAAAATATTATACAACGCGACAAACAGTATAGGGCCAATATATGAAAAATCATATACACCGCAAGATGGAACGATACACAAGTTCAACAATGGAGTGAATCATCTAGGAACGGTACCCAGAATTCAGAATCCATTAGAACAAATAGATGTGTCAACAGGAAAAGTAATACAAGCCCCGTTAACACGTATTGGATTATTAACACAGTCAAAGTATAGTACTACAACAATAGACAATTTGTATTTCTCACCATTACAAGGTACGCCGCAAGATAAAATAGGAGGCAGTCTTGGCATTGGAATCTTACCTTTAATTAATCCGGATCATAAAATCGAAAAATCGATACTAAGTGTAATTGAACATACAGATTTCTGTATTTGAACATAGATGGGTGGTATAATGCATCCGTTTATAACATTAGATAGGTATACTAGGCTGACTAATTTCCACTTAAATAACTTATGCCCACTGGCTTTTAGCAGGGCAGTTAAAACCCGCAAAAAATATGTAAGTTTATAGTAGGTACTTAAGTGTCTTATTAGGTACTATTTATTATCCTTTTTTCTGCGAATTTACCTTATTACACTCCACAGATATTTTATTCCTTCTTCGCCTTCTAGGCAACAAAGGATTTTAAAAAGATATTTGGATTAATCTTTAGTGTGCTCCGAAATAGTACTCTTGGGCTCTGAACTCGACCTCTGATATCTGGTAGAAGAGTTTACAGCATTTGTACGAACTCTTCTCCGCAGTCGAATAGCGTTAGCCCTTGTTTCACTGGTTTCTTGATGTAAATATTCCATTAGCATCAAAGCTCGTGATATAGTGAATTATTACAGGATGTAATTAAAATAACATCACATAATTTATTATTAACACTATCCAAACACAAACCACTGGTTAAATATAGTTAAAAGACCGAAACAATTTAATAATCACTAAAACAACTTCTAACAATCACAATAACACTAGTTGTTAGATCGCAGTCGCCATTGCTCTTGCGTCGCTGACAAAAATCATTCCATAATACCAAAACAAACAATCGGTTGCTTTGTTCTAGGCGAGGTCATGCATTTTTAGTTCGTCGATTGTTCGCTTGCAGCGCCACTGTGGAGTAGTCGCTAACTTTGCGTTCCGTAATACGAATTTGCGTTTTGATAGCAATAATTGTACAATTAAGCGATTGCGACTGTCATTTGAAGATCGCTAATAAGCCTGCGGGTCCTTCTACCCTAAATTATCCTGTGGCTCCATCCATTCATCATCATTCATCCATTCCATCGAAGAACAAACACCCCGTGACTTTTATTGAGGATTTAACTGCATACTTAAGAAAGTGTGTGCCAGGGGCGAACGATGTCATAGATACCATTATCGAAAGTCTAGAGGGCGACACTAGAAGTTGGGCGCGTCTGTATAGAGAAAGATGGACGAATTTTGAGGATTTCAAGAAGGGTTTTTTGGATCATTCCACGATTGAGTAGACTTTTGAACAAATACAGTTCAACACTCGATATTCACAAGGACTCACTACCAAAACTCAGACAAGCCTTTACCGAAGCTTATGAGACGTGACATGCGTGACAGACATATTTATTTTGTAGTTTGGTGTATGAAGGTACCTATTATAGTTAGAATCTATACTTAATATTAAGTTTTTTGTATACTTGCATGCGGTGTCCGCCTTTAATTGGCTTGCACATTTAGCTCTATTTATACAATGTAACTAATGTACACCTAAACTAATGTAGCAGCCGTTGGCAGACCTTATTAAATAAAATAAAATAAAATAAAATAAAATCATTTTTGGGGTGAAGCAGAACAGAGTGAATTGAGAAGAAGAATAGTTCAAAACTCCTGGGATGGAAAGCAGTGTCCATGTTGAGCCATTTCATCACACTGTGTGGACAGGCGAAGATGTTAACTTATCCTATCCAGGCGAGACAACTAATAAGTGACATCATGTGTCATTATCCCAAAAATGTTCAGTACGCGTGGTCTACATCTAATTATAACTCCATACTTCAAGCCACCGAGTTTCTTCGCAAGTTAGATAACGTGAATAAATAAACAGACTTCAAATACGGAAATAATACTCAATCAAATGTTGTGCAAAAGCCTACAACAACTAACCAGCATAAACAAGACAACAGAAACACTTCAAATAAGAGGAGGCAGTTCAACGAAAGGCCAGCGCGTCAAGTAGCAACAATTTGGCGAATACAAACGTTGTTAATGTAGTAGATGCCACTAATAATCCTCCAAATGTAAATTCAGAATCAACAAATTTAAACGAGTAGGTGTTGATGTAACACGCCTCGATACATCAACCGACAATTCTTAATCTTGAGGCAGATTTAACTCCTGTTGCTTTAAAAAAAATGCTTGGTCTCGGATGGGAACCTGGACAGACGTTAGGCACACGTGGAGACGGTATACTTCAACCTATAATTACCAAAGGTCAGTGTAATAGGGCAGGTTTAGGGTCTGGTATTAAAGAAAACAATTTAACTGATTTTGAATTACAAGTTGTAAACACTTTAAAAGCTCAGTCAGATTTAAATAAAGAATCGTCAATTCAAACCGAAATAGTTTCTTCACTATTCGACGAAGAAGATAATATTACTGCGGACAAACTAGAAATAGAAATGGTTAAATCTGAGGTTGAGGTAAAGATTTTCAATAAACGAGTAATATGTCTTGTTGATACGGGAAGTGATATAACATGTATGGGAAACTGTAAAGTCACAAGCCGGGAATAAATTGAATATGTTACCTGTTAAACCAATACAAATATGCGGGGCTGTTGGTCAAAAGAGTGCCAAAATTCAGCAAATGGTTCTATTGCCTGTAAAATTATTGAAATTAGATTTTTAATTGTACCAAAATTAGTCCATTCAGTAATATTAGGATTTGATTGGCTTGTAGCAAACAATAGCAACATAAGGTTACAAACACCTCCAGTAGGGTTAATTATTAATTACAAGGGTCAAAGGGTATTGATCCCATTCATTGAATACGTGTTTGAGGGACAAGAAGTTTCACAAATTACAAAAGTAGATGGTGACTTTGACTTTAAGAAATATTTAAAAGAAATTAAAACAGGTATACCTCTTAAAAGGAAATCAAGTCAATAAATTAAGGCAAGTTTTAAGTAAACATGAAGATGTACACACATCAACACCGTCTAAGGATATTTTGTACAAAGTTCTTTAACTCATAAAATACTGGCCGGTTTAAAAATCTTTTAATGAAAACTTATTTTGTAGGCTTTCTTGGATGATTCCAAATTTGAATTTGAAAAAATATATTTAAAACAAAGGATTTGCGCGGCATAATTTTAGCTAAGTTCGAAGATTTCAATTTACCTCATCCAGTTTTTGGTATTTTTTTTGTATCAAATTAAAGTTTTAATAAAAAATATTTGTTATTTTTGAATTTATGCAACTGTATGCATCATGCAGCGGCACCATTTAACAAGAGATGAAATGTTGAGGGCAGTAGGCATGCTCCAAGTTGGGACTACTCAAAAGAGTATTGCCGAGGAAATAGGAACAAGACAAAACGTGATATCAAGGTTGTGGTCACGCTATCGTGCCACTGGTGAAGTGGCCGAAAGGCACCCAGGCGGGAAGCGCATTACCACTCAAAGACAGGACCGATTTTTGCAAGTGGCTGCAAGAACACAAACAAATTCTACGGCCATGCAGTTGGTCCAAAAGCTCCAGTCAGAGCACCAGTTGCTGGTCAGTGACCAAACTGTGAGGAGAAGACTGCACGAGACTAACCTTCATGCTCGCAGGCCGCTTCGTACTCCAGCACTACGCAGAGGAAATCGTGGACGAAGATTACAGTGGGCTCGAGAACATTTGCTCTGGGAAGATAACCAGTGGTCTGTAGTGCTGTTTACCGATGAGTCACGATTCGGTTTTCATCCTGATTCACGAAGAGTACGTGTATGGAGAGCTCCTGGTCGTGAGAACCGTCTGCAACACCCTCAGGAAGTCTATCCATACCACGGCGGAACAATTATGGTTTGGGCGGGAATTCGTATTGATGGAAGAACAGACCTCGTTTGGATCAGAAACACCATGACTGCAGAAAAATATCGTAATCAGGTGCTAGCACCAATAATCTATCCCCATCGACTGCAAATGGGCCAAGATTTTACGCTCATGCACGACAACGCCCCTCCGCACACTGCGCGAGTGGTAACGAGCTGGCTACAGGAGCACGACGTGTCGGTCTTAGACTGGCTCGCGCAATCACCAGACCTAAACCCCATAGAGCACGCGTGGGACATGCTCCAAAGAAGGGCTTTGAAGGAATTTTCCTTCAAACATTGCGACTGAAGAGCAACTTTTTTTTCATCTTAGCAGGACCTCGGACAATATCCCGCAGCTAGACTTAGATAACTTGATTCAAAGCATGAAAAACCGTTGCAGGACCGTGATTAACGTCGTGGGTGGTTTTACCGACTACTAATTTTTCACGTAACTGAAAAAACCTGATAATTTCGCTTTACTTTTATTTTTTTCTTAAAAATACATTCATCTTTAGGTTAACCATTATTTCACTTTTTGTCTTAATTTCAATAAAAAAATAATTACGCAAAAAAAAAAAAATTGATTTGTTCTAAACAATAGTCTGATAAATAGGCTTTATAAAAATATATACATGTTGTATGTTAAATACAATAAATTTTGAGTAAATTGAAAAAATCAGAATATCCTTAGACGGTGTTGATGTGTGTATTTACTAAAAGATTAGGTCGTGCAAATTGCTATGAACATGTCATAAAAATGACAGACCATAGTCCAGTTATAAGACGTTCTTATCCTGTTCCATATGCTTATAGGCCACGTATGGAAGAAAAATTAGCTGAAATGGTAGATATGGGAATAATCTCAAGAGGTGCAACGCCTTATTGCAGTCCTTTAACATTCACATTAAAGCCAGACGGTTCAATTAGAGTTTTATTAGATGCACGTGAGATCAACAAACAATTTTACTGGTTTCGATGTTGTGACATGATGCATTTACGGTTACACACTTGGTGTTAATGTATAAAAGTGAGATTAAACAATGTAAATAGTGATTGTCCAAGTCTATTTCACGTAGCAAACATGGCCGGTTAGTGATAACTTTTTCATCCTAGTTTGTCAGTTTCGTTAAAAGGTATTACGATTATTACAGACACGAGACTTAAAAGGACGGGCCTCACTTAAACCATTTATGCTGACGGTTGCACTCACACGGCGTTGCGACTTTATTCATAGAAGTTTGTTTTCGATACAAGATACAAAATTCCAAGAGGTGAACCCTTGTTGTCGATTTTGTAAGAGTTACCGTAGAAGACTTCGACGATGAATTCTAATACAGAGGGCAGACGCCCGCAAAACGCTCGCCAATCCGACGGCAACCGTCGTGGGCAGCGTGATGCGCGTAGGGGATATGAGAATATATCAAAGAGAGAAGAGCTCAAAGATTCGAGCTTTCTCCCCCCGCGTACGACCCGGCGCACAAACAACAGCGCCGAAAGCCAAACAAAAGGTCTACTACCTTCAAGCAATCGCTTGAAGAACGCCGGGCCGAGAAGACGGATTCCTCGAAACTCCCCGCGTCGACCACATAGACACCTCCGCGCGACGAGCCTATGTATGATATGGGCCCTCACTCAACATTGGTGCCCATGGAGGACGTTCACGCGCAAAATTTTGATTTTGGTGGTTTTCTTTTTCTTTTAATAGTGTCCGAAACATACGAGAAGATGAGGGGCATAGATCCCCGACTCCTGGACAGATTATCCTTCTCGACATTTTTGCACGTTTGTACAAACCATCTGAACGTGCAGATAGCTAAAGTGGCAAGGCGGAATGGCCAGAATGTCTTAAACGCAAGAACAGAAATCCGAGACGCACTACTGGATTATCGCAGTGCCTTCCCATATCCATAACAGATTACATCAGCCACGTTAGTAACGTCCTTCCTTACCCAGACGAGCGTAGAGTTAAAATTTAATCTAACGGACAATCTCTCATATCTCCAGTCCTTGCTGGTTGTGGAGGCTCGAGTTACAATTCAAGAGCTCGACTGTACAAATGGAAACTATTCCATTGCTCTTCAACTATTGAAAGACCGTTATGGCAAACTCGGACTTGTCCTCGACGCTCACTACAAAGCATTGACCCACCTAAAACGTGCATCCTCAATACCTAAGGAGTGTTTGGATACTTATAATGATATAATAGAAAGCTTAGGATACTAAAGAGTATGGGAGAGAATGTCAACCACAATCACCTACAAACAATCATATTAAGTAAGTTTCCTGATGATCTCATACATAAGTAAAATTCAAAATCAAACCAGAGGAAGAAAGTGTAGACAACATGCGAAAGCAACTGGAACACATAATAACTGCGAGGTTGCCTGATCATAAGCCTTTAAAGACCGAGTTTGTAACCACCGAAACGCTACATGTGAATGAATTTCGTCGGACCGTACCAACACGATATGGAACCTTTAAACCTGGACCTTTAAAGAGAAAGTTCTACTAATCAGCGAAGTACGTCATCACTATCTACCCATGCTGCGAAGAGGGAAAAAGTGGATCCATGCATTTTTTGTTGAGGTAATCACTATAATGACCAATGTAATAAATCACTAGAGGAACGGAAATTACTCTCAAAAGGCAGATGTTATAAATGTTTTAGTAAAGAACATCAAACAAACAAGTGTAATAGGCAAAAGAAATGCTATCACTGTAAAAGTCAAAATCATAATTCTGCGATTTGTACTAAAAGGAAAAATGATGTCAAAACTAATGCGATGCATGTGAAGGAGGCCTCAGCTTATACAACTGTACTTCAAACTGCTATTATAGAAATTTATGGAAAATCTGGAAGAAAGGAAAAACTTAGGGTCGTATTAGACACTGGCAGCGGCAGCCAAAGAAGTTACATGACCATAGCAGCACAAAGATTGAACCTTGATATCCTGGAGGATTAGTCAACTGCTTATCCTACACCTTTGGCTCTCCGACCCCTAAAGAACTAAACAGCCCAATTGCAGAAATTAAAATTAAAGGACCAACGACATCTATAAAGATGAAGGTTAATATGATACCTCACATCACCGAAGACATAGGCCCTCCTGATGTCACCTTGTGTAATCAGCTCCCGTCCAAAATCCGAGCGAGGTTAGGTGACGATGGCTCTTTAGGGAAAAGGATAGATCTTCTTATTGGGAACGATTATTACCACACCTTTTTATTAAGCGAGAAATTGAACATTAATGAACACTTATACTTGGTCAGCTCCATCTTTGGTTGGATATGGTCAGGTATGCAAGGAGATCAGAGTAGCAATAGAAAAATTACCAGACGGAGAACAATTGAGACAATCCATAACTTATCTTTATCCGCTGGAAATGAACAATGAGGAACAAGCTGGAAAAAGCATTAAAGGGGGTCTTAGTAGTGACAGGAAAGCAATGGCAGAGGAGACGGGAACAGAGATAAGAAACGAAACACTATCTACAGAAGAAGAGATAGCAAGGGATACATACATGGGATACAAGCGTTGAAGGACGCCAAAACTGAAATAAATGAGTGGACTAAACTACTGTATGCTATTTTTTAATCTCGAAACTTAAATGGTAAATAAAAAATAGAAGAAGGAGAAGAGATGAGGGAGATAAACATAAACAAATGAGAGAGATCGATATAAAGGAATGAAAGAGATAAACTTAAAGAAAAGAGAGAGGAGAAGAGAGATGTAACACTTTAAGGAATGAAGACGAAGATGAAATGTAAGGGTATGAAGCTATCAAGAAATTTAATGATACATTATAATAAATATTTGATTTGTCATATCAATGTTCACTTAATGAATAATACACATGTTAATGAAATCATATTTTTTATTTCTTTTCCATATAGGCTTTCTTGTAATGAACAGAAATGGTCCTGATGATGGGCAGAATACGTAGACCTCGGCTTCGTTGAGGGTCTTGTTACACCCGGTAGAAGTTTATTAAATAGAACTCTACAAGACATACGCAGCAACAGAAGTCTGGTAGGTGGTTTGACTGTATTGCTAGCAGGAAAATCTCTAGATACATATCTATATTACACATCTTTTATCTATCAACACTCGCACAATCACCGTTTTATGTTTTTATGCATGCAAAAGTATGTATTACTATAAAACCACCGTTCTTGTTATTTCTTCTCGTGTATCTCTGTTTCAGGCCCAGCTGAAAATCAGCGTCGTGACCCTGAGTGGTCATGATATTGTTAGCTGAGCTGGTTGCCTTTTTAGTTACCATTACATAATACCCAAGTAATTTAGAATGCGTTTAAGTATTTTATAAGTGAATGTTTTTGTAAACCATTTTGTTTGTAATTAGTTTGTTACCTAATAAAGTTTTATTCATTCATTCAGTTATTCGCCAGACTTTACCAGTAGTGCCGTGCCCAAAGAAATTCGCGCAGATGAGATCAAAGCATGCATCAAAAAATCATTCTTATGACCTTCAATTAAAGTTCTAAAACTTACTCTAAACATGAGAGCACATTTCAGGGGTGACGTTTCTGCTGGTAGATTTTCAGATCTTTTTCTTCAAATTAGTAACAAAAACATTCCACAACAAGGTGGGTTGATACTAGCAATGGGCGATTGTTGCAAAAAAAACAATCGACTGAATCGAAAATTGTGCAACTGCGCATTCGATTGACGATTTAGTAGTTCCTCGTCATGATTATTCGAACGAATAACAATCGACAAACTACTAACTGAACTACTAATTTGTACACTACTTTGCGGACTTCGCGCCGCTATGCATGCGAGTGTGCGTTCGAGCGGTGAACTGCGGTGTATTTTCTAGGTTAATTTTGATTTATTTTTAGTCATTAAGTTTAACCAAAAAGCATAGAAAGATAAAGTTGACTGATATAGAGGAAATAATAATAGTTTTTTTTTAATATTTTTTTGTTTTGTTTATTGGCTAGTTGATTTGAAGAGATCATTTATGTTTTGACTAAAATTTCTAGTAATTTAGACGCAATCAGAGAAAGAAATTCTAATAAAGGCAAGAACTTAGACTCCTTCGGTGAACATGTTGCCGAACAACTTAGAGACATGCCAGACAGAACTCAAAAAATATGTATGAAAGTCATTAATGATGCCTTTTTTTAGGAAGTATTGATAATTTGAATATTTCTTCTCGCATAAGTAGTTACAGATCCACCAATAACCAACATCCCTCAGTCTGTCCTTCAATCAACCATTGCTGAAATTGATACATATGCCTCGCAGTCTATTCTCAATAGCACATTTCTAAATACTGACAATGATACTAACATCATCGCAGATTCCTTTAATAATGCATAACACGGTTTTTTTTTCTGTGAGTTAAAAAAGAGATTTATAGAGACAATAAAAAGAGATTTTGATTAACACATTTTTGTTTTCATTTACCCCATAATGCACTGACCAAACGTCTTTTAAAAACATGTGACGACAAAACACTTTGCAAACATAACCAAACAGGTAGTACCTACTACGATACTTTTATTCATCATAACGTTTTTAGGGTTCCGTACCCAAAGGGTGTAACGGTTTAACTTTTTTCTATCGAAATAAGCTATGAGCTAACTTATAAAATAGTTACATCATAAATTAAAAACTTAATTAAGGGATTAGAATTTATTTACAATAATTAAACAAATAATAACACTATTTCTTCTTGAAGATTAAATAAAATTTAATTATAAAACGTATCTACTTAAATCTAAATAACAATAAAAATATATATATCAAAATAATTAAATTGACAAGCAAACCCGAAGCGCATCGCTTGTTATCTAATTCTTTTGTTAACGCGCTTGAACACCGGCCGGTTGTTTGAAGGCCATGCGCGCGGGATCGCCGCCGCGCCACTCGCTCTATAGCACCGGCTCGACAACACGTACTAATTTTGTGTTCTGTTCGTTCACGCTCACCTCTCGAGTTTTTTTCAAATACTTATTTAATCACCTAAATCATAACGAGTTGCTGTTTCTTTTAATATAAAAGTGAATTCCCCGTATTGGGTAAGTGTTGCAAACTAATACTCGCTTTTAGCTGTAGTTAGAATGTGCAAATCATCCGTTGTCGCGAAGGTCGCCTTTAAAAATTTAACGACTTTTTATTTTTGGTTGTATTCTTACTGTTTTGAATACGTTTTAGTAATTATTTCTATAGGACTTTGAAGGCGGCTTTCATTGATTTTAGTCTAAGTAAAATTATAGTTTAGTGTTGGTAAATACCAGATACCTTCCTAGGTACTGGGGCTGATGTAGATTAGGTTAGATAGGCTATTACTGAGACTTCGCTGTCTGTCTGTCTGTTTGTCACCAGGCTGTATCTCATGAACCATGATAGCTAGAGAGTTGAAATTTTCAGAGACGATGTATTTCTGTTGCCGCTATAACATCAGATAAAATAAATATTTACTAAAAACAGAATAAAATAAATATTTAAAGGGGGCTCCAAAACAACAAACGTGATTTCTTTGATGGTACGAACCCTTCGTGCGCGAGTCGGACTCGCACTTGGCCGGTTTTTAGGGTTCCGCAAATGGCAAAAAACGGAACCCTTATAGATTCGACATGTCTGTCCGTCCGTATGTCACAGCCATTTTATTCCGAAAGTATTAGGATTACACGGTTGAAACTTAGTAGGTATATGTATTCTATTAACCGCTTAACACAAAAATTAAAAAAAATAAAGATTAAGGGGGGGGGGCACTCCATACATGGAACTGAAACTGAAAAAAAAAATATTTATACCAATACGTGCGGGGTGTCTATAGATAGGTCTTTAAATATGACATTGAGGTTCTTAATGTGGCGTCTTGGGTTGGAGTGGAAGGCAGGTGCAGGACAGATAAATTAAATTAAAGAAAAGACTTCGAGATGAGCGTCGTGTATTTCAATGTAGGTACAGCCAGAGACAATCAGAGAGATGATAGACGATACATACTTTTTTTTAAAACCATAGACACATGTCCGATACCACGTAACATCTTCCCTTCTTAAAAAAGAAAATAATCTAAAGTACAATATTCGAAAACATGGACAAGTTGATAACAAACGCACTGTGCGAAATGAAACGCATTTCAAATGACAAGTGACAGCTATGACAGATAGTATAAATGACGTTGGCGTTCGTTATCACTGTTTACAAAGCAAGAAATTTTATTGTAAAATGTAAATACTAAATACAAGAATGTTATTCACGATACCTACTAGGGATTCTAATTTCACGACCAAAAGATGAGTATTTGACATTACCTTGTGTTGTGTTTTGACTATGTTGTGATTGTGATGTTGTGTTACTTATGTTTGTTTGATGTTTCAGGTGTGGAGCTGCAGAAGTATTCGACGGAGAAGAAGCAGGGGACGGAGTCTTCGGCGGTGAACTAAAAGTTCTGTGCGTGTATGTGGGAGGAGACTTTGGTTTATAAATGTGAATCCGGTTACGACGGAAGGAACCTTCATCCGTGTCTACAGTGTATGATCTAGGCTGTGAATTTATATCTGTTATGATACCTGGTGTCCAAGTACTATGTGGTTGCTTTTTAAAATATACCCTATCACTCTTGTTTAGAGCAGGTAATTGTTTTGAGTGTACATTGTAGTAAAGTTTTGAATATTCATTGTTTTCTTTCATTTTTTCCTCTATCAAATTATAGTTTGGGACTTTGGGCTGTAAGTAATGATTTGAAACTGGCAATTTGGACCTGAGAGTCCTGGACATAAGGAGTTGAGCAGGTGAACATAAACCTTGTTTGGGAGTATTTCTATATTGTAAAATAGCTAAATAGGGGTCGGTTTTATCCATATAACATTTCTTTAGAATGTTTTTAATAGTACCGATTGCTCTTTCAACCATGCCATTAGAACGGCTGTGATAGGGACTTGAAGTTATATGATTTATCTGCCATTCCGAACAAAATGACTTGAAATCTAAAGCGTTAAAAGGTGGGCCATTATCTGATTGCAAATATTTGGGTATGCCATGTCTGGCAAAAATTGATTTTAAGTGGGCGATGACATTGCTGGCTGTAGAATTGTCTTTCAACAAAGCCATTTCTACATATTTAGAAAAATAGTCGACGACTAGCAAGTATTTTTGTGAATTAAAATCGAATAAATCAACACCTACTTTATACCAAGGTATTAGTTCTATGTCTTGGTGACAAAGTGGTTCTTTAGTGTTATTCCGTCTGTGAGTCAAACAAATATGGCATGTCATGATAAAAGTCTCAATATCGGTATTAATATTTGGCCAATAGACTGAGTTTCTGGCTAGGTTTTGACAACTTTTAATACCCTGATGTCCTTCATGAATGAGTTTCAAAGTATCCTTTCTAAGTGACTTCGGGACAACAATACTGTTATTTTTTAAGAGAATACCATCTATGACTTGAAGCTCATTTTTTAATGAAAAATAGGACCTAATGTTTTCTGGCACTAATTTTTTATGTTCTGGCCATCCTTCTTTACAAAACTTTATAACGGTGAGTAAATCTAGGTCTTTGGTAGTGTTTTCTTGAAATTCTTTCAATTTATGAGGGCTAAGGGACAAAGAACGGATGACTAAATTGACATGAAGGTCAATATCTTCTTCAAGGTCAGTTAAAGCTTGTTCAGGCAGCGCACATCTAGAGAGTGTATCTGCGACATATAGGTATTTACCAGGTTTGTATATGATGTCGAAATCATAAGGTTGTAGTCTAAGCATTATTCTTTGTAATCGTGCCGGAATGCTATAAATAGGTTTTTTGACAAGTGAGACGATAGGTTTGTGGTCAGTTTCAACAGTAATATGATGACCATACACATACTGGTGAAACTTTGTACAACCGAAGAGTATGGCTAACAATTCTTTCTCAATTTGAGAGTAGGCTTGCTGAGTTTGACTTAGAGAGGCAGATGCATAGGCTATTGGCTGTTTGTCATGACTAATTACAGCACCCATAGCATCTTTTGACGAGTCGACTGAAAGAATGATATTTTTAGTATGATCATAGTAGGTTAAGACTGGGGCATTTGTAATAAGACTTTTTAAGTTGTTAAATTCATCGTTATGGACTTCTGACCAGATCCATTCTGTATTTTTAGATAAAAGACGCCTCAGATTGGTAGTCTTTTGGGATAGATTTTCAATATAGGAGCCTAGGTAATTAGTCATTCCCAAAAATCTTTGTAATTCTGAGAGACACGTAGGAGGTGGCATTTGGCATATGGCTTGGACTTTAGCTGGGTCTATTTTTACACCATCCTTACTGAATATGTGACCTAAATATTTAACCTGACTTTGACAAATGTTGGATTTTTCTTTGTTGAATTTAATTCCTAGGTCTTGTGCTCTTTGAAGTACTTTTTTGAGCCTAATATCATGTTCATGCTTGGTAGAGCCATAAATCAACAGATCATCCATCATGACCTTGACCCCTTCAAGGTCACTGAACCTTTTAGTCATTACAGAGTGAAAAATCTCAGGGGCGGCATTGATACCAAAAGGAAGTCGAAGAAATCTATACCTCCCTTGAGGTGTTATGAAAGTACAAAGTTTTGAGGAAGCTTCGTCTAATTTTAACATGTAAAAGCCTCTGTTGGCATCTAATGTAGAGAAAAATTGGGCTCCTGACAGACTAGTTTTAATTTCGTCTATAGTGGGGAATTGGTAATGAGCTCTCATTAAATTAGTATTAAGTTTCCTTGGGTCGATACACAGGCTTAGTTTACCATTTTTCTTAGAGGTTAGTACAATTGAGTTAACCCAGTCAGTCGGTTCGTCAACTTTGGTTATGATATTGTCTTTTTCTAACAATTCTAGTTCTTTTTTCAGGTCATCAAGTAAGGCAAATGGGACTCTACGGCAAGCATCGACGGATGGGACTGCGTCTGGTTTTAAGGTAAGATGGCATTCAAAATTATTAAGGCAACCTATACCTTCAAACAATTGTGCATAATCTGATAATAAGTCAATATGGTGGTTATGACTGAAATGAACATTATGTATTCTTTTGATTAATTTTAGTTCCTCACAACTTCTACGACCTATGATGTCTTGGCAGTTTAGATCTATAATGTGGAAGTTGAGTAAGTAGTTTGTGTTATTGTGTAAGGTACTTACCTGACACTGACCAACTGTTGGTAAAATCTCACCACTAAATGTGGATAACTTGTGTGAACTCTTTTTTATGAGTGACAAAGGTAGATTAAGTTTTTTGTAAGTACTGAAAGATAAAATATTAGTGTCAGCGCCTGTGTCTAAAAGAAATTTTGTGTCTGTCGAGTTAATATTAAGATATGTTTGATAATTACTATTGTCATTATGTATGTTTGCAATAAATAAAGATCCCAAAAAATATGTGTCATTGTTACTTATTTGCAAGTTACTACTAAGGTCGGAATTTACATTATGAATTTGTCGGGTACGACATACTTTAGCGAAGTGATCCTTACGGCCGCATTTCCTACAGGTGACTCCTTGTGCTGGACATCTAACACGATGGACTTGTCCACACCTCGTGCATGTCTCGGCTTGTCTGTGCGGATTGCGGTTCTGACTACTGGGTCTTCTTGCTCGACTGCTTGATCTTGACTTGATGTCTGACATTCCTGGCGTTCTTGAGCGCGATGGTCTTGACTGCTTGACTGCATTGACTTGGTCGTGTCCTTGTTGGTCTTTGGATAGTGTTTGTGTGTCGATCTTGCTGTTTCTAATCGTGATTGCAAGAGCTACTGCGTCGTCAAAAAATCTAGGTTTTTCGATCAGAATACGTTCTTTGATGTAGGCGAATTTCGAATCCAGGTTCCAGGAGAAAATATCCTTGAGAAGGTCATCTGTGATCTGGCCAAAGTTGCACTGCAGGCTAATGTTTTTGATGTCTGTCGCGTATGTTTCGATGTCTTCATTAGGCATTTGTTTTCTGTTGAAAAGCTGGTGGCGCTCTATGGAAATGTTGACTTTCGGTAAAAAATATGTCTCGAACTTGTGTAGAAGTGCCTTGTATGTGATCGCGGACATATCAACGTCGAAAGAGTAGAAAATGTGTAGCGCTTCGGTGCCAATAGTGTTCAACAAAATGGCTACTTTCCTGGCGTCTGGCTCATTGTCGAGGTTATTGGCAGTCATATAGATTTTGAGAGCCATTGAGAAGTTCTTCCACTCCAGTGGCATGTTTGAAGCACTCATGTTTAATGTGAATTTTGCTGGCGGAGCACTCGGTGCATGTTCATGACGCGTTGCAGGCGATTCGTCCGGCATTTTGGATTTCGCCTCGGGCTCTGACATGAAATTTGTATAAATTTACCTCTTTGCGTGGTTTAGTTGGACTTGGGTCTTCTTGGCTAAGCACCGCTGTCACCATGTGGCGTCTTGGGTTGGAGTGGAAGGCAGGTGCAGGACAGATAAATTAAATTAAAGAAAAGACTTCGAGATGAGCGTCGTGTATTTCAATGTAGGTACAGCCAGAGACAATCAGAGAGATGATAGACGATACATACTTTTTTTTAAAACCATAGACACATGTCCGATACCACGTAACACTTAAGACATTTTTTTCTCAAAGTCAGCTGTTTGAAAGATAAACACTGCCAAAGTAGTAAAATGTCCCCCCCCCCTCTAACTTTTGAAATAAGAGAGTGTAAAATCTGAAAAAATTTTATGAATTTTTAACTGTGAAAATTAACTGTGTTTATATTGCATTCATGTTATCACTTATGAGTGTCGGAGTAGAGATAATTAATTTACCTACATATTTAAACATTGAACAAATTTAAATGTTATTGTATTTTGTTTACAGGTCTGAAATTCTCGCTAAGGATCTTTTCTTGTCAAGTGACTCAGAAGAAGAGCCACAGCCACCACCACCGCCTGTAGAAGAAAAGAAGGCTAAGAGTAAGCCTAGCAAACCGCTCGAGGGAGGGTCAACTACCAAGAAGCAGAAGATAGAAATCAACCCAGTCACTCCGCCCGCTCGACTCACCGCACAGGAGCTATTCGGTAGCGATGAAGAAGACACCTCTTCACCCAGCTGCAGCAGAACGGGTAAAACACTACCGCCGTTATATTCATATCTAACTAAGAGGCAGTCAAAGGGCTGCACAAGACAGGCCAAGGAAATGTCCCACGGAAAATTTTACATTGAACTCAAAATCTATAATGCTGAGGAGATAAAAAAGTGCAGCCGATCATTAGATGGCGCTACGCTATAACCACAATAAAGACTCGCATGAATGATGATAAGGAGCCGTGGCGGTTTATTAAAGGCTTCATGAAAGAGTCTCAAAAAGACTTTAAAAATTGCCCCACCACGCTGATGTGCATGTATGAGAGTTAGTGTTATGCATCCATTAATAATTATATAATACATAACCCTTTACACCCGAGATTAAAAGATCGTGAGTTTTAATTTTGAAAAAATCTACACTATACCCAAATCTATTTTTCGGACCGTAACCGACGTCGATTGACAGTGAGGCTATCTGAGAACACGCCAAAACACACTTTATTGGTATAGATTTAAGTTACAACCCGTCAGTTATTGGAAGGCCGCGGCAGGTATGTTTGTTTCTTGGCTGTGTTTTTTGATGGCAAACTCACGTACCTCATATTTTCATTATTTAAAGAGACTTTTAAATACTTTCGCTTTATATTGCATATTTATTAGTTGTTTAAGAAGTTAACGTGTGTTTTTTGTAAATTATGTTAATAGTTAGTACAATAAATTCTTCAAGCACTAAAACGTGAGGGTCTGATTGCTGGAAACCAGCACCAGCAGGATTTTTTTCATTATTTTTCTCATGTCTTTTTAACACTAAGGAAGCCGCTTAAAAACACTTTAACAGTAATTTTAAAGAATTAACTCTCTCGGGTGTAAAGGGATAAATAATACATTTGATTTTTTTTTTCACAGCTGTATCACCCAGCAGCATAATTATCAAGATCTCGAAAGTTAAAAGACTGTTATGAATGTAAAATTTTAATACCAGAAAATCAGTATCAATATCACATGGGAACTAATATGCATAAAGCAAATTGCTTGTTGAAAACACAATTCAAAAATATTAATATTATTGCAACTGCATTTAAAAACAGACTGTTAACATATCGCCTGAACGTCGCTGAGAATGTAGAGTACCTCTATCCAGAGACTTTCTCAGCGATAAACAGAAAGATATTATAAAGTTAATTACGATGTCATTGAATGAACACAATAATTCCATTAAATTGAAATTTGAATGGGGTTGGTAAACTTTTCCAAAACTGTTGTGAATTATATATTTTCTGGTAGCTTTTGGCTTTGGAGTCAGGAATAACCAATTGCGGAATTTTTATAATGCTTCATTTTAATTTAAATAAATATTTAAATTTTTAATTTACAGCATAGTACAATAAATCACTATTACGGCTGTATGCGTAGGTTATGCCTTTGCTCCAAAGACTTTCTATGTTGTTGTTCAAAACAAAAAAAAACAAAGGTATGATTACTCTTTGTCACTGTCTGTCAAATCTGTCAATCAGTTTTTTAAATCAGTAAATGCAAAGGATCTTCGTGTTCAGCCGTATGTTTGATATTTTATCGCGATAATAATATAAAAAAATATATTTAGTTAATAAGGTAAAATAAAAAAATCATAATATTATTTTCTTTATTCTTCAAACTTGTGCTATCAAAAAAAAATATAAAACAAATTTTCTTCGAAAAAGTTTACCAACCCCATTGTTTGCTAACTTTATGCTACCGACAGCAGATGAAATAAAAGTGGCTGATCGTAACAAATTGTTATTATTTAAGCGTTTAGAAAAAGATCAACCTATACTATACAGTTAGCGTTTAGAAATTGGGATCTGTATGAATATCCACTACTACCCAAAACTACTAAACATTCCTGGTCAATCAAATCTGCATTTCAATTGGAAAAACCAAGATTTGTAATCTTTAGTTTACAGAGTGATAGAAAATTTAATAAAGCTAAAAGTTCGGCTATGTTCGACCATTGTAAAGTAAACAACATATTTTTTTTGAATTCACAATATTTTCCATATGATTCACTTAATCTGAAATTTGAGGAAAGTACGGTATATTATATGAAATGTATGCCAATTTTCGTCAGTCTTACTACAACACTGGTGTTGGTCCGTTACTTCAATTAGCTTAATTTAAGGAAAAAGCATCGTTGTTTGACATTGACTGTTAAAGACAAAACGACTCGGTTAAAAGTGGACCTGTTGATTGATGTACGGATAGAAATTGAATGTTCAGAACTTATACCTGACAATACAACAGCGTATTGTCTGATAATAAACGATCGGCTATTTGAGTACAGGACCTCTCAGCAACATCGTAAGAAAATTATCATAAATTCAATAGTAGATGTACAAGGATTCAAGGACGATCGAAACCAGTTTATAGTCAAATAAATAGCAATTCTCTGGAACAGACAAATAATGACGCTGGTGATAAAACCACCATACCCGTTTTATGAATTGACGAAAACAGAACGTTTGCGTGTAGCCTGGATAGAAAGAAATAGAGGAATTAATTGGAATGAGGGAATGGTACCATACCATAGTTATAAAAATCATATAGACAAGCTTTTAAACAAAAACTGTCGTATTGTCGTTATGTGAAAAAATTTCTTGGATAAAAGGGATATTAAATATCGATAACGTATATAGTTTAGAGGATAGCATTTTTATTAGTACAATTTTTACCTGCGAAATTGGTATATTTAAATTCTTTTGGGATTCTTTAGTCCCTTTTTGTAAAATAAAGCTGGTCACACTAGGGCGATTGTCAACAATGACAATTATAGATTTTGTTTTGTCGGAAAATTAAATTCTTTAATTAGAAATTTTCGCGATATTTTAACTGTGAGAGTGATATCAGGTATCAATGTATAAGAGAGCAGTTTTCTAGTGGAAATAAAACTGTGGTTTTAAGTGTTTGATTGACTTAAATTGCTAACTCTTATAGTGAAAACAACATCCACGATTGCAATGGATTTTATGTAAGTAAACTGAGCTATCCCCCCGACATACTTTGCGATCGATGGTGCAATCCTATCGACGTACCATACGTTCATTGCGATGTGCAAGAACGTTTGCGTGTAGCCTGGATAGAAAGAAATAGAGGAATTAATTGGAATGAGGGAATGGTACCATACCAGAATTATAAAAATCATATAGACAAGCTTTTAATCAAAAACTGTCGTATTTTTACTAAAGGATGTGAAAAAGTTTCTTGGATAAAAGGGATATTAAATATCGATAACGTATATAATTTAGAGGATAGCATTTTTATTAGTACAATTTTTACCTGCGAAATTGGTATATTTTAATTCTTTTGGGGTGCTTTAGTCCCTTTTTGTAAAATAGAGCTGGTCACACTAGGGCTATTGTCAACAATGACAATTATAGATTTTATTTTATGTCGGAAAATTAAATTCTTTAATTAGAAGTTTTCGCGATATTTTAACTGTGAGAGTGATATCAGGTATCAATGTATAAGAGAGCAGTTTTCTAGTGGAAATAAAACTGTGGTTTTAAGTGTTTGATTGACTTAAATTGCTAACTCTTATAGTGAAAACAACATCCACGATTGCAATGGATTTTATGTAAGTAAACTGAGCTATCCCCCCGACATACTTTGCGATCGATGGTGCAATCCTATCGACGTACCATACGTTCATTGCGATGTGCAAGAACGTTTGCGTGTAGCCTGGATAGAAAGAAATAGAGGAATTAATTGGAATGAGGGAATGGTACCATACCAGAATTATAAAAATCATATAGACAAGCTTTTAATCAAAAACTGTCGTATTTTTACTAAAGGATGTAAAAAAGTTTCTTTGATAAAAGGGATATTAAATATCGATAACGTATATAATTTAGAGGATAGCATTTTTATTAGTACAATTTTTACCTGCGAAATTGGTATATTTTAATTCTTTTGGGGTGCTTTAGTCCCTTTTTGTAAAATAGAGCTGGTCACACTAGGGCTATTGTCAACAATGACAATTATAGATTTTATTTTATGTCGGAAAATTAAATTCTTTAATTAGAAGTTTTCGCGATATTTTAACTGTGAGAATGATATCAGGTATCAATGTATAAGAGAGGAGTTTTCTAGTGGAAATAAAACTGTGGTTTTAAGTGTTTGATTGACTTAAATTGCTAACTCTTATAGTGAAAACAACATCCACGATTGCAATGGATTTTATGTAAGTAAACTGAGCTATCCCCCCGACATACTTTGCGATCGATGGTGCAATCCTATCGACGTACCATACGTTCATTGCGATGTGCAATGATACTTACAGGATGGCACCTTTCCCAAGGTCATCAAGTGTAATCGGACTCCCCCTCATGCTTACCGCTAAGCATGAAGAGCGAGGAGAAGGAACAGTTCGAGGCGTTTGCTTCGCATCTACTCCCGCAGACGCATTCTTGCGCTTTGCGAACGAGGAATTCATCACGAACCCTCCCTTCACATACAACGAATGTGAATACATCTTGACAGATACGCTTAACATAAGCGAGGTCATAACGATGTACACGCGGTCTTATATGATATCGAAATCATATATAAGACCACATTGTAAATATATATAGATTATTAGTTAGATTATAGTTATTTTATTTCAATTAGAAGATTTTTCTGAGACCTAAATTATAATATGATGATTAAGATGAATTGGTATCCTGGTAAATCATTAGGGCGAAATAATACCGGTATTAGAATACCAAAAGGTTTAGACTCTAAATATAATAATACAGGAATGGGATTAGGATATAGTGTGCCAGAGGTTTTAGTTCAAAACATTCCTAGTCAAATGGTAGAGATTTTAAAGATAGAGCAACTTTTGATTGATACTAACAATAACGTAAGTGCAATTTTTGATGAGGAAATTACAAATAGTATAGATACACAAACATTTAAGTCTGAATTATTAGTTCAAATTTTTGATGAATATCTTGTAGCTTTGCTAGATACAGGTAGTGATATAACGTGCGTATCAGAAAAATATTGGAATAGCTTAAAAGAGAACGATACCTACTATGCCTATTAAATCCCTCCTTATTAAAACCGCAGTAGGTCAAAAAAGTGTAGATATAAAGAAAATTGCTTTAGTCACCTTAGGGATAGGACGATAGGACCCTTTGAATGTGAATTAACTGACTGAAAACGTAGGAGATATCGTTATGGTAGATTTATAAGGTCCATTACCGTCAGGGAAATTTGGTATGAGTTACATTTTAGTTATTCAAGATTCCTTTAGTAAATTAGTAAAATTTAATGATCTTAGAAAGACAACTGCAATTTCGGTACTAACAAAAGTGAGGAAATTCTTTCGCATAATAAAACCTAAGGCAATAATGTCCGATAACGGCTCACAGTTTGCTAGTAACATGTGGAAAGAAACTATGAAAACAGAAGGGGTGAGAGTAATTTATACCGCTGTTAGGAATCCTAGGCCTAATACAACCGAAAGAGTAAATAAAGAGTTAGGACGTTTATTTCGAACTTATTGTAGGACGAATCATAAAAGTGTATCATAATCATTGTAGTGTTGGACAACTGCTGTTAAACCCTTGATAATATCACATAAGATAGATCAATACCAATGATGACTAATCCTAATCAAAGCCCTCATTGTTCTTATCAATCTCTAATAACCTTTGACACTTAAAATTATAACTTATCTAAAAATAATAACAATGTACGTCTGTTATTTTTCATTAGAAGTAATTAAGATAAAAAGCTTATCATAACTGTTTCTTAGAAAACAATCAAAGTACGTCTGTTATTTTTCATTAGAAGTAAATAAGATAACAGCTTATCATAACTGTTTCTTGGAAACGTACAAAGACCACCCATTAGAATACTGATAACTTTATCTAAACCACCAAATAATAAATATTGTGAACGAGAGGCCTTGTTCCCACTCCTACGGGAAATTCATTATCAGTAGAATATAAATATAAGAAAGATTGTCAACCCAGTTAGTCTTGTACTCAACATCCTAGAATATACATCCAAATGTAGCTAGGTTATTTAATAAAGTATATTTTTTAAAAAGCGTCTTTCCAGTGTAGATTGTAACATTGGCGCAGTCGGTAGGATAGCTAAGAAGTGATTTCAGGCTCATCGAGAGAAGAGATCAGCCCATTCAGCGAGCCCGTATCGTTGCTGCATACAACTAAGGGAGCAGAAAATGAAGACCCAGGTCCTGCTAATGTAAGTCCTTTCATATTCTATTCTGTTAACTGATTGGGTATACCTTCCTTAGCATCCATAATTTTTTTTTTCTCACGATTCCTTATATTATATTTGTGTATAAACATTGAATTAAGGTCGGGAAAAATGTCTACCGGAAAGACCGATGATAAACCGGAAGTAAGAATGGAACCCCTCATTTCTACGGGTCAATTACTTAATATAATTCCGAAGTTTAGTGAAAACACTAAAAATTTAAATTGTTTTATTGCGAACTGCAAAACTGCGCAAAATTTAGCCAGTCCAGTTCAAAGGCAGATATTACTGCCACACGCTTTAGCCCAATTAGAAGGAAAAGCGGCAGCTTTCGCGAACGCGCGTAATTTTGATCATATGAATCATTTTCTAGAAGAATTAAGCCAACATTTTGGTAAAAAACGAAACATTAGTGAACTATTATTAGCTTCACAATATACCAGACAAAGAGGATCATCTATGAGCAAATATGTAGATTCTTTTGTTGAAATAAGAGACGAATTACTATCTAATCAGGTTATCATGAATGATAAACTAGGTTTGTTAAGAAAAGAATATGACAAGATTCTTTTGAATAACTTTTTAGTAGGGTTAGAACCGAATTATTATAACAAAATACGGTTAGAGAAACCTACAACAACAGAGGAGGCATTTAGCCTTGCTCTCGAAGAAGAAAGATCAATTACTTATTATTATAACGTTCTAAATAAATTTTCAGATTTAAAAATACAAAGGTCGGAACCAAAAACATTTAATAGAACTCCGACAAATAATAACACTAGTCGTTATACTAGTAATCAACGTTTTTGTAGTTTTTGTAAATTACCTGGCCATACTCAGGAATACTGTCGGAAAAAGAATGAAGCTAGCACTTCATCACCGTCGCTATCAACGCCATCAACTTCTCGTAATATAAACAATAATAGCGAGAACAATCGACGCGTAAATCATTTAAACGAGATGACGGAAGCCGAAGCCGAGCAGACGACTTCCGAAGACGAGGCGGAAGCCCCGTTGAACCTGCTCGAATATCTATAAATAATATAATTCTACCTAAACGAAATAAATTACTATTTAGTCGTTTCAAAATAGAAAACCAAGAAATTAAATTTTTGATAGATACAGGCGCAGCAATTTCGACAATAAATACAAAAATAATGAACTCTTTTACAAAAATTAGGAGTCATAAAGAAACTATAAGCATTAAAGGTATCGGAAATGAGCAATTCACATGTTCTGAATATGTAGAATTACCAATTCCTTCAGAAAAATATAAACACAAATTCTATGTTATTAACCTTCAAACTCCATACGACGGAATTTTAGGATTAGATTTTCTAAAACGATTTAAGGCTACAATTAACACAGAAAACAATGAAGTAACGTTAAGAAAGCCCACGGAAAATCTAACCGTACCAAAAGATAAACCAACACAGAATCGTATTATGTTATCAGGTCGTACCGAACAGATAATACCAATTCACATAAAAAACGTCGTGGATGGTGAATGTTACATAGAATCAAGTAAAGTAAATGATAAAATTATTTTACCTAATGCCCTAATAACTGTTAAAAATCACACAGCTTATGTGTCATGTATAAACACTGTTAGCAAGAACACGGAAATGGATATTCCTGTTCTAAATGCGGAGTGTATTAATTTAAAAGAAATAAAAATTAATTCATTATCAACCAATACTTATGAACGGCGTGAAAAGGTATTAAACCTTTTGCGAACCGAACACATGAACGATGAAGAAAAAAACAATGTCGTGAAAATCTGTAAAGAATACAATGATGTATTTCATTTAGAAGGAGATCGTTTTACTTTCAGTAACGTTGTAAAACACCGTATTGAGACAGGAAGCGCTCCACCAACATATACGAAGAATTATAGGTACCCACAAGTACATAAAGAAGAAGTAAAAACTCAAATGAAAAACCTATTAGCACAAAAAATCATTCAACCAAGTCATAGCCCATATAATTCACCTATTTGGATTGTTCCAAAAAAGGTAGATGCTAGCGGAAAAATTAAATGGAGAATGGTTATAGACTACAGGAAGTTGAATGAAGTAACTAAAGCTGATAAATATCCAATACCGAACATTGTCGATATATTGGATAAGTTAGGTAAAAGCAAGTACTTTTCAACTTTAGATCTTGCTAGTGGCTTTCATCAAATAGAAATGCACCCACAGGATATAGAAAAAACTGCTTTTTCTACCGAAGAAGGACACTTCGAGTATACGCGGATGCCATTCGGATTAAAAAATGCACCCGCTACTTTCCAAAGAGTTATGGATAACGTACTAACAGGACTCACCGAAGATCATTGTTTAGTATACTTAGACGATTTAATTATCCATGCTTCTTCACTAGAAGAACATGAACTAAAACTAAAAAACATTTTAAATAGATTGAGAAAATATAACTTAAAACTTCAGCCAGATAAATGTGAATTCCTCAGGAAGGAAGTCGCTTATCTCGGACATGTCATCACGGACAAAGGCATTCTGCCAAACCCTGATAAAATTAAAGCTGTAAAATTGTTTCCTGAACCAAAAAATACTAAAACTATTAAAGCTTTTCTTGGTTTAGTAGGCTATTATCGCAGATTTATACCTAAATTCGCGGATATTACAAAACCTATGACAAATTTGTTAAAGAAAAATGTTAAATTCATTTGGAACAAAGAATGTACTGATGCAATGGAGGTCTGTAAAGAACTATTAACAACAGCCCCTATACTACAGTATCCGGATTTCGAGAAAGAATTTATTTTAACAACAGATGCATCAAACGTTGCGATTGGAGGTATCCTTTCCCAAGGAAAACTAGGTGATGATAAACCAGTAGCTTATGCCTCACGCACACTAAATGAAACAGAACAAAGGTACTCTACGATTGAAAGAGAGTTACTAGCCATAAAATGGTCAATTAAACATTTCAGACCGTATTTATTTGGAAGGAGATTCACCATAGTAACGGATCACCAACCACTCACATGGCTTTTTTCAGTTAAAGATCCTGGTTCACGTCTCATTCGTTGGAGACTAGAATTAGAACAATATGATTATAAAATAACATATAAGCCTGGAAAGAAAAACCAAAATGCAGATGCATTATCAAGACCTTTCGTAAATTACTTACAAAATAATTCTAATGACGAAATGTCGCATTTTAGAACACAATTATACGATGGATCAATAAACCCAATTGAAATAAATGAATCAACAGATTCTATTTTTGATAATAAACATCAACATATGGTTATGTTTTTACCTTGTGAAGTAACAGCAAAGAATGAAATCTATGAAAAGCTGATAACATATTTTTCACAAGAAATGAAAAACTTAAAAAACAAATTAAAAACAGTTCACGTTTTTAAAGATCCGTATATTATAAACAGAACATATTATTTTTGTTTCGATAGAAATACAAATTCTGATTCAGAAATGTTAGAAAGCTTTTATAAAACTTTAATCGAACTAAAAATAACTCTAATTGATGAAAACG
The DNA here is from genome assembly GCA_950108535.1 of Agriphila straminella. Taxonomy (NCBI): domain Eukaryota; kingdom Metazoa; phylum Arthropoda; class Insecta; order Lepidoptera; family Crambidae; genus Agriphila; species Agriphila straminella. The sequence goes on along the minus strand of OX467324.1, from coordinate 1,768,883 downwards.
TAACTGATACAACACTATACGTTTACATTCCTGAAACAACATCTCATGATCGAGAATATGATAGAGAGATAGCAAAACAATTATTATCCTATGTTTTTCACGAAAACAATTATAAGTTTGAAATCTGTGAATTGACAGATCAAATAATAATTCCAAATGAAAGTCAAAGACAGAAAATAATATCATATTACCACGATTCAAGATTCGCTGCTCACAAAGGAATGGATGAAACAATTAGAAGAATAAAATTAAAATACAAGTGGAAAAATCTGAGTTCAGATGTGAAAGAATATATTAAAACTTGTGACACTTGTCAAGTAAATAAAATAGATCGAAGAAATTGGTCACAACCATATATTATATTATCTAGCGTTAACAAACCGTTGGAAAGAATCAACGTAGACATTATAGAGTTTGGTAAACAAGACGAGAAAATTTACGCACTTACTATTATAGATGAGCTCACAAAATATTTAGCTGCCTATATATTGAAACAAAAGTCTACGACAGAAGTAATAAATTCATTATTATGTTACTGCCAACACTTAGGCATACCTCTTCGTTTTCATTCTGATCTAGGAGCTGAATTTATTTCAAAAGCTATGAAAAAGGTTTGTGAAATAATGGAGATAGAAAAGTCAGAAGCGTTAACGCAATTCCCACAATCAAATGGTGGAATAGAAAGGGTTCACGCTACTATAAAAGACACTATGAGATGTTTAGTAGCTAACACTAAAATACCCTGGGACTTAGCACTAGGTATTGCAGTCATGACTTATAATAATTCAAAACATACATCAACAGGTTATACACCATCAGAGCTAATGTTTGGAGAAACAAGAGATCATTTAAGGAAAATTAGTACTGATAAGACTACGAATTTTTATTACAAAGCAATATCAAGCAAACTAAAAAAATTGCATAATTTGGCTAAAGAAACTAATATTAAAAGCAAAGAGCGAAGCTTAGCAAGAGTAAATAGCAAGCGAAAAAGCCATACATATAGAATAAAAGACCTCGTGCTTTATAATGATAAAAAGAAAACAGGCACCAGAATAAAATGGACAGGTCCATACGAAGTAGTTAATCTATCTTCCAGATCGTTAACTTTACGCATAGATAGAAAGAAACTACTAACGGTATCCATTGATAACGTGAAACCTTATTTTAGACGTTCTATTTCAGATGCACAACAGCCGTCTACCTCATCGGCGCCAACCTAGAAAACATAGGGAAAAATCCAGGATTATTCATGAACCCTATAGGAGAAATATATAACTCAAATAATGCGTGGAAATTAGTTACGTTTAGAAACTATAGTAATATAATAAAAGCCTACGATAAGGTAAAACCTATTATTGTAGAGTTAAATAATATAGAAATTTCGCAATATACAAAAAATCATACTACTCATTTTAGACCTTTAATAAAAACATTATGTTTAGATATAGAATCAAAATTAAATAGTTTACCTAGTTATAATCAAAATAAAAGAAGTAAACGTGGTTTAATTAACCCTTTAGGATCAGTGTTAAAAACATTGTTTGGTACTATGGACAATGAAGATCGTAAAAAATATTCAAAACTAATTAAAGAAGTCCAAAATAATGAAATAAAGACACAATCGTTAATAAAACAACAAATACATGTAACGACCTCAATAATGGGATCTTTTAATAAAACCTTAGTAGATTTAATGTTAAATGATAAAATTATAAAATATAATATGCTTACCCTTAAGGAATATATTCGTACGAATGCTGTCAATATTGCTGAATTAGAAATGAGACAAAGAGTATTTGAACTCCATGAATATATACTTGATAACTTGATCGTAATCAATAATAAGTTAGATGAACTTATGAATGCTATAGATTCCGCTTATTCTGGTATGTTACCATCTAATATACTAAGTAATATTAATTTAATACATGAACTTAATAAAAGTCCAAACGCAGGAAAATTTATAGTAAGACCTAGTCACGATAACATTCATAATATAATAAAAACAAGTAATTTTAAAGCTTACCTGGAAAATCTAGTGTTCGTTTCAATAATGGAAATACCTTTAGTTGAGGAAGAATCGTTCCTTACTTACCAAGTCCTATCCCTTCCTGAAAAAGATCCAAATTCCTCACTTTACCATACCCTATTAGTTCGGAATAAATATGTAGGAATAACATTGGACCGAAGATTCTACACTACACTGGATGACCTTAGCAACTGTAAACCCTTCGAAGAAGAAATATATATTTGCAAGGCCCTACTCATTCATGATCAGAACGCCGAACCCACTTGTGAAACTAGCATCCTGCACCAAAATAAAGAAAATTACAGAAAACACTGCAACATATTGAGCACCAATGGAAAATTCAAAACAATTCAACACTTAAGAAAAAACACCTGGCTTATACTATTTTCAGACCCTATTGAGATAGTAGAAGAATGTAATAGGAATATTACAACTACAAAGTTTAAGGGAGCTGGTATACTTACCCTATCAGCTTATTGCACCGCAACCCTGAAAGCAACAAAATTAAAAGGAGAAGGTGAAACTGAAACGCACCTTCAGATACCTGAAACAAAAATAGATATTATAGAAGAAATTCATAATCACCCTTTAATTGACAAATTACCTGAAGTCAAATTACAGCAAGTTCAATATAACCAAATCAAACTTGATAGTTTACACACAGAAGTAAAACAAATGAAGAACATAAAAGAAGAATTGGATAAACTGAAAATAAACTCTAGCAATTTTCAGCAAAGCGACTCCATATTATTATACATAGTAGCAATCATCATAATAAGCTATATAATTTACCGTAGCTGCTGTCAAGAAAGAGCCGCTATTATAAGTGGACACTGCCGTTCCTTGAGATGTCCTGGAAGAAGACGCAATCCAGAAGATGTCGAGCTGCAATCCATACCTGCAAGCGGGAATATCTCACGCCGTAATCCCGAAGAAACTGTCTATGCTACAATAGAGCACCCATGTAACCCTAGAAATAGACACATTGAAGAAGAAGATTAAAATCAGTATAATCACTATGTAAAATAATAAATCTTGTAATAGTAAAACTTATACCTAATTTTGTAATCATTAGATAGTAATTTTGTTACCTTTCATTACCTAATTTTAAACAAATGTACTGTCTATTTTGTTGACACCTTATATTTTAAATTGTACCAAGTGTTTGTTTTAGATTCAGTTGAAAAATACTCTTGTCTACTTTTGAGTATAATTTTCAATCTAGGTCGGGGGGTGTTAAACCCTTGATAATATCACATAAGATAGATCAATACCAATGATGACTAATCCTAATCAAAGCCCTCATTGTTCTTATCAATCTCTAATAACCTTTGACACTTAAAATTATAACTTATCTAAAAATAATAACAATGTACGTCTGTTATTTTTCATTAGAAGTAATTAAGATAAAAAGCTTATCATAACTGTTTCTTAGAAAACAATCAAAGTACGTCTGTTATTTTTCATTAGAAGTAAATAAGATAACAGCTTATCATAACTGTTTCTTGGAAACGTACAAAGACCACCCATTAGAATACTGATAACTTTATCTAAACCACCAAATAATAAATATTGTGAACGAGAGGCCTTGTTCCCACTCCTACGGGAAATTCATTATCAGTAGAATATAAATATAAGAAAGATTGTCAACCCAGTTAGTCTTGTACTCAACATCCTAGAATATACATCCAAATGTAGCTAGGTTATTTAATAAAGTATATTTTTTAAAAAGCGTCTTTCCAGTGTAGATTGTAACACTGCAAGTCTCAAGATGTTATCAATCGACAGAAGAATCTGCTGGAGTATTCAAGATTGATCATTCGTCGGGATGATCTTTTTAAAACATTCGAGAATAATCAAACGGCCACTGATGAAATCTTGAAGACCGAGTGGACGGCGTTCTTGGAAAAGACGCTAAGATCTGAAAATGTGACGTCAGGAAGTTTGTGGATGTGGAGAACTTTCTTCATCATTCTAGTTGTAACTCTCGCTCTGTCTTTGTATTCGACTCAACGTCTGTCAATTACATGTATGCGATAATTGACAAATTGAAGAAAACACCAGAAGGAGGACACAATGAAATGAATCTTCAGGAGGAGATGAAAAAATTTATGACTCCGAGCCAACGTTCGTAGCATCCTGAGACCTACACCTCAATGGTGAATCTCTTAATAACTGCTCTTAGAAGGAAATTGCGCGAGAGTCGAGGAGAGCTCGATGGGCTCGAGGTTGGAACGATCTAAGGAATGAAAATGTACGGTCTTAATGTTTTGGAGTGAGCTGTGTTTAATCTTAACCGCAGGTATTATGGTCTTGATTATCATGATGCGTCAACCTGTAGTGAATACCTGTCATATCTATGAATAAAATGGATTGACATATCTATGTTTTTTTTTCAAACACATTTATATCTTCCATGTCCTTTTACACCCGCATGTCACAGTAATTTATAGTTGATTAATTAATAGAGCAATATTAATAAATAATTTATTATTACAATAACATAGAATGAACCTTAAGAATTCCTCATGTTAAATATCAAGATAGTTTACTATTCTATTTTAAGTATGAAAATTAACATAGATACGAGTTGCGAAAATTGAAGATAGACTGACTTCAACGGAGGAGGAGAAGCTGGACATCGTCGATGAATTAACGAGAACAGATGGAAGCCCAAAAATACGAGAAAACTATATGATAACATTCCCTAAAGAGGCAATTGATGAACTGAGTACGTCAGACGTACTGCCAGATTATCTAAGTGCGTATGCACATCTGTATGATTTATTAGAGAAGAAAGAAGAAAATGGTCTCAAGAAAAAGAGCATGCGCACACGTTGCGCGAAGACCCTAGCCGGAGTATTATGTTTTTGGAGAACTATGTGCCTGATTCTTACTGTTACCATTGTAATTTTAACCATCTTCATGCGTAAACCTGTACATAACATTCATTATGTTTACGAATAAATCAGTCTTCTTTATTCGGCCTTTATTTCATCATATCCACTCCCATTATAAAACCACTTTCGGCCTCTCCAGCTTTTCAAGTATCATCTAGTCACATTTTCCTAATTAGCTATCATTTTCCATCTGCACGTAGTTACCAAATTTTTTTAATGAGTCCACGTATACTCAGGCACCTAGAAAAAATTTCTTCTGACTAATCAATCATCCGAACCATTGCAAAAAACAATTAATGTCTTCACATATTTATATTCTATAGTTGACAAATCAAAGAAAACACCAGAAGGAGGACACCACAACCAAATAAATCTCCAGGAGGAAATGAAAAAATGTGTGGCTCCGGGAGAACGATCGCAGCATCCTGAGACCTACATGTCAATGGTAAATCTCTTCCCGACTGCGCTTCTGAGAGAAAATAGGCGAGCGTCGAGGAAAGCTGGATGGGCTCGACGTTGGAATTGGAACGATCTAAACAATGAAAATGCACGGCCATTATGTTTTAGGAGAGTGTTGTGTTTAATCTTAACAGCAGGTATTATGGTCTTGATTATCATGATGCGTCAACCTGTAATGAACACCTATTATACGTATAAATAAAATATATTTACTTATTTATACTTTCTATTACCAGGTATTAAAACACCGCCCATTTTCCGGCTTTTTATTTTTGCCGGTTTAGATTTATTCAGTATTTTTTTCCGAGTTTTATGAAAAGTATTTAAAAACATTAAAAATCATAAAGATCCCAGACGCAAAAAAGTTTCAGTCTTATATGGGTTAAAAGTTTTTCTTCATAAATTATTATTAAAATTAGTTATGCTTTTTTATATTATACTTTAAAACTAATAGTACTTATGTTAATTATGAATAACAATTTTATGCAAAATAATACTTATAATTAATAATGTTAATATAAACTATTAAAAAAAATATTTTGTATTAATTAAAGTGCGATAATTATTTACAATGTTATGTTTGTCTTATATTTTTAAGTTATCTGAATTAAGATGATTCATCCAAAAAAACGTTTTGGACTTGAATATTTATGGTTTAATCCATTATGCACTTCGTATTTTATGATAACCTTTAGACGTATAACAATTATTATGCCCTTTATGTATGAAAATAAATCGTTTTGCATATGCTATTTGGCGGCTGACAAAACAAGTTAATCAAAAAGCCGCATTAATGGCCTATCACGGCTATGTTGCATCTAATATTAAGTATGGTCTACTACTCTGGGGCAATTCTGTAGATGTACCTAGAGCGTTCATAGCACAGAAACAATGTGTCCGTGCTATATGTGATGTCCCTCCCTTGACATCTTGCAGAGAATTATTTCCGAAACTCAATCTTCTTACGTTACCGTCCATGTATATTCTGGAATGTTGCATTTTCGTTAAGTTGCATCCATATCTATTTAAAAAGAAAGATAATTTCAAAACGGCAAGGTACCGCGGCAGGCTATTGTTACCCATGATGCAAACAAATTTGTATAAAAAGAACTGTTATGCTAGCTGTATAAGAATTTATAATAAGTTACCGCATTCCTTAACAGAGCTCCCTTTAAATTTGTTTAAAAGTAAATTATTTAATTTTCTTGTTCAAAAATGTTTTTACTCTGTTAAAGAATTTCTAGATTATAAAATTAACACAAATATTTAATTAACAATTACTTGACATGATCTATCATAATGACATGATAATAATTCTAATAATAATAATTAATAATTCTAATGATATAACAATTGTGTAATATTCACATGCCCCACGTTGGCAAGACAGATGAACTTTATAAAAAATCAGACCTATGTGCTTACTCTGTTTTCAGTGAATAAATAATTTCATTTCATTTCATTTCATTTCATTTCATTTCATTTTATGGTAGTTAAAATTTTGTTAAAGGAAACTAGAGTAAGAATTATGCCAACGAAACCATCCTGCGTTCATAAAACTCTGCTTATCATAAATTATGCGAAAAGACTTTATGCCAAAACTATTATGCCAAACGACATTAGAACTAAAAACATTATGCGACCGAAAGGTCACCCAATCGGCTGAAAGCCGATGTGAAGAAAGTGCTCCATGGGTATACCTCTGGATCTTGCGAACTTTCCTCTTCTTTTTTGTCGTCATGCTTGTATTTTAACTTGTAACACTTTTTTTTCGTAATCTACATATTTCCTGAAAACAATAAATGATTTGTTTACTTTTAAAGGTTCAGTGACATTAGTTGAAATTGAAATGTCAATTTGGCATTTCTCTTTGACGTTTTGCCCGTTCCATTCTACGAACGCTTTGGATTGTTTTGATGAAAAGTTAGTTATCGAAACATTTCTCTTTTTATAACAACTAATGTTCAGTCGTTTTCTTATAAAAGAATATAAATTCAATAAGTAAATTAAACTTCAGTAGTTCCTCAGTATATTTCTTCTACAACATGAAACGGAACGAGTTCATCGGGTCACAGATAAATTTCTTAATCGATCCATTTCTCATAGATCAATCGATTAGTTATCGATTAATCGATAAGTAATCACTTTTAAAGTTTTGACTACAAAATCATAATTTTTGATAGTAAGGTTTTAATTAAATAGTTTTATCGTATGCAATGTACCTACTTATAAATAAAAATCTCTCACGATTTTAATCTCGTTTGGTATTTTTTAGCATTTTAATGATGTTCGCTTGTAATCAGTTTTGGTCAAGGCAAACTGCTAGTGTCCGAAGCTGGCGTAAACATGGGTTTTTCCAGTTCCTCCAGTTTTTCTAGTTTTTTTCAGTTTTCTGGCCTAGTCCTCAGGTCCAGCTTTTTTATTAGATGTAATCAAATCTTGTATTACATTCAACATAACCTGTTGGGGATTATCTCATATTATCCACCACCAATATGAAGTGGTAACTACCTATTCATTATACAAGCATCCTTTGCACTTAAAATTCTACGTGTTCCGTAACCAAGATGGAAAGTTGTCTTCACTGCGACTGATCAACTGCGTTGATACCGAGGTAAGGAAGCAAACCTCAACAACGACCACCTGGGAAAGCAATGATGAAGGTTCTGCGGTGACTATTCCATTCTACTGAACGTACGGTAACTTTATTTCTATTTTATGACTTAGTAATAAGTCTTATGAGTTAATCTTTTAACTTTAAGCGGGAAATTTGTACCCTACTTTTCTAAGAAATAAATGTAGTTTTTTATATTCAATCTCTCTCTTTATTTACCTAGGAAATCGCTTGCTGCAGCGTATAAGGCGCCCTTATCTTTTATAAATTCTAATACGCTGTACTCCAGGGTCGGAAGAATCACTCGCTGAACATGCTCAAGCCTAACTGAGCAAGCCGAACTACAAACTTGAGCTGACTATAACATCTAATGCCGATCGCTCACTCTTTTAACTCCCAAAGTCGCACAGTCGGAGGAAAATCTATTACAAACTCATTTGGGCACCGAAATTTATATACGATTACCATTATACTCGTAACTAAAGTATTCTTTCATATTTTTAACTTCTTTGATTTGCACATTTTTTTCTAAACTTCTAGTAATCTACACCAATCTAACTAAGTATAATAAGGTCTCGTTCACCAGTCAACGCGGGAACCAAAGTGTGACTGATCGGTCACCCAACCGACTGATGATATCATTTGCTCATGAATAAATCAAATCGCGGAATACAATATTTGAATATTTTGAGTGAACGCCCCCAACCGCCAACGCAAACTCCGCCCACCGCGTTATAGATCTGCGCAGAGTAAAAGGTTTGCGTTCCCGAGTTGGCGCCGCGGGAATTCTAAGGCTACGCGTCGCGCCTTTGTGGCGCCATCATTGTTCATCCTTGACAGTGCGACAGGACTCGGCAGTTCAATACAGAACTTACTACGATAAGGACGTTTGTCTTTCATTACCCTACCTAATATGGCGGATTGCACGGTTCAAATATTGCCCACTGGAGAAAAAGTTGTACATCAAAATATGAGAAAACCGCGAATACCGACGCAAAGTGCCAGCAGAGTAGCTCTAAGTGAAGACGATGGCATGACAGCCAATCACAAGTACATAGAAGAAGGACACAATGAAATTAATGTTGGCCCGGAGTTACACATTTCTTCATCTCCTATGAAAAAATGTGTAACTCCGGGCCAACAATTGCAGCATCCTGAGACCTACATGTCAATAGTAAATCTCTTCATGACTGCTCTTGAAAGAGAAAATACGCGGGAGTCGAGGAGAGCTCGATGGGCTCCTCGACGTTGGAACGATCTAAACAACGAAAATGAACAGTCTTTATGTTTCTGGAGAGTGCTGTATTTAATCTTAACCGTAGGTCTTGATTATCATGATGCGTCAATCTGTAGTGAACACCTATCATATCTATGAATAAAATATATTTACTCATTTGTAATTTCTATCACGCTGTCTATTTTTCTTCAAACACATTTCTATCTTCCTTGTCCTTTTAACACCCGCATATCACAGTAAATTATAGTTGATTCATTAATAGAGCAATATTAATAAATAATTTATTATTACAATTACATAGAATAAACCTTAAGAATTCCTCATGCTAAATATCAAGTCAAGTCAGTTTACTTTGCTGTTTTATAGACGAAAATTAACATATAGTTACACAGAATTAAGTATGATTTTAACAAGCAATGGTCTAGTTATGGCTTTACATTACCCGACCAAGAATCACCTTTATCTATTGATCGGCGCAAATTTGATGGTAATGAGATTTGCGTAGTGTACTTATTTTCCAGACTACGCAGATCTGATGGAAACAAAGTTATTTTCGTCACGCGTTGAGCTCTGAGCGTTGTCATGACAACGCTCAGTCGATAATGAGGCTGAATCTGCTGAAAGATGAGTGAGTGTCAGTAGATTTTAGGCTGCCATTACGCACAATCGTCTGTTACCAACTTGTTCCAACAATGTTCCGGAGACTGAATAGCCAAAATCCAATATCGACCTGGTGAAAAAAGAGGAAATAACGCACATTTATACCAATCGAGTGATGGAAATTGAAGACAAGAATAACGAAAGTATCACCGTGGAAGTGGAGGCTGAAGATACTTTGGAGAACAATCTTATAGTGTTGGACAACTGCAAGTTTCAAGATATTATCAATCGACAGAAGGATCTGCTGGAGTATTCAAGATTTATCATTCGTCGGGATAATCTTTTTAAAACATTCGAGGATAAAAGTTTGTGGATGTGGGGAACTCTCTTTATCATTCTAGTTTTAACTCTCGCTCTGTTTTTGTATTTCAGTCACCGTCCTGTAGACAATCACTATTACTTATACAGTGCCTTTGGTCTTGAACTAGCGATAATTTATAGGTGTAAATAAATACACCTAATTTTATCGACAAAAACACCCACATGTTAGGGTCTATCCGCACTCCTGTTGGAATGGCCGCCATTTTAAAAGACAATGCTACGAAATCAAAGAAAAACCCAGAGTCGATAAAAATAATTTATGTATGGTGAGGTAGACCAGACATAGTATTTCCCAAATATGCAATTTGATTTCTCTTAAACAATCCCCAACATAAAAAAAAGTTGTGAGAACTCGGGTTACCAACGTGGTGCGTAAACCAACACCGAATTCGGTGTTGGTTTATACAGCACTCTCCAGAAATATCTCATAGTGGAACACGCGCTTCAGTTAATAAAATCTCATATCGACAAGGTCAAACGCATTGTTGCGCACGTTAAAAAAAGTACTCTTTCCTCAGAGAGATTACAAAAATTTCAAATCTAACAAGGTCAAGAACCTAAGCGGCTGATCCAAGCTGTGGACACTAGATGGAACTCCACCTATTTTATGCTAAAAAGATTTGTGGAGCTTGAAGATGCCATCCGAGCAACTTTAGCTTTTGCAGACAGGAATTTACCAACATTCAACCCTGAAGATTGGACTCTTTTTAAGCAGCTATGCCAGGTTTTGCAACCGTTTGAAGAGATAACTGCATCAATGAGCGGAGAAAAGTATATAACCGGAAGTTCCGTAATAATAGTGACGCGATGCCTAAAAGAGGCTTGTCAAAGGCTCATAAATCGGGATGATCTATTACCAGACGCGCTCGATACGGTGCTCTTGCTGAAATCGGGATTAGAAGAACGATTTCGACTTATCGAAACGAGTGGCACATTTGCATTGTGTACTTTCATGGATCCTCGTTTTAAAATGCAAGGATTTTCGGACCAATCCGAGGCAACGAGAACCAAGGAAAAGGTCAGAAAATTAGTAGCCGCATTGATTGCTGAGAAAGAACGTACCACCACAGCAGCACCTGTCGCTTCCGCAGTCACTGAAAATAGTAACCCCGACCCCTACAACAACTGTGACGACCTCAGCCCTTGGAACATTTTTGACAATATGGTGGCATCGAATATTTCGCAAGGTACACCTCTTTCAAAAGCAATAAAAGAGGTAGACATGTACCTTTCTGATGAAATTTTACCAAGAAAGGACCAGAAAGGAAATTTGACGTGCCCTCTTGAATGGTGGAGAAAACACCAATACGTCTACCCAAATTTATAAAAAAATATTTGTAACCCATTGTAATATAGTAGCAACGTCCGTTCCTTGCGAACGGATGTTTTCCAAAACAGCCCCCCTAGCCAAAGTAACATTTGCAAATTTTCGTTATCGCTTCGCTTCGAAACATGTATGGATTTGACGTTTTAAAATTCGATTGTTAACGAAACCTTATGTCAATCCCATACATGTTTCGAAAGCGAAGCGATAACGAAGATTTGCCAATGTTACTTTGGCTAGGCCCTCTGGTCTTATAATTAACGAAAGGCGAACGAGACTAACGACAAGCAAAGTTGAGCAAATTATGTTCCTAAACGTAAACACACCTGAGGAAAGATTTAAGGGGTTTTAAATTCATACATAAAATTTAAATGATTCTTCTGTACATACATAATATAAAAAACCCATAAAAAAAAGCAAATAAAAATAATCATAAAATCCAAAAAAATAATTAAAAAAATGTACATAAAATCAGTTGATCTTCTAAATACGCCTGAAATACATACATAACGTATTCAGCCAGCTTTAAGCCTGGAAAAGTATGAAGGGAAGTTTCAATTGATTGATTGTACAATATCTTTGAATTTTCTAAGTGACCTTGCAGTTTATTCAACTATCAAATGATGGGTAAAACTAGACTAACTAAGACAACGTCGCCGTCGCGCCTGTAGACTAGACACCGCGCTTAGTCGATTGAATTGAACGTCTGCCGTTAGTGCCGTTATCGCGTCAACTAGTCGACGAATTCAACTAGTTGATCGACTAGTCGATGGACGGTAATAGACGGTCTAGTTTCGTTGACGAAAAATATGTCGACGACCCATCTCTAGGGGCCTGCGTCGTGCGTTATGGATTAACTTACGGTCCGAACATGGAGGAGGACGAGTCTGCTGCGGCAGAGCGAGACTTATTAGAAGACGTGATGGCGCATAAGGAGGAGAAACTCCGTACGCTGCAGGAGTTGGCGCAGGCGAGGGGATTTAGCCCTCGTCGCTCGCTTGCTCGGTCCCGCCTAGGGAAGGTGGTTTAGTGGCTCCTTTGATCCCTATCCCACTGTACCCCCCCGGTCCCAGCCCCCCTCCGGCCCCAGTGCGGGGAAGCGCACACTTAACTCCCCAGAGGAGGTTCAGGAAGCGGTACGTCGGCGCATGACCGAGAAGAAACGTTCCGCAGTTCCCCCCGTGGGTGGTATTCTTACCACACAACCCACTATACCTCGGGCCCCTTCCCCTTCCGCGCAGCCGACACTTCCGACACGCCGAGCGGGTAGGCCGCCATGGGCAAGCTGCAGTTACTGGACAGGATTTACGCGGCGATCAAAGGAATTGGTGCCGTCACAAACGTCGCCAATAAACTGAACATTGGGGACAAGACGACAGTCAAGTGGCTAACCATAGCCAAGACATCCTGGCCGCTGTTGCAGCATTAGAGATCCAATTGGCCGACATGGAGCACCAGGTTGCAGCCACCAAACTCCAGGCCGCCACGTCAGAGCTGGAGTGGTCACGGAAAACAATCGCAGCGAGCTCTGGTGTTGCTCTGGCCCCCTCGGGTCCCTCGGTACCCAGCTATGCCAGTGCCCTAAAGATGCCACTTGGCTGACCACCACTGGAGGTACAGCAGCATGGGCCGTCAGTGATCTTTTATCCCGCAGATGAATCCCTTAAGTCAGCGGAAGACACCAAGAAGGTGCTGCAGCAGACGATTAAGCTGGGTGCCGATGGGATCAGAATACAGAGTGTCCGCATGGTTGGCAACTCAGGGGTGGTAGTGCGTACCGCTGATGCAGAGGCCGCGAAGAAACTGAAGGCTGCCGCCCCCCGTCGTTGAAAGTTGCTGACCCCAAGGCCAGGTTGCCGCGTGTCGCCCTCCGGTGTCTTAGGACCGATATAGCTGATGACGAGCTGATCGAAGACATGTACAAAGTGAATTTGGCGGACGACTGCGAGTGGCCACTTTCCAAGTTCAAGGAGGCATGCAAGGTTGCCCTGAAGAAACAGATCGGGCAGAAGTACATGGTTCTCTTGGAGTGTAGTATGGCCCTTCGCGACAAATTGGTGCAACTCGGGCGCATCTAGATAGGGTGGGACGTCGCTGAGATCAGCGACCACGTTCGTGCTACGTGTTGCCTGAAGTGCCAGCAGTACGGCCACCCCGAAAAGTATTGCCGGTCGAAAGAGATGGTGTGTGGCAAGTGTGGCGACACCCGCCACAAGGCCAACGAGTGCCAGTCTACAACCCAGTGCTGCGCGACTTGTAAACGTTTCAAGCGAAAGCACGCCAACACGCACCTCACCGCTGCGGCCTCGTGCACGCACCTCACCGCTGCGGCCTCGTTAAATCAAATTGCATATTTGGGACCTACTATGTCTGGTCTACCTCAATACATAAATTATTTTAATCGACTTTTTTTGTAGCATCCTCCTTTGACTTTTTATTTTAGATGACCCTGCCGAAAAATATTAATTTCTTCGGATTTAGAAGTCCTACAGTAATAACAAAAATACTGTTCGAAAGTTTCTCCGTCGACTGAGCGGTTACCCAACTGACTGATGGCCACGGCCGATGCTGCTTATCCGTTCACCTGGTCCAATCTGTATCTTACGAGGGTGGGTCAAAAAGTTCGCGGAATGGGGAGTATGGAGGGGGAAAAGGTCACTTTTTTTTACCTGCACTAGTTGTGCCACTCATTAAGGGTATAAATATATTTTTTTATTAAAAACAGGTCATTATTCACTGAGATACACGTCAATCAACAAGTCAATCCGGAAGAAAATTTAAAACATGGAAAAAATTGAATTTCGTGCAGTCATAAAGTTCCTTACCAAGCAAGGAAAACCTCCTCAAACCATTTGGAATGAGATGTTTTCTGTTTATGGGGATGCTTGTCCTGGTAAAACCATGATTTACAAGTGGCACAACCTCTTCAAGCAAGGCAGGGATTCGATTGAAGACGATCCCAGGCCTGGACGCCCTGTCGAGGCGACCACGGTGGAAAACGTCGAAAAACTTGAAAAAATTATATTGGAAGATGCCCGTTTGAAGAAGAAGCAACTTGCAAAAATGATCGGAGTATCAGCTACAACCATTTTGAACATCCTTCACGATCATCTTGGCATGTCAAAGGTGTGCGCAAGATGGGTGCCGAGAATGCTCACGCCACACCAAAAGCAGCGGCGAGTTGAGTGTTGTCGCGAGTTTTTGGCTCTCTGTGGTGAAAACAAGGACGAAGTTTTAGACCGGATTGTGACTGGAGATGAAACTTGGGTTCATCATTATGAGCCTGAGTCCAAACACGACTCGATGCAGTGGCACAAAAAGGGCACACCACCCCCGAAGAAATTCAAAGTGTCTTCGTCGGCCGGAAAACTCATGGCCACTGTTTTCTGGGATACAGAGGGAATCCTTCTTATTGACTATAAGGAAAAGGGTGTCAACATAACTGGAACTTACTACGCTACACTGCTGGAACGACTGCGAGATGCTGTGAGGGAGAAAAGGCGGGGAAAATTGTCCAAAGGGGTGCTCCTTTTGCACGACAATGCACCCGTACACAAGGCACAAGTTGCGGTGGCTGCTGTACAAAGAGTGGGCTTTGAAATCTTGCAACATCCTCCCTATAGCCCAGATTTAGCCCCGTGCGATTATTATCTGTTTCCAAAATTGAAAAAAGAGCTTCGAGGGAAGAAATTTTCCAGCGATGAAGAGGTGAAAAGCGCAATTTCGGCCTATTTTGACGACAAAGATAAAACATTTTTTTTCGAGGGTATTAATAAATTAATTCACCGATCTGATAAATGTATTAGAGTTAAGGGAGAATATATTGAAAAGGAAAAATAATTTTGTGTTTAATTTCTTAATTTTTCCCCTCCATTCCGCGAACTTTTTGACCCACCCTCGTATCTTAGTGTTTAGTTTTGATTTGTTGTAATTCCAAGATTAAAATAGAGCCCGGAACACGGGCAGTTCAGTTTTGATTAGTGCGCGCAAAAGCGCAAGTGTACGAAACAAGTAATAGGAATGACGACTAATGAATAAAATAACGAAATACTACTAAAAATCGTAAACATATTAAACTTTTAAAGTAGCTTGTTTACTCTCGTATGTATACTCTTGTATACCTCTTGGTTTCATAAACTGCGTATTATTTGTTTTATGACCCTTCAAAGTTGGGTGGACAAGTCCAAATAAAAGATATAAAATTTATTAAAATAAATAATACTTTAAATTAGTCCGTAAAATGTATAGCAAAGTCTAAGAAACCATTTTGATAAACACAATACTTAATATAGCTGCCGAGCAAAGGACCCCGAAGCTTTAGTTAGAAATATGTGGTTCCAGTTAAATGTCCTGGGATTTCGATATGTTATAGGTGCCCTGAGTAAAAGTCTCTATGGGTGCTACCACTGTTTCCGAGTCCCTTTCAGAGATTTTTCTAATTTTGTACAATATTTATCAAAGTATTAGTACCTCAAAGTTCCAATTCCCAACTACTTATTTAAAACAATTGACATTAGATCTAACCTATGTTGTCATGAGGCGGGAAAGTCAACTTCAAATACACGTCAATGTGCATTTATAGATGTATCATTTCACATCTTGGTAATAATGTGAAAGTTAAACGTTAAGTTAAAAGTCTAACATTTAGAAAAAATATAGTTCGGTTGAGGTGTACCTATATTATGTAAATATAGATTGATAGATAGTTTATAGTTTTTGTAAGCTGGAGGGTACATCATCAGACGAAACTCTGAAAGGGTACAGTAGTAGCACCCATAGAGACTTTTATTCAGGGCACCGAAATCTATAACATATCAAAATTCCAGGACATTTAACTGAAACCACATTTTTCTAACTATAGGTTCGGGGTCCTTTCTTACGCGTTGCATACAAACTACCTAGGCGTGACGTCATAACTACGTAGCCATTAGTATAGAGCGTATTTTTTAACGATATTGCAGAAAAACTAAAAATAACTATGTATTGGATAATCCTTTTTGTTATACAGCTTGGATTAATTAGTTTTGTGCGAAAACGCAATTTGTTTTGTGTAAAAATGTCGAGGCCTTACAAATTAAGATGCAAGCGTTTGTATCAGGTGAGGAAACTCGGTCTAAAGATTATGACTCTTTAATAGTAAAAAGAGACAGGCTAGTTCAGTTATTTAAGGACTATGAGACCCTAATTATCGATATTCAATCATTGGTCACTGATTCATCTGAGCCCGATACAGAAAGTTTTGAAGAAAAAGACGATAGATGTTGTTCAGTTTTAGCAAAATTAAATTCAATCATAAATGTTTTGCAACCAGCCCCCCTAGCATGACCGATTTATATCGCGTGATATAGCGTTTTATCACGTTTAACTGTCAAAAAGACAAAGGAGTTTGACAATTGAGTGTCGATAATATGCTATATCACGTTTAACTGACAAAAAGACAAAGGGATTTGACAGTTCAGTGTCGATAAAATGCTATATCACGCGATATAAATCGGTCATGCTAGGCAGGCTGGGCCGGGTCAGTCGTATCAGAGCCCACAGGGTGGGAAATGCCAAAGGCTGCCTAGGATTAATATTAAGGAGTTTAATGGAGAAACAAGTGAGTACATCCTATTCATAAATATGTTTACCTCTGTAGTAGACAATTATGAAACATTATCCCCATGTGATAAACTGTATTATTTAACTACTTATTTGACAGGTGAAGCCTTAGAGGTTATAAAACATTTACCTTTAACCAAGAATATTAATATAAGATGCCTTGCCTTTAACAGATGCTAACTATACTGTAGCTCTAAATTTATTAAAGCAAAGATTCCACAATAAGGTCTAAATTATTTGCCACCACGTCAATGCTATATTAGATTTGCCTAGTATTAAAAAACCGAGTGCATACGTGGATTGTTATCACAAATTAGACAGCACTTAGGCAGCGCTATAATTTGCAAAAACCAACAGAAAAATGGGACACTATATTAGTTTGTCTCTTTCATAAAAAACTTGACTTCTACACAGTTTTATCTTTTATCTTTAAAAGATAGCCTTTTTTCTTGAAAAAGGTAGTAAAAATGAAATGCTTTCATTAGATGATTTGTTGTCATTTCTAGAGGCTCGCGCGGTTGCCCTTGAAACGGCGACAAGGATTCGCAACCTGAGCAAAAAGAGCGCAAGTATGTCTCTCCTGTGCCGCTAACGCATCTGCTGTAAATAAGCAGAAATCTGTCTCCGTGAAGCCACAATTTAAGTTTTGCAATTCTTTTCATCGACTATATGCCTGTACAAGTTTTAAATTAGCTGCAGTAAAGGATAGGTGTGATTTTATACAAAAGCATAATATATGCAAGGTTGCTTGTAAATTCAATTTTAAATGTATGGTTTGTAAAAAAACCCATAATACATTACTGCACGAAGGTCATAATCATCATAACAAGGCTCGAGCCCACAGGGACCCAATGGTTCGCAGGTGTCTCTTTATTGCAAAACGGTGTAGTGGTCTTCTTCTTCTTATTTTGGCAATCTACTCTCCTCTTTTAGCGAGTAATTTTTGCCAGTGTCAAGTATAAGTAGTTCAGTGGTAGATTGTTTCAGTTTATATTAGAATGCGGGTGCATCGCATTCCAATGCTGCTTGGAGCATTTGACACCAAGAAGTATATCAAGACAGTTTACTTGGTAAGGCGACGGCTACACGCGTGGTGAATACCGTGATCCATCGCCATAGAGTAAATTTTAACCATGGAAAGTAAAATATTGAACATTCTGTAAAAATTACATTCCACGGTTAAATTTTTTCTCTATTTGTGGCGATGGATCATGGTATTTACACAGAATAAATAATAGTACAAGGTATTTACCACGCGTGTAGCCGTCGCCTAAGTTCTGCCGAGGTAGCCACCACTACAATAAAAGTCCGTTTACACGGGTCAAGCTGATATGTAATTTAGTTAAAATTAGCTGTCGGCCAACAAAGTTTTCGCGTGTAAACAGCCAATTAAGTAGTAAGTTGGCCATTAAGTGGGCAAGTGATTAGGTAAATAGAATCTAGTCTATTTTTTGGACCAGTAACCGCACCGCAAGGGCAGAGGCTATCAGTACTGCAGTGTTTCTGAAGAACCGTTCTGAAGAAGCTTGGTGTGGACAAAAACCCAACTTAAGTGATCTTAAAGTGTTTGGATGCAAAGCCTTTATGCATATCGACAAAGCTAAAAGGAAGAAGCTTGATGCGAAGAGTAAGCAGATGATCTTCGTAGGATATTGCATGAATTCTAAAGGATATAGACTTTGTGACCCCCACAACCATAAGCTTCAGAAGTCTAGAGATGTGTAATTTTTTGAGATCCAGTTCTTCAACAAAAGAAAGCATATACAAGAGAATAGTAACCTGTCTGAGCAGATAACAACAGAAACAGTTATTATAAATACAGAAGAAGATCACTTCGAATATTGTATTACAGATTCTACAATAAATGAAGAACCTGACATTCAAGTAGAGAGACTTGAGACTGAGACTATAGATGTTCAGGAGGAGCAGCCACCTGAAACACAAGCAGAAGAGAGAAGATATCCTCAACGCGAGTGAAAGCCTAAGTGTTTGTTCACGTTGACTCGCGGGCGCGGTGGCGGGTGCGGTCGCGAAATATCAAACATATGTCCTGATATTTAAAATTTAAAAATTAATTATAATGTAAAACTTAAACATATTTACCTATACTAATCATCAACACTAAACAATATTTATGATTTTACAGAAAAGGCTTTAAGGAAAAAATGGAAGAACCTTCGGGACCAATTTATGAAGAAATTTAAGAAAATTCCGGTTTCTCGTTCTGGTGATGCTGGAACAGATCAAAACACGTCGATGTGGCCATATTTCCAAATGATGCTGTTCATAAAAGATGGCGTTACCCCAGAAATAAATGAAGGCAATTTAGACGAAAATATTGATGAAAACTCCATTAATAATGACGATGATGATGAGCGGTCCTCAACTTCTCAATCCATAGCAGGTACATCTTCAAGTACACAATATACGAGCACGAAACGTAAACGTGCACAAGATGTAAGACAAGAATTTATGGAAGTGGAGAAGAAAAAGTTGGAATTATTACAATATACTACTATATTATTACAATATAAGAATATTAAAAAAAAAAATAAAAAATAAATTATGCCAGCCGCCTCCTGACTTCAACTACAGAAAGAAGCTGTCTTACTCGTGTTGTATGGATGGGAATCAACGATTGGGATGGGAATATAGCTTCGTGATTCTCAGCGTCTTTGCTAGATTAAGAGCATCGTCAATTACTATTCTAAATTCATTCTCTTATATAAACACATTGAAACGCCATCTCGTAACGAAAGGCTGTACTAGAAATTGTGAGCGCCAGTTTTTTACGCGGTCGATCGATACCAAGCATCGACAATCGAAAAGTGAGAGCACCACGTGACCACGTGAGAAAGTTCTTGGTTGTGATTGGTCGTTTGTTAAAAATGTGCAGTGCAAGCTGCATTTTTGACATTTTTATTGGTTAACTTCAGTGAAAAATACGTGAAATCAATCGAAATGTTAACACGACATTATCACCTAGATTTCTTTAGTAAAAAACACTGAAAACCGAAAATATTTAAGAGCAAAAACATGGCATCGCGTTATTATTTTGCTTGGAGCTGAGACTCAAGCTTATTGGAATTTTATCACCGTCAGTCAAGCAAGTACTTGAGCTAATTGAGCTTCAGTTAATATTAACATCGTAAGTGATGAAGAATTGATTAATAATGGCGCAGGTAGCGGCTAACCAAGAGGTCGTTTAAGACACATTGCAACGAATTAAAGATGAAAACCAATTTAAAGGCATGCATCTCAAAGAGTATCTTTGGAAATAAAAGTATGCCTTCCTTCTCGACAATACCAATAATATAATAGTACCTACTCAATAGCAACCTAACATTATTTGTATACAATTCGCCTTTTAATGGGATCTCCAAAAAAACAATTAAGACTGTTTCTATTAAATCGACGGCAGACATACAATATCCTTCTACATGGTTTAATGATTATTTTATTTTATTGATTTGTTACTTAAGAAAATTGATTTTGTTTATTTTTTGTCCCTCTGGAAGATGTTCGGGATTCTTTTCGAGTTATGTTTATAGTGTGTAAGGTAAAGAAAGAAAATATGTTTACGTTTTGGTTTTGTCTTGTCAAAGTGACGTTGAAGAAATTACACATAATTTTTTCGTTGAACTTATATTTTATTTCAAGGGCTTTTGCACCGCTTTAATCACAACATTACGGTGCCTACAATTCGCCCCAGACAGGCTTCAATATTATTTTTTTTAATTTAGGTGCTTACTGCTCTTCTATTCTTTGCGACGGGTTCTTACCAAAGACCTATTGATGCTGCAAAACATGTCTCTCAATATATGCAGTACTTATGTACATAAAGGAAGTATGAGAAGCCTTAACACATGAAATAAATATATAATTTTCCATCCACTCTTGCTGCCAGACAGGCTGAAAGTCTACGCTTAGTGTAAATTTTATTTGTAGTATATACCTATTATAAAACTCAATGTCATGTTTAACTTACTCGTATAGGTAATTTAAATTGTCATTGTTTAGATTTTACAGAAAGTATGGGATACCAGGGACGGTTGGATGCGTCGATGGAAGTCATTTTAAAATAGTTGTTTCATCTAATTTATACTTTAGTAGGAAACACTACACTATATGTCTGACTGAATGTTGTAGGAGACTCTGCTCTGGATATCCCCAGCGCCCATGGCTGATGACACCTATATTGGATGCTGCTCCTGGCACACCAGAAACCAATTATAATGATATCCATTCTAAGGCTAGGGTTATCATAGAACACGTTGTCTAAATTAAAAAACCGATATCAATGCCTTAATAAGGTCAGAACATTACACTACAAGCCATACAGTGCTCATTTTTACCTTTGAGTTCCCAAATTAACAATAATAAATGCGGAATAAGTGTTGCTCAAGGTCCACAGACGAGCTCGGCAGCGCCATCCAGAATCATATTTGCTCACAGAAGACTACGTTCTCCACGATCCGTGCATCGTAGACTACGCTCTTCACGAGGACAGGGAGGTAAGTACATTATTGGTTGATTAGAAACGTAATGTGGCCAGATATATGGCATGACAAAATTCATGACATTTCTCCTTGGTCGAATTACTGTGATGTGAAGCACGCAACCGACGACGTATTCTGATTAAGGATTCGTTTGGTGAATTAAAGTTTTTCTTATTATTTTATTTACAATGCTAACATTCTGTGTTTTTAATTCAAGGTTAGCGCCGAAGACAGGATATGTAGGCCGTGTTTGCAACGTGCTGACCGCTTTGTCGTGCGACAAAGAATTTCACAAGAACAAGTGGAAGCTGAAGCAGCAGCACGACGAGATGCTGTCATTGAATTGTATGTGCCTTTAAATACCCATTCTCCAGAAGAGTTACCAATGGCTGCAGGCTGAACCCTGCCCCGCGCGCGCACACACGCACGCACACGGCTACGTACGTATACAAAACACACACAGATTTGCCGGCCGGCGGCGGCATCGGTGGGGGTCAACGGGCCGGGCCGTCGCCGACCCGTCGCCGTGCTTCTTCTATTTACAGAAGAGTTCAAATTATGATTTTCAGAGAAAATCCTATAGTACGTATAAATATCAACATTTAATAAAGATATTTTTAATTGTTACTCCGGATGGATACATTATTGAATCTTTTGGACCATTATGAGGCAACAAAATCTGATGCTTCTATTATGGAGGAATTAATTGGGGAGAATATGAACAATCTATTCCATTGGTTTTTTGAAATGGATGACGTCTTTATTCTCGACCGTGATTTTCGAGATGTCGTAGAGAAGCTTAGCGAATTCGGGTATAAGGGCTACGTACCATGTAGCGTTGTTTTTTTGGTGTATTAAACTAAATGAATGATAGTTTAGTTGATTTCCCTTGAAAGGGTACTTTTTCCTATTAATGATAAAATTTTATTGTTTGGCAGTAAGCCTCATGTTCTTTTCCTTATTTCCGTAAAAAGTTCATTTTAAATTTTCGCGTCATTGACTAAAAAGAATTAGAATCGTATTTCCCATATAATCGACTCCCCCAGGCCGCCCACTAATCGGGGCGCGTGCAGTTATGACTTCCGATGTCCAAGTCTTGATGTTGAGATCCTTTTCTGTAGTCCTCCGTCGCTTCCTGGCGGGCTGCGCAGCGGGGTTTGAGTGGCGGCGGCGGTAAAGTAGGTCGGCGGTCAAGCCATACCCATCGCTGAGCTCTCGTTGGACCTGCCGGAAGGCGTCCGAAATCTTGGAATGCATCAGAAAAAAAGTCGAGTCGTTGAACTTTCAAATATCAGCTGGTGTGATTCAGACATTACCTATTTAATTCTTCCTTCGAAAATAACTTCATTTTGATATATTTTATTCAGACCAGTGTCTGATTACGCTAAAAGTATTCGGCCTTTTGGAGCCTATTTATTCAGACCATCGAATTTGACCAGGTTTGTGGATTTTATACTACAGATTTTCGTTTCCTGGAATCTTGGAAAATTGTTTTATCACGTTACCTATTCGTTGTTTACAGGGATTTCTTGGCTTATTTCGCTACTAAGAGAAGCTGCTGAGTGCTTGTACCGATTTGGTGGATTTAAAACCATATTTATCGTTTCACAAGGAGCCGGAGGTAACCTGAGACAATCTATACTTTATTGTTATTCCCTATTAGGTACCTAGTTTTAAATGCCTGGAATTGGTCTAATTACTACTCTCAATTTCAGATCTTTTAGAGTGTAAAAGATCCTTGCAAATTGAGAGAATTATTAATCTAACTCGGCCATCAGCCAAAATATTTTGACCTTTCATCTCTTTTTTTAGTCAAGGGAAACCTAATTTTGGCTGCAGGTAGAATCGTTAAACAGAAAATGCTTTCATGGATAATATTTATTGTCAAAACCAACACTTTAAACAGCAGGAATATTTAGCTTTCTTGTAATAATTATGTTCTTTAAAATTATGAGCTATTAGTAAAATCTATGGGTTGATCTGGGTCTCCGTTGTTAACCACAGTACTGTTCCCCGAATACAGGTGAAGAAGCTTATACGGGGCCACGTTCCCAGCCCACTGCTCCGTTCGTCCAAGTAGTCTGAAGGCTAGACGGCGAGAGAAAGAAGTCGAGTTATATCCTGACACTCGTCACTCGCTAACGGCTCCTAGGAATCAATAATCAGCAGCCGTCGAATCTGTTCAAATAGGTACTATTTAACTGTAAAATCTACCTAACATTTAAACTAACCGAAGCGGCAAGTAATCCTCGGCAACAAATAGTCTCCGGACTCTAATATTTAGGCATTCTAGTTAAGTCTCGAGCTAGATTTTTACAAGAAACTATTCTACCTGATATCCTTCGGGCAGGCATTCCTTACCCACATTATCTTTGAGTTAGTTTTAAGAGTTAACCACTTTCTTATATAACCACTGGGGAAGCAGACGATATTTTTATTGTGTTATTTACATTTGTACCTCCGTGAAAATTCAGCGGTTAACAGTCAGTGATTGCAAAGATATTTATTATTATATAGAATCAAAAGGAAGTTTCAATAAAACTGTATTTTGGTATTTACCTTACATGTAGTTGTGTTCTTTATTTTCCCTGAATATGTCATTATGGTAAGTACCGCATGATTTGTATTTACTTACTTTTCTTGAACAGAGGGCAAGAGAAAAACTACATTACATTTGGCGCCCGAACATTGTAGGAAAAAGGAGTGCCTGAAATAAGAGATAAGAAAAATTTTTCAGTTTTTTTTTTTTCTGTTTTTTCTTGTTGGTCAAGTAAGCTGAAATTGATTAAGCTCAACAGAAACCCAGGGATATCAGGATAGAGACAGGTTGTTTTAAAGTTAGAATAGTTGCATGTTATTACATATTTTTTTTTATTGGTTGAAAATACTTTGATATTCATACATTGTATTGGCGTAGGACCGTACACATACATGAAAAAAAAGGAAGGATTGCCATACCTATTGTGTTTGTTAGCTTGTGGGATATCAGCTGAATCACAGAGACTTACATAAAATTTTCTCTTGTTTTTTTAACTACTTACTACAGCGGCTTTAATTTTTTTTTTAATAGTTGTCTGAGGAGGATCGCCTAAGTTACAATAATTGCTACCTTGAGTTAGAGAAAAGTCTTTATTAGTTCATTTTGTTGCATTGAGAATAAATTATTAGTACCTACTTGATCTTACACACTATTGATTTACTTGCTTAACAGAATAGATATATTTATAGTAAAGTGCCAAGTTAAAATTACTTGCTAGGCATTGAAAATTAAATATACATACTTTTTTTTAACTAACTTAGTTTGCCATTAGCAGTTTTAAACTTGGTTGGTATATTGTGGTAATTTGTATAGTTAGGTACATAAGCTTAAACTACATTATTTACTTAACAATTTCCTAAATAAATATCTACATTTACCTACTTCTCTACTTCCTCATTACAAGATGGAAGAAGAGAGGCCTATAAAATTTCATTTATTACATTAAGATGAATTAGAATATGAAGCTAGGATCCGGGGTGCGGAGCCAGCGGGTAAGGTTACAGATCTTCGGGCCCAATTAAGGAAGCTAAGCAGAGAGCTGCCATCAGATGAAATAGCTGAAGTGGATCTTGATATTGTTTCTGAATATGCTGTGATTAAAGATAAATTAGCTTACTTAGACAATTTGATATTGGGGGCTGCTAAGCCGGGATGTTCACTAAAATCACTCAACCGGGTTGAGGCGGTTGCTCACCACCTGTTTCATAGGCTTGGTCGGTTAAACCCAGCGGCTGACTCGACAGTTACACTTGATCAACTGAACAGTTTGCGTGAAAATTTAGACCATATCTTACATAAGCTTGATAATATCATGTATAACTTCAAGAGTGGATTGTCGCAGAGACAACCCTCTATACAAACAGCATCAGTGGTGGATGAGCCCGCCAGCGCAGGGAGTGACATTCAGCCTAACAGCCCTACTAAAGCGATAAAAGTTAATGAGTCCGTTTCAGCTATACATAAACTTGGGATTAGTTTTAATGGGACTACTTGTGTAAAAGCTTTCTTACAAAGATTGGATGAGTTGTGTCGCTCACGTCATATTTCAGAGAGTAGACTATTCAATTCTGCCGCTGAACTCTTTACTGATGAAGCTCTTTGCTGGTACCGGGGCAATCATACCGAGGTGAATGATTGGGGAGAATTAAGAGATTTGTTATTAGAAGAATATCTGCCTACAGATTATGATCATAGATTAATGCAAGAAATAAGGTCCCGCACCCAAGGATCCGATGAAAGCATAGTAAATTACCTTAGTATTATGCAAAATTATTTTATTCGTTTATCTAAACCACTGTCTGAGGAAGATAAATTAAATATTGTTCTATATAACATTAGGCCGTGTTACACTTCTCAATTGGCACTAAATCCAGCGGACTCTTGGGTTGATCTTAAGCGCAAATGCAGGCTTATCGAGATGGCTAAAGATAGGACTCATAATTTTGCTGACCCCCCCAAATCGAGTTCATCTTCTTTGGCTCCGGATCTCTGCTATAAGTATTGCCGGCCCACGCCGAAGGTAGCAGCTGTTCAAGCCACAAATGAGGGCTTTTGCGTGCGCTGTAGGGTTCAGGGACACAGTCTGAAGAGTTGCAAAGCTCCTTTCTGCGTGGTATGCTATAGATGCGGCGAAAGAGAAGTGACTGCAAGAACATGTCCCAAATGCCGGCAGGCCAGGGAAAATGCCACAGCGAAGCTTGTATCTGCGCCAAAAAACTCGCAGGCGTGAGTCGACGACGGTGGACCAAGACATCAGCGCAAGAGTGGTTAAATTGGCTAAAATTCCTGAAAAATTTCTATTATGAAAATAGGAAAAATAATATGTCAATGTCAGGTGTCATTTCCAAACGTCACTCGTCGCCGACTCACGTATGTCAAAATAGGGATACCAGACCCTACTTAAAAATTGCCATATATGATATTACATTTAGGGGCTTATTGGACTCGGGGTCAGAAATTTCAATTATTGGCGGAAACGCTTTCAAATACTTTTCTGATTTGGGCACAATCCATAAGTCTACCGATTTAGATATAATTAAAACCGCGAACGGTTCCGCTTCACCTGTAACTGGTTATGTATTTTTACCGGTCACAGTAGACGGGCGGACCGCTATTATTAAATTTTATATAGTTCCAGGGGTCTCCACTGAGTTGTTGTTGGGCATAAATTTTTGGAAAGAATTTCAGATAGCGCCAGATGTTCTGTCACTGTTGAAAGATAGGGAGTTCTTACCGTGTAATCAGCATGTTAGTGCAATAACTACGACGGATAAATTTTTAATCGATTTCGAATCACTTACGGAGGTCGAGCGTGAACAGGCAGAAGAGGTTATTAGCGAGTTTGAAAGTATTTCAGATGAGAAAAAAGGGCTCGGTAGAACTCATTTAGTGACGCACAAAATCGACACCGGAGATCATCCGCCAATTAAACAGCGTTATTACCCGATGTCTCCGGATAGGTTGGCCGAGCTGAACAAGCATCTAGATCAAATGCTGGCGGACGACGTCGTGGAGCCCAGCAACAGTGCATGGAATAATCCCGTCACTTTAGTGCGGAAGGCGGACGGAACGTCTCGCTTTTGCCTAGATAGCCGGAAACTCAACGCCATTTCTAAACACGATGCTTATCCTCTACCTTACGTGACTAGTATACTAGATCAACTAAAGAACGCGAAATACATATCGACAATAGACCTAAAATCGGCTTATTGGCAGATTCCGCTAGATGGCGCTGAGAGCCGTGAAAAAACCGCATTCACGGTTCCGTCGCGCGGCCTATATCATTTTAAAGTCATGTGCTTTGGGTTGACATCAGCGCCGGCTACTCAGCAGCGACTGATGGACCGGATTTTGGGGCCGGAATTCGCGAATAATGTAAGCTGTTATTTGGATGACATTATTTTAACTAGCTCAACTTTGACGGAACATCTGGAGTTACTGCGAAAGGTGTATAAGAAGTTAAAAGAGGCCAACTTAACCATTAATCTGGGAAAGTGCCAATTTTTTAGGAAGCAGTTAAAGTATCTGGGTCATGTAGTCGATGAACATGGTTTGCGCACTGATCCTGATAAGGTGAGGGCTATAGTAGATTTTGACATTACGTCTGAATTGGACGTCTGTCCTCCATAAGGGAATATTCTTCACGTTGTCGTTTTTGTTATTAATACCACGACAACGTGAAGAATATTCCCTTATGGAGGACAGACGTCCAATTCAGAAAACGCAAGGTCAACCCGGTGGTAACCGCCGTGGACTACGCGATGCCCAACGGGCTTATGAGCGGAGGAACAACATCGAAGAGATGCGAGATTGGTCTTACCAACCTCAAGAATTTGATCCCTCCCGCGTACGAAGCCGAAAACCGACTAATAGGTCCGGAGGCTTCAAGAAGAAGGTCGAAGAACAGCGTATCGAGAAGTCTAATCCCCCGTCTTTACGCCCATCGACGCAAGAGACACCAGCACGCGATGAACCGCTGTACGATTTGGGTCCGCACAGTACCTTAATTCCGCTGCAAGATGTCCACGTACAAAATTTCGATTTTAGTGGATTTATTCCACTGGTAGAAGAAACATATGAAAAGATGCGAGGCATAGATCCCCGTCTTAGTGATCGTCTACCACTAAGTTTGTTCACACACGTCTGCTGCAATCATCTTAACCTACAGATTGCTGAAGTAGCTCGCCAGAACGGACAGAGCATATTTGGAGTATTGACGGATCTCAGAGAGGTACTCCCAGACTACCAATGCATTCCAAAGTCTATCACAGACTACATCTCGCACGCTAGCAACGCCCTTACGCAAACTGGCGTCGAAGTAAAACTTAATCTACCACCAATAGCCGTACCACTCCCGCCTGATGGTGACATTCCAGCCGGATCGTATGGACCAGTAAACGCACAGACTCACAACGTTTACGAGGCTTACCCTAATCCATTGGTGGCCGCCAATCGTGTATTAGCAAGTCAAGCGAACAATGCCAACTATTTACCACTGCCAAACGCTTTAGTTCCAGCAAATCTGGTCCCCAGCCGCAACCTGTTAGGATACGGACCAATAGATGCCCAGAACAATGGTGTGCAGCAAAGGCTGCAGGGCATTCAGTTCATGAATGACGACACGATAATTGGAAGATACAAAGTGTCACACACGGCATGTAACCGTGTTTATACAATACTAACCGAGATGAAAGACCGGTTCAAAATGTCTGAGTTCAGAAGGAACCAGAATAAAGATGGCCTTAATCACATGGAGAAGTTGCTCCCTAAAGTGTCAAGTGCCAACCTTACGTTTGTAGAAAGTGAAGGGCCTGCTAACCCACTCGTCATACCACTTTACGATCGTAACGTCAATGTATACGCCAACTCAGCGCAAGGATCGGCGACTGCAAACCAAGCCAGCCTAGAAGTCCTACATAGGCGAAGAATTAATCGCGGACCAAATGCTGCGATTGGGCCCTGCTACTGTACCCAGGCAGGTGCTGCTCCCGGAGGTTGGGCTGCAACAGCCAACGATAACTTTAACATGCAAGGAGTATTTGCCCCAGTTATCCACTTCGATCATGCCGCGATTAGGCAAGAAGAGTTTTCATCCCGTGGCCCAGCAGGCTTACGACGGAATACTCTTTCCAGTTTCATAGAAAGAAACTATTCTACCTGATATCCTTCGGGCAGGCATTCCTTACCCACATTATCTTTGAGTTAGTTTTAAGAGTTAACCACTTTCTTATATAACCACTGGGGAAGCAGACGATATTTTTATTGTGTTATTTACATTTGTACCTCCGTGAAAATTCAGCGGTTAACAGTCAGTGATTGCAAAGATATTTATTATTATATAGAATCAAAAGGAAGTTTCAATAAAACTGTATTTTGGTATTTACCTTACATGTAGTTGTGTTCTTTATTTTCCCTGAATATGTCATTATGGTAAGTACCGCATGATTTGTATTTACTTACTTTTCTTGAACAGAGGGCAAGAGCACACATTACAACCAGCAACGAAAGATGAAAATGAGCGTCAACTCACTACCAAATGACTCTCGAAAAGTGACATTGTGTCGTTGGGTAGTAGAGACAATTAACGGTAGTTTAAAAAACCAGTTTCGCCAACTCAGGTCACATATGTCAATATTGCCTCACCTCATTTAAATGAGGAGATACGCATTGCATGTGCATTAATAAATGCATTTGGTAAGAAGTTGACGGATCACGAACTTACCAATGAATTTATTAATAAAATCCAATTAAAACAAGACACTCCAAATCATTTGAGTGAACTAGTAATTGAAAATTATTTTAATGGAGGACAGACGTCCAATTCAGAAAACGCAAGGTCAACCCGGTGGTAACCGCCGTGGACTACGCGATGCCCAACGGGCTTATGAGCGGAGGAACAACATCGAAGAGATGCGAGATTGGTCTTACCAACCTCAAGAATTTGATCCCTCCCGCGTACGAAGCCGAAAACCGACTAATAGGTCCGGAGGCTTCAAGAAGAAGGTCGAAGAACAGCGTATCGAGAAGTCTAATCCCCCGTCTTTACGCCCATCGACGCAAGAGACACCAGCACGCGATGAACCGCTGTACGATTTGGGTCCGCACAGTACCTTAATTCCGCTGCAAGATGTCCACGTACAAAATTTCGATTTTAGTGGATTTATTCCACTGGTAGAAGAAACATATGAAAAGATGCGAGGCATAGATCCCCGTCTTAGTGATCGTCTACCACTAAGTTTGTTCACACACGTCTGCTGCAATCATCTTAACCTACAGATGGCTGAAGTAGCTCGCCAGAACGGACAGAGCATATTTGGAGTATTGACGGATCTCAGAGAGGTACTCCCAGACTACCAATGCATTCCAAAGTCTATCACAGACTACATCTCGCACGCTAGCAACGCCCTTACGCAAACTGGCGTCGAAGTAAAACTTAATCTACCACCAATAGCCGTACCACTCCCGCCTGATGGTGACATTCCAGCCGGATCGTATGGACCAGTAAACGCACAGACTCACAACGTTTACGAGGCTTACCCTAATCCATTGGTGGCCGCCAATCGTGTATTAGCAAGTCAAGCGAACAATGCCAACTATTTACCACTGCCAAACGCTTTAGTTCCAGCAAATCTGGTCCCCAGCCGCAACCTGTTAGGATACGGACCAATAGATGCCCAGAACAATGGTGTGCAGCAAAGGCTGCAGGGCATTCAGTTCATGAATGACGACACGATAATTGGAAGATACAAAGTGTCACACACGGCATGTAACCGTGTTTATACAATACTAACCGAGATGAAAGACCGGTTCAAAATGTCTGAGTTCAGAAGGAACCAGAATAAAGATGGCCTTAATCACATGGAGAAGTTGCTCCCTAAAGTGTCAAGTGCCAACCTTACGTTTGTAGAAAGTGAAGGGCCTGCTAACCCACTCGTCATACCACTTTACGATCGTAACGTCAATGTATACGCCAACTCAGCGCAAGGATCGGCGACTGCAAACCAAGCCAGCCTAGAAGTCCTACATAGGCGAAGAATTAATCGCGGACCAAATGCTGCGATTGGGCCCTGCTACTGTACCCAGGCAGGTGCTGCTCCCGGAGGTTGGGCTGCAACAGCCAACGATAACTTTAACATGCAAGGAGTATTTGCCCCAGTTATCCACTTCGATCATGCCGCGATTAGGCAAGAAGAGTTTTCATCCCGTGGCCCAGCAGGCTTACGACGGAATACTCTTTCCAGTTTCATAAAAAAAAACTATTCTACCTGATATCCTTCGGGCAGGCATTCCTTACCCACATTATCTTTGAGTTAGTTTTAAGAGTTAACCACTTTCTTATATAACCACTGGGGAAGCAGACGATATTTTTATTGTGTTATTTACATTTGTACCTCCGTGAAAATTCAGCGGTTAACAGTCAGTGATTGCAAAGATATTTATTATTATATAGAATCAAAAGGAAGTTTCAATAAAACTGTATTTTGGTATTTACCTTACATGTAGTTGTGTTCTTTATTTTCCCTGAATATGTCATTATGGTAAGTACCGCATGATTTGTATTTACTTACTTTTCTTGAACAGAGGGCAAGAGCACACATTACAACCAGCAACGAAAGATGAAAATGAGCGTCAACTCACTACCAAATGACTCTCGAAAAGTGACATTGTGTCGTTGGGTAGTAGAGACAATTAACGGTAGTTTAAAAAACCAGTTTCGCCAACTCAGGTCACATATGTCAATATTGCCTCACCTCATTTAAATGAGGAGATACGCATTGCATGTGCATTAATAAATGCATTTGGTAAGAAGTTGACGGATCACGAACTTACCAATGAATTTATTAATAAAATCCAATTAAAACAAGACACTCCAAATCATTTGAGTGAACTAGTAATTGAAAATTATTTTAATGGAGGACAGACGTCCAATTCAGAAAACGCAAGGTCAACCCGGTGGTAACCGCCGTGGACTACGCGATGCCCAACGGGCTTATGAGCGGAGGAACAACATCGAAGAGATGCGAGATTGGTCTTACCAACCTCAAGAATTTGATCCCTCCCGCGTACGAAGCCGAAAACCGACTAATAGGTCCGGAGGCTTCAAGAAGAAGGTCGAAGAACAGCGTATCGAGAAGTCTAATCCCCCGTCTTTACGCCCATCGACGCAAGAGACACCAGCACGCGATGAACCGCTGTACGATTTGGGTCCGCACAGTACCTTAATTCCGCTGCAAGATGTCCACGTACAAAATTTCGATTTTAGTGGATTTATTCCACTGGTAGAAGAAACATATGAAAAGATGCGAGGCATAGATCCCCGTCTTAGTGATCGTCTACCACTAAGTTTGTTCACACACGTCTGCTGCAATCATCTTAACCTACAGATTGCTGAAGTAGCTCGCCAGAACGGACAGAGCATATTTGGAGTATTGACGGATCTCAGAGAGGTACTCCCAGACTACCAATGCATTCCAAAGTCTATCACAGACTACATCTCGCACGCTAGCAACGCCCTTACGCAAACTGGCGTCGAAGTAAAACTTAATCTACCACCAATAGCCGTACCACTCCCGCCTGATGGTGACATTCCAGCCGGATCGTATGGACCAGTAAACGCACAGACTCACAACGTTTACGAGGCTTACCCTAATCCATTGGTGGCCGCCAATCGTGTATTAGCAAGTCAAGCGAACAATGCCAACTATTTACCACTGCCAAACGCTTTAGTTCCAGCAAATCTGGTCCCCAGCCGCAACCTGTTAGGATACGGACCAATAGATGCCCAGAACAATGGTGTGCAGCAAAGGCTGCAGGGCATTCAGTTCATGAATGACGACACGATAATTGGAAGATACAAAGTGTCACACACGGCATGTAACCGTGTTTATACAATACTAACCGAGATGAAAGACCGGTTCAAAATGTCTGAGTTCAGAAGGAACCAGAATAAAGATGGCCTTAATCACATGGAGAAGTTGCTCCCTAAAGTGTCAAGTGCCAACCTTACGTTTGTAGAAAGTGAAGGGCCTGCTAACCCACTCGTCATACCACTTTACGATCGTAACGTCAATGTATACGCCAACTCAGCGCAAGGATCGGCGACTGCAAACCAAGCCAGCCTAGAAGTCCTACATAGGCGAAGAATTAATCGCGGACCAAATGCTGCGATTGGGCCCTGCTACTGTACCCAGGCAGGTGCTGCTCCCGGAGGTTGGGCTGCAACAGCCAACGATAACTTTAACATGCAAGGAGTATTTGCCCCAGTTATCCACTTCGATCATGCCGCGATTAGGCAAGAAGAGTTTTCATCCCGTGGCCCAGCAGGCTTACGACGGAATACTCTTTCCAGTTTCATAGAAAGAAACTATTCTACCTGATATCCTTCGGGCAGGCATTCCTTACCCACATTATCTTTGAGTTAGTTTTAAGAGTTAACCACTTTCTTATATAACCACTGGGGAAGCAGACGATATTTTTATTGTGTTATTTACATTTGTACCTCCGTGAAAATTCAGCGGTTAACAGTCAGTGATTGCAAAGATATTTATTATTATATAGAATCAAAAGGAAGTTTCAATAAAACTGTATTTTGGTATTTACCTTACATGTAGTTGTGTTCTTTATTTTCCCTGAATATGTCATTATGGTAAGTACCGCATGATTTGTATTTACTTACTTTTCTTGAACAGAGGGCAAGAGCACACATTACAACCAGCAACGAAAGATGAAAATGAGCGTCAACTCACTACCAAATGACTCTCGAAAAGTGACATTGTGTCGTTGGGTAGTAGAGACAATTAACGGTAGTTTAAAAAACCAGTTTCGCCAACTCAGGTCACATATGTCAATATTGCCTCACCTCATTTAAATGAGGAGATACGCATTGCATGTGCATTAATAAATGCATTTGGTAAGAAGTTGACGGATCACGAACTTACCAATGAATTTATTAATAAAATCCAATTAAAACAAGACACTCCAAATCATTTGAGTGAACTAGTAATTGAAAATTATTTTAATGGAGGACAGACGTCCAATTCAGAAAACGCAAGGTCAACCCGGTGGTAACCGCCGTGGACTACGCGATGCCCAACGGGCTTATGAGCGGAGGAACAACATCGAAGAGATGCGAGATTGGTCTTACCAACCTCAAGAATTTGATCCCTCCCGCGTACGAAGCCGAAAACCGACTAATAGGTCCGGAGGCTTCAAGAAGAAGGTCGAAGAACAGCGTATCGAGAAGTCTAATCCCCCGTCTTTACGCCCATCGACGCAAGAGACACCAGCACGCGATGAACCGCTGTACGATTTGGGTCCGCACAGTACCTTAATTCCGCTGCAAGATGTCCACGTACAAAATTTCGATTTTAGTGGATTTATTCCACTGGTAGAAGAAACATATGAAAAGATGCGAGGCATAGATCCCCGTCTTAGTGATCGTCTACCACTAAGTTTGTTCACACACGTCTGCTGCAATCATCTTAACCTACAGATTGCTGAAGTAGCTCCCCAGAACGGACAGAGCATATTTGGAGTATTGACGGATCTCAGAGAGGTACTCCCAGACTACCAATGCATTCCAAAGTCTATCACAGACTACATCTCGCACGCTAGCAACGCCCTTACGCAAACTGGCGTCGAAGTAAAACTTAATCTACCACCAATAGCCGTACCACTCCCGCCTGATGGTGACATTCCAGCCGGATCGTATGGACCAGTAAACGCACAGACTCACAACGTTTACGAGGCTTACCCTAATCCATTGGTGGCCGCCAATCGTGTATTAGCAAGTCAAGCGAACAATGCCAACTATTTACCACTGCCAAACGCTTTAGTTCCAGCAAATCTGGTCCCCAGCCGCAACCTGTTAGGATACGGACCAATAGATGCCCAGAACAATGGTGTGCAGCAAAGGCTGCAGGGCATTCAGTTCATGAATGACGACACGATAATTGGAAGATACAAAGTGTCACACACGGCATGTAACCGTGTTTATACAATACTAACCGAGATGAAAGACCGGTTCAAAATGTCTGAGTTCAGAAGGAACCAGAATAAAGATGGCCTTAATCACATGGAGAAGTTGCTCCCTAAAGTGTCAAGTGCCAACCTTACGTTT
The DNA here is from genome assembly GCA_950108535.1 of Agriphila straminella. Lineage (NCBI taxonomy): Eukaryota > Metazoa > Arthropoda > Insecta > Lepidoptera > Crambidae > Agriphila > Agriphila straminella. The sequence goes on along the minus strand of OX467324.1, from coordinate 1,733,578 downwards.
GTAGAAAGTGAAGGGCCTGCTAACCCACTCGTCATACCACTTTACGATCGTAACGTCAATGTATACGCCAACTCAGCGCAAGGATCGGCGACTGCAAACCAAGCCAGCCTAGAAGTCCTACATAGGCGAAGAATTAATCGCGGACCAAATGCTGCGATTGGGCCCTGCTACTGTACCCAGGCAGGTGCTGCTCCCGGAGGTTGGGCTGCAACAGCCAACGATAACTTTAACATGCAAGGAGTATTTGCCCCAGTTATCCACTTCGATCATGCCGCGATTAGGCAAGAAGAGTTTTCATCCCGTGGCCCAGCAGGCTTACGACGGAATACTCTTTCCAGTTTCATAGAAAGAAACTATTCTACCTGATATCCTTCGGGCAGGCATTCCTTACCCACATTATCTTTGAGTTAGTTTTAAGAGTTAACCACTTTCTTATATAACCACTGGGGAAGCAGACGATATTTTTATTGTGTTATTTACATTTGTACCTCCGTGAAAATTCAGCGGTTAACAGTCAGTGATTGCAAAGATATTTATTATTATATAGAATCAAAAGGAAGTTTCAATAAAACTGTATTTTGGTATTTACCTTACATGTAGTTGTGTTCTTTATTTTCCCTGAATATGTCATTATGGTAAGTACCGCATGATTTGTATTTACTTACTTTTCTTGAACAGAGGGCAAGAGCACACATTACAACCAGCAACGAAAGATGAAAATGAGCGTCAACTCACTACCAAATGACTCTCGAAAAGTGACATTGTGTCGTTGGGTAGTAGAGACAATTAACGGTAGTTTAAAAAACCAGTTTCGCCAACTCAGGTCACATATGTCAATATTGCCTCACCTCATTTAAATGAGGAGATACGCATTGCATGTGCATTAATAAATGCATTTGGTAAGAAGTTGACGGATCACGAACTTACCAATGAATTTATTAATAAAATCCAATTAAAACAAGACACTCCAAATCATTTGAGTGAACTAGTAATTGAAAATTATTTTAATGGAGGACAGACGTCCAATTCAGAAAACGCAAGGTCAACCCGGTGGTAACCGCCGTGGACTACGCGATGCCCAACGGGCTTATGAGCGGAGGAACAACATCGAAGAGATGCGAGATTGGTCTTACCAACCTCAAGAATTTGATCCCTCCCGCGTACGAAGCCGAAAACCGACTAATAGGTCCGGAGGCTTCAAGAAGAAGGTCGAAGAACAGCGTATCGAGAAGTCTAATCCCCCGTCTTTACGCCCATCGATGCAAGAGACACCAGCACGCGATGAACCGCTGTACGATTTGGGTCCGCACAGTACCTTAATTCCGCTGCAAGATGTCCACGTACAAAATTTCGATTTTAGTGGATTTATTCCACTGGTAGAAGAAACATATGAAAAGATGCGAGGCATAGATCCCCGTCTTAGTGATCGTCTACCACTAAGTTTGTTCACACACGTCTGCTGCAATCATCTTAACCTACAGATTGCTGAAGTAGCTCGCCAGAACGGACAGAGCATATTTGGAGTATTGACGGATCTCAGAGAGGTACTCCCAGACTACCAATGCATTCCAAAGTCTATCACAGACTACATCTCGCACGCTAGCAACGCCCTTACGCAAACTGGCGTCGAAGTAAAACTTAATCTACCACCAATAGCCGTACCACTCCCGCCTGATGGTGACATTCCAGCCGGATCGTATGGACCAGTAAACGCACAGACTCACAACGTTTACGAGGCTTACCCTAATCCATTGGTGGCCGCCAATCGTGTATTAGCAAGTCAAGCGAACAATGCCAACTATTTACCACTGCCAAACGCTTTAGTTCCAGCAAATCTGGTCCCCAGCCGCAACCTGTTAGGATACGGACCAATAGATGCCCAGAACAATGGTGTGCAGCAAAGGCTGCAGGGCATTCAGTTCATGAATGACGACACGATAATTGGAAGATACAAAGTGTCACACACGGCATGTAACCGTGTTTATACAATACTAACCGAGATGAAAGACCGGTTCAAAATGTCTGAGTTCAGAAGGAACCAGAATAAAGATGGCCTTAATCACATGGAGAAGTTGCTCCCTAAAGTGTCAAGTGCCAACCTTACGTTTGTAGAAAGTGAAGGGCCTGCTAACCCACTCGTCATACCACTTTACGATCGTAACGTCAATGTATACGCCAACTCAGCGCAAGGATCGGCGACTGCAAACCAAGCCAGCCTAGAAGTCCTACATAGGCGAAGAATTAATCGCGGACCAAATGCTGCGATTGGGCCCTGCTACTGTACCCAGGCAGGTGCTGCTCCCGGAGGTTGGGCTGCAACAGCCAACGATAACTTTAACATGCAAGGAGTATTTGCCCCAGTTATCCACTTCGATCATGCCGCGATTAGGCAAGAAGAGTTTTCATCCCGTGGCCCAGCAGGCTTACGACGGAATACTCTTTCCAGTTTCATAGAAAGAAACTATTCTACCTGATATCCTTCGGGCAGGCATTCCTTACCCACATTATCTTTGAGTTAGTTTTAAGAGTTAACCACTTTCTTATATAACCACTGGGGAAGCAGACGATATTTTTATTGTGTTATTTACATTTGTACCTCCGTGAAAATTCAGCGGTTAACAGTCAGTGATTGCAAAGATATTTATTATTATATAGAATCAAAAGGAAGTTTCAATAAAACTGTATTTTGGTATTTACCTTACATGTAGTTGTGTTCTTTATTTTCCCTGAATATGTCATTATGGTAAGTACCGCATGATTTGTATTTACTTACTTTTCTTGAACAGAGGGCAAGAGCACACATTACAACCAGCAACGAAAGATGAAAATGAGCGTCAACTCACTACCAAATGACTCTCGAAAAGTGACATTGTGTCGTTGGGTAGTAGAGACAATTAACGGTAGTTTAAAAAACCAGTTTCGCCAACTCAGGTCACATATGTCAATATTGCCTCACCTCATTTAAATGAGGAGATACGCATTGCATGTGCATTAATAAATGCATTTGGTAAGAAGTTGACGGATCACGAACTTACCAATGAATTTATTAATAAAATCCAATTAAAACAAGACACTCCAAATCATTTGAGTGAACTAGTAATTGAAAATTATTTTAATCATGGAAGAGCCGCATTGCAACCCATCGATGCCAGCGAAGGTTTCGATCAATTTCCCGTTTTGGACTTCCACCAATTACTTCTTACATCACTGGGGCCATATCAAGTACAGCTAGCTAAAAGCTATTATGGTGAACATTTGAATAGGGATGGAGCTTTTTTATTGAAGTATATGAAGACAATACCATTGATTATGATTTAAATCGGTATGGGATTGTGTCTAGGATTTTGCAAACGAATAAGCTTGCCGTCGATTGCACCGATGCAGTGGGGAAAATTTGCTCTGATGTCAAATTCCGAAGCGATGTTTAAGAGTTTTTCGCTTGTAAGTTGAGGAATATTGTCTTGACGAAGATATGTCCATATAGCACAACAAACTTTTTTTATCGTAACTGCAATTGTAGATCTCCCTCTTTTGAATTTGAAATGTAAATCTTGTATTGAATTTCCACTTGCTAGGTATCTGTAAAAACATAATATGTATCAATTTTATGAAATAGGTTATCAATATTATTTTTCAGGAAATAAGATAGTGAAAAAATGGAGGAATGTAAAGGATAACTTCAACAAATATCTTAAAAAACTTAAAGAATCGTATAAGTCCGGCTCTGCAGCTGCTATTGTGTTGAAAAAATATCATTCTTACCATCAACTTCTTTTTCTGACGAACGTGCAACAAAATGCAACCGATAGCAGCTTGGACTTAAACAGAAGTGCTCTGAACGACACACCTGAGTCTGTAAATAACCCTGTTCCTCATTCTTCATGCTATGTTCCTGCTAATCGCAAGAGAAACACGTCAATAGATGGTTTCGAAAAAGAGGTGTTAAAAGCTCTCGAAGAGCCTGAAAATCGTCACATGTCTTTCTTAAAAAGTATTCTGCCATCATTACAACAATTCACGGACTTACAGACTATCACATTTCAAAGTGGAGTTTTGCAAATGATATCTGAAATGCGATATGGAGAAACAATTCAACCATGGCATAGACAAACTCCTCAACCATATGGATCTGATCAAGGATATGGACACACACGCACACCTCAATATGGATATAATTCAGCGGGCTATACTAGCATTGGCTCAAATTTATTCACATCTCTATCTCAAGCATCTCAGGCATCTCAAGAAAGTGGGGATCAAGAGGACTTTGATTTTGCAAATATTTAAATTTTTTAGCAGTAACAATAATAAAAATAAATATTAATTATGTTTTTCATTACTCACCTCAAAGTAATACCTAGCACTTCTCTTGGCTCCACTGGATTTCTCATATTAGTATATTGCTTCCGTAAATGTGGTTCCAAGGTATTTAATAAACTGTCGAAAGAGGACACACTCATTCGAAAGAAGTTGTAATTTTTTTTTGGATCCAACAATAGCTCATTGTATTCTTTGAGAAAAAAATCTCCGTCGCGATTGTTGGACTGACCCAACAGACGGATATTGGTCTAATCAGACTATCGTCTGATCCTACGTTTTCGGCGGTGGCGTAGTAGTAGAAGCAACAAGACACGTCTTTTCCGATCCATTTTCCATTTTGCACTGGGACTGGCGTCCCCTCTCCGCATACTACGGCGCCGCATACTACATGTGTACAGAGATGCGGCAAAATGTTTGCGGTACGGCGCCGCACCGCACCGTGTGGCTTCGCTCTTATAAAGGACACGCTTTTCTGATTGCGTCGTTCATATTTCCAGAGCGGTATATTAAAACACCGCTAATTCGAACAGCTCGTGCAATTGGCCAGATGTGGTCAACTATGCATTCAGGTATGGCAGCACCCTGGCATAGACTTGTTGAGCATATGCTTGAGCATTATAAACTTGATGTCAACGAGGTTTACGATTATATTAAATCGCACCCAGGACAATTTCGTTATATTACGATGCTTGGCATTACACCGGAGCAGTTAACACTGCCTCAACGAGTAGGAGAGCTGTACCGGTAGTCGATCCACCATGCTATCCACTTCGGGATTATGCATATATATTCAGGCAGGTCTTCTAATGAGACAGAAGACAGTGATTAAAGCAATTAGCTTCAATCACTGTCTTCTCATTGGATTCTAATTACAGAGTACAAAACGATATATTGAAATTGTTAATATCGTTACTTATTTCTGTTAAAGATGATAAGTTTCTTGCGCCCGTTTTTCTTGTCAGTTAAAAAGTCTGGAACGTGTGTTAGGATATAGACGATTCAAAAGTGCTTAATCATTAAGTTTATTTGAATAAAGACACTATGATTTTGACAGGAAGACGTTATTTCCCCGAAACTGCTCCAGTTTATGTTGGGAACTCCACACTCGAAGTGTTGACCATTAAGTATATCTAGGTCAGACAGCCCAGTTAGGTAAGTCCAACTTTGAGAAACAGATCTCTCGTCAAACTCTACTCGGATGAGCAGCATTCGGAAAGCTTCGAAAAATCTTCGCGTCCAACTTACCTCAGTGTCTCAAGACCAAAAGTCTGTGAGTATATATGACCAGTGATTACTAACATAAGAAGGCTCAAGGTCACCCAGTGTAGCGTGCAATGGAGAGAGCCATTTATTATTATTTATCATTACTTTCTACATGTGCCCTTGGAGTTTTAATTTAACACACCAGTCCATCGTTTTTAAACTGCAATATTTTTGTTTGTCTATAGATCATCTATCGATTTATACAGGTTTCATCGTGCGCCGCTATTTCCGAAATATCAAGGAAATATCTGTCATAAACAAAACTTATGGTTACTACCTATACTCATGTAGCGGCATCTACCTAACGCCGCACATTACCAACCAACACACGGTTGCAACAAGATTCATCACCGTGTGACTAGATGGCGCTAGTATCGTAATAACACAAAGATTAGTAAGGAATAGCACCTCGTAGTACGGAGAATATATGGAGAAACCTACATCTCGTTGACGAAATTTACACAGCGTCGCAGCATAATCTGTCAAAAACAAAACTTATGGTTACCACTATACTCATGTAGCGGCATCTACCTAACGCCGCACATTACCAACTAACACACGGTTGCAACCAGATTCATCACCGTGTGACTAGATGGCGCTAGTATCGTAAGAACACAAAGATTAGTAAGGAATAGCACCTCGTAGTAAGGAGAATATATGGAGAAACCTACATCTCGCTGACGAAATTTACACAGCGTTGCAGCATATATACAACTGCCAACCATCATCGGTTGGACCGCGGTCCCCGGGCTAATACCACTCAGCCCGGAGGAAGATCTTCCATTTGGCCTTCCTACTAGTGGCTAACCTCTCTCCATACTACCATACATCATTTCCTACACTCATACTAAGAGGTTCAATTCAAACCCTTTTTATACAAATATTTTTTATGGGTTATTTTACCTTAGTATTATTATTATTATCTTATTTTATTTTATCTTAGAAATATTGGCATTGATGTTTTCGAGTGCTAGAAGGTGTGGCCCTTAAAGCCAATTATGAAATCGCTATTAAAACCTTAAAGGACAGATATGGAAAACACCAACCGGCCATGGATGATAAGATAATGATGACGTCAACAAGTTAAAAAGGGTGAACCAACAGCTACAAATTGCCGATAAACTCTTGACACTATTGAAAAACATATACGTGTGCTAGAGTCAATGGGAGATAATGTAGATGGTAGCCACATGAGGGTCACATCATAATGGAATGGAAATGTGGTCGCAGGGTAGGGCGGGGATCAGGCAAAACAGGTTACTGTAGAAAACAAGGATATATGCACTTAGGACTTTGTATTTACAGCATATTTACAGAAACTAAAATTCAGAGCAATTATTGATTCTTTCACTTGTGACAGCAATCGCCTATTGACGCACGTTTTTTTTTTCAGTCAAAAAGTGCTGGCAGTTCCCATCCGATGGAACTCGGCTCTCAAGCATTTGGTAGGTTGAGTCTCAATCTCAACCTATCAAATGCTTGAGGTTTGCATCACTACAAGAAGGTTAACGATAGAACATGAACAACAAACTGTCAATGGACATTTATTGAAAGTTAGAAGACAATTTCTGCTATTGGATATCCGAATCTAAAAAATGATATAGCGTTATTTTTTAAGAGCATGAATCTGTCACAATTTTTTAATTTGGCGATGTATATTTTTATTTGATTTACATTCCCGAGCTGCTTAGTGGCGTCAAGCACAACATGGTAAAACATGTTTGATAAAATTTTAATGCACAGAAAACTTATACGCTCTGGTTAAGGCAGGCAGTCATACCTCGACCGGAAAGCAATCTTGATAATCAATATAACTGGAATATAACACGAACCAAAACCAATCCATAAATTAATGTAAGCAACAACGGTTGCTTGCAGAGCCTTTTAAACATACCACAGAAGTATTGACAAGTCGGGACAAAAAGAAGATTGGAAATATAACAGTTATTGCAGAATGAAGAGATTGAACAAAATTATAAAAGTAGAGAAGATTTAAGAATAAAAGCCAAGCAGCACATGTTGAAAATAAGAAGAAAATAGAGGTAACTTGAATAATAATAAAAAAGAAAGTAGCAAGCATGAAATAAGAGATTTAATAGCAATCAAGAGCACTCAGTATGGAGCAGGACTAAGAAGCGATCCAAATACCTAAAAGCCTATCGTGTCACGAAGGTCAAAGGAATCGATCTCTATGAAGTGGAGAAAGTTATGTCTATAGTTAGGGCCCAAGTCAGTCAACCTCAGTTCAAGTCGGGTCAGTCGTGCTTAAGCCGTCACAATGGACGGTGGAATAAGTGTTTTCAATAAAGTTGTTAAGTAAAGTCGTAATACCAGGAGACTTTTGATGAATTTGTTGAGACACGCTAATCCTGCTGGAGAGATACCACTGTTTAAGGTTAGGTATTAGTGTATTATTTTTCAATACTGTTTAATTTGGTAATAATACTACTTTCCCATGATCTCGAGTAATTGTATGCTGTGGAATTCTTGTTAAACACCAAAATTAATTATACATTAATACAATTAAAACTAGAACTTTTAATTGCTCTTGATTTTTATTTTAATCCCTTTTAACTTGGCGAGCTGTTGCTCAGATACATTGTCTCGAATGTTCGACATTCTAAACAGTTTTCAATAAAGACGCTGCACAGCTCGAGGCTAGCCTCAAGAGCATGATGGTCACGGTACAACCACTGGCCATTCCAGTTCCAGTAGCTACGTGAGGAGTCGGCTTCACTACCGTTGCTGAGTACAGCAGATTAGTCAGTAGTTGGGACCAGGCAACGGTCACAGCGATATGCACAATCTATCAATATTATCGTGTCACTCTGTTTTTATTTACTTTTAAGATTTACCATTCACGATATGTCCAACAACGCGAAGAGTCGTTTTCTTTGTCACCGCGTTTTATATTGAGAGAAGAGTATCGCCAAGTTTTGCAGACAGTTTACCAGGTACCAATTTCTACTCACAACATTCTGTGTGCCATCGGAACCATTGAAGGAGAAACTGCATTCAATTGTTATCTCCCAGATTCAGGCCTTGATTACGGACAAGATGCGGCCTTATATCTTTCATCTTTCAACATCCGTACTGTATTGGAATCATTGCAGAATCCAGAAACCCAATTGGTACACCGTCGTGCCTTTTACGTGATGAACCCCCTTCCGGGAGCGCGGTGGACTGACGATCCAGCATTAGGTCCAATTTTACATAATGCAGACGCGATATGGCCAGCTGATTATGATGTCGGAATGTTAACGAACGACGTCCATGTATATTGCATCCGCCCGGTGTCGTACAATCACCGTTACCGGTGAATTGGTACAACTACAGAGCGGGGAACCGTCAAAAGCGCAAGACTACACGGCTTGAAAAGTTGAAAACGCCTCCACCTCCGGCCGCACAGCAATAAAATCGCTGTGCGTCGCGGCATAGATTTCGACGTGCGTGAAGTGCGCAGTGTGGTTATTGTTTTTATGCAGCCGGCCCTCAGACAGGAGTGGTCCTGGATTAAGACCATTGAAACATTAATAACTTAGCGTAGCGGTGGCTGCCAATACCTAATATTAAAACTTATTATTATATTAATAAAAAAAAACATTTTATTCTGATTGGTGGATTAAATGACTACTGTCACGTGAAGTGATTGATTTCCCCAGCACAACCAACTGTAGTACAGCAAAGCATAAATGAACGGGAAAAAATACAACATTTGCAAGCTCATCAAGGCTTCAAAATTATTTACCAGACGAATAAATCATGCAAATTACTAAGAATATTCCATTTTTGCCCGTAACACTACTAGCCAGAAACCGAAGCAACACCTGAAATATTAAGTGACAAAATACCTGATATTCCAATCTCAAATAAAAACAACCAAGAGGAAGAAAATTTAACAGCTGAAATAATTGTATTAGATCCGGAAATTCGAGTGGCATTAGAAGAAAGGAGATCCAATTGAAGAGTCCCAAATATGGACCAAACATTTATAATAACTTAGCGTAGCGGTGGCTGCCAATACCTAATATTAAAACTTATTATTATATTTATTAAAAAAAAATATTTTCATTTTATTCTGATTGGTGGATTATATGTCTACTGTTACATGAACAGATTGATTCCCCCAGCACAACCAACTGTAGTACAGCAAAGTATAAATGAACAGGAAAAATACAACATTCGCAAGCTCGAAAAGGCATCAAGTAAAGACAAAAATTTATAATGATTTAGCGGTGGCTGCTAGAACTTAATATTAAAACTTATTATTAAAACAATTCTTATCATTGGTATTCTGATTGGTGGATTATGTGTCTACACGAAGAGATCGATTCCCCCAGCACAACCAACTGTAGTACAGCAAAGTATAAATGAACGGGAAAAAAAATACAACATTTGCAAATTTGACAAGGCTTCAAAATTATTAACCAGGCGAATGAATAATGCAAATTACTGAGAATATTCAGCCAGAAACCGAACCAACACCTGAAATATTAAGAGCCGATTTCACCATACGCTGTTGTTAGGTGGTTAACATCCTTGTTAAACAATTTAACGGACTGTTAAGGTTAATGAGTGTCCCACCATGCTCTAACAAATGATTAATTTCCTTAATCAGTTGTTAAACTTAATTACTGCTCTAGTGGTCCGTTGAATGGGTAACAGACGATTTATTTCTCTTCGGTTTACATCACAACTGTCAAGATGTATATGTCGTATGATATTTTTTGAAAATTTAGATAATATAGTGTAATGTCGTATGTAGATTCGCCATTACTTGTTGTCAATTGTCAATAAAAAAAAAATATTGTGGTTGTCGATGACTTAGCGACTGGACTGCTAGAATGCACCCATTGCACTTTGACGTTTTGCATCAGATCCGGCGATCTGTCATTTTATTTTTCATTTTTTGTCCTGTCGTGCTGTGATTGCAATGAAGTTTATTGTAGGGAATAAAAACCCGTAAAATCGGCTTCGAGCGACTGAAGTGGCATGCGCGATTCCTACCGGTCGCTTGTGGGTGGATCGCTTTCATTATAAATACGCCTACCTCCCCGCACACGACGTGACGCGATGTTTCATATCAATCGCGTGCTAGGGTCCTGTTGGTCGTACGCTACCCGAGTTTCAAACACGTTGCACGGCACAGAAAATTGCATGTATTCATTGAATTGCATGTATGTATCACAGACTATAAAGTTCATTAACGAAATGAAGATCGAGCAGGGCCAAAATATAAAACTTGTTTTTAAATTGGAAAATATCATATTTCTGCTATAAATTTAAAGTAGAAGAACGTCTACTCGAGTCATGTTCAGTCGACATTTTGTGTCACACAGATTATAAAGTTATTATTTTATTTTTGGTCTCATTTGGGTAGCGCCGTGAACTGCCAGGATTTAAAAAGTAGCATGTTACATAAGCGACGACCTAAGCCTAAGATTGCAATGCAGTAGCGTCGCGTTTTGATAACCGTGTGGGAGAAGGGCCTTACTCGAAGTTATTGTTTAGCAATAGTGATCTGTGACGTCACTCATTTGCTGATTCAATTTACTATTTATTGATAAAAAATATAGTTTTACAGCTATTGGATTTTTCGATGAACAGATCCTTTTACTAAAAAAGTTTTGTTATTAATACAATAAAAATCAATTGATGATCAAGATGAATAACCCTTCCTCAGACACCTCCGGAAAGAGAAAAGTATCAGATGTGCTTGTGGACCCCGACACAAACCTAAAGATTGAAGACTCCAAAAGACCCAGAATTGAACTGGATGCTGGCAGAAAATACAGCTGCTTGAAGGCAATAACAGAAATGTATGATGCAATCATGTCAATGGCGTTTGCTACTCAGAGACCAGAATCATCGGGTGCAACATCCGCAGCTACAACAGCACAAAAGATGGAAGTTGAAGAAGCTGAACAAGTAGAGAAGATGGATGAAGCACGTATGAACATCACTGTTGGCAACCATATAACGAGCATAATTTTCACACTCCACAATATTAACAGACAAAAGACAAAGGAAGTTGAGACTAACATGATCAAAAAGACTTCTGGAACTGCTTTCAAAATACATTACAGAGGGAATGATTATCCACTTGACAGTGAAACATTAATGAAGAAATGGAAAGAGATAACAAAGAACTGTGGCCTGCCTTACAAAGAATTCAGTCAGGGTGACAAAGACAACTGGTATGGTACAATGGGACCGTATATACGAGGGTGGGTCAAAAAGTTCGCGGAATGGGGAGTATGGAGGGGGAAAAGGTCACTTTTTTTTACCTGCACTAGTTGTGCCACTCATTAAGGGTATAAATATATTTTTTTATTAAAAACAGGTCATTATTCACTGAGATACACGTCAATCAACAAGTCAATCCGGAAGAAAATTTAAAACATGGAAAAAATTGAATTTCGTGCAGTCATAAAGTTCCTTACCAAGCAAGGAAAACCTCCTCAAACCATTTGGAATGAGATGTTTTCTGTTTATGGGGATGCTTGTCCTGGTAAAACCATGATTTACAAGTGGCACAACCTCTTCAAGCAAGGCAGGGATTCGATTGAAGACGATCCCAGGCCTGGACGCCCTGTCGAGGCGACCACGGTGGAAAACGTCGAAAAACTTGAAAAAATTATATTGGAAGATGCCCGTTTGAAGAAGAAGCAGCTTGCAAAAATTATCGGAGTATCAGCTACAACCATTTTGAACATCCTTCACGATCATCTTGGCATGTCAAAGGTGTGCGCAAGATGGGTGCCGAGAATGCTCACGCCACACCAAAAGCAGCGGCGAGTTGAGTGTTGTCGCGAGTTTTTGGCTCTCTGTGGTGAAAACAAGGACGAAGTTTTAGACCGGATTGTGACTGGAGATGAAACTTGGGTTCATCATTATGAGCCTGAGTCCAAACACGACTCGATGCAGTGGCACAAAAAGGGCACACCACCCCCGAAGAAATTCAAAGTGTCTTCGTCGGCCGGAAAACTCATGGCCACTGTTTTCTGGGATACAGAGGGAATCCTTCTTATTGACTATAAGGAAAAGGGTGTCAACATAACTGGAACTTACTACGCTACACTGCTGGAACGACTGCGAGATGCTGTGAGGGAGAAAAGGCGGGGAAAATTGTCCAAAGGGGTGCTCCTTTTGCACGACAATGCACCCGTACACAAGGCACAAGTTGCGGTGGCTGCTGTACAAAGAGTGGGCTTTGAAATCTTGCAACATCCTCCCTATAGCCCAGATTTAGCCCCGTGCGATTATTATCTGTTTCCAAAATTGAAAAAAGAGCTTCGAGGGAAGAAATTTTCCAGCGATGAAGAGGTGAAAAGCGCAATTTCGGCCTATTTTGACGACAAAGATAAAACATTTTTTTTCGAGGGTATTAATAAATTAATTCACCGATCTGATAAATGTATTAGAGTTAAGGGAGAATATATTGAAAAGGAAAAATAATTTTGTGTTTAATTTCTTAATTTTTCCCCTCCATTCCGCGAACTTTTTGACCCACCCTCGTAGATATGTTTTCCGCTTACGCATTGCGCACCAATGAATTACGACTAGGGCACAACAATATGCCGATAACTAAAACTGACGGAGTTCATCGAAGCTTCCCTGTATCAAAATACGGTCTTTCAGGCGCCCACCACGTACTACTCGAAGGCACTTCTTTTCCACCGGAAAGGAGGTCTTCGATTGTACAGAGCCTTGGGCCAATGACTGCGTGGCTCTGCATGATCCGAAGTGAAGGACTCTATCAGAACAAATACGCTGCCGCAGTAAAACGAGCAATGTCTCATATCCCTTGCATAGACAATATAATAGAAGTTACTAAGACTACAAAACAGGCATCGGAGATATCAATGTTGACCACATTAGTTGCAGAGATATTGCTCGTAACCACTGCTCGGCAAGCGACACGGATGTTCTTCCCTTTAACAATATTTTCATATGTATGGAAATTGCACTCGAACCCTAAAGATTTCAGTGACTTCTTTAGCACCACTGGAGCTGGGGGATGGTATGCATACAAAGTGGCTTCTGAGCGCGCAATGCAAACTTTACTGTATGCGGCAAAATGGAATCAGAAAAAGCGTCCCAGATTGCATTTCATAGCATATTCGGTACATTTAAAGAAGACATTAATTTTGGCACAGATTACCACAGTGAGCTTGTGGTATACAAGAGAACAAATGGGAACCTGCTGCAGACAACAAGGAAGCAGTGATTCTATCACAAAAGTGGAATTGCCTAAGATGAGATACTACAATAATGACTCATTGTATTGAAAAGCAAGGGAATTCGAAATAAAACCACAGTTTTGTTATATGTGCATATTTATTCTGTAGCCACCCCTCTGCAGCTCAAAGGCTAGTCTCTCCGCAGATTTATCCGAGGTAACATTTTGTTATTATTTAATTCTTTATTTGACAGAGCAATGTCTGTCTGGCGCCCGCGCTATTTTGTTTAAATATACCCATTCTCCCCATTTAAAAACATTACAATAGTACGACGTCCTAGAATTTTCAAGGAGCGGCGTCATTATTTTGAAGAATACGATGATGTCGATTATTGCACAAGGTTTCGTTTATCGAAAGAATCAGTTTAAGATGTGTTACAATTAATTGAAAAGAAACTTGAATATCAGATCGGTAAGTAAAAAATATACCAATATTTGCATTGCAAAATATTTCCTTGCTCTGTATAAAATAAAATAATTGTGTCCCTAGTCCCTAGGTACTTAAAACGCCAGTACTCTTTATTGTACACATTCACTAAACATAAACCTTAATTTTGTTGCAGAATTGACTCTATTTCACCTGTGAATCAACTCCTATTGCCATTGAGATACTATGCCACTGGTTACAGTAAGAGATTACAGTGGAGTAAGCAAGTCTACTTCTCATTTACAAACCAATAAAATAATGAAGTTTATTCCCATTGTCATGTACCTACATCAATAAATAAGATGAATTAATTAATGACGAATTAATTTATTCGTTTACTATCAAACAACAGAAAACCCTCGCGAAAATTAAATAAGTTTGACGTTTCAAGCAAAGAGAATATAATCCATAGAGGAAAGTAATAAAAAATATAATCACTTGGTTTCAAGCAGCAAAACGAAATGTAAGCCGAATCATATAGAATTCCACACTAGAAACGGTGTCTCAAATAAATCGCGTTACCGCGCGCTTAACGTATTATACGACTAAGTAAAAATAGTACCTGTGACTCAGAACAAACGCTTAGCAAACAATTACTTTTCATTTTGGTTAGTTTGGAATATGAATGAACGTCTTGTTCGTCATTCAACAGATGTTTGACATATGTCTGATTTGTTAATGGTCTATTACATTTTCGTCATAAAACATACAGAATTAACAAGGATGTTATTCTGTTAGTTTTAATCGAGCATTAGCTAATGCCTGATTTAGGAAATAACTAACAGAGTATGGTGAAATCGCCTATAAGTGAAAGAAAGCCTCATATTCCAATTTCAAATGAAACCAACCAAGAGGAAGAAAATTCAACAGCTGAAATAAACGTACTAGATCCGGAAATTCGACTGGCATTAGGAGATTTAATTGAAGAGTATCAATACTTAATATTAAAACTTATTATTATTATTATTAAAAAGATTCTTATCTTTCGTATTCTAATTGGTGAATTATGTGTCTACTGTCACACGAAGAAGTAGATTCCTCCAGCACAACCATCTGTAGCACAACAAAGTATAAATGAACGGGAAAAATACAACATTTGCAAGCTCGACAAATGAACGGGGAAAAAATACAACCCCGACAGGGTAAAAAAAGCGCTCGAGATTAATGTTGTGCACCTCTTTATCGTTATATGTATACTGTCACACGATGAGATTGATTTCCCAACTACAACCAACTGTAGTACAGCAAAGTATAAATTAACGGGAAAAATACAATTCAACTGGGCTAAAAAAATCGCTTGAGATTAATGTTGCATTCATCTTTGTGGTGCTAGCTTTAAGTTTATTTTTACACCTCTGTCTGCCTGTGTTAATCTTATTGTTCAAAAAAGGAACGACGACTTTAGTGATAAGAGTTAAGTTATTATCAAAAAAAAACATCTCTATTAGGTGCAGATACACACATATTGTGTCCGCTTTGTCACGCTAAAATATTTTTTGAGGAAAAAAGACGAATAAAGATGCTGCGGCGTGCGTGCCTATAACGTTCAAAACCGCTCACCGAGGAGTTTTATCAAAACTGACAACGCGCGTACAATACTGATAGTATTTATCCAATCGGGACTTATCGGGATGTACGTGCATGATGGATGACAGACAACGACACTCGCGAACGACAAGCCCAAATCAAAGCTTAGACATTGTTCGGTCGATCACAAACTTTTTACATAATGTAAATCCGTACATATAATGTTTCATTCAAACGATTACATCGTAAAACTTCTGAAAACGCACACATTGTATTCGAACAAACATCATGGCGCTCGCATGGAAATGTTATAGGAGATTTACCTCAAGGTAGAGAAGTAGCCACAATTATTAGAACAAAAGTAGAACAATTCACTTCCACATAGCATTGCTTTCTGGAAAATAGGCGACCGTTAACCCCGCCTTGACATTTTACATGCTCCGTTTGAAAGTTTTCAGTATCCTTTGTTATACTCACAGGGCAACCCCTGTTGGTTCCCAAATAAATTAGATAATAATGATAGAAAACTGTCACAAGTATGTTAGGTACTTGCTGTTATCGGAATTAAGATTTTTAGAATTTAACCGTTTATCAGAGGAGTGGATAATAAATATGTTTTATGGGATTTCAGACGAACGTCTGCAATATTATAAGCAATATGCAGAACAGAAACTCTGATTCGTCCCTTTATGCTTCACTTTTAAGTTTGGAGCACCACGGGCCTAATGTTAAGTAAATTCTTCATTGTTATTTTGAATTAATTGTTTTGTGTTAGACTTAATTGTTGTTCAAGAGTTATCGGCTGTTAATTTTCATTCTCAATTTTATGATTATTCTGATTATTTGTAGTAACAATAAGTAAAGTACATTATTAGATAGATTTCTTTTGCATTTGCTTGGTAACTAGTATCATAGTTGAATAAAAGACTGATAACTTTAAAGTTTATATTGTTGATGTTTGAGACGATTTAATTATAAATATCTGATTTCATAAAATCTGACGAGTTTCTTACGCTTGTTATTCTCTCAGCTAAAGAAAGACGTCCGAACGGGTGGTAGGGTAAAAGAAATTGGACGATTCAATCGAATAAACATTGGCATTCTTTGCAAGGGCTAGTGTTAAGTCTTTCTCCCCAATCTTCTAGCATTAACCGAACCATATTCGGTTGATTATCTTTTCGAGGTGGGCTTTCTGAAGTTTGAGGATTTTCAACTGGGACTAAGGAATGCGCTGCCATATAATGTGCGTCTATTGCGTTTCTTGTCGCGAAAAAAATCAGGCATTCTTTTGCAAAAACAAGGGCTAGTGCGACATTGATTTATTTGTCAGGATATTCCCGATTCGTGAGAAGCACAGGGGAGGTTGCGAAAGGCTGTATTAGATTACATGATTCGTGTGCTTGTGGCACATCAAACAGAACGAAACTTCTTTGTAGGGACAGTGAAAAGCAGAAATACACAAACATTTTTCCAAAACGTGAAACAGACACCACATTTTGCGACGATAGACGATTCGTCAATTTAAAACGCAACGCAAAGGGGAAAATTCATACCGGGGTAGAACTATTACGGGGTTACGGGTTACGGGGTTGATCAATGGGTGGTCCCGTACAAAGCCGCCTCTCCTTAAGTATGACTGTCACATTAATGACAAGGTGTCAACAGCCACTGCCCTACTTAAATATTTGTTTAATTATATGACAAAAGGCGCTGATTTATAAAGTAAGCCCCTTTTTATAAAGTGGACCAGTCGTAATGACACCTCCCGAACAATCAGAGCATGGCGAAAGCTCCAAGCCGCAAATACCACTGAAGAACAAGAAACCGTTCCAGCGCCCCAAAAATAAAACAACGAACAAGCCGCCTCCATCTAAATTTAAATCGACAACCGAAACAGCGTTAACTAATGATCCATTGTGGAAAGACAGCTTTATCTTGGAGGGGTGCTTGGTCGGATAACCTCCTCGTGTGCCCTGCTACTGTTTTTCCCCGTCCATGTATGTGGTCTGGCAAATGCAGTGGGAGGGACGGTGCACCCTGGGTATCACTGTAAATGGCGATCAATTCATTTTGGTCCCATTTACCGTGATGGCTAATAATCCGACACTCCTGTTATCCTGTACGTAGTGCAGGACCAGGGGCCCGCTTCGGAGGGCCGAGGGGAGACAACCCCAATAAAAAACTCAAACCGTAGCCCTGTAGCCCACGTAGTGCATGAGCGGGGGCCTGCTTTATGGGGGCCGCGAGGAGTAAACCTCTATAATGTTAGGAATATGAGCCGTGACGTCATGCAGGAAGGCAACGGGGCGCTGGGAGCGTCCACGACAGTTTAGTTCCCGGAGCTTGTTATAAGTGACAGACGTGTACTACCTATTCATTTGTGAGAACATTAATTAAATGTATATTTTAAAGTGTCTAGACTATTTTATTATTAACACAGCGGTGGGATACTACCCATAAACCGTTAAAACAACTCTGAAGTTAAGTGAAAGGTGAAAGTGAAAACAGACACTTTGTGTAGTGAAATTAGTGACTATGTCATCGAGACCATCACGAAGTCGTGAGAGATCAGTGTCGGACTCATCCAGTTACACACCTCCACGGAAGGTACATCGCCGACGATCTCGAACGCCAGAGCTAGGTTCTGTTCCCGGCTTTGATCCCAGCAAGGATGGAAGCTATGTCAAGGAGTGGATCCAGCATATCAATGACATCGCTGAGGCTTGTGACTGGAGCGAGCGAAAAAAGTTATTTCGCGCGACACAGGCATTGGAAGGTGAAGGTAAGGCATGGTACAACCTTTGGTTACCAAAAAAGCGAACTTGGAAACAGTTTGTAAAAGACCTTTCTATTTCTTACCCGAGAGAAGCTAATTTCTATAGTACTATGGAAGACATTATAAGTTTCAAAAGTACGCATGCAAAATCTTTAGTACTTTACGCTGGCCGCATGTCCGCAAAAATCAAGCGTCTCGGAGTAAAATTATCTGAAAGACAACAGATGGACATAATGTTAGGCGGTATTGTTGATAAAAATATTAGCGCCGTACTTGAAAGTTGCGAAACGATGCAAGCATTGGTAACCCAAATGTCCAGAAGATCCATGTGTACCGAAATGCCCATCCGCACTCATTCCATTCCGTCATCAATTACCAAGAAACGCTGGAACAATAACAAATCTCTCCCGCCGCGTCATGAAACAAAGGCCACTTGTTTTAAATGCGGCAAGCTGGGACATAGGCGATTTGAATGTAAGTCGAAACTTACAATTACGGGTCAGGACATTCCGACCAAACTAAACTATCAGAAAGAGGCCGCCTTTAATCCCGACTCTAACATAAACAATGGGCCGGTCCAATGTAAACATTGCCATCGCTACGGACATACAGTTGATAATTGTTATAAGAATCTAAAACCGGTGAACTTATGCGCTGATAAGGTGGTACAGATGTCGACTACATGTTATATTAATAATATGCCCATTCAAAGTATAATTGATACAGGAAGCTCAGTAACTTTAATTCGAAATAATGTAGCGCAAAGACTTGGTTTGCACTTAAGACCAACTACAGCACTTATGACCGGAATAAGTGGAAGTATTGTAGCAGCAGTTGGAGAAACAGATTGTAGATTGATAAGTGAGGGGGTAGGCATTGATATTACTCCTTTGATCGTGAATTACAACGACATTCCAGTAGACTTGCTAGTTGGTCGGGACATATTAAAATATCCGGGTGTTCAGATAGTTGCTAACAAGGACGGCGTCTACATCAAGTATGAACGTCAATCTAACGAGGTGAATCATATCGTATTACCAGTTCAGTTGAATGACATTGAAACTGGTGTCTTATCCAAGGATGGCGTAATAGATTTTAAAGAGCTGATGCAGCGATATTGGGATCGCGTTTCAACATCATTTAAAGACGTTGGATGTTCAACAGTGTCTCAGTTAGAAATAAAACTTAGTTCTGAAAAACCCATATTTACTAGACCTCGCAGATTGCCTCAAATCGAGAGGGAAATTGTAAAGAAAATGATAGCAGAGCTTTTGGAAGCCAATATTATTCAACCTAGTATTTCTCCTTATGCGAGCCCAATGTTACTGGTGAAAAAGAAAGATGGAGGAAACCGCTTATGTGTTGACTACCGAGAGTTGAACCAAATAACAGTCAAAGATCGTTATCCTTTGCCACGCATAGAGGATCATATTGACACTCTAAGTAAAGGGGTTTACTTTACAATTTTAGACTTAAAATCAGGATTTTATCAAATTCCGGTACAAGAAGACTCTAGAATGAAAACTTCCTTCGTGACGCCTGACGGCCAGTATGAGTTTCTGAGAACACCTTTTGGTTTGGCAAATGCTCCATCTGTATTCCAACGGACGCTTAATAATGCTCTGGCAGGTCTAGAACACGTCCTTGTCTACATAGATGACATATTAATACCAGCAAAGGATGAAGAAGAATCTCTGAAGAAATTAGAAGAGGTGCTGTTGCGTCTGCGCGAAGCTGGGCTAACACTAAACATAGAAAAGTGTCAATTCTTCAAGACAAGTGTAGAATACTTGGGAAGGGAGATAATGGCTGGAACTGTGAGGCATAGTCACCATAAAATTGACTGTGTGACAAGAGCTTTACCGCCGAAGACGACAAAACAGTTAAGACAGTTTTTGGGCCTAGCAAGTTACTTCAGGCGATTTGTTTATAACTTTGCAACCAAAGTCAATCCACTATACAACCTGTTGAAGAAGGACGTTAATTTTGACTGGAATTCAGATTGTCAGAAAGCGTTCCAAGAAATTAAAGATATCCTTACTCAAAGGCCGGTTCTAAAGATTTATGATCCTGCGGCGCAAACTGAAGTTCACACTGATGCGTCGAGTGTTGGACTGGGAGCGATACTGCTGCAAAAGGATGAAGATGGCAAGTTACATCCGGTAGCTTACTACAGTCGGCGAACGTCACCTGATGAGAGCAAGTATCATTCTTATGATCTAGAAACTCTAGCAGTCGTACAAGCACTTAAACATTTCCGAGTGTACTTGATTGGGATTCAATTCAAATTGGTAACAGACTGTAGCGCTGTCAGGGCTACTATGACTAAGAAGGAAATAAATCCACGAGTGGCTCGGTGGTGGATATACCTGCAAGACTACAATTTTGATATTGAATATCGTCCGGGTAAACGAGTAGCACACGTTGATTAGTTGAGCCGTAACCCTGTTTGTCTGACTTATAAATTTACAACGGCAGAAAATTTACTTGAATGTCAGATGGCTGATGAAGAGTTGTCAAGAATCGTCACTGTACTGAAAGAAGGAAATGACGGAGGAGATTGTAATCAATATTTTAATGATTACGAGATTAGGGAGGGACATCTCTACAGGAAGACGCCGGAAGGATCCAAATGGGCTGTACCACGGAATGCAAGATGGGGGGTGTTGAGAATTATGCATGATGAAAGCGGACATCAAGGTGTCGATAGAACACTGGTTGCCATTCGGGGTAAATACTGGTTCCCCCGGATGAGGAAGGTTGTAACAAAATACGTCCGTAATTGTTTTAAATGCTTAATTGGCAAGAGTGATACTGGCCGTAAGCCAGGGCTGTTACATCCGATACCAAAGGGTGAAACTCCATTTTTAGTGGTACATGCTGATCATCTTGGTCCGTTTGTAAAAAGCAAGGAAGGATTCCAGTATATAATCGCTTTACAAGATGGTTTTACTAAATACTGCTTTTTGGAAGCGGTGGCTGAGACGAGCACCAAAGGTGTAATAAAAGCCTTAAAGGCTATGGCATATTTGTTCGGAGTACCTCGTAGACTTATTTGCGATCGAGGAACAGCATTTACTTCGAGGGCCTTGAAGGCCTTCTGTAATGAAATTGGGATTCAGTTAGTAATAAACTCACTAAATCTGCCCAGAGCTAATGGACAGGTAGAGCGTTTAAACAGATCAATATTAAATACGATGAACGCTATTATCAGGGATGAACCAGAAGAGAACTGGTGTGAAGCCCTGGCTGCCACACAGCAGGCATTGAATAATTCGGTGAATAAGATCACTGGCAGAACTCCAAACGAGTTGCTGTTCGGCTATAAGCCGACAGGGCTGTGTGAGGCGCTTTTGATAAATAATCTCACGGAGGCAGGTGAGAGGCTGGACCTGAGAGTCACAAGAGCAAAAGCTCGCGAGCTTTTGGATGAGGATCAAAAGCGGCAGATGCGGCGGTTTAATGCCAAACGCTATGTGAAATCTCCTTATAAAATTGGGGATATAGTGTTAATTAGAATTAGTAAAGGGAATCCGGGATACAAAAAGTTAAAAGGCAGATTCCGGAGCATTCCGTACAAAGTGACGAAAGTTTTAAAGAACGATCGATTTGAAGTGTTGGGTACCAGACCCAATGGCAGCACTCACAGAGTGACAGTCACTTTTGAAAATATGAGAAGTTGGCCGGGAGAACAAATATCTGACTAAAGTCAGGCAGAAGGCAGAGAACAAATATCTGACTGAAGTCAGGCAGAAGGCAGACCAAATATCTGACTAAAGTCAGGCAGAAGGCAGACGGTGAGAGGATCATAACCCCCTCTCCTGTATTTTATTTTATTTTAGCTAGAGCTCCGAGGGCGAAGCAGTCGTCAGTATGGCCGTGTTAGGAATATGAGCCGTGACGTCATGCAGGAAGGCAACGGGGCGCTGGGAGCGTCCACGACAGTTTAGTTCCCGGAGCTTGTTATAAGTGACAGACGTGCACTACCTATTCATTTGTGAGAACATTAATTAAATGTATATTTTAAAGTGTCTAGACTATTTTATTATTAACAATAAAAAACCCTCAATTGTTCCTGTACTTGAAGACGAGGTGCAGGAAGCCTGTTGCAAGTGGTCGGCGAAGGTGGCCGACCTACGATCGCCACCCCTGGGAACCTCCCGCCACCCAGGGTGTAATAGGGTTACCCGGGTTCCGGGGTCTCTGCCCGGGCGGACTATTGTTCCCCCATTATCGTGGGAACAGTATGGAGCGCAAAAATAAAAGATCGTTTAATAAAAAAGGTGGTGAAGACAAGGACAGAGCACAGCGTCCGGAGAAAAACAGTGCCGAGCTGCCGGAAGCTAAAAAGCTGAAAATCGATTCGGATCCCAGTGATTCGGAGATGGAGTCGCTTGCGGGTGAAACAGAAGAGATCGTCAGGATCCAGGATAGTGTGGCTGCCAATCTCCTCATTTTTGACGAGGCCCTGGAGACCGAGCTGCTCGTTCTGCGTGAGTACGCTCGGAATGCGCCTCTGCCTGATAATGGTGCGAAGATCCTTAAAAGCACCCAGTCGATGAAAAGACACATAGAGTCTCGAGCCGAGGGAATTAATAGCCAGCTGGACGACTTGATCAGCATGATCCACTGCAGGCGCGTCGAATTGGACGATGAGCGGCAGGAGAAGGAGAAGTTAACGTCAGAGGTTCAGGTGCTCAGGACGTCCCTCGCCGGCAAGGATGCTGCGCTTGCCACGTTGAAGCGTTCCTTGGAGGAGCAGCAGAAAGTTATGGAGCAGTTTAAGGCCTCCATTATGAAGGAAATGTCCGGCATGTTAGACGAAAGACTGGTGAATTTAGAGCAGCGCCTAGCCTCGGCTCACCAATCCGAGAGGTCCAACACACCGGTGACAGACGCTGCTTCATATGCGGCAGTAAGCAGACGAGGGCCCCAACAATTGCCCCAGCCAGCACGACAGCAGCCGCCGCCACCCGAACCTCCCCCGGAGGGTGAATGGTTCGAGACTGGAAAAGGCCGAAGAAGGAAGAGACGGAGAAGAGGCCTTCCACAGGTGGCACCACCTAATTCAGCCGACATTCCGGCAGCCACGGAGCCGACGAAAGGCATGACTCGCCCCAGGAGACCAAACCTGACTCCCCCAGGCACGTCAGCAGTAGCGCTGACCATACCAGACGAAGCCAAGAAAAGGGGAGTCACCTATGCCAGCCTGATCCAAAAGGCCTGAGTCACTATATCCCTTCCCGCCCTCGGTCTTGAGGAGGGCATGAGGATGAGGATCTCACAGACGGGGGGCAGGGTGTTCGAGTGCCCGGACCCAAAGAAGGCGGACATGCTGGCTGAGGAGAAACAAAAACAAAATGAAATATTCGAATATGTAAATGAACCCTGACCAATAAAAGTTTTCGTAACACGCAAAACGAGGCATTTTCATTGACGGACCCGGCGGCACCGGTAAAAAAATACTTTTAAACGTAATTACAGCACACGTCAGGGCTAATTTAAACGGTGTCATTTTGTGCACCGCATCATCGGGCATCGTCGCAAAAAACCGTGAGAAAGGTACAACCGGTATTTCAGTTGCATCACTGTGGACAAATTCCGCGATCAAATCAACGAAGACTTTATCTATTCTTAATCTGACGATATTAAACGTGCGTACAATTAGTGTCTCATTTCAACCGATGACCTCTCAGGAAAACACGGTACTTCTTTGATCGAGCAGGGTTTACCAGAGGTTGCAGTTGATACAACTGAACTAGGACTCAAACGAACAGAATACAATACTAACAGTTTAAAAGACTTTATAAATGAATGGTTGCCTCAATTATGACCGGGACAAAAGGAAATATTCGAATATGTAAATGAACTCTGACCAATAAGTTTTCGTAACACGCAAAGCGAGGCATTTTCATTGACGTAAACGTTATTACAGCACACGTTAGGGCTAATTTAAACGGTGTCGTTATTTGCACCGCATCATCGGGCATCGCCGCAAAAAACCGTGAGAATGGTAAAACCGCACATAACTACCATGTTCCGGTTTCCACTTAACCTTGTAGCCGATCTCGGGTATTGGAATATCACAAACGGTTCACAAAGGGCAAATTTGATTTACAACGCAAAGGTCATAATTTACGATGAAGCTCCGATGGTTCACAAATGGCTCATTCACTTGTTAGAAAGGTCTTTACGCGATCGGCGATTTACGATTTTATTTATTTATTAGCATCACATCACTCTAAAGTCGCAAAAGGCGTAAAAGATTGGAATGAATGGAAAAAACTTATACATAAGTACTGTATTGTCTATCACCACACCACACGTAACTGTTTGAAGACCAAGCGGTTAAACTAGTTTCTAATTTTACGCAGACGCCCTGAAGAAGAATGATTTTAGTTTCTGTTTTAAATGTTGACGACAGCCAGCACCCGACGCAGAAATCGCAAGATTTCGAGCCAAAAAGTGGCAACCAATCAGATGGGCTAACCGTAGAGGCCGTAACGGAGTGTTGTAGCGTAGCTATATAAATCAGTGGACTTCACCTTTGACCTGGCAGCCGTCAGTCAATCGTAGGTCAGTCGTCAATAGTCTTTAAATAGTTGCATCTGTACACGCGTTCCTGCCGCATATTTCGTTATAACCGAAATCA
The DNA here is from genome assembly GCA_950108535.1 of Agriphila straminella. Classification (NCBI taxonomy): domain Eukaryota; kingdom Metazoa; phylum Arthropoda; class Insecta; order Lepidoptera; family Crambidae; genus Agriphila; species Agriphila straminella. The sequence goes on along the minus strand of OX467324.1, from coordinate 1,708,371 downwards.
CGATACTTAGTCCTTTTTATTATAAGAGATGTTATATTCATAGTAAAAATTATACGGAGTACTAAACAGTAAATGTATTTAATTTATTATAATATCCTTCTGATAAAATAGTGATTAGTGGACATTCCCTTCACTTAAAACCCTACAGTGATGACCAGTGTTGAACAGTACTTTTTAACGTTTATCGTATCGTGTTATTATTTTTGTTATTATTGAAGTTTAAGAAATAGCATTGTGAATGCATAAAATCTAAAAGTTTAAAATTATATGGCTATTTCATCTTAATCGATTTGTCTAGCACCTGTAAAGGTGTTGCTTTCGAATGTCGAAGTTAATTCTCTTCACATTGATGGCGCTGGCCTACAGCGGAAACGTGAAAAGTATTAGAAAATTTCGCCAATCTCGCTAGCGACTCGGTAGCATAATTGGTTAGTGCATTGAGCCGGAATCCTAAGGGTGCAGGTTCGAGTCCCGTCTGAGCTGTTACGGGTGAGTCGATTTTTTCTAATATTTTTCAATTATATTAATAATCTTATTATTGAAGTGTTAATCTTAGGCGAACAATGAATCCGGAAAACGGGGTTCCACAAGGTACTACTCCGCAATCGCGCATCCCGGTTGTGAATAGTGAAGCTCACGATGAGGGAAATACCTTGGCTAGCAGCACCGTGTCATCGAGGGTTCCAGATTTTTGGGCGGACTAGCCACGGCTCTGGTTTGAACAATTTGAAGCCGTCATAGAACGCAAAGGTTATCTGAAGCTCACGATGAGGGAAATACCTTGGCTAGCATCACCGTGTCATCGAGGGTTCCAGATTTTTGGCCGGACCAGCCACGGCTCTAGTTTGAACAATTTGAAGCGGTGATAGAAACGCAAAAGTTATCATATGCGGCCAAACAAAATTTTGTGATGACGAAACTTAATAAATTCGCTATACAACAGGTGAGGGATTTATTGTTATCAACTCCTGGGGAGTGATGGTACCAGACACTTAAAGATAAGACTGGTCCAAGTGTTTGAGAAGTCTGAGACAAGGCAGTTTCAGAAGCTGTTGGAGGAGGAGCTGGGCAACCAGAAGCCTTCTCAGCGCCTGCGATGTATGAGGGATTTGGCCCGAGGAAAAATGCCGGATGCCACCCTACAAATAATGTGGAACAGCCACTTGCCACCTGCAGTGCAAGCTGTATTGGCAGTTACGCGGGAGACGAATATCTAGCCTAGACAACGTCGCGGACAAAGTAATGGAAGCCACCAGACCCGCAGACATTGCAGAGTTATCAACCACCGATACTACAGGGGGCGATACAGGATCGACTTCGCCTGATCTGGCGGCCCAGAGGGTCTAGCCAAAGTAACATTGGCAAATCTTCGTTATCGCTTCGCTTTCGAAACATATATGGGATTGACATAAGGTTTCGTTAACAATCGAATTTTAAAACGTCAAATCCATACATGTTTCGAAGCGAAGCGATAACGAAAATTTGCAAATGTTACTTTGGCTAGGGGGGCTGGTAGCACAACTCAGCGTCGAGGTGGCAGAGTTATGGCGTTCTCGTGAGCGAAAGTGAAAGTCAGCATAAAGAGCAACTAAATGCAGCATCTCAATTCTCAAGGGAAAACCATCGATAACGAGCTAGAATTGAAAACTTTCAGCATGCAGGTATAATTTAATAAAGTGATATATATTTAGATTTCTTTACTGCAAAAAAATAAAAATTATTCTATATTGTTTTCAGGCGAAACTTTGGCTGAAATTTGGTCCCAGCCAGATGGTTACTTCTACATATGCAAAGCTTGATTTTTTCAAGCAACTGGTAAAATAGGCCCACTAAGACAGCTGACAATGCAACAAACAACTGGATTTATTTTATTAGACAGTGAAATTATTAGTTTCTCCAACTACTAAACGGATTAATGAACATAATCAAAAGTTGACAACGATGAAAAACTGAAGAAGACACATTCACAGCATACAAGACAAAACGACGAATATTTAGGTTTTTTTTATTAATATTATTTGTTTCTCTTTTGGTATTTGTTGAACTTTATTGTTTTTTTTTTTAGTTTACTGTGTTTTTGTTTCGTACTAGTTTACCAAAGGAAGCGATTTGATACTTCTCTCCAGTTTTGAAGAAGATTAAGTAGATTAATGTGATTATGTATTTTGTGTTGAATATGTCTTTGCACTTTGTTTTTTTTATGTTGAATTTTATCTTGGGTGTTATGTTATCAAGTTTTATTAAACTGTTTGAGGTTAGTCACTATTATATTTATGTACTTTGAGAATGATTCTACTGTAGATTCTTTTTTGAGTCGTATGGAATATTTAGATTCATAACGTACTTTTCCAAAATGTACCTTTCCCAATTTCTTCCCCTCCCAAACAACTCCTGTCGAATATGTATGGAATGGGGCTATCGAAAGGAGAGTTGGATTAAAATCTTCAATCTCAACAAACAACATCCAACCATTTGTAAGATTTTATTTTATTTTTTCTGTTTCTATTATTTCTAATTCTATTCTACTTCTTCTTATGCAAAACTTGTTTTTTTTACCAATTCGTAATATAATATATTGGCCCTTAGAGTCGGACAACTAGCAAGCAACAATTGAAATTATTTTATTAGATAGCCGACGACGAGTAGACGTATTTGATATCAACAACAACTAAACATATTACTGAACTTTCTTTTATTTGTGTGAATCTGTAAATGGTTTTCTGTTTATACTGATATTGCTATAGTTAACATAAGAACTGTTGATTCACCTGTAAATATAAAAAAAAACATAATCAAAAGATGAATGATGAAAAACTGAAGAAGACACATCCACAGAATAAAAGACAAAGCGACGAATACGTTTATGTACCCTTCCCATAGTGTCCCTCGGGCCGCGGTTTTAAAAGGTACTGTTAACGCCTGCAAGCCTAACAGTTCGTCAAGCTTGCCAACGGCGAAAAAGGCATGAGTCCAATGCCGTGATTACGATAGACGACACCTAGAAGCAGCCAATCAGGAGCGCCCGTCTGCAGCAAAATGTCATCGAGACTTGCAGAAGTCAGCTTCACTTTTATTTTCTCTCTCGGCCACGACTGACATACGACGGAGCGTATACACGCTCTCATCACATCACCCAACGAAATTCAGTACTTCGAACTTTAGACTCTAAGCTTATTGCCATTGTAACAAGCAGTTTATTTATAGTAAAGCAGATGCTATAGAAACTCCCAAGTTTTTTATTGAAAGGCTTTTTAAACACCATTAATTCTACCACCTCGTCATAACCGCAACGGGTCATCGCAGCGAGCTGACCATCGAGCGAGACCTTCACATCTTCACCTTCTCAACGAGCAGTACCTGGGCTAACAGGTACCTTGCCCGAAATTTCCACTTCCCAAAAAGTTCCTTTCCCGAAATGTACATCTTCCAAAACGTACCATTCCCGAAATGTACCTTTCCCAAGTCTTCTTTCTTCCCCCTCCCAAACACCTCTTTTGGAATGTGTATGGAACGGGACTTTCGAAAGAAGGGTTGGTTTAAAATCCCACACCACAATCAGAAACCACACCCGACCATTTGTAAACATTATTAAACTCTGTTTTTATTTTCTCTGTTTATAATTCTATTCTACTTCTTCTTATGCACAACTTGATTTTTTTCAAGCAGGACAACTGACAATGCAATGTAATTTTATTAGATAGCCGACGACGAGTAGACGTATTTGATATCAATGAAATCATCAAAGTTTTTTCAAAATATTAAACAGATTAATGAACACAATCAAAAGTTGACAACGATGAACAACTGAAGAAGACACATTCACAGAATACAAGACAAAACGACGCCCGAAATTTCCACTTTCCAAAAGTTCCCTTCCCAAAATTACCTTTTTCCAAAATGTACCTTTCCCCAATTCTACTTTTTTCCTCTTCCCAAACACCTCCTGTCGAATGTGTATGGAATGGGACTTTCGAAAGGAGGGTTGGGTTAAAATCTTTAATCTCAAACGACATCCAACCCCATTTGTAAGTTTTATTTTTTCTGTTTATTTTTTAAAAATACACTATGTCGGGATAGTTTATTAAACTCGATATAGTTTATTCTGATAACGTCGTTAAGTATGGAAATTTAAAACATTATTTCTGTTTACAGTTCTATTCTACTTCTTCTTATGCAAAACTTGATTTTTTTCAAGCAATTTGATATAATTGGCCCTTAAGAGTCGGACAACTGACAATGCAATGTTATTTTATTAGATAGCCGACGACGAGTAGACGTATTTGATATCAATGAAATCATCAAAGTTTTTTCAAAATATTAAACAGATTAATGAACACAATCAAAAGTTGACAACGATGAACAACTGAAGAAGACACATTCACAGAATACAAGACAAAACGACGCCCGAAATTTCCACTTTCCAAAAGTTCCCTTCCCAAAATTACCTTTTTCCAAAATGTACCTTTCCCCAATTCTACTTTTTTCCTCTTCCCAAACACCTCCTGTCGAATGTGTATGGAATGGGACTTTCGAAAGGAGGGTTGGGTTAAAATCTTTAATCTCAAACGACATCCAACCCCATTTGTAAGTTTTATTTTTTCGGTTTATTTTATAAAAATACACTATGTCGGGATAGTTTATTAATCTCGATATAGTTTATTCTGATAACGTCGTTAAGTATGGAAATTTAAAACATTATTTCTGTTTACAGTTCTATTCTACTTCTTCTTATGCAAAACTTGTTTTTTTTCAAGCAATTTGATATAATTGGCCCTTAAGAGTCGGACAACTGACAATGCAATGTTATTTTATTAGATAGCCGACGACGAGTAGACGTATTTGATATCAATGAAATCATCAAAGTTTTTTCAAAATATTAAACATATTAATGAACACAATCAAAAGTTGACAACGATGAACAACTGAAGAAGACACATTCACAGAATACAAGACAAAACGACGCCCGAAATTTCCACTTTCCAAAAGTTCCCTTCCCAAAATTACCTTTTTCCAAAATGTACCTTTCCCCAATTCTACTTTTTTCCTCTTCCCAAACACTTCCTGTCGAATGTGTATGGAATGGGACTTTCGAAAGGAGGGTTGGGTTAAAATCTTTTATCTCAAACGACATCCAACCCCATTTGTAAGTTTTATTTTTAAATTATTTTTTCTGTTTATTTTATAAAAATACACTATGTCGGGATAGTTTATTAATCTCGATATAGTTTATTCTGATAACGTCGTTAAGTATGGAAATTTAAAACATTATTTCTGTTTATAGTTCTATTCTACTTCTTCTTATACAAGACTTGTTTTTTTATCAAGCAATTGGTAAAATTGGCACTTCAGAGTCGGACAACTGACAATGCAACAACTGGAGTTATTTTATTAGAGACGACGACGAGTAGACGTATTTGTTTGATGTCAATGAAGTTTTTCCAACTATTAAAAGTATTGATGAACATAGGTAATCAAAAGATAACAACGATGAAAAACTGAAGAAGACACATCTACAGAATATGCAAGACTGTACCTTATTCTACAGAATATGCAAGACTGTACCTTATTATACAAGGTTATTTGTAAAACACCAACAACCTCGTAGGAGTAGATTAAGATAAATAACAACGTTTGTTCTACGATTTTTCAGAAAACAGAAAAAAAACGACTTTTAATACAAAACTTTATCAGCTGTTCGGACGTTTGTATAGAAAGTCGATTTTTTTGTCTGTTTTCGGAAAAGTCGTAGAACTAACGTTGTTGTTAATGATGTTAGTAATCTACTCCCGCGAGGTTGTTGCGTGTTTTACAAATAACCCTGTATACCTTTCCCATAGGCACTTTTCCTTTTAAAAAAATGTCAGTTTCCCAAAAACTTCCTTTCCCAAAACGTACCTTTCCCGAAAGGTACAGTCAGCAACGAAAGTAGCTTTACACTTTAGTACTTTGTCATAGCAGCTTCTTTGAGAAAAGTCTCACAGTTTGAAACAATAATCAAAAAAGTTGATATGACAAAGAAGGTACTAAAGTGTTAAGCGACTTTCGTTGTCATCTACTTACTTCCCTCTCCCAAACCCCTCCTTTCGAATGTGTATGTAATGGGACTTTCGAAAGGAGGATTGGGCTAAAATCCACAATCTCGTAGCTCCCCCAACCATTTGTAAACTATTAAACTAGTGTTTATAAAAAAACCTTCATTTGAAATCAATCAAAGGAAATTCCTAATTCTTTTTTTCGTTTGAGTCATAGAAAAAAATATATATATGTCGGAATAGGGTCAGACATCAGAAGCAAAAATGCAGTGCTCAGTGACAGTCCGAGTGGTTAGAAAACGATCCGTGCACCAAGACGCATCCAACAGAAGTGCGTGCCGAGTGAGCGCTGCGGCCGCTTTTATAGGCAAGAGTGGGGATATCCCCGCTCGACCGGTCGCACCGCAAGCCCGTTCGAGGCGATGACGTCAGGGTGCACGTGCCGCTAGCGAGTCATAACGCCGTCTTTTCACGCCGCGCCGTCATATATATCATAATATCCAACAAAAGCAAATATCAATAAAAGAACATAAAATAAAAGAGACACAAATTCACGAGCGATCACAAAAAAAATTGTAGGTACGTCTGTCCCCCTAGCTATGACCCCCGAAACGCAGTATGATATAGCGAGAACACTTTTAACCACGGATTGAAATACCGTTAAAAAAATAACGATACAAAAAATAACGTTAAAAATACCGTTAAAACACTATCGGTAAATTTACCGGTATAAATAACGTTAAAATTATTGTACCGGTAAAATTATCGTTAAATATAGCGTTAAAATTATCGGTAAAAAAGTAACATTATTAATTGTAATATTTAAGGTTAATTTTAAAGTAACTGTAACAAAAGTAAGATATAATATTGTTAAAATTAACGTCATTTACTGAAATAACGTTAATCTCAATGTAACGTTATCTAAAGTAACGTTATTTATTGACAACGTTAATGTTAAAAGTAACGGTAAAAAGTAAGAAATAACGTTACATTTAAAAATAACGTTATCAATCCCTGCTTTTAACTGCCAAAAGACAATGGATTTTGACAGTTGAGTGTCGATAAAACGCTAATATATCACGCCACGCGATATACATAATATCGTATTTCCAGGGGCCAAGTCAACTAGTAAATAATTAACACAATATGCAAATGGTTTCTTGAAAACAAAAGATAATTTCAATTATGTTTTTATTTTCTTATTTCTAACATCTGACTAGACTACTTTATTAAATTTTAACAATCCAATTATATAAAAATATAATTATATACATAATATTTAGATAAGTAGTATACCTGGATAAATCCAGGTTTTTTTTCCAAGGATAACGTTGACGAAACAGAGCCTGTAGCCAATGTCACATTTACAAATTTTCGTTATCGCTTCGCTCCGAAAAATGTATGGATTTGACGTTTTAAAATTCGATTGCGAACGAGGTGAGTCGCTAGGATAGTCACCTTGGTCTCATAGTCATACTACTACCACATAATAGATAATAGTACTAGCGTACAGAAGTTGCACTCCGCAAAATCGTTTAAATAAATTGCAACTCTTGCTCCGACACAATAAGGTGCAATTCAGGTCGCACAGCGCTCCCTTCGCTCCAAAACATTCATTTAGTAGTTGCCTCTCTTTCTATCGCGTAGGTCTTATCATTTCTGATGTATGAAATTTGTCCTCTCAGAGGACGCCGAGCGGTTCAGACTCGCACGCGGAGTGACAGAGCCCTGCTACTACTCATAGCCTACGATACATTCTCTGCATGTATGGAGGCGGCCAGCGCGCAGTGCGGCCGTTGCGAACATTCGTGAACGTTCGGATTACTTGGTTACATACCGGGTGTAACAAGACACTCAACGAAGCCGAAGTCTACGTATTCTGCCCATCATCAGGACCATTTCTGCTCAAAATAATTGCTGGGAAACGATTTTAATTTTTGGTGTTAAAAAAGCATTGCATACATTACCACGCAATGTAACGCGTACAAAAGGCCGCGCCTGCGAGTGTGTGCTACACAGCTGCGTGCGGCCGAGTTGAAAGGCAACGTTTATGTGCGTGCTCATGAAATACATGGAGTGATGACTTTTTGAAGCCATTGTTTGTTACGAAATACATTAAATTTTGATAATGTTTCTGTAAACAAAAATTAGGAAATAATGAATAAAATAAGATTACATAAAAAAAAAATTGACTTTGACCTTCAATAACTTCGTAGCTATTGGTTTCCCAGGTATAGTCTAAAAGACAAAAACGATCCTGATGATGGGCGGAATGCGTGGACTTCGGCTTCGTCGAGTGTCTTGTTACACCCGTTATCTAGGCTCTAGCCACCTGTCGGTACGTAGGCGGCCTATAAGGATATGAGTCTTCATTTTTCTTGTTTGTATGAAATTCGACTGGTGTCCTTAATTATCTGTCCACTACTGTATTATGAAAAAATCTTTCAATAAACTATTCAGCGTCAAATAACAGGTGTTTTATTATGGGACTTTTTTGTTTTCTATCTAACAGTAAAATGTTAATTATCTATTCCACTTTTCTATGTACGTTTTGACGTCGTCATAAACGCCGAAAAATACAAACCCGCCGATCATAAAAGCGGTCAACCTCGGCGTCGCACCTGTAACAAAACAAATACTTATATAGGTATGAAGTGGGGTAGTATGGTATTATTATTTATTCATTTATTACAATGCGAACTTACAGCTAAACCAAAACATTCACATTGGGCAATTTACTTAGGTAAAAAAATAATTTACAATAAATATATCTAATTGGGTCAGTATGGATGTCGGCATCTTGGACGTCATTCAAAAAACGATTAAAAAGAGTAATAGCCGTAGGTGTGGGCGCATTACGAGCATGCTGCGTGTGTACAGCAGGAGGTGGTGCCGACGACGTCGACCAACACGCACCTAATAGGCTAGTTGACAAAATTTCAATAACTGCTTAATATTTGAGCTTATCAGGCATTTTATCGAAAAAAAAGGTTTATTTATTTTTAATCGAGTGTTTACATTATAAATTTCGCGTTTTAAAAAACCAATTTTAATTTGGTTCCAAAACGCACAAGACTGTCATGGCGTCTTGAATGACGTCACGCCGTGCGAAACAAACCAAAGAGCGATCGTGTGTTCGTAGGTTATAGCTAGTTTTTATCGTTTAAAAATGAATTTCTCATATTATAAGTACTGTATAGTGCCCCAGTGTGATAGCACGACTATAAAAACGCCAAACCAGTTATTTATATATGTTCCAAACAATGGAGAAATACGGAAAAAGTGGCTAAAACTTGCGTTCGGTTGTGGTTAGGTTGCACTCGGAGTGTAGGTTTGGAACGCGCCTCCGGTAGTGATACTCGAAACGTCAAAGACAAGATTGGAGTTTCGCACGGCGTGACGTCACGCTTTCTGATTGGTGTTCACTGTCACGTGACTAAAGGTTTCATTTTACGAAATTTATTTTTTAAAAATATTATTAATCTTTAACGCTTTTAATAATTAAAATTGTTTGTTATTTTCTCCATAATATAATTAATCATTATAAACCCCTATCCATTATATTTATTCTTAATGGAAACAAGCCTATTCTGCGGGACATAATAACTTATAGAATTCAGCCACAGTGCTGAATTCTGAACAGGGATTGTCCACCTTATTTCGCAACAAAAAACAATAATGCATTGCAAGTAAGAGTTTACGTCTGACTTCCAATGTAGCAAGGCCCACCATTCCCGTCACAAATAATGACGGGAACAAGAAGGGATAGTATCCGAAAATTCTTTTATAAAGGTACCTTGCAAACTTTCTCTGTACTCTTTCAACCATGAGTGTAGGTACTTCTTGGTTCTAGGATCCCAGATGATCGCACCAAATTCGAGCACACTGCGGACGTATGCGTTGTAAAGCATAACAGCTACGTTTAAGTTACGAAACTGAGCAGCGGTTCTAGAAATAAACCCAAGAATCTTGTTTGCTTTCTTACAAATGGTCACGATGTGCTCAAAACTGCGGTTTTGCGGCCTGATCCTCAGCTTCCTGGTGACTGCGTAGTCTTCCGCCAGCATGATCCTGGTCTTGGCCAGGTCCAAGGGCGTGGTCACTGATCAAGGTTACTAATAAACCAGTTTTAAAGAAAAATAAGATAGTTACCAGCGAACAGCCCCCTGACCCCTGACTCCAAGTATATGGTGGTGAGAACCGGCCTGATCCTCAGCTTCCTGGTAACGGCGTAGTCTTCCGCCAGCATGATCCTGGTCTTGGCCAGGTCTAAGGGCGTGGTCACTGCGCCGGAGAAACCGCCTGCTATCGACCCACATACTGCACTCTAAAATAATAGTTATTATTTGTTATACAAGTGACCAAAGTCTTTTTGTGCTGCGATGCGAGTGCCAACTTTAAATGACTATTTTATTGCTTCGTATTTGAAAATAAAAATGTGTTTATTGACAGAAATGTTGTACAAATTTAACTATATCTAATGGCCCCACAATAGGCTAAGCCTGTCCTGTGGGTACCGGTTACGTTTAACAATTACATTTTAACCAAAATTCAATTTGTTCGGTTCGGTTATCTAAAACACAAGAGAAAAGGACTTATGAGTTTAAGTAAATTAATTAAGATGCTAATTTATATTAACATAATTTTCATAAATATAAGTAAAAAGAATAGATAAGTATACATTTGTATCACAATAATTAGTATCTAATATCTAACATACGTATCACACACAAGCTTAGGTGTAAGTTTGCTAAATTAGCATCGAATCATTTACCGAGAGTTGTTCCACAGAAAACATTATGTACTTGGACCTGTTATTATAACGGGTGTAACAAGACACTCAACCATAGTAGAATCAAATAAGTAGGCCAACTCGCGCCTCGAGCGAGCGATAATAACCTAAACACGTAGCCCACGTAGGGCTGTCGCTAGTTTATTCAATCGTCAAAAATGCATAGTCAATCTCTATACAAAACATTTTTTCCTTGTATGGTAAGCATCTATAATACAAAGTTTTTTAATTATTTTTTGTACATAGACCAGAAAATGTCTACAATGTTTTTATTACATACGTCATGTTATGTGATTTGAAATTGATTTGAAAATCACGGTCGAAATAGGAATAATTAAAACGTAGCTTTACTGAATCATGTATTTATTCAAATAAAATAAAATGATTATGAAATTGTATTTTTTACACAATTAATTTATTCCTTTTACTTTTTCATTTACCTACACTTATAAAAATAAAATTATAATCTTTAAATTCGGAAATTAAATATTTTATAATCTCAAATAATTGACATTAAATAAGTACTTTTTCCTGTGATTTTGTTAAAAAAATTGTTATACTTACACAATTGTTACTTACAGAAAAAAACGGCTGTTTCGACAAGTACAAAATGCCTTATTATTTAAAGTTTAATATGTAAAATAAATCCTCATTCTGACAAATCTTTTTTGCAAAAATATCTTAGGAAAGCATGGTATGTAATGTACTGTAGGTAGGTACAAATTATAACGAGCGGCAGCGCAGCGGCGCGGAGCGTGCGTGAGCGCGGGCGGGATCACGTACGGGGCGCAGCCACGACTGGCGCATCTTTATCATCTATAAATGTTGTCAGTGGGTGCGTGCGAGGCTCATACGTACGGGCCGCGCTCACATACAAACCGCGTTCGGGCGTATAATGAGTAAGACGACTTACTTATTTGATTCTACTATGCTTCAACGAAGCCGAAGTCCACGCATTCCGCCCATCATCAGGATCATTTTTGTCTTTTATACTATACCTCGGAAACGAATAGCTACGATGTTATTGAAGGTCAATTTTTTTTTATGAAATCTTATTTTATTCGTTATTTCCTACTTTTTGTCCATTTTTGTGTATTTCGTAAAAAACAATGGCTTTAAAACGTCATCACTCAATGTATTTCATGAGCACGCACATACACGTTGCCTTTCAACTCGGCCGCACGCAGCTGTGTAGCATTCACTCGCAGGCGCGGCCTGTTGTACGCGTTACATTGCGTGGTAATGTATGCAATGAATTTTTTACACCAAAAATCAAAATCGTTTCCCAGCAATAATTTTGAACAGAAATGGTCCTGATGATGGGCAGAATACGTAGACCTCGGCTTCGTTGAAGGTCTTGTTACACCCGGTATAGTACCTACTTGTTGTATGGTCTGTGTGTTATTAACAGTTTTTTAAGGTCGTTTGGGGGGGGGGCGATCGTCCCCTCTCCACCGATCCGCGCCTGGATAGGTGGTCGTGACTTGAGCAAGTGAAGGAAGTGAGTCTTTGCCTCCGATAATAAGAGCTTTAAAAAAAGAATGCTTACATGAAAACTGGTGATCTGCCCGTCGTTATGGTGCCTGACTAGAGACTTGAGCATCTCCCATATCGGTAGCTGGATGAAGCTGAAGGGCAGATCCCGCGCTACCGTCGAGAAGAACCCGCGGTATACTCCCTGCCTCAACCCTTCCGCCTTGTAGGCCTACAACAACACACAAATAGAAAGAAACTATACTTGTTATAGAGTTCAGCTATGCAGGAGGGAATTTCCACAACCGTAAATAGTAATGGGACTTTGAAATACAGTTCTCCCTCGTGGACCGTAATGGGACAAAATCCTGGGACCACAAGAAAACAGGGCTCATTTTTTACCCTATCAATTATCTAGATTTCCGGTCAGAGTCTCAAAAATGGCACCTCAAATAGCGTCCCACTTACAAACTGGGCGCTTATTTTATACAAAATAAGTGATATAAAATGTAAATTTGTACAAAATGAGCGCCTAGTTTGTAAGTGGGACGCTATTTGAGGTGCCATTTTAGCGTACCAGTTTAGTTCGTGAAGCGTTATTTAGGATATTCTTGATCAAAGATGTACAAGATGTATTTTTTTCGAATTTTAGCCCGTTCAATTCTCGGCGGAGACAAGTTTTTTATTTGTTTGTTGTTGTTTAAAAAAACAAAAAACCGACTTCAAAAACCTACCTCAAAAGCAAGAAATAATATACCTTCCCTACAAGGTACCTACACTAAAAATTAAAAAAATAAAATTTATTTAAAAAAAAAACAAAAAACCGACTTCAAAAAACCTACCTCTAAAAAGCAAGAAATAATATTCGTAATAATAAAAATACGTCTATTGAAGTCGGGTGGGGCTTTTAGAATGAAAAAAAAGGAATCTGTACTCCAGTAGTACTTAGTGTAGGTACCTTGTAGGGAAGGTATATTATAATATGTAGAAAAATCGGCTCAGCCAAACGTAAGATAATAAGCGGAGAAATATACATACGGGTCAAACTGAGAACCTCCTTTTTTAAGTCGGTTAAAGAACCTACACTTAAGATATCCCTCTTCCTACAAAAAAAATATTATCTTATTCAGTTCAACAAAGAAGTAATACGACCATTATCATCGAGGTAATTCACACAAAATCATACTATTTTCGTGCTTTTTTCAAGATTGCTTGAAAAGTACTGAACCGATTTCCAAATTTTAAAAAATGGGACCAACTTGGGAGTTTACCTAATGTAATAACGTTTAAATTATTTCAATCGGTCCTGCCGTTCGAGTAATCAGGACATACACAAAAAAAAAATATACAGACGAACATAGAACTTCCTCCTTTTTTTGAAGTCGGTTAATTATTAAAATATGGAATGTTTCCTGTTTTTTTACCAGTCCTTATAAAAAGGATCTGCAAGCTACCTCTCAATCATTGATATTATCGTAACATGGGAAAGGCCCAAGTCTAAACTGGACTATATTTGGCCAATATACTAATATGATGGATGATAAGTAATAAATTATTATTATTATATACCTCAACTAAAATCCTTAAGCTGCTCCGATTCTTGTTACCTACTGATGTCTGCTTTCTCTGTTTCGCTATCTCTGTAGGAACTCTGATGATGCATGCCAACTGTGAACAAATGATTACATAAACACCTTCGATCAAGAATACCCTAGATGTCCGGTCAGTGTCTCAAAAATGGCACCTCAAATAGCGTCCCACTTACAAACTAGGCACTTATTTTGCACAAAGTGATAAAAGATGTGTTTTTGTACAAAATAAGAGGTGATTATGTACAAAATAAGAGGTGATTATGTACAAAATAAGAGGTGATTATGTACAAAATAAGCGCCAAGTTTGTAAGTGGGGCGCTATGTGAGGTGCCATTTTTGCGTACTGTTTTAGTTCGTGAAGCGTTATCTAGGATATTCTTGATCAAAGATAAACACATACACCTATTGCAATAAACTAATAAAGGTCTTACAATGATGTCGATTCGGTTGGTACAACTAAACTAAATAGGCTAGTTGACAAAATTTCAATAACTGCTTAATATTTTAGCTTATTAGGCATTTTATCGAAAAAAGAGGTTTATTTATTTTTAATCGAGCGTTTACATTATAAATTTCGCGTTTTAAAAAACCAATTTAAATTTGGTTCCAAAACGCACAAGACTGTCATGGCGTCTTGAAGACGTCACGCCGTGCAAAACAAACCAAAGAGCGATCGTGTCTTCGTACGTTATAGCTAGTTTTTATCGTTTAAAAATGAATTTCTCATATTATAAGTACTGTATAGTGCCCCAGTGTGATAGCACGACTATAAAAACGCCAAACCAGTTGTTTATATGTGTTCCAAACAATGGAGAAATACGGAAAAAGTGGCTAAAACTTGCGTTCGGTTGTGGTTAGGTTGCACTCGGAGTGTAGGTTTGGAACGCGCCTCCGGTAGTGATACTCGAAACGTCAAAGACAAGATTGGAGTTTCGCACGGCGTGACGTAACGCTTTCTGATTGGTGTTCACTGTCACGTGACTAAAGGTTTCATTTTACGAAATTTATTTTTTAAAAATATTATTAATCTTTAACGCTTTTAATAATTAAAATTGTTTGTTATTTTCTCCATAATATAATTAATCATTATAAACCCCTATCCATTATATTTATTCTTAATGGAAACAAGCCTATTGACAGGACTAAACTTAATTTTAGCATCCTGTTCTTGTCTTTTCGATACCAAAAGAGAAGGATGGAAAACTAAATTTAGTTTAATCCTGTCAATTTAGTTAAGACGTTGCCAACCGAGTCGACACCATTATAGGTTTAACCTGTCAGGTCTTCGATCAAGAATACCCTAGATCCAGTCAGAGCCTCAAAAATGGCACCTCAAATAGCGTCCCACTTACAAACTGGGCGCTTATTTTGCACAAAGTAAGTGATAAAAGATGTGTTTTTGAACAAAATAAGCTTATTTTGTACAAAATAAGTGATATAAGATGTGAGTTTGTTCAAAATAAGAGGTGATTATGTACAAAATAAGCGCCATGTTTGCGTGCTGTTTTAGTTCGTGAAGCGTTATCTAGGATATTCTTGATCGAAGTGTGAGGTACAGGAAAATGAGACACAATAAATATTTCATTGTTGTGGAAATATGTGAGGCCACATGTATCCCCACAGATTTAATTAGTAGGTATATAGCTCACCCATACCATTAATAAATAACTTCAGCCTGCCTACCTGCCTAGCATGACCGATTTATATCGCGTGATATAGCATTTTATCGACACTCAACTGTCAAACTCCTTTGTCTTTTTGACAGTTAAACGTGATAAAACGCTATATCACGCGATATTAATCGGTCATGCTAGGCAGGCAGGCTAATTATGAAGCTATTGGAAATATCAAATGTACAAATTATTAGTTTTCATGATTGCTGGACCTTACTTTTTATGGAGAGGAAAATGGACATAGTAGTTTATGATACAAGGTTGGTAAGGAGGTTTTTAAAACGAGTTGACGTTTTATAAGCCCGAGCCGCAGGCGAGGGTTTATAATCGTCACGAGTTTTAAAAAACCTTAACAACCGTGTGCCATACTACGTTTTTCAATACATTTGCGAGAAAACATTATAGGTACTGCTGAAATTGTAATTTATTCATATAATGAAACTGTAAATTCTAAATATTTGTGCGCGAATTACGCAAAAACCGCTAAACGAATTTTGATGGATTTTTCACAATTTAGTAGATTCAGGTCTTAACTTAAAATCTAAGCTATGTTTCATCAAATTCAGGTGGGCGGAACCAGTGAAACAGCTTGAACTCTCCGTAGTACTAGCTTTCATACACTAAAGGGGTCATTTTAAACTGGTTGCAATATTTTTCTACTGTCCACGCGGATGAAGTCGCGGGCGGAAGCTAGTAGAAATTAAAAAAAACGTTCGTAAACAAAAACGCACGGCGCCGGCGTGCGGTAAAATCAACTTTCCGCACGCTGTACTACTCCGTAAACAAAAACGCACGGCGTGCGGTAAAATCAACTTTCCGCACGCTCGACTGTCATCGTAAACTTACATTTTCGAGCAACTGTATTGAAAAATAATATTATTGACACTGAACCAAAAAATTTACTATGTTAGGATAATCAATTGAATATGTTATCCATGATTTTGTGTTTATAAGATTAGCACTTTAGAATGTCATTGAAAAACATAAGACATACCACTTCACCAACGCTAGCTGCAAACATATGAACGAAGGGAGTATACTGGGCAGCCACATGTGGCTGAACCGCCTTCTTAGTGGCCTCATAGGACATGAAGAATAATGCCGAAGAAGGCATAGACGTGGAGGCTACTGTAGCCAACCCTGGAAAGATATGTCTTGAATAAAGACCAATTTAAGAGACAGAGCAGAGATACTGCTACTCGGCAGTTGGAAAGAGAGGAATAATTCAGTATTCTAGAGGAATCTTTCATGTTATTTTACTAGGCATCTTTATTTGTGAATCTGTGGATGACGTATTTGGCCTATTGTTGTAAAAAAATATGTTTTTGGCTATTATTGTCCCTTAATCAATAAAAGGCTTATGTTTAAATGATCACCCTACATACTAACGTAACTCAGCATTAGTAAATGCTCACCAAATCTTCTTGGGCTGCTTAGGATGTGGTGTTTTTACTAATTTTGGCGAAACAAAATGTTTTTTTTTGGTATGCTAAAGTATTAATCTCCCATAAATAAATAGTCTTATAGTTCGAATCACGAAAGATGACCACAAAGGGCGTCTTCGCGTCATAACTCAAAAAAGACAGACAAAATAATATTTCGCTCATTTGCAGCAAGGTCGACATTTTTCAAAAAGTATAATTTTACAGGAGAGAAATTTTAAAGTTTCAAGTATCACCGGAACGAAAGAGACAGTGCTATAACAGCACAACTGTGAATAGTTGCTCTCTCTCTTACAATAGAGTTTAGAGAAATGGCGTTTTTACAGTAAACAGAGCTCCATTTTTTCTACATAACTATATTATTACTAAACTCGCCAATTTTGAGATATGCCAGCCTTGGCGCAAATGAACGATTTCATATTCATATTATAGATAGGTATATCAATATTTTTCAAATATATGAAATATTATTTTGTCTAAAGTCTTATCTCTGAGTTATGACGCGAAGATGGGCGCCATTTGTGATCTTTCGTGATTCGTACGTACTCAGAGCTCAAACGTGTTGCTTTTAGGTCATCCGATCCGATCCGCTAATAGGCTTGTTTCCATTAAGAATAAATATAATGGATAGGGGTTTATAATGATTAATTATATTATGGAGAAAATAACAAACAATTTTAATTATTAAAAGCGTTAAAGATTAATAATATTTTTAAAAAATAAATTTCGTAAAATGAAACCTTTAGTCACGTGACAGTGAACACCAATCAGAAAGCTTTACGTCACGCCGTGCGAAACTCCAATCTTGTCGTTGACGTTTCGAGTATCACTACCGGAGGCGCGTTCCAAACCTACACTCCGAGTGCAACCTAACCACAACCGAACGCAAGTTTTAGCCACTTTTTCCGTATTTCTCCCAATGAGGAAAAATAATAATAATAAAAATATATGTTCCAAACAATTTTGGAACATATATAAATAACTGGTTTGGCGTTTTTATAGTCGTGCTATCACACTGGGGCACTATACAGTACTTATAATATGAGAAATTCATTTTTAAACGATAAAAACTAGCTATAACGTACGAAGACACGATCGCTCTTTGGTTTGTTTTGCACGGCGTGACGTCATTCAAGACGCCATGACAGTCTTGTGCGTTTTGGAACCAAATTAAAATTGGTTTTTTAAAACGCGAAATTTATTATGTAAACGTTCGATTAAAAATAAATAAACCTTTTTTTTCGATAAAATGCCTAATAAGCTAAAATATTAAGCAGTTATTGAAATTTTGTCAACTAGCCTATTGCTGTGATGTATGTAGTTCACTTATCCCTTCCACACTGGTTGCTTTCCGGTCCCATATATCGCATAGATCGCAGCGATCCGTAATCGACCTTTCTATTGTCTAATTTCAAAATCTATCGCGATCGCTTTCAGGATGTAGCACATTGATGAGTCTTTTTGGCACAAATAAAAACTTACCAAAGAAATGCATCAATGTAAAGCATTGATCCATCTGTCAAATGAAAGCGATTGTGGAAGATTTTGAAATTAGACAATCAGCCCCCGGTTCGGATGACCGGAACACATCCTATGTTTGAGCTCTTTTTGTACAAAGCGTTGTACTGGTTTCAGCTTCAGACTTCTTAAGTAATTTAAGGACACTCTTCATTGAAATAAGTTTCATATTTTTCTTTTTTTATAATCTTATCAAGTAAAGGTTTTTGAAGTATTTATAGCTTAATCCGTCAACGCCCGATGTGCCCTATAAGTAGGGTTGCCAACCGTACTATAATATATAGTATTGTACTATATTTCGGGTCTGCATACTATATACTGTAGAAGAAATATATAGTACGCAAAAATACTATATTTTTAACATTGAACGCTAAGAAACAAATCATTATTTTTTTTATCTGTGATAGTGCATTTTGACTGATTCGATAGCGTGTAGTGTATATCGTATCTGAATTCTGGAAGTATCTGTCTTATTGCATCAATGTCAAATTCAAAAGCTTCAAACGATAGTTTGGTCATTGGTTGTTCTGCTCTATTTTTGTTTTGAGATTTTGTTGGTCTGCAAAATATAACATTGTTCTTTCTTTGAGAAATATAACTCAAGTCTTAGATAAATAAATTAGTAATGGAAAGTGGTAGCGATAACGAGAGTGCGTCAAGTTCAATTCAAGTGCGCCGCTAACGCCGATTAAAAAGTGAAAGATACAAAAAAGACTTCTAAAATATCCAAAACTTGTTAAAAAATGCAAAAACTGAAAAAAAATCGTTTTTATAAAATAAACAAGTAAAAAATTTATTTGCCTATTAAATACTATATTTCTTTTAAGTGTACTATATTTTCCATAGCTTAATTTGAAAAATACTATATTTCGCCAAAGACATGTTGGCAACCCTACCTATGAGGCACATAACACAATAGAAAATCTATTGTTGTATTGTTTTCTGGGCGTTGACGAGCTAAGTACGAGTTTTTTAACTACTTAATTTACTTAAAAATATTATAATATCTAAAATAATAATAATAATCTGTAGTGAAAAGATTTACTGTCTGTAGTCAATATAAAATAAAATACAACTTTTCTATTAAAATTATCAGGTAATCACCTTTGTAGACACCTCTGAAACCGCCTGCCTTTTGGAAACCTTGTTGACTTTGCAGACGGGTTTTTAGAGTGTCCAATGGATAAAGTGTAACGTCAACCGATATACCAGCTACAGCACCAGCCTGGAGACAAAAACGAAATCTTAGGCTGGTTTACATTATTTTAGGTGTTACTAGAATGCTTTAGTAGTAGCTAAAGCGAGGGCTAAACTGTAAGTATGTACATTAGGGCCGCTGGACTGGAGATTCATAATTTTTTGACAGAAACGGTCGGAGTCAGGTTCGGGGCAAAATACATGATGCAAGAAGTCTTTCAGTGAAGTCCTTTTTTGAAGCTTTTTGAGAAATAAATTATTAAAGATCACCAAAATATGGCAATGGGGGGCTTCGCCCCATCCGCATGACCCGCACTCTACTAAATCTCTCTACTAACAATTACGTAAACCAGCCTCTGCCTTTTAGAAATAGCATGGCAGATGGCAGTCTGCATTTATTTGGTGAAATTTTCCAATCGATATAACCTCAAAATAATATTTTAAAAATGTGAATATAAGAGCAAAGTACTTACCAAAAGAGGTGCAAACCAAGGATACTTGAAAGTTTCCGAAGGGTCCATTGTGGACTTTTACTTTATTTGAAAAAACACCATGAAAACAAAACGCCCTTAGATAACCTCAATGTTATTTAGCAAAACTTATAAGCAAGCAAATGCTTAAAATCACTTGAACCTAAGCTTGAAACTTGAATTTAACTAAACTAGTTTGATCAGACGAAATATCCGCATATTTTGTTTGATTATGCACACTATTGCACACAACACAACTAAAAAATCGCCGTTCTCAACCTCAACAAAGATCATTTCGCCATTTTATGCTATTGCTAGATTAGGGATGTACATGCAACGAACGATATATCGGAAAACCGACAAATATCGACACGACATCGATATCAACGACACTATGTATCGATATATCAATATCGAGTAAACTCAAACGTTGTAGCCAAAAAAAACATACGACAAGCTAAAGAGATTATCTAGTAGCTAATACAAACGTCATAGATGATTGTAAAAAAAACTGAATATCATCAAAAGCGCTTGGCGCGGGTCATATTCTTGGCATAAATAATAGCGGAAACGTATTGAATTCTACATCAAAATACCCTTTAACGTACTTACTGTGAAGTTGCTCCAATAACTTTTTTTCAAGAAAGATATCTGTGCTAAAGATAATGATGAAAAAACAACGAAAAACATCGGAAAAGTGCAGAAGTGAGTTTATTGTCCATACTCTTTACAGGTAAAGAAAAAGACAGAGACAATTGTTTCCGCATATCCGAGCCTTATGTCAATAGTAGAAATGCTTCTTGTGTACCTTTGAATAAAAAGAAAAGAGTTATTATTTTATTGATATAAATCTAGCCTAGGTAAATGAAGTGAATAATTTGCATTAAAATTTCTAATTTCTTAAAGTTTAATAATGTGTAATTTTCTATGTTAACGACGCCCGGAAAATAAGATACAATAGATTTTATGTTGTTAGTTTTATAGTTTCTGAGATATTCAGTTTTAGATCAAATAGGTAGGTTGATTAGGTATTTAGGTATCCTATGAATCAAAAAATGTTAACGTTTGTTGTTTAATTTCCATATGGTAATAATGTTTTTTTTTGCCTTTTTACTGTCCTAGCCCATTACCTGTTGAACAGGATTCTTAAGTCGCTTAGCTTAAGGGCCTGACTAACTCCTCAACGAAGTCCCAAGGGCCAAGACCTAGCTAGCTCATCGTACCAACATACTATAATTTACAGTATGTTGGGACTATCCAGCCGCTTTCGCGGGCTGGATTGTTGGTGCTCGCGGGCCGGATCTGGTCCGTGGGCCGTAGTTTGGAGACCCCTGCCCTATGTGAATACCACACGAATGTGTGAATCACAGATTGCTAAATGAACAAGTAAGGCCGGCCACACACAGACGGAATCACGTTACGGAATTCCGTACATACGTGATTCCGAATGCAGCTAATCCATACAAATCTATGGACTACCACACACATACGGGATTTTTCCGTACGGAATCTTCATACATTATCGAAATTCCGTTTGGAATTCCGTAACGGGATTCCGTCTGCGTGTGGCATGTGAACAGAGGTTCGCGTCAACACCTACATGGATATTTTATCGAGTGACTGGCGCAAGTGGCGAGGCTAGTAGCATAGTAGCGAGCGAGCACGAATGTGTAATCGCGTCGCGGCACCTATTACAGCAATGATAATTTAAATATATTTTAACATAGGTAATTATCATTGACGGCCTATGTGGTGCAGTGGTCAACATGCCGCCTACCACGCAAGAGGTCCCGGGTCGGATTCCCGGCCGGGCAGAAATTGAAATGATGAATTTTAATTTCTGTGATGGGTCTGGGTGTTACTATGTATAATAAGTATATATTTAAAAAGTATATAAGTATTATATCAGTTGTCTAGCACCCATATTACAAGCTTTGCTTAGTTTGGGGCTAGATGGCGCTGTGTAAAATTGTCCAAGCATTTATTTATTTATATTTATTTATTTATTGATGTTTTTGATTTAAAGATGTTCTATCTTACGAAGTCCTTTAAGTTATTAATGCTAAGAACACAGGCGTGCACATTGCACATTGTTATAGTGTGCGTCTGCACGCTCTCGTATTACGCACAGTAAAATAATATGGATGTGTACGCCTAACAACATTCATTCATAGCCTTAACTTCATGAGAAAGAAAAACTTTTAAAATTAATGTCCTTGAATTGAAATAATTTTGACAGAGGTATCTTTCGAATATTACACCGATATACCGATTTTATTTCGATATATCAAAGATTTCGATACTTTAAAAATATCGATGTATTTCTATACCATTATTTTGTCACACCTTACACTGCAGCCTCATTTAATGTATTCTGTGGTCGAAGTCTTTTGAACCTTCGAAGTAACTATTATTAGATTTATTCTGTGGTAACCAGTGGTAACAACTCTAGTAACATGCCCAAGTGGGCATACGCGATTGCGCTGCTTTCTTTTCTAGACTGACTGAGTCTAAAATAGGTGCAGTCCTGAGCATAGAGAAATATAATATAACGTCGCGCATGTCAACGCTGCAGTACCCCTCTTTTTTTAAATATAATATCATTGGCAGTACTAGGTAGACAGGTACCTAATTAAAATGCCGAATTGCTCAGTTTTTTGCTGTAAAAAGAGGTCTGGAACATCAAGTTTAGAAAAAGATGGTGTTACATTTCACATGTAAGTAATTTTATATCGTAGGTATTATTGCTATTTATCTTCTATTTATTTACATTTTCTTGTCGCGAGATAAATCCGAAAGTAATGATCCGAATTCCACAGATGGGCAACTAGTGATGTTACCGTACATAGTTTAGTTTGTCGATAAAGGGACATGGCCGGTCCTCTGAAAAAGAGGGCTTTTCAAAATTATAAAAAACTGTAGGCTCGATATGCTCGATATATGGCGTTGATAAAAATGTCAATGTATTTTTTTTACTAAGCTTCGAAGAATACTCAGGTAGGCAGGCAGATGTAACCCTAAAAATGTTTCTCTTTGGGATCTGGGGTGGAATTGCGTAAGGTAATCGTATTCTTTTGACAGTTCATATTGTATTCCATCGGCTGCAATTTGTATGGGATGACATATATAATGATACAATATGAACTGTCAAATGAATACGATTGACTTTACGCAATCGAGAAAGGGGGTAATAACCCGAAAGAAGGTCAATGTACTCATGAAACTGAACACATTCTAAAAGAAAAAAAAAATTGAACTCCATACAAAATGTTGGCGGCAAATTCAAATTTTGTAATGGAGTCCATTTTTTTTTTCGATATGAACATTTTTTCTGTTAGAATGTTAATGTTAATGTCACTTTGAAAAGCCGTCATTATTTTTAAGGCGACGGCTACACGCGTGGTAAATACTGTGATCCATTAGTATTTAATCAGGCAGGGGCCTATTTCATAAAAGATTAGTAAATTTAAAGTTACCAACTAGTAACATTATTATCTATTCACTTATATCTTAAATAATATTTAGGAATTTAGAAAATTTACATCTCATGCCATTCTGCACCCCCTGTATTCCTCTTCTGTCAATCTCACCATACCATAGGTTGTCTGGAAGAGATCGCTCTTAGCGATAAGACCGCCATGTTTTGACACTATGTTTTATTGTTATTTCTATGTTATATGTTACTGTGGTGTTGAAATAAAGCATTATCTTATCTTATCTTATCTTATATCGCTCACTGTTCTATACAACACATGTACTTAGATATATTTTTTGGACCAGATTACTATGGAAGAGGGACATTGTCTTATGGAACTTTTTGTTTACAGCTTCCCTAAACATCCAGAATTAAGAAATGTATGGAAAAGGTTTTGCAATAACAATCGAACCTGGAATCCCAAGCGGACCAGTGTAATTTGCTCAATTCATTTCCAGACATCTGATTTTCAAGACCTTGCGAACAACAGGAGAAGATTAAAGGAGAATTCAATACCAAGTTTAATACCAAACTGCATTTGTGTCGTAAGTCCTCAACCCTTGGAAAATGAGACAATAGATATTTCATTGTTGGCCCGGTAGCCACGTGGGGTTTAGTTCTAGGTGTAATAATACACTCACAAAATTGCATTATCATTGTTATATTTATTTTCCAGAGTCACTCATTACCCATTGAACCAACTTACAACACTGCTGGGGCTAAAAGTTTAGCTACGCCTAACACGTTGACATCTCTCGGTGAATCATCATCTCAACAAGTGAGTTACTTGGGTTTCTTGAGTTTGAAAATCGGTTTTTCGCGAAATAAATTAAAGGATTAAGGAGACACGTCGCTCGCCATCGCCATAGAAAAAATACTTAGCTTGTATATACAGTCGGCAGCACGTCAGATGTTGACCTTGAGACCGCCTTTATGCCGTACGTAATAAAAGCTGTTTTCGTAGTTCAACTGTTTATCCTAACGTGCTGTCGTGCGTACATCAATAAATTACGAGATCAGTGGATCATAAGATCAACAGATCATTATATCAACAATTCACTACATCAGTTTCAAAATTGGACTTTTGAAGAGAATTTTTTTACATTTAGAAGATAATTATATTAAACAAAAAAGTATGAGTGTTTTTTTAAGAATTAGGTACCTATGTTTATTTAATTTTGTTTCGGTAGTTAAGAACCAATTTTTTATTTTTATTAATGCAAGTTAATTGCATTAATAAAATTGCTGCCGCGGCACGCTCGCTACGCTCGTTCGGTTCGTGCGTTGTTGTTCGCAATACTCGCAATGGAACCTATCGATCGTTGCTCGCTCATCGTCGCACCTAATAGACCTAAACAGACTTTCGGGATTTCGAACTATCGGTCATTTGATAATCGATCTTTCAAGTTTCGGTCTATCGGATATCGACATTTAGGATTTTCGGTTTTGAATATAGGCGTTTTATGCGTCGATATTTTAGTCGTAGGTATGTGTTATGAATATTCGGCATTTTAATACATATGCCAGTCTTAAAATAAAGCCACTAATATGGGGCCAATAAATGTTTATCTTTCTTTCATTCTAATATTTGCTAAATCCCTAAAATATGTTCGTTTTCAGATTCAGTGGGTAGTCTCTATTGAAAAATGTGCTCCAAAGTCTACGTCACAAACCGAAACTCTTTCTCTAGGAAAAAGCAAAATGCAAAAACGAATAGACCATCAAAAGAAAAAAATAAAGCGACTTCAAGCTAAAAATCTTTATTTGAGGAATAAAGTTGCTGGCTTGCAAGAACTGCTTCGGAATTCGATGAAGAAAAAAAAAATGATTTTTGAAATGAAGAAAAGGAACTAATTCAGCGCCACAACAGAAGAAAAGTCAAAGCAGTAAACTGTCAGGGATAAATATTCCCCAGAGCTGTGATGTTTCGCTTTAACCCTCAACTTTTATTTACTCTTCAAAAGCTTATACATACGTCCGCAAATCTTTTGGAACATGCTTGCCACATCCACGTATACTCTCTGACTAAATGGTATGTACAGTACTATTGATGATGGTCAACCAAGGAGACATTAGCTTTAAAAAATAAAGCGGATGCCAATTCAGGGGCTTTTCACTTAGTACTTGACTCACTACAAGGGAGCGCGGCCTAAGATTTTAGTTGCGGATTGATTTGATAGATGTCGCTCATTTTTCGTTTGTCAAACAGTCGATAGATGTCGCTATCCCGTGCTGAATCGCGGTATCGTGTGGCTTTCACAGTTTTATATAGTCAAAGCTGATTGGCAATTTATTTTATATTTCATGACATAGCGGTTACCTCCCAAAAAAATTACAAGTCAAGATTTATAGGAACCTACTAGTACCAATATTATAATATCGTACACTTTTTGTCACATTTCGCTAGATGGCGTTGATCATTAGGTCTGACTGATAACTCTATAATAATGTACTCTATGTGCCAATTCGGATAACATAATTTACGCCACTCTGATTTTCGATGAAATGAAAATAATGACTAAATAACAGATTTAAATTATGGATACGATTTAAGGCGACGGCTACACGCTTGGTTAATACTGTGATCCATCAGTATTTAATCAGGGGCCTATTTCATAAAAGATTAGTAAAGGACATCATCCATGTTTCATACGTTTTTGGTCCAAATATGAAAGTACCGGCCAAAAGACGGCAATAAGTGCTTTATTCTGATAGATTATCTCCATCTAAGCATTTTTTATTATGGCACCGAAGCTGTAGCACCGCTTCACATTTGTGACAAAATGTATGAAAAGACAGACTTTTTGAACTTATTTAAAATCAATTAAATCGGTGCTACAGCTTCGGTGCCATAACAAGAAATGCATAGGCTGACAAAATCTATCAGAATAAAGCACTTTTGCTTTTTGGTCGGCACTTTCAAATTTGGACCAAAATGGACTACTTAGGTATGTCCTTTACTACAATTATTTACCATTGTTTTTATTGGGGCAGAAGAATTATGTTTCTTGTCACTACATATTATAAAATTGTTTAAAAACAAAAAAACCGACTTCAAAAAACCTGCCTCTAAAAAGCAAGAAATAATATACAAATAATATATATTTCTAATATACGTAGGTAGGTTCTTTTTTTGTAAAATAATTTCACCGCCAGCATCATTATTAATTTTTATGTTTGTCAGTTGTCACTTTTCTTCTTTTTTTTTCAGTCAATCATAGACTAGACTAAAATATATGTTTATTTTTAAGACAACCTTCCTTTACTATGGAAGCAAGGGAATTGAAGGCTGTACAGCCAACCCAATGTTTCGCTGTTATGTATGTGTAGATATTAATTTGTGTTTTTTGTAATTATTTAAATATTTTGTACGTCCAATGTCGCCACTGATTAGGCCCCACCAGAATACCAGCGCTGCGACGGCCTTGTGTCGTAGTAGCATCAGCTGAGGCTGGGGCCTAGTTGGCCGCACACTTTGTTTTCGTTCTTCTGTTTTGTTTCCTACTTTGTGGCCAATAAACGATTTACTTACTTACTTACTTACTTACAAATCATTAGATACGCATTATCATTGTTATAATAAAACACGTCTATTGAAGTCGGGTGGGGCTTTTAGAATAAAAAAGGAAGATGTACTCCAGCCCTACCCGAGGCAGGTTTTTTGAAGTCGGTTTTTTTGTTTTTAAACAATTTTTTATTTTTTTTATTTTTAGTGTAATTACCTTCTGTATTAGGTAGTGTAGGTATATTATTTAGGTAGAAAAATCGGCTCAGCCAAACGTGAAATAATCGCGGAGAAACATACATACATACAAACTGAGTACCTCCTTTTTTTGAAGTCGGTTAAAAAGACTACACAAAGGTATCCCTTCCCCAAGAAAAAAAATCATCTAATTCGGTTCATAAATAACAAAATTGTCAAGTTAGTTGATTTAATATCATTGTATTTTCAGGATTACTTGTAAACTACTGAACCGATTTGAAAAAAAAATAAATGGGACCATCTCGCAAGAAAACTCAATCGAACAAAAAAAAGAATTATCTAAATCGGTCCATAAATGTCGAAGATACGCGCGAACAACGATTTGAGAACCTCCTCCTTTTGATGAAGTCGGTTAAAAACGAAGTCCCTCGCCGCGTCTGTCTGTTCGCGACAAACTCAAAAACTACTGAACGGATTTTCATGCGGTTTTCATCAAACTATAGAGCAATTTTCGAGGAAGGTTTTGGTGTATAATAAGTTCAGGTTTTATGTTAATTGGTAAAAATATGTTTTAGGTATATAGAAGAGAGTCCGACGAAAATCGTGAAGGAGACGACTTATTCAATATTTGCCGCCTGACTATTATTTTGCTAACGTAAAAATGTAACTAAAGAATGGAATTACTTTTTTTTTGTTTCCGACGTTTAGTAAGATATTTTTCCACCAGAGAGTTTTTTTAATTTCCCAAAATTTAAGAATTTGTACTTTGTCTGTTTTTGACTTGAGCGTATCTTCATACTCAAAATTAACAAATAATCATACCTACACCATCATCATAGTAGGTACCGTAAACTGGGGTGATTAGCAACTTGCGTGGTGAATAACAATAGCTAAATTTTCGATATAAAAAATATAAAATGAAAATGAACTTATTAAGCCTGTTCTTAGAACACTTTTTCATAAAACTATGGTCATTATTATTTTATTTACCTATTTTTTTTATCATAAATGTCGCCGTTGTCATTCACCACGCATGTTGCAATTTACCGGCATGTCAAATCGTTTTTCATAATTCCGAAAAAAATATTTATTGATTATTTTATTTATATTATTTCCAAGTATCTCCAATACTTATTACGGAATAATATATTTTCAATATTATTATAAATTAGTCATTAAAATAAAACAGCCTATGTATCATTATACCTATTCATAATATTTGTCAATTATTTAAATAAAGCTAATAAATGTTGCATTTTGATTTACTCTAATAATTAAACTCACTTAACGACTAGGTACTACTAATTAATTAAACTAACGGCCAAAAAAGTTACCACAACTAAACACGACAGTTCGAGCTGTCAAAACACTGCACCGAATTACGAGTCGGAGTAGGTATAGTGATTTGCACCGCGCAAAACCCTGGAGAGCCCTTAACTCTCCACATTCGCGCCGTGAACACCCGTGAAAGCCGCGAACCGCGAGTGTTGATGGTTTTCGCGCCTGTTCACGCGCTTCGCGGCCGTTCACGCCTTGTTCCCCGTTCGGTGTCGGTATTTGCGTCCGCTTCAAAGGGTTCGCGGTGCGCGAACCTCCCGTGAACGCAAGCGCATCCACACTCGCGCGTGAAAACAGTGCCGTGCGTGAGGTTTTTTATTTATTTGCAGAGTATGGTGCGTCAAAATGAGCGTCACTTGGACGAATGAGCAGGAAATTGTGTTAATTGAGTGTTATCATGCCGATTCCATTTTATGGGATGCTAAAAACAAAGATAGCAGTGCATAATTCGGCGTCCATTCTCGACGAGCGCGCGAACTAAACTGTGAACGATAGCGAGTGTGGAGGGTCATGCTATTCACGCCGACTTCGCGGCAAGTGAATTCACGCCGCGAATCACGCAGGAGTCTGGAGCCCGCATTAGAGGTTTTAAATGCTCTAAGCGCAAAACGCAACGCAGCAGGCAGCAGCAAGCTAGCGAATTACGTACAATAGGTCTGTTGCTAACAATTCTCGATTGAAAGCGCAGTTGCATTGCTGCTTTAGTTAAGATAGTTGTCACATTCATTGGTTCTTACTAAAGCAGCGATGTAACTGCGATTTTCTGTCAGAGTTGATTGCAACAAAGTACGTAATTACGCCGCAGAGTAGGCAGACAAATATGACACTTCAATATCTATCTGTCACTTTGACAGATAAATCAACAAAACACTACCTACCTACCACGCTAAGAAATCTATGCCCATATAGCCAAGTTCTCTTTATTTATTTTTTATAAAAAGCAAAAAGAAGTGATCCGAAAGACTCTAGGCTTCTAGCCCTTTTTCGAAGGCTAACCTCGCTTTTGAACGCCTACTGGGACTAAAAGCCTAAAAAGGCCTTTGGGCTTCGAGTCTACTCAATAAAAAGGAAATAGGCTTTTTAGTACCTACCACGAACCCTTTGAAGTTCTGTACGCTAGTCCTAAAAAAGACGAGAGTCTATAATATAGGGCTAAGCCTAGGAGCGCAGCGAAATTTTTTCTATGCTATGGCCTAGAGTCTTTTGAATCTCTAGCAAACAAAAAGGCAAAAAGCCTTTTTAATCATAGATATACCTAGTATATTTTTTAATATACTATATCTATGGCAAAAAGCGATAATAAAACCAAAGAGCATGACTGTGCGTTGCTAAGCGACCATTTTAGTTGTTATGGTTGTTTATTACCGGACAGTAATATCATAGCATATTTTTGTAGGTACATATTTCATTTCTATAATGCCGAAGGTATTAAAAGATTATCACGAAGGAATTAAATATCATAATGTGCAAAAATCTCGATGGGGTGAGCCAGGATGTTACCAATTACATAAGTAAGTATGTTTCTGCAAGGTTTCCACTCAATCTAAGTAAGTAAGTACTTGAACTGAATGTATATTCAAACAACTCAAACATGACTGAAACTTAATCTTACTTTATCTTCTCATGGATTTACATTTTAAACCAAGGTGGTTCGGAGCACCCTCCCCAGCGGGGGAAGGAGGCGGAAATCCTCATGGATACCACATAGCCGGCTGGAAATAAGGCACCAAAACTGCTAAAGCACTCGCATTCGAATACCTACTCGCACGCTACTAAAGCACTACTAAAAATAATCTAATGTAAACCAGCCTTTATTGACTGACTAACCGCCTTGGAAACTGGGGCCTTACTATGAGCTCTGGGCGTAGCCACGGTGAGGCAGGGTGGGGCCCTTTCCCCACCCTGGCTATGACCTGTGAGGTACCTACCTAATCTTACCTAAGTAAGAAAATATAAAAATGACGCGGAATTAATGAGATAGGCCCGTAGCAATACAAAATATGCATGGAAAATGCATAGAAAAAAAATTACCAAGGTAAGACCGCGGGTATAGTTTGCTAGTTACATATTATTTTAGACTGCTGCCCCACCCTGAGCCCACGGCTGGCTACGCTCATGAGCTCTTATATTATAGCAGGGCTTATATTGAACTGCCTTACTTTTTCGTACTATGACGTCTACGGTTAGTCACAGAATACATAATAGGGTCGTGGAACCAATAGCAGAGCAGTCACCTAAAGCTGACCAAAACGGGGTTTTATTGCAATATTAAAAAAGCAAAGCATGCAAAGTTGGTAGTTTTTGGTTTTCCAATAGTGGCAACACTATATCTGTCAATCATCATATAAACTTGCTTCCCATTGGTGGAAAAATGTGACGTTTTCTTGCTGCAACGATGGCGCCGCGTGAGTAGTCAAGATTTTTACTAAGACATAAAATTTCGTATTACTTTGGAAATCGTGATCCATCTTGAATTGTGTTTATGTTTATGGATTCATTAAGCATCAAAGTTAATGAGGGGCTATGTTTTAAGTAATTTTTAACAATATTTGTGCTGTTCACTAAATAATGTGATTTTTAGAGCCCTGGTTATGTTTAGGGGCACCAAAATTACAATTTTCCTTAAGCTGACCAGACTGGTCAAGTAATGGGAAAACATGTTTTTTATAAAATTTAACTTTCTCATTTGATTTTTATTAATATTGTTAAAGTTAATTAAGTTTTTTCTAATAATAAGAAACCTTACCAATCTAATCTAAGCTCCATAGTATTCAATGAATAAGATTTTAAGTTGATATCTACTACTGCTTTGCTTATGATACAGTCTGTTGATTTATTTGATTTTTATTGATATTGTTAAAGTTAAATATATATTTTTTCTAATAATTAATGTAAGTTCCATAGTGTTCAATAAATAAGATCTCAAGTAGATATATACTACTGCTCTGCCTAAGATACAGTTGATTTACCTATTTGATTTTTATCAAAATTATTAAAGTTAATTAAATTTTCATGCTGATAATGACAAAGTGTTTCATTTAACATCCTATTATATGAAGCTATCTTGAACTATATAGGGTAATTTTGCAAATTAATTGACTATTTGAGGTGGTCAGGTATTGGATAAAGTAGTGGTCATCTATTGGTGAATGGTGGTCAGGTAATGGAGACTTTTGAATTTTTGCCTTTGGACCGGCCTTACACAAAATCTATTGTAATATCTAAATAAATTTTTGCCCCATTTGTATAAGTATGTATCTAAGAATCATGGTGCCAAAGGCAGCATCGCTCAAATGAAAACTGCGCACACAGTGACCGCAGGAAAGTCAAAATCCGCTTAAGTGGTCCACTATTGGTTCCATGACCCTAGTACAAGTTAGTATGAAAGCAGGCTTTAAGAGGCTTTATGCGCTATCAAGCGCCGCCAATGGAAAAATAATCGTAATGCATAAATAAAGACGAAATTGTGAATTGTGTTCTTCTAGTGTACTCCGAAAAAGCTTTGTTGTACTTTCTATCGCTTAAAAAATATTTTCTAGTCTGTAGTTTAGTTTAATGGAGTTTTATTGCTAAAACTTAACGACAGGTTATAAAATATTGTTTAAACGATGAAAAGTATAACAAAGCTTTTTCGGAGTACACTAGAAGAAAACAATTCACAATTTCGTCTTTATTTAAGCACTACGTTTTTTTGCCATTGGCGGCGCTAGTGTAGCACATAAACGCTCTAAAGCAGTAAGCAGTCCTGCGGTGCTACCGGCTGAAAACATTTGACAGATGTACGTGATACATTGCTGCTTCGTTTTGGCACAAATAAAAACTTACCAAAGAAAAGCAGCAATGTATCACATACATCTGTCAAATTACAGCTAACATAAACATCATTGTTTTTAGCCGGTAGCCCCGCTGTTTAAGGCCTGCTTTTGAACTGAACGGTTTCTTATTTGCTTATGGTATCTTAAGCCTCCTGGTTACGTAGGTACCCAGAAAGGCAACGAACCTTCGACCGATCAAAGCGACCGCTCTCCCTCAGGGGAGAGACATTTGCGTACCTATCTAGAGATATTTTCCAGGTAAGGGGTAAGTACTATGGCCCCCAGTTTCGGAGCAAAGCAAAAAAAACGGCGATTAAACCAATGACACTGTGAAAACTGCACCGTTTTCACTAGTTTGGGTGCAGATATCATTTTATAGTTACTAAGATGTATAGTTTGATTATGTAACATGTTTTATAAAATTGTAATGTTTTTGTTGCCAATAAATTTATTTATTATTATTTATTTATTACTGTTTTCTTTTATAGGCCTTCCGACTGCCGTCTCAAGTTTCCAACTACGAATCGCCCGATCCACAAATGCGAGATCCCCGAGCAGGAGTTCACCTTGGTTCCCCAAGTGGCCGGATGGAGGAGCCTGCTGGTGCCCAAGAATGAACCTAATCTTTACCCGGCCGTGATGCATAAAAGCCAGTTTGAGCGCCTTAAAAAGCAAGCGAAGGTGATTACAATTTATAGTAGGTATGGTATAATAGTCAGGCGGCAAATAATGAATATAAGTCGTCTCCTTCCCGATTTTCGTCGGACTCTCTCTATATAGGTACCTAAAACTGGTACTGGTACTGTGTTCCTTGTGTTCTACAAAACACGAAACTGACGGTTTTAAGAGGAGGAAGTAGAGGAGGAGGAGGAACACGCATAGCTGTGAGCCTGTGACGTCACAAAGATGGCGGCCGACCGTACCAAGTTTTCTTCATTTCTCGAGTTCTATTGCATCAATTTCGTTGTTTGATATATCATTTGAAAGGTTAGGTATATAGATGCAATAGAACTTGAGAAATGAAGAAAAACTTGTTACGGTCGGCGGCCGTCTTTGTGACGTCACAGCTATGCGTGTCCCCACTTCCTCTTCTTAAAACCGTCAGTTTCGTGTATTGTAGATTGTAGAGCACAAGGAACACATACATACCAGGTTTAGGTATATAGAAGAAAGTCCGACGAAAAATCTCAAAATGCTTCGTCGCCGCCTAACTTTATGTAGGTAGTTGATAAAGTACCGCGCGCACGGCTTATCGTGTAGAAAAGAAACGGATTTTTTCATATTTGCCTTATTATGAGGATAAATTAAAATGATTGAATTGAATTGTTAATTTTTGAAGGTGGTTTGAGGCCCATAAATAAACCCTGCCTCAGCATCAAGCCTCTGTGCCAGTCTCACTAGTCTCACAGTGTTATTCTGACTATTATTGAATCAAAGCACCTTCATAAAATTCCGTCGCGCGCCCGCCGGCCGCGCCGCGCCTGTGCCATACTCACTACCTCACTTCTTACTAATTACCGGGAAACACAATAAAAGCCATCATAACAATAACAAAAGTTTATATTCCAGTCTCTCAGTTTTGACCCGGGAGAAAATGTAAGCGTCAAACGTGAATAAATGTGTCTGCAACGGAGTACCCCAAGGTAGTATACTGTGGCCCTAAGTTTATATTTACTATAGCAATATTAAATTATTACGCAGATCGTGACCCAAGAAGAACAGATCCAAGGCATGCACGCGCAAGAGGCCGCAATACAGAAGGCGGCCAAGGAGTCGGAGGCCAGGAAGCGCCTGCTCAAGGAGAAGCTGCAGCCGCAGCCGGGAGCCGAGTCCGCGACCGGCACGGCCGACCCGGAGCTGGAAGGGCCAGACCAGGCCGCACACACCATGTCTAGAGCAGAGTGTAAGTCTTCACTCAGCCTCTCTCAAGACCATGGGCGTACCCAGGTTCTGGACCAGGGGGGGGGGGGGGGGGCAAATCTTTGTAAATCAAATATATTGTATGGCAAATGAGAACATTTATTGATAATAATTGATAACTATATCAATTGTTATCAATAAATTTTGTTATCAACAAAATCCAGGGGGGCAGCTGCCCCCCCTGCCCCCCGCTCGGTACGCCCATGCTCAAAACTATAGATTAATATTGGTGTCGATTCGATTCGGTTGGTACGACTTACTAAATTGAAATTAGCATCCTGCCTGCCTAGCATGACCACCGAACGAAACCACCTACGTTGTCGGTTTTGTAACAAAGAATATTGGGACCTTTACTATGGACAACTTACCTACAGTAAACATAGATTAACCATACCTTATTTTAAAGCTAATGACGTGCAGGTGTAATGGCTAAAAGCGCATTATTGTGGGCTACTGGAATATTGAGATATCTTGGAAAATATTTTATATGAAAAAACTAGTATTTTTTAGTTGAAACTGATAGGTTTCATGATCTTCCTTTAATTTAAGATAGTATGTTTCTTAGAAAGATTTAATTGTTACGAGTGACTATATTGATTGGTATCATAACTGTACAGGGTGTAATTTTTTGAATCAGTGTCGGTTGTAACGTCAACCGTAACCTTTATTTAGAGTACTTTCCCTCTAGGTTTACATATAAAAATCCGTCCTGTATGAATAAAAATTAAACATGTACTTAGTTACTTAATCCTAATACCTACTTAGCAAATTGTATTATTAATAATGCAATTAACATATCACTGCCAGAAAACAATTTTTCACAACCTTAGTATTGTCTAAACTTAAAAACATTTTAATAATTTTCTCAACATTCCCATAAGTTAATGAAAAATAAGCTACATAATATCTATAATCTATCGACCCGGAGGAAATAAAAACTCTTAAAACCAGGAAGATATTAGACTTCCTGGAAGCCGCTGGGCTCAAAGAGTTACTATGATTAGGTGGCGAGTTACAATAGATCTTTTAGGTCGCAGTGACTACAGCCTCATCTTGAGCTGCATAGCCCCTAACACTCAAATAATAATAATAATAATCTACGTGAAATTGTCTAAAAGTTACCATATGTTTCACTTGTGTCCGCGAAGCGGGTCATCATAAAGGTCCCAATCTTTTTACAAATGCTTCAAAGAGGTTCATTTAAAAGCATCCATGTACGATAAATTGTGCCGATCATGGGCGAATATGTAGTTCAGCACATGGGCATTGAATATATAATAGACATGGGCGTACTGGGCCAGGGGGGGGGGGCAAATTTACTGTAAATCAAATATATTGTATGGCAAATAAGAACTTTTATTGCTAACAATTGATAGTTAGTTGGAGGTAAACAAAATCCAGGGGGGCAGCTGCCCCCCTCGGTACGCCCATGGTGCAGCGGTAACGTGGCAAACGGCGAATTGGCGCGGTGCATGCAAACTCTTTCAATGGCGCGATTTCAACACGTTTCAGTGCTCCGAGCCGACAACATGCAGGGCCCACGTTTGTGCAACCGCATCATCCTCGCCTCCAAGTGCCACGCAATCCGCGACGCGCAGATTGTTGAGAAAGACCTCATCAAGAAGGAACTCGACGAGGAGCAGAGACGGTTAGTTTGTTAGAGATGCTTGAGGGTCTCAAATGGGATATCGGCATCAACCTGTAGTCTACCTACTACATATTAAGCAACTTTTGCCATGGTTAAGTAATCATTGGGTGGGTCCAGTCCAGGCTCATCCGTCTCCCTCTTATTATCAGAGGTGAAAGCCGTTGGTTGGTTCTACTATCCCGGCGGCTGTATTTTTCTGTCCACCCAAGAGGCGAGCGTGGTGGACTTATGCTAACGGCTCGTTTTGCTAATGTTTAAGTATGTTTTCGTCAATAAAATTCTGAAGGTCTGTCCAACAGCGAGGCAGTAGGCCCTCGGCCACGACATCACCTAGCGTGCGTTCTGCCTCTTGAGTCCCTGCAAATAAGGCCCGTATTTATAAACCGCTCTCAACGTTGAGATCATACCTGAAATGATGTTTCCAATAAGAAGAGCATCTCAAGTATGATCTCAAGATATCTCTCAACGTTGAGAGCGGTTTATAAATACGGGCCTAAGTACTACGCGGTCGCGACGACTAGCTGAGAGGACGATATGGAGACGGTGGCGGCGCGCAGTGGTTATAAGCTATTGTTTCTTATGATGACGGTGCCGTCATATTACGGCCGTAATTTTGCGGCGTAGAACGTTGTCTATGTAAACACGTGAACGTTGTCATTGTCACGGCGCGCCGTGCGGGGCCGGGCCGCCGTATTGTTTACATAGACAACGTTCTTCGCCGCTAAATTACGGCCGTAATATGACGGCACCGTCATCCTAGTTAGAGGTAAACAAAATCCAGCCCCCACCCCTCGGTACGCCGATGCTAGGAAACCCTAGCTTTACTGAGACGCAGGACGGGTGCGCAGTGATGTCGTAATAATTTACTTTAGTCCAATGGCTCTTCGATCCAAAGTGTTATTTTGGCTTCCGATACGAGAGCTCGCCGCTAATGCCGAAGATTTACACGTTACACAGGTACCGTAGATTAGTTAAATATTATCTTAATTAATAGTAGATTGTTATACAAGACGCTAAAATTACCCATTGCATACGAGGTATTTTTATTCCCGAGCTTTAGCGAGGGAATAAATAGAAACCGAGTTACAATGGGTTTTAGCGTCGTGTGTTACACTATACTTTTCACTACGATTGCGAGAAAATAAAATACAATATTAAATAGTTTATACCTACTTACTTCCGTAAACGAATCCACTCGTTTTTCTATCCTCCACTTCATAAACTTTTTGTACAATATTTAAATAAATGATTTGTGCTTGACGGCAGAAGATTAAAATTATTTCTTTCCTATTACAGTCACACAATTCAATCAGTTTGTAATTATAAAAAAATTCTAAAGATTTCGCGCCATGGTACCTTTTTTAATTTTTGCTGTAGCAGCTAAGCAACACAAACACGCATTCTACGATTCACTCTGTACACAGAGTATAAATAAGTCTATGATTTTACCGAAGAGATGCTTTAGTTCCATTTTCAAAAATAAGAATGAGAAACTGGGGGCCTATTACGAAACTTGGTCACGATAGTCGTCCGCAGTTCGTCGGTTATAGTTATTACAAATATTTTCAATGTAGCTATCGTAGTCCATAGTCTATTGAACGACAGTCAAACCGACTAGTTGGTTTTGTGGGACTATTTTGTAACCTCATATTGTATCCTCTTTGTTCATAATAAATAAATAAAAATAAATAATAATGACGGATCCACTAGAGAGAAACTGTCAAATTTACGCAATCACTTTGCAATATCGCATACGCAAGTGCTTTGTAATAAGAATCAATCAGAACGAAGCACGGACGCAGCTGCGTGTATCGCATTAAACTTTTCGTAATAGACCCCCAGTATTAAGTCGAGCGAGTTTTTATTCGTGATTATGAATAAAGACTTTTTCGTTTTAGTACGCTCATTGGTAATAGACAAACATTAAAAAAGAAAAAACTTTATCCCCTAGGGCTTATTATGCTATTTTATCTCGACTCTTGTACGTTACAATGACGCACTTTTTGAGCAAGAGGAGTGAAAAGTTATAAGTAGGTACCTACACTTCTTATACGTCAACAGGCTCGATGCTATAATGGAAGAGAACCGTCAGGCGGCAGTGGCGCGCGCGGAGGGCGAGGAGGACCGCCGCCACGACCTGCGCCTGCAGAACCTCGCCGCGCTCAAGGAGCAGATCAAGGCCCACGAGACTGCCAAGGTATCATAGGACTATAATGAAATCAAACAATGTTTAACCATATTATTTTATTTTCACGTAAACTTATTGGTCTTTATGCAGCTCCATGGGCGTACCCCAGGTTATGGACCAGGGGGGAGGGGGGGAATCTATCCAAATTTATTGATAACAATTGATAGTTATTTGGAGGTAAACAAAATCCAGGGGGTGCAGCTGCCCCTCCCTGCCCCCCCTCGGTCCCCCTATGTCCAGCTTAATCTTATTCTTGCCATCCATGTCCTTGTGTTTAATTTGAATCCTGTTTTGTTGCCTTAGATCATGGAAGCGGAACGCATCGAGGAGGAGAGCATCCGCGTAAACCAGGCCAACATCGCCATGCAGATCGACGAGGCGCTCAAGTTGAAGGAGAAGCACGCGCGCCAGGCCAAGCTCAAGGAGATCCTTGACCAGGGTACGGGGGACAACTGCAGAGTACTACTACATTACTTAGCGAGCAATAAATTTAGTTGAGATGAGGGCTCAGAGGAGCTCGGTGGCGCAGTGGTTTAGCGCCTAAGTAATTTTTCGCAATGGTCGGTCATGGGATGGGTGACCAAAAATTTATTATCTTTTTTATCCTCCGTGCTTCGGAAGGCACGTTAAGCCGTTGGTCCCGGGTGTATTTGCCGTCGTTAATCCACCACTCCGCATTGGGCCCGTGTGGTTGGTTATAGCCCATCCTCCTTACCCACCCATAAGGAAGGCCTGTGCCCCAGCAGTGGGGACATTAAAAATAGCTGATGGTCATGATGAGGGCGCTACTTTAAGGGCTATAGGGCCATTAAGACATACCTAATTATAATATGGTATAGGTAACGCGGAGCTGCTGTACTTCAAGCAGCTGCAGATGGAAGAGGAGCGCATCATGGACATGCGCATCGCCAACTTCCTCAAGCAGCGCCAGGAGCGCGAGGCGCGCAACCGAGCCGAGGCGGACGCCATCAAAGCGGCCAAGCAGAAGGGCATCGACCATATCGCTAAGGCGCAGAAGGTAGGCAGTACTATAGTCTAGCCAGGCCCTTTCGTCCCCCAGCCCGACCCCCCAGGGGATCCCCTAGAACTCATCTGTTCATCAGAATCCCCTTTAAGTAAAATTAAGTAAGGATTACATCACACTAGGTAGGTATTTTTATTTAAAAAATATAATGTAAAAAGCTAAACATACAGGAGACGCATTTTTGAATCATTCGAAGTGAATCTGCGGTGCTATCGGCTATAAACAATAAAGTTAATATAAACTGTGGTTGGACAGATGTATGTGACACATCACATTGCTGCTTCGTTTTGGCACAAGTAAAAACTTGCCAAAGAAAAGTAGCTATGTATCACATCCATCCGTCTATCAAATCAGAGTGATTAAAATAGCAATGTAAGTAATCCAATAGAGCCCCTGATAGAAAATTAAAAAAAAACCATAGAAAATAAAAAATAAATGAAAAAAACAATAGAAAATAAAATAAAAAAATATAAAAAAACCTGTAAAATGAACGGACTTTATACACAGGCAGAACAAGAACTGAAAGAAGAGCTGGACAGGATCCGCAACTTGAAGATCCAGGAGGACGTGGAAAGGGAGTATCGCCGTAAAGAGCGAGACGCGGCTATCAGGAGGAACAAGGAAATGAAACAACTGCACGAGGCTAGAGTGCAACAGGTAATGTTCAAAATGAGCTTTCTCTCTCTCAAAACTGTTCTTGGAAAAAATATCATGTTAAGATCTCGTATGTCACCGAAATAGGTATCTACCAAACGATTCTTGAAGATAAGGATAAGGCCATTTAAAATTTAGAACTTGCCTACCTACTTTTGACAGAAACAGTATGAAACTGACAACTTCCTTAAAGCCGATCAGAACTCTTAAAACAGATCTCAAGTTTAGCTAAGAAGCCTTGGTTGATGACACTGTATTTATTAAATTGATTTGTCATCCTCAGATCCACGACATCCACCGTCTGATCGCGCGGGAGATCGCCAAGGACGAGCAGAGCTTCAACAACGCGGCGCGCCAGAACGAAGAGTTCATACAGAAGGAGAAACAGGTTCGTCATTTAAATGTTGTACACTTTATTATTGCTAACTTTATTCATATAGGTATACCTACTAAATTCCCTGTTTTAGTTGGAGGACAAACGCAAGGCGCGAGTGGAACGACATCGTCAAGAAATTATGAAACAGATCAACGATAAAGAGCGGGCCAGGTGGGTCTATATCTATATTTAAATCTGTGTAAAATTATAAACAATACGAAATAGATGGTGATTTGCTGCACTTCACTCTAGAATGTATGGCAAAGAGAAAATTTTACAGATTAAAATACGTCGTTTTGTACCGTAAGCGCTCTGAAGTTGCTGCAGATTGCTGTCAATTTAATCGCATTGTACAAGTATAATGACTTAGTAGTAAACAGCGATGGAGCTAGGGTCATGAGCGCCCCTGGCAAGATTTGAATTTTGCGCCCAAGACATATTTCTACTAGGATAATGAGCGCCACGGGCAAGATTTAAATTTTGCGCCCCAAGACTTTAGCTATGGGTAACAGCAGTGTGCCCCCCCCAGCCAGCCCCTAGCTACAACGGTGGTAGCAAAAATCAGAAAAGTATTTTACTTCAAACTATGCAATTCCTAACAAATAACCTAATACTTGCTTATATCAATTTGTATACTGTTCCGTACAGAGCTGAACTGCGCGAGAAGATCCACAATGAAGGTGTGGCTCTCCGCATGGAGCAGGAGCAACAAGACAAGTACGAGCGCAGGGTCATCAAGCAGAAGGTAAGAGAACACTATTCATAAACTACTTAAAACTTTTCGGAAGCTAAATTTTAACACTCTTCACGCCATCTTAGCTTGGACTTTTCGAAAGAATTTTACACTCTTCACAATCATCTTGGCTTCGACTTTTCGAAAGCATTTGACACTCTTCATCACAATCATCTTCACTTACGACTTTTCGAAAGCCTTCGACACTCTTGCGGTCACCGAATTTTACCACATAATCTAGTTAATAATTTTCCCTAGCTGGCACTAGCTTACTCAAGTTCAGTTGCACACATCATCTAACCATAAGTTGCCTTCGACTTTACGAAAGCGTTCGACACTCTTTACAATAAAATATAAAC
Source organism: Agriphila straminella (assembly GCA_950108535.1). Taxonomy (NCBI): domain Eukaryota; kingdom Metazoa; phylum Arthropoda; class Insecta; order Lepidoptera; family Crambidae; genus Agriphila; species Agriphila straminella. Next base: position 1,666,949 of record OX467324.1, on the reverse strand, counting down.
AGAGTATAGATAGGTAAATATTACGACAAATATTATAGAATAGGTACCTACGTAGTGAGTTATCTAAAGATAACTAAAGAAAATGAAATAAAATCTATTTCCTTCTTCAATGTTTGCTACCCAATACGCAAATGGCACAAACAGAGTACCTCAAGGGAGTATTTTAAGCCCATATCTGTTTATGCAATATAAACAAAATAGAAATCCTAGTAGGTAGGTACCCTAATTTGTTTCATGCTAATGCCCGTTTTGTTTTTATATTCTAGGTAGCGACAATGAGGCAACAGAAGGTCGCCGAGAAATACGTCAAAGAAGTGGAACAGACTCTTGGCAAGAATGGGTATCAGTAAAGGCGTATAGGATTTACATCTTAATGATATTATGGATTTAGACTGATTTATTTTGCTTGTGCAAAAGCTATGCTTTGTTCTATACTTAGACTAATGCAAGCGATTAATATTACGTTTTACAATGAGTTTTTTTTTAAAAATTCTAATTAGGCTCTTGTGATTTAGACCTAAAACTAGTGATAGTTTTTGAAATCATTTTTTGGTTTTGTGATCAATAAATTGAGTGTGCCTTTTTACGAATTTCATTACTAAGAAAAACCTAACTGAGAAAGATAGGGGAAGGCTTATTCCGCTTATCCACCCTAAGGTGGATACTCGCAAAACGCGTGTTCATCCATCCATCCCATCATACTTGATAGTTTGATTGGGTGGATAGATGAACACGCTTTTAAATGCGGCGCGTCTGAAAGCTAGTTGCGTGTTCCATACTGTCAGTCCGGCCGCCGGCTTACCGGTGTCCGGCGACCGGACGCACAGTGGTGGGTCCGGCGCGCACCCGCCGGATTGAAAGCTAGTTGCGTGTTCCATACTGTCAGTCCGGCCGCCGGCTTACCGGTGTCCGGCGACCGGACGCACAGTGGTGGGTCCGGCGCGCACCCGCCGGATAAATTACGCCGGTACATGTGAAAGCTACGTACCATGCCCATACACTTCACCACCGGGTACCCGGCGCCGGTTAGCCGGCAACCGGGACATGTGAAAAGGCCCTTAACCCGGCGAGCTTGTGGTAGGGTGTGACATGCCCATGCTTTGCGCGAAGTCGTGTATTTTTCAAATTTGCCCCTCAATTGGTTTGTTGCTTCGAGTAGCTGGAGCCAATGTACTCCGCGGGGGGAGAGTGGCGTGACCGCAGTGTCGCGTCAACCGGCGCAGGAGCTACACGCGTGTAAACGTTCGTGGGGTGCGTCATACCCCGCCACATGCTCCGTGTTAGTTTTAACATATATCTACCTATAAATGCCAATTTATTAAACCAATACTTAAGAATTTATTTGTATTTTGAAATATGGTTTATATTTAGTGTATAAAATAAAAAACAGTGTATATTTATATACTTTTATTGTATTATTTATCAAAAATACTAAAACTAAAATCAACTAATTCTTTAAAAAAAATATGTTATTGAGAATCTTATATTCTTTAAGTTTTTAAAGTTGATTTTATATTTTTATTAAAGAATTAGTTGATTTTAGTTCCTTTTTCAGAAGTTCCTTTTTTTGTTTTTTTGTAAATGTTATATTTTAGTATTTCTGATAAATAATACAATAAAAGTATATAAATATACAATGTTTTTTATTTTATACACTAAATATAAACCATATTTCAAAATACGAATAAATTCTTAAGTCTTGGTTTAATAAATTGGCATTTATAGGTAATTATATGTTGGGGTATGGCAAACCCCACCACATGCTAGGTGTAACTTTTTTCACCTCATGCTCGCCGGGTTAAGATAATGGTGTTGATTCGGTTGGCACTTCTTCTTATTCAGAACTTCTTATTATATTCTAACTTCTTATTACAGGAAAATCTTACTAATAGCAATTTAATATAAACAAATAAATGCAGTCAAAATATTTAATACTAGTATTGGAACATTATTCATAGCTTATTGTTATACACAAATTCAGCCATAACATTAAAAATTACATAACATAAGTCGTTCACTTCACTCACACAACATACATAATCAATAATTATCAAGTAAATGGATTGATCTCCATAATTGAATGGGGATCCATACAAAGCTAATCGTAGATGGCGCTAGCGGCGATCCGACCTCTATCAATGGTTTTGATTGGTTAAGGCGAGGCCAGTTCACGATCTGATGAAAAGATTGATTTTTGAACTTCCAATGTGAAGAACTGATGTAGAATTCTACTTCACAAAAATTACTGTAGACTGAAAAAGAAACAAAGAAACACAATAACCGAACAGAATATTGAAATATGGCATGGTAACTCTGTAAAAAAATCCTGAATAACACCATAAAATCTTATAAAATAAACTTCAAATCGTCAGATTTCGTAATTTTCAACGACAGTGATGATTTTTTATGCAAAAAGGATAGCTTTATAATTGATCTAACACAATAACCGAGTACATTTTTAATAAATGATCCAGTATTTCAGAAATCAATAAAAATGTACTAAATTTCGTCAAATTTCTGGCGAAGCGTCAATTAAAGCTATGCAATATTCAACCTATTCTAAAGACATAGTGAAAGAGTAAATTTCGGGAACTGCCTCGCCTTAAAATACGACATAAATGATATGACGGTTGAAACAACCAATCAGCCGGTTTTGGAACAATCGCTTGTGGCGCCATTATTTTCTCAGTATTAATTCTCATTAAAGTTATAGTTCTGCATCTCACGATGACCGTTTCGCTATGAATGTGCACATCGTTTTAGAGTGCGTCTGCACGCTCTCATATTACGCACACCAGCCCGCCAGCGGTTGGGCCACGGGTGTCGATATGGTAATAATAATAGGCTAGTTGACAAAATTTCAATACTTGCTTAATATTTAAGCTTATTAGGCATTTTATCGAAAAAAAAGGTTTATTTATTTTTAATCGAGCGTTTACATTATAAATTTCGCGTTTTAAAAAACCAATTTTAATTTGGTTCCAAAACGCACAAGACTGTCATGGCGTCTTGAATGACGTCACGCCGTGCGAAACAAACCAAAGAGCGATCGTGTCTTCGTATGTTATAGCTAGTTTTTATCGTTTAAAAATGAATTTCTCATATTATAAGTACTGTATAGTGCCCCAGTGTGATAGCACGACTATAAAAACGCCAAACCAGTTGTTTATATATGTTCCAAACAATGGAGAAATACGGAAAAAGTGGCTAAAACTTGCGTTCGGTTGTGGTTAGGTTGCACTCGGAGTGTAGGTTTGGAACGCGCCTCCGGTAGTGATACTCGAAACGTCAAAGACAAGATTGGAGTTTCGCACGGCGTGACGTAACGCTTTCTGATTGGTGTTCACTGTCACGTGACTAAAGGTTTCATTTTACGAAATTTATTTTTTAAAAATATTATTAATCTTTAACGCTTTTAATAATTAAAATTGATTGTTATTTTCTCCATAATATAATTAATCATTATAAACCCCTATCCATTATATTTATTCTTAATGGAAACAAGCCTATTAGCGGGCCGCAATTTCTAATGACTTTAGAAACCCTGTTTTTTTTTACTTTTTTATCAACAGCCTTTAAAATTAAATGTCATCACTTGATCTGCTTCTCGCCTAGTTTGACGACCGTATCCAGGTTGTTCTTGAGAGTCCTGAGTTGTTTGAGCACATTGGCGTCCATTAGTGAGTACGGTATGTAGGCCTGCGACTGGCGCATTATTCTGTGACTTTACCGTTTCCAAATATTCGACGCTATAGTATAGATTCGCCGAGTTGATAAATCGAAATAGTGTGTCGCTTACATAATTATCGCGATTTGTATGACGGGCGTTGTTTTATCGCCGCGCGCACTGAGTTTTATGGTACAGATGGTAATAATTAGCGGGCCGCAATTTGTAATGAGTTTAGAAACTTTATTTTTTACTAATAGTGTGACGTCACTTGATCTGGTACAGCTGTTGTCAAGCGTAAGGCCCGCAAGCGGCTCGGGTGTCATTATGGTAATATTTAGCGGGCCGCAATTTGTAATGAGTTTAGAAACCTTATTTTTTACTAATAGTGTGACGTCACTTGATCTGGTACAGCTGTTGTCAAGCGTAAGGCCCGCAAGCGGCTCGGGTGTCATTATGGTAATAATTAGCGGGCCGCAATTTGTAATGAGTTTAGAAACCTTATTTTTTACTAATAGTGTAACGTCACTTGATCTGGTACAGCTGTTGTCAAGCGTTAGGCCCGCAAGCGGCTCGGGTGTCATTATGGTAATATTTAGCGGGCCGCAATTTGTAATGAGTTTAGAAACCTTATTTTTTACTAATAGTGTGACGTCACTTGATCTGGTACAGATGTTGTCAAGCGTAAGGCCCGCAAGCGGCTCGGGTGTCATTATGGTAATAATTAGCGGGCCGCAATTTGTAATGAGTTTAGAAACCTTATTTTTTACTAATAGTGTGACGTCACTTGATCTGGTACAGATGTTGTCAAGCGTAAGGCCCGCAAGCGGCTCGCGTGTCATTATGGTAATAATTAGCGGGCCGCAATTTGTAATGAGTTTAGAAACCTTATTTTTTACTAATAGTGTGACGTCACTTGATCTGGTACAGCTGTTGTCAAGCGTAAGGCCCGCAAGCGGCTCGGGTGTCATTATGGTAATATTTAGCGGGCCGCAATTTGTAATGAGTTTAGAAACCTTATTTTTTACTAATAGTGTGACGTCACTTGATTTGGTACAGCTGTTGTCAAGCGTAAGGCCCGCAAGCGGCTCGGGTGTCATTATGGTAATAATTAGCGGGCCGCAATTTGTAATGAGTTTAGAAACCTTATTTTTTACTAATAGTGTGACGTCACTTGATCTGGTACAGCTGTTGTCAAGCGTAAGGCCCGCAAGCGGCTCGGGTGTCATTATGGCAATAATTAGCGGGCCGCAATTTGTAATGAGTTTAGAAACCTTATTTTTTACTAATAGTGTGACGTCACTTGATCTGGTACAGCTGTTGTCAAGCGTAAGGCCCGCAAGCGGCTCGGGTGTCATTATGGTAATAATTAGCGGGCCGCAATTTGTAATGAGTTTAGAAACCTTATTTTTTTCTAATAGTGTGACGTCACTTGATCTGGTACAGATGTTGTCAAGCGTAAGGCCCGCAAGCGGCTCGCGTGTCATTATGGTAATAATTAGCGGGCCGCAATTTGTAATGAGTTTAGAAACCTTATTTTTTACTAATAGTGTGACGTCACTTGATCTGGTACAGCTGTTGTCAAGCGTAAGGCCCGCAAGCGGCTCGGGTGTCATTATGGTAATATTTAGCGGGCCGCAATTTGTAATGAGTTTAGAAACCTTATTTTTTACTAATAGTGTGACGTCACTTGATTTGGTACAGCTGTTGTCAAGCGTAAGGCCCGCAAGCGGCTCGGGTGTCATTATGGTAATAATTAGCGGGCCGCAATTTGTAATGAGTTTAGAAACCTTATTTTTTACTAATAGTGTGACGTCACTTGATCTGGTACAGCTGTTGTCAAGCGTAAGGCCCGCAAGCGGCTCGGGTGTCATTATGGCAATAATTAGCGGGCCGCAATTTGTAATGAGTTTAGAAACCTTATTTTTTACTAATAGTGTGACGTCACTTGATCTGGTACAGCTGTTGTCAAGCGTAAGGCCCGCAAGCGGCTCGGGTGTCATTATGGTAATAATTAGCGGGCCGCAATTTGTAATGAGTTTAGAAACCTTATTTTTTTCTAATAGTGTGACGTCACTTGATCTGGTACAGATGTTGTCAAGCGTAAGGCCCGCAAGCGGCTCGCGTGTCATTATGGTAATAATTAGCGGGCCGCAATTTTTAATGAGTTCAGAAACCATGTTTATTTTTGCTTTTTTTTCATCAACAGCATTTAAATGTCATCACTTGATCTGCTTCTCGCCTAGCTTGACGACCGTATCCAGGTTGTTCTTGAGAGTCCTGAGTTGTTTGAGCACATTGGCGTCCATTAGTGAGAACGGTATGTAGGCCTGCGACTGGCGCAGCTGTTTTGGCTGCAGCGACAGCATGGTGCCGTCTTGCAGCATTATGTTGCAGTTCGCCTTTTCTTCCGCATTCAACCTGAAAAATATTATTGATGATTATACCGGGTGTAACAAGACCCTCAAAGAAGCCGAGATCTACGTATTCTGCCCATCATCAGGACCATTTCTGTTCAAAATTATTGCTGGGAAACGATCTTAATTTTTGGTGTTAAAAAAGCATTGCATACATTACCACGCAATGTAGCGCGTACAAAAGATCGCGCCTGCGAGTGTGTGCTACACAGCTGCGTGCGGCCGAGTTGAAAGGTAACGTTTATATGCGTGCTCATGAAATACATTGAGTGATGACGTTTTAAAGCTATTGTTTGTTACGAAATACATAAAATTTTAATAATGTTTCAGTGGACAAAAATTAGGAAATAACGAGTAAAATAAGATTTCATAAAAAAAATGAAAAAATGTTTTGACTTTGACCTTCAATAACTTCGTAGCTATTGGTTTCCCAGGTATAGTCTAAAAGACAAAAATGATCCTGATGATGGGCGGAATGCGGGGACTTCGGCTTCGTCGAGTGTCTTGTTACACCCGTTATTGATTGATGATGATACTATGACTATGAAGTTATTGATATAAACATTTTTTAAATATTTTTATGAAAACTATTTTTTTACGTTATTTCTTAATTATTGTCCAAAGAAACATTATCAAAATTTTATGTATTTCGTAACAAACAATGGCTTCAAAACGTCATCCCTCAATGTATCTCATGAGCAGTATGAGCACGCACATACACGTTGCCTTTCAACTCGGCCACACGCAGCTGTGTAGCATTCACTTGCAGGCGCGGTCTGTTGTACGCGTTACGTAAAATAATCAAGATCGTTAATGAAACTTCAACTCCGATTTTTATCTGCTCAAAATAAAGAATATTTGATTGTTTACCGTTTAATCAAACATAGGCCATTTTCGACAATTTGGAATATATTGGCCTTAATAAGTATTATGTGGCACTTACGTGTAGCAAGTAGGCACCATGACGGGCGACCCGGACATGGACACGACCATCTCCCCCATGCGCGGCTGCCGCAGGACCGTCAGTGGGGTGTGGGGGGTCACCTGGTTTACATTCAATCAATACAATTATACTATTTTCATATCACATATTAAGAGCGCGTATTCTGCACACTAGCGCCGCCAGAGCGTTGCCAAAAGTGGCCACTTTGAGCTAAAATAAATAATAATAATAATAAATGCTTGTACAATTTCACACAGCGCCATCTAGCCCTAAACTAAGCAAAGCTTGTAATATAGGTGCTAGACAACTGATATAATACTTAACTCCTATCTATCCTATCTTATCCTTACTTTTTAAATATATACTTATTATACATAGTAACACCCAGACCCGTCACAGAAATTAAAATTCATCATTTCAATTTCTGCCCGGCCGGGAATCGAACCCGGGACCTCTTGCGTGGTAGGCGGCATGTTGACCACTGCACCACATAGGTCGTCAAAATGGATTTTAAAACTTACAGAAAGAGTGAAAACTGTTGAAGTTATTCAAAAAATATTAGAGACAATTTAAGCAATTATTACACGAGATTTTTTTAAATATTGACTTGGTTTACGAGTAATAAAAATAAATGTAGTGGCGGCGCTAGTTTCACTACCACCGCGCCTTAAAGTAAACGAGTGGCTTAAAAATATTGTTCAAGCAATAAAAAGTACCACAAAGCTTCCTCGGAGTGCACTACAGAGAAATAAATTTACAATTTTGTCATTATTTAAGCACTATGGTTCTTGTCACAAAGGCGGCGCTAGTCTTGTCAAAATAGTACCAAAAACCGAGTTTCATCAAAATCGGCCCAAAACCGAGTTTCATCGAAATCGCCCCAAAAACAAAAAAGTTGGCGGCGGCCAACTTTTTTGGATTTTTTATATTTTTAACATTGAGTGCTGTTTTCTTGTCAAAATAGTATCAAAAACCGAGTTTCATCAAAATCGGCCCATAAACAAATAAGTTGGCTGCCATCTTGGATTTTATTATTTTATTTTGCGTTGTTATTTTCTTGTCAAAATAGTACCAAAAACCGAGTTTCATCGAAATCGGATCAAAACCGAGTTTCATCGAAATCGGCCCAAAAACAAAAAAGTTGGCTGCCATCTTGGATTTTTATATTTTTAAATTTGCGTTGTTATTTTCTTGTCTAAATAGTACCAAAAACCGAGTTTCATCAAAATGCACTACGCAGCAGTCGTATATTTAACTAACTTAAGTAAGTAGCTCTAAAGTATTATTGTTGTGGAATGTAGAGTTAGAAGCTTGGCTCTACATGAGGTCTGATAACTTGTTGACAGTCTGACTTATGAGCCATAATATGGTCTCGTCTTGGCAACATTTTACATAAAATTGTTTTTGGTGACATACTTTTTTCACATCACATCCATAGCTCCAAATCTTAAGTAAGTAGCTAAAGTACTATTGTTATGGACTTCAGAAACAACAGCGGTACCACACAAACACCTAGACCTGTGATTAAAAAGTTCGAAATATCTGAATTAATATGGTTTTCCCTATATCTCAGTAATTTTGAAAAACTTCGAAAAACTGAATTGACAGAAAAGATCTATAATATGTATAATTTTGAATGTGCTCACAAAATTTCACAAGAATCGTTTGAGAAATGAGACCCGGGGCCTAATCGCGCTAATTTTCAACGATAAAACCAAAGCTAAATCGTTACCGTTTCAGTTTTTCGTTACAGAAAAATACTCGCTTTAGTTTTGTTAAAATTGTTGTATACTCTGCCTAAGGAGTCTAGGATTACAATCTGGGACAATTTAATGAAAATTTGAAGCTAAACCAAAGATTTTTAGGTAAATGTAACCTAAATGACAACGAAACGTATTTGGTTTTATCGTTCAGAATGAATGGGGTTGGTAAACTTTTTCGAAGAGAATTGTCTTTTTTTTTTTGGTAGCACAAGTTTAAAGAATAAAGAAAATAATATTATGATTTTTTTATTTTACCTTGTTAACCAAATATATTTTTTTATATTATTATCGCGATAAATATCAAACATACGGCTGAACACGAAGTTCCTTTGCATTTACTGATTAAAAAAACTGATTGACAGATTTGACAGACAGTGACAAAGAGTAATCATACCTTTGCTTTTTTTGTTTTGAGCAACAACATATAAAGTCTTTGGAGCAAAGGCATAACCTACGCATACAGCCGTAATAGTGATTTATTGTACTATGCTGTAAATTAAAAATTTAAATTTTTATTTAAATTAAAATGAAGTATTATAAAAAAATCCTCAATTGGTTATTCCTGACTCCAAAGCCAAATGCTACCAGAAAATATATAATTCACAACAGTTTTGGAAAAGTTTACCAGCCCCATTACCTACCTGTAGTGGAGAACAGACGGATAGCCAAACAGTCGGACATACAAAAACATTTTTGCCTAAGCGGAAACGGATACACTTCGCGCTCGCTCAGTCAAAAAGGCTGACAATAAAAATCTCCAACAAAAATGTAAAAAAATATTACCTTAGGCGTGATAGCTGGATAGTTGACAGCGGAATTCTTGTTGTACGCGGGCGTGCGGTAGACAGATTTGGAGCGTCGACGTTGTACAGTCTTGGCGGCCGTGGGCGGCAGCTTGCGGGTCGTTGCGTCGGCCGAGCGGGACCGCCGCCCCGTCGTGCGCCCGCTAGTAGCGACCGCTGGGGCCACATAATCACATTAGGGCCCGTATTTACGCCTGTAGCACACCACACCTCCGCCGCGAAACCGTAACAGCGGTACGGTACCGCGGTAGTTTCGCTATGAATGGGCGCTACGTACGCTTGTTCCACGAGAACCGTCAAAACAAAGTGCTTTTACTTTAAAAATAGTTTTATAGCTTTAATAAAATGACCATATTCTGTGTAATAAGCTATACAAATTTCCGAAAAATCTGGATACTTATTAAAAAAAAGTAATTGAGTAAGAATAAAATACGCCTTAATTTGGCTTTCAATCCCAACATTTGCATTTATATCCATTTTAAGAAGAAGAAGAAGAACAGGCTGTTCGCATTTGTTTCGCTTGACGAACTTATGGCGAAACCTACTGCGGTGTTTCGCGGGCGGAGGTGTGCTACATGCGTAAATTCTTATAATCAATGAAAATGTTCTAATAAAGTCAATACATTTTGATTAATAAATAAATAATTACATAAGTAACGTTTCCTCTATGATTTGAAACAAGTCAATGACTGAATTTTTAGGTTTTAGCATTCACAATGATATTTTTATATATTAAGTTACTTAATATAACTGAGATGTATGACTGAGACTGTATGTTAAGATGTAGATATTTTACATTAAATACACAATATGAACAAGATTTACAGGAAAAATAAAATAAAGAGAAAGGTATGTATTATGATATCGTAACGTAAGGGGTCGTCCACGTGAAGCGCGAAGGGCTGGTTCGGAAAAATCACGAAATATCACAACGGGGAGGGGGGGTGAAGTGAATTATTTTTTCGTTAAACATGCTAAGTATAGTTGTTTCATCTCACGAATGCAGAATGCACCTCGGCTATGAATGTTGTAAGGCGTGCACATGCACATTGTTTTAGGCCCTCCGCTGCGTTAAGCGGGATCCCGCCGCGGGTGCACCGCGCGGGAATATAGATTGCTGGTTTTCGACGGACAGATGCTTGCGCAGTGCATGAGTAAGCTCTAATTTATGTCGCCCCGCGCGCGGGTCCCGCTTAACGCAGCGGAGGGCCTTTTAGTATGCGTCTGCCTGCACGCTTTTGTCTTACACAAATGTGCATGTGCACGCCTCAAGCTATTGTTTCTTATGATGACGGTGCCGTCATATTACGGCCATAATTTAGCGGCGTAGAACGTTGTCTATGTAAAGAATACGGCGCGCGCCATATTTTTTAGATAGACACGTTCTACGCCACTAAATTACGGCCGTAATTACGGCACCGTCACCCTAGGAAACCCTAGCTTAACCACATTCATAACCGAGGTGTATTCTGGGGCGCGGTCAGCGTAGCGATAATATCGATATTATCGCGAATCCAAATAAATGTTGTAGGTACAAAAACCCTAATAAGTGCATTATATTGAGACTATTACTTAATTTGGTCGGATTCGCGCTAAAATCGATATATGTGGACCGATAGCACAGAATACATAATAGTACAAGTACAGAAGCATCATTCCGCAACATCATTTAATTGAATAGCGACTCTTGCTACGACTCAATAAGGCGCAATTCAGATCGCACACCGCTACAGCGCCTACAGTTATATTCACCTAGAAGTTTTATCTCTTTCTATCGCGTAGCTCTCATCTCTTCTGACGCCGTTAGGGTTGATCTTTTAAATGAACTGCGTAGTATTATCATAAGAGGAAAGCGATTTTACGTACTATTGTTAAAGAAAATCTTACAATAATATTCGAACATTACTATGATATTTAATAATCTAAGTAGGTACCTAGACTACCTAGTACGTAAATATGGGAGACATAAGGATAACAAAAGTCAACTTTTGGTAGGTAGTTAGGTAGGAAGGTACCTATTCTAAAGTACAGACTACAGATACTATATAGGTAGGTATCTTAGTTGTATCCTTACTTGTCATATTTAGTTATTTAGAAAACAGTTTTTGTTTGTTGTCATACAACACCTATTAAAAATTTTGCTTTCTTACGAAATTAAATTATCATGATAACTAACTTTATTTCGTAAGTAGGTAAGTAATTATTATTTCCATAAATAGTTGGGTGAAGATTGTTTAGGTACCAAATATTTAAGACAAGTACCTAACTTAGAATAAACGGACTATAAGTATATAAACTATGTAACTACCTACCTATAAGTAAAGTAGACAAGCGTTCTTCTTACCACTTTATACTATATTATGAAAAAAATGGACGAGTAAGCGCGGGAAACGTGCGGTGGTCGCGCTCAGGCGGGCGCGCGGCCCTCTGCCAGTTGTATCGTGGACGATACGCCGAGCGGTAGGTATATATCGCGTGGCATTGAGCGAGTGATGGATGCCTGCCGATAGCCCTGGATTCGTGAGATGAAACAACTATATATATTTTTTAGACCGAAATAATCGTCATTTTAAGATAAGTAGGTTACCTTGTAAAAAAAATACACGTTACGTGACTTTCGGGAGGAGAGGGGGGGTCAGTTTAAAACAGCACCACGTATCCTCAGGGGGAGAGGTGGTCTAAGAGTTCCTAAAAAAACATCACGACGTGATTAATGGACGATCCCTTAAGAGAGGCAAGCATTAAGAATAGTAAAGCTATACATACAGAAATTTTTCTTGTTGATCCGGTCACCGGAGCCCTGCGACGAGTTCTCCGTGAGGTAGCCTGCCCCACAAAGCACCCAGTTAGTGGAAAAATGATGGTGGTTGTTAGTACCATAGTCACAATGAAGATTTAACATGATCATGATGTATTTCAGTACTTGAGCTAAAACTCACTAAACTATTACTTTATTTACATTACATGTAACATTTCTGTTTTGAGAGCTGTCGATGTCGATATGTCTTTTTATTAAATTACCATTAAATTCTACATGTAAAAAGACTTCTTGCTCATCCAGAGCGACAGAGACTTAACTGCTAAAACCTGAAAGTGACCTAATGGGGTTGGTAAACTTTTTCGAAAAGAATTGTTTTATATTTTTTTTTGATAGCACAAGTTTGAAGAATAAAGAAAATAATATTATGATTTTTTATTTCACCTTGTTAACTAAATATATTTTTTTATATTATTATCGCTATAAAATATCGAACATACGGCTGAACACGAAGTTCCTTTGCATTTACTGATTTAAAAATCTGATTGACAGATTTGACAGACATTGACAAAGAGTAATCATACCTTTGTTTTTTTTGTTTTGAGCAACAACATAGAAAGTCTTTGGAGCAAAGGCATAACCTACGCATACAGCCGTAATAGTGATTTATTGTACTATGCTGTAAATGAAAAATTTAAATTTTTATTTAAATAAAAATGAAGCATTATATAATTCCGCAATTTGTTATTCCTGACTCCAAAGCCAAAAGCTACCAGAAAATATATAATTCACAACAGTTTTGGAAAAGTTTACCAACCCCATTATGCCAAAATGTTGAGATGATTTGGAGATAATCCAAAGTAACTCTGTGTAAGTTTTCACGCCTAGACTGCTGGCCCGATTTTGACAATATTTGGTATGGATATAGATGGCACCTTGGGGAAGAACCTAAGCTACTTTTTATGCCACTGCTGGGCACGGATCTCCGTCCGCACGATATAACCTGTAGTCCACGCGGGCGAAGTTGCGGGTGAAAAGCTAGTTTGGTATAATTCTTTCAGTTTCAGTTTTTTTTGCAGTTGTGTCACTGTCACTCCGGAAGTCGGGATCAGCGTTATGATATAACAAATGACTGGAAATCAACTGGATACTGGCGAGATCCAAAACTGCCAAAGCCCAAAAAGAATAAGAAGATATTCATTAAAGAACTGCAAACTTATATGAACATTTCTGAAAAGATTTGAGAACTTATCTCCTACAGCTGAATAAGCATACAATTTAGTAAGTAAATGCACATGTGCTGTGGCTATATGATTATTGATTGTCATTCAACTTGTATGGAACACAAATTACTAACTACAATCAGAACTTTAAAATTATGTCTATGCAAAGAAGATAAGCAAACAACATAAACAAAATTTTCTAAATCTCTGAACTAATTGATTCGACACAAAAAAACATTTTAGGCTAGTTTAAGGTTAAAATGTCTTACCGTCATCGTGAGATGCCGATCGGCTGGAGTGTCTTGTCTGTCTGGCTGTTGTCACTTCCTTCAAATGAAGCTCCGTTTTCTTTAATACAATGACAAAAATAAATTAATGTTAGACATAAACAAAGATCATTACTTTTCTTTTTCCATAAACGGTTTAAGTACCCAGCCCCTAGCATGACCACTAGCGTAGTGCTCATGGCGGAATTTGACAGACTGATCGTACTCGATCGCATTTGTTAAGCAACGCTCAGTCCGGCCAGGTGTCGGATGGGTGACCGTTAAGTGGCATTACAACTGAGCGTTTCCTTGCTTCGGAGGGCACATTCAACTGTTGGTTCCGGCTGTTGCCATCTGATAACAGTTGTTAAGCCAAGTTAGAGGCCTTACAGGCGGCTTGATAAACTACCAGAGGTGGCCACTATTCCTCATTCAATATCAATATATCAATATCAATCAATATCAATATATAGTAATATAAATGTGAAAGTTTGTGGGTTTGGATGTTTGTTCCTCAATCACGCAAAAACGTCTGAACTGATTTGGATGAAATTTGACACACAGATGGTTTAAAGCCTGGATAAAAACGTAGGATACTTTTTATCCCGGTTGTAGGGACACAGTATGTTCCTTAAGGTTCATATTACCGAACCAATTTTGTATTGTGTAACAGGGTGCCGTGCAGTCGTCACCGCGCACCCAACTTGTAAACGCGCCTCTCAATATTATAAAAGTTTAATTTAAATATCGTCTTTTACTCCCACTCGCGTGGTCCGCCTTGTTAGGATCCTTATATCCAACATTGGTGACCCCGAACGAAGTTTAATTTGTAATACGCGTAAATAATTTGGACAATAAAATAAATAGTGTATAATTAATTAAGTTTTTAATAAAATTTCGGACAATAAAATTTTAAAATAGTGCATTATGACGGACACTGAGAAACCGAAAACGTATCAGCCTCCGACGCCGACACCATTGTTTACGCCGACTACTGACATCATGGCAATACAATTAGCGTCGCGAATTCCCGAGTTTTGGGCGGATCAACCACGCGTATGGTTTATCAGAACCGAAGCAATATTAGCGCCTCAAAAATTAAGTGACGACTCGCGCTTCGACATGGTAGTATCAAAGTTACCAAAGGACATTATTACTCAAATTAGTGATTTTTTGTCAAATCCACCTGCGTCTGGTAAATTCAACGCAATTAAAATAAAATTACTTTCACTCCTGGAAGATTCGAAGGCTAGACAAATAGAAAAACTAATAAGTGAAATGGAGCTTGGGGATCAAAAACCCTCTCAACTTCTGCGAAGGATGCGAGATCTGGCCCGTGACAAAATTCCGGATGATACACTTCGCGTGCTTTGGCAAGGACATTTGCCAAGCACAGTCAAGGCAGTATTAGCCGTGACAGACACGAAGGACTTAGAAAACCTAGCCTCGGTCGCAGATAACGTAGCTGAGGCGACTCGCTCAAGTCAAGTGGCTGCGATAACGACCACCTCTAACACAACTAACGAAATTGCGCTGTTGCGAGCAGAAATAGCGAAACTAAATATTCGCGTGTTGAACGCGGAACGCTCTCGTCCTAGATATAGAAATTTCCATCAATATCGCCGGTACTCCTCCAGATCATCTAGCCGGCACAGAAATAACTCATCGCAGCGGCCACAACGTTCAAGTCCTGGAAACCTTTGTTTTTACCATGAGAAATACAAAGAGAAGGCTCATAAATGCGTACAACCCTGCGCATGGAACAATAAAGCCACAACTCCAGCGCAGCCGGAAAACTAGGAAGCGAGGCACAGTTGTCAGCGGAAATCTGTGCCGTATCACCTTGCGCCCGCTTACGTATTTTAGACATTAATAGTGGACTTCAATTTTTAGTAGATACGGGAGCAAACGTTTCAGTTTTGCCCGTTAATCGTAATAAGTGTCGTTCACAATCACAGTGTTCGGATTATAAACTATACGCAGCAAACGGAACTGAAATTAAAACCTACGGTGTGAAATCTATGGTGCTAAACTTTAAACTTCGCAGACCGTATAGGTGGGACTTCATTGTTGCTGACGTAAAACAACCAATATTAGGTGCTGACTTTCTCACTTATCATAAACTATTAGTGGACCTTAGTGCACGTAGGTTAAGAGACCAAGTGACCGACCTAAATGTAATCGCTTCTGTGGTAAGTGTTGCTGAACCTTCCATAAATACGATTAGTCATGGACATCCATATAGCAATTTACTAAGTAAGTATAAAGAGATTACGAAACCTATGTCATTCCAGGAAACTCAATCGCACGATATTTTTCATTATATTGAAACATCTGGTCCTCCTGTTCACGCTCGTGTACGTCCGCTACCACCGGACAGATATAAAAAAGCCAAAGAAGAATTTCGTATCATGCAAGAAGCCGGAATATGTAGACCTTCTAAAAGTCCGTGGGCAAGTCCACTACACATAGTCCCGAAGAAAAACGGAGATATTAGACCTTGTGGAGATTATCGCCAATTAAATTCTATTACAAAACCCGATCGATATCCTATTCCCCATTTACGTGATTTCACTTATATATTGGCAGGAAAGAAAATATTTTCTAAATTAGATGTGAACAGAGCTTATCATTGCATAAAAGTAAATCCTGATGATATTGAAAAAACAGCTATTATTACTCCATTCGGTTTATTTGAATTCCCTAGAATGACCTTCGGTTTACGTAATGCAGCGCAAACTTTTCAACGCTTTATGAACCATGTATTACAAGGATTAGATTTTCATTACAATTATTTGGATGATGTCATCATTGCAAGCGATAACGAAGAACAACATAAAAATCATTTAGAGATTATATTTCAGCGTTTCAAAAAATTCGGTATTACGATTAACCTATCTAAATGTTCTTTTGGTCAAAGTAAAGTTCAATTTTTAGGTCACGATGTAAGCGCAGACGGTATTAAACCTTTACAAGATAAGGTTAATGCTATTGTCAATTTCCCAAAACCTAAAACCATTCAAGAGTTACGCCGATTTTTAGGCATGGTCAACTTTTATCGTTCTCACTTACCGAATACAATGTCATATCAATCAGAGCTCAATAAATATCTAACAAATACTAAAAGAAACGATAAAACAGTTATTACGTGGTCGGAAAAAGCTGAAAATGCATTTGAGCAGTGTAAAACGGCATTACAAAACGCCGCCACTCTGTCTCATCCTTACACCGATTCCACGCTAGCATTGATGACAGATGCATCTGATAATTGTATTGGAGCTGTTTTGCAACAAAAATGTAACGAACAATGGCAACCACTGGGTTATTATTCAAAAAAATTGTCTTTGAGTCAACAAAAATATAGTACTTATGATCGTGAATTACTCGCTATACATTCAGCGATAATTCATTTCCGAAAATTATTTGAAGGTCGCCATTTGATAATTTATACAGACCATAAGCCCTTATGCCATGCATTCACTAAGTCCAGTAAAGATAATAAAGAAACTCCGAGACGAGCGAGACAACTTCTTTTTATCAGTGAGTTTACGACCGACATACGATATATTAACGGTCCCGCTAATATAGTAGCCGATGCGTTATCACGCGTCGAGACTATTTTTTGTCCAACCGTACTTGACTACAGTCAACTTGCAGACGCGCAAGCTAAAGATGAATATCTATTACAACAGATTAGCAATAGCAACCAAACATGTTTCAAACAAATTTCTTTGCCTACTTGTGATAAATCAATATATTGTCATGTTACAGAAAATATTATTAGACCTTATCTAACAGAAGAATTTAGAAAAATAGCTTTTGATACAATTCACAATTTAAGTCATCCAGGCATACGAACTTCGCGTAAATTAATATCCCAAAAATTTTTCTGGCCTGGGATGAATAAAGACTTAAGCGTATGGGCTAAGACATGTATAAAGTGTCAAAAGTCAAAGATAAGCCGTCATACAATTTCGCAATTAGGTAGCTTCCCAACCGTCAATCGTTTTGATCAAATCCACGTTGATATCGTGGGACCTTTAAAAACGTCATCACAAGGATATAGATTTTGTTTAACTATCATTGATAGGTGTACACGTTGGCCTGAAGCTTTCCCCTTAAAAGAAATTACAGCTGAAGTTGTCGCAAAAACAATTTTTAACGAATGGATCGCACGATACGGTTGTCCTGTAAAGCTCACTACCGATCAAGGTCGACAATTTGAGAGCAATCTATTTTTGAATCTCATGAAATTATTAGGGATAAATAAAATACGCACAACACCATATCATCCCCAAAGTAACGGTGCAATCGAACGCTGGCACCGATCTCTTAAAGCAGCGTTAATGACTCGCCTAAATAATAATTCATGGGTTGATGAATTACCTACAGCATTGCTAGGATTGCGCGCCGCATGCCGCAGTGATAACGGAATAAGCGCCGCAGAATTAACCTTTGGACGAACACTTCGTTTACCCGGAGAGTTCTATGAAAGATCTAAGGAAAATGACTCCAGTGACCCATCTAGTTTAATTTACAAAATTCAAGAAAATTTACGAAACTTTACACCATCTAATGAGTCATCACGAAATTCGAAGAAATTCTTCGTAAATAAAGATTTAAAATCATGTCAATATGTTTTTGTTAGAGACGATGCGGTTCACAAATCGTTAAAACCGCCATACGATGGTCCATATAAAGTATTAGAGCGAAATTCAAAAGTATTTTTAATTCAATTACCTAACCGCGAGGCTCGCATTTCAATAGACAGATTGAAGCCAGCCTACATGCTTATAGAGCAAGATAATGATGTTTTTAAGAAAAATGAAATTTCAAATAGTAATGAGGTACAGGACAAACGAATCATGCCCATGAACAATAACTCATGTGAGAACCATACCACACGCTACGGTCGTATAACCCGACCGCCAGTACGTTTTAGTTAAATCTTTATTATAGTTAATTATTACCTAATTAGGTCATTTTTTTTATATGTAAGAAGATTTTGTTTTGCTTTTGAAATTTTTGCGCTATAGAAACTATGTAATTAGTAAGTAAGTTAACTTTACATTGTAATTTCATTTAGTTTACATATCATTACATATTGTACATATTTATATCATTTGAATTTAACATTTGTATGTAATTGCGTTACAACTAAAATAATTTTGTTTTTGTTCTGATGTAATGTCGGAAAAACAATTAATTTTATAAAAATATAACATTAAACATACGTCATATGTTGACTGGTAGAAATCGACCAATATAATTGCGATAAGTAAAATATTGCAGTCATCTAAACTTATAGTTATACTTTTTATCACTTTTTCATTTTATACTTTATATCTAGATATTAGAGAACTTGTTATTTTTCTTTGTAGTTTTTATTATATTTGATTGATATACTTTGATTTTTATTACTTATTTAGAAGGTTTAAATTTATTTTTACAAAAGTAATCGTAGATGTTTGCTTTGCTGTTATTTTTATTAACGATAATACACACTACTTACTTCTTTTCTTTGTTTGCCAGCACATTGTGCATTCTTAAAATAATAATCTGTTGTACCTTTTTTTTTCTAATTGGTCACTTCCCCAATTCAGATTCAACAAAAGCACTCAGTATAATATTGTAAGTTTTACAACTTTGAACATAAGTGAACTTCAAATCTCGTCTAGACCCTTTCAAGTGTGTCATAACTCGTAACAAAACAACATTTTTATTGTGTCCAAAGTGAACTATTGTTTTTTGTGACTGAATCCACTCAGGATGTTTACAGTAAGTTCAAGTTGGGTCTGGTACAAAATTTATTATACTTTAGGCTTCCGTTCCCATAACATTTTAACAAGGAGCCTCTGTTCTTTCACTTAAGTTAAAATGCATTTTACCTACTTAACCAACATTTCTAATGATGACTGACGTGCTACACTATTACAATCGATAATGTTATTGTATTTCTTTACCCTAAATTTTAATGTATTTCTTTAAGACTTGTGTTATTTTTTATTTTATTTTTTTCGCTATGACGCGACTTTTGTTTTATTGTGAATTTTTTCGTGTCTTTCTAAAAGTTATTTTAAGGATAGATATTTTAATATTTTTTTGTGTTTTACCTTTATTTTTATAATTAATATATATTTTTTTTTCCTCTTAGGAGGGGAATGGTGTAGGGACACAGTATGTTCCTTAAGGTTCATTGTTGCGGACAGCTTAATTCAGTGAAAAAGTGATTAACAAAAAGACAGTTTAGTGGACACTAAGTGCGACCTAGTGGTGAAAATTGTGTTTGTGAATATTCATGTAAGTACCTTGTTCATAAGCAATAGCTTGTTATAACTATTTGAGTTGATTAGTTTGTGTTTTTAATTACTTTGAAGTTTATTAATGTGTAACGTTCTATTTGATTTTAAAATGTAGCTTATGAAAAGTGCTGTAAAATGAAATATTTAGCGTAGCTGTAAGTTTTATAGTTTGTGAGATATTTAGGTTTTAGCTCAAATAGGTATTGTTTAGGTATTTAGGTATCCTATGCATTAAATGATTTAAAGTCTTGTTGTTTCAATTGCATTACCCGGTAAAGGTTTTGAGGTATGGGCCAGGTACTATAGGTCCAGGAGGTGGTAGTTTCGACCTGAAATGTGTCTAGGTCAAACGCCAGCCTTTGTCCTATAAGCCCTAAGGTTTTGACGAGGTACTAAGAGGTAAGACTATGTAAAATAAAGGCCTCTTGTATAGGTCTCTGATTAAAGGTAATGAGGTGCCTAAATACCTAAAAACAAAATGTAAATACTGAAAGGTACCTAAATAATAAATGAGGTAGGTAGTCTCATAAAGAGAGAGGAGTAGGGGTTTCGCTGTCCCTCTCACACCGCTGCCAAGTTGGTTGCGAGCGCGGAGTGGGGGAAGCGCACTCCCTACCACCGTTAACAAACTCGTTGTAACGTAGGGTAGAAATAAATGTAGATTTATCAAGTACCCAACTTAATTAGATATTGTAAGTTTGTGTATTAGTGTACCAGTTGCAATCATGCAACAGACTACCTCAGGGTGCGCGGACGCAGGGCGATTTGTAAGCTCGCACACCCATTTTTTCTTTGTAACCACAATATACGAGCATTCAGAGTGATTCAAGAAGGTGTTTCAATTCGTTCCCGCTTGACGTTAATATACAGTGTCGAGGTTGCCGACATCGGTAACAGTGCTTCGTGGTCCTTCAGAGCGCGGATAAGAAGAATCTGCTGCTTCGTGGTCCTTCAGAGCGCGGATAAGAAGAATCTGCTGCTTCGTGGTCCTTCAGAGCGCGGATAAGAAGAATCTGCTGCTGCTTCGTGATCCTCAGCGCGGATAGGAAGAATCTACTGCGTGATCCTGCAGAGCGGCGGACAGGAAGAATCTGCGCGTCAAGCTAGAAGAAGCGAAGCATCACTGAAGAAAAGAAGAATCACAGTAACTAGTTGCCAATACGCGGGTGGACCGCGGCTCACACTGCCACACCCTTACGGTGCCAAGTGTGGTTAGTGTGAGTAACGCCGTTCAAGGCGGTGCAGTCTAACGGACACGGCTGCCAGCCGCCTTTTTCAAGGCAGCTGAAATTGTCCGATTACGCCGGTACGGGTTGTGTCGCACTGAGGGCCGGACTGTAGGCACTGCCGAAGCTGCCGGGCGTTCCTCCCGGTGGCCGAGCACCTCGGAGTTGCACACCCCCTCTGCCGGGTAATTCCTCCCTTCCACTCCTGCTTCAACCTCCATCCTCACCTGGGCTCCCCGCGGTAGTGTGCCCGGGCGGGATTGTTAGGAGTAGGGTATAGTAGGGCGTCAAGAAAGAAGAAAGAAGAAGATGCCAATCACCAGAAGCCAGTCTGGAGGGAAGAAGAGGGGGGCAATCACACATGAAGAGCCACCGGCGTCACCTTCGACGATCGCGCCACAGCCACCGCCACCACCACCGTTATTGACTACAGCCACGATGCAAGAAGAGGCCACAGAAAGTGGTACAGAGAGACCGTTACCGCCGCCGCCCACCAAGGAAGTTGACGATGGCAACGCCGCCGCCGCCGCCGCCACCGACACTGAGGCTTTGAGACGTAACCCGCCGTCAGTGTGTTCATCGAGTGTCGCTGCGCGCGTCCGGCAGGCGCAACTTCGGGCCGCGGAACAGTTGGCCGAGATTAAGAGAAAAGAAATGGAACTAGAACGTGAATTAATTCAACAAAGGTTACAAGTTGAAATGGATACTATTTTGGAAGAAGAAACCCGTGCGAGCTTACCCGCCGAGAGCGTTCCAGAGAGGCTGAAAGAATGGTTGGATACCACAGCCGATCCTCGGTGTCGGGTAGATGAAAATTTAGAGAGAGACAGAGATATCGTCCCTGTCGTTTCACAAGACAGAGACAGAGATATCGCTCCCGTTATCGTGCAAGACAGAGACAGGGATATGAAGCGCAATGAGGCGCGTGCCTTAGAAATGGATAAAAACCGAACTTTTTGTGTAAATCCAATGGAGACTGACGCGAGGCCCGTAGTCGATACGAAAAAGGGCTACGGGGTGGAAAACCTCGCTGAAACATTGGACAGGGTTCTAACTAGACGACCGATGCCGCGGTACGCGCAAGAGTTGCCCGTGTTTAGTGGTTCACCGAATGAATGGTTGTTATTCAAGGCCGCAGTGCGTGATTCCACACGATTATACAAGTTCACTGCAGAGGAAAATCTAGCAAGATTACGCGTGAGCTTGAAAGGGGAGGCGAAAGAGAGTGTGTCGGCGCTATTATGGAGTGCGACCGACCCCGATCGTATCATGACCACATTAGAACAATGCTACGGCCGCCCTGAAGTGCTTATAGATAGAGCGCTCGAAGATTTGAAAAGCTTACCGCGTTCAGGTACGAGTGCTGCCGAGTTGAATGCCCTCGCTGTGAAATTGCAAAATATAGTTTGCGTTATTCAAGCGGTTGATGACCGAGGGTACCTACGAAATCCGCTATTGGTTCGAGAGGTGATAAAGAAGCTCAGCCCGCATTTGTTATCGAACTGGGTCGCCTACGCCGAGAAGAATGAATCGAGTGAACCTGACATAATTATTTTATCTCGATTTCTCATGAAAGAGGCCGACTGCGCGCTGCGTTTTGCATACGTACCGACTACGTCACAGCAAAGAGAGAACGTCGCTGTAAAAAACCGTAGCGAGAAACGCACCGATAAGAAGAAAAATGTAGCAAGAATATACACTTTGGGCCAGAAAGAGACGCCGCCTGCGCCGTGTTTACTATGTGGAAACGATCATGAAGTACCCCACTGTACTAAGTACAAAGCCATGACGGTAGATGAGAGATGGCAGTGGGCAAGAAACAATGGAGTGTGCTTTCGGTGTGTGAACAATAAGCACCGGAGGTTCCGCTGTACACACAAACTATGCGGGGTGAACAACTGTAATGCGCGTCACCACGCTACGTTGCATAAGGACCGTGCCGCCAGTAATGAAGAGACGTTGGTGCGAGAGTCGCAGACTGAGACGATCGCCACGATTAATAGGGCCAACGTCGCGGCGAAAGTCATGTTAAAGGTGTGTCCAGTGACAGTAAAAGGACCCGGCGGCGCCGTACAGACATACGCGCTGCTGGACGAGGGTTCGACAGTGACGATCGTTGATCATGACCTGGCGGACGAAATAGGTGCGAAAGGGCCTGTAAGCGAATTGAGCATATGTAGTATAAATGCGCAAGGGAGCGTAGCGAACAGTGAAGACGTAAACCTAGTGTTAGTAGCAAGAGATGAAAGCACCCATCATGTTCGCGCCAAAACGATGACAAGTTTGACGCTCAATCATCAAACAGTTAGTGAAGATTGCTTACAGTACGCACACTTAAGAAGATTAGCGGCTAGTGACGTGTGTTATGACAGAGTGAAACCACGTTTACTGATCGGGGCCGATAATTGGCATTTGATTGTGTCACGAAAGTTGTTAATGGGCAACAGAAGACAACCGGTAGCGTCGCTCACGAAGCTAGGGTGGGTCATACATGGAACGGCGCCTCGAATTACGGCGCTAGAGGGCGCGTCTAACGTTTACAAGACGGAGCTCATCACACCCGAGGTTGAATTACAAGACATGGTGAAACGTTACTTTGAAATAGACGCACTCGGTATCGCTAGGAGGGAACGCGAAAACCCAATGGAAGTTAAAGCGGTGAAAGCGTTCGATGAGAGTATAAAGCGAGTCGGCGGCCAGTGCGAAGTACGATTACCATGGAAGAGAGATGACGTCACGCTACCGCCCAGTTATTATAATGCTGTGAAGCGCTTGAAATCTATAGAACGCAAGATGGATCGGTCAAGCGACTTTGAAAAAGCTTATACAACACAGATAGAAAATTTATTCACGAAAGGCTACGCGGAGCAGTGTAGTGGGAAAGAGACAGACGATCCACGAGCATGGTACCTGCCTCACTTCGCGGTCACCAACGTGAACAAGCCGGGAAAGATAAGATTGGTTTTCGACGCGGCAGCAAAAGCCAATGATGTTTGCCTCAATGATGAGCTTTTAGAGGGGCCCGATTTATTACAAGATTTAAATGGGTTGCTTTTGCGGTTCCGTGAGAAAAGGATAGCAATAACAGCCGACATTCAAGAGATGTTTTTACAAGTGAAAATTGCGCCTATAGACCAACCGGCACAGATGTTTTTATGGAGAGGCGGTGATAGAGACGGGCCGCCACGAAAATATAAAATGACGTCAATGATATTTGGGGCAAAGAGTTCGCCATTCTTAGCACATAGTGTGCGCGACTGGAACGCGAGAGAGAGCGCCGATGAGTACCCGCTAGCATGTCAAGCGATAACGAACAATCATTATATGGATGACTGGGTGGACAGTTTCGATGATAAGGAACGGGCGATTACTACGATGAAGCAAGTGATTGAAGTGCACAGGCGAGCAGGATTCAAGCTGACAAGCTTCAACTCAAACGAAGCTAGAGTCTTAGCTGAGCTGCCATTAGAGAGCCGTGCTACGTCATCGCCCAAGCAACTGGGATCCAACCTAGATGACTGTGGTCGCACGCTGGGGCTACTATGGGATGCGGCGACCGACACACTGGGGTTCAATACGACGCTTGCAAGGGTACCGGCCGAAGTGAAGACGTTAGCGAGACCGCCGACAAAAAGAGAAGCGCTGAGTGCAGTAATGTCGGTTTTCGATCCGTTGGGCTTACTAAGTTACTACACCATACGAGCGAAGATTGTGTTACAAAACATTTGGAAACTAAATGTAGAGTGGGACGAGGCTCTACCAGGGCCGGAGGCCGAAGAGATAATTCAATGGCTAAAAGACATAGAAAAGCTACGAACACTAAGATTACCGCGTCTCTACGCTCGAACGGGGGGAGAGCCAAGCCGAGAACTACATATATTTTGTGACGCAAGTGAAGTTGCTTACGCGACCGCGGCTTACTGGCGCGTCAAGAATGAAGATGGTGAAATAGAAGTGACACTAGCGGCCGCTAAAGCACGGGTAGCGCCAATGAAACCACTCTCCGTACCAAGGTTGGAGTTACAAGCGAGCCTGATAGGGACGCGTCTGGCAAGCTCTATCAAGAGACAGCAAGGCTGGGAACCCGAGAAAACTGTATATTGGACGGATTCGCGTACCGTGTGGCATTGGATACGTAATGATAGCGTGCGCTACACACCATACGTGGCGCACCGCTTAGGAGAGATAGCCGAGACTACGGACGCTAGCCAATGGAGATGGGTTCCGACAGCGCTGAATGTGGCGGACGACGCAACGCGCCCAAATGTAGAGATGAAGACGTGTAATGACAGATGGTTTAAAGGACCTGATTTTTTATATGAAGATGAGGCTTTATGGCCCACATGTGAAATCGTAACGGAAGAAGACACGGTAGAGACAGTGCTCACGACAATGGGAGAAGCAAACGATAGTATGCCCCGAGCCGAGCGTTTTTCCTCATATGAACGCTTGGTGAGAGCGATGGCGAGAGTATTACTATTCGTACGCAAATGTCGTGACCGTGCCGCTACGATGAATGTAGAGCTCATAGAAGAGGCTGAGATGAGATTGCAACGAGAGTCGCAACGCCAATGTTTCGCTGAAGATATAGAACGAATCACTGCAAAGCGAAACCTCAGAGTGGGAAGCCGGCTACGAAAACTGGATCCGTATTTGGACGAACAAGGTGTGCTGCGTGCCAGGGGACGAATAAGGGCAGCGGGTGTGTCTGC
Source organism: Agriphila straminella (assembly GCA_950108535.1). NCBI lineage: Eukaryota > Metazoa > Arthropoda > Insecta > Lepidoptera > Crambidae > Agriphila > Agriphila straminella. Next base: position 1,640,869 of record OX467324.1, on the reverse strand, counting down.
CCCCGCTACTCACCCCGTAGTACTGGACGGCAGGCACCCGTATGCGCGGCTGCTGCTATATCGCGAGCACCGTCGCGCCCACCACGCGCACAATGAGCGCGTTGTGAACGAAGTCAGAGCCAAATACTGGATACTACGATTGAGACCGACGATACGTACAGTGGCTAGCAAATGCGTGTTTTGTCGTGTACGAAAGGCCCGCCCTGTGGTTCCAGTGCACGGAGATTTACCTAAGGCAAGATTACAACCATATACAAGAGCCTTTACAAACTGTGGATTGGACTATTTCGGACCAATAACCGTGACGGTGGGACGGCGGCATGAAAAACGGTGGGGCGCATTATTTACGTGTCTCACAACAAGAGCGATACATATAGAGTTGGTGGCGTCGCTATCGACAGACTCGGCAATCATGGCTTTAAGAAGAATGGGCGCGCGCCGCGGGTGGCCGCGTCTTATGTATTCAGACAATGCAACAAACTTCAGAGGCGCCGACGTAGAGTTGCGTCGTGCGATAGAAGAATGGGAACCGGCTCTACGTGATTACGCACTATCAGAGCGTATGGACTGGCGCTACATAGCGCCGGGGGCACCACATCAAGGGGGCGCATGGGAGAGGCTCGTGCGCTCAGTCAAAAGTGCGCTACGAGTCACACTGAACGAGAAGTCGCCGCGAGAAGAGGTACTAGCGACGCTGTTAGCGGAGGTAGAGCACACCATAAACGCTCGCCCGCTAACCCACGTACCAGTCAGCGAAGAAGATCCAGAGGCGCTCACCCCAAATCACTTCCTGCTGGGCGGTTCGCGCGGCCTGCCACTCACTGGGCCGTGCGAGCCAGCTTCGCGTAAGCTGTGGCGTGCTGCGCAGGCGCTGGCCGACGAGTACTGGCGCCGCTGGGTGCGCGAGTACCTGCCCGAGCTCATTCCGCGCGGGGGCGCGCGTGACGTCACGGGCCGCTCACTTAAGCCCGGTGACGTCGTCATCATCGTCGACTCCAGCCTGCCTCGCAATGTGTGGCCGCGAGGCGTCGTGACGGCGGTGCATCCGGGACCAGACGGCGAGATTCGCAACGCTGATGTTAAGACAAGAGGAGGAGTTTTTCGTCGCCCGACAACGAGATTGGCTGTCCTCCCTACTGAAGAAGAAGGTGCCGCGAGTGCTGCACCGGGGGGAGACTGTTGCGGACAGCTTAATTCAGTGAAAAAGTGATTAACAAAAAGACAGTTTAGTGGACACTAAGTGCGACCTAGTGGTGAAAATTGTGTTTGTGAATATTCATGTAAGTACCTTGTTCATAAGCAATAGCTTGTTATAACTATTTGAGTTGATTAGTTTGTGTTTTTAATTACTTTGAAGTTTATTAATGTGTAACGTTCTATTTGATTTTAAAATGTAGCTTATGAAAAGTGCTGTAAAATGAAATATTTAGCGTAGCTGTAAGTTTTATAGTTTGTGAGATATTTAGGTTTTAGCTCAAATAGGTATTGTTTAGGTATTTAGGTATCCTATGCATTAAATGATTTAAAGTCTTGTTGTTTCAATTGCATTACCCGGTAAAGGTTTTGAGGTATGGGCCAGGTACTATAGGTCCAGGAGGTGGTAGTTTCGACCTGAAATGTGTCTAGGTCAAACGCCAGCCTTTGTCCTATAAGCCCTAAGGTTTTGACGAGGTACTAAGAGGTAAGACTATGTAAAATAAAGGCCTCTTGTATAGGTCTCTGATTAAAGGTAATGAGGTGCCTAAATACCTAAAAACAAAATGTAAATACTGAAAGGTACCTAAATAATAAATGAGGTAGGTAGTCTCATAAAGAGAGAGGAGTAGGGGTTTCGCTGTCCCTCTCACACCGCTGCCAAGTTGGTTGCGAGCGCGGAGTGGGGGAAGCGCACTCCCTACCACCGTTAACAAACTCGTTGTAACGTAGGGTAGAAATAAATGTAGATTTATCAAGTACCCAACTTAATTAGATATTGTAAGTTTGTGTATTAGTGTACCAGTTGCAATCATGCAACAGACTACCTCAGGGTGCGCGGACGCAGGGCGATTTGTAAGCTCGCACACCCATTTTTTCTTTGTAACCACAATATACGAGCATTCAGAGTGATTCAAGAAGGTGTTTCAATTCGTTCCCGCTTGACGTTAATATACAGTGTCGAGGTTGCCGACATCGGTAACAGTTCATATTACCGAACCAATTTTGTATTGTGTAACAGGGTGCCGTGCAGTCGTCACCGCGCACCCAACTTGTAAACGCGCCTCTCAATATTATAAAAGTTTAATTTAAATATCGTCTTTTACTCCCACTCGCGTGGTCCGCCTTGTTAGGATCCTTATATCCAACACCGGTCAAAGGTTCCCTAGGGATTTTCCGAATGTCCACACGGACGAAGTCGCAGGCGGAAGCTAGTAGGAAATAAATATAGGATTTGAGTGTGTAAGTAAGGATCAGCACAAGCCAAGGGAATTCCGATAACTTACCAGTTGTCCCACAGTTTTCTGCAAGTAACTGTTGCTTATAGAGCCAAGTAATATTTTGTAAGCTAGCTCTATATTCCTTATTTCCATATGAGCTCTTGAGTCTACCTTGTTCTTTTGGTCAACCACTGTAATAGATTTTTACCAAACAATTAACTTTTGTGGCACTGTGTATTCAATCACAGTAAAAAACTAAACTTTCAACAAGCAGAGTTTGGTATAGTAATAAGTAAGTTCTAACCTTAGAAAAATAACACTTATAGAACGATATTCCCTACGAAGCACACTGTCAAAAGTGAAGCAACTAAAACTATTTCAAATTTTTATCCTTCAATGTTATCTAATTCTACGGCATCTAGGTGTTATTATTAAGATTCTTACCTAACTTATTTAATTTCTTCAAAGCATCATCATTTTCAACAGATTTCTCTTGTTGTCTGGCGGGTTTCTTTGTGCGTGGCATTTTCGCTTTTGCTACTTATATTAATTATGGAATAAGGTCTTGAGATATCTAGTTCAGTCTGTTTCATGCAAATATAAATTAAAGCACATTTTTTACAAAAATAACACAAGTTTTAAAATAATTTTACAGCAGCAAAGCAAAGATTAAAATTCAAAAGTCAACCGAGTCCGAATCCGACTGTCAATTTTTTCTTTCTTTTTTTTTTGTTGACTGTTCGGATATTCCAGTCTTCTTCTTCTTCTTCTTATTTTTGTTATGGCAAACTAAAAAAAAAAATGCAAAAAATTGCACTCCACCCTTTACACGCTGGCCATGGCTTGGCAATGGCAAGCGACCACCAACCAGCTCCCAGCTTGCGGTCAGCCTCGGTCAGTCATATAATTAATATATTAGAATAAATACTAGGAAAAATCTACTCACCCGTAGCAGCTCAGACGGGATCCGAACCCGCAACCTTGGGATTCCGAATGATGCTATCGAGCCGCGCCAGTGGGAGCGACGACATTTTCTAGCACCTACTTTTTACGTTTTCATTGTAGGCTAGCGTTATTTCGATAATATTGTAACCTTCGGAATTCCAATGCAACATCTTTTTCTGGTATTTTTTCTAATATATTTATCTTACTACAAAAGTTGGCCTTTGGTGCAGACACACATGGCAGCATGCACGAAGCTGCATCGGCTATTGTCTATCTATGGAATTAACATATTTTAACACGTTTTTTAAATTTAAATACAAACAAGAAAAACAAAGGGATCAAAAATTTCGTCGTATAATGGTTGATGATAAAAATCCATAGAAACCGCAACAGGTAACTAAGTATTAAAATATGATTTTATTTATATTTTATTTATTCATAATTAATAGATAAGGTAGGTACGAAATATTATTTCGTATTGTCGATTCGCGGTCATATACATACAGCGCAGCATAATATTGGCAACAATAATATTGAACAATATGATTTAATATTGACATAATCCTCAATACTGCGCAAACACACAATATTATTGTCAATATGCAAATTATTGCCAATAATATTGCGTGTGTGCGATAAGCTTAAACCGATACGGGCGCGGATCGGCGGCCAACTTACGCTAGTTCACACCAGCCAAGCCCAACACCTGTTTACACGCTGGGCGTTGGTGGAGGCTGCGGGTCTACCGCCTAACTCTATCGCTTTTACTCTGGCTTTGGTTTATGACGTCAGTGCACTGTCCGTCCTTGTCATCGTTGTTATGATATGACAAGAACGAACGGACAGAGCATTGCTATCGCTCTGGCTAAAGCGCTTATTACACCATCCTGAATGTCGGACCCGGAATTTAGTGTCCGATTTAGGACGAGAAATTCAGTCGCCAATTAGACCGTCCTGAATGTCGAATCCGATATCACAGCTTTACGATCATACAGTTGTTAAACGAATGTTCTTGTAGCTGTAAAAATACATAGCTAGGTAAATAGGAGGTATATGTAGGTAGCTAGGTAGGTACGTGTCATTTTCAACGCTAATCTGAACTAGTTTTTAACCGACTTCATCAATTCGATTGTATACTTTTTTTTATCGTTATTCGCGCGTATCTTCGACATTTATGGACCGATTTTGATGATTATTTTGTTGTTCGATTGAGTTTTCTTGCGAGATGGTTCCATTTTTTTTTTTTTGAAATCGGGTCAGTAGTTTTCAAGTAATCCCGAAAATACTATGACTTTACATCAACTACCTTGACGACTTTGTTATTTATGAACCGAATTAGATGATTGTTTTTGTTGGGAGAGGGATACCTTTGTGTAGTCTTTTTAACATACTTCAAAAAAAGAAGGTATTCAGTTTGTATATGTATGTACGTTTCTCCGCGATTATCTCACGTTTGGCTGAACCGATTTTACTACCTAAATAATATACCTACACTACCTAATACAGAAGGTACTTATACTAAAAATAAAAAAAATAAAAAATTGTTTAAAAAAACAAAAAAAACCGACTTTAAAAAACCTGCCTCTAAAAAGCAAGAAATAATATATAAATCATTAGATTAGCATTAGCATTATCATATCATTGTTATAATAAAACACGTCTATTGAAGTCGGGTGGGGCTTTTAGAATAAAAAAAGAAAGTTGTAGGTACTCCAGCCCCACCCGAATTTAATAGACGTGTTTTATTATAAAAATGATAATGCGTAGCTAATGATTTATATATTATTTCTTGCTTTTCAGAGGCAGGTTTATTTTGTTTTTTATATTGATGTAGGTCAAAAAAAAAGCAAATCACAGAGTGACAACCCTTATTTACTTTTAGTCGTTGCGCCAACTGTCTATCTAGACGAACGGCGCGGCGGATTTTTTTTCGCCAACATAAAAGGCGTTGACTGACTGTACTATTTATGCTGTGGTACTACTGTGTCGGAGCCGAGCGTCCTAAATGCGATTACACTGTCCTAAGTGCTTCCGATTTAGCATCCGTTATGTCGGAGACAATTTCTATCCTAACTAGGATCCTAAATCGGATCTTAGCTTCCTGAATGCAATTACACTGCTCTGAATTTAGGAGAGACTTCATATCGGGTCCGATATTTAGGATGATCTAATTAGCTCTTAAAGCTTTGTGTTAGGCGGTAGGGCCCCCGGTCGTGGCTGGCCCAGCATGTAATGGACCCCCTAAACGATCAAAACTGCTTGTCAATCATTTACATTGCATCGGCTTGTCAATCACATTTTGATCGTCTAGGAGCGATGCTTGACAATCACCACAGAATAGATAGATTAGGTACCGTGCCCAATCAAAAGTAGGACACGCCCCCAAATGGTAAATGCAATGTAAATGATTGACAAGAAATGCTTGATCGTCTAGGGAGGGGCTCCATTACGCTTGTCAAGCATTGCTTGATGGTATGTAGGAAGGGGGCACATCACACAGTGTATCCATAGGTGTATCCGAATATAGCTTCGTTCAGGAACTTGATCCAAAATACAAAATCATTATTTTATGCCGAAAGACTATCGTTTCCAAACCAATTTGGCTTCGTGCTTTAAAAAAAAACAAATTAAAAAAAATATCAGCAAAAGAAAAGCGTCAATGGTGATATTTTTATTGAAATTTTATTTGTTTTGCTAAATTAAATTGTCGTTTATTAGTGATTATCACAACACCTAGCAATGGATTATTGTTCAAAGAAATTATTTTGATTAAAACCCAACAGTGTACATGGTTTATTTCAATAAAGTGTTGCATTGTTATGATGAGAGGAGAATGGCGGACGTTGTTAGATTGGGATATTTGTTATCATTTTTAGTGTTGAATTGCTGTATTGGTAAGTTTTCTCAATCAATTTATTGCAAAACTTATACGAATATCATAATGAATCTATAGTAACTCAATTGTGTTTAATAAATTATTCATGCAACAAAAACTTTGTATGCAGTAGAAGTCAAGATTGTTTTCTTTGATTTACGTACATAATTTTATGAGTAAAACAACATCCTTCGATTTAGTTGAATACATCAGTTCCATTTTCAAGCTTCTTTTAAGTTAAATTTCTAACAAATCTGTGTGAAAATTATGATGAGCTCTTTGATTATTTATATTAACTATGTATAGTTAGACATCACCCAAAAGTTGGGTGACAAAACACGCACAAATTGTGAGTAGTGTGACCCGACCCGGCGATCGTTTTGTTCTTTGGACGCGATGATGCTAAAAATGCACACCAATCTAAAAAAGTTGGCCTGTTTGGTACGTAAAAAATGCAACACTATATCTGATGAGGTTTAGTGACTTGTGTTTGTTGCTTTCTAGGTCTACCTGGTCTACATGCATTCAGCGACGATGGCCGACAAACCACACAAGTGCCTGAGGTGCAAATTGTCGATGATCCGATTGCTCTTGATCATATGATGGTACACCACCCTAGGTAAGTACTCAGCTTTAGAAACTATACAGTGGCGGTCACATAATTAAAGACACTGTCAATTTTCATACAAACTAGGTAACTTTGAAGCCTTGGTTCTCCGCCAAGGATTGACCTAGCTGTGCTCTGTTGATGGCTATTCAGGGAGTGAATGGAGGAGATCCAGATTACTATACACACCAAATCTGATCAGCATTCTAAGAGATATAAGGATATGTTTAAAAAAAACGTGAAATTAGCATAAAAATGTACTTATAGAAATCCTGAAACTGAAAACTCTGATCCTTATATCTCTTGGAATGCTGATCAGATCAGTTGGGTTTGTACCTCCTCCATTCACTCCCTGGATGGCCATCATCAGATCACAGCTGGGTCAATCCCTAGCGGAGAACCAAGGCTTCAAAGTTACCTCATTTGTATGAAAATCAACTGGGGCAGGGGAACGGGTTTCATAGTAATTTATTTAATTTGAACTACTTATGTTTAAATTAACTTATTTTCTTTGAACCTGGGGTGGAATTGCGTAAAGTAATCGTATTCATTAGACAGTTCATATCGTATTCCATCGGCTGCAAATTGTATGGGACTAGCTTCTGCCCGCGACTTCGTCCGCGTGGATATTAGAGAAAATCCTTAGGGAACCAGGATCCGACCAGCCATTTTTACGCAATTAGGCGCGCTGCTTGAGACATCTGCCGCGTGTGGCGGACCTCGCACAAGGCTCCTTCCGTTCCCGTTCCCGTTCCTGTCCCTGTCCCTGTCCCCGTCCCCTGGATGTGCATATCCAGGTCCAATCATGTCCACCTTCGACCATGTGTTTGCCTATTTATTTTTAGACATGCTCCTACGAATTTCAAAGTTTGTAATGTCTATTTAATATTCTTTTTCCATACAAAATTTGAACCCCATTTTCACCCCATTAGGGGTTAAATCATTGTTCACGCAATCACAACACCAGCCCGGGCGAACCCGGGGCATGAGGTGAAGGAGGAGGGAGAACGACGGGAGACGGCGCGGCGCGACTATGCAGACCACTCGCCTTACGACCGCTGTGAACTACGCGCGTACGCATTTTCATTGTCGGGCCTTCTTGTACTATTTTACTTCATACATTTTGATACAGTCCGCTAGCCTTTTAATTCACACATTTACATGGTCCTTCGAGCCGGATGTAAATGTAAATGTGTGAATTAAAAGGCTAGCGGACTGTATCAAAATGTATGAAGTAAAATAGTACAAGAAGGCCCGACAATGAAAATGCGTACGCGCGTAGTTCACAGCGGTCGTAAGGCGAGTGGTCTGCATAGTCGCGCCGCGCCGTCTCCCGTCGTTCTCCCTCCTCCTTCACCTCATGCCCCGGGTTCGCCCGGGCTGGTGTTGTGATTGCGTGAACAATCATGTCCACCGTGTTGGACTTCAAAATAAATCTCATTTTCGCAATCACCATCCCTTAAAACTTCAAGAACGACATCCATATCGATTTTTATGTTTACTCACCCCATTTACCCCTAAGTGGTTGATTTTCAAAATTACAAAATATATGTTTGCCTATTTATTTTTAGATGTGCTCCTACGAAGTTTAAAGTTGTAATTTCTATTTTATATTATTTTTCCATACAAAATTTAAACCCCATTTTCACCCCTTTAGGGGTCAAATCATGACCACCGTGTTGGACTTCAAAATAAATGTCATTTTTGCAACCGTCATCCCAGAAAATCCCAATAACGACATCCATATCTATTTTTGTGTTTTTTTACCCCTTTTCACCCCCATTTCATCCCCATAGGGGTTTAAATACTAACAATAACAATATACGTTGCGTTAGATTTCATCCATAAGCCTAAATTATAAATTTAGCCATTTTTACTTCGAAAATAAAGGATTTTCTTCAATACACAACTTCATCCCCCTTTTGACCCCTTCGGGGGTAGAATTTTGAAAAACGCTGAGACCCGTATTTATTTATTTTCAATGGTCAGTCTAAACCCAAAATTTGAAGATCCTAGCTTCAAAACTGAGGGACTTTCATACAAACTTTGATCCCCTTTTTTACCCCCTTAGGGGGTGAGTTTTGAAAAACCCTTTCTTAGTGCACCCCTAGACCTCATTTATTTTTATTTTAAGGAACCTATGTGCCAAATTTGGAGTCTCTAGACCCAGCGGTTTGGGCTGTGCGTTGATAGATCAGTCAGTCAGTCAGTCATTCAGTTTACGATTTTATAAATATAGATGACATATATTATGATAAAATATGAACTGTCAAATGAATACGATTGACTTTACGCAATCACCTAGCTGTTTCAAAAGTTTCTATTATAGTTTAATTTAAAAATGCAACATAACTATAAAATTATCTCTCCAATAAGTTAATTTGGGACTCATTGTGAATTAGGCCTTATAACTTATTTTAATATTCACACTGATAATAAAAACTGGAATTTCTTTATGCTGCTCAGGAGAAGAAAATTTCAAAGGTTTGTTTTAACTTACTTTCATTAATTAGTTGTGATGGTTTTTCACAACTTGCTTGTATTGATGACTCTTTTCAATTTGTTGACTATTGATTTAATAGTCAATAAATTGACTATTATTGATAAGTAGAGAAACCAATGATCTGCCCTTTTGCTAAGCCTCTTTCTTGTCAATTCACAGCACAGTACAACATTACAAACTCTCCTGAATATTTTTAGTAAGTTTAATTTGGGGGTGTAATCAGTTCTCGAAATAGACCAGAACTTACCGGAACACAGTTCCCTTTAATGAAAAGTTCTCCTTACATCACAGAAGGTCTGTGCCTTACATCGTTCTATTCTAGTAAAAAACATACACTTATCAGTCGGAAGGTTTGAAAAGAAATGCGTTCTGTTTCCTAAGCCCATAGAATACATATTAGTACAAGTGTAAGTCCAATTCAACCGAGGTGTAATATGTAGGTAATGCAGAGCGGGGAAATATATATATAATACCCAAGGGAAATAATATCACTTGCAGATAACTTTTGAGCCGCCAAGTTATTTTGGGCATACTGTAACAACATTTACAATATATAATTTTATATTTATTTAGATACAAATGCCACCAATGCGAGTCAAACGACTGCGAAGGCTCATCGCGCGTTTGTAGAGACGCACTGTATTGCTATAAGGCGTCCGTGCGCGCGTCCGACGGCGCGCTGCAACAGTCGCGCGGCTGCAGCAGCACTAGCGATCATTATCAGTTCACCTGCAGAACTTCACAGCGGCAGGGGTGAGTGGAACACTAATCATTATAGCCCATAATCACAGAATATTATAACAGTATGGCTATGGCTATGGCTGCTATAATCATCAGCTGAAGTGGCAGTGGGCAGGACACATAGCGAGAAGAACCGATGGCCGTTGGGCTGGATAGGTTCTGATATGGCGACCGCGCACCAGACGTCGCTCCGTGGGTAGGGCCCCGACAAGCCTAATGTGACAAATCACCGATGCATCCTGTTTGCAGATAACATATCGGTGGTAGTAACAACAAATAGTAAACTAATAGAGGATCGCAAAAATGACATTGATAATACGATTACATCTCTTATAAATTGGCTTAGAAAAAATTATTTAATGATTAAGGCGAGGCCAGTTCACAATCTGATGAAAAGTCTGATTTTTTAACTTCCAATGTGAAGAACTGATGTAAAATTTTACTTCACAAAACTTACTGTAGACTGAAAAAGAAACAAAGAAGCAAAGTAACCGAACAGAATATTGAAAAACTCTGTAAAAAAAACTTGAATAACACCATAAAAACTTATAAAAATAAAATTCAAATCGTCAGATTTCGTAATTTTCTTTTTTATCGATCTAACACAATAACCGAGTACATTTTTAATAAATGATCCAGTATTTCAGAAATCAATAAAAATGTACTAAATTTCCTCAAATTTCTGGTGAAGCGTCAATTAATGCTATGCAATATTCAACCTTATTCTAAAGACATAGTGAAAGAGTAAATTTCGTGAACTGGCCTCGCCTTAATATATTATTGACAAAACTAGCTTTCTTAACTTTAACAATTCCACACGTCAAACATTTAACACAAATTCATTAATTAGTTACAGCATAACAGTATGGGGAAATAGTGCAGATGTTAAAAGAGTACTTGTGGCACAAAAAAGATCAATAAGAATTTTGTCAGGGATTAGAAAGAGAGAATCTGCAAGGAAATATTATGTACAGAATAAAATAATGACTGTCGTATCTTTATATATATATAAAAGTTTATTGGAAATTCATGAAAATAAAGATATGTATAAAAAAGGGAAGGACATTCATACATATAACTTAAGAAATAAAAACAAATTATTATTACCCAAGTTTAGACTTAGTAAAGTAAAAAAGCAAGGAGAATATAATAAAATTAGTATGTATAATAATTTGCCGATAGCTTTGACGAACCTTGGCACAGGGGAATTTAAAAATAAACTAAAGTTATTTTTTATTAATAATGCTTTTTACACAATTAATGAATTTATGAGCATGAAGTTGACTGAAGCCGAATTTTTATTTTTATGTAAATAATGTTGTATTGTTTAAATTATTTATTATTGTATTGTATTATTTATTGTCAATGAATTTTTAATTTTTAATAACTCAATTTAAATCAATTTATAGGTTCATTTTTAATCAATTCTTAATTTGTTTACCAATTTTGTAATCATTTTTAATAATATTTTTATCAATTTTCGAAGTCAATTTTAATCAATTTATGTTTAATTTCCTTTTTATACGAGTACATTTTAAATTGGGTTTACCTAGTGAAAATTAAGTGATATATTTATAAGTAAGTACTACATTTTAAACTGGATTTATCAAGTGAAATTTGTATATTGTGATTTATTGACTTACCTAGTGTAACGTACTCTGTTACAAGGTTAATAAAGTTTGATTTGATTTGATTTGAATTATCAAGGAAAAATGCTTAATAAGGAAAACACTACAAAATTATTAGGTATTGAAATTTACCAAAGACTAGATTGGAAAAGACAAATAGAAGTTGTATGTAATAAAATCAATAGATTCACATTTGCTCAACGTAAATTAACAAAGATAGCCACAAGAAGTACTGCGCTTACTGCGTACTTTGCATATTATGTAGAATCAGATCTAAGATATGGACTTATCTTATGGGGAAATAGCACTGATATAAAAAGGGGTTTTATTTCTCAAAAGAAATGTATAAGGGCTATATGTGGTACTGCACCTGATGAACCATGCAGACCACTATTTAAATGTTTAAAAGTCTTACCACTGCCTTGCCTTTACATCTTTGAGATTGCAAAATTTGTGTTGTCGGGGGCCTACCCACGATCTGGTGAAAATCGTGGTGCGCCGCTGGATGCGGCCAGCGCAGGACCTATCGTCGTGAGATCCGCGGGGGAGGCCTATGCCCAGCAGTGAGCTAACAGTGAACTATTTGGATCTTATTGGCTAAGTTGTTGTCGTTGTTTTTGATTTTCATAACATAATGCGGCCGCTTTGCTCTTGTACAGACAAAATTTTGACCCAATCAATTTATTTCAAAGGAAACGGCACGCGGGCCAGTTGAACATAACCTGCTGTAAGGGCGACTTATGCAACGAGGGCACTTTCCCCGAGCTGCCCCTCGCCGACACAGCCATCGAGCCATTACCCTCCAATGTATGGAAGTTGTGGGCCAGTGTGATAGCTAGCGTGCTCATAGTGTCGGCTATAGGGGCCATGGCGATATTCGTGCTGCGCAGGAGTCACCGGTAAGTTGTATTGTTATTTGTAGGTATTTGCTACAAGTAGTATTTGCTACAAGCTACAATGTGTGGAAGCTGTGGGCCAGTGTGATAGCTAGCGTGCTCATAGTGTCAGCTATAGGGGCCATGGCGATATTCGTGCTGCGAAGAAGTCATCGGTAAGTTGTACTGTTATTTGTAGGTATTTGCTACAAGTAGTATTTGCTACAAGCTACAATGTGTGGAAGCTGTGGGCCAGTGTGATAGCTAGCGTGCTCATAGTGTCAGCTATAGGGGCCATGGCGATATTCGTGCTGCGAAGAAGTCATCGGTAAGTTGTACTGTTATTTGTAGGTATTTGCTACAAATAGTATTTGCTAAAAGCTACAATGTGTGGAAGCTGTGGGTCAGTGTGATAGCTAGCGTGCTCATAGTGTCAGCTATAGGGGCCATGGCGATATTCGTGCTGCGAAGAAGTCATCGGTAAGTTGTACTGTTATTTGTAGGTATTTGCTACAAATAGTATTTGCTACAAGCTACAATGTGTGGAAGCTGTAGGCCAGTGTGATAGTAAGCGCAGACTTGCTGCCGCTTACACTTCGACGTCCTCCATTGTTGCTAGCTCAAAGATAACTGAACTCGTCACAAGAGTGTAAACAGGAAGCTCATTTCGGGCCACGAGCCGAGATGCATATTCGTAAATACCCGACGCGTTATCCACCCGAAGTTGCTTCGTAAATAGCAGACGTGTCGGGATAATGCGTCTGCTATTTACAAGAGCCAGAATTGCTTTGTAAACAGCAAACGTACCGCGTCAGTTATTATAATAAAAGAAAATATTTCTGTTGTCTGTTATAAAAAAAATAACCTCTAAATTTAAGGCTCACGCTCCACTGCTCTTCGCGCTCGCCTTAAATTTCTAACCTATACGCGTGACCTACAGGAATAAAGCAGTTCGATTCGATCGATCGTCGACACGTGAGGTCAAATACGAGCGACCGAGCGGCAGCCGAAACTTCCCGAGTGGATAACGCGTCGGGTATTTACAAATATGCGGCCGAGATACGAGACGAGGCGCTAGGCGAGGCACGAGGCGAGAGTGTAAATCTCGTATAGGGATGCAAAGTACGCACTTGGTCGCTAGACTGGCGTCTCACAGACGGTTCTTATTCATTTATCTGTTTTTGCAACAAAAGACGTGCTCTTATTTTTCCTCGTTTGTTTCTTTATAATGGGGAACATCATCATTTTTTTTTGTATCAAAATCAAAAGTATAAGTAGTAAGAGAATCAACTGTAATATTAAAACTTTTCTCTTGCGCTTTTTTCTCGTGATATATTCACTTGAAGTTAGCGCGCAGCAGCACCCGCCGAAAACGCTCTATACAAAACGGTCAACATATGTGACGTCACTTATGCCACGTTTGTTTGGAGTTAGCCAGGAATTTTCAAATATCTCCCTAAATATTGCGTTTTAGTACATATGTGCCATACAAAATATTATTTCTTATTTGGATATTCTATCCGACTGTTAAGTGGCATTATTTTCGAAAATGAAAAAAATCGTAATTTTCCCCTGTGTGATAAAACTAAAATAATACATATTTTTTTTCTGTTCCATCATGTTTTATACGTCAACGATCAAGCTCAAATTTATCTAAATCGGTGACTTATGCATGTTCCTCCATTTGTAAAGATAATATTGCAACTTCAAGAAACACTACCATATTCATTGTATGTCCTAAGCTAACTTTTATTTTCATGCAATGTATAAATGTTTTCCTGCCAGGTTGCGCGTGTCGAGGGCGACTCTACACAAGTTGGGCGCTGACTCCAACTACTTCTCAAGCAACTTGTACAGTCAGCATGTCACGAGCGCTTATTATGAAGGTTAGTATTTTTAGGGTTCCATTCAGTACCCAATGGGTAAAAACGGTACCCTATTACTAAGACTCCACTGTCCGTTTATCTGTCTGTCACCAAGATGTATCTCATGAAACGTGATAGCTAAGCTAGACAGTTGAAATTTTCACAGATAATGTATATCTGTTGCCGCTATAAAAACAAACACTAAAAACAGAATAAAATAAATATTTAAGGGGGGCTCCCATACAACAAAACTTGTTTGTTTTTTTTTTTTTGCCGTTTTTTGTACGGTTTTTTGCCCTTTGTGCGCGAGTCTGACTCGCACTTGGCCGGTTTTTGTTAAGGCGAGGCCAGTTCACGATCTGATGAAAAGTCTGATTTTTGAACTTCCAATGTGAAGAACAGATGTAAAATTCTACTTCACAAAAATTACTGTAGACTGAAAAAGAAACAAAGAAGCAAATTAACCGAACAGAATATTGAAAAATGGCATGGTAACTCTGTAAAAATATCCTGAATAACACCATGAAAACTTATAAAACTAAATTTCAAATCGTCAGATTTCGTAATTTTCAACGACAGTGATATGATTTTTTATGCAAAAAGGATAGCTTTTTTATCGATCTAACACAATAACCGAGTACATTTTTAATAAATGATCCAGTATTTCAGAAATCAATTAAAATGTACTAAAATTCGTAAAATTTCTGACGAAGCGTCAATTAAAGTTATGCAATATTCAACCTTATTCTAAAGACATAGTGAAAGAGTAAATTTCGTGAACTGGCCTCGCCTTAACTGTTTAACTTTTTCCCGGCCCCCTAAAGCCTAGACACCACTACAAGATAAATGTTCCAGCCATGGATACTTAAAAACAATGGAGTTTGGCAGTTCTTTTAATTTCTGACGAATTCATAAGCTAATATGATATTTATTTATTTTAGATATCATGTTTTCGGGTCACCTTTGAACTTATTTTTTTGGTTTGAATGATAATTATTTTGGTTTAGATTCCAGTTTGAATTCTATTTATTTTATTTAATAACTTATTTATATAAGTTAAAGATAAAAAAATTGGTAACTTAGCATTAAGGCTCCGTTACGCGAAATCACTTGTCTCTGTCTTTTTCTTTATGTGTAAAGAGTATGGAAAATAACCTCACTTCTGCACTTTTTCGATGTTTTTCGTTGTTTTTTCATCATAATCTTTAGCACAATTATCTTTCTTAAAAAAAGTTATTGGAGCAACTGCTCAGTACGTTAAAGTGTAATTTGATGTAGAATTCAATACGTTTCCGCTATTATTTACGCCAAAAATATGGCCCGCGACAAGTGCTTTTGATGATATTCAGATTTTTTTTACAATCATCTGTGAAGTTTATACGCAATTTAATACTTGTAGGTACTAGATAATCTCTTTAGCTTGTCGTATGTTTTTTTTGTGGCCACAACTTTACGTTTTCTAAATAAAAATATGGCCCGCGCAAACCATGTTTTCCTATTATGGCCCCTTAAACTGTTCCTGTTGATTTTATAGGCGTAGAAGGTTCCCAAAATGGCGGCGGCCTGCGAGCGGTCGCGGCGGGAGATTCTACGTTACGGGAGTACTTGGAGTGCAGCGTCACTTCCGGTTCCGGGTCCGGGTTGCCGCTGATGGTGCAGCGGACGCTGGCCAAGCAGGTCACACTCATTGAGTGCGTCGGGAAGGTAAATATTCAATAACTAGCTTTTGCCCGCGACTTCGTCCGCGTGGACATACGGAAAATCCCTAGGGAAACTTTGACCGGGATAAAAAAGTATCCTATGTTTTAATTCAGGCTAAAAACTGTGTGTTAAATTTCATCCAAATCTGTTCAGCTCTTTTTGAGTGATTGAGGAACAAACATCCAAACCAACAAACTTTCACATTTATAATAATATAATATTAGTAAGATATTGTTGAAAATTGAAATAAATCATTTTTGCGGATAATTGGTTTCCTTTTTGTTTTACTAGAATTATGAGTTTCTCGTCGTTTTTTTTTTCTTATTCTTACATTATTATGAAACCAAAGGAATCTTAGCCCATACAGCCAAGTCCTTAAAAGTTAACAGCAGTTGACGCTGGGTAAGCAGGTCACACTCATTAAGTGCGTCGGGAAGGTAAATATTCAATAGTTATAGTTTTCGTGTTCTTCTTATAGGCGTAGAAGGTTGTAAGAAATACTTTTCTGAAAACCGCATCAAAATCGGTTCAGCCGAACGCGAGATAATCGCGAACAAACATACATACACATACATACATACAGGTCAAACTGAGAATCTCCTTTTTTTTTAAGTCGGTTAAAAATGCATTTTATCACCTGATTGGCGGCGCTAGTGGAGACTCCATGTGCTGACCAAAGAAATCGATAGCCGAAATATTTGATTATCACAATAATCGAATCCAAAATCTTTGTCGGAGTAGACCTTCGATCAAGAATACCTTAGATGTCCGGTCAGAGTCTCAAAAATGGCACCTCAAATAGCGTCCCACTTACAAACTGGGCGCTTATTTTGCACAAAGTAAGCGATAAAAGATGTGTTTTTTGTACAAAATAAGCTTATTTTGTACAAAATAAGTGATATAAAATGTAAGTTTGTACAAACTAAGAGGTGATTATGTACAAATTTAGCGCCAAGTTTGTAAGTGGGACGCTATTTGAGGTGCCATTTTCGCGTACTGTTTAGCGTTATCTAGGATATTCTTGATCGAAGGAGTAGACCTATGGGTTTCTCAAGTATTTCTTGCCGACATCAGATATTCTTGATTATGGGTATATTTTACTAAAATAAACTCGCAGGCACTTCCTCTAATCCTATTTTATAACAATTTCACAATTAAAGTTGACTGTTAACTACGGTCAGGATGAAGACTGATTAGACAAACGCAGTGAGTTCTGAGGCCTTTCACGATTTTCCATGAATGAATCACAACAATCACAATCACAACAATCACAATCACAACACAACTCGCTCCATTTTCCAATAATATTTAACCTCCATCTTTTTTTACACTGGCTCACAGAATAGCTATCCGAGCGAGACGGACCCGACCACAGACCACACTCCAACGTTATGTCAAAACTGACATAACGCTTGCTTGACATTTCTCCAGCCAGCCAGCCAACCATTACCATAATCAAAGGAGTTTAACAACATAAGGTTTAGTCGTATCCAGCCTGCACCGATTCTATTCCGATTAGTCACCAGCATTAGGCTCTCGCTCCGACATATTTTTATTTTAAGTTTTAGAAAGCGATAATAGTGATTGTTATACAAGACGCTAAAATGACACATTGCATACGAGGTAGTTTTATTCCCGAGCTTTAGCGAGGGAATAAATAGAAACCGAGTTACAATGGGTTTTAGCGTCGTGTGTTACACTATACTTTTCACTACGATTGCAAGAAAATAAAATACAATATTAAATAGTTTATACCTACTTCCGTAAACGAATCCACTCGTTTTTCTATCCTCCACTTCATAAACTTTTTGTACAATATTTAAATAAATGATTTGTGCTTGACGGCAAAAGATTAAAATTATTTCTTTCCTATTACAGTCACACAATTCAATCAGTTTGTAATTATAGAAAAATTCTAAAGATTTTGCGCCATGGTACCTTTTTTTAATTTCTGCTGTAGCAGCCAAGCAACACAAACACGCATTCTACGATTCACTCTGTACACAGAGTATAAATAAGTCTATGATTTCACCGAAGAGATGCTTTTAGTTCCATTTTCAAAAATAAGAATGAGAAACAGTATTAAGTCGAGCGAGTTTTTATTCGTAATTATGAATAAATACTTTTTCGTTTTAGTAGGCTCATTGGTAATAGACAAACATTAAAAAAGAAAAAACTTTATCCCCTAGGGGTTATTAAATTTGAGATTTTTGCATTCAGAATGTTATTTTTATACAATACTAAATAATATACCTACTAGAAAAAATACGACTCGCACCAGATCAATACTCAGACGGGAATAACCCCTAGTATTATGCTATTTTATCTCAGCTCTTGTACGTTACAATGACGGACTTTTTGAGCAAAAGGAGTGAAAAATAATTGTTGTCCAAGCTGAAGCAGAGACGCTTCGCTCGCGCTTCGTTCTCGCTCGGTCAATACTCAATAATGATATACTTATTTTTCCAGGGTCGATACGGCGAAGTATGGCGCGGCTCTTGGTACGCGGACAGCGTTGCAGTTAAGATATTCTTCTCTCGCGACGAAGCCTCGTGGCGGAGGGAGACGGAGATATACAGCACTGTGCTGCTGAGGCACGACAACATACTGGCGTATGTTGGCAGCGACTGTACTAGCAGGGGCAGTTGTACGCAGGTATGTTGGCAGCGACTGTACTAGCAGGGGCAGTTGTACGCAGGTATGTTGGCAGCGACTGTACTAGCAGGGGCAGTTGTACGCAGGTATGTTGGCAGCGACTGTACTAGCAGGGGCAGTTGTACGCAGGTATGTTGGCAGCGACTGTACTAGCAGGGGCAGTTGTACGCAGGTATGTTGTGTTGATGATTTTAATTTTAGTTTGCAATTCATAAAATAACAACAAAAATACTTCTCTATACACGATACTTCACTACATATTATAAAACAAAGTCCCTCGCCGCGTCTGTCTGTCTGTTCGCGATAAACTCAAATACCACTGAACGGATTTCCATGCGGTTTTCACCAAATGATAGAGTGATTCCCGAGGAAGGTTTTACTCTTTGCATCATAAGGAGCACGATGGCGCACGCAGTGGTTTAGCGCCTGGCCCAGCGATAAGCATTTTTCGCAAGGGCATTCATGGGATGGGTGACCAAAAATTAATTTGAAAGTGAAAGTGAAATAAGCTTTATTCAAATAAACTTAATTGTTAAGTACTTTTGAATCGTCTATATTTTCCTACCACCCGTTCCAGACTTTTTTAGCTGACAAGAAGAACGGGCGCAAGAAACTTATCAGCTGTAACAGCCATAAGTAACGATATTTACAAACTTGAATATATCGTTACCAGATAATTACAACAGGGTGACAGGATTATTGGCAACAACATAGACTTATTATATTACTTCAACAAAGTTTTTATATTAGCAAGTTATGTGTTACATCATTTCCACGCATTTTGATCTTTAAGATAATCGTCAACTTTATAATAACCTTTATGAGCGTTTTTTTAACATGGTTTTTAAATTCATTGCAAAGGAAGATCAATCACTTGTTGTGGAACTTTATTAATAAAGGCTATGCCTTTCCCCATAAATGAACCTCTCGTTTTTGCAAGCCTAAATCTTGGAACGGCAAGTTTATCTTGATTTCTTGTATTAAACTGGTGAATGTTGCTGTTCTTATCAAATGAATCATAGTGTTTCCTTACATAAACAAAATTTTCATAAATATAATAATAATAATAATAATAAAGACTTTATTGCACATGATAGAAAAACGATACAATCAGAAAAAACAAGAAAACATACAATAGGCGGCCTTATACTACGCGGCTACTACGGCGGCTACATAGGAATTTCTTCCAGGCAACCTTGGGCGAAATAAAATAAGATAAATAGGATAAAAGGGGAATAGGTGCACTTTAGAGGACAGAATATGAATATACAAAAATACTAAAGGATAAAACATAATTCCATGGTATAGGAGATAAATATAAACAAGAAATATTAGTCGCGGGAAGAAGAGAGAAAATATATTGACCTGCCAAAGTTAAAATATTTATTTCTTTGAACAATTCTCTCAAGGTATTCTCTCAAGGTATCTCTCCGCCGTAGATTGTATATGGCGCGAACAGCTCTTTTTTGGAGTACAAAAATATTTTCAAAACTGGCTGCTGAGCCCCACAATAGCAGTCCATAAGACATTACACTATGAAAATAACTAAAGTATACTAACCTTGCCGTTTCAATATCAGTTAAAAGCCTTATTTTCTTAACAGCGAATGCCGCTGAACTAAGTCTACTTGACAAGGCTTCAATATGTGGATCCCATTGCAATCGAGAATCTAGTGTAATACCAAGAAATTTTGTACTCTCAGTAAAGTCTACTTCATCGTCATTCAAATTATCTTGAGGTCCTCCGTGCTTCGGAAGGCACGTTATCCCGGGTGCATTTGCTGTAGTTTACACCCACCAATCCGCATTGGGCCCGCGTGGGCCCATCCTCCTTATCCACCCATAAGGAAGGCCTGGACATTGCTGGCCATACACATGTCGCGGATCACTGTTTAGTGTAAATTTAATTTCATTGTAATTACATTTGTTGCCAGCTCTGGCTGATCACCCACTTCCATCCGCTGGGTTCTCTATACGAGTACCTGAACCGCAGCACCCTCACGCGGCACCAGATGATGGTGCTCTGCCTGTCTGCAGCCAATGGACTACTGCATCTACACACAGAGATACATGGGACACAGGTGATATAACCGTCTGTCACAAACACTCCGCCCCGCCCCGCCCCACAATCGGTTACCTCACCCCACCCGCCCCGCCCCACAATCAGTTACCTCACCCCACCCGCCCCGCCCCAAAATCGGTTACCTCACCCCACCCGCCCCGCCCCACAATCAGTTACCTCACCCCACCCGCCCCGCCCCACAATCAGTTACCTCACCCCACCCGCCCCGCCCCAAAATCGGTTACCTCACCCCACCCGCCCCGCCCCACAACCTGTTACCTCACAAACACAATCGGTTACCTCACCCCACCCGCCCCGCCCCACAATCGTTTACCTCACCCCACCCGCCCCGCCCCACAATCGGTTAGGCTGGCCACACACAGACGTAATCACGTAACGGAATCACGTACGCACGTGATTCCGTACGTACCACCACACACAGACTTTTTTTTCGTTCGGAGTCACGGCTCAGTTAGACGCTAAACTTTGATGAGGAAACATTGAGCGAAGTTGAATTATTTTTCTAAAAATAAACAAAAACTACATAATTATAGACTATTTATTATTTATATTACGCACAGGTCAATTCTATTGTTTTTTTGGAAACTAGAACTACATAATAACTAAGCAAAATAATAAAGGGTTTGCCAAAAGTCTGGTATCCAGAGCTGTAATAAAAAAGTTGTAAGTGTTTGTATACGTCACTCACACATAGGCCGTGCGTGTGAGCGCATTCCGTACGGAATAAAAACGGTTGTGTGTGGCGACCCATACAAAATGTATGGTATTCTTGCGTTCGGAATGGCTTTTTTCCGTGCGAGATTCCGAATGCACGGGCTCTCATGTGGAATTACGTACGGAACGTTAACGCTTGTGTGTGGCAGGCCCATAGATTTTGTATGCAATAGGCTTGTTTCCATTAAGAATAAATATAATGGATAGGGGTTTATAATGATTAATTATATTATGGAGAATATAACAAACAATTTTAATTATTAAAAGCGTTAAAGATTAATAATATTTTTAAAAAATAAATTTCGTAAAATGCAACCTTTAGTCACGTGACAGTGAACACCAATCAGAAAGCGTTACGTCACGCCGTGCGAAACTCCAATCTTGTCTTTGACGTTTCGAGTATCACTACCGGAGGCGCGTTCCAAACCTACACTCCGAGTGCAACCTAACCACAACCGAACGCAAGTTTTAGCCACTTTTTCCGAATTTCTCCATTGTTTGGAACATATATAAATAACTGGTTTGGCGTTTTTATAGTCGTGCTATCACACTGGGGCACTATACAGTACTTATAATATGAGAAATTCATTTTTAAACGATAAAAACTAGCTATAACGTACGAAGACACGATCGCTCTTTGGTTTGTTTCGCTCGGCGTGACGTCATTCAAGGCGCCATGACAGTCTTGTGCGTTTTGGAACCAAATTAAAATTGGTTTTTTAAAACGCGAAATTTATAATGTAAACGCTCGATTAAAAATAAATAAACCTTTTTTTTCGATAAAATGCCTAATAAGCTAAAATATTAAGCAGTTATTGAAATTTTGTCAACTAGCCTATTGTCGTTTTTTACAATAATAATATACTAGTGTAGTGAATCTACCTATAAGTAGACAAGCATTCTTCTTACCTTTCGATTTCGATTGAAAGTGTGAAAAACGTGAGGTTAGGATCCTTTTTATTAGGGTTCCGTAGCTAAAATGGCAAAAAACGGAACCCTTATAGATTCGTCATGTCTGTCTGTCTGTATATCACAGCCATTTTATTCCGAAAGTATTGGGATTACACAGTTGAAACTTAGTAGGTAGATGTATTCTGTTAACTGCTTAACGATTTTAACACAAAAAGATTAAGGGGTGGATCCCCATAGGACAGAAATTTTAGTTCCCTAAGAGGAGGAAAGAACTGACCTCTGTCACACAGGCGTTCAACCTAGCATGGAGGTCAGTGACTTCACTGTTATAAGAAATAGAAATAGAAATAATTTTATTTGCATATGATTGGGGTACACAATTTTTAGGTCTTAATTAGTTACATTTCCTCCCATTCAGCCAACAAAATTAGCATGCAAATTAATAGGTTATAATTATTAAAGTGATTTTATATATTATTAGGTGCAATAATCCATTTTAAATTATAATAAGTCATAAAAAAATAGTAACTAAATAAAAACAAAACAATAAAGGCAATCATAAATACAAAGGCTTTATGACTTTATTCCTTTCGCCATAAAAGTGTTTAAAAATGTCAAATGATAGATGTCAATGTCAATAGTTATCTGTGAAGTGGCGTGGCGTCCATTTTGGAAAACTAATGAAAAGTTTTAAAAATAAAAGTTTGCTAACATGTCAATTCTGAATTATTAATTTATACATTATGTCAAGTGAGATACAACAAAATAAAGAAACAAAAAGAGAATAATGTAACCTTTGTTTTATGTAACAATAAAGAAATTACTAAAAATTATTAAAATTATATAATTTTACAGGGCAAACCCGGCATCGCCCACCGCGACATAAAGACGAAGAACATCCTGGTGAAGGTGAACGGCGAGTGTTGTATCGCGGACTTGGGGCTGGCCGTCACTAGGACCCACGTGGCGGGGTCCAGGCTGGACCCGCGGCAGGGGACCAAGCGGTACATGAGCCCTGAAGCGTTGGACCAGAGGTGAGAGAAAACAGTTTTTTTTTATTTCAGCATTTTCGGAGAGTGAAAGTGAACTTTTCCCCAAAAAATAGGTTGAAATAGATAATTTTAGCAAATCATCTTTGTAAAAAAATAGGTTGAGATAGGTAATTTTAGCAAATCATCTTTGTAAAAAAATAGGTTGAGATAGGTAATTTTAGCAAATCATCTTTGTAAAAAAATAGGTTGAGATAAGTAATTTTAGCAAATCATCTTTGTAAAAAAATAGGTTGAAATAGATAATTTTAGCAAATCATCTTTGTAAAAAAATAGGTTGAGATAGGTAATTTTAGCAAATCATCTTTGTAAAAAAATAGGTTGAAATAGATAATTTTAGCTAATCATCTTTGTAAAAAAATAGGTTGAGATAGGTAATTTTAGCAAATTATCTTTGTAAAAAAATAGGTTGAAATAGATAATTTTAGCAAATCATCTTTGTAAAAAAATAGGTTGAAATAGATAATTTTAGCAAATCATCTTTTTAAAAAAATAGGTTGAGATAGGTAATTTTAGCAAATCATCTTTGTAAAAAAAATAGGTTGAGATAGGTAATTTTAGCAAATCATCTTTGTAAAAAAATAAGTTGAAATAGATAATTTTAGCAAATCATCTTTGTAAAAAAATAGGTTGAGATAGGTAATTTTAGCAAATCATCTTTGTAAAAAAATAGGTTGAAATAGATAATTTTAGCAAATCATCTTTGTAAAAAAATAGGTTGAGATAGGTAATTTATTTGTAGCTAATCATCTTTGGAGAATGTTTTACCAATAATACCGGTAATTTTCATCAATAGGACTACCTATAGCCGAAGTCGTCGTCACATATCTACAATGCTAGGATTAACTTTGCTGTGACTCTAAATAAAATCTGGAGGCACGGTAGTGCCACAGTTTAACAATCCATACAGTTGTTAAACGCCTTTGATGTACTTACGCAATCAGTCGCAAATGTGCAAGGGTTGTCAAAATAAACGTGAATAATAAATAATTATTTATTTACAAGTACTTGGGTAAGGCCGTAGGTTTTTCTACTTTATAACATAAAGTAACATAGGCTTTTTTATGTTTCGGTATCATAAAATAGACCGATCGGGATACGTTTTTAGGTTTCAAAAATATTAAAGTTAGTTTTTTTTCGTATATAGTTTCTGCACCATTCACATGGCCTAATACATGAATTTGTGTAATTTTGGATGGATGCATAAGTAATAATTTAGGTTTTGTCTTTTTTAACACTATCGGACGAAAAGAAAATTAAAGTTGATGTACATGAACTTTTTGTGTCATCTTCGTCCACGGGAATACTGTTATTTGACTATTACCATAGCTATTACCTAAAAAGTTGCCGTAGTACCTCCAAAAGAACATTACAATAATATTGGTTAAATAAGTGTCAAATGTTTTAGATCAATGGTAGCAGGCTATCTTAAATACAATACTATCAATTTTGACAGTTTTGGAGTTCAATTATTTATAACCAACACAAATAATTGAATTTCTAAAGATGCATCGGCTAGATGTGACACAAAACGCAAAAATACACTATATATGCCAATGTGTCGACCGGCAAGATTTCATAAACTTAGAATTTTTGAAGGTTATGCCCTCAAAATAACGTATCCCGAACGGTCTAAAAAGTAACATAAAAGCAACATAATATATTGTAAAGCTGCGAACATAACAGAAAATTAAGTGGCACTTTACAAAAATAATTCGCTATAACATTTCAATGGAACCAATTATAATTGGTTGGTATAAGGATATAAAATCATATCCTTATACCACCATCATAGGATTGTGTCCTAAAATGTCATTATGAGAAGTGTCTTTCTGTTGGGGGACACAATATTGTTCAGGTTATGGCAGAATACCAGAGGCTGTGGGTTTCCCTCCCGCGGTCACTGAGTCATTAACCTTTTTGTCAAATTGTTGTAGCATTTAATCATTGCATGTATACTATTGTTTTGAGACAAATAAATGATTTTATTATTATTATTATTGTATCTCTGCTGAAACTCTCGGGCCGGAGCCCGGTTATTATTATTATTATTATTATTATATATCCTTAAAGATATTTTTTTTTAAATAAGTACAAATTACAGAATTCTGTGGTAACTAGTGGTAAGTAGGTAACACACAATAAAATATATTGCAACCTAATTAAGAACATCCTTTTCTAGAGTTATTTATGTGGTAATGCCCCCGCCAAAGTGGAGCGCGAAGCAAACACTGCCGTACCATCCTTTACTGGCACCATTTGGCCGCATTTTCAGGCCCCTATTTGAGAACCTCTGGATAAGACCAGGGGCCCTATTTTTGAATCCTTCGACTGGCGTCGAGCGTTTGGTTTCTAGTGATTTTCGTTCGACATTTGACTTTCCATATTTTTTAATTGCTCGACCGCAACGAGTGCCCTCACCCACTCGTTTGCAGACGAACGATACGGTACGGCGAGCGATATTCTATTCTACTAAAAAGCAAAGTATTTTTTTAACAGCCAATAGAAACATGGATATTACGTTCCGTTTTCGTTGCGGTAGTTATCGGTTTTCTCTAAATTCTGCGTGGAACGGATATAATCCAACATTTTGTATTCCTAAACGAACGATTCAAAAAATACGGAAAATCGGCGTCATGCGACTTGGAAGGCGAGTGTGACTTAAGTCGCATGCGACAAAACTATGTCATACGAGCGATTCAAAAATAGAGCCCCAGAACGCAGAAGCGAAAGCAAAGTTTCGCATTTATGACACTCACTCACTCACTCACGATCATCAGAATAGAACTAGTACTTCCCATAAACACAGAGAGCTGAAATTTGGCACAGAGTTAGGGTTTAATGGCCACATAAAGGGAAAACTATAAAAACTAGGATAATCCAAAATCTGGAGTACCTGGTGACCCTGATTAGAAAACACAAGAGCCCAACCAAACTATTAGAGATCGACATACCGCCTTTACTAAAAATATTCAACTTGGTGGGGCCGCTTCATTTGAAGTCAAAATCGAAGGTCAGATACTACAAAAAGAAGTGAAATCCCACCAAAACATTCTGTAAAAAAACTAGCCAAGTCTCGATGGAGCTGCTTGTTTATCTCTAAAAAGTAATGAAATCTAGTCGTGCAAAGTCTAAGGTTCCTTACTGCGATTTCTTTATTATAGTTGATGTTGTGTGACTTGGCCGTACCTGGTTTTGTACCCTTGTGTACCCTTCAACGCAAATCTCAGTAAGGAACCTTAGACTTGGCACGACTTTGTCTAGACTTCATTACTTTTTAGAGATAAACAAGCAGCTCCATCGAGACTTGGCTAGTTTTTTACAGAATGTTTTTGGTGGGATCGTTTTGTCTTATTGTACACCAGGCATGACACGATAATTTAGCCGCATTATAAATCAGTAGTAGGATTTTATTTATTAGATTGGTAGAAACTACGTTCATAATTACTACTTAGTCTAAATTATGACGAAACAGAAAGTTTACTACTTATAACTAAATAAAACTAAAAACAAATACCTATTATTAACTAAAACCTAGATATCTAAAGCTGAAACTAAGCAAAACTATTACTTAAAACTAAATCAAACTAAAAACAGATATTAAAAACTACACAAACAACACCTTTGTACAGTCGCAGAAAAGCTTCAGATATACTTTTTGTATTTAAATTGGTAAATGGTCTCGTGGATTCTCCGGACATCTTAGAGCGCTTGAAATTTTTGGTCCCACGCAGTGCTAGTCGTCTCCATAATCGAAAGACTTTCTCACTTCCGGTGTGTAAGACTCGTCTCGGTCATCACTCTCCGTTGTATCGTATGTGTGCGGCTTATAATTCTATACGTTTTAAATTTGATGTTTTTAATGGTTCTCTTGCCTCAGCCAAGCGTTGTATTAGAATGGCTCTTTAGTTGTTTTCTGTAGGTAATTAGGTAACTTTTCGATCTAATACTTATTGTATTATTTAAGTTTAAATTTAGTATTTAAAAATAGAATAAGGTAGTCTACATTTTCGAATTGTTAGTATATGCATGCTGTGCTTACTTCGAGTAGGGTAAATCCTAGTAAGTTAGTTTTTAATAAGTTATTGTTAGCATAGACAAAATAGATTATACCCAGTTTAGTAAGCCAAATATAAAAAATAAAAAAAAATAAAAAAACTAAAACTATCTGTCTACAACTAAAACAAAAATAAATCTATATTTAATAATAATATAAAGCAAATGATGGTGGTATAAATGGTATGCAATTTATAGATAGTAAGGCAATGGTATGCAATTTGCGTTTGATATTAAGTGTATTTATTAACTAGATTAGCAACATCTTTAACATTAACTTACCCTAAATTGTTTCCTTATGTGTGTGTAATTTATCTTAAAAATTCTAATCAATTAGTGCAAATGGAAGGTTGCTGGTACTTATGACACGGGTTTTCCCAGTATAACGTACCAGCTGTAATATTTTCTGTAATTAGAATAAGTAGGATAAATAAAACTGAACTACAATTTTTGTAAAAAGGTGAAATAAAGATTATTATTATATTATTATAATTGTGAAGTGCCTACTCTTTAAACGTAGTGAATTGAAATTACTTGCTCAGTGCTCTACTGAGCCACTTAGTTTATGTTATCAGTTATTTCTTTTTTCCCGACAGTATGAACCCGGAATGCTTCGAGGCATTCCTCAAGTGCGACGTATACGCGTTCGCGCTCGTGCTGTGGGAGGTCTGCCGCCGCGTGCGGCCCGCTAGAGAGTACCGCCCGCCGTACTTCGAGCTCGCGCCCGCGGACCCCAGCTTCGACGACATGAGGAAGATCGTGTGTGTGGACGCGGCCAGACCTACCACTACTGACGACACACATCCGGTGAGCTACTTACACTGTACACTACACACACCTATTCTATACACTACACATACTTATACTACACTATACACTACTTACACGCGAGACCTACACCCACGATTATCATCTGCTGAGTAACTTTACACAGAAAATTAATACACTCTTGTTAGGTAGGATGTAACTTGATAATTTTCAGCTCGTTCCAGCCAATAATGACATCACAATTATGGAAACGCCAATGTTGTTATAAAAACTTGTTTTTTTTTTATTTCATCTTTTCTGTGATTTTTTTTGACTCATAATATTTGAATTATCTGAGTAAATAATAAATACCGCCCATCCTACTATAAACGATCCCGGATGTATGTATGTTTATTCATCTTCCCCCCCCCCCCCCCCCCCCAGACGATGTCGGGTATGTCGTCGCTGATGCGCGAGTGTTGGCACCAGAACGCTGCCGTGCGTCTCCCTGCGCTACGAATCAAGAAGACTCTGCTCAAACTAGCCGCCAACGACCCCTCCATACACCTCGACGATGACAACGAAATACCCGTCTGAGAGGTACTTATTATACACTGCGCATCATACACGGTCATTCTAAACTTACCATCCAAAAAGGATGTGTCCAGTCCAATAAAACCAAACAGCGTTCTCCAAGAGACATGTGTCGAATTTTGCCATAAAATTTTGGTCATCCGATACTAAATTGATCACGTGGTCTCTTGATTTGTAATGGACCCCCTAAACGATCAAAATTGCTTTTCAATCATTTACATTGCATTGCTTGTCAATCACATTTTGATCGTCTAGGAGCGATGCTTGACAAGCACCACAGAACAGATAGATTACCGTGGCCAATCAAAAGTAGGCCACGCCCCCAAATGGTAAATGCAATGTAAATGATTGATAAGAAATGCTTGATCGTCTAGGGGCTCCATATGGATATTTTTTACATAATGAGGATCAACGAGGTTTTTAGTTAAATATGTAGAGTTTCAGTCACATCAAAATAAATTATTTCAGTGAAAGAATTATTGAAATTGGACCAAAAATGACGAAGATAGAGCGATTTTCGTGTCGCATTCTCAAAAATGCTCCCCAATTCACGATTGGCTGATGACGTCGGCGCCCGAACAAACACCTGACGGCGCGGCAGGTGTTTGTTCGGGCGATCGTGGCACGTGACGTCATCGCATGATCCGCAAGGGCCGGCCGTGTTTTTTAAACTCACTTTTTAAATCTTTAATAATTTTGTTATTTCTTGATGGATTTGAGAAATTTAAACAGAGATTTACTCAGATATTGATTTTGTATTTGATGTGATATACAAAATTCATATATTCAATAGGGATGATGACTAATGAATAAAATAACGAAATAGGTACTAATAAAAATCGTAAACATATTAAACTTTTAGAGTAGCTTGTATACCTCTTGGTTTTATATATTGCATAATATTTATTTTATGACCCTTCAAAGTTGGGTGGACAAGTCCATTTAAAAAGTATAAAATTTATTAAAATAAATGATACCCTTAATTAGTCCGTAAAATGTATAGCAAATTTGTCTAAGAAACTATTTTGATAAACACAATATTTAATATAGCTGGCGAATAAATTTCCTACGCGTTGCATACAAACTACTTATTCGTGACGTCATAACTAGGAAGCCATTAGTATGGAGCGTTTTTGGGCGAGTCCATTTGTGTGCATTTCACACTGTGATATCTCGGGCAGTTTTCATGCTAGCGAATTAATTCTTTTACCAATGTTTCTTTTTTTGAGAGGTAATTTATGTAACATAAAATAAAAAAGTATTCGTCATGCCTATTGTCGTGTTGATCCTCATTATGTGATTATACCTACTGAAATAGATGACAGTTTTGCTGAAACTGAACAACCTTCTCCAAGGAACTTAGGTCGAAAGCGCATTTTGTTTTTCGCCTTTCCATAGTTAGTACCACTGTAACAAACTTGAAATTAATTAGTAATGTTACAGCATAATTTAACTTTTGAATGATATACATACATAAATTGACAATATACAGCATTGACCTCTATATTATTACACTGGACTGGATGCTGTCAAACTGTTCTTGTGCCTATTTGATTTCCACCATTTTGGCGCTGTAGGACGTAGCGTGCGTACAGGGTACTAAATCTAGTGATGTGCTTATGTCAAAATAAACGATCAACTTTTATATCACGGCAACCATTTTCATTGTACGTCAATATTAGTTCTTTAGACGCTCGCTAGTGGCGTTTCAAATAGGCACAAAAAGTTTGCTGTCAAATCATACAGACAGCCAGTCCTGTTAAATAGAAAAAAAAACAGGTCAATGATATACAGTGATCCGCTGCAACTTCACTCTGGAATTTATAACAAAGAGAAAGAGAGTCGTTTTGCACCGCAAGCGCTCTGAAGTTGCCGCAAATCACTGTATTGTCAATTTAAGCGCATTATACTTTTCATTGCTGGCGTTTTTCAGCTACCACCTCTGAACCATCTCCTTTTAACTCGTGGTAGTGAAACTAGCGCCGCCACTACATTTATTTTTATTACTCGTAAACCAAGTCAATATTTAAAAAAGCTCATGTAATAATTTCTTAAATTGTCTCTAATATTTTTTTAAATTACTCTTCAACAGTTTTTATTGTTTCTGTAAGTTTTAAAATCCATTTTAGCTCAAAGTGGCCACTTTTGGCAATTATGGATTTTAAAATTTACAGAATGAATGATAACTGTTGAAGAAAGAGTAATTCAAAAAATATTATAGACAATTTAAAAGATTATTACATGAGCTTTTTTTAAATATTGACTTGGTTTACGAGTAATAAAAATAAATGTAGTGGCGGCGCTAGTTTCACTACCACCGCGCCTTAATGGCTATGGAATCATCTGGCTATAAACAACAATTTTATCTTATGATAAAGTAAAACATATATTGTACTAATGTTATCTTATGAATAATGAAACATTAAATATAAGATGTAATTAATTGATAAATCAATTTATTTAAAATTTAAGGCATTGAAAATGATGATTAGTCGTTGACTAATGTGCTAGGGAGGCATTATGAATTGTAATATGGTGATATAATGTAAAAGTGTGCCTATACGTAAGGATAATCAGGATATAAGTATAGTAAATCTAAATAGTTATACTATGAAATAAAACACTTTCAACGGATACTAGCGCGGTTTTATTGAAAGTACTTTGGTAATTAGTTGGTATTTGGTTTGATTTTTGATTTTCCCGACGTTTCGGCACCTTTGCAGCTGCCGTGGTCACGGGGGACTGAAGCTACTTGTGAGCCCACCCTCAAGCGATGAATTTTTTAAGACGTTCAGAAATTAAAATTTAGCAAATTTTTCAATTGGTTTAAGTTTTGGTTTGGTTTTAATTTAATTTTATATGCTAAAAAGAGAGAATCTACTGAAACTACTACCATTTCATAAAATTGGGAGGCCCCTCCAAGAAAGTAATGGCGAAAGAAAACTTGGAGAGGAAGGCCGACCTCCGTCTTTTATATTAATTAATTTATTTGCAAAAGGAACTAACCGTATCATTAGATCTCACAGTGTGTGTTTGGGGCTTTAGCTTGTGAATGATGGGGTCCCAGGCTGGTGGAATTTTCCAACCATCATCTCTATTGAAATTAGGATATTTATTTATTTCGATAGCCTCGCGGAGCATTCTAGGAATGAATCTACGTTCCCTAGCAAGGATTTGGGGTTTGTCAAATCTAATATAATGGTTGGGCCCCTCAAAGGCGTGTTCACTCACTGCAGACTTGTTATCGCGCCTATGTTTCAACCACGGCAGCTGCAAAGGTGCAGAAACGTCGGGAAAACCAAAAATCAAACCAAATACCAACTAATTACCAAAGTACTTTCAATAAAACCGCGCTAGTATCCGTTAAAAGTGTTTTATTTCATGTCTAGTGAGCGCGTAAGCTTGAGAAGTGAATATGAATAGTTATACTATATTAAAAATTACAGCAAAATCGGAATGGTTTACTTATGTTTAATTATTGTTATTTTAATTAATACACTTATTGTTGTGATTGAAATCACTGCCTTATTGAATGTCTAAACACTAATTACATTTTATGGCGTGTTCAAGTTATATGAACATGGTTTAAGGCTCCGTTACGCGAAATCATTTGTCTCGTGTCTTTTTCTTTATGTGTAAAGAGTATGGAAAATAACCTCACTTCTGCACTTTTTCGATGTTTTTCTTTGTTTTTTTTCATCATTATCTTTAGCACAATTATCTTTCTTGGAAAAAAGTTATTGGAGCAACTGCTCAGTACGTTAAAGTGTATTTTGATGTAGAATTCAATACGTTTCCGCTATTATTTACGCCAAAAATATGGCCCGCGACAAGCGCTTTTGATGATATTCAATTTTTTTTTACAATCATCTGTGAGGTTTATACGCAATTTAATACTTGTAGCTACTAGATAATCTCTTTAGCTTGTCGTATGTTTTTTTGTGGCTACAACTTTACGTTTTCTATATAAAAATATGGCCCGCGCAAACCATGTTTTCCTATTATGGCCCCTTAAAAGATGTAAATAATGGATACAATCTCTTAAAAATGCTATTGTAATATATTATGATATGACACATTTTCATTCAAATGAGTACCAAACTCGGTCTAAATCAAGGTGGATTTAATCACTATGTTAAATTGTATGGATTAGTTACTTAAACAATATGAAGTGCCGAAATAGTATTTTAATGTAGTGTAGATACTGTATGATACTGTGTAATTATATCTATAAATAGTTGCGGAATTATTGTGAATTTTGACAACAGATGATTTGACATAAACGTGGCGCAGATTTTCAGTTTTTTACTTAGATTACTATGCCCCCCTTTTTATAACCGACTTTAAAAAAAGGAAGAGGTTCTCTAAGGGCGGATTCGACCAAGTGAGAATAGCTGTTATTCTTAGATAAAATGACCAGTTATTCGAGAGTAAACCGAAATTACGTTTTACCACATACTATTGTCAGTGTATTTTACCTATTCAGGAATAGTCACTATACCACCATTTCGCGGGGAATAACATAGTTAATCCGCGGGTATTTTAATGGCATCCGCGAGCCGTATGTCAGTGACATTAGTTTGACATTTGACTTTGACCGCTACAGATACGTATAAGGCGACAAAATAAATTTGACAAGACTTTGCCTTTTAAATAGTTCGTTAGTAGTACAATGACAATTGGCCGGATAATACGTTCATTCACATATTCACTCGCTAATGAAGAAATAAGAATCCCAAGAGTAACTTATCTTTGGATTGCATGGAAAAATGACCATTTCTTCACTCGAGAAAAAAATCGTGGAATAGATGTATTCTTGGTATAGTTATTCCCGTTTATATTGAAGTTTGGACGAATCCACCCTAAGTCGACGGTATTTTTTATGTATGGTTTACCATAACTTCGCCAGTTGTTAATCAATTTTAATTATTATTATTTTATCTGAAAGAGCATAGTCAGGTGTGGTCCCATAAAATGTTAACAGAGATCTGGCTAGTAGCTTTTTAAGTTACTTAATATTACTGAAAAATATTAGAAAAAATCGACTCACCCGTAACAGCTCAGACGGGACTTAATATATAACTAAGTAACTTAAAATATAAAAATAGCATTGTGAATGCTAAAATCTAAAAATTCAATAGTAGTTTTTTTCTTAACACTTACTTTACTGTGTCCTACAGGGTTATAAGACTTATATGGGTACAAAATCTCAAGATTTTAAGAGTTTTTTTCATTCAAATTGGTTCCCATTCTTAAATTGTTCTTCATACTGTTACCAAATAAATTGATAAAACAATCATTTCCACCGATAATACTAGTGCACTGAAGTTTATGGAAGTGTAATTGTAAACAAATATTGCTTAAGAAATAGCACCACGGAGCTAAAACATTACAATCCGCACATTATTCAATCACGCGCCCGGTCAGGCTAGGCGCACTCCGCTCCGTAGGTACTCGTCTACAAGTAGCCGGCGTACAGGTTCGGACGGACTAATTTCAGAGGGCCGGCCGCCGCGTGCCGGCCGGGTCGCACGTTAGCAACATTAGTTCGATTTTGATACTCATTCACGCGCCGCGTTCGCGTATTGTCGCGTCGTTCGTTTGCATGTTTACCAAAATGAAGGCATATTGCATCGCAATGGGCTGCCTTAACAATAATAAAAATGATCCGAACCTCACGTTTTTCACACTTCCAATCGACATCGAAAGGTAAGAAAAATGCTTGTTTGTTCACATTAAAGTACACATTATAAACACAATAACTAGTAATAAATTAAGTAAAATTCAGATTAATTATTATTTAAAAGAAGACAACCCTTGGAGTCGTTAGAAGAAATAAGAGCTACGCGATAGAAAGAGAGGCAACTTCTAGGTGAATATAACTGTAGGCAAGGGAGCGGTGTGCGACCTGAATTGCACTTTATTGCGTCTGGGATAGAGTCGCTATTTATTTAAATGACTTTGCGGAGTGGATCTTCTGTACTTGTACTATTATGTATTCTGTGGCCCGGTGACAAAATATGTTAGAGTTCTTTACAGTAATTGCAGTTTGTATTTTAAAGAAAAGAGAGTTTATTAGAAATGATGTCCTGTGTCAAATGGTGTAAAAGACGCAAAGAAGGCAATAAAAAGATGCAAAGATAACGTATCATCATAAGTATTTAATTTTTTTGTTTAAGATTTTATAGCAGATCTGTAGTTACACAATGGTTACTCTCTGTCAAACTA
Organism: Agriphila straminella; assembly: GCA_950108535.1. Taxonomy (NCBI): domain Eukaryota; kingdom Metazoa; phylum Arthropoda; class Insecta; order Lepidoptera; family Crambidae; genus Agriphila; species Agriphila straminella. The sequence goes on along the minus strand of OX467324.1, from coordinate 1,605,678 downwards.
TTTGAATTTGACATTGAAAAGAAAGTGACAAAACACTGTGTAACTATACATCTGCTATACAATCTTTATTAATAAGGGGGTAAGTATAGAAAATATCTATGAGTAGATTATGGTCGCTATAATGCAGCCAATGTTCAGTCGTTTTATGCTGCATGACTAAATGCCAGCATTTTTTAGCCCCGCCCACTTGGTTGTCATTTTGCGTAGTGCTATTTTTTAAGCGGAATGCTTGTTCCATAGATTTTAGTTCGCTGGATAATACAGATTTATTTTGTTTATTAACTTCATCTTTTTATTATATTTGTACATAACCTAATGTCAAGGCATTACAATATTGTCAAAATTCACAACTTAGAATAGGCATAAGTTTAAATAGATTTAGTATGCGAAATAATATCGTACAATACAACTATAATATAAGGAGTTCTATGCACCGCCATTTTGTAGACGTTCTAAACCGATTAAGGGAGTTTTCTACCAATGAAATTACAGGTTTTTTGATGAGTCGAAAATTTTTGTGGTGTGGCTTAAACCGTAAAAACTAAACAACTTTGTCTATGGGACCAACTTAATCAGAGCAAAAAACTATCAGCTGTTCCATACATTTTGGTCGAGTAGATATTGACTCTGATTAAGTTGGTCCCATAGACAAAGTTGTTCAGAATGATGGTCTAAGAAGCCACCTACAACACAAAACCTGTCGACTGTTTTCGATTACATCCTGTAGACATTTTTGCAAAGAACGTGTTTCGACCCATGTGAAAAACGGCAAAAAAACTTTCCCTTACTAATACAAAATTTTTGCTGTCTAGTTAGTATGGGCGAATAATTTTTTTTGTCGTTTTTCAACCCATGTTATTTTGGCAAAAATATAGTGGAAAATTTTTTTTTGCTATACCTCGGGAACAGTACTTTTTTTTTGATGTACCCTATGTCCTTCTCTGTACCCCTGACAAAGTGTATGCAAATTTTCATGATGATCGGTTGACGTGAAAGCTTAAGTGGATTGTCAACCACGTGGTCTTCATACAAACGGCGATAACGTTTCCCACCCTCTAAACCTTAACCTACAGCAATGAATTTTTGGTATGTTTTTGAAATGCCTAAATACTAGGGCACAATATTGGCACTTCTGTGTTTTGTATGAAATCACTAAAATGCAAATATTTCGAAATCTATTATAGATATTTAAAAAATCAAAACGTACAGCCCTAGTATTTAGGCATTTCAAAAAAATACCAAAAATTAATTACTGTAGGTTAAGTTAAGGTTTAGAGGGTGGGAAACGTTATCGCTGTTTGTATGGAGACCACATGGTTGACAATCCTCTTAACAAACGAACAAACATACTTTCGCATTTATAATATTGTAAGGATTACTACAACTACAACTACAAAACAATATAACTATGACTACAAAATGACGGTGTATTTCCACTTGTGTTGCCATACTTGTGTGTTTCTATATTCGTTTATTTTTTCGATTTAATACTAATCATGATTTAGTTAGAGATGAAACTCTGTAAAACTAAGCTTATAGTAGCATGTATAAAAATATTTTTTATCTTATGAGTTTTTAAAAATTAGCTTTAAATATTAACTAAAGCAGCGTATTTCTAATTATTAATACATTTAAGTAGCTTTATTTCTTTTCTTTTCATATTTCTTCGCACACGAGCTATTGCTTTGTAAAATTGCACGTAATCTGTTGAAGACTGATCGAAATTATTTGCCATGTTTATTTTATGACTCCTATAGAGAAAAATTTAGGCCCTTTTATAAAAATTAAAAGGTATTTTACTTGACTTTTTACATTCAATAAATTATTTGCATTCTAGTTACCAAACAAAATAAAATCTCTGCTTTGCAATAATATCTAGTTTTATGTGTAACTATGAGTTTTACATGACTTTAAAAGCCATTTTTAATGTCTTCACTGCTGGGACACAAATCTTCCTTATGGATGGATAAAGAGGATGGGCCATAACCCACCACGCGGGCCTAATGCGGATTGGTGGGTGTTTGAGTACTTATTTGAATATTTACTGACACCCTGTATTTAGTCATAACCTTTTTCGCTTTAATTTAATGACACATAAATTTGTTAACTTAAACGTAAGAGCATTTTGTAAGTTTAAGTAGGATAATTTATGTTACGTTGGCAACTCTGAAGGTTAGAAAACTGAAGCGTAATATGGTATTTACATGGGGCGATTTGCTGGAAGATTTTAGTCGACCAACCATCCATCCAACCATCGCCACCTCATTGAAATAAGGTTTGCGATTAGATTTTACATGCGATTGTCGATAAAAGCGTTATAATTGACTAAAATCGACCCGCAGGTCGCCTGCCGAGTCGACCTGTGTAAGTAGCACATAATTCCATTGAAATATAATGGAAAATAGAAATTTAGAATCTCGTACCTATAAATCGTGTAATATTGATGTATAATACAAATCACTTGTTGATTGTACACTTTAGATATAAGAATATTCTTATGACAATGGCAGATTCGTAAATTTTGCATTTAACTCATTATTTTATATTAAAATAATTAATGTAATTGAAAAAATACTAGAACTCAATCATTATTTTATGTAAAAGACAGGTTTTTCTTTATGTACCTATCTTTCGTTGTATACCTATTAAGCCGCGATTACATACGCCGATCTAGCGTCCTTACTGGGGATCCAATCTAGGAACCCAAATTGGATGTAGCAATCACACTATGCCCCAATTAGTATCTGATTTCACCGATTAGGGTTGCCACCAGTTCTTGACAATAACTTAATGTACATAGATTAAACAATGAATTTACACTACTAACGGCGTATTGTTAGTATAGATTTTTTTTGATATTCTCATTTGTCCTGGCACAGAATAACTAATAGTACAAGTGTCCGGGCAGGTTCGTACAACCACAGTATGCCGGTAAACTGGGGTGATTCGCAACTGGGTGGAAACAACAGTCAAACATTAAAAATGACCTTTTCTAACGTATTTATTGATAAAAAAACACATTCTTTTGACAGGGTTGCCTATTTTCGCAGCAATTTCATTTTCAAAGTTTGTCGACTTGTGATAGCCGAATTAGATGGTGAATAACTTTGCCATTATCAGCACCAGAAACTATGAGAACCAGCTCCTGTATGTTTGCGAAGTTTATTTTTTTTCTTAATAAATCCGCAAAAAAATTAAAACTTATCTGCAATCACTTTTTAGTCTTAATTTCATTTGCCTTTCCTACACTAGGAAAAAGCCTTGGATAGGGAGGCAGCCCTGCAAGTCCCCAATTAGGATCAAATTCGGGGCATCGTTTTCAATCTGAAATTGGATCCCCAGTAAGGATGCTAAATCGGCGTATGTAATCGCGGCTTTACCTAGTTATAATTGTAATGAAAATATCACTGCATCTTTTTAAAATCTCTTTGACATGGATACTGGTGTTGCCATTTTCGAAAAATTCTACTAAAATGTAGTTTTGATAACTACGAAACTTCATATTTTTAATTAAGATATATTCATTTTTATGTTATATTCTAAAATGTCAGGTTACATAGCGATAACGCCATACTAATACTTACTTTGACGAAAATTATTTAGTAATAGCAATACTTATGCGTTGTATCTTAATTTTAGAGTAGAGAACTGTGTTCAAAATTGTAGTGTAAATATTAAGTACCTACGTTCTTTTGTTAAGTAAAATGTTAAATCTAAACTTTGTCGAGAAGAGAATAAAGTAAATATTTGTCTATTATTGTTTTGTTTGATTTGTTATTTATTACTACAAATCAGGGAATGATAACGTTATTTTTAAATGTAACGTTATTTCTTACTTTTTTACCGTTAATTTTAACATAATGTTGTCAATAAATAACGTTACATTGAAATTAACGTTGTTTCAGTAAATAACGTTAATTCTTACTTTTTGTTACCGTTACTTAAAAATTAACGTTATTCCAATTAATAACGTTACGATAATTTTACCGGTACAATATTTTTAACGTTATTTTTACCGGTAAATTTACCGATAAAATGTTTTAACGTTATTTTTTTTTTAACGCTATTTCAATCCCTGCTACAAATATATTATCATTAAGCTAGGTACTTACAGTAAGTACCTACTTCAAGATAAAGAATGGGCATCTTGCTTTGCTTAGAAATGACGTTGACATTTATTTCATTGCAATAAAGTTGAAATTGTAAATGACTTTCAGGGTCAAATTACTTTTTGTTAATTGTCTTCGTTATGTAGTTAGACGATGTTTCCGATGCCCAGTCTTTATCTAGAAGTACTTTATCTACTGTAGTTGTAGACTTTATTGTATTTGTAATAAAAAAGTCATGTTTTGTTAAAAACATTTAATTATAAATTAATATATAAAAGCATACAAGACATTACAATAACTTAAGCTAAGAAATGCACAGATTGGTACGTTTCTTACAAAAAAATTCTGACTCTTAGCTTAGCTATCTATAAAATTCACTTTTAAAAACAGACTTCGAATATAATAATACTATTCAATATTATAAAAATCTTATTATCATTTGCACTTTTACGACGCGTCAAGCTACATTGACGGATAATAGTGCGAGATCGCCGTTCAATTGATATTTCTATTGCGCAAAAAACGCTTTGGTTATAGTTGAAATAGCACGCACTCATTGTATAGCCTCTCAATTTTGAAAATTAAAATACAGGAGCAAATGTTCGATACAAAAGATTCCCAGGACATGAAGCTGACGCATCAGCTATAATTTGACCGTGTACCTATCCACATCTTGACTTAATTTTTATCACAAACGATGAGTACGTTGTCGAAGCGAGCAGTTTAGTCGTGGTGTTCGTCTTGTGCTAGCTCCTCCATGTCTTCCTGGTCGAATTCCGTGTCATCTTCTGCAGTCGCCTCCTGGTACTGCTGGTATTCGGACACCAGGTCGTTCACGTTGCTCTCTGCTTCGTTGAATTCCATCTCATCCATGCCCTCGCCGGTGTACCAATGTAAGAAAGCCTTGCGCCTGAACATTGCCGTGAACTGCTCTGATATTCTCTTGAACAGCTCCTGGATCGCTGTCGTGTTCCCAATAAATGTAGAGGACATCTTCAAACCCTTAGGAGGAATGTCGCAGACCGCTGTCTTCACATTGTTCGGAATCCATTCAACGAAAAAGCTGCTGTTCTTGTTTTGGATAGACAGCATCTGCTCGTCTACCTCCTTCATGGACATGCGTCCGCGGAAGATAGCGGCGACGGTGAGGTAGCGGCCGTGGCGCGGGTCGCACGCCGCCATCATGTTCTTGGCGTCGAACATCTGCTGCGTCAGCTCGGGGACAGAGAGGGCGCGGTACTGCTGGCTGCCGCGGGACGTGAGGGGCGCGAATCCGGGCATGAAGAAATGGAGACGCGGGAACGGAACCATGTTCACCGCCAGCTTGCGGAGATCCGCATTAAGCTGACCGGGGAACCGCAGGCAGGTCGTGACGCCGGACATGGTTAAAGAAACTAGATGGTTTAGGTCGCCGTACGTCGGGTTGGGGACTTTGAGCGTTCTGTAGCAGATGTCGTAGAGAGCTTCGTTGTCTATGCAGTAAGTTTCGTCTGTGTTTTCTACGAGCTGGTGTATGGATAGGACGGCGTTGTATGGTTCGACGACGGTGTCTGACACTTTAGGGGACGGTACTACGGAGTATGTGTTCATGATTCTGTCGGGGTATTCTTCTCTGATTTTGGAGATGAGGAGGGTGCCCATGCCGGATCCGGTGCCGCCGCCGAGGGAGTGCGTGAGCTGGAAGCCCTGGAGGCAGTCGCAGTTCTCGCACTCCTTGCGGACGACGTCGAGGACGGCGTCGACTAGTTCCGCGCCCTCGGTGTAGTGTCCCTTGGCCCAGTTGTTGCCGGCGCCGGACTGGCCGAAGACGAAGTTGTCCGGGCGGAACAGCTGGCCGTAGCCGCCGGAGCGGACGGCGTCCATGGTGCCTGGCTCGAGGTCGAGGAGGATGGCGCGGGGGACGTACTTGCCCCCGTTCTCCGCCGTCGCAACTGCAAGCAAACAAAAGAGAATTTAGAATGGGGTGAGTGATACCTACATTATGTCCTGCGGAGTTGGACACTATGATAAGTACAGTCAGTGCTCATGAAAATGTTGAGCACTTTAGACTTGTACTATTATGTATGACATAAGGCAAAGAGTGGCAGACTTGTAATAAGATGTAAAATCCAGTAAATTTCAGTCAACTCATAGAGATTCGCGTAATTTCAAACAAAACAGAACTTGTTCTATAGTGAATTAGTGACTAGATAAAACCGGATATAATATTACTTAACAGAAGTTTTAGTACGTCAAGGTTCTAAGTACCTATGCTCAACATTTTCATTGGCCGACTGTACGTTGTTCAGTTATTGTAGGTGCAATAACTTTTCATTCAGGCTGCATCGTTGGGCAATTATTAATAAGCTCGAGTAGGTAGACCTAGTTGTATTCAAAAGTCCAACGGAAGATCAGCACTTGGTCAGGGGCCAAGTATTATGCTGAGTTGGGACCGATTTGGGACAAATCGTAACCATCAATGTATTTTAAAATAGTTGTTTTGTCTCAAATAAAGATTTTTCAATTCTATTCTATTCTAAGTCATTGATTATTGATGCTGATAGGTAGCTACATATGTTTATAGCCAGATAAGCTAGGGTCGGTCGTCGACACTTTATTTTCACAACTATTGACTGTAAAACAATATTAGGTCATTCACTCACTTATAAAAGATAACCGTAGAAAGTTTCAGTTGAAGTAGGTACCTAATACAGCTAAGTGCTGAATTATTAATTTTAATGGCATCAGACAATTTTGTTGTTCATTGTATGAAGAGATCAAATGCTATCTTTGCGATAACTTTAATTAGCGAGTAAGCTGCTTTCTTCAATACGCTGATGACATTAAGATAACGCGCAAACTGTCGTTCAGTTTTAGTTTATCTTGATGAGAATTATTTTTAATTATTAGGAATAGAGTTGTAGCCGTTTTAGCGGTGAAGTCTTGTGAAAGTTACTTCGAATACCTACACGAGATTCCATGTAATACTTATATATATTCTAAATTGGATTTAGAATCTTAGATTTTTCAGTTAAAAGGTAATTCTATTGATGATTCGGAGTGGTTGTCACCATTCTAGTCTCAGTCGTCCAAATCTCTCAGGACACGGACGAAACGGATAGCGAAATGGACTTAGACAAAGTCACTTGGGTAGTTCGATAACGTTATCGCTTTTGAATACCTACAAACATTATGGTGACTTTGTCGGAGAAAAGACTGCGAAACTCGAGGTAGGGTTTATGTTCAGCAGAAGGTAAAATGAGTATTAAACTGTCTGAGAGACATGTATGTTTTGAAAAACGTGTTAATTCATTAACACGTTTTCTATTGTGGGTCATTTTCCGGGCGTTGAAGAGTTAACACAAAATCCCCTATCAAGCCTAGCCGAATCAAGGAAATTATAAGTACCTACTACGAAGTACTTATAATTTTCTTGAGCCGAATATAGTAACCTTAACTGAACTGACTTTTACTATGGTAGGTACAGTCGAGTTCATTAATATGTTGGCACTTTTGACAACTCATCAACCTTTATGGCTTTATAATAAAATAAAGGTCCTATAAGGTAGGTAATGATAACGTTATTTTTAAATGTACCGTTATTTCTTACTTTTTTACCGTCAATTTTAACGTTAACGTTATTTCAGTAAATAACGTTAATTTTAACGTTGTTTTTACTTTTTGTTACCGTTACTTTAAAATTAACGTTATTCCAATTAATAACGTGACTTTCTTACCGATAATTTTACCGGTACTATTGTACCGGTAAAGTTTAACGCTATATTTAACGGTAATTTTACCGGTACAATATTTTTAACGTTATTTTTACCGGTAAATTTACCGATAAAATGTTTTAACGGTATTTTTAACGTTATTTTTTTTGTATCGTTATTTTTTTTATTATACTTATAACGGTATTTCAATCCCTGCTATAAGGTACGAGTAAAGCCTGTCAAAAACGCCAACATATTTATGAACTCTACTGTACCAACTCATAAACACCATAAACCACAGAGAAAGCAATACTATACGTAAGACCATAAACTGTCCATTCCTTATTTTTCTTTCTGTTCTGTGTAAATAAATGGTTGCCTGGAAGAAATCGCTTTTCAGCGATAAGGCCGCCAATTGTTCCACTTTGTACTGTCCTTGTATGTACCTATTTATTATGGTGAACAATAAAATATTTATTCATTCATTCATTCAACTCTAAAATCGCGAAAAAATCATCAGTAAGAAACTGCAGATTTTTTTCGCGATTTCAAAGTAAGTCATAGTAAAAGATGTTCAGTTTGATGGTCCCTTTTCTACCATTTTCGGCTTTAGGGGTTTTTTGTAACACGTTGCATACCTATACCACAGAATACATAATAGTACAAAGTCCTTTACTTAGTTGACACTAAAAAAATATTATTACTTATTGGTGTCGATTCGGTTGGTACAACTAAACTAAATTGACAGGACTAAACTTAATTTTAGCATCCTGTTCTTGTCTTTTCGATACCAAAAGTGAAGGATGGAAAACTAAATTTAGTTTAATCCTGTCAATTTAGTTAAGTCGTTGCCAACCGAATCAACATCATTGTAAGTGTATGGGGAATTCTGATTTTTTTAAAATTATCGTTGTGAAATGATTTTAGACCAACAGTTTAGTGCTTCGCTTGATGTTTTAGCCGGCATTAGCCTGCATAGATAACGCCGGTATTATATTCCATGTACAGTTATCCGACAGTTAAGTGGCGTCGGCCAAGCGTGCGGTCAGTTAGCCACTCGATATTGCAAGCGAACAAATGAACGATGTAAACACGAAAAACATGAATAGGTATGATTGCGAAAGTTAAGCTACTTTGCCAGAGGTTGGTTTTGGGATGGGTGACCAGTTGACCATAAAAATGTTGTTTTGGCGAGCTGCAAGCGAACAAATTAATGGTGTAAGGGCGATCGCGAATGAAAATTTACATTGCCATGCTAGAGGTGGGCTTGAAATGGTGACCTAACCATTGGCGTAGGGAGGGGGGCGCTGGGTGGGCCGGGCCCACCTCCAGAACAGTATGTACACTACTCGATACTGCAATATGGCGATTCGATGTGAAGCTACTTTGTCAGAACAACATTTTTTTAATTTTTGTAAGAATATTTTGTGTTAAGGCGTCAGACTTAGGTAAGATGGTGGTAGCCAAACAAACCGAGTACAAATGTGCCCCTCGTAGGAATCGAACTCGTGTTGGCGAACCACTAGACCACAGAGGCGATTAGATTTAGTTTCGAGGCAAGCAATAAAAATATATTTGTTAAATAAAAAAAAATTGTGCTCGATACGATTTTTTTACGATATTTTTACGTACCTACAGTACTGCTAAGGGTACCTAATGGCATGGGCGTAGCCACGGTGGGGCAGGGTGGGGCGCTTGCCCCACCTTGGCTCTGACCTGTAAGGTACCTACCTAATCTTAACTTAGTAAGAAAATATAGAAATGACGCGGAATTAATGAGATAGGCCCGTAGCAATACAAAATATGCATAGAAAACATTTTTCAGTGTAAGACCGCGGGTATAGTTTGCTATTTACATATTATTTCAGAATACTGCCCCACCCTGAGCCCATGGCTGGCTACGCTCATGGATAGGCCCGTAGCAATACAAAATATGCATGGAAAATGCATAGAAAAAAAATTACCAGGGTAAGACCGCGGGTATAGTTGGCTAGTTACATATTATTATTATTTTAGACTGCTGCCCCACCCTGAGCCCATGGCTGGCTACGCTCATGCCTAATGGTGCCGACGGTACCTCGTTAGTCAACAATCGTGATCATGAACTAGGCAGTGGCTGATGTTAATTAGGGCCGGGGTCAGCGACCGCTTTACTACTGCTTTAGCCATTAGCCAATTGTCCATAATCTCGTTATTCGCTACCAGGAGGAAACTCGTACAGGAATTCACACATTGATGCCAGCTCAATTACCCTAAAGGTTGACATACGTCCGGATTTCTGTGTCTGTCCGGATGACCACTGAATGGATTTTGACAGTTGAGTGTCGATAAAACGCTATATCACGTGTTACAAAATAACGCTTTATCAAGCTGAATACGGTAGAAGGATCATCATACTGAACAGGTTTTACGATGGGACCAACAGGGAATTCAACACGCATCCCCGAACTTCGGCAAAGGTAGGTATGCTGTTGAAAAGGAACTCTGACAAATTTGTTACAAAACTGGCATAATGTAGGTTAGGTACGTCTACGTACCTACTCACGTGAAGTGCCGACATAGAAGTTCCAGTTTTTTTCATGCACAACGGTATAGTGCTTGGCCTTCATCTACCTGACGAAGGTGGAAGCGCACTACACTCGGAATCCTCATCACTGAGGAACCAGGGTGTCTAGTCAAAGAAAATAAAATTAAAAGTAAATTTATCTCACCAGAGGCCTCATTGTAGTATACGGATATCCTCTCAAGCTGCAGGTCGCTGGTGCCGCGGTACACTCCCGTCGGGTCGATGCCGTGCTCCTCTGATATGATCTCCCAGAACTGAGGGCAAACAAACGGAAAGCATTAGAAACAATATCGAACAATATTATGCTCGTAATCCTTAAATGAGGATAAATGAGAACTCAGATTTGAAGACAATGATCAATTAAGGCGAGGCCAGTTCACGAAATTTACTCTTAAACTATGTCTTTAGAATAAGGTTGAATATTGCATAACTTTAATTGACGCTTCGTCAGAAATTTGACCAATTTTAGTACATTTTTATTGATTTCTGAAATACTGGATCATTTATTAAAAATGTACTCGGTTATTCTGTTAGATCGATAAAAAAGCTATCCTTTTTGCATAAAAAATCATATCACTGTCGTTGAAAATTACGAAATCTGACGATTTGAAATTTAGTTTTATAAGTTTTTATGGTGTTATTCAGGATTTTTTTACAGAGTTACCATGCCATTTTTCAATATTCTGTTCGGTTAATTTGCTTCTTTGTTTCTTTTTCAGTCTACAGTAATTTTTGTGAAATAGAATTTTACATCAGTTCTTCACATTGGAAGTTCAAAAATCAGACTTTTCATCAGATCGTGAACTGGCCTCGCCTTAAGTCATCTTAGTATGTATCGCCCGCTACTCTCCGTTAGGCTCTCCGCTGCGTTAAGCGGGACACGCGCGCGGGGCGACATAGATTAGAGCTTACTCTATCATGCACTGCGCAAGCACCTGTCCGTCAAAAACCAGCAATCTATATTCCCGCGCCGTGTACCCACGGCGGGCGGGATCCCGCTTAACGCAGCGGAGGGCCTTATGCAAATTATTAAACTACTTCGTCACAGAATACATAATAAGTAGTACGCGGCGGTGTCTTCCGAGATCGAAGGCGTTTAACAACTGTATGGATTGTAAAACTGTGACCATACATAGTCTTGTTTGTGTCATTGTTTTTCTCTCTTTTCGTACGTATTAGTTAGTCAATATTTTTTATAACACTGATATTGTTACTGAGCTTGTTTACCATCACGATTATGTACCATGACCATCCCATAAAGTTGTCAAAAGAGAAAACCATGATGAGCTAAAACTAAAAAAACCGCTAAAAACAAAAACTGCTAATTTTATACTTTACTCAAAAACGATTTATCATTCGCATAAGTATATTCTTGCTCTACTTTTATTTCAGCAAGTAAGTAACGGAATTGTCTATTCTGCAAGTGATGAGTTATGCTATGCACCTAGATTAAGCAAAACAGAACATTCGAATTAAAATAATCTCGTTACTTTAATGCTAGTCGCATCGCAATCGGTATAATATGAATATTAATACGAGCTACAACTGTGCTTTATGCATAATTAGGTCAAATTATTAATAATGTAACTACGTAAGTTAGTGGCTCACAATAAAGAGGTTATTAGACCTTCCTGAATAAAGGATCCGAAAATTGACATTTAAAAAAAGAAAAGTAACTATTTGCCTTACTAGATGGCGTTGATGGTAAAAGGTGAGTCAAAATTGACTTTTAAAAATAAACGGCCTACCAAAGAGTACTCTTCGAAGCGTAAGTAGTAAAAAATACTTTGAATCCCCTATTTTTTTCAACGCCATCTATCGAGCCTACAGCTTTTTGTCATTTTGAAAAGCCCTCATTGGGAACCACACCACTGACATACTTAGTTACAAAGTGTCATATTTTAAGAATTAATAATATTTCGCGTAGGTACCCCCATTTGACACACTGCCCTAAGTTCATCTTCTTCAATCTGACCGCAGAATAAACAATAAATAAATAAATAAATATAGACAACATCACAAATATTGCTCAAGCTTTGATTCCAAAGTAAGTAATGTAGCTAAAACACTTGCGTTATGTTATGGAAATCAGTGACAACGGTGGAACTACAAACACCCAGACGGTACGTTAGTACTATTATATATTCTGTGCAGACGGTCTGGGCCAGACCTGAGTCAATATAGAAAAGTTCGTAAATTGACCCAGCCGGGGATAGAACCTGGGACTATTTTTTTAACTGAATTGAACATAGGTCAGGTGTGTTCCCATAAAATTTTTACAGAGATCTGGCAAGTATTTTTTTCATAATCCTGAAAAATATCAATTATTATGTACACCTATGTACCTACATCTTATAAAAGTTTAAAGTCAAACATTTTGGTTCGTATGTAACCTAAAAGTCCTATCTAAACGACTTAAAATTGCAATGACTCACTCTGACTAAGTACTTACACAAGTCTCGTAAATAATTAAAAAGTACTCCCTTCACATTCCGGACAATCGATAGTCATTTGTGTCAAAGCACCATCGGTTTGGGCCATCGCGTGTTGTCGTGGGTGGACGATGGCCGGTGGCAGGGTGCAATGCCATTAAGAGTAACTAAGTATACAGTCGCGGCCATTTACCTATATGGAAGGGTATTGCTTCATACAAATACCTACCTAGTATCTATCATTTTGGGGGGAATAAATCGATGTTGTGGTGCAATTTATTTTTTTCGTCTTGTCATACAAATAGTATTCTTTTTGGGGATTCTGAGTGAGGTTTGCGGAGAAGGCAAGACGGTCATTTGGCAACATTGTCCAAGAGTTCAAAGAGATGCAGATTATGGCAGGCAACTGAGTGGTGCAGTGGTCAACATGCCGCCTACCACGCAAGAGGTCCCGGGTTCGATTCCCGGCCGGGCAGAAATTGAAATGATGAATTTTAATTTCTGTGACGGGTCTGGGTGTTACTATGTATAATAAGTATATATTTAAAAAGTATATAAGTAGTATATCAGTTGTCTAGCACCCATATTACAAGCTTTGCTTAGTTTGGGGCTAGATGGCGCTGTGTGAAATTGTGCAAGCATTTATTTATTTATTTATTTTAACTTGCTCCTCCGGGAGAGGCCACGTTCTGCAGTGGAGTAATATGGGCTGTTATGGTAATAGTCCATTAATACCTATAGCTAGATATCGAACTGCCAGATCGAAACGCCTCAGCTAAAAGGTCGTTTGACCGACAAGACGCAAATACGAAATATCAGAAATTATTTAATACCGTTTCTTTTGGGCGCAGAGTTGAAAAGAAACTAAGCGATACCTAATTACTTAGATCGAAAAAATGTAAACAAAGAACTGTCAATGTTAAAAGTTGATTACAGATACAGTCTGGTGGAGCTCGGTGGCGCAGTGGTTTAGCGCCTGGCCCAGCGATTGCGGAAGTTAAGCAACGTTCGCATGGGTCGGTCATGGGATGGGTGACCAAAAATGTATTATCTCGAGCTCCTCCGTGCTTCGGAAGGCACGTTAAGCCGTTGGTCCCGGCTGCATTTGCAGTTGTTAACACCCACCAATCCGCATTGGGCCCGCGTGGTGGGTTATGGCCCGTCCTCCTTACCACCCATAAGGAAGGCCTGTGCCCCAGCAGTGGGGACATCAAAAATGGCTGATGGACACAGTCTGGTTAGAATTTTTGGTCGAACCTTGCCGTCAGTTCTGGTTATGTTAGTGGGCTTTTGCCAAGTTATGGAAAATCACAGCTTAACGTAAGATGGAATCTAATGGAATCAAAAAAATGGCCCGATTTATATTTTTTTTTATAATACTTGGCTTATTCTCCCTGATCGATAGCATCATGGCTAAATGCATATTCAATAAATATTCATAAGTTAATGTCCTTCGATAGGATTGAATCAAACCCGCAGTGGTTTAAATCAAGTGTGACAGTTAGATCAATCGGACCACAATAGCCCAAGATTGTCCCGATTGGCTGTGGACTCGATGACAAGTCAATGACATCTTAATCTTGTCTTGATTTAGACATGACGGCGAAGTGCCTTTTATTGGTTGTTACTAAAGTTATATATTATGTTTGTACTTTGTACACTTCATTATTTTTAAATAAAAGCGACTCGGTGGCATAATTAGTCATTTCTAGCCAGAATAAAGTTTGAAAACGCTTTTGGTTGCGAAGTTCGATAACGCTTTCACAATAAACGTTACTTTGGCAAAGGAAGCTGTCCATCAGTTATGGGTGGATAAGGAGGACGGGCCATAACACACCACGCGGGCCCAATGCGGATTGGTGTGTTTTAACGACGGCAAATGCAGCCGGGACCAACGGCTTCACGCGCCTTCCGGAGGAGCTCGAGATAATAAATTTTTGGTCACCCATCCCATGACCGACTCTTGCGAACGTTGCTTAACCTCCGCAATCGCTGGGCCATGCACTAACCAATGCGCCACCGAGCTCCTCAAAGAAAGCTGATGGGGATAAAATTGACAATTTATTTTTTATTTATTTTTTGCTATGAAAATTGCTTCCAACGTTGTACGCAACTTGTGGTTACCAGGAAGCGAGTACAGTTTGATCCCTTCCGAGAACCGACCTAATGCCTAGGTATTGATCAGCCCACGAACTACATAGTTATGTATGTCAGCTATTTGGTAACTAATAAACTCACCGAGAAGTATTATGGTAAGTACTTTAAAATTATAAATTGTAATTTACTCTTTTTATAGATATATTAAAAAACTCAACACTTTTTTCTAAGTGGGTTTCCGTTAAGATCGATGTTTCCGTCCATTTCCCATAAAATTAAGTTGGAAAAACCAAACAGCAAGTGTTGGTTTTTCCTTAACATTTTTATGAAAAACATTTAATTATTAACCATTTCTTAATTTAATAATAATTTCCTTTTCCTTCGTTTTCTTTCCTTTCGTCACAAACAAATATTTTTTTTATGCACAGCGAGATAGTGCTTGGCCTTCACTTCACCTGATGTTAAGTGACGATAAGGCCGAAGGTGGAAGCGCACTACACCCGGAATCCTCATCACTGAGGAACTGGCTGTGACTACATATTATAACTGCCGTAACCACCGGAACACTACATTTTTTAAATTGTTGTTATGGCGCCAGACTTAGGTAAGACGTCCGGCTAAACAGGCGGACTTGAAATAAGCCATCACTAGGCACTAACCAACCGAGAATATCGTCATGTCAGTCACGCTTACAATAGAATATTAAATTTCAATACCGTAGAACCAAACTTACTAGAGAGTTTTATATAAAAATGAACAAAAAACCGTCAATCAGCAGCCAGACGGTGAAAGTGATCGGTAGGTAGGTACACCAGACGAAAATAATTACATGCTGCGCCACAAAGCCCCATAAAATGTGAGAGCACGACTAACCTGGCAACACAGTGTTAAAAAATAAAAATGTCATAAAAACCCGCCAACCGTGAAACTTTGGCGCTGACATTTTTATATTTTGTAATAAGTTGAACGAATGTAATTTCATTGTGTAATTATCTAAAATGAATAGTTACCGTTCCTACAAGGTTTTTTTAATAGGCAGGAGGCAGCACTTTTAATCTATTACAGTTACAGAGACTACCTATAATTAAGATTTCCAAAATACTTGATTCCTACATTTAATTGTTACATTTTGTAACAGTAATAGAAAGTTTATTCAAGAATTTGGAGATAAGTCAGTAAGTAAACGCTGCAGATTTTATAAAATGTTAATTTCTAACTGAACCATTTATTTACGTTAAATGGATCGTCGGAAATTCCTAATCCGAAAATACCGGAGGAACAAAACAAAAAGTCCTTTTTTGTTTCGAACGCCATGTTGGCGACAGCACTCCGCTGCAATTTGAAAATAGAACGAAAGTGGAATCCACTTTTTTCTTGTTGCATCTCGAGACGGCCGCGTTGGTCGCCGACATCCGACTGCATCTTATTTTTGGATTCTCCTACAGAGCTTCCATATCTAGTATCTTTGTCTTTACGTGTAACACGATACGGTGGAATCCATATTTTATTTGTAGTTGGTACCAGTGCAGTGCCAGGATATCGCCTTTTATCGTTGATTTTATGGGCGGAGTGGATTCTCTCATAAAAGGAGTGATTCATGACTTAAGTAGGTGTAAGCACGGTGTAAGGATGTGTATGTATAACCATGTAAGCAGCAGATGATGCGTTGATAGAAATATAACAATCTAGCTCGGTTGGGATTCTTTTAAACCCGTTTGACGGGATGACGACGGTATTAAATAGCTCCATTTTGCTTTACACCTCTTTGGAATGCAGGAAGAAATAAAAAAAACGGCTAGATTAGTATGTCATCACGTCCGTCATTGACGTAAAAACCGATCTCGTATCGTATGCGACTCTCGCTCGCTGCAAGTGCTCATATTTTTAAACATAATACAAAAACAAAACGTACGCGCCGTGTATGTTAACGTTGGCATTCTGTAAACATTCCTTGGCCACTTACCGTTAAAGAAAAAAGAACGGAAGCCGTGGTGGCCATTTTGACTTGAGGAAGTAAAGTTTAGTGGATTTGTGATCTAAATTGTGACTTTATTGATTTATTTCTTATTTTCACTCTTTGCTTATCATAACATTTTATATGTATTTGAGTACCGTTACAATACTTCTGTTCGTTGATAAAAAGTATAAATGTGATTGTAATACAAATAATTTCTTCTAATTGTGAAAACTGTTTAAGGCTTTTTGTTTTTTAAGAAACACTGTAAGTACTAATGTTTAAGATAAATAGCCGTTTGTTTTCCATGAAATATAAAATAAAATAAAGTGCCTAGAATAAGAAATAATTACATTATAAATTTAGTACAACGATGATTGATATAAAAATTTGACAATTAGGTTACTCTGTGAACAAACTCAGTCATAATTTGCCGTAATTGTTCGTTACCTACTTACACGTAGGTATAAAATTACAGAAAATAAGATAAATTACCTAGTTAGTTACGTTTTATAGCTGTTAATGTTGTAATAAACCCAGTTATTTTAACAGTGTGTTTTTGACGCCCTATGTAGGTATGTAGGATGAGTAAATCTGCCGTCCGTTAACTAAAAGGGCGCAAAGCCACAAAATCAAATTTTAACAAATTGTATTTAAACAAGATTATGATCATAAGTTTGTAAATTTAACAAGCTTTAATTGAACGTTTAATTTTATTTTGTACGACCTATGGTTTTCAAGTGGCATATTTTTCAAATATTTCCCGCGTTTTTCGCTTATATTTCAAAATTTGATTTTGTGGTTTTGCGCCCTTTTAGTTAACGGACGGCAGAAATGTTGGTAGGTAGCTTTGCTAGTTAACACACAAAATGAATTTCAAACTACCCACATGTTAAGAATAAGGGTGTTTGTGATTACTCACAACATAACTTTTTTCATTGACATAAAAAACTCATTAAATATTATTAGGATAGTTGTATCTGTAAATTACTTAAATTAGCAATTAGCAATTCGAATAGGTTTTAACTTTTAATAATTTTTTACCTTTAAAGGTACCTATCTACTTAAAGGTAAAATGATTAACCTATTCGAGTAAAGTTAGGTTAGGTATCATAATAACTACATCCTACACTTTGAATAATAAAGATAAAGTTTAATTTATTTAATGCTTTGTCAGATAAGGAAGGTATCTACTATCTATCTACTCAAGTTCTTCATAATAATGCCAAGCCTAATGTCAGTTAAACAGAATACCTATAACAGGAAAATGCATTGTGAACAGTCATTGCAAATAAAAAGCCAAACGTCTAGCGAGACGGGGTCGCCGACCTCGCAGGCGCGCGCGCACAAAAAAAGCTAAAATTAATTAGGCGAAACTTTAGTACTGAACTAAATCTCCTGTCCTAATGGGGAATGCCTGAAAAATATCAAATTGGCTGAATATTTTTAATGGGTAGGAATAAACTCCCTTAGTAATAGAAAAAAGTTTCAGAATTTTTAGCTGTTGGTTGGTATAAAGATGATGTGAAGCAACCCATTTGGGATGTGAATTTTAAACCTAGGTACCTACCAGTACCTACCTACAAAATATTTGGTTTTGGACGTGAGCCAACCGATAATGATTTTTTAAAGGTTTTGGCGAAATATTTATGACCTAGGTAGATTTATTAAATGTTTACAAAGTGTAACAAAAACATTACACAGAATTAGGTAAGTACCTACACGTTGATACAACATGAGGTGAAATATACAAAATAATTTTACCAAACCTTGATATTTTAAGGTTAGGTACCTACTGTAGCTTGTAGGTATCTACAGACCTAATATTCCTTTCTAGTTTTCTACCTATCATATCAAAAATTAAAGTGCGACAATAGGATCTGTTGGCAATATTGGCATTCATTGGATTGGAATGCCAATATGTGGTGCCACTTTCCCTGTTTTTAATTTAACAAATTATCTTATTGGAAACTGACCCTTATTTACTATAGCTGTCAAAATTAGTTCCAATCTTCGCCACGTCCCAAAAAAATCCTTGTAAGTACCAGTATTTTTGATTGTTTTCATTTTGGTTTTAGGTGCCTAATAGATATTCATTTAATACCTCTACCTCTGCAAACACTTTGTCGTAAGTATTTGAACAAACAATTCATTGTTTGCTATGCGATTTAGTACATCATCATATTACTACTTATTTCGTTTACCCGTTGGCCGTTGCTGTTAATTTTGACGAGCAATATTATATTTAATAGATATTTCCTTTTCGCGTGTTAAAATAATTTATTTATTATTGAGGAATATTACCTTTATTATCAACATTCTATTATTAAACCACATTAACACGTTATCCTAATTAAAATTTAATATTAAATGTGGTTATTTAAGTTATTTTAGTATTTTACGCACAAGTATTTGCGTAAAATTATTTGCTGGCTTGCAGCGTAAGAGTAGGATATACTAGAAGAAATTCGACGATGTCACTAGTGACTCGGTAGCTCAGCGGTCAGAGCATTGGACCGGATATCCAAAGGTCGCGGGTTCGATTCCCGTCTGAGTATTGATCTGGTGCGAGTCGTATTTTTTCTAGTATATTAGGTATTTAGTATTGTAAAAGTATTTGATTTGGGTTATGAGCGCGCCGTCTAAAATGCAACATGCCACCGCTGCAATAATACCTAACACGTAAATTGACTAAGAAGCAGATTGCCTAACCGTCAATGCCTAGACATTGTAATTGCCTAAATATTATTTCGTCTACAAATCGAAATGCCTAAACAGCAATGAAATCTCTTCAATACGCAAGTTTGAATTGGAAACTCTTTTGTTGTTGTTTTTCTCTCTTTTTAACCGACTTCCAAAAAGGAGGAGGTTCTATGTTCGTCTGTATATTTGTTTTTTTTTGTGTATGTCCACCGATTACTCGAAGACGGCTGAACCGATTGAAATGATTCAAACGTTATTACATTAGGTAAACTGCCAAGTTGGTCCCATTTGCACCTACACTAAAAATAAAAAAATAAAAAATTGTTTAAAAAAAAACAAAAAACCGACTCCAAAAAACCTACCTCTAAAAAGCAAGAAATAATATTCGTAATAATAAAAATACGTCTATTGAAGTCGGGTGGGGCTTTTAGAATAAAAAAAAGGAATTTATACTCCAGCCCCACCCAACTTCAATAGACGTATTTTTATTATTATGAATATTATTTCTTGCTTTCTAGAGGTAGGTTTTTGAAGTCAGTTTTTTGTTTTTTTTAAACTATTCTTTATTTTTTTCTCTTTAATTTATTAATATTTAAAGATTACAAATTGACAGCTGTCAGGCAAAATTATAGCACAGATTACATAAGTATTAAAGTCACGATCCATTGTAGGCAATCTGATTCTAGTCAATTATCGTTTTAGGTATTATTGTAGTAGTGGCATCTTTCATTTTAGGCAATCTGCTTCTTAGTCAATTTACGTGTTAGGTATTATTGCAGCGGTGGCATGTTGCATTTTAGACGGCGCGCTCATAAAAGTTTGATTTATCGCGCTTTTTTTTCTTTCTCGGTGTGTTGCCATTAGAAATGTTCACTTTACCCAAACTTTACCATTAAATAATCAAAATATTACTTTGTTTAATGTAATGATTTAAGTAATGATTTATTAGGCCACTTACGTTTTTAACTTTGTTGTATCAGTAACAAAACTTCGCGACACGCTACAGCGAACTTTGATTAAAGTATAATTACCTACTTAACTCAATTTGTCTGTACGTTCAATCATAGTGAATCATAATAGCAAAAGTAATCGCTTATTCATACTCCAATTTTAAGAGATAGGTAACTTTGTATGCCTACAAGGAAAACTATTAAATGAATCACAGAGAACTTAGCCAGAACTAATTAAGCTGACTCAAACTGAATCGCCGTGCTTTGACATCTAATCTATCTAATCGCTATTCGGTTGAGGACTTGCACTATTAAGTAGTTATAAAGAGTGTAACAAGACCTTCGACGGAGCCGAAGTCCACGCATTCCGCCCATCATCAGGATCATTTTTGTCTTTTAGACTATACCTACCTGGGAAACCAATAGCTACGAAGTTATTAAAGGTCAATTTTTTTTTTTTAATTTTTTTATAAAATCTTATTTTATTCGCTATTTCAAAATGTTTGTCCAAAGAAACATTATCAAAAATTTTAGTATTTCGTAACAAACAATGACTTCAAAAAGTCATCACTTAATGTATCTCATGAGCTGAGCACGCACATAAACGCTGACTTTCAACTCGGCCGCACGCAGCTTTGCAGCATATACCTACTCGCAGGCGCGATCTGTTGTACGCGTTACATTGCGTGGGTAGGGTGAATATGCCTATTACCAGCCCCCCCCTAAGATTTTTCAACTTTGAATCTCTGTTGCTGCTACAATTACAGTCTTAAAATTATTGTTGATATAGTTTAAGGTAGCTTGATTGATCTTTATTATGAAAATAGTACTTAGTTTTACGTAGTTTTGTGGGAAAAAAATAGAGAAGCGTTTAAATGCACGACGGGTGAAAACCCCTAATTCCAGCCGCCTTTGCTCTAATATCAGCCGCTTTGTTCCCTAATTCCAGCCGGGTACAGGATGTTCCAAAATAAAACAACCATGTTTGTATGAGATTAAAGAATATTCATTTGTTAACTCTAATAATGATAATAAAATACTAGAGGCTTTAAAATTATGGCTCCCATAACATGTCATTGAAACTTATACCTCTCCTGTAGATATTAATCAACTTAAAATATATAAATATATTAAAAATTGCGTAATAAAAAATAACTTTGGTTTAATATACATACCGGGTGTAACAAGACCCTCAACGAAGCCGAGGTCTACGTATTCTGCCCATCATCAGGACCATTTCTGTTCAAAATTATTGCTGGGAAACGATTTTAATTTTTGGTGTGAAAAAAGCATTGCATACATTACCACGCAATGTAACGCGTGCAAAGGACCACGCCTGCGAGTAAATGCTACACAGCTGCGTGCGGCCGAGTTGAAAGGCAACGTTTATGTGCGTGCTCATGAAATACATTGAATGATGACGTTTTGAAGCCATTGTTTGTTACGAAATACATAAAATTTTGATAATGTTTCTGTAGACAAAAAATAGGAAATAACGAATAAAATAAGATTTCATAAAATTTTTGATAAAAAAAAAAATACTTTGACCTTCAATAACTTCGTAGGTATTGGTTTCCCAGGTATAGTCTAAAAGACAAAAATGATCCCGATGATGGGCAGAATGCGTGGACTTCGGCTTCGTCGAGTGGCTTGTTACACCCGTTATAATCTACAAGAACGAGATCGTTTTAATTATTTGAAACCTTTAAAAGCATTTTCCAAGAAGTGAAATTCGAAATACATTTTTTATATTGAATTTCTTTTCTGTTTCTAAGATTGATTATTATGATGATAATAAGTATGATTTTTATTTTTATGATTTTTTTAACATTTATATAAAAAAAAAACAAAATAATTAAAATCATATTTGAGAACACCCTGTATATTGCCGTAAAGTTTTGATGACCGGCTGATGTTAGGTTCATATGTATTTCCTAATATCAGCCCCCAATTTGCGGAACAAATAACTTAGGAATTAAACATTATTCACCCGGCTGTATTTAGGCCATTGGGTGCAGGGTTAGTAATTCTAGTGAATAGCACTACAAATTCCAACCTAAAGACGAGCAAATTAAGATGAGATTGATTTCTTAAACGAAAGTTAAATACCCAACATCAGCCGCCGGCTGATAATAGAAAGTTATGGAAAATCACATGGTCAAACTCCAGCCCCCCTAATTTTTTCGAAATTATTAAATTTAATTACAAACTAGTAATCTTAAAACGTTATCTAACTAATCTATTACTAGTATCAAACCTTAAAACCATAAAAAATAGCATCTTGCTCTTGTAAACACACTTCCCAAAGTTCGCATCGATCGATGTTTTATGCTGTTTTTCAAACATAGTCACCTCTACTCGGTCTCGGTGATCATTATTGCTCGTTGTGTGAATTGTAGGTGACGTGACGGGGTAATACTGATTTCCAACGTCGAGGACTAACTAGGGATGTGGTTTCATTAAACAGTTTCCGATTTTTATTGTTTTTCAATTAAAGCAAAGCAAAAACGTATTGGGGGCTGGAATTGGTTAGGCATATCCACCCTACGCAATGCTTTTTTGACACCAAAAATTAAAATCATTTCCCAGCAATAATTTTGAACAGAAATTGTCCTGATGATGGGCAGAATACGTAAACCTCGGCTTCGTCGAGGGTCTTGTTACACCCGGTATTGTGGTTGAGGTCCAAATCAAGTGGTGGGAAATTATTTTCCATTAGAGTTTGTTTACCTCACAGTGCAGAGACTACCGAGTAAGGGGGCGTCCACTAATGAGAGCTTTTCACAATGACAAAAAAAATTAAGGCTCGATAGATGGCGTTGATGAAAATGTATGTGTCAATGTGTTTTTTTTTACTAAACTTCGAAGAGTACCTACTCAAGTAGGCAGGCAGATGTAACCATAAAATGTTTCTAGCGAGCGCTTACTTGCCTCTTTGGTAAAGGCTAAGCTAATAATAATAATAATAATTTCATTTTTTTTTTTCATATTTTTTTTCAAAACCAGCCATTAGATTTCGGTTTTTTAGATTTGGATGTAGGTAGAAAAGACAATTACTGCTCTCTATTTGATTCTACTATGTTATGTCTCTATGCTACCTAAGTAGGTAGGTACAGTCAGCAACAAAAGTTGCTTAACACTTAGTACTTTGTCATAGCAACTTTTTTGACATCAAAAATTGCTACGACAAAGTAGGTACCTACTTACCTACTAAAGTGTTAAACGACTTTCGTTGCTGACCGTACTACAAGGGCTGGTGTAAAGATAAAATTGAAATCGTGTTTGAGCTGTGTACAGTCAACAACGAATGCTGATGCCATCTGAGTGTACACTTGACGTAGGTATTTTGTTTACTTTTACGATGCTAATTTTATGGAATAAGTAATTTCATAAAAACAGAGTAAGTGCATTAGTAATCTACTTCTGCGAGATTGTTGGTGTTTTACAAATAACCCTGTATGTTAAAGGAAAGATCAAATTTTAGACATTTAAAAATTTAAGAAAAACGAAACTCACTTTGAGAAAACCACAATTGGCAGCAGGATAAAACAACAGCTGCGTATTTCGATCGTTTGTTCACAACACACAGGAAAAACACGACTGCACAAAGGAAATACAAATTTATAACTAAAGTTTAACGGAAAACGTCTGCGCATGATTCTGTACACACACATCACACGAAGGTCGCAAGTGTTTAACTTTTGTTCAACAATATTCGCCATGAAAATAATGTTCATTATTATTTTTAACACGTATTTTGTGATGCAGTTAACACCCACCGAGGATTGGGATCAAAGCAATTTTTTTCAGTTTTATGAAGGTAGGTACCTAGCTAAACCTAATGTGCTACGTTTAGTGACATGATGTGACTCATCGATGTGACTGCATTTTTTTTTGCTATGTCAACAACGCAATATTGGCAGTTTTTTTACTTAAGGCGAGGCAGTTCCCGAAATTTACTCTTTCACTAGGTCTTTAGAATAAGGTTGAATATTGCGTAGCTTTAATTGACGCTTCGCCAGAAATTTGACGAAATTTAGTACATTTTTATTGATTTCTGAAATACTTGATCATTTATTTAAAATGTAGGTACTCGGTTATTGTGTTAGATCGATAAAAAAGCTATCCTTTTTGCATAAAAGATCATATCACTGTCGTTGAAAATAACGAAATCTGACGATTTGAAGTTTATTTTTATGGTGTTATTCAGGATTTTTTTACAGAGTAACCATGCCATTTTTCAATATTCTGTTCGGTTATTGTGTTTCATGACATAATGTTCAGTCTACAGTAATTTTTGTGAAGTAGAATTCTACTTTCGTTCTTCACATTGGAAGTTCCAAAATCGATCTTTTCATCAAATCGTGAACTGGCCTCGCCTTAAGTGTAGGTAGGTACCTAGGTCGCCCGAACCTCAAATTTTACCTCAATATTTATTGGCTTCATTCGAAAAAATACAAACAAACAAACAAAAAATACAAAATCGCTACCTTAGGTACCATTCTCTCTCAAAAATATTTTCCAGATAAGGTTTTAAGTTGTTATAAGAAATAGTAGATTGTTATACAAAACGCTAAAAGTACCCATTGCATACGAGGTATTTTTATTCCCGAGCTTTAGCGAGGGAATAAATAGAAACCGAGTTACAATGGGTTTTAGCGTCGTGTGTTACACTATACTTTTCACTACGATTGCGAGAAAATAAAATACAATATTAAATAGTTTATACCTACTTACTTACTTCCGTAAACGAATCCACTCGTTTTTTTTCCTCCACTTCATAAACTTTTTGTACAATATTTAAATAAATGATTTGTGCTTGACGGCAGAAGATTAAAATTATTTCTTTCCAATTACAGTCACACAATTCAATCAGTTTGTAATTATAAAAAAAATCTAAAGATTTCGCGCCATGGTACCTTTTTTAATTTCTGCTGTAGCAGCTAAGCAACACAAACACGCATTCTACGATTCACTCTGTACACAGAGTATAAATAAGTCTATGATTTTACCGAAGAGATGCTTTTAGTTCCATTTTCAAAAATAAGAATGAGAAACTGGGGGCCTATTACGAAACTTGGTCACGATAGTCGTCCGCAGTTCGTCGGTTATAGTTATTACAAATATTTTCAATGTAGCTATCGTAGTCCATAGTCTATTGAACGAATAATGACGGATCCACTAGAGAGAAACTGTCAAATTTACGCAATCACTTTGCAATATCGCATACGCAAGTGCTTTGTAATAGGAATCAATCAGAACGAAGCACGGACGCAGCCGCGTGTATCGCATTAAACTTTTCGTAATAGACCCCCAGTATTAAGTCGAGCGAGTTTTTATTCGTGATTATGAATAAAAACTTTTTCGTTTTAGTACGCTCATTGGTAATAGACAAACATTAAAAAAGAAAAAACTTTATCCCCTAGGGCTTATTATGCTATTTTATCTCGACTCTTGTACGTTACAATGACGCACTTTTTGAGCAAGAGGAGTGAAAAAGATATTATTAAAACTTTTGGTGGAATTTTTAGGGCTTACTACCTAATCTAGTAGGTTTTTTTATCACTACATTCTCTCGTAGTTATTCGTAGAAGTAGATAGCAAATGTTTCAAAAACGGTCACTTTTAGCAGTTTTGCTAAACTTCTAGCCGTGACTAGGTATTACGAGCACAGAGGAAATAATCACTACGTTTTAATTACGAGGGAATGTAATGAATGATACCGTCTAAAAATACTAGACCATAAAATAAATAAACTAGACTATGCTATGGGCGCTATAAATAAATTCCATTAAATTACAATAATAAATAAAATTCACCGCGGCGCCACTTTCGGTCAGGGAAATGGTCTTAAATTTTTTTTTTTTTTATTTATTTTATTTTGGACAACAGACGGTCATTTACAAAACATGTTACATTGTACATGTAATCTAAAGGAAGACCTTGAGTGCCAACAAATATAAAAATGGTTTCGCTCAACTGTTTTACAAGTTAATTTCTTTGCGACTCTTTTTTGTTTTTAACCGACTTCAAAAAAAGGAGGAGGTTCTCAAGTCGACGGTATTCTTTTTAATAGCCAATATTCTGTTCGGAAAGGGAAAATGCTACGATTTAGATTAGAACTATTTGTAAAAGTAAATATAATTAATATATTAATATAAAATAATACATTTAATAATTAAGTTATCCTTTGTAACAA
Organism: Agriphila straminella; assembly: GCA_950108535.1. Classification (NCBI taxonomy): domain Eukaryota; kingdom Metazoa; phylum Arthropoda; class Insecta; order Lepidoptera; family Crambidae; genus Agriphila; species Agriphila straminella. The sequence continues at coordinate 1,578,976 of OX467324.1, read as the reverse complement.
AGGTTTGCCTGGAAGAGATCGCTTCCAGCGATAAGGCCGCCTTTGCCCACTATAGTTTTAATGTTTTTTTTTTGTAATTATTCCTGTAATTTGTGAGCTATAAAGAGTTTTATCTATCTATCTATCTATAATGTTTAATCGCTGCACCATTGCAAAGACGTCAAATAACCATACCAAGTTGGCGCCATAAAGATCACATAGACAAGATGGCCGGATGTTAATCAGCTGTTGTCCGTCCACGAAACGTGCTGAATAAAAGTTGAGTAAGAGCAATCATTAAGAATATAAGCTAAATACTAAGCTGAATAACGTCTGAGTACCATCTATTCAGATTTTATTCAAACAAAATGGGCCCCAAATTAAAATGCTTAAAGCTTAATAACATCAAAGTAACATCTGAGTAGGAGCTTAGTAATGGTACAATTATCTTAATACCTTCTGAATAACAGCTGATATTGCTTTTATTAAGCTCTTACACCTCAAATATTCAGATAGTGTCAAATTGGTTATTGTATTCAGAATCTACTCATCATTAATTTCTTGTTACAATAATACCGTTTTTTTTTCATACAAATTGTGGAATTAGTGACAAACATTTAGACATTTTTAATGTCGGTGAAAGGGAGTGATTATTGACATATGCAATTGTGAATTTATTAAAACGGTAAGCAAAAGTTTCATTAATTAAGTTATAGGTTTGCTACATGTTAATTCTTAGTGCGCAAATTATTTTGTCGTAAATAGTTTATGATTTTGCCGATTATTTTTAACGCGCTCCGTGAATAATCAAGATAAGTGATTATAAAGTGATTGTAAATATTATTTTCATACATGCATGATCGGTCTGACTAAAATACTTATGGCGAAATTTCTAATTCTAGCAATTCCAATGTAATATAAGTAAATCGAATTGAAAATGTTGTAGTTGTAAGATTAAGCATGCAGGTAATCTTGGTGAATTCCTTGTTATTATAATTATTCACAAAGATTTTAAATGGCGATCGCTTGTTTTGCTTTCATTGCTGAATAAAAGTGCACATGAGTCTAGTTACTAAGATTTCACTTGAATAGAGTCATTTCACTACGCTAACTTCTGAATAACAATTGAATAGTTGACCACATTTCTACATTACCTACTTTATTTTTAGGGTTCTATAATCGAACGGTTTTTTTTTAATGTGGAATAGGGTTGACCTATACAAATCGTATAAGTATAGCTAGCGCGCTAGATATCAGTCAGTTACGTACGACCATAAAATAAACTTAATTAATGGTGACGACACGGTAATGGTTACGAGGCATGTATATTGAAATTTGTTTGACGGAGTGGGGGAAAGTTCGCGCATGTGCACTTGCGAGCAAATTGAGCAAAATAATGTACTTCAATAAAATAATGTACCTAATACTTAATTCTTTTGTTGCAGATCGATCCTGTGGCGAATATTATAGTAGCCCCCAGTCAAACACCAAATCATGCAATTGCCGATGATGAAGGTGTTATGTATGCAGTAGTCTCCGAAGGAACCTCAAGGCAAATTGAGAATGTAACCACGCAGCAGTCAGTTGGTGCTGATGGACATCAGACACTAGAAGGAATCCACAATATATACGCAATACAACAACTTATTATGGAAAATCAGGATAAAATAATGAAAAGACTTGCAGAGCTATCCGTTCAAATTGAGGAAATTAAATATAGCTTACCATCAAATTCAACTGTACCACTAGGCCAAGCAAAGGGCATAGAAGTGCAATCCTTCACGTTTAAAGCAATAAATGATACTTGCAATTTAGAAATACTGGATCATGAGCTATTAAACCAGGAAACGTTCGAAAATCTCAAACAACAATATTCTATTGTATGTTCTAAATTACTGGGAAATGGCAATAACTGTGCTTACAGATTGCTGGATATAATGTTTACGAAGGAGTTTTTGTGCAAATGTTCCTGGACTGGAGGGAGTCGTAATTCATCTGAAGTGAAAATAGGATTCAAGGCTTACAAAAACGTAATACATTTTTTTTCACCATGGTCAACTTCTGGGATTCAACTTATACAATACAAGATAACGAATTTTTTTTCAAAACAGTGTTGAGAAACGCATTAAAACGAAAACAGATGAAAAATATTCGCACTTCCGCGAAGAAATGCAGAGTAAAGCGTAAAAATGACAATGACAACAATAACAAGAATAATGATGTGAATGGTGAAAGGAATTCGGAAGCAACGGAAACTCGAAATAAAAATAACAATAAAAAAGATGACAGACTAATTGAAGAAGAAGAGGATAACAATAAAAAAGATGACAGACTAATTGAAGAAGAAGAGGATAACAATCAAAAAGATGACAGACTAATTGGAGAAGAAGAGGATGAAGAATCTCTCTGTTAGAATAAGTTTTTAGTATTGTCACAAATATACCACAAATGCCTTGATACGAATGTAGAAGCGACTGCTGTGGCTGAAGTGCGCAATAGCGGCGCAATAGAAAAAACGCGGCCGCCGCCTGTTACGCGCGCTTCAGCCACAGCAGTCACTTCTAGATTCGTGTAGCGGTGTTTGCGGATACGTGAGTTTGTCTCTTCAGTAGCCCGCGGTTGGCGATGTTAAATCGTGTTTAAGAAAGCACTGACGTAATCTTGTGTTCGTGATTTTGAAGGGCGTAATCTCGTGTTTTTGATTTTGTAATTGCTGATTTTTTATACTAAAATAAAAGAAACTAATTTTTTACTTCAATTTACTTTGTTTTAATTTGGACCATAACTTATAGATACTGTGTGCAAGAGAGGTACAAAGTACAACTCATTCCTATATTCATTACAAACAAATTTGAATTTTACATCTTGAGGAGACAAGTATATTAAGGCGCGTGTTTCAGTTGACACTTTAGATTTATATATGTTAAAATAACTTGACTTTACTGGCTGATCAAAAACATCAGTCAAGTCTGAAACCATTAAACAACGTAAAAAAACATTGTCAGCTTCTTTAAATATTTTCTCAATTTCTATAATCTTATTCCTCGTGCTCATAAAATACTTGTCTTTGCTTTTGTTGTTCAGTTTGAATTCCTTGAATTGAATTTCAGTCTTGTTTTTGGTTATTTTTATTTCAAAATCACGCTTGGTTTTCCTTTCATTACTGGTAATATTTTTCCGTACTCCAACTTCTTCGTTAAGTCTATTTGCTATTTGCCTCAATGGATTTTTTCCATCTCTGAGCATTCTTTTGATCAAGTAAAGCTTATTTTCAAATGGATATGCACTGAAAGTATGAAGTGGTCCAAATCTTTGGACTTCATCTATCACATGAACTATGTTATGTACATTGCTAGTAACATAACCGGCACCATAATGATCCTTATAATGTTCAACAAAATATAATAAAAGTTCTTTTGCCAAAGGCAATAGGTTTTCATAAATCTTAGAAGAACATATGGTTATACCGCAAAATAAACATAAAAAATGTAAATAAGCACTTTCAGACAGGACCTGTGGCAGTATAATAATGCTCAAATAATACAAAAATGATCTATATTCTGAGGCCTTCCAGTGAGCCAGTTGATCCAACCCTCTCATAGATCGGTGAATTTCCGAAGGCAATGTGCGGTCATTTAAAAACATTGTAACATTATTTATATCGCTTGAGCACCACTTGGTTTCTTTTATTTAATATTACTGCTACATCCTTTAGTGCTGCTTGAGTGATATTTTTTTCGACAGCCCATTTTCTAATTTCCTCTCGAAACATCAAATTTTTCATGTGTTCGGTACATTGTTCTTTTTCGATATCTGAACAGCTGTCATTAGATGCATTCTCTTCGTGAATGAATTGCAATTCTGTTTGATTTATTTGATGTACGGAATCCTCGTCATCGCACGACAGCTCATGCTGGCTGGAACTCGGCTCATTTTTGTTCATACTATTGAAACAAATCTTTTGATGACTAGAAACACTTGAACGATTGCTAGTATTGATTCTTAAATATTCTTTTAACATTTTTCTTTTAATATTGCCGGTTCTTTTTAGTTTTTTCCACGATTTTCGCTCCATGTTGATGCAAACAACATAAAAATATAGCTTACAAATAGATTTTCATAATGCTGATATTAAGCAATTTGCGCTGATAGAACGTACCTGTGGTCTTTAATTTGAATAAGTTAGTTTAAAACATACGTTATGCCGGTGAAAACTTAATAAAAGCCTAAATAATCTTCTTTATTCAGCAGCTGAATAACTGGTAAACCATGGCATCTTATCCAGTTTAGGCATAAAATAATTACCTCACTTTACATTTATTCAGTATCAAGCTGTATAACAGCATTATGTAATAGCTTTATTCAGATTGTTATACTTTATTCAGCAATCAGCTGATTGAAACGCTACTAGCTTAGTAATTATTGAATAATAGCAATACAGATTATGATTATTCAGAAAAATGCTTCCATAGGGTCTTTTTTTCAGCTTTAAGATACCTAGAATGCGTAATGCTTAATAAAGCTTGTATAATTGTGTAACAAATATTGTTTATTAAGTTTAAAGAAATAGAGTACAAAAATACAGAACTTATTAAGCATTAAGAATTTTAAGAGCCCAAACTCAACTTAATTCAGCATTTAACTATTTCTAAGGCTCTTATACAAACGATATTCATCTTTAAACTGTAAAGCTTTCTAAATGTGTACTGTTATCTTGCTTGTGTGTTACTTGGGTGAGACATGTCATCGCGTGGCCAAAATTGGATCAAAGACATTTTATGAAACAATTTCAAGCTACATAGGTACATGTGAGAAAACTATTTCTCGAGAATAGGTAGGTACCTATTACCTATATATATCTCCCTACGAGAAAACTTTTACCCAAATAATAGGGAGTTGTTCTTTGTATGTGCACTGATTTTTCTCTCTGTCTTGAGACGAATCAAACGAGCCCAAACTCGATGTAGGTACCTATATATATCTCCCTACGAGAAAACTTTTACCCAAATAATAGGGAGTTGTTCTTTGTATGTGCACTGATTTTTCTCTCTGTCTTGAGACGAATCAAACGAGCCCAAACTCGATGTAGGTACCTATATATATCTCCCTACGAGAAAACTTTTACCCAAATAATAGGGAGTTGTTCTTTGTATGTGCACTGATTTTTCTCTCTGTCTTGAGACGAATCAAACGAGCCCAAACTCGATGTAGGTAGGTATAGGTAGTTGAATGGTTTTATTTCAGAGTCCCTGTGGCCTTCTTCCAGCTCCATCATCAGATCAGCTCAATGACACCTTTCACCATAATATTGCATTGTTTTCCAGTTCTGACCTTTGTTTAAAGTCTTTAGCTCATCGGGAAGCTAGATTAAAATCGTTTGTAAAATTTTTGGACAAACAAAGTAACAAATAATTGAGAAAGCGAACAAAAAAAACGTGTTAAAATACGATTAAATAGTAGCAGCATTTTAATATCTTATTTCTTGTACTTATTTGAAAAAAGAAGAATACGAATCGTTTTTTAACCGTCAAAGATAATTATTTTCCTGAATGTGTACCTAGACCTACTACCTAGCTGATCCAGAATTCTTCGCACGCGCGTCGCTTCCATTGCAGGCGCGTGAACGTGAATCACGGCAGTTCGAATTTTGAATTCAGAATTCGCGATACCTACTCATGTGATCATTTCATTGTATTTTATGTAGATTAATGTTTAATGGCTCTTTTGACAACGGAAATGATTTGAATTTTGTTCGACGGTTTTGTCTCAAGGATTTTTTTGGCCTAAAGGGGGATATAAAGCTATTTACCATCAATTAGGTACCGATAGCTATATACCACAGAATACCTACTTAAATAGGTGTAATAGTTATATTATTCTGGGTGAAGTTAGGTATTGACATTACAAAAATAAACAGATTTAAGCTGTTATTAAAGAACTAAGTACTTATTATTCTAAGATTATTCAATTCCTTTTTTATTTCTAATAATTAAAACCACCAAAGCAAAAGAACGAATGAATGAATGAGATGAATGACACAAAGAAAACTAATCAACAAAATAAAAAACTAAAAGTAACATCGTCACCAAAATTGATTCCTTAAAAAACGAAAATTATTTATTGAATATTTTTTTATCGAAAATATCATCTTATAATGTAGTAAACAATAAGTATTAATCACGTTTTTCAGTAATGTGTATTATCTTATTGTATTTGAATGAAACCGATGATAAGGGTTGGGTCAACAACGGCTTTTATGGCTCATTGTTGTGAATATTATATAATGTTATACTTTATAAGACTAAGTATCCTGCACTATGTATGTGTCCATGTTCTTAGAACATTGTATGAGGCAGTATGCGTAATGAATTTCATTTATCAGAAAGGTATGCACTAAATAGCTTCATATATAATTAATTATAGTAATAGTTATAATAATACTAAATAAAAATATAAAAAGTGTACCTAAACGATATGAGAAAGTTAAAATTAGGTACCTACGTACTACGAGGGTGGATTGATAAGTCCATGACTTTGAAAAGTACTTCTTAAGTTCAAAAGTGAGTATTGTTTAATTAGGGAAGTGAAATATTGTGATGTACTTACACTTACTACCTACTTATTAATACCAAAACTAAAATATTCAAAATTACACCACTTTAATTAAGTAAATTTCACCCGTGGAAGGCGGCTCTATGTACTGTACAGTACAGAATAAAATAATAGCAGTGGACAATATAAAAATGCTGATGTTGATGAATCTTGGAGCCCGTCAAAATGATTAGGTAGCACGACCGACCTCTTTCGCAATCTAACAAACGTCGCTTTGTACGCTTCGTGGAAGGAATCAAGCTATCCACGCCGCGCCTGCCACTTGGAACAATCATTAAACACCATTAATTTAGGTCTGTAATGGATTAACATAACAGTAAACTAAGACACTAGACTAGACAGCTCATCTTTTTTTAACATAAAAGAACAGTCTTCATAATTAACGTCGAACCCAATTTAATTTGACATCAATGATGTTTATTAAATCTTTCAAAAAGATAATGAACAATTAGGAACTATCGGTTCCTATCCTACAATTGTTTTCAAACAGAGGGCATTGATCCATTAATCAAACATAACAAATAATCACAATTTAAATACACTCTGATGCCCAAAAATACTTTGTTTTGGGATTGATTCCTATAGTCAGATGAATATGTAGTACAATGATCTCGAAAAGTGTTAACTTTTAAATTAACGTTTTTTTTATCTTCAAACTTTTTCCAAGAGTTTATTACATTCAAACTATATCTTTCCAATGTCCATAAAATATGTTTATCTATTTTAAGGTATGTGTTATGAGAGTCTAAACAAGTTGGAACATGAAACAGCTTTTCTTTGTTCGTGTCTCCGATCCGAGCAGCTGTAGTTTTATATAAACAACAAATAAAAGACCTCTCCCGTTTAAGCGCGAAGTACGTTAAACAATAACAGGGAGATAACCCGCATTTGGTGATGCTATCTATAACTCCGGAAATTATTATTTCTATTTTAGTAGGTAGGTATTAGATATTACTTCGATAGGTAATTGTTCGTTTATTAGTCATCTTTTTGATAACTATCGTAAACACACACTTATAAAGTGATCTCGAAAAGATTTTTCAATTCTAATGCCAAGTCTTGAGCTGAAATGTGATGTGAATTTCTTACTTTCTAAGACTTAGGAGGTGCATAAACCGAGTATTTTATGAAACGTAAGTAACGGTCTTAACGGTCATCGGGTAATGATAGCACGACAATAGCCAGAGAGAGGAAGACGGACAATTATCTTCGAAATTACAGACGGCTGCGGCTACCTAATGTATTTCTGACGCTTTAAATACGATTTAAACTGTGACCTGATTGAGTCTAGCAGATTTTTTTGTTTTGCCAGTGTAGCTTTTATGAAGTGTGGGAAAATTGCAAAGAGAATTTGAAATGGTTTTTTGCGGTGGATTGATAGCTAGACTAGCTATTATTGTGATGATCTGACGACACATTATAATGGGTTTCCTGTTGTTATTTGGCTTGATGCTTGGAATCTACAAGAAGCACCAACTAAAAAACCAGCGGATAAGACTAATAATACCTACACTTGAGTATTTCAAATAGTGATCGACTGTGAATGATAGATTTTATATTAAAGACCTTAAAAATTAAGCCTTCATTTAGATGCCTCACCAAGTTACCGGCAAACAAAATATTTTTATTGTGTTTGGTCTTCGAGGCAGTACTGGCAGTTAATGTGTTAAACTGTCTTGGATATGGTTTCTTAGTGATTATTCTCGCAAACCCAAATCGTATTCTACAGTAGACGTCAGTTAGAAAGCATATCATTTGCTTTGCTCCAATAAAAAAGTGTAAAAAGCGTACAATCACGACCGGTGCGCCGGCGCACTTAGGTAGGTACTGCACGACGAAAGTAGGCTGAATACGACTGAATGTCAGTGCTGAACCCAAAAAAGTTAAATTGATGTTTTAAATAATCGACAAAACTATATGTAAGTATACATAATTGTATAAGTTTGTTTCCAAGATTCTTAAATATCACTTTAGATTACACTTAGGTACCTACTTGGTTATTCAAACGAATTCGTATAAAATGTTAAATTATAAATATTATCTTCAGTGAAAGTACCTACTTTTTGAAAAAAAAAAAATTAAGAAGTAGGGTGTATTCGCTGTATTAGACTGTCATAATAATCATAATATTAATGAACAGGAAGCTATTTGTATTACACAGAAACCGCAACAGCAAATCAAATGTCTAGGTAGGTATCCTACAAGTTATATTTTTAACTCTTGAAATACCTACCTACCTACAGTATCAAATTCATTGGTTACACATTAACAGTACCTATATAAAAGCGATAGAGATTAGTAATAATAATCCTTACGTTCCTTCATTTGGTACACAAATGGATCACAAATACGTCACTCAATCCGTAGGTAGGTACTTTGATAAAAAAAGTTACAAATATTAGTTCGATAAAACGGGATGTTATCATTGAGTAGTGCTAGCTAATCCACAAGGATATTAATACCTATATTATTTATTAATTATATTACTGATGTAAAAGGTCAAATCAAAGGTAAAATACCTATACTTACTGAAAAATAACAAAAATTTTAAACTTAAAAAGATTAAGAAACTACTAAAAATCATAGAGTACAAGACACAACACAAGTGTGTATGCCTATAGTTGTCATTGAATTGCTGAAATGAAGTTTTAGAACAGAATACATACCTACCTAGCTCTAAACGTGTCTTACGGAATTTACACGTAAACACAAATTCATACCGTTTGCAGTTTCTTTGATAATTTGTTAGGTATTTAGTGTCTGTGATTTATAATAATGGTCTAATCTAAAGATTAAATAAAAAATATTAATAGAAGTTTAATAACCACTGTTAAAATAAAATAACTTAGGTAAAGTAAACAAAGAATAGGTAGGTGCTTAAAATTGATTGTTGACATTAATTTATAATAACTAGGTAGGTAGGTACTAAGGTATAACTATACAACCATGAGTTATGGACATACAAAAAAAAAATAATGAAACCAAGAAAAGGAAGAATAAATGATCAAAACCGAAATTCAATTTTGATTTTTGCAGATAACTGTACTTTTGAAATTTCAGAAACAGAAATTACAAAAGAACGAATGAATGAAATTCAATTTTTAAATGTTAACCTTAACTGTTATTTTTCAAAAATTCAAAATAAGTACTCACTTTGGCGCCGATCTGGTTACCGCACTGGCCGGCTTGCAGGTGCACAATTTCCCTCATATTTAATGTTTTTTATTTACTAACTAGGATAACTGCAGTACAGCACGGCGGTCAACTTTAAACTAACGACTGTTTCTCGGTTCCCGCTAGTCGCGAGGGCTCGGTGTGAAGTGAAGTGAAGGAACGGCGACGAGCGGCCGAACGAATGGCGCCTGGGGTGTGGGGTGACCACTGAGTAGAATTACCCGAGAAGTAGGAAAATGACAACCAAGAAACTCCATAACTAGTCGGTCGGTACGTCAGTGCGTCCTACACATCCGGAAGGGTTGGTCAAAAAACTCCTTTTGCGCGCAGACTAACTACGGTGTTTTTTTGACCAATCAGAGATCATCATCGGAACTCCGTAGTTAAATTTTGCTTATATGCATCCCGCCCGCACCTTTATAATAAAGCCTTAATGAAAAATGCATCGTTATTTTCGAGTCCTTCTGAAGTAAGTCTGTAAGTCCTTCTTGTTCGTGGTTCAAGAAAACGGCCCACAACCACAACACGCGAGCGAAAAGGCAAACATAGCCCGAGGTTGCCTGGAAGAGATTGTAGCAATAAATCCGCATATTGTATTTTTTATGTTCTGTTTGTTTCATTATGTTTCTTGTCATGAATTTTAGTCCAATTAAATAATAATTTAACAATAAAAGTTTTCGCAATTTAACGCTAGTTTTACTTGAAATTATGGTCCCAGAGTGTCCCAGTCCCAGACAAGGTAAATTAGGTAAGTACTTACAGAATTTGTTAAGTTGGTGGTACCCATGTTTTAAGAGAAATTATGAAATAACTTATCTAGATAGGTAGAGGTGGGTACACTGATTGATTTAAGCTAATCCGAGACCAGCACTAAGTTTAAATTCTGCGTTTGTAAAAAAGTCCGTCCAAATATCAACCAAAGCGTATTGGCGACTGATAGAACAACAAAGAAAAATTTAAACGAAAATCAAGAATAGAATAGAAAATTGTTTATTCACAGAAAACATGGTACAATTCAGATCTTATAATATATAAAGTTCATACATGTTTTAACGCTCTCTAGCGATATGCAAATAATTTAGTCGTCATGCATCTATTTAAGATTAAAATAAAATCAAATAAAAGAAATAAAATAAAATAAATCCAATAACTCAAAAATATCAAAAATAATCAAATAAAAAAAAATCAAATCAAATTAAATAATTATAAAAAAAATACAAATTAAATTAGGTAATTTATAAAAAATAACAATGAAATTAAGTTTACAATTCAATCAATTCCACCGATCCTTTTCTTCCGACTTTTTATTAAGTTTTATGGGGTAATTTACCCTCTCGCCTAGCGATGGCAACACCAGCGATGATTCACCGCCAACAAGCGACAACGAAACCATAAATTAATTCCCGCGCTAATTGCACCTCGCAGCGGCCGATGCGCTCTAGTCTAGCGTAAGTAAGGGTGGCAACTTTTCCTAAGTTTTCCGGATATTTGGGCTACCTTACCTACGACTTATAACGGTAATCGGTATGAAGCGCTCATGGCGGATCTTGACAGACTGATTGTACTCGATCACGTTTGTTAAACGCTTGGTCCAGCCAGGTGTCGGATGGGTGACCGTTAAGTGGCATTACATTACAATACAACTGAGTGCTTCTGTGCTTCGGAGTTGCTGCTGCGGCTGTTGTCATCTGATATAACAGTCGTAAAGCCAAGTCAGAGGCCTTACAGGCGGGCTTACAAATTATAGGTACGAGTCATAATAAAATTAAAATAATAATGTCAAATTGGTATAAAAATGGATTTCATTTTAATGCGTTATTTAGATATTCATTAATGGTATAATAATTCCTTTCATTCAAAACTTTGGCAGTAAACCGATGGCAGTACAAGGTAGTCCTCTCGAAGTTGTTACGAAATATGTCTACCTCGGGCAAACATTGCAATTGGGTAGAAACAACTTCGAGAGAGAGGCCAACAGAAGAATACAGCTGGGCTGGGCAGCATATGGGAAACTTCGTCGAGTCTTTGAGTCGCCTATTCCACAGAGTCTAAAGGCGAAAGTCTTCAACCAGTGCGTCCTGCCTGTCATGACATACGGAGCCGAAACGTGGACACTCACTGTAGGGCTGGCTCACAAATTTAAAGTCGCACAGCGAGCTATGGAAAGGGCTATGCTCGGAGTTTCTCTGAGAGATCGGGTCCGGAACGAGGTGATCCGACAGAGAACTAAAGTCATCGACATAGCCCACCGGATTAGCAAGCTGAAGTGGCAGTGGGCCGGCCATATTAGCCGTAGAACCGATGGCCGCTGGGGCAGACGAGTTCTTGAGTGGAGACCGCGTATCGGCAAACGTAGTGTGGGACGCCCTCAGACAAGGTGGAGCGATGATCTTCGCAAGGTGGCTGGCAGAAACTGGATGAGTATAGCCGCGGATCGTGCTCAGTGGCGTGCTCTCGGAGAGGCCTATGTTCAGCAGTGGACGATGATAGGCTGATGATGATGATGATGATGATTCAAAACTTTTGATAACGCACTTTTAAACTTAGTTGCAGTTCCTTCATTTCATTGTGTTAATTGAATGTGTATGTTACTGGCACACTGCCCTACTATGCCTTCACATATCTCTCCAGCTATCCAAAGTCTCAAAGGTTGTCTGTAAGAGATCGCTCTTAGCGATAAGGCCGCCTTTGCTCACCATAGTTTTAAGTTTTATGTTATTGTATTTGTTTTGTGTTTCTTAACAAAGGTACAATACAAACCTCGAAAATGTAAAGACATGGCAAGGACAAGATAATAGATAGATAGATAGATTAACTCTTTATTGCACACACATTAAAAAGGAATACAATATAACTTAAAACTTAAGACTAATGGTGGGCAAAGGCGGTCTTATCGCTGGAAGCGATCTCTTCCAGACAACCTTTGATTCAGAGAATATGTACCTGAGAAGGGATATAAAAACAAGCTAACTACATACAAAATTAACAAAATAAAAAGAAAAGCTTATACCTACAATAACTACCTATAATAATATTCAAGTCTTTAGATAAAGGTTTACAACTGTCCAAATAACCAGCACCACAAATTGCTCTAACACTTTTTTTTGCAGTTTGAAAGCACATTTCAATATTATATATTGCCCAGTATTTTTCCATTACTTTTATGGTCACCCTAAAATGCTTTTTTCCTGGTTTCCGCATTGTCGAAGATTGTCTAATTTGCTTACAACTTGCTAAGGAATACCATAAAGTAGAAAATACTTTGCATTCTAATACAATGCACAATCAATTTAATGTTTTCAGTAACTTTTGCTGGCTAATAATTTGACGGAAAAATACGTAGGACCGCATCGAACTTGTATCGAATTATTATTATTAATAATTCAATGTAGGTAGATTTAAGAAAACTTTTATAATTCATTTATGATCATTATTTTACAGTAAGTAGGTAAGTAACTTTACAAATTAATTTTATTACCTACCTATCCATTAATAATTTGAGAAAAATCTCAAAATTTTATGAAAAAATCATATTAGGTAAACTGCATGAAAAAAACAATAATTTAGTTTTGTAAGTCTTAATTTTAAAGAAGACCTTTGTATTTCTGAAAACGGAACTAACGTATAGGAAACCTTTTTGTCATACTTTTGTTTCCACTGGTTTTTCTATAAAACGTTAAAACTTTTTACAGAAATGTTGCCATTTTACAAATACAAATAACTTTATTTGCTGTAAATAGGGTGATTACAATTCAGATGTTCGAAATAAAAATGGTACCTACCTTAACCTATTTAGCCATTTTACATAGCATGCATATTTATAACAACTTTGACACAATTAGTTTTACCACTCATAATGGCCATAAAAATATATTCGAAATGTATTATGTGCTTACGTCAAAAAAAAAATTAAAAATGTCAATAATGAATTTATGTCAACTTTAAAAGATTAAAACAACGTCAATGAATACAATGGAAAATTAAATAAAAATGTGACATAATATTGACATTTAAATACATATTGATGCTCCATAAACTCCTTTATCGAGTAAAAAGCCTTTATAGAATACTTTTCAGTTTTTCAGGTGAAATAAACCGTAAAACAGACATTCGGCATATTTTTCTTATTTTTACGTTCGGGCTAAACGTTGGGAAACTCTTACCTACTTTTAAATGGCGGTTAATAGTCGCTAACTTCCCTAAACAATGCGTTAACTGGACCGTTATTTTCACTGGCAATTTAATTGCAAGTAACTTTGATAGCGGAAGTCTAAAATTTAATGGTTACGATTCTCAAAAGAAATAAAAAAAAATACCGTTGACTTGACAACTTCCTCTTTTTTTGAAGTCGGTTAAAAAGGATCCCTTTAAGGAACGCGTGGGTATATTTAAACTTTACTTGAAACAACAATATAATAATAAATAGGTACTTAGATTACCTATCAAAAATAATTAAATTAAAACATATAAGTAGGTATAAGTAAAATTAATGCATTAAGCAAAAAATCATTAAGTATATTAATAAACATGAATTATGTTGAAACTAATTTATAATAAAATAAGTAGGTAGGTATTTATTATTTACCCACATGGAAAAAAAGAAAGAAAAAGAATGAATGAGACTGGTGGCGAGTGGATTTTTTCTACTAGGTAGGTAGGTAGGTAGGTAGTGTAGGTACGTATATGAACGAATGAACGAAAATCAATTTCAATTTAGAGTTTTGCATTTACTAGTAGGTAGGTACCTACCTACTTACCTACTTTAAAAATTACAAAAACATAATTTTTAAAGAACGAATGATTGAAATTGACTTTTTGTAATGATGACTTTAGAAGTAAAACTTGCTATTTTCACTTTCACTTTCACTTTCACCTACCTATAGGTAATTTAGTGCAGTTTTGGTGCAATATTAATCTTCGGTCCCTTGTAGCTGAAAAAAATATACACTGTTAATTTTTAAGTAGGTTTTACTATCTAAAAATGAAAAGGGGGCTTCAGACCACTTGAATGAACAATTTTTACTATGGGGCCAACCACGGAATCGCGAAAAAAAAATCAGCTGTTCCATACATTATAGTCGAGTCTATTATGTATTCTGTGGTCGAGTCGATGTTGTACCACAGAATACATAATAGTACAAGTGTTGTACTTTTTTTTCGAGATTCCGTGGTTGGCCCTATAGTAAATGTTGTTCATTCACGTGGTCTGAAATCCCCATTTCATTTTAAATATTACATAAAAATTAACGGTATAGGTATATTGTTATCGCATACCACTGATACCACCTACTTAAGGCGATTCCCTGAGCCTGACTGAAAGTAATAGGTTTTCGTAATAGAAAAGCAATATATATAATTGCAATTGGGTAGAAACAACTTCGAGAGAGAGGCCAACAGAAGAATACAGCTGGGCTGGGCAGCATATGGGAAACTTTGTCGAGTCTTTGAGTCGCCTATTCCACAGAGTCTAAAGGCGAAAGTCTTCAACCAGTGCGTCCTGCCTGTCATGACATACGGAGCCGAAACGTGGACACTCACTGTAGGGCTGGCTCACAAATTTAAAGTCGCACAGCGAGCTATGGAAAGGGCTATGCTCGGAGTTTCTCTGAGAGATCGGGTCCGGAACGAGGTGATCCGACAGAGAACTAAAGTCATCGACATAGCCCACCGGATTAGCAAGCTGAAGTGGCAGTGGGCCGGCCATATTAGCCGTAGAACCGATGGCCGCTGGGGCAGACGAGTTCTTGAGTGGAGACCGCGTATCGGCAAACGTAGTGTGGGACGCCCTCAGACAAGGTGGAGCGATGATCTTCGCAAGGTGGCTGGCAGAAACTGGATGAGTATAGCCGCGGATCGTGCTCAGTGGCGTGCTCTCGGAGAGGCCTATGTTCAGCAGTGGACGATGATAGGCTGATGATGATGATGATGATGATTCAAAACTTTTGATAACGCACTTTTAAACTTAGTTGCAGTTCCTTCATTTCATTGTGTTAATTGAATGTGTATGTTACTGGCACACTGCCCTACTATGCCTTCACATATCTCTCCAGCTATCCAAAGTCTCAAAGGTTGTCTGTAAGAGATCGCTCTTAGCGATAAGGCCGCCTTTGCTCACCATAGTTTTAAGTTTTATGTTATTGTATTTGTTTTGTGTTTCTTAACAAAGGTACAATACAAACCTCGAAAATGTAAAGACATGGCAAGGACAAGATAATAGATAGATAGATAGATTAACTCTTTATTGCACACACATTAAAAAGGAATACAATATAACTTAAAACTTAAGACTAATGGTGGGCAAAGGCGGTCTTATCGCTGGAAGCGATCTCTTCCAGACAACCTTTGATTCAGAGAATATGTACCTGAGAAGGGATATAAAAACAAGCTAACTACATACAAAATTAACAAAATAAAAAGAAAAGCTTATACCTACAATAACTACCTATAATAATATTCAAGTCTTTAGATAAAGGTTTACAACTGTCCAAATAACCAGCACCACAAATTGCTCTAACACTTTTTTTTGCAGTTTGAAAGCACATTTCAATATTATATATTGCCCAGTATTTTTCCATTACTTTTATGGTCACCCTAAAATGCTTTTTTCCTGGTTTCCGCATTGTCGAAGATTGTCTAATTTGCTTACAACTTGCTAAGGAATACCATAAAGTAGAAAATACTTTGCATTCTAATACAATGCACAATCAATTTAATGTTTTCAGTAACTTTTGCTGGCTAATAATTTGACGGAAAAATACGTAGGACCGCATCGAACTTGTATCGAATTATTATTATTAATAATTCAATGTAGGTAGATTTAAGAAAACTTTTATAATTCATTTATGATCATTATTTTACAGTAAGTAGGTAAGTAACTTTACAAATTAATTTTATTACCTACCTATCCATTAATAATTTGAGAAAAATCTCAAAATTTTATGAAAAAATCATATTAGGTAAACTGCATGAAAAAAACAATAATTTAGTTTTGTAAGTCTTAATTTTAAAGAAGACCTTTGTATTTCTGAAAACGGAACTAACGTATAGGAAACCTTTTTGTCATACTTTTGTTTCCACTGGTTTTTCTATAAAACGTTAAAACTTTTTACAGAAATGTTGCCATTTTACAAATACAAATAACTTTATTTGCTGTAAATAGGGTGATTACAATTCAGATGTTCGAAATAAAAATGGTACCTACCTTAACCTATTTAGCCATTTTACATAGCATGCATATTTATAACAACTTTGACACAATTAGTTTTACCACTCATAATGGCCATAAAAATATATTCGAAATGTATTATGTGCTTACGTCAAAAAAAAAATTAAAAATGTCAATAATGAATTTATGTCAACTTTAAAAGATTAAAACAACGTCAATGAATACAATGGAAAATTAAATAAAAATGTGACATAATATTGACATTTAAATACATATTGATGCTCCATAAACTCCTTTATCGAGTAAAAAGCCTTTATAGAATACTTTTCAGTTTTTCAGGTGAAATAAACCGTAAAACAGACATTCGGCATATTTTTCTTATTTTTACGTTCGGGCTAAACGTTGGGAAACTCTTACCTACTTTTAAATGGCGGTTAATAGTCGCTAACTTCCCTAAACAATGCGTTAACTGGACCGTTATTTTCACTGGCAATTTAATTGCAAGTAACTTTGATAGCGGAAGTCTAAAATTTAATGGTTACGATTCTCAAAAGAAATAAAAAAAAATACCGTTGACTTGACAACTTCCTCTTTTTTTGAAGTCGGTTAAAAAGGATCCCTTTAAGGAACGCGTGGGTATATTTAAACTTTACTTGAAACAACAATATAATAATAAATAGGTACTTAGATTACCTATCAAAAATAATTAAATTAAAACATATAAGTAGGTATAAGTAAAATTAATGCATTAAGCAAAAAATCATTAAGTATATTAATAAACATGAATTATGTTGAAACTAATTTATAATAAAATAAGTAGGTAGGTATTTATTATTTACCCACATGGAAAAAAAGAAAGAAAAAGAATGAATGAGACTGGTGGCGAGTGGATTTTTTCTACTAGGTAGGTAGGTAGGTAGGTAGTGTAGGTACCTACGTATATGAACGAATGAACGAAAATCAATTTCAATTTAGAGTTTTGCATTTACTAGTAGGTAGGTACCTACCTACTTACCTACTTTAAAAATTACAAAAACATAATTTTTAAAGAACGAATGATTGAAATTGACTTTTTGTAATGATGACTTTAGAAGTAAAACTTGCTATTTTCACTTTCACTTTCACTTTCACCTACCTATAGGTAATTTAGTGCAGTTTTGGTGCAATATTAATCTTCGGTCCCTTGTAGCTGAAAAAAATATACACTGTTAATTTTTAAGTAGGTTTTACTATCTAAAAATGAAAAGGGGGCTTCAGACCACTTGAATGAACAATTTTTACTATGGGGCCAACCACGGAATCGCGAAAAAAAAATCAGCTGTTCCATACATTATAGTCGAGTCTATTATGTATTCTGTGGTCGAGTCGATGTTGTACCACAGAATACATAATAGTACAAGTGTTGTACTTTTTTTTCGAGATTCCGTGGTTGGCCCTATAGTAAATGTTGTTCATTCACGTGGTCTGAAATCCCCATTTCATTTTAAATATTACATAAAAATTAACGGTATAGGTATATTGTTATCGCATACCACTGATACCACCTACTTAAGGCGATTCCCTGAGCCTGACTGAAAGTAATAGGTTTTCGTAATAGAAAAGCAATATATATAATTGCAATTGGGTAGAAACAACTTCGAGAGAGAGGCCAACAGAAGAATATAGCTGGGCTGGGCAGCATATGGGAAACTTCGTCGAGTCTTTGAGTCGCCTATTCCACAGAGTCTAAAGACGAAAGTCTTCAACCAGTGCGTCCTGCCTGTCATGACATACGGAGCCGAAACGTGGACACTCACTAGGGCTATGCTCGGAGTTTCTCTGAGAGATCGGGTCCGGAACGAGGTGATCCGACAGAGAACTAAAGTCATCGACATAGCGCACCGGATTAGCAAGCTGAAGTGGCAGTGGGCCGGCCATATCAGCCGTAGAACCGATGGCCGTTGGGGCAGACGAGTTCTTGAGTGGAGACCGCGTATCGGCAAACGTAGTGTGGGACGCCCTCAGACAAGGTGGAGCGATGATCTTCGCAAGGTGGCTGGTAAAAACTGGATGAGTATAGCCGCGGACCGTGCTCAGTGGCGTGCTCTCGGAGAGGCCTATGTTCAGCAGTGGACGATGATAGGCTGATGATGATGATGATGAATAGAAAAGGATTAAAAAAAAACTTTTTGTGGAATTTTTAGGGCTCTAAAGTTTAGTTTTTCAGAAAGTAGGTAAAGTATCACTACATTCCCTCGCAGTCATTCGTAGAAGTAGATACCTAGCAAATGTGTCAAAAACGGCCACTTTTAGCAGTTTTGCTATTTACTTCTAGCAGTGATAACAGCGGACTGTAATGATACCGTTTAAGGGTAGTTCTTCGGAAAAGTGTTCTCCGTGTAATTTCCACAGCATTTTTGAAATCACTAAATTAAAGTGAATTACATAAAAAAATTGAAAGCTTATGCAAATTCAAACATTATATCAAAATTCGCCACGTAGCGAATGCATACTTTTGCTAAAAAAAAATATAGAAAATTTGCGATCCATGAAAATTACAGTAAAGACCACGGAAATTACCCAGCAAATAAAATTTTGCTCAACATCATGTCAGATATGAAATTAAAGCTCAAATAAAAGTTAGTTGGGGTTGTATTAAGAACTACATTGTATTATAATTATATTTAACAAAAACAGTAGATTAATAAAAAAAAACTTACAAAGGAACTCGATGTAGAAACATGAAGGTAATAAATAATAATGTTATTAATTAATAAATTTCTTTTAGAGTATATTATTGATTGCATATTATGGATGAGCATCATAATAATAAAAATAACAAATATTTGGTAAAAAGTATCAACACGACCTAGGTCAATACTCGTACGAACTAGGTCATTACTCGTTTACTAAAGACTAGTTTTCACTAATTATGTATGGTCTTCAAACAATAACGCTGACTAAGTTTACCAACCTGCTCTGTATAACGATACAAGTTCTAATGCAGATCAGTTGGACTGCAAGTCCCGGGCACAGACTCCTAGCCCGGCAGAAGTACATACTTCCCATTTCGCTGAATATACGACGTGACCTGCCGTCCTCAACAATGGTGACCTGACCACCGACACTGGACAGCAGCAAGGTATACCACCCCTCATGAGTGAAGATTGGAGTTAGCTTTCTAGGTCTGCAATCAAAAGCAACTAAGCCCTGCAGCAGCAACTCGGCAACTGGCGGACGACGGTAACCACAGCCAGTTGATAATGCGACCTACACCGGTGTGGCAGTTCTGCATACGAAGCCATACCGCCCATAGAGTAGAGCACATATCGTCATATCGGGAGACTGGAGTGTAACTGACCTATGTACGAGTATTTCAATCAAAAGCAAAGCCACTTGCTTTGCTTTTGATTTTCTTTTTTGAGTAACGAAGAAATTAATACAGGATCGACGAAAGCCATGCTCACCCGACACTTTATCAAAGATATCCAGGACGCCAGCCTGAGAATAGTATGGCCCTCAAACAGCTAAAAAACAACAAGGTGGCGGGTGACGATGGAATCACTAGAGAACTTCTGAGAACGATTGAGAGCTGACGGAAAGCCGATACTCAGAGGTTTCTAGAAGCTTTAGGAACAGTGTACACAAATTATCCAGACTATTAATTATACCTAGGACAGACAGTCCTAGTAAAGTGAGTCCAATTTCGAGGAAGAGATCTCTCGTCAGAGGGCCTAGCCAAAGTAATATTCGCTAATCTTCGTTATCGCTTCGCTTTCGACACATGTATAGATTGACATAAGGTTTCGTTAACAATCGAATTTTAAAACGTCAAACCCATACATGTTTCGAAGCGAAGCGATAACGAAAATTTGCAAATGTTACTTTGGCTAGGGGGGCTGATCCAACTCAAAGCTTCGAAAATTGTTTCCGTCCAACTTACTTCAGTGTCTCAAAACGACAGTGTGTGTGTTGTTGCCAACTTGCCTTGTTTGGCGACAGAAATGAAGAGATCCGTAGAATAACCGACATCACTTCAAGGATTGCACAGCTGAAGTGGCAGTGGGCGGACATAGCGAGACAAACCGGTGGCTCTGGAATAGTGATCGCGCACCGGATCGGACAAAGTAGTCCGACGATCTGGTGAAGGTCGGAGGAAGCTGCTGGATGTGGGCAGGACCTGCCAATCGTTGTGGAGAACCTTGGGGAAGGCCTACACCCAACAGTAAGTGTCGAGCGGCTGATATAATAAACCAAAAATAAAACAAAGTAATTTCCATGGGCTTTATGTAATTTCCATGGTGTTTTATACATGGAAATTACGCCATGGAAATTACCAAAAAACATTAATTTTGAAATTTATCGGCATTGAAAAGATATAACCTGCTACTTTGTTACTGGTTTAGTACATTTGGGAGTAAGGTATTACACCTCAGAACCCGTTTACAAAAAATAGCACAAATATATTGCAAAAATGTGACATGGAAATACATTAGAAATGAGAACCAAAATTTTTAAAATCGTAGAACTTAGTCTTGCACCAAAAGCGTGGGAAACAGCAACACAGTCATCTTACCTGTCAGTAGCGGTGTAACTGTCGATTCGAAAACATCAATCACTATTTGTCTGTGCCTAGCCAGTCCAGAGCAATGGCCTTCGCAAGAGGGCGCAGTGAAAAAGTAGCTAGGCGTGTGACATACTTACTTAGGTCCATAAAATCAAAAGTTTCCCTCCGATAGGATTTAAAATTTGATCAGTATATAACGTGATATGTCTATTTTAAATGAGTGTACAAAACTGATTAAAAACGTGGGTGATTTCAAAAATATCTGCGATTTCTCATAAGCCGGCGCCCGTGTGACACGTAAAAACGTGCAAAATAACCCCGTTTTTGAGGTGTTGAGGGTGAGTTACTCCGATCTACGTAGTTTTTAACCAGTGAAATCTATATGACACGATGCTTAATGAAATGTAGAAACGATGTAATGATAGTTTTAATCATAATTATTTGTTTTTATAGGAGATATGAGTCTGTGACACTCAAAAATTGCTCTCCCAAGAACTACCCTTAAAAATACTAAGTAGACTATGGGCCCTAAAAATTCCACGAGAAGTTTTATTAAAATTGTGTATAAGAATTACAATATTAAATTAAATTCACCGCGGCGCTACTTTCGGTCAGGAAAGCGCCTTAAGGCGGTTGTATGACCGAAAGTGGCGCCCTCAGAGGTTTTTATTTAATAAGTTATTAAAAGAAAAAGATTTTAATAATGTTTTTCGTGGAGATTTAGGGCCCATGGTACAGTATTTTTAGAAGGTATCACTACATGCCCTCGTAGTCATTCGTAGAAGTAGATAGCAAATGTGTCATAAACGGCCACTTTTAGCAGTTTTGCTATCTACTTCTAGCAGTGACTACGAGGGAATGTAACGATACCGTCTAAAAATACTAGACTGTGGGCCCTAAATCTCCACGATAAACATTTTAAAATTGTGTCTTAGAATTATAATATTAAATTAAATTCACCGCGGCGCTACTTTCGGTCAGGAAAGCGCCTTAATATAAAAATAAAACTGTTGGTAATTTCCGTTGACATAGAATAATGGCAGGTTGCATTGCAATGCAATGTCAAGAAAAAATATTGAAGGTTTTAAGTTTCTTAATTAATTTCACATAATTCATGATTGAAAAGTTATTATCGAATATTAGGCAAAACATACTATATCGCTGAATAACTCACCCGTAGCAGCTCAGACGGGACTCGAACCCGCACCCTTAGGATTCCGGCCCAATGCACTAACCAATTATGCTACCGAGTCGCTAGTGGGAGTGGCGAAATTTTCTAGTCCATCAGCCATTTTTGATGTCCCCACTGCTGGGGCACAGGCCTTCCTTTTGGGTGGTAAGGAGGACGGGCCATAACCCACCACGCGGGCCCAATGCGGATTGGTGGGTGTTAACGACTGCAAATGCAGCCGGGACCAACGGCTTAACGTGCCTTCCGAAGCACGGAGGAGCTCGAGATAATAAATTTTTGGTCACCCATCCCATGACCGACCCTTGCGAACGTTGCTTAACTTCCGCAATCGCTGGGCCAGACGCTAAACCACTGCGCCACCGAGCTCCACTGCGCCACCGACACAGAATATATACTCTACCACCGAGCTCCGAACTGTTAAGTTACTTAATATAACTAGCGACTCGGTAGCATAATTGGTTAGTGCATTGGGCCGGAATCCTAAGTTTGCGGGTTCGAGTCCCGTCTGAACTGCTACGGGTGAGTCGATTTTTTCTAGTATTTTTCAATTATATTAAGTAGGTAACTTAATACCTAGTTATATAAAAATAGCATTGTGAATGCTAAATCTAAAAATACAATTCTTAGGTCGTCTAGAAAATAATAAGACTTTTCGATCCATTAGTATTCCAGAAGAAACTTGGATTCTCTAGAGAACTGTTCCATATTCTTATTCCCTATAGACATATCGGCGAAAACTCTAATCACAATATAATGTTAAATATAGGAAGAATGTAAGTAAGATTCTTAAAGTTTTTAAACTAAGTTTACGTGTTGGATTGTACTATTAATTTACTTTAAAATATTTAAGGCCAGTATATTCCAAATTATCGAAATTGGTAAGTACCTATATGACCTATGCTATACTTTCTTATGTGTATGTATTATATATTATATATTAATTTTATAGTAAGTACTTAGGATTATTTATGTATGTATTGCTATGTATGTTTATATATAGTTATTGAAGCTAGATCTTCAGTTATGATCAACGTATTTTTTTTAACTTAGTTGTCAATTTTTTTTTTTTGGCGCCACGATTTCTTTCTTTAACACCCTTTCCGGTCGACTGCAGTTAGAGGATGCCTTAAGGCATTAAGTCCGCCAATTGTATTTTTCTTATGCAATAAAGTTTAAATAAATAAATAAATATTATATTTTTGATTCAACGGTAAACAATCAAATATTCTTTATTTTGAGCAGATAATACCGACGAAGATATTGAAATCAGTAGCTGACTACATAGCACCGGTAATTAGTCATGTTATAAATCTTTCTCTGAGCCAAGGCATTTTCCCAGAAAAACTTAAGTTTTCTATAGTAAAGCCAATATATAAAAAGGGTGATAAAACGGACCCAAACAATTATAGGCCAATAACATTAATTTCCATATTGGCAAAAATTGTAGAGAAGGCAGCTCTTATTCGTCTTAATAAATTTTGTGAGAAGTTTAAGTTAATTAAAGAGCAGCAATTCGGTTTTAGGAAAAAAAAGAACACCACTTTAGCTAACTTCGAATTAGTGAAATCGGTAATAGAATGCTTAGACCATGGAACTCCGATTGTTGCTCTCTACTTAGACATGTGCAAAGCCTTTGATTTCGTTGACCATACAAGGCTGAAACTCTACAGGTACGGAATAAGAGGAACAACGCTAAGTTGGATTACTAGTTACTTACAGGACAGACAACAATGTGTATTAGTAACTAAAACCTGTAGAAATAACAGTAATCTCTACAATAAAACGGCTTTTCAATCACAATATAAGCTCAATAGATGTGGGATTCCCCAGGGAACACTTATCGGTCCATTGCTTTTCGTACTCTACATAAATGACTTGCCAACTGCGACAAAACATGAATCAATACTATTCGCAGACGACACTACAGTTCTTGTAAAAGGCCGTACAAAATACAAAGACCTTAATGTAATAGAGTATCAAGACGAAATAAATTTGACATTATATAATATTATTCAATGGATGAAATATAATAATTTAACATTAAATATTGGAAAAACTAAATATATGCAATTTGGTACATACCAGACAAGGGATTTACTATTGAACATTAAATACGACGATAAAGTAATTGACAAGGTACAGTCGTTCAAGTTTCTAGGAATTAATATTGACGAAAACTGTAGTTGGAAGAATCATATTAGTGTACTTTGCGATAAACTGAGTAGGTTTTCATTTGCACTCAGGCGCCTAAGAGAAGTTTCTTCAGTGGAAACTGCGCTCTTAGCATATCATGCACATGTAGCGTCGGTACTACAGTATGGCATTATGATATGGGGAAATTGCTCAGAGATAGAAACTTTATTCAGAAGCCAAAAAAAGTGTATTAGGTCTCTATTTGGTGCGTATCGTCTAGATTCGTGCAGGCCTCTGTTTAAACAAAATAAACTTCTCACACTTACGGGTCTGTATCTTAAACAAATATGCACATTCGTCAAAGATAACCTAAATCAGTTTTCTCTAAAACAAGTTTGTAAGTATAAGGCCTTTCGCCAAAGACCTAGTCATAAACTTGAACGACCTAAATATAATCTTAGCTTGGCACATCGTAATGCTTATTCGATGGCTGTTCAACTATTTAATGCTCTTCCTGATCACTTAAGACAGCTAGATGGACCAATTTTCAAAAGAAAGCTGCATGAATATCTCATCGAAAACTGCTTTTACTCAGTTCAAGAATATTTAAATAAAAAATAGATGATATTATGGGTATAGTTTCTTTGGTTTTGACATGTAGGTAGATAATGAATTTATGTGTAGTGTAAATGTAATTTAAAATTTTTGCATGCTTAATTATAAGTAGATTTTGACGGACTCTATTACTTAAGAACACCAAATCTTGTACTCAAAATTAATGCAAATAAATATATCATTCATTCATAAAAATCTGAGTTGAAGTTTCATAAACGATCTTGATTATTAACGGTTAAAAATACGATATTCATATCTTCACTCGACTATAAAAATATGCAAAGACAGAAAAAATTCATTACTTTTATATTTTTTGGATTATACTTATAGTTTATTAATTTATAATATAATTATATTTATGTATAATAATATTCTTCTATACAGGGTGTATTTGTAACCACTCTCCAAATTTTAAGGATGTGTTCAGTCCATAAAAATAGATAAAAAAATCAAAAAACCGACTTCAAAAAACCTACCTCTAAAAAGCAAGAAATAATATTCGTAATAATAAAAATACGTCTGTTGAAGTCGGGTGGGGCTGGATTACAGATTCCTTTTTTTTATTTTAAAAGCCCCACCTGACTTCAATAGACGTATTTTTATTATTACGAATATTATTTCTTGCTTTTTAGAGGTAGGTTTTTTGAAGTCGGTTTTTTGTTTTTTTTAAACTATTTAGTGTAGGTACCTTGTAGGTAAGGTATATTATAATAATATATGTAGAAAAATCGACTCAGCCAAACGTAAGATAATCGCGGAGAAACATACTTAAATACAGGTTAAACTGAGAACCTCCTTTTTTAAGAATAAATATAATACAAGAAGGGTAAGGGAAAATAAATATGTGTGTTCTAAGGTCAAAAATTATTACGGTAAAAGAACTAATAAATATGTACTGCCAAGTATTTATAATAGGATAGACTCTTTAAGAATAAATAAAAATATCTGTAAATTTACTTTAAAAAAGAAACTTAAATCAATTTTGCTTAAAAATCTTGAAAAGCATTAACGTGAATGCATGCATTGTGTTTTGTATAGACTTAAAGTTTTTGATTTATGTAAGTAACTATACATTATGTAAAAAATGGGTGTGAACTTGCCAACAAACTGCACTGCAGTTTGGCGAGATATAAAAATGTGAAAACATGTAATGTATAATTATAAATAAATAAAATAAAATAAAATAAATAAAAAGTCGGTTAAAAAACTACCCCTTAAGATATCCCTCTTCCAACAAAAAAATAATTATTTTATTCAGTTCATAAACAAAGAAGTAATACGACATTATCATCGAGGTAATTTACTCAAAATCATACTATTTTCGTGCTTTTTTCAAGATTACTTGAAAAGTACTGAACCGATTTCCAAATTTTAAAAAATGGGACCAACTTGGGAGTTTACCTACGTTTGAATCATTTCAATCGGTCCAGCCGTCTTCGAGTAATCGATGGACATACACAAAAAAAAAAATATATACAGACGAACATAGAAACTCCTCCTTTTTTGGAAGTCGGTTAAAAACTGAACAACTTCCTCTATGAAACATGTGTCGAATCGAAATACCAAAAAAATTTGGAGAGTGGTTACAAATACACCTTGTATAGAAGAATATTCAACGGTTACTTTTTCAAAAAAATACTTTATGCTTAAAATAACAGCAAAAACATTGAAAAAATGAAAAAGTGAGGTTATTTTCATTACTCTTCAACTCTTCACACGTAAAGAAAAAGACAGAGAGAGAGTTTTTGGAATATACTGGCCTTAAGTAAGTAGGTACTAGCTTCCGCCCGCGACTTCGCCCGCGTGAACATCCGGAAAATCCCTAGGGAACCTTTGAACGGGATTAAAAGTATCCTATTTTTAATCCTATATCCTATCTGTGTGTCAAGTTTCATCCAAATCTGGTCAGCCGTTTTCGCGTGATTGAGGAACAGACATCCATCCAAACGTCCAAACCCACAATCTTTCACATATACTTAATAGTAGGATTCAAAATATTTTGCTTTAGTCTTGTCCATCAGCTATTTTTGATGTCCCCACTGCTGGGGCACAGGCCTTCCTTATGGGTGGTAAGGAGGATGGGCCATAACCTACCACGCGGGCCCAATGCGGATTGGTGGTGTTAACGACTGCAAATGCAGCCGGGACCAACGGCTTAACGTGCCTTCCGAAGCACGGAGGAGCTCGAGATAAAAAATTTTTGGCCACCCATCCCATGACCGACCCATGAGACTTCCGCAATCGCTGCGCCAGGCGCTAAACCACTGCGCCACCGAGCTCATCAGCTTCGCTTTAGTCTTACTGTATTAATATTATGTGTATAGTGTCCTAAACTTGATCTAAGATGAATTATCAGAAATTTTTTCGATTTAGAAACCTTTTTTTTGACCGAGCGAGTGTGAAGCGAGCGACTGTTGCCCTATTCCCGTTGTCCTCCACTTTTTGTCCACCACTGGGGGATATCGGGAAAAAGGTATTTTTTCCATATTTCGTGGTGGACAACGGGAATAGACCGTCCATACTTTATTTCCCGATGCCTACCAGCGGTGGACAACGGGAATAAACCGTCCATACTTTATTTCCCGATATCTACCAGTGGTGGACAACGGGAATAGACCGTCCATACTTTATTTCCCGATGCCTACCAGCGGTGGACAACGGGAATAAACCGTCCATACTTTATTTCCCGATATCTACCAGTGGTGGACAACGGGAATAAACCGTCCATACTTTATTTCCCGATATCTACCAGTGGTGGACAACGGGAATAGACCGTCCATACTTTATTTCCCGATATCTACCAGTGGTGGACAACGGGAATAGACCGTCCATACTTTATTTCCCGATGCCTACCAGCGGTGGACAACGGGAATAAACCGTCCATACTTTATTTCCCGATATCTACCAGTGGTGGACAACGGGAATAAACCGTCCATACTTTATTTACCGATGTCTACCAGTGGTGGACAACGGGAATAAACCGTCCATACTTTATTTCCCGATATCTACCAGTGGTGGACAACGGGAATAGACCGTCCATACTTTATTTCCCGATATCTACCAGTGGTGGACAACGGGAATAAACCGTCCATACTTTATTACCCGGTGTCTACCAGTCGTGGACAACGGGAATAAACCGTCCATACTTTATTTCCCGATATCTACCAGTGGTGGACAACGGGAATAGACAGTCCATACTTTATTTCCCGATATCTACCAGTGGTGGACAACGGGAATAGACCGTCCATACTTTATTTCCCGATGTCTACCAGTGGTGGACAACGGGATAGACCGTCCATACTTTATTTCCTGATGTCTACCAGTGGTGGTCAACGGGAATAGAAAGAAAGAAAGAAAGAAAGAAAAATAATTTATTCGAGACAGACATTACATAATATACCTACATACAATAAAACTTAAACCACTATTAGTCTCAAAACGGTCCCAAACTCAGCATAATGCTGGTCTGCGACCAGCGCTGGTCTTCCGTCGGGACCGGTTTGTTGACGCTGCGTGCGATTCGATGACACAAAAACAAAAATAAAAAATCACTGTGACCGTCGGTGACCGTACTGTGTTACTGCTAACATAGAACAGACTGATTTAGTCTGCGTCATGTCTAGTCTGCGTTGCTCTATGCTCCGGACCGGAGAGCTATCTGTCACTGTCACTGACGGATCACGGACGTCACTGTGACAGACTGTTTGCTACTTATTATTTTACTATTGAAAGAATAACAGAGGCACCCTGCTGTGTATAAAATTAATTAATAGAATATTAGTGCTCTGTGCGTGTGTACAAAAGGGAGACAAGACAACATTTTATAAATTCAATCAGCAGAACAAATACACAGTCGAGACGTCAACGAACGTATCAACAGACGCTATTCCATGAGAGGGAGTACAACACAGAAGTCTTTGTATGAGATTTTAAAAATACAATAGTTACGTAGGTAATATACATAAAACAAGGCACATAACATTGAAGGAGGAACAATAAGACTGGGCGAGTAATTTACATGGATTAACAATCATTGTTTTACTTTAGTGACCCAAAATGAAAGTCCGCTTCTAACAGCTGGATTGAGCATTAACCATCCAGCAACATATACATAATTTATCCAGCAGGGAAAACAACACTTCACAAATGTTTGGGACGGAAAATAGAGGTGAGTAATGGTTAAATGACACTCACATCTTGCATTTGAGTTTCTTGTGTTTGTTGATTAGCAACAAGGAACGATTTTAGTTTTTTCTTAAAATTGTTAATGTTTTGCAGGTCCCTGATTGGTGGAGGAATGTTATTCCAGCATTTGGAAGCTGCATAACGGAAACTACCACGGAAGGCAGCGGAAGCATGTTGAGCTGTAGCCAGCTGTCGAGCACATTTAAGCGCCCGATAGGGCCTGTGGTCTGAAATCCAGGACAGCTTGTTGTAGAGATACCCAGGTGCACTATGTTTGACTACCCCAAACATTACGCAAGCCAAATGTAGCTTTCGACGGTGTTGCATCTTTAGCATAACATGTTTATTTAGGAATGGAGTTACGTGGGCCCTTAACGGAATATCGAAGCAGAAACGTGCGCAAGCATTCTGCACTCGCTGAATTAGTTTTTTTGTTTTAGCGAGCAGACGGGGTCCATAAACAGTGTCCATGTAATTTAATTTCGATAACACGAGAGATTCCACTAGTTTAATACGTATTTCTACACTTAAGTGACGTCTGACTTTATATAATACTCTTAGTTTATAAAAGCAATTTCGGATGCAATCACCAATATGCTTTTCAAAACGTAAATAGCAATCCATTTTGAGACCCAGATTACGTGCTTCATACACTCTCTCTATTGGTTCATCTTTCAGTTTGACGGGTACAGAGGATACTATTTTCCCTATCTGCTGTTGGGTCCCAAAAATCATATATTTCGTTTTAGACGGGTTTAGCAATAAGCAATTTTGATTCGACCAATCTGCAATTCTTGAGAGATCCTCATTTATTTTATTTAGAGAATAGACCGTCCATACTTTATTTCCCGATATCTACCAGTGGTGGTCAACGGGAATAGACCGTCCATACTTTATTTCCCGATGTCTACCAGTAGTGGACAACGGGAATAGACCGTCCATACTTTATTTCCCGATATCTACCAGTAGTGGACAACGGGAATAGACCGTCCATACTTTATTTCCCGATGTCTACCAGTCGTGGACAACGGGAATAAACCGTCCATACTTTATTTCCCGATATTTACCAGTGGTGGACAACGGGAATAGACCGTCCATACTTTATTTCCCGATATCTACCAGTGGTGGACAACGGGAATAGACCGTCCATACTTTATTTCCCGATGTCTACCAGTGGTGGACAACGGGAATATACCGTCCATACTTTATTTCCCGATGTCTACCAGTGGTGGACAACGGGATAGACCGTCCATACTTTATTTCCTGATGTCTACCAGTGGTGGACAACGGAAATAGACCGTCCATACTTTATTTCCTGATGTCTACCAGTGGTGGACAACGGGATAGACCGTCCATACTTTATTTCCTGATGTCTACCAGTGGTGGACAACGGGAAAATAGACCGTCCATACTTTATTTCCTGGACAACGGGAAAATAGACCGTCCATACTTTATTTTCCGATGTCCACCAGTGAAGGACAAACAGTGAAGGAGAGCGGAAATAGGGCGTCTGGTTTTTTCTAAAAATGCTTTCGCCGTATGTCTGTCAGTTTGTTTGTTCTCCTCTACAGGACGCATTTCTCAAACGATTCCCATGAAATTTTGTAAGCAGGTTCGATAATTAATATAATTATAAAGATTTTTTATTTTATTTTATTTTATTTGCACAAGCTTTACACTATTATTACAGGTCTAGACCTCGATTTTAGTCGATTCAGTATTTCGATTTTTTTTGAAAAAAGTACTTTCAGCCAATTCGATTTTTTTTCGCCACTAGTTTTTTTTTTGAACTAAGTACTAACTACCTACCTACTTTCATTGACTACTATTGGATTGTTAAACTGTGCTGTGCTACTATACTAGGTACAGTGAGCAGCATATCAAGCTATACAAAACTGTCAAAATCTACAATGAATTTTGAACCTTAAATTGCTCGAATTTAAGTTTAAAAATGGTTAAAGAAATTTGACAGGTTGTGGAAGCCCAGGCAGCGTGCCGTCTACTGTACAAAGAATCTTAGGAGCAATTTTTACTACCATACATTTTGCTACTATACATTACAACAAAACATGAAGACCATGTAGGTATGTATGAGAAGAAAATACAATACAACTTTGACACGCGACAGCACAGCGCATCATCAGTTGTTGATCATGTCGGCATCAAAATGACCATGATTTTTTTTTGTCCGAAACTTCGAACTGGTTCATCGAAAGCGTCTATGGAAATTAGGTTGATTTGATGAACATCTGACCTCGTTTGGAAGGTAGGTACCTACTAAGAAAAGAGTAAAATTTTAATTTTATTTCGTGGTAGGTACCTATGGTGATAGTTGAATAAGTTGATAGATATTATTATGTCTTAGCATTTATTACAAAACTCTGATTATTAACATTAAATAATCTGTGATAAAATTAATAGGTAAGGTCAGTGTGTGGAAGTCCGGCATACTTTTCTAATATTTAAGTTTAACTGAACTTATTGAACCAGATACGCTTTCTAAAATGACTTGTGTCATCGGAAATTATAGTTAATGTATTAATTTACTTATATTAATCTAAAAATAATATTAATTGCAATATTCTTTAGATTTATATGATATTTTTTAAAACTCGGCGTGTAGACGGACTTCCCATACAGTTTGAGGCAAGTCCGTCTAGTACCAATATAACCATAACTAGTGAGGCTATATGAATGAAAGCAGTTTCTAACAGTGATGCAAAACAGGCGTTGAAATATGTGTTTTATATCATTGTGCTTACGGTTTAGATTTCAATGATAATTCATTTTATTTTATTTTAAGGCAAGTCCGGCATAACTTTGGTGACAGTGGTTGCAAACATTTTCAATAAAATTATAACTATTGTTTTTTCCGTAAAATTAAATACTAAGTAAAAACATAAATCTTTATTTCAAATTGAACATTGTAGGTAGTGACTGCAAAATTAACAATTACCTTCCCTCATTATCATTTAAGAGGTCAGAAATTTTTCAACTATATTTTTTGCATAACTGTCAAATTTATTTAGTATTTAAATATGTCAACCTAGTAGTATTTTTTTAATAAGTATTTATCCCATGTGTTCCGCCGTTTTGAGCTATAAAACAAAAAATTGACAGACAGACAAAAGTGACATAATATACGTGCAGCTGAAAAGGTTGACAATATCTGCAATCGAGGCAAGAGGCATATGACGGACTTTCCTTATGCATGCTAGACAGACTTCCCAACTATTTACATTTTAAGGTTGGTATTTTGTGCATGTAATAATTATGAAATTCAAGCGATATTAATGAATTCATCACCAGAAATAGGTATATGGATCACTAAATGACTTTCGTAATCACAGAAACTCCAAAAACTACATTGATTTACTATTTTTTTTATTTTTTTTTCGAAGAGACGTTACACTCCAACTTCAAGTACTTAACGCGAAAAAAAACTGATGACCGATTTCTTTCAACCTAATGATGTTAGCGACATTTATGTTTCTCAGTTCAAACTAGCTCCGTAATACTTTTTTAACGACCGAGGCATAAGAACCTAGGCCTTCAAAAATAGAAGATATGGCCTCTAGATGTACTTGCCTCCCAGACGGACTTCCACACATTGACCTTACCTACTATGATTTTGTTATAAAAAAAACTGACGACATTACCCACCGAGATGAAAATTTTCCTGTTTATTTCCACAAATTCGTTTCGACTTTTTTTTCTTCAAACTCTTATCAGCAATTTTAGGATGTGATGTTTACCACTTAGTAATTATTATTTGTTTACCATCAGTATTAATTTTATGTGCTTAGGACCGACGTATTTAGGTACCTACTTCAATATAAAAATAAACTAAAAGTAAGTACTTATTCTTACTTATTACTTAGTTAAATTGATAGAATGATGTGTTATAATTTGCGACTTATTTTTAAATCTTCCAATCCAAGAAGAAATTCTTCTACCAATTCGATTTGACTTATTTTTCATCAAACGTTTATCACGGTGAGCTTGTTTCCAACGTCGGTATTTATTAATAACTTTTATTTATTTTGTGCTTCAATATAAAAATAAAATAGGTAGGTAAGTACTTACTTACCTTGCAAAATAAAAAAATAAAAATAAAAAAATACTTACAAATAAGTTTATATTATGACGAAAATTATTAAAATTTTGTAACTTTTATCTTTCGAGTCTTTTATTTGGCAAAAGCCATAGTAGACATAATAAAAAAATATGTTTTATGTTGTTTTTGTTTACTACGAATGCCATATTGCTTAGGTAAATGATGCTGAATGTTTTCAAACTCCGAATCTTCGCTTTTTTACTGACATTTGGAAATAATGTAATAAAACAGATATTTATAGCATTCAACAGCCTAAAAAGATAGGTGAACGGTATCATATGGGTAGTTAACCTATCGGCAATTTATTAGTTGCTAGTTTCAAACTGTGTTTACTTCGAAGGTCGATCACACAGGCCGATGCTGTGAATTATTCAGGAGACTTCCATTCCTGTTTGGATTTTCTATGACGCACGATGAGGCAGTGACCTGCAAATTCAGTACAACACGTTAGTTAGATCATAAAAATTGTGAAAAATAAACCTGACTGTGAATAGGTACTCGGGGTTGGATTGGTACCGAACGGTGTGCCTAATTCAGACGATCTCTCTGATTTTCTAGAAAAAAAATAGCAAAGGAGTCCTAATAAAGTCATTATGGTACTAGGTAGTTTGAAAAAAAAAATATTGCTTTAACTTAACAATTAAAACACAAAACAGTGATTGATTCCACCTGTTAGGTGTTAGACAAAACCGCTCATCCTTAGCATAAAGATCTTAGCAATTACAGATAAGGTAAAGGTAAAGGTGTCTTTGTGTGTGTGTGTGTGTGTGTGAGTGTGTGGGGGGGGGGGGGGGGGGGGGTGTTAAGCCAGGTAGTAATCCAAAATAGCGGCGACATGTCTTGAATTCCCTCTCGACAGTCACAGCACATTAAACGCTTACACCGAAAAGTCGACCTAGTTGTTATGTCGAAAAGAAGTTAGGTCGAATTTTGTCTGCAAACCATTTAACCTGCTAACCTGCAGTATTTTTTGAGTGTGTGCATATGGTGTGCATTATGAAAATAAGAAAATTACAGCGCAAATTAAATAGAGTTCTAAGATTTAGTGAGCCAGCTTAGTAGGTACCAACCTTACAAAATAATAATCTGTCTGTTACACGATCAACTTTTTTATAGTTTAGGCACAGAATATTTTAATAATATAATAAAATAAAAAAATAAAAAGTCTAAAGATAGTTCAATATTTAGGCTGTGGTAGTAGGTAGGCAGGTTAGGTAGGTACTAACGTGTTTAGGTAACTTTTTGTAGTTAAGTAATACAAAAAATTCCAAGATAGCCTTACACTAAACCGGTAATAATATTAGTTATATATTAATACAGATCTTGTTTACATTCTGACTCATTTGCTGTTTGTTATAAGTTGTGACGACTCGTCCCTAACCTTTCTCCAAACTGATTGTGGCATTGTGAAAGTTTATTTATTATAAGTGTGTGACTTTTCGATCAAAACAAAACACTTTCGTAACTTCGAGGAAAATCTCCGAATTTGTCGTGAAGGTCAGTACGTATCTGTTATTTTGTTGAGTATTTATTCTTTACAATTTTCCGAGTAAGTAGGTACCAAGCTAAAACGACGGGTTCGATTCTCGTCAGAAGAATATTGGACAGAAAATCATCAAATAGCCAGAGGTACTATAGGTAAGTATCTAATTTTTCAATTTGATGACTACGAAATAAAGCAGGGAGAAAAAAGCAGCCTTTGACGAGTTTCTTGCCGGTTCTTCTCGTTACAAGGTCTTTAGGGTTTGAACCGATGGCGTAGCTTCTAAAGGTATTCATTCACAAGTGCTTGTAGGTAACAAACAGCTAGGTACCTATCTGTGTAGACTGAATAAATGAAATATTTGAATCCGGAATCTTTAATCTAGGTATACCTAGGTATGTAGGTAGGGACTACAACTGACTGCAAAAAATATGTAATATTTATGTACCTACATGGATAGGTGCTTAAATAGGAATTTAGGGCTCAGTAGTTCAGTAGCTCAGGTAGGTAGGTACTTACTTACCTGAGCTACTGAACTACTGAGCCTACTACTTTATATTATACTTACCATTTATTATCGTATTTGACCGGAGTAAATCATTATGCCAATACTTACATGTAATTATTTACCTATAAGTAAGTAAGTACTTATTATAGGTAGTTCAGTCTGATATCAATAAAACATTGCAGATTACATTAAAAACATAAACAAAGTCCATCTATTCACCAGAATGGAACATTTTTTTTAATAAAACTGAATAAAACACTTTATGGATTAAGTTTGTAACGCGCATATCAGCAGCATTTTAGCCTAGGTATTCCCATTGTCCTCCAACGCGGGATAACAGCGAAACAAGATTATAGGTAGGTAGGTACTACTTAAAATATAAATAAAAATATAAAGTAAGGACGGTCTAATCCCGTTGTCCACCACTGGTAGACATTGGGAAATAAATTATGGACGGTCTATCCCGGTGTCCACCACTGGTAGATATCGGGAAATGAAGTATGGACGGTCTATTCCCGTTGTCCACCACTGGTAGATATCGGGAAATAAAGTATGGACGGTCTATTCCCGTTGTCCACCACTGGTAGATATCGGGAAATAAAGTATGGACGGTCTATTCCCGTTGTCCACCACTGGTAGATATCGGGAAATAAAGTATGGACGGTCTATTCCCGTTGTCCACCACTGGTAGACATCGGGAAATAAAGTATGGACGGTCTATTCCCGTTGTCCACCACTGGTAGACATCGGGAAATAAAGTATGGACGGTCTATCCCCGTTGCCCACCACTGGTAGACATCGGGAAATAAAGTATGGACGGTCTATTCCCGTTGTCCACCACTGGTAGATATCGGGAAATAAAGTATGGACGGTCTATTCCCGTTGTCCACCACGAAATATGGAAAAATACCTTTTTCCCTATATCCGCCAGCGGGGCCAAAGTGGGGGACAACGGGAACTGGCCGGTATTTTATTATGGGATTAAATATAATGATACTAAATGATATACTAGAAAAAAATCGACTTGCACCAGACCAATTCTCGGACGGGAATCGAACCCGCGACCTTTGGATATCCGGTCCATTGCTCTGACCGCTGAGCTACCGAGTCACTAGTGACATCGTCGAATTGCTTCTAGTAGGTACCTACACAACCTGCAAGCCAGCGTTATGATGTAAAAAGCGTCAAAAATGTCACAAACGCGCGAGGTGATGCTACCTACTAGATGGGTATTTTTCAGATGTGTACCCTGGAAGAGCTGGCGCTGCGCTTGTTCGACGCGGGCGCAGTGAGGCTGGGAGACATCGAGGCCAAGCTGGGTCGACGCACGCCTGTCTACTTCGACCTGAGGATCGTAGTGTCACACCCTAAACTCATGGTTAGTATTGTTCTGTTCGACGCGGGCGCAGTGAGGCTGGGAGACATCGAGGCCAAGCTGGGTCGACGCACGCCTGTCTACTTCGACCTGAGGATCGTAGTGTCACACCCTAAACTCATGGCTAGTATTGTTCTGTTCGACGCGGGCGCAGTGAGGCTGGGAGACATCGAGACCAAGCTGCAGGCTTACGCAACAGCACCATCGCGATCGTTTCGTGATCGTCAATTTGACATTACAACGTTAACGACGACCACGGCTTTACAATACATGAGTGTCGTTATTTCTTTATTTCTATCGTTATTTCACATGCTAGTGCCCGTGTGCGTGGTTCTAAAAAATATCATAGTTTCGTTTATGGTTCATGTAGGGTAACCACGTAAGTGGCACTCAGAGTACCTATATTTATTAGTCTTTGAAAATAGGTCCTCGGCTATTTTTCTTTTCGAATAATTTGCATAAAGATCAAAAATGTTCTCCTCTTTGCGTTCAAATATTTATTTCTCACTAAGTATATCGCAATACCTATAAAGTGTTTTTGAGCTAACAAATTACGAAATACTCTATATAATCTGAAAAAATAAGTGTTATAGGTATATAAGTCGTTTTACACATTTTAATTAAAACGTGTAGGAAAACTTTCCATTCGATACTTCTTATAAAAAATTAATACTCGCTTAAAATTTAAAGTATCGTATTTTTCATAGTCACCCTATATTTTTGACTTACAAGATTACTCTAACTCTATGGTAATGACATAGCCAAGACAAAACACACCATTCACGCAACGACATAAAGAGCTACAACCAAATGGATTGTCTTAAACTTTAATCTTTAAGCCGAAACAATGCAAATATTGTTTTAAATCAAAGGAACCATATTACATTAAATATAAAGACATTTATAAGATTCTGAAAAATGTCGTAGCGTGTATGTCTACTTAAATCTTCGTGGCCTCCTCCGTCATAGACAACATGTGGGAGTGGTCAGTCGCAAGTGCTTACGCAAATGCACAATTTTGACAACGATTTCGTAAAAGATCACGAATTCCACAGATAATAAATACCACTATCCAAAACCTTGTAGTTATCGTCAAAATGTTACCCTTATTGCGTATTTTTCCCTCAATGTATGGTATTCATTCATGACTTGGGGGTTTTATTAATTAATTAGGGAATTTTGCAGTTCATTTCGTACTTTTCCCTTAAGGTGGCTACCCCACCGAAAATGGCGCCCTCAGAAGTTTTTATTTATTAAGTTATTAGTAGAAAAAGATTTAAATAATGTTTAACGTGGAAGCTTTAGGGCCCATATTCTAGTATTTTTAGAAGGTATCACTACATTCCCTCATAGTCATTCGCAGAAATAGATAGCAGATATGTAAAAAACGGCCACTTTTAGCAGTTTAAGCAGTTAATAATTAACTGCTTAAACTGCTAAAAGCCTCTGAAATTACTAGACTGTGGGCCCTAAAAATTCCACGTTAAACATTTTATAATCGTGTATTAGAATTATAATATGAAATAAAATTCACCACGGCGGCGCCACTTTCGCTCAGGGTGCCACCTTAATGTATGGTATTCATTAATAACTTGGGGGTTTTTATACAATAGGGAATTTTGAATTTTGACAAACAGGAATATCAACATTATAGGTACCTACATAATAGATAGCTAGAGAACTTTATTACCTCTATAAAAGCACAGATAATATTATAATACTATAATAGGCATATTTTGTCACCGTTCGCCCTTTTACCAATGATATCAATTATTTTAACATTTTAGTGTTCAGAATATCTCAAGCTCTCCTGTAAAATATGCCTGGAATAAGATACAAGTATCTAAGATAATTTGGTTTAGGGCAGCCGAGCTGTCATACCTTTTTTATTTTAAATTTGAGATTTAGGATTCTCAATGTTTTTATACAATACTAAAAAACATACCTAAGTACTATCCCAGCAAATTATACCACACAGATTTGTAATGAAACGCTTTATTCATGTAATACAAAATTTAATTGATATAAACTTTTAAATTTGAGATTTTTGCATTCACAATGCTATTGTACACAATACTAAATAATATACTAGAAAAAATACGACTCGCACCAGATCAATACTCAGACGGGAATCGAACCCGCGACCTTTGGATATCCGGTCCAATGCTCTGACCGCTGAGCTACCGAGTCACTAGTGACATCGCCGAATTTCTTCTAGTATATACTACTCTTACGCTGCAAGCCAGCGTTATTTCACCAATGTGAGGAATTACCTCGACATTCAATTGAAATAGCTTTGCAGATATTTGGCAATCGATTAAGATGAAATAGCTATATAATTTTTAAATTTGAGATTTTTGCATTCACAATGCTATTGTACACAATACTAAATTCACAATACAATACTTAATCGCGGGTTCGATTCCCGTCTGAGTATTGATCTGGTGCGAGTCGTATTTTTTCTAGTATATTATTTAGTATTGATATAAACTACTTTCTTTCAAAAAATTTCACAATGTACCTCTTCAATACCTTGTATTGTACTTATACAAGATTTTTGGTATACATTTTTCAAGAGTTTCTTCTTCGGCGCTATTAAACTCACTTTTTCGTAGGATTATGCGATTTAATTGATAAATTATACGTAGGTATGCCGCTTTGGAGCATAAATCTTTTGTATCTATATTAATTGATACTTTTTTTATTAATAAATTGTTTTTTCCTGTCTCTGCATTTGTAAGCGCTTTAATCACAAATCATTCTCATAAATTTTCGAGCTGAAACAACAAACATATAATTAAAACTTTACTTAAATAATAATTTTCAAAACTTGTTTGAAGCTGACATTTGCACCTGGTTGACACCAAATTGTCACTTTTGCGATGCAAAGACAAAAAGTCTATGTGGTCGTTCGTCTTTATCTTTACTTTGCGAATGTGCCTTTGCGTACCAATTTGACAGGCGGTGTCAGTTATTCATAGTGAAATAAAAATTCGCGGTATAAGATCTTAGTTGCTAGATAGAGCAACGAAAAACGCCGATAGAAAGCTTGACTCGCTGACTATATCTTACACTGTTTTACGATCACGATCACGACGGTCGTCAAATTGTGCTGTTGCGTAAGCCTGCAGGGTCGACGCACGCCTGTCTACTTCGACCTGAAGATCGTAGTGTCACACCCTAAACTCATGGTTAGTATTGTTCTGTTCGACGCGGGCGCAGTGAGGCTGGGAGACATCGAGGCCAAGCTGGGTCGACGCACGCCTGTCTACTTCGACCTGAGGATCGTAGTGTCACACCCTAAACTCATGGTTAGTATTGTTCTGTTCGACGCGGGCGCAGTGAGGCTGGGAGACATCGAGGCCAAGCTGGGTCGGCGCACGCCTGTCTACTTCGACCTGAGGATCGTCGTGTCACACCCTAAACTCATGGTTAGTATTGTTCTGTTCGACGCGGGCGCAGTGAGGCTGGGAGACATCGAGGCCAAGCTGGGTCGACGCACGCCTGTCTACTTCGACCTGAGGATCGTAGTGTCACACCCTAAACTCATGGTTAGTATTGTTCTGTTCGACGCGGGCGCAGTGAGGCTGGGAGACATCGAGGCCAAGCTGGGTCGACGCACGCCTGTCTACTTCGACCTGAGGATCGTAGTGTCACACCCTAAACTCATGGTTAGTATTGTTCTGTTCGACGCGGGCGCAGTGAGGCTGGGAGACATCGAGGCCAAGCTGGGTCGGCGCACGCCTGTCTACTTCGACCTGAGGATCGTCGTGTCACACCCTAAACTCATGGTTAGTATTGTTCTGTTCGACGCGGGCGCAGTGAGGCTGGGAGACATCGAGGCCAAGCTGGGTCGACGCACGCCTGTCTACTTCGACCTGAGGATCGTCGTGTCACACCCTAAACTCATGGCTAGTATTGTTCTGTTCGACGCGGGCGCAGTGAGGCTGGGAGACATCGAGGCCAAGCTGGGTCGACACACGCCTGTCTACTTCGACCTGAGGATCGTAGTGTCACACCCTAAACTCATGGTTAGTATTGTTCTGTTCGACGCGGGCGCAGTGAGGCTGGGAGACATCGAGGCCAAGCTGGGTCGACGCACGCCTGTCTACTTCGACCTGAGGATCGTCGTGTCACACCCTAAACTCATGGTTAGTATTGTTCTGTTCGACGCGGGCGCAGTGAGGCTGGGAGACATCGAGGCCAAGCTGGGTCGACGCACGCCTGTCTACTTCGACCTGAGGATCGTAGTGTCACACCCTAAACTCATGGTTAGTATTGTTTGATACAGCTTATAAGCTTATTACAGCTTATTATTACAAGCTTATTATTATAAGCTTATTATTACAGCTTATTTAGCACTGATGCTATAATGTCGTTTAGGCTGTTTGTTAGAAAGGAAAGAAAGAAAGAAAATGCATTTATTTTGGACATACACAACGAATACACAGTCAGCTGCGTGCGGGAAGCGGGACACACGCGCGGGTCGATATTAGATTGCTGGTTTTCAGTCGGACAGATGCTTGCAGTGCATGAGTAAGCTCTAATCTATGTCGACCCGCGAGGACAGCCGCTACCTAAAAAAAACATGTTGGCCATTTGCCAAGGGGGTTAGTGCTACGGCACAGGAACAGAATACTTACTACTAAACGTGTACAGTACCCTTAGCACGAACAGCTGTCGAAAAAAATAACGCGCGTAAAATCATTCGATACTTTCGATAGATACATTATGTATTGGAAATTTGTACAGCGCCATCTATCGCCGATAAGCGAAATGAATTTTTCCATAGAGAATTGTCTATCGAGTAATTTTACGCACGTTTTTTTTCTCGATTCGTGCTAAGGGTACAGAGCCTTCCAATAATCCGGTCCCGGATTCGATGCCGGGCGTGACCTGCCGCCTTTAGGCAATCTGCAAAGTTTTTTTGTTGTAAAAACGACGGCGAACTTCACAAAGTATTTCATTTCAAACCATATCACAGTATACCTACATAATAGTAGGTACAAGTACCATATTAAACGACAAATCCAATAAATAAGTCCGATCGCTATCGTCCACGTTTACTCACGTCACGTGCCCGAGAAGGTAAGATTAGGAAAATGATTTCATTTTAATTATCTTGTTTTTTATGTTTCGTTAATCGAATTAACCTTCACAAATCAAGTTATTAATTTTTGTAACCTAACAAGTTTGGGACTATAATGTATTCTGCTTAGAATAATAACACCAAGAACGATATAGTTCTCTACAAAGCGCACTGTCAAAAGTGAGGTAACTAAAACAGCCAAAATGGCCCCGTTTTCAGATTTTTATTCTCCATATTACCTAATCTTACCGAATAATTTGTACAAAACAGTTACAATTTTCCTACATTTACTATATTATTGGATTTTGGTTACCTACGTTCGGTAACGTATGAAGGATATACTTAAATCTGAAAACTAAGCCATTCTGGCTTAGTTATTAGTTGCCTCACTTTGAAAACGAGGACACGGCTTCTAGGTGTTATTATTCTAAGGTATTCTTTGATTTGGGTAGACTAGTTAGCAATCTAATGTTGAACATCCAATTTTCTTTTCAGACGGCAGTTGTATGGCACTTACAGAAGTTGGCGTCAGAAATAACTCACGACATTCTGTGTGGGGTGCCGTACGCCGCCCTGCCGTTCACAGCAGTCATGTCAGTCAACACAAACACTCCGATGATCATGAAAAGAAAAGAAACAAAACAGTACGCTACAAAAAAAATCCTCGAAGGGGTATTTCAGAAAAACCAAAACTGCCTCGTTGTAGAGGACGTAGTGACATCTGGCGGCAGTTTATTGGAAACAATTGAGACGTTGCGCGCGGAAAGTTTGATTGTTACGCATGCTGTAATAGTTCTCGATAGAGAACAAGGTGGCGTTGGTGTGTTAAAAGCAAATGGCGTCGTAGTTAGGGCATTGTTCACAATGACCAATTTAGTGAAAATATTACGAAATGCTGGCAAAATTACGGATCATACTGTTGATATTATTTCTGATCATATAAGGGGCTGTCAGTTCGGGGTGGTAAATGGTCTCGACTAATCCATATTTATACCTACCTACTTATTAGAAATAAATAAGTAAACAAACTAAAGTGCCTGCTACATGGCTGCCAACCGGCGCGTCCCGTCCCAACCAAGGTGAGCTTAGTTGGCAACCGACACAGCTTGTAAAGAGCTAATTAGATCATCCTAAATATCGGACCCGATATGAAGTCTCTCCTAAATTCAGAGCAGTGTAATTGCATTCAGGAAGCTAGGATCCGATTTAGGATCCTAATTAGGATAGAAATTGTCTCCGACATAACGGATGCTAAATCGGAAGCACTTAGGACAGTGTAATCGCATTCAGGACGCTCGGCTCCGACACAGTAGTACCACAGCATAAAGAGTACAGTCAGTCAACGCCTTTTATGTTGGCGAAAAAAATCCGCCGCGCCGTTCGTCTAGATAGACAGTTGGCGCAACGACTAAAAGTATATAAGGGTTGTCACTCTGTGATTTGCTTTTTTTTGACCTACATCAATATAAAAAACAAAAAAACCGACTTCAAAAAAACCTGCCTCTGAAAAGCAAGAAATAATATATAAATCATTAGCTACGCATTATCATTGTTAAGTCGGGTGGGGCTGGAGTACCTACAACTTTATTTTTTTATTCTAAAAGCCCCACCCGACTTCAATAGACGTGTTTTATTATAACAATGATATGATAATGCGTATCTAATGATTTATATATTATTT
This sequence comes from Agriphila straminella, assembly GCA_950108535.1. Taxonomy (NCBI): domain Eukaryota; kingdom Metazoa; phylum Arthropoda; class Insecta; order Lepidoptera; family Crambidae; genus Agriphila; species Agriphila straminella. Next base: position 1,535,122 of record OX467324.1, on the reverse strand, counting down.
CTTGCTTTTTAGAGGCAGGTTTTTTGAAGTCGGTTTTTTGTTTTTTAAACAATTTTTTATTTTTTTTATACCTTCTGTATTAGGTAGTGTAGGTATATTATTTAGGTAGTAAAATCGGCTCAGCCAAACGTGAGATAATCGCGGAGAAACATACATAAGTACATAATAATATACAAACTGAATACTTCTTTTTTTGAAGTCTGTTAAAAAGACTACACAAAGGTATCCCTCTCCCAACAAAAACAATCATCTAATTCGGTTCATAAATAACAAAGTCGTCGAGGTAGTTGATGTAAAGTCATAGTATTTTCGGGATTACTTGAAAACCACTGAACCGATTTGAAAAAAAAAAATGGAACCATCTCGCAAGAAACCTCAATCGAACAAAAAAAATAATCATCAAAATCGGTCCATAAATGTCGAAGATACGCGCGAATAACGATAAAAAAAGTATACAATCGAATTGAGAACATCCTCCTTTTGATGAAGTCGGTTAAAAACTAGTTCAGATTAGCGTTGAAAATGACATGTACCTAGCTACCTACATATACCTCCTATTTACCTAGCTATGTATTTTTACGGCTACAAGAACATTCGTTTAACAACTGTATGATCGTAAAGCTGTGATATCGGATCCGACATTCAGGACGGTCTAATTGGCGACTGAATTTCTCGTCCTAAATCGGACACTGAATTCCGGATCCGACATTCAGGATGGTGTAATAAGCGCTTTAATTGCAATTTTGGTTGTAAACCTCCATCTACACGGCTGTAAACCATAAGAATAAATTTATAAAACTTGTAAACCACCAAAGTCATCATGCTTGGCTGGGACGCGGTTGGCAGCCGTGTGTAGCAGTAGCAGGCACTTTATTAACTGTATGCAAGCCTACCTCTGAACTGAACCCAGTTTATACTAATATTATTATCTGAATTAAAATAAGCGTTAATAATATTACAAGTATTACGCCTATATTATTTATACCTGCTAGCATCCTGCTATGTATTGTAAATAACAAGCTAGGTGTAGGTAAAATGTTTAATTTTGTCTTCTTGCCTAAAATATTGTTTTAAGCAAAATTCTGATTTCCAAATCGTCGAGCAAGATGCGTTGGAATTATTCCAACTTATCTTGCTTGAATGATTGCTGGAGTGGAGATATCCCACTTTTCCCCACTAGTGGGCTAGTGGGGCAAATTGGAATCTACCCCACTCAACTAAAATGTAGTGGATTCTGCCCCACTAGGGTTGGCACTCTTGTGTAACAAAACAACCCGTAATGGGCGAATATAGAGGTAGATAAGGTAGGAAGGAAAGGAACCATTGAACTGAAAAACTTTTACTATAGGACCAACTCAAAAATGGCGAAAACAGGTGTTTCATATTGATATTTTTGTTATTTATTTTTAGTATGAAACAGCAATTTTTTTTCGTGATTTCAGAGTTGGTTTCTTAGTAAGTTCAGTTTGTCGATTTCTTTCTAACCATATTCGGCATTGCGGATGGTTGCAACATCCTGATTAAGCAAAACCTACCGACACAAACTCTGTGCTTACCCTAGTGGGGCAGTTCTACCTACACAAACTCTGTGCTAACCCTAGTGGGGCGGTTCTACCTACACAAACTCTGTGCTAACCCTAGTGGGGCGGTTCTACCTACACAAACTCTGTGCTAACCCTAGTGGGGCGGTTCTACCTACACAAACTCTGTGCTAACCCTAGTGGGGCGGTTCTACCTACACAAATTCTGTGCTAGCCCTAGTGGGGCGGTTCTACCTACACAAACTCTGTGCTAACCCTAGTGGGGTGGTTCTACCTACACAAACTCTGTGCTAACCCTAGTGGGGCAGTTCTACCTACACAAACTCTGTGCTAACCCTAGTGGGGCGGTTCTACCTACACAAACTCTGTGCTAACCCAAGTGGGGCGGTTCTACCTACACAAACTCTGTGCTAATTACACTTAGATTAATCAATTAACACCCCAAATAAATTACTTTAAGAAGAGTAGTAGTAGTGGTTATGTATATCCATACAATAAATAACATCCGTTATTAAATAAAAATCAAGAAATAAAATCACTGTAGTTTTATTATTTCACCAGCTAGACAATAATAATTAAAAACTTTGATCGACTTCGAAAATTGTACGTTATTAGCTTTTTAGATTACCAAAAAAGCCAATGTAAACTCAATAATTACACTGGTAATATTATAAAAAATTAAACTTAGGTATTAAAAAATCAAGTTCAGCCTTATAAAAAAGATCATTTCCTTCAATGATGTCTGGTCGGGCGAAGGGCCCACGTCGATATGGGATCTGTTTACTGTATAAACACCCGAGAGCCGCCCTTCGGCAAGGAAAACACGGGGGAATGTGAACGCAGCTTCATGTTACCGTAACATCAACGTGTACTCCCAATAAAAAAATCTTGTCCAGGATTACGTTTTAGGTAAAAAAAATGCTAAGCAAAGAAATGCAGGCGTCAGAGGACGCTGGGAGGGTACGATGGTACGCGTTAGTTGGGAATGCGGCTGTTTAGTTGTCCTCGATCTCCTGCTCCGCCTCCTCGTCGAACTCTGCGTCCTCGTCGGCGGTGGCCTCTTGGTACTGCTGGTATTCGGACACCAGGTCGTTCATGTTGCTCTCTGCTTCCGTGAACTCCATCTCGTCCATGCCCTCGCCGGTGTACCAATGCAAGAAAGCCTTGCGCCTGAACATAGCGGTGAACTGTTCCGAGATGCGCTTGAACAGCTCCTGGATGGCGGTGGAGTTGCCGATGAAGGTAGCGGCCATCTTGAGGCCACGAGGCGGGATATCGCACACGGCCGTCTTCACGTTGTTGGGGATCCATTCGACGAAGTATGAAGAGTTCTTGTTCTGGATGTTGAGCATCTGCTCGTCTACCTCCTTCATGGACATGCGTCCACGGAAGATGGCGGCGACGGTGAGGTAGCGGCCGTGGCGCGGGTCGCACGCCGCCATCATGTTCTTGGCGTCGAACATCTGCTGCGTCAGCTCGGGGACAGTGAGGGCGCGGTACTGCTGGCTGCCGCGGGACGTGAGGGGCGCGAATCCAGGCATGAAGAAATGGAGACGGGGGAACGGAACCATGTTCACCGCCAGCTTGCGGAGATCCGCATTTAGCTGACCAGGGAACCGAAGGCAGGTCGTGACGCCGGACATGGTGAGCGACACCAGGTGGTTGAGGTCGCCGTACGTGGGTGTGGACAGTTTTAGCGTGCGGAAGCAGATGTCATAGAGAGCCTCGTTGTCGATACAGTAGGTTTCGTCTGTGTTTTCTACGAGCTGGTGGACTGAGAGTGTGGCATTGTAAGGTTCAACTACTGTATCTGACACTTTGGGAGATGGTACAACTGAGTATGTGTTCATTATTCTGTCGGGGTATTCTTCTCTGATTTTGGAAATAAGTAGTGTGCCCATACCGGACCCGGTGCCTCCACCGAGTGAGTGTGTGAGTTGGAATCCTTGGAGGCAATCGCATGACTCTGCTTCTTTTCGTACTACATCTAAGACTGAGTCGACGAGCTCCGCGCCCTCGGTGTAGTGTCCCTTGGCCCAGTTGTTGCCGGCGCCAGACTGGCCGAAGACGAAATTGTCGGGGCGGAAGATCTGTCCGAAAGGTCCTGAGCGGACAGAGTCCATGGTGCCGGGCTCGAGATCGACTAGGATGGCCCTGGGTACATATTTGCCGCCGGAGGCCTCATTGTAGTAAACGTTGATGCGCTCCAACTGGAGGTCCGAGTCGCCGTGGTAGGCGCCGGTGGGGTCGATGCCATGCTCGTCCGAGATGATTTCCCAGAACTGTAACAAGAAATAATAAACTTGATTAATAAAAAACGAACAACTACTTAGTTAATATCGCGTTACTTTTATCAATTTGCAATGTAAAAACGCAAGGATTATCGCAGACTGGCACCGCAAGGACAAGATGAGTCACCGGTTGCTATGGATACTGGGTTCGCAACATAGCTCCTTTGCGTCGCTGTATTACCATAAATATTTATGAGGCTGCTCCACTTCAGTATCGATTTACAGGTGTAGGTGGCGTAAGCCATGGCCGGTTAAGTCACGATTGAGTTTAAGGCGATGAATAAACATAATTGCTGCAAAAAATTAACAGTACCACGGCCGCCTGCTTTCGTATCTTTATGTAAGTAACGGCACCATATATGAGGAGAGCGCGGAGCGAGTTTCTTATACGGACTCACGGCCTGTCCATATATCAAGCGAAGCTGTCGCCACTCCGCCAGACACATTTAGGACAAAATATACATAATCCTTTGTACGTCATTAAAATTCAGTTGTCAATTAAACCGAACCAACAAAAGATGTTATCGAAAATGATTTTATCGCGAGCCTTTCTATGAACAATCGACTTATCATGATGAATAATGCGATAAGCGACCGCTTAATCATTCTGGCTAATAGAAAAATTAGAAAGCATACTACGCCCGGCTGCAGTGCTGATAGAATGTCTATCTAGATAACCAAATTTTTTAATTAATCTACATGCTATAACTGGGATCTAACGTAGGCGTCTAACGCTGTTCAATAAAAAATGTAACATTGTATTGGTGGACAAAACGTTATCAGAACGAGTCGCCTTCATCTTAATGCGTTATTCTAGCGCCTTGTTGGTGGAAACATCAGCATGGAGCTCGATGTATCCTCATTGAGGCGCATAACCGTATTTACGGTTTATTTCGGAAGTGTTAGTGCATGCACGTTTCGTGGCAACAATCCAACGAGGAATCGCAGAACACGAGCTTCGAGGAAAAAAATTACTGTATAAAAAGTGAACAAAAATAGATATCAACTATTTGGTGTGATTCAGAATTGCTACCTAATTTTCGAGTACCTTATTCTATTCCATCGAAATAAATATACAAGAGAAGCAAACCTCATTCTATACATTGATTATAGATCGTTTTAGAAGAGGAGAGGAGAAATTCAAGATTGCAATATTCGACAACAAGTTTTTTACATTGACGTCACCGAGAGTCGGAGGCGGACATGTAGTGTAGGTATCTCGAAAAGAGTTCGTTCAAGTACAGTCAGCAAAGTTATGACCTTAACAGTTTGAAAACAAATCGCTTGCAAGTATGGCACTAAAAGTTCGTCTTTTACCTGCCTCCATTGTTTTTATACAAAAGATGCTTTTGTGACTTTTGGGTAAATGCAAGACAATACAGACTTCTCAATCTAAAAATGAACCTTAAGGTGTTCAGCTCATAGCTTTGCTGACTGTACCTACTTAAAACGACACCTACATTTTCGTCGAATACAATTAACGATGTTGAAACAAGTGACAATGCCACAAAAGCACTTTTAAATTATCAGTGAAACAACTAGAAAGAAAGAAGTAGAATATGTAATTTCTTTTAATTTAGTCGTGTAAATGCAACTTTCTCAAACTTTCCTTGCTAAAAGCGTCCGATTCGGCAGTCTGGAGAAATGGGCATGTTGCCAACACTCGAATAATAAAGCGAATCTGGGAATTGTTGTTTTATTGCTTCTGGATCGTATTTACAATGGCATATATCGGAAATATCTTTGAAATGCAGCGACAGATTAGATTTTGAAGATCCATTGATCCAAGAATAGCCAAGATACATTTTACAAATACTAAAAATGCATAATGCATAAAGGACAAAAAAAATATTAAAAAATCTGTAACATTCAATAGTTAGGTAGGTGAGATTCTGTGACATAAAAAATACCATCTGTTTATTATTATGTAGAAACACTGTGACGATAGTAGGTATAGGTAACAAGACTAACACAGTTGATTTTATTTATTACCTATTCGAGTTATTCAAGTTTAGTTCAGGGCTAGTCATATCAAACTCAAAGATAAGAAAATGCTGATAAAATCGTGTTGATATAGAATGTAATCCTTTTCCATTTTTATGTAAGTACCTAGGTAAACAACAGCAAAATAACGTCGATCGATATGAAAATGATATTTTTTTATTATTTGTTGTTACGGATCTATTTTTAGACATTACATACTTTAACCAGTTACTTTTTTTAACCATATAATTTAAAAAGTTAGTTAAATACCAGATCTTAAACCTACGCAAACCGATTCGATCATTGAAATGTAATTTTGTAAAAATGGTAGTGAATTACTAAACTAGTAGGTAATTAATCCACGGCTTAAATTGGTTTAGTTTTTATCCAATTAAGCCGATCGCCGAATATGGCTTCTAATTGCGAACTATAACTTATCGTCTAACGTTTTAAATACTGTAAATACCTATTATAGTTAATCAACCAGTAGGCGAAGAAAACAAAATAATTTTATTGAAGTTAGTTAAAAATAAAGGACCATTTATTGTGTTTTGTTTGTAGCTTTTGTAATACAATCAGTTATGCAAAGCTCGGTGGCGCAGTGGTTTAGCGCCTGGCCCAGCGATTGCGGAAGTTAGGCAACGTTCGCAAGGGTCGGTCATGGGATGGGTGACCAATTTTTTTTTATCTCGAGCTCCTCCGTGCTTCGGAAGGCACGTTAAGCCGTTGGTCCCGGCTGTATTTGCAGTCGTTAACACCCACCAATCCGCATTGGGCCTGCGTGGTGCGTTATGGCCCATCCTCCTTACTACCCATAAGAAAGGCCTGTGCCCCAGGAGTGGGGACATCAAAAATGGCTAATGGATACTGTTTTAAGAATGTACATTTTGGTAAAGATACATCTTTGGTAATGTACATTACGGGAAAGGTGCATTTTGGGAAGTGTACATTTTGGGAAAGAAAGGTACTTTATGGGAAGTGGACATTTTGGGAAAGAAAGGTACTTTATGGGAAGTGGTCATTTTGGGAAAGAAAGGTACTTTATGGGAAGTGGACATTTTGGGGAAGAAAGGTACTTTATGGGAAGTGGACATTTTGGGAAAGATAGGTACTTTATGGGAAGTGGACATTTTGGGAAAGAAAGGTACTTTATGGGAAGTGGACATTTCGGAAAATGTTACCCTTTGAAACCGATGTACAACATTATGGAAAGTGTACATTTTGAACCTGAAGGGAACTTTTGTTAGCATCAGAACAGCCATTTTGGTTTCGTTAATTTGGTTTTCTGTTTGTTAATCTTTTGTTACACAGGGTTATTTGTAAAACACCAACAACCTCACTGGAGCAGATTACTAACATCATAAACAACAAAGTTTATTCTACGACTTTTCCGAAAACAGACAAAAATTTCGACTTTTATACAAAACACAATCAGCTGTTCGGAGATATTTTGTCTGTTTTCTGAAAAATCGTAAAGCAAACGTTGTTGTTAATGATCCCGCCGCGGGAATAGAGATTGCTGGTTTTCTGACGGACAGATGCTTGCAGTGCATAAACTAAGCTCTAATCTACGTCGCCCCGCGCTGGGATCCCACTTAACGCAGCTGACACCCTTACAAGTAGCATTCACTTTTTAAGATATCTCAGTTTGAAACATAAGTCAAAAAAGTTAATAATACAAAGTCCAAATATCTATTGTGGTATTAAATTGTTTAGTGACTTTCGTTCATCGTACTGGATCGAATCTAATTTAGAACTGATATTTTGACAGTTTTCCCATAAAACAGGTGATGTGCTCCCACTTTATAGTTCCATAAGCCTAAGCCATAACACCGACTCGAGTCGCCATTTTGTTGTCATAAAAACTGTTTCAGAACGTTACGGAGCGCGTCTATTTCAGCGTACGGAAGAGAGGTCGATGACCTGACTCATTGGCTCTTCCTATCAACATAATTAACCTCTTTTTGTAATAATGCTGTTTATGCAAACACGCCAGACTAATAAGTTAATAACCTAACTTTTTTGTTAGGTTGCACTTTTTTATAAAGCAAATGACTCGAGGGAAGAGTCTCGAACATGTTGTTTAATTAAATTTAAATCTTTGTAAAAGTTACTTACCAACTTCTTTATCTTTCAATTCAATCAATATGCTAATATTATCTAGTTATTTTTCTATGTATTTTATTTGTGCCTGTACCTGTATGTTTTAATTCTACTAATTATTAGAGATGGGCCGACTATGACTTTGGCCGACTAGCCGACTAGTCGGCGACTAGTCGGCTAAGCCGATCATGATTGTTTTCGGTAGATTTATTACTAGCTTTTTAGTTAAAAGTTCTTAAGTACAGCTGCTTCTTAATGATGAACATCTGTTTTACAACTTAACAATCCTTGTGCAAATAATATGTTTTATCCTTGTTTATTCATTGACCAAATAAATTGTTAAATTAGCTTAAAAAAATAGCTTCCGAGGATTGTATAATGGATTTTATTTCGATCACCCTTATCAAAAATTTAAAAATTAAATTACTTATAACATAAAAATATGTATAGTAATAGGCCGACTAGTCGGTGCTTTTTGCCGACTAGTCGCCGACTTCAAATGTGGCCGACTAGTCGGCTTTACAGACTAGTCGCCGACTAGTCGGTACATCTCTACTAATTATTATAAATGAATAAGGGCACGGCTAGAATGATGAGCGTCGATTCTTGGGTGCATTGCAGCGCGCGTCCACTAGCGCCACCAATTATGAAAAAATCATTACAACGAAATAACTATGTTAAATAAAATTCTGAAAAGTATAAAAACTAGTATTAGTTTTAAACTATTTTTGTATGAGTTAAATTTTAGTTTATCTACACTCACATCGTAATGTTCCAATTATGAATTCAAAAAAGGTAATATAAATACGTTCTTTATTTTCGTGAATAGGTAAAATTAAAAAAAAAAGTCATTACGATGCAGTTAGCTGCATCATAATAGTAGTTTATGATACAAGGTTGGTAAGGAGGTTTTTAAAACGAGTTGACGTTTTATAAGCCCGAGCCGTAGGCGAGGGTTTATAATCGTCACGAGTTTTAAAAAACCTTAACAACCGTGTGCCATACTACGTTTTTCAATACATTTGCGAGAAAACATTATAGGTACTGCTGAAATTGTAATTTATTCATATAATAAAACTGTAAATTCTAACTATTTGTGCGCGAATTACGCAAAAACCGCTAAACGAATTTTGATGGATTTTTCACAATTTAGTAGATTGAGGTCCAACTTAAAATCTAAGCTATGTTTCATCAAATTCAGGTGGGTGGAACCAGGGAAACAGCTTGAACTCTCCGTAGTACTAGCTTTCATACACTAAAGGGGTCATTTTAAACTGGTTCCAATATTTTTTATACTGTCCACGCGGATGAAGTCGCGGGCGGAAGCTAGTAGAAATTAAAAAAAACGTTCGTAAACAAAAACGCACGGCGCCGGCGTGCGGTAAAATCAACTTTCCGCACGCTGTACTACTCCGTAAACAAAAACGCACGGCGTGCGGTAAAATCAACTTTCCGCACGCTCGACTGTCATCGTAAACTTACATTTTCGAGCAACTGTATTGAAAAATAACTTTTTTTCTCATTACGATACAGGGCAAATCCAGGAAGAAGGTAGTGCCGTGATATTAAAAAAAACAACGATATTTTCCCACATACTTTCCATGATTAAAATGCACTCTATGGCACAGAATACATAATAGCTATGGTGATCGATGACTTATTGCGATTAGTTTGCAAGAATGCACTCATCTAAATTTTTTTCTAATGGAATGCGCGCCATTTTTAGAGCATTACAAAAAAGTTTTGAATTTTGATTTCAATTTTTACATTTTGTTATACTGAATTTCGTAGGTGTTTTTTATTCTTGCTAAATGTGAAAAAAAATTGACTCTGCAAAATTATTTTAGATGCAGCTAAGGAATTGACTTATTACAAGGTAGGTACATAGCTATAATACAACCAAAGTCTCTCTCTCTTTTCTAACGTTGATCTTTTATTTAGTAGGTTCAATTCCAAATGTATGAGTGTAGATAAAGTAGTGTATGAAACTGCACATAACTAGGTATTAAAACACTCGTGTGATACTATTAAAAACCTCGCCTACGGCTCGGATTTTAAACACACACTCATGTTTTAATACCCCTCATTATGCATCAGTATCATAAACTACTATTAAAATGTGTTCGCGAAGTTAAAACCTGGATTATCGCCCAAATTGGCTTAAATTACACAAACACATTTAAACCAGGAAAAAAAATCAAACAAAAATAGTTTAAAACTAATTTATTTGTTTATTTAACTTTATTACTTAAGAAAATACAATTGGCGGACTTAATGCCATAAGGCATTCTCTAACAGTCGACCGGAAAGGGTGTTAAGGCGAGGCCAGTTCACGAAATTTACTCTTTCACTATGTCTTTAGAATAAGGTTGAATATTGCATAACTTTAATTGACGCTTCGCCAGAAATTTGACGAATTTTAGTACATTTTAATTGATTTCTGAAATACTGGATCATTTATTAAAAATGTACTCGGTTATTGTGTTAGATCAATAAAAAAAGCTATTCTTTTTGCATAAAAAATCATATCACTGTCGTTGAAAATTACGAAATCTGACGATTTGAAATTTATTTTTATAAGTTTTTATGGTGTAATTCAGGATTTTTTTACAGTTACCATGCCATTTTTCAATATTCTGTTCGGTTAATATGCTTCTTTGTTTCTTTTTCAGTCTACAGTAATTTTTGTAAAGTAGAATTTTACATCAGTTCTTCACATTGGATGTTCAAAAATCAGACTTTTCATCAGATCGTGAACTGGCCTCGCCTTAAATAAAGAAATTGTGGCGGCAAAAATTGGACAAAACTAACTTAAAAAAATACGTTGATCATAAATAAAGATCTAGCTATAATAACAATGATATAAACATACATAGCCATACATACAGTACCTAGGTACTTACTATAAAATTTTATGAACTTTAAGTATAGAACTTAAGTAGTGTTCACAAATACCTAGTTTTTATATTTTTCAGAATTCCATTAAACATAGTGATTTTGTTGTAGTGATTTTTTCTTGATTGGCGGCGCTAGTAGGTAGATGCTTTATGTTGAAAATTGAAAATAATATTAGCTTCTAAAAGTTAGCCGAGCCGGTAGGGCCCCAGTTCTAAGTGTATATATTTTGGGAAAGATACATTTTGGGAAATGTAATGTACATTACGGGAAGTGGTCATTTCGGGAAACGTACCTCTTGAGACTGGTGTACATTATGGGAAGTATATATTTTGATCCTGAAGGCTATAGACAATAGTTTTTGGTACCTCATCATCTTGTGCACTTTAAAATGTGAAAATCTAAATTTTTGCTACTCAATAATGCATAAACGGATTTGTTGGATGAACATTGACACAGATTGAGATAACACAACACAGGGTAGTTTATAAGCTGGATTAAACCATACCTAGACCTAGGATACTTTTAATCCCACACAGCACAGCGGGGCTGTGCCGGCTAAAAAACAATGAAGTTAATTTTAACTGTAATTTGACAGATGGACGTGATACATTGCTGCTTTTCTTTGATTAGTTTTATTTTTGCCAAAACGAAGCAGCAATGTATAACATACATCTGTCAAATTACAGTTAAAATTAACTTCATTGTTTTTAGCCGGTAGCCCCGCAGGACAGGGTAATCAAGCAAAGACATTACGGTTGCAAATAAATTGACAGATTTTGACTGTTTCGTATAACATGATTGTTACGTGACGTGTTGTTATTGTTACACACAGGTTAAAATTAAATTGCAATTATTTAGTTTCGTATAACCGGACATGCTGCTAACTGTACTTTAATTTTATGGCAACAAAATAAGTTGTACCTACCTAGTGCTTAGTTACCTACTAAAAACAGTTTCTACCTACTAAAATAGCCATGTTCTACCACAGAATAGCTACAATAATAGGTAGTGGTTCTACGACTAAAGTTACGATTAATTTCAACTTGGCCACAAAAAACATGCGAACATCTGGCTGGCCACAATGAATAGGTAGGTATTAAAGAAATATTCGTTATTTTTTTACCGGTCTATCTCGTAAATTCAAAGTTCGAACGTTGGTTGTATAGCTAGCGCGTTGATTGGTCGGCCCTTATCATGGGACGCGGGTTTAACCTTGAGCGGGGTCCCTCCCTTGTCCTAGGTAGGTATAATAACGGTAATATTATGGCGGGAACTACAGCCGATGTAGTAAAAATGGTGTTTTTCATGTTATTAGCATAGCATAGCAACAGAGCATCGAGTTGAGTCTGATATCTATGTGCCTATTCATTGCAATTCAGATAACAGTGCAAACCGGCTAAATATGGTAGGTAGGTACTTCCTTAGTTTTATGTGCCTTTGTTTGTCGACGCGTCATTCAGTTAAGATTACCTACACCTACTAAAATTACAATACCACGAAAACTAAAAATCGCACGGTACGTCATACAGATAAACTGGATACGCGAAACGAGTGGAAAAGAAATGGCAAATGGCAAAAAAACACGTGGAAGTAGAATTTACCGGTCCACATAAGTACTTGACTACGATCAATAGAAGCGGGTCAACACAGTCGAAAAATCTAACTTTATAGGTACCTAATCAAAAACCTGACTATCCGACCAAATCGTTCTATAGTTATCTGACGTGACAAAAATTAACTAATGAATGACACATGAATGACAAAGAAAGAAATATCGATCATCCAGTAACAGTACCTACTTGCCACACCCAGCAACCGTCGCCGAATGAAATACAAGTTAAAAACCAATGAATGTCGTACAAAATAAACGGTGTTCCATTAGCAAATAGTTTTAATTACGAGAAATTAACTATCAAAGTGGTATTCGTAAGCAATTTGAGTGAGAGCACCGAGGCGTCACAAAATGCCGGCCGACTCGACAAGACATTTGAAAAAGGAATTCCTTAAAAGAAACAAAAGAACGTAAATTACCTTAGCTCCGATCTGGTTTCCGCACTGTCCGGCTTGAATGTGCACGATTTCCCTCATTTTGTTTTATGAGAACTTAATAAATTACTTATCACTAAAAATTTCTGCTCCGCACGCACCACGTACTGTGGTTGCTTGAAGAATAAACGCGTTTGGTTCGGCGCGAGCAACCAAATTGCGTATTTATAGTGATGGGGCTGTTCCTCTGACACGCTATCGATAAAATTTGTCGCATTGCGTCATTTAAAAATTACTTTCAATCATTGATATATCAAAACAAAGTTTAGATGCGTTATGCGCCAACATCATGCAATTTAAAACAGCGACAGGTACTGCAGATACACACATTGACATTATACATCAATAGTGGGACAAAAATGAACGCCACCATACGGAATCCCTGTCGTTAGAAAGAGATAAACAGACATCATAAGTTTCGTCTGATACGCTGCATGCTCATTGGCGCGTCTCGCTCTTTGTAAAAAAATGGCCGATTAGAGTAATACAAAATACGAAAATACATTTTACGGTAAAATACAGTACTTACGTGTGAAATAAAACATTTTTGCGATCTCTGACTGTTGCTGTATAATTTGCACATCGTATAAAGACGCAGGAAGGCATTTTTGATCAGAATGTCACGGTTTTTTAGTGTCTGTCTGACGAGAGTGATGTGTGTTTACGTGTCACGAGCCTGTGCCTGACTAATTGAAAGTCGGGCAATTACCTTACTTTCGTCTTGCCATTGTGGAGTGCGGGTAACGCATCTAAACTTTGTTTTGATATATCAATGCTTTCAATATAAAATATTTTTTAAAAGTTGAATAAAAATAATAATTTCGTTATTTCATATACTTACCTAGTTTGTAATGAATTAAATATACTTTGTAATGATAGTAAACATTATTATTATAAAGGAAGGATTGATTGAACCAATATTCGAGCGTTAAATTTAATATTTAACTGTTGAAGTGTAGAATAACCATAAATCGGTAAGTATATTTTTTATTTATTGAACATTGTTACCACAGCATTTACAGAGCATTAACGCAGGTATAATTATATTTCATTCACTTCATTCTTCAGATATAAGCACACATGTAGTCCTTTTATCCTACAGGCAACACTACGCACATTTTTAGAGAAGGTACTTCGATTTTATTTTGTTTTCTAACTACCTTACCGAGCCTACACAGGTGATGCGGGTCGGTCGAATTTCATCACAGTTCAATATTTGTTTTGAATTTATGACAATGAATTTGCTAAAATTATTACCCAATAAGCTTGCCTCGTAGAATACATTATCACGAAGGCAAAGCGTGGTGTTTTATGCCTCATAAGTTGAAAACTTTTCATCGCGAGGTAACATAGAAATATGTTATGTACCTAGTTTATTTAGCTGAGAAGTATAGATCTTGATGTAGATTGGACATCCGTAAGTTAGGCTAACGTCTAACGTGATGTACTTAGTTACTATTAAAGTATTTTATATATATATATATAAAAAAAAAATAAAAAAAAAATAAAAAAAAAAAAACTCATTTTTTTATTTTGTTTGTAGATGTCGGAATGTCACAAAATGAAGTGGTGAATATCACCGATACAGTAACCGGCGAAAACTCTCAGGAGCATGCCGAGGAGCAACCACAACCGACCGAGGCGCTTGCCTCTGAGAAGCCGGCGGACATTCCAGAACTAGATCCGGACCTCCTTCTCGCTCTAGGAGATGCTGCTGACGATCAACCTGGCTTTGGAGAAAAAATTCATCAGTCGCTTGCCCAGCGATGGCTCCCTATTTTGAAAAAAGGATTAGCGAAGGAAGTTAAAGAAAAACTTCTCAAGGAATATTTAATTCCGGAAAATTGCAGCCTTCTTAAAGCCCCGACTTTAAATCCTGAGATTTCAGCGGCTGTCATAGATATCATTCGAAATCGAGACAAGAACATATTGATGAAACAAGACCAACTTGGCCAGGGCATCGCAGCTATAAGTAAAGCTCTTACTTTACTACTCTTAGGAGATGACAAAATACAAGCTATTAAGGCGCTAACAGACGGATGCAGAATTCTAACGGATTTACATTTCGTTGAGACTCAAGTTCGAACCAAGCTTATTACACCACGTCTTGAGAAGTCGTTTTTAACGCTTATACAAAATCAAGAAAGAGACGATACCCTTTTCGGAAATAAATTACCCGAAAAGATTAAGGCCTCCAAGGCCATTGAGAAGCAAGGTCATCAAATAAAGAAACTAACTGCATCCTTCAAGCCAGCTACAACCAAAGCCACTCCATCTACATCCAGACCCCAATACCAGGGAAACTGGATGGGCCCTCCTCGCTACGCGTCGTCGAGCAGGGGGGGGCGGACAGCGACGGGCTTTGCAGCAGCGACGATGCCAGCGCCAATCTACCGCCGGCCTCCGTTCACGACTCCGGCGCGCAATTCGACTCCAAGGGGCCGCCCTCGTGCGACCAAACAATAACTCAGGTACATGCTGGCAGACTGCAGCACTTTTATAATTGTTGGCAAGTTATTACTAAAAATAAACATATATTAAATTGGATTCGTAATGGTTATACCATTCAGCTCTCACGAAAGGTTACTCAAAAGAGAATACCTTCTAATAATTTTTCAGTAAGTGAAAAACAAGACATGAAGTTAGCCATTCAAGATCTTTTAAGTTTAGGAGCAATCTCAGAATGTAAACCTCATAAAGACCAATTTATTTCTTCCATATTTTTAACCCCAAAATCTAACGGTAGTAAGAGATTCATACTCAACTTGAAACCGTTTAATAAGTTCGTTGTAAAAAATCATTTTAAAATGGAGGATTTTAGGACAGTATCCAAAATTATCGAACAAAATTGTTTTATGGCTACCCTAGATCTAAAAGAAGCTTACCTGTTAATTCCAATTCATAACTCGCAAAGAAAACTATTAAGGTTTCAATTTGAGGATGACGAGCACGGTCACATTTTGTATGAATTTAATGCAATGCCCTATGGCTTGTCTTCCGCACCCAGAACTTTCACGAAAATAATGAAAGAAATAATGTCTTATCTTAGGAGCCGTGGTTCTATATCTGTAATTTACTTGGATGACATTTTGTGCTTTGGTTCTACATATGAAGATTGCTTATTAAATGTCAAAGAAACCATAAAATTATTACAGTGCCTTGGATTCATCATAAACTTTGAAAAAAGTGTATTGGTACCTAATAGGGAATGTAAATTCCTAGGTTTTATATATAATTCTATTGCAATGACCATGTTTTTACCCGACGAGAAACGTAAAAAGATTACGTTCCTTGTTAAGAAGTATGCACACCTACCTTTGTGTACAATAAGGGAGTTTGCACACTTTGTTGGTACTTTGACCGCAGCTTGCCCAGCCGTAAGATACGGTTGGTTGTACACCAAGCGCTTAGAACGTCAAAAATTCCTTGCGTTAAAAAAATTACATAACTATGATGCTAAATTTAGGCCTTCTGCTGAAATTTTACCTGACTTAGAATGGTGGGCTATAAACGCTTTAACCTCGTTTAATCTGATTATACCTTTAACATACGATATGGAGATATTCAGTGACGCATCAAGGTCTGGATGGGGTGCCTATTGTAGTGGTAAACGGGTAAACGGAAAATGGACCATAAACGAAACGAAACATCATATTAATTATCTAGAATTAAAAGCAGTATTTTTTGCACTTAAATGTTTCGCAAAAAATCACTCTAACTGTACGATTCTTTTACGCGTTGATAACACAACTGCTTTAAGTTATGTAAACCGCATGGGTGGTATACAATACCCTCATTTAAACAATTTGACGCGCGACATTTGGCAATGGTGTGAGATCCGAAATATTTGGTTGTCGGCTTCCTATATCAATACAAAAGATAACAAGGAAGCAGATGAAGAATCCAGAAAAGTCAACCCAGATATTGAATGGTCCTTGGGTGACGACGCGTTCGAAATGATAGTTAACAAATTTGGTACTCCAGATATAGATTTGTTTGCATCTCGCACCAACGCTAAATGTCGTAAGTTCATTTCGTGGAAACCAGACCCGGATGCTCTCACTATAGATGCCTTCACAGTGCCATGGAACTCATTCTTTTATGCATTCCCACCTTTTTCGTTAATATTAAAATGTCTGCAAAAGATCTCAAATGAGAAAGCTAACGGTATTTTAGTTTTTCCCTATTGGCCATCGCAACCATGGTTCCCACTGTTGAAAACTTTGATCACGTCAGACATATTGTTTCTAGACGCAAATAAGAACGTATTTACTTCTCCTTTCAGGGAACAGCATCTGTCTCACCTTACCCTGGGAGTAGCGACGCTCTCCGGATCGCATTCTGTAGGCGTGGGGTCCCGCACGCCTCTTTAGATTTGATGATGGCCTCTTTAGCGAAAAATACTTTATCCCAATACAGTGTTACATATAAATTATGGTGGCACTTTTGCAACAATGTTAAAACAGACCCATACGTTAGTTCCATACCCTCAGTTCTGACATTCTTAACCGAGCAGTTTCATAAGGGTGCCGCATACGGAACCTTAAATAACCACCGATCGGCCCTAAGTTTGCTTTTTGGAAATGATCTTGGTTCCGAAGAACAAATAAAACGTTTATTGAAAGGTGTTTTCAAGTTGAGGCCGTCTATGCCTAAATACTCGTTTACTTGGGATCCACAAATAGTTTTGGATCATATTTCAAATTGGATTCCTAATAAAGAGCTGACATTAATTAAAATAACCAAAAAGCTGGCAATGTTACTTGCATTATGTACCGCTCATAGAGTGCAAACTTTGAGCCTTATAAAAATTTGTAACATTAAAATAGATAAAAACGGCATACAAATAAATATTGATGATATTATTAAAACTTCTGGTATAGGGCGAGACCAACCTGTCTTATTTTTACCATATTTTAAACAAAATAGAAACATTTGCCCTGCTTCCGTATTAAAAGACTATCTAGCAATAACAAAAGATATTAGGCCTAATACATCACAAAATTTGCTGTTATCTACGAAACCCCCACACAAGGCAGCTACCGCGCAAACCATCAGTCGATGGATTAAACAGGTGCTGGCAGAAAGCGGCGTGGACGTGGCGACTTTCAGCGCGCACAGCACGCGTCACGCCGCCACTTCCACGGCGCGCTCGCAGGGTGTTTCACTCGACGTTATACGGAAAACCGCAGGCTGGACGGAAAATTCGCAAACATTTGCAGCATTTTATAACCGTCCAATAATAAACCAAAGTCAATTCGCAAGCTCAGTATGCCTTAAAAATAAGCCTAATTGATTAGGTACCCATTCTAGTTATATGATGGAATCCCCTAGATTAATTTAAGAATTAAGTACTTATATTAGATTATAAGATATAAAAAGGTTAAATAAGACGATTAAAACTTGCAGTTTCTAAATTTAACATGTTTGATTGTTATAATATGACCTGTTTGATTATAAATAAAACAATGTAAGTAATCATTAAATGCATTTCATTTAATATTCTCAAAATAAAATCACTAGGTATTCTATAATCTTGATTTCTGCTACAAAATTTCTTGCTCTAAACATCTACATGTGTGCTTATATCTGAAGAATGAAGTGAATGAAATATAATAGATGATCAAACGAACTTCCAAGTGAAGTTCGATCACTATTATATGAAGACACTTCATTCGAAGATATAAGTTCCCCCCCTCCCCAAGCCCAGCAGAAATTTTGTAAGCTCCTCCTCTAAAAAATGAAATTCGACCGACCCGCATCACCTGTGTAGGCTCGGTAAGGTAGTTAGAAAACAAAATAAAATCGAAGTACCTTCTCTAAAAATGTGCGTAGTGTTGCCTGTAGGATAAAAGGACTACATGTGTGCTTATATCTTCGAATGAAGTGTCTTCATATAATAGTGATCGAACTTCACTTGGAAGTTCGTTTGATCATCTATTATACAATACATAAGCCAATTACGGAAACAAACAACACTTAGTAAAATTGGATAATAAATAGCATTGGAAATGCGAATCTAGTAAATATTTTTCATGTTTCAAAATCAAGCTTTTCAAAGTTTAAACGTTGTAATATATCGCAGCTAGAAATAATCAGTCAGCCTGCTTTTAATGACATTAGTTAACGGCGAGTAACAGAAATTCTGGAAGTTGAAGTCCAATGTATTTTGACTGCATTAAATATACAGTTTGGAATGTGAAACTGCCTTAAAATAGCTGATGTTCTCTTAATGGTTTATCTAAAAATACAATGCGAATTAGGTATTACACCTTTAACTGAAAAAAGTATTTAAAAGTCAAACAAATATTGCTAAATAATGTTGGTAGTTTTGCACCCATCGTAATGGAATTTCGCCAGGGTGTCTGATGATTTTATTAAAATTTATTACCAATTATTGTATAAATTTAAGCACAAAATGCCACAGTTATTCACTTTAATGTATAAATGTAATCTACACAATCTAGATATATTCAAGATACTTTTGGTTAATAATTTATAACTCAAAGTTATTAATTATTATTATTATTATTATTACTATTATTTATTTATTCTCAGGCAATGATGGCCCATAGATATTTTTTTTTTTTTTTACAAAAATACAAAAAATGTTTATTTCCAACAAGTAAGGATAAGTTACACTTATTTTAGTTACACAGGTTAACAGTTGTGGATGGTACAAGATATCATACTGAGCTACAATGTAGCGTAGATAACATCCTACTTTGTTGAGAGGAATTATACATGTAAGTTTTCCTGTAACACCAACACTAGAATTTATCTGTATAGCTAGTGTCTGTACGATTAACAAAAGAATTACCCTCATTTTACAAATGCTTAACAGACTGTAAGTATTTCTTAAATATGTATGCAACTAAAAATATACAATAGTCGAGACATTTATTCACAAATTAAATATTATATAATATATTTCTAAATAAAATAAAATAATAATTATGTTGTATAAATAATAAAATATATATTAATTATATTTTAAGTAGCTAAAATTAAAATTAGGACAGCGTTCTAAGCAAATTTTCTGTGGAAGCATATGTAAGGGTTTTGAGCCATTTTGTAACGATTTTTTTGACATCATGTACTGAGGTGGACATAATATCACAAAATTTTACCACTTTGTTGTAAATGATGCAATTAATAAAGGGAGAAAAACGTTTAGCAAAAGAAGTTTTAACTGGCAGAACTGGTATTTTGAAAATTCTCTTTGATAGGATTTGGGAGTAGTTTTCAGATTTAGTAATGAATTTATGTGTAAAAATGGTTGACTTTAAAATAAAAATATATACCTTAAAACTAAACATATACATAATATAATTTATAGGCCAGAAGAATAAAAACATTACATAAAGCAAAAAAAGACCACGAATGTATTTATCTTTTACATGTCCTATTTTAATTTAAGTGTAAATAGATATAATTATGATACTTTTGGTTGAAATCGTTAATAACTTATAACTCAAAATTATTAATAAAAACATGAGGGCAAAGGTAATTTTCGCAATTCCTCGAATGACGCGGCCCGTTTGTGCATAAATCAAAAAAGACCGCGGAATATGTGTTTATCTTTTACAATTGTTCTATTTCAATTTAAGTGTAAATTGATATAATTATAATCTCACCAGCCAGGCCAAGGCCGGCAAGAAAATAAAATTCCGGAACATTCCGCTTTGTTCGGTTAAAATCATGTAGGTATAGGTAGTTGGTTTATTCTTACTTGTCCTATTTAGTAAACAGATTTTGACAGTTGTCATACGTCTTTTAAACTTAAATTGCCATTTTTTATCATGTTGCCCCGTAATAAATTAAAATGTCATTACTAATTAACAATTTCTTTCGTATTCTATGTGAGGAAAAACATTTGTTGTATTTTATTAATGATTATTTCAATACAGAGTTGGGTGAAGATTGTTTATCAAATAGGATAAGTAAGGATAAACACACTGTACACACTAAAATATATTCCAGTTTTATCGTAGTACAAAGTCGATTCTTTCACAGCCCTAAATATATCCAACGTTGCTCATTGGTCGACGCCGCCATGTTTGTCGCCCACAGATCTGCAATGCTGCCAACACACCCAGTGTCTACTATCGATCTCGTTTTTTATCTTATTTCGCAAAAAGTCGATATATCGCTTTAACTATTGTTTTGAAGAAAAAATTATACTCATTTATTATTTTTCGATGCTTATGCCGTCCATTTCCGATCGTATTTATTGTTTTAATTTGTTGTAATAGACACAGATGTTTCTGTCGTCATGTTGGTAGCATCCGGGCGCCCGCCGCGCGCCGGCCGGCTCTTGCAACGAAGGAAGCCGAGCCGGTGTCCGTCTGCAACGCAACGCCTCCATTCGGCCGGCAAAAAAATGTATTGAAGAAAGAACAATCAATATTATTTAAATGTCAATTTATTAAAAACAGTTTTTGTAGTGTAGGTAGGTACCTACTTACCAAAAATATCTCTGCAAAGGCGCCGCGCCGGAAGAAATAATTCCCATGGAGGCAACTTTTAGCTGTAATTCCGCTAAAGAAAGGCATGTTAAAAAGGGCATGCCAAAAGTTAGGGTTCTTAAGACGTAATAGTAACGACTTTCGATGTAAAGAAACTAGAATAATTCTTTATAGGTAACGTGTGGAATCCTTTTTACTGTTCGGCCTCACAGCGTATCGAGTCGATACAACTAGGTACCTTTACCACAGAATACATAATAGTCCTAAACTCCCGGAATATCATATAGGAATCCATACGCACAGAGATTGGGCTTCTTTGGAATGTAAAGTCTTCAGTACCCTACACAAAATTTTAAATGGCCAAATCGACTGTTCCTGTCTACTTGCCGAAATCTCACTATCTGTACCCTATAATTACCATTGATTAAACAAAGATAATTACCCGCGATTTCCACTCAAAAAGACCTTTCACACTCCACAATGCAGAACCAACCTCGGTGCATGTTCTCCTATCGTAAGGATAGGTATGTAGAAGCTACAATGAGACAAGTGTTAAAATACCAATAGACATATTATTTCACCATCCAATCAAATCATTCTCTAAAATGCTGAAACTTTATTACACTCCATCAGCGTAGTTTTTATTGTTTTCATAACTTTTTCATTGACGCAAATGTAGGTAATTGATTGAAAGTAGATTATTATTATTTTTGCTCTACTTCTGTATAATATGTGCCTACATCTATAATTATTATTTATGTATAAGTAACGAAGCCATAATAAGAGAAATCCATGTAGGTACCTATATGAAATACGTATAATGTTGATGTTCCAAATTAATAAATAAAAAAAAAGAAACATGAATAGCATTATTATATTAATTGATTTGTAGTCTTCGTTTGTAGTTAATAAAAAATGAAGCGATAACGAAGATTTGCCAATGTTACTTTGGCTAGGCCCTCGACTCTACACACAGGGTTCGAATATTTCGTAACATTTGACTCACTCACTTTCTCGTCAAGCGAGTCGGGCTCCCAAAATGGTCTGCGTAGGTAGGTAGGTAGGTGCTTTGCAAACTTTGCAAAGCGAACAGCCCGTCTCGTACAAAACAAATCCCCTTCTTTTGTACTATCGACAACACAACCGCTTTAGTAGGATTTCGGGTTTAGGTTCGGAATGTCCATCAGCTATTTTTGATGTCCCCACTGCTGGGGCACAGGCCTTCCTTATGGGTAAGTAAGGAGAATGGGCCATAACCCACCACGCGGGCCCAATGCGGATTGGTGGGTGTTAACGACATTCCGAAGCACGGAGGAGGTCAAGATAATAAATTTTTGGTCACCCATCCCATGACCGACCCTTGTGAACGTTGCTTAACTTCAGCAATCGCTGGGCCAGGCGCTAAACCACTGCGCCACCGAGCTTCCGAGGTTCGGAATAATCGTTCTTTATTACTTATCTATCGATACCTACTAATAGGACACTACGATTCTAATACGATATTCTAAAAAGCCCTAGTCCAGTTAGGTACCACGAGTACATTAGTGGTATACCGTGGTCCTACCAGTAGACTTGTACTGTAGGTCAAATCTAAGCTGCGCTGCGCCCCGTAACGTGGGCCTAGCCAAAGTAATATTGGCAAGTCTTCGTTATCGCTTCGCTTTCGAAACATGTAATGGGATTGACTTAAGCGATAACGAAAATTTGCAAATTTATGTTACTTTGGCAAGGGGGGCTGTTTAGTTAGTGCAGGCAGGGCAGTTCGCGTCAGTATATATTCTGTGGTGCTGGTACATCGTAGACTCGTAGTTCAAAAAAATAAGCAAGGATTAAAATAATTAAATAATCATTTTCATGGGGCTAGCAAATAAAATCCAATTTAAAAAGCTAAAAAATCAAATTTGCCATTATGAAACTGTGATAAAATATAGGTGAATTAAGTATACTTATGATATGAGTAGGTATACTTAATTCACCCAGGTGATTTGGCTCAGAGGTGCATCAAGTCTACGACGGGCATTTCTTCATTAGCTTAGGTAGGGGGGCCGGGTGGGCTGTGCTGTGCCCACCCCAGAAAAAACTCCTTGAATCTAGATCCAATAAAATCCATTGTAAAGATCCATTGATGGATCTTTTTGCACTTTTATGTCCCCACTTTAATCCTTGATTCAGGACTTTTAAAAAGTGGATTTTTTAGAACTAACGTGTGTCTGAAAATCCATTAAAGAATGTTTCTGGTTTCTGTTCCGTTTCCGATTAGACCCACTGCACTAGGTACCTAGAGTTGGGATCGAGATTTTTAAATGCAAAATTTTAAAAATATTATTTCGAATATTAACTAACAAGGAGGATTCCAATTATTTTAAAAAACGTGTTAGTTCTAACTAAAAAATCCACTTTGCAAAAATACTGAATCAAGGGTGGGTTTTTGTGGATCACGGATTAAAGTGGACATAAGAGTGCAAAAAGATCCATCAATGGATTTTTACAATGGATTTTAGTGGATATACCTAGGGGGAAAAGCCTGATATATTTTTCTATTGCCCTTCAAAACGTATGAAGGACTAAATCTAAAAATTAAGCCAGAATGGCTTTAGTTTTCTGGTACCTATTAGTTGCCTCAGTTTGCATACGAGGACACGGCTTCTAGGTGTTATTATTCTAAGGTTATATCAATTAAACTAATTTTGGCCGCATTAAACCTAAAAACCTATATATACAGGGTGACATGGAAATTCGACCTATTTCTTGAAAGGGGTTATACTAAAGGGATCATTTGCAACCATTGATTAAACAAAGTTTTTTTAATCAATGTTTGCAACAAACTAAGCCCAGTGAACCAGGGGTCAAAACTGGATGGTTACCAAGCTGTAGCAGTTCTTCGATATTTAAGAAATTTTCCGACTTGTTACCAAAAACCATTAATTATGTATAAACTACTACACTCTAACTAAACATTGAATTTATACTTTTCTGAAAGCTGAAAAATAAGTGATCAATTAAAAAAAAACGTTTGCCCAAAACATACATAATCACAGATATAAAAGGTCCTAAGTAGCAATAACTTTTATTTTCTGATATTTTTCTCGAAAATCGCCGTAAGTTATCGAAAAAAAGTTGTATGAAAGTTGGCGTACAAATCAGTAGAATAACTTACTGGACTCATTAGCTTCCCAAAAAGGTATAAATGTTATTAATGGTTTTTGGTAAAAGAACTGCTACAGCTCGGTTACCATCCAGTGTTGACCCCTGGTTCACTGGGCTTAATTTGTTGCAAATGACCTCTGGTATAATATAACCCCTTTCAAGGAATAGGTCGAATTTCCATGTCACCCTGTATGTATGTGCGGCGTTGTTAATAATTTTATTTATAAGTACTTCGAAGTACTTATAAATTCCATGGTAATAATTACTACGATTAGCGAATGGACAAATACCTACGACAGAAAATATTTTGTCAAAATAAACCATCATTCATTCGGTAATTTTTCGAAATGTCAAAACAAACAAACATAGGGTTGTCTCGGCTGTCTAGTAGTTAAGTACCTATAGGTTGTACTGTTTCGTTTTTCTGATGACAGAAAATATAATAGGTAGTAAGTAGGTACTAACGTCTTATACCATACCACGGTAATTACCGTGACCGTACCGTACTTACATACTTACTACCGAACATATTTTTTTTTTACCAATTTTTTTATAATTGACTTGATTGATAGGTATCGTGATTGATATCTTTAAGAATGATAATCGCATTGATTTTATATCCAAAATTAGAAAATTTAGGGTCTAAATTCTAAAATAAGTTCAGTAAGCGTTTGTGTAAAGTCGATTCAATAGGAAAGGAACCAATAATTAATTCTGTAATAATTAAACCTATTACTATGAAATGAACCTATGAAGCGATGATCTTACCATACTTGCCTTTCATACGTAATAAAATAAAATAACAGACCAATGATATATTCGCGTGATCTAAATATTTAACCTGTTTGCACATACCGTGACATAAGCTTGTTTGTTTGTGACGAATTCGTCGGCTGACATCATACATTATCGCCACCATCATACTGAGAGCCACTCGGCAACAATTTTAATAGCAACATTGAACGGATGGAGATCATAACTGGGGCTAACAGAGGTCTTTATTGTTGGACATTTTATGTATAAGTGCATTTCTAAATTTAGATGTGAGGAGATGATGTCAGGTGCGTCGCGATGTAGGTCTGTACGATCAAGGTGCCTCGTAAAGTAGGTACCTACTCAATTATGTTGTTTTTGAAACTGATAAAATTGTCAATGATATATAAATAACATGACTTTTTTTTGTGTCAGCGAATTTAATTACTTTTCCTCAATTGTAGCCTTGACATATTTATTTTACTTTATTCAGTTTACTTGCAAATCTCTTGAGTTGAGTAATTTCTGCTTATAAGTATTTCCGTGACACACAACATTATTAGTTGAGAGTGACTCAATATGAATTAGCCTTGATTGTGTTGACTATGCAAAGGAGGTGAATAAAAAGAATAACATATTTTAAATAAATATAAATCTTTATTATATACATTAAATGATTGTTCAAAACAATTTTAATAAAACTTCGGTTATTGAAGCTCTCATAATTAATCACGTTTGGCAGTTGGGGGATCCAAACAAAATACTTTCATAAAGAGATGTCTATATAATAGATCAGCCTTCACTATTTCAGATCGCGCTCTCAACGAGGCTTGGTGGAATCACAAGGAATGTATTATATAATACAAATGCTTTCGATTCTCGTAGTGTCATGACCGGGGAAATTTTTAGTCGTGCATTCTGTTAAAAGTTAGAAAGCATGTCTGTCTGTTCAATACTCAGTATTTATAGGAATCATTAATGTTACTTAAACAAAAAGTAACAGGACATAAATGGCATGTACTTTTAAAGCTGCTGTATCGATAGCGCTTAATGGTGGTCTTCCATCTCCTGCTCATGCTCTTCGTCGAACTCTGCGTCCTCGTCGGCGGTGGCCTCCTGGTACTGCTGGTATTCGGACACCAGGTCGTTCATGTTGCTCTCTGCTTCCGTGAACTCCATCTCGTCCATGCCCTCGCCGGTGTACCAATGCAAGAAAGCCTTTCGCCTGAACATAGCGGTGAACTGTTCCGAGATGCGCTTGAACAGCTCCTGGATGGCGGTGGAGTTGCCGATGAAGGTGGCGGCCATCTTGAGGCCACGAGGCGGGATGTCGCACACGGCCGTCTTCACGTTGTTGGGGATCCATTCGACGAAGTATGACGAGTTCTTGTTCTGGATGTTGAGCATCTGCTCGTCGACCTCCTTCATGGACATGCGTCCACGGAAGATGGCGGCGACGGTGAGGTAGCGGCCGTGGCGCGGGTCGCACGCCGCCATCATGTTCTTGGCGTCGAACATCTGCTGCGTCAGTTCGGGGACAGTGAGGGCTCTGTATTGTCTGCTTCCACGGGATGTAAGAGGGGCGAAACCAGGCATGAAGAAGTGGAGACGTGGGAAAGGAACCATGTTAACAGCTAATTTACGGAGATCAGCGTTCAACTGACCTGGGAACCTAAGGCAAGTGGTGACACCGGACATTGTGAGGGAGACCAAGTGGTTGAGATCACCGTAGGTGGGAGTAGACAACTTGAGTGTGCGGAAGCAGATGTCATATAAAGCCTCGTTGTCGATACAATAGGTTTCGTCTGTGTTTTCTACGAGCTGGTGGACTGAGAGTGTTGCGTTGTAGGGTTCGACGACAGTGTCTGATACTTTGGGCGAGGGGACGACTGAGTATGTGTTCATTATTCTGTCTGGGTACTCTTCACGGATCTTTGAGATGAGAAGTGTTCCCATACCGGACCCGGTACCACCACCAAGGGAGTGTGTGAGCTGGAAGCCCTGTAGGCAATCACATGATTCTGACTCTTTGCGAACTACGTCAAGAACTGAGTCAACTAGCTCAGCACCTTCTGTATAGTGTCCCTTGGCCCAGTTGTTGCCGGCGCCAGACTGTCCAAAAACGAAGTTATCTGGGCGGAAGATCTGTCCGAAGGGTCCGGAGCGGACAGAGTCCATGGTGCCGGGCTCGAGATCGACAAGGATGGCACGAGGAACGTATTTGCCGCCGGAGGCTTCATTGTAGTATACGTTGATTCGCTCTAACTGTAAGTCAGAGTCGCCGTGGTAGGCGCCTGTGGGGTCGATGCCGTGCTCGTCAGAGATGATTTCCCAGAACTGTAAAGAAAGAAAAATATCGTTATAGTAAGTAGGTAACTGTTGTAGGCGCAAGTTTGAACACCATCGATTAAAATTCCAACACGAAAGCTCCGCACTCTCTAGAATCATTTGTAAGTGCGGCTGGCATTGCTACTTTCAAACCGGTTCAATGCATGCAGTCCTAAGTGCGAGCATTCCGGTACAAGTCACAGACTCCATTAGTTTTCAATAGAACGGTATGAAATGGAAGCTTCAGTAAGTTTGAAGTATATTCGAGCTCAATGATCCATCGCGTAAGGCAGGATACATAATATATCGTTAATGAATACTTTTGCTTTGGAGGATTACGCAAGACAATGGCATGAGTTATGGCAGGCAGGCGCGCACAATACACTCGCCTTGGCGACGCGACGGTCGACGCCCACGCTCTGTCCCTATTTGGCTTATCTTTCCAAATAAGTAGAGAACGTCTTGTATGACTCGTTTAAATTTATTTAGCATCCGACTTTTCGGTGCTTGTTGAAATCCATGGCCTGGATTTCAGGCACTCCAACCATATGGTCGGTGTTTTCGTATAATATTATAACTTTCTCATGCAATTGTGATTTATTTTACACTAAAATAGAATTCGTAAACCTAAACTCAAAATACCTACTTAGTCAGAAAATATATATCTAAGTACTTCTGCTTTGCAAAATCTAGAACTGTCTCATGAAATCCTTGACAATAACAAAAGCCTCTAATATACAGTAATGCATAGCGACTATATGAAGAGTTTTAATATTCAGCTGTATGCACACACATAAGTGACGATAGGTATGATGTCATCCTGTAGGTGTGTTTGTGTGGGTAAGGCTACGTGCCTCGCCTGACAGCGACTTATATGGCAAAATGACTAATACGGCGACTCGCTTTTGGCTCAGGGCTTCGAGATTCGACGAATAAACATCAATACATGCTAATGAATTCCACGCTAGCTTCAAGATTACGTGGCATAGACGCAGAGTGATTACACGCGTTACGCTGATATCCATCAAAATGAAGGGGACCCATCAAAATATCTACTTTCAAATACATCACGACAGAATAATGATTTTTAATAACAACAAAAAGTGAAAGGCGATCGGTTGTTCTTCGATTGTGGCGCGAAAGGCTGCTTTCTGCTCGTAACTAGATAAGCTGGGACGAAGAAAGTGTGCGAACGACCGACGTACTACTTGGGGAAACGTAGGTAGTCCGTGCACCACAATGGAACATTGTGCGTGCTCCACCTGTGCAGCCTATAACACCTACAACCGCTATGTTGGCTACATCACTAACTTCATAATTCATGGCTTGAAATGGAGGTCGGAGATCTGTTAACGGTGTTGGACGCTAAAATATTGCGCTTTCAAAGAGAGTGCACTTTACTATGGAAGACCGATGGTGGTTATTTATAAGCGAGCCGGCGCCGGCGGCCGACGACCGTCGGTTCGATGCCCCCGCTAATCTATCGGACTTTTAATTTTAATGCCAAAAGTGGAAACATGATAAGATAAAGATTTTAGAAACGACTTATACGGGATCATGGTCGCATTGAACTTGATAATACTTCAATGATTTAGAAATGTAACAAATTGTATGCTGAACCACAGAATAGATAATAGTACTAGCGTACAGAAGTTGCACTCCGCCAAATCGTTTAAATAAATTGCGACTCTTGCTACGACACAATAAAGTGCAATTCAGGTCGCACAGCGCTCCCTTCGCTCCAAAACATGCACTTAATAGTTGCCTCCCTTTCTATCGCGTAGGTCTTATCTTTTCTGATGTATGAAATTTGTCCTCTCAGAGGACGCCGAGCGATTCATACTCGAGACAGAGCCCTGGCTGAACACTCTACAAATATCTCCATATATGATAAAGATCGATATACAAAGTGGTATCAGCATGAATTCTAATAACATTATTAAAAACGCCAATTTTGATGCGCGTCAAATCATTCTTCACGGTACTATATGAATCATTCGCATATTTACCGCAATCATTAGACTATGAAAAACGGTTGAGGTCATCGTTTTCGACCATTGTTTCGTTTTGCAATCATAAGGTGAAATTGTCCGTAACGCCACGTCTGCTGCAGAGCCAAATATACACGTTCGAAATGTACCATTACCACGCAGATATCATTTGGACTCTTTCAACTTAATTATAGTAGAGAATAAAAGTTGAAAAAATATTATTTATACAGCTTGTGCGTCGAGTCACTGTATTTATAAAACCGAGTTGATTACACACATCTTAAACCCTCCAATGGATTCCAATCCAAAGCGTCTTATTATAAGTGACTCACTCTGACTAACTAACCAATGATTTTGTATGGACGTAAATACTTAATGAAAGAAGAGAAATTCAAATGGATATATTATGTAATAAATCAATCGCATCTCTTAACAACATAGCCCAGATTTTGCGTTCCGTCTTATTGGAGTGATTAATGTTACGGTAAAAAATTGCTACGGCTTTATTGGCCTTAGTCAGCGAACTAAAATCTATGGAAGTATAATTGCAAACAAATATTGCTTAAAAAATGGCACCACGGGGCCGAAAAAGTACAACCCGCTCAGGTGACCCGGTGACTGATGTTAGTGTTCTTTTCAATAAATTGCAGTTTGCATTGTAGAGAAAAGATAGAAAGAGAGAGTTTATTAGAAATAACGTTCTTTTAGTCAAATGGTGTAAAAGATGCAAAGAAGGCAGTAAAAATATGCAGAAAAAACGTATCTTATTTGTATAGAAAATATCTATGAGTATACAAATTATAGTCGCTAATAAGCAACCAGTGTAGTGTTCAGACGCTTTGTGCTGCATAATTAAATTCCAGTATTTTTAGCTCTATCCACTTAGTTGTACTTTTTGTGTGGTGCCATTTTTGAGCAGAATGCTTATTTTATAGATTTTAGTTCGCTGGCCTTAGTTTTATAAACAATTGTTGCTTGTTGTGTAGTATCTCTGTGAGAAATTTAAGACAATTGGAATTTCTCTCAAGATTTCTCGTATTTTTCTTAACTAGATACTTGTTATATAGTTGCATCTTTATAACATTCTTTATGCGATGAAAGTAGCCAGGAATTAGTTTCCGAGCCGATGCAGGCAAATTGCATGTGATTTATGCACCGCCAAGTGGAAGTTTCACCGGTGGATTTGATAGGAAAGCTAATAATTAGGTACATTACATACACAATTGCTGTATTGTTTTTTGTAGTTAATAATTTAATATAAATATGTGTATAACAATACCTAATAAAAAACCTCATAGGTACAGTCAAGTTCATTAATATGTTGGCATATTTGACAGGCTGTTGACCGTTATTATAAAGCCATAAAGGTTGATGAGCTGTCAAAAGTGCCAATATATTAATGAACTCAACTGTACCTACCTATGTATTTTGTTCATAAAGTTAGCTCTTAAGTGGTCCAAATAAATAGAGTATTACCATGTATTACTTAGAATAATAACACCTAGAACGATAGTTCTCTACAAAGCGCACTGTCAAAAGTGAGGCAACTAAAACAGCCAAAATGGCCCCCGTTTTCAGACTTTTATTCTCTATTATTACCTAATAATACCGAATAAGTACAAAACAGTTTAAATTTTCCTACATTTATTAGATTAGTTACTATATTATTGGATTTTAGCTACGATTAGGTAACGTATGAAGGATATAAATCTGAAAACTAAGCCATTCTGGCTTAGTATTAGTTGCCTCACTTTGCATACGAGGACACGGCTTCTAGGTGTTATTATTCTAAGAATTATATTATGGCACCTACTTACGAAGTGTCAATTAAAATAAATCTAAAATAATAAGGTGCGGTGAGTCATTGCCAAATGTGGACGACTAAACACCTTATTAGAGCGTAGGACAATGTTATTATAAACATATTATCTCACTCTATGTGAAAAACATAAGTTCCAAAAATAAGATAATCTCGAGAAGTGAATAAGATAATCTTATGATATGAGACAAGTCACCCTACTAGTTGACCTTTGATGGAGTTGTTAGGAATAACATTACCATAAAAGTTGTTTGTATAAAGCTATTCGAAATCCAGTTTCGCTTTAAAGTATTTAAGTACCTATTTACTTTTGAAGCTTAAAACAGTAGAAACACGGAATATTATAATACTACTAAACGCAGATGTAAGTTACGCTTAAGTAATAAAACTAATGAAGCATATAATTTTTGGGGTTGCGACACCCCTGCGTGTCCGCAGACAGGAAATTAGGTCATTTCTATTTTTCTAACGAACGGAACTATGCAAAATTGGCCAAGAAAAATATAATTAATTATTATTGGATTAGCAATAAAAAAAGTTTTTGATTTGTAGAAGTCTATGTGTAAATCGGATTCCAGTAGTGATAACATCAACGGTTTTTATAACCGTTATCGACAGAGTTCAACTTAGCCTATAACTTATACGTATGTTAGAACAAATCAAAAAATATACCTTAGCTCCAATCTGGTTACCGCACTGGCCGGCTTGTAGATGCACGATTTCCCTCATTTTTTATTATTTAAAATTTGAAATAAATTAAATTACTTAACACTACGCGACTATTGTATCGCACTACTCGCAGATTATGAACGGCAAGCGCAACCGGTGGGGATTTTTGAGGAGCCGCCTCGCCTCCGCGCGCTCTCAGCTTTTCGCGCCATGATTGGTCGGTCGTCGGCCATGGCTCGCTGCCAACTTCACATCGAAACGAAAGTTGTTTTATCAATTGTACTGATATGGAGAGATGAGATCCTTCGGCCGTACATGGGTATGCTTTGCATATTTTTTTTGTCGTCAGGATTTGGCGGAGGTAAGAGGTAAGTAATTCACGGTTACTTTTATTATGATTGTTAGGGATTAAGTTATGGTGTGAATGTCGAGTTTATCCTTGATTTTCATTATTTTGAACTTTTGAAGTAGGTAGACTAGGTAGGTAGGTAGTGATAATTATTATTAATGTATGAATTGAATGAACGAAGTTAGTAAGCATAAGCACCTAGCTAGGTGTAGTATTGATGTAAGTAAGTAAAGCCCGCCCATTATGTAGGTAATAGGCATTTTACGAATGAGGGATTTGTTTGCTACCCAATAAAATGTAAAAGAGTACCTTCACTTTATTTTATTTTATTTTTACAATCTTCGGAAAGCTAACAGCTAGGTTGAGAAGAAAGTGGTTAACTTAAATAAATATCGAAGGCCAATTACAAGCTTCCACATATAGCCAAATATTATTAGTTACAAAAATGTTAGCCTACGTTATGTTAAGAATTTTAGGTTATTAGTTAGTTTAATTCTATGATAATACTTAATTAATGTTTACTGTTAGTTAGGTAATTTGAAGAAATAAATTAGCTGTTGTAATGAAAGGAAGTCCAGCCTTTCTATTGTCTAATTTCAAAATCTATCGCAATCGCTTTCAGGATGTAACACATTGAAGCTTATGGCACAAATAAAAACGTACCTACCGAAGAAATGCAGCAATGTGTCACATCCACCTGTCAAATGAAAGCGATTGCGATCGATTTTGAAATTAAACAATTAGCCTCCTGCTAACTTTTATTTTTGTTTCAAAAGATCAAGTGCTGATTTTGGTTCTCTTGCGCATACCTGAGTTTTATGCGTTTATTTTTAGTTATCTACGATGATGTGGTATTGTGGTAGGTATAGATAGGCACTCCCTCCCCCTCCCTACCCATAGACAGACAGTCACCCCTTGTAAAATTAACATCATAAACGTTTATTGGTCACGGAAAGAGCGTGTCGTCTACGAGAATAATTAAATATTTATGTCATTTTTTTATTTAAACTGGTAAGTATCATAGAACAATAATTACTTAGATAATGATGAAATTAATGGGTATGTACTGGAAATCTGTAATCTCAAAATGCATGAAAATCTATATCTATGCTGGCTGGCTGATTTAGATCTTCAAGAAGTAAGAAAGCTTAGATTAAAACAAAAATATGAAAGTAATATTTTTTGTTTAAAATAAATAACGATTTTTCAGGGTATTCCTTCTCAGCGTCGTCGTAGCTAGGTAGGGTCATGATTTGACTTTGAATTTTGCGCCCCTAAACTTATTTCTAGGATGAGCGCCCCTGGCAAGATTTGAATTTTGTGCCCCAAGATTTATTTCTAGGATCATGAGCGCCCCAGGACATATTTCTAGAATCATAAGCGCCCCCGACAAAATTTGAATTTTGCGCCCCTGACAAAATTTGAATTTTGCGCCCCTGACAAAATTTGAATTTTGCGCCCCAAACCTTTTTTCTAGGATCATGAGCGCCCATGGCAAGATCTAAATTTGGCGCCTTAAGACATTTCTAGGATAATGAGCGCCCCTAGCAAGATTTGGATTTTGCGCCCCAAGACTTATAGAATAATAATAATAATATCTAGCTATGGGTTATCAAAGTTGAAGGTTGCTTGCGCCCCTGGCACACGTATCCCTTGCCAGCACAGCAACGCTGTTCCTTTTATTTCATTTGGTGGTTTATTTAATCGATTACTAAACTATGAATTTCGATGATTATTATTACTTAATTAATTCACACAGGTACCTACGCGGAAGTTGAATCAATGGCCCTTCGTGATTTCTTCAAATTGGGTCGCACACACCACAGTCCACACGGCACAGGTAGTCATTATTACTGTTTCGATGCATGCAATGAGGTTAAAAATCATAAAAAGTCAACAAACCATTTTTGGTCTACCAGGGGCCCTATTTCATAAACATTGCAATTTTGTAATTTACTACAGTAATTTGCATATCTTGCGGCGTCTGTAGGTAGTAGGTAGTTTATTTTCTAGTTTCATGTTGAATGTGTAACTTAGATAAAAATAAAAGGGATGTATTTAAGCTTTTTAGCCATCTTTATAAAAAAATAAATGACTACCGCTTGGCGTAGTGGCAGTTTCGGACTTATCGCTCCTTGAGCCAAAAGTCCCGGGTTAGAATCCTGCTTGGGGCATATGTTTGTGTGATGAGATGATCATACATAAGCTTTTGTTTCCGAGTCTTAGATGAAACTCTGCCACATGGAGGGAAAGTAGGTACAGTCGAGTTCATTAATAGGTATGTTGGCACTTTTGACAGCTCATCAACCTTTAAGGCTTTATAATAAAGGTCAACAGCCTGTCAAAAATGCCTACATATTAATGAACTCGACTGTACCACCTACCTACCCTAAATATTGAACATAGGAAATACAAAAAGAAGACTTCATTTTGTTTTTAAAAATAAATGGAACTGCATTCAAAGATGAACGCATACGATAAGATACAAATTGATACAATACAATACAAAGGTACGTAATAATATTTTTTTTTTTTTATTAAATCATTCATGGTCTACACAGTGTTTTTTTTTATCCCAATGAGGTAAGGCTTGCGATATCTGTACTGTACCCTTAGCACACGAACGCTATCGAAAAAATAACGCGCGTAAAATCATTCGGTAGATAAATTTTGTATTGGAAATTTGTACAGCGCCATCTATCGCCGATAAGCGAAATGAAATTTTCCATAGAGAATTGTCTATCGAGTAATTTTACGCGCGTTTTTTTTCTCGATAGCTGTTCGTGCTATCTTTAAAAATAAAATATTGTTTTTTTTTCATATTTGGTGGGTTCGATTCCTGGATAAGGCAGGCGATTTTTTTTAATCTTTCAGACTATTCATGTTGACCTTGAGACCGCCTTTATGCCGTACGAAATAAGAGCTGTTTTCGTAGCGTACTTTCCCTTAGTGTGGCATAGTTTTGGGATACCCTGTTAGATGTTTATATAATTACCTATTTAGATGCTAACCAATAGCTACGAAGTTATTGAAGGTCAAATTCAATTTTTTTTTTTCAAAATTTTTATAAAATTTAATTTTATTCGTTATTTCCTAATTTTTGTCTAAAGAAACATTATCAAAATTTTATGTATTTCGTGACAAACACACGCAGCTGTGTACTCGCAGGCGCGGTCTTTTGTACGCGTTACATTGCGTGGTAATGTACCTATGCAATGCTTTTTTAACACCAAAAATTAAAATCGTTTCCCAGCAATAATTTTGAACAGAAATGGTCCTGATGATGGGCAGAATACGTAGACCTCGGCTTCGTTGAGGGTAAAGTTTTTAAATAAAAATTAAAAATATAAAGCTTCAGTAAAAGACTGTCTGCGTGATCGATCAGTAAGTTAAGTACCTATCTGCCCAGACACGGAAGTCAATCCCACGACCCTTCGTGATTGCATCAAATTGGGTCACATTATACCTTACCATGGATGAATGTACCCATCGCAGTCTTGCTTTATTTTTTTATGTGTACATGTATGTAACCATATTTTCGACTTTATTCTGGCACAAAATAATAATAAAAAAAGTAGGTAAGTAATAATAAAAATAAGTTTATTTTTCTTTTAAACCTAATACAATTTTTTAAATAAGTTAGTGTCCTCATTAGCTGAAAGCCTGTGTTTGTGGGACAACGCAACGAAAATAATGATTTGGGTTTACTTTATACGGATATTCAAACATTCTGTATTGTATAGTGCTATTTAATTAAATACATCTCTATACCTAATGCTCAATAAAATGTTCTAAACATAATATAAAAAAATAACACTATTTAATTTACTTACTACCTACTTGTGATTCATTGATTCCAATTCCTCAGTTTTAATTTTTCCTCATAATAAAGGATAGATGATCACATTTAAGTATTTATAACTATGACTTCCAACTTCCAATTCAAATTCGAATTTTTGTCCCACC
This sequence comes from Agriphila straminella, assembly GCA_950108535.1. Taxonomy (NCBI): domain Eukaryota; kingdom Metazoa; phylum Arthropoda; class Insecta; order Lepidoptera; family Crambidae; genus Agriphila; species Agriphila straminella. Next base: position 1,498,770 of record OX467324.1, on the reverse strand, counting down.
AAGGCGCCCCACTATACAGGGTTATTTGTAAAACACCAACCTCGCAGGAATAGATTAGTAACATCATATACAACATTTGTTCTAAGACTCTTCCAAAAACTGATAAAAAAAAACAACTTTTCATACAAAACTCGATCAGCTGTTGGGACATTTTGTATGGAGAGTCGATTTTTTTTGTCTGTTTTCGGCAAAGTCGTAGAACAAAAGTATGATGATAGTAATCTTCTCCTCAGCAGCAAGGTTGTTGGTGTTTTGGTGTTTTCCAAATAACCCTGTACAGTAAGCAGTGCGGGGCCTGCTGCAAATTATATCAAGGGGCCCTTGCTTTTCTTTATGTTGTCAAGTTTTTATGCTCAAAATGCCTGATTTTTCAGAAAATGCCTGTCTATAGTGAAATATGGTCGCAGCGCGATTTTAGCCAATCCTTCTATCTACTACCCTTGTAATTTTGCCTGTTCATAGTAGTTGTAAAAAGCGGCCGCGCAGCGCTTTTTACCCGACTGCAAAGAAAGGGTTATGTGTTTCGCGCGTATCTTGTAAGTATGTTTGTATGTTTGTATGTATGTATGTTTGTATGTAATATTCTTTATTACCTCATATCTTTCAAACGGCTGAACGGATTTCTATGATTAAGATATCGTTAGATTGGTCTTTTCAGCCCAAGTGTTCTTAAGAAGGTGGCGTTATAAAAAAACCAACATGGCGGCTGTACGGTGCTATTATACGTAGTGAAAATAAATTTTTTTTTTAGAATACTGCAATATGGGTGTCAAATTAAAGGGCTTATTATAAGTGTTAACTACGTGAGCGTGGACTAAAATGGAAAACACGTTTTTACAACAATGAATAATGTATTTCTAGTATCGGCACAAATAATATCGGTTACAGACAGCAGTGACAGCTATGTTATTTCGTTTAGCCTACAACAATATTATATTCTCTATGACGACCAGCCAGTTTCCAACATCCCCACCCCCAGTGGAACACTAACAATCAATCGTTGGAAAGTGGCTGGTCGACGGAGCTTAAAGGTAAAAGCTTACGGGCTGGGCGGCGTAAGGTTCCCCCTTTAGTTATGACTTCAGCGACGCGCACAGCTCCGTCAGCACCCCTAAATATTTTAAGGACTCTTCCTAGTGGCCATAGACCCCGCGGCAAAGAAGAGTCCGCGATAAGCACGACGTCCCCCTCGGAAATAGCCGGAATGCCGCCGCGTGGTCCTCTAGGTCGCAATGTAGGCAAGTACTCCCGCAGCCACCGCAACCAAAAATGATCAGCCAAACGGAGTGTCTGCCGCCAATCACATCGCCTTATCAAATCCGAGTCTGTGAGCGACGACGTCCATGGACTGATAGATGACGATCCAAGTATAAAATGGAAAGGGGTTATGGCTTCCGGAGCTTGCGGCGAGGGTGATATATACGTGAGCGGTCTTGAGTTTACTATTCCTTCTACTTCGGCTAGTAAGGTGGTCAAAATCTCTTCCTTGGGAGATTTGGTCTTTAGGGTGTACCTTAGGGCAGTCTTTACAGTTCGGACCATACGCTCCCAGGCCCCTCCCATAAATGGTGATGCGGGAGGAATAAAGCGCCACTCGATCTTGTGGTTCGTAGCGTATTCGCGCACATCGTCTCCGTGCAAAGCTCGTAGAATTCGATTGGCACCGACAAAGTTTGTACCGTTGTCGGACATGATGACTGATGGAGATCCTCTGCGGGCTATGAAACGCCTTAGGCTTAAAAGTGCAGAATCTGATGATAGCGACCCGACCACTTCGAGGTGTAGCGCTCTGGTTACGAGACAGGTGTATAGGGCTACATAGCGCTTCTCGTGGCGACGATTCACCGTGACGTCAACTGGGCCGAAATAATCGAGGCCAACGTTAGTAAAGGGTCTTCTGTGGTGTTCAAGCCGTACTGATGGTAGGTTGCCAGTTTGCGGGATAACGGGCTGGATCTTATGCCGCTTGCATTCGTTGCAGGTGTTCGCGACGCTCCGTATAGTGCTCCTCGCTTTGAGAATCCAATACCGCTGTCTTAGTTCATTTAGAACAAGTTCGTTGAACGAATGAGCCGTCTGGCAATGGTAGTGCAGTATTATGAGGCGGACTATGTGATGGCGGCCATCCAAAACCATCGGACATTTGACACTCTCACTTACCCCGGGAGCGGATGTTATACGTGAATCGAGTCTAATGAGCCCATCGGGGCCCAACACCGGGGAAAGTGCAGCTATCCTGCTATTCTTGGCCACTGGCTGCGACGACTGCAAGGACTTGTATTCTTCAGGAAAGCTGTCGACTTGCGCTCGGTGAAGAAGAAGGTTCTCGGCGTTGGAGATATACAGAGCCGTCAATCCAGAGGGGGAGGTGGTGCCATCTGCGTACAAATAAGAGTGTTGATCGATTGGACGAGACAAAAAAGTTCTAAACATACGCGCGGCTTGTAGCGAACGAGCGGTCGCTCTTAGTAGACGCAACCATTTACTAAAACGCGTAAAATTGGGAACCGGTAAATCTGGCAGAGGAATATCGATAAGAAGTCCGACTAGTTCCGATTTGTCGTCGGACGCTGGTGTGACTTCCTCATCATTGCAACTAGATTCGATGGGCCAGTCAGAATCAGGGTATAAAAGAAAAGATGGCCCGGAAAACCAACGATGAGACAAATCTAGTTTCAATGCCTTAGGCTTTGTAGCATCGTCAGCGTTATTGAGTGCACTTGGAACCCATCGCCAATTGGAAGGGTTTGTGGTTTCCAATATTTCCCCAAGACGGTGGGCTACAAATGGCTTAAACGCTCTAGCATCACCTCTCAACCACTTGAGGACCGTGGTCGAATCAGTCCAATAAAAAACTGCGGAAGGTTTTAAAACTGGCTGGTCGTCATAGAGAATATAATATTGTTGTAGGCTAAACGAAATAACATAGCTGTCACTGCTGTCTGTAACCGATATTATTTGTGCCGATACTAGAAATACATTATTCATTGTTGTAAAAACGTGTTTTCCATTTTAGTCCACGCTCACGTAGTTAACATTGTTTGAGCAAATCTAGATGCGATTAAAGCCGCTTGTAGCTCCAATCGCGGAATCGAGATGGGTTTCAATGGAGCAACTCTGGCCTTGCTACCGATGAGTGACAAGGACACTTCATTATTACCGTAAGTGAAGCGCCAGTAGGCAACACATGCATACGCCTGTTCGCCACCATCAGCGAATACATGCAACTGAACGTCTAAAGGTGTCAATGTCGATTGGTTCATGTAATGTCGTGGGATGGTAACGTTCGACGTGGATTCCAGCAGTTTAAACCAATTATTGCACTCGGGTATAAACTTATCGGGTATTGGTGTGTCCCAGTTCAATCCCTCTCTCCACAGCTTTTGAAGGATTATCCGACCTTCAATAATGATGGGCATTAATAGGCCGAGTGGGTCATAAATTTTCATGACCTTTGATAAAATGTATCGTTTTGTCAAAGAGGCAGGGGACTCGTGTTGTACCACGCGGAAGCTTAAGTGATCTGTTCGTGGGTTCCATCTGACCCCTAAAACACCTACGTTATCATTTGGTGGCAGATTGACATCTGAGCCGCTCTCGCTTCGCAGTTCAACTGGAATTTGAGACAGCGCTTCTGGACAATTTGAAACCCAGGAACGCATTTCAAAGCAACACGCGCTATGGACTTTTACGATGTCAGAGGCGATTTTCGAAGCCTGCGAAATGTCAAAATGGCTTCCCAAATAATCGTCCATATAGTGATCGTTTATGATTGCGAGACAAGCGTCTGGAAACTGGGGTTGAAACTCTTCAGCGTTTTTATTTTTAAGTGCCAGAGCGATGAAGGGACTGGAGACGGCGCCAAACATCATCGACGACATGCGATATTCCCTTAGATTTCCTTCCTTACTCCGCCCTAGAAAACGTTGAGCGTCTCTATCCTCTGCTACAATCTTTATTTGGGGGAACATCTCCCTTATATCTGCGTTCAAAGCGATAGCGCCCTCTCGGAAGCGAAAAAGAATGTCAAGCAAGGGTTGGAGCAAATCTGGGCCCTTAAGCAATAAACTGTTGAGACATATGCCTTTAGTCTTCGCCGCTGCGTCATGCACCACTCTCAGCTTACGCTTCTGTGGGTGCATCACGCCAAATGTTGGCAAGTACCACCGTATGTGGCTATCATTACTGGCACGAGTACCGTGGTAGGTCTCTATCCCACATTCCTCGGCGTAACCTTTCTGTATGATACCAGAAACGAAGGCTTCATAACCGGCCTTAAGTACGGGGTCTTTAGACAGCTGTCTCTCGAGCGACAAAAAACGCGATAATGCTAACGTGTATGAATCAGGCAGTGGTTTCGGTATATTCTCGCGCCACGGTAGCCTCACTTCGAACCGACCATTATCGAGTCTCCGTGCTGATTTCGAAACAATATCGAGTGCGCGTTGATCTTCGGCGTTTTCTTTTGGTAGCTTTTTGCTAATGCCTAAAGAATCAATCTCGTATTGATGTTTAATTAGACTCTCTAACTCGTCGTATTGCCTTTGCATAAACGCTTGTGTCTCAGTGTCACTAGTGTCATCGTAAGTTACATTGACAAAGTCGATAGGTTTCGAAGAGGTCGAAATAGCGCCGTGTAATACCCACCCTAATAGGGTTCGCGAGGCAACGGGCTCGTTCTTTTTGCCTACTCTCACATCTCGGCTCAACGATAAATCCCAATTTGAAGCTCCGATGAGTACAGTTGGACTCGCGTTGTCATGTGACAGCTCGTCGGAAAGGTTAGCCAAGTGCTCAAACTCACGGTAATTTATTTCGCCTATACTCTGTGCACGCAAACCTAACGGAGTAATAGCGCGGGCATTTTCAATTAAATAGCGTTTTGTCTGATTACGTCCTCGTATGTAAAAATTTACGTAACTCATGTCGACGTCTTTAATCATACCGCTGACACCTTCTATGCGAAGGCGGCTTTGGTTTGTTGTAGTACTAGCTCCGATACGCGCGGCTACATCACCATCAATTAGTGTGGCAGTACTGCCCTCGTCGAGAAGTGCTGTCGTTGCAAACTGTCCTTTTGGACCTTCTAACACGACCGGAAGCACCTTCAAGAGGCCTCGCGGAAGCGCCCTTGATTGTGGTAGCCCTGTTGCGTTAACGAGAGTTTCGGATACATTTGTCACCTGAATATTAGACTGGTTAGTGGGAACGTGAATATCTGTATCAGAATTTGTCATTGCGACTGTACCTCTTACTACCGACCCGCTACTGTCAGGCTGTGAAGAAGATTCTAACGCGCCATGGAGCAAAAAGTGATGACGCCGTGTGCACCCGTTGTTACCACAAGGTTTAGCTCGACAAAAATTCCACCTATGCGGATTAGACTTAAGGCATCTGTAGCAAATTTTGAATTGACGTATCCATTGCCAACGACTATCAATATTTAGAAGCTGAAACTCCTTACACTTGACAATAGAATGTGAGCCTTGCTTACAATAAGTGCACTGTGCGTCGTTACTCTTTGCGACTGTGGCATGTACGATCTCCTTTACTACCGGCTTAGGGGCAGTAAATCTATTCGAAGAGCAAGCCGCCATCGAGTCGGAAACAAAATTGAATTTAAGTTGACGGTCCGCCTCTTCGAGCAAAAAATCCGATAACAGTTGCAGTCGAGGTGTTGTATTGTTTTCTCGAGGCAAAACACGTGCGGCCGCGTAGTCGGTAAAACGACTTCGCGTATGCTCGCTCAATTTTGACAGAACGGAACGGAAGAGCTCCGGTGAATACAAGTACTCGTACTGGCGCAGATATTTGATTGTTGACACACAGTTGCGCAATTTATTTGCCAAGATATTTAAATGTTCTGTGTTACTAAGCTTAATATTCCGCAGTCCAGCGATCTCCCGTGCCACCAGAATTTCAGGCCTAGCGAAGTTCTGCTCCAGCGTGCGGATGACGTCGTCGGGGTCACTCGAGTCCCACAAGTGTGACGCCACGGCTTGATACGCTGGGCCGCGAACAGCGTTGCTTAGACGTACCAAATTCTCGGCTGGGGAAAAAAGATACTTTGTTTTATCGTAGCCAGACTTAAACGACATCCATTGATTAATGTCACCTGAGAAAACACCTAGCTCCGGCCGTTTGGGCCGTTCGGAAGCAGCAACAATGGCTTTGGTGAGCTGTGACATATAGTCGGTGCTATTGTTGTTTGGTGGCTGCGCAGCATCTGTTGTGGGTTTGAATGGCATAGATGACGTGACGTTTACTGTCGGAATATGCGTCGCTGAGATGGCCGGCCGTTGTAGGGAGTCCAGTGGCATGTGCTGGGTAACGGTCGGTTGCGACATTTGGACCACCGCTTCCAGTGGTGGTTCTGACATCAACATCGGCGGAAGCGTCGACTGTCGAAAAATGTGACTAGTGTTAGCTTGCGGTTGCCGGTCCGGGGCTGAATACGCCGGGCAGGTTGGTTTGTTTACCTGTGCTATGAATGTGTCATGATTTCTAACCCACGACTCTGTGCGTTTATCTGATCTACGTGAGGTTCGAGATGAACCTTTAGAACAGGTAGACTTATCTGTAGCATCCAGGGCGGCGAGCTGCGCCTGTAGCTTCGTCTGCTCAGCTTCGAGTTGGAGGCGTGCGAGCTCGCGCTCGCGTTCGCGCTCACGCTCCGCCTGCTCACGCTCGCGCTCCGCCTGCTCACGCTCGCGGTCGCGCTCACGCTCCGCCTGCTCACGCTCGCGCTCCGCCTGCTCACGCTCGCGGTCGCGCTCACGCTCCGCCTGCTCCTGTGCCAGCTGTACGCGGCGTCGAAGATGTTCCGCTTCGGCGGCAAGCGCTCTGGCGCGTACGGTGGCTGTTGAGTGGGAAGACTGAGAATGTTCTCCTTTGGAGCTACTGTAATTAGAAAAATCTTTCACGTTTACGACACTGCCATCGACGGGTTCGGGGCGCTGTGTGAGACCTCTTTGTAGGCTCGCGCTCGATGGTCGTGCTAAAATGTCATTGTCAGCGCTAGGAGTCACCCGTGACGGGTCATGTGGATCGACATTGTCCCGTGTATGCGCGGAGCGTGTATTACGCTGCATATGATCGACTCCGAGTGCTGAAATATCTGCAACCGACTTACTTTTACTGCGTGTTTGCATGATCGTGAAATGAAAACTATTCTGACGATGGACGATGAACTATGAAAAATACACCAAATGAAATGAAACCTGATTATGCTGATTACACAATTTTGACTATCGAAGGACCAATGTTAACTACGTGAGCGTGGACTAAAATGGAAAACACGTTTTTACAACAATGAATAATGTATTTCTAGTATCGGCACAAATAATATCGGTTACAGACAGCAGTGACAGCTATGTTATTTCGTTTAGCCTACAACAATATTATATTCTCTATGACGACCAGCCAGTTTCCAACAATAAGGATTTCAAAAAGGTATATCATGACCATAATATAATTATAAAAAAAACAATAAAATAAAAAAAGTAAATTATATAACGCAAATGCGAGCGGCCGCTATAAACATGTCAATGAGAAATTTATATTTAGTTTGTGTATGTTAGCCACATTCATGATGAAAAAATAGGCTATAATATCATCCCAAAATCCCTCGCGATCGAAGCCTCAGGCTATGCCGCAGGGCACGGCTAAGTTAATCAATAGATGGCGCTGTAGCCGAGTACATCGCGGTATGGTTTTGTATTCATCATCGATGTCTAGTTAGATTTCTAGTTGCATAGACCATATCAATAGATGGCGTTGTAGCCAAATACATCTCGGTATGGTTTAGCTCTCTGTAGATTATAATAATATAAGGTCTTTTGTGTTTATACTGAAAATATAAAGATAACAATAAAAGAATCGAAGAAACGATAACGAGAAATAAGAAGAAAAACTTTTTTAATTGATAATTATTTTAATACGATTCCATCTAGCTAGCTAGAGTACATTCATTATTTATTATACTAGATTCCATCTATTTAATTGGAACGCGTGTTGCATTACTTTACTTGCATTAATATTGAAAAAAATATTAAAGAAGTAGATTTTGTTAGGTTTTGTAGCAAGTATACCTAGTTTAGTTAGGACTAAGGAATAGGGTGTTTAGGAATATCTTATTACTGAATTAGTGATTAATTACATTCTCTTTGATATCGATAATAGTACATTACAGCTGTGAACGGGAAGCTAGCGATTGCATTGTCGAGGATGGTTTGAAGCCTTATTTAATCATTCGAGGCAATGCAAGTAGCTTCCAGAACAAGGCTTGTATAGTGCTTTTCTCAAGAAATGCGAGGAAATAAAAAACTTTTCAATTGAAACTTAATTAAATTTAATTAATATTAAAAATGAGTAATCAGACAAATCCTCTGAGTAATCTTGAATTCCGTGCAGCGCCATCTACCGCCGAGAAGCAAAACCCATCTCATTTCGCTTCTCGGCGGTAGATGGCGCTGTACATAATTCAAGATTACTTAGAGGATTTGTCTCTGATAAATCTGGTACAATACAATGTAATATTTATTAATTCTTATAGTAATATACTCTGTGCGCACCATTTTTTTATTGTATCGTTATTATAGTACCTATTAAATAATTTTACCTTTATAATATTAACTGTCTTGTCGTTGGCTTGCGTGCCAGAAAAAAGGAACTAAAGTTATGGCTGTATGGTGCAAATGTGCCTTTGCTTTTTTTTGTTTTTGTGAACAGCTAAAACAAAAAAAAAAGAAGTTGCCGCAGACCACCCAGATCATCTTCGCACTGTACCTACTTCCCGCACTGGTGCTGGTGCGGGAAGTAAGTATTGAAATTCATTCCTGGCCTGAATTTTAAATTTAGAATGTGATGAACCAGACCCCCTCGGAAATGTGAAACGCCCCGCATTCCTATTTCAAATGGAATGATAAGATTTCAGAGCATAAGTGAGAAAAATATTATTTAGAAAATTGGTAGCTTCTTGTATTGGGGTTCGGATTGAACCTTCTGCGTCTGAGTTTGATGGTTTACGCGGTAAAGGCAAGATCGAGCGACGTATGCTACCTCTAATTTTATGCTGGGCGGTGACTGTGCATAAATTGCAAGGTACAACTTTAGACCGGGCAGTTGTCGATTTGAGCAGTCACCTATTTGCTAAAGGTCAAGCTTACGTGGCTTTAAGCAGAGTCCGATCTCTCGCAGGGCTTGCTGTCAGTTGTCTTGACCCTAAAAAATTCTTATTTAAACCACACGATGAAAATTCTTTTAAAGAATTAGACCGTCTACGTAATTTGTAAGGAGAATATAACTAAAAAGACGTAAATAAAAAACAACTAAATTTAAAAAATTAAAAACCCGCCTGCCTAAAAAAAGACAAGTCAACAGAAAAATAAAATAGAAAAACTAAAAACCCACATGCATCAAAAAACAAGTCAACTGAAAAGATGGAAACAAGATAATATATAGAGGCAAACTTAAAAAATATTGATGGTAGTGTTTAGATTAAAGGCAAACTTAAAAAATATTGATGGTAGTGTTTAGATTCAAACTTAAAACATATTGATGGTAGTGTTTAGAACTTTTGTTCAACATAATTATTACCCGACTGCGGGTTATGTATTTCGCGCGTATCTTGTAAGTATGTTTGTTTGTATGTAATATTCTTTATTACCTCATATCTCTCAAACGGCTGAACGGATTTCTATGATTAAGATATCGTTAGATTGGTCTTTTCAGCCCAAGTGTTCTTAAGAAGGTGGCGTTATAAAAAAACCAACATGGCGGCTGTACGGTGCTATTATACGTAGTGAAAAAAAAAATTTTTTTTTTAGAATACTGCAATATGGGTGTCAAATTAAAGGGCTTATTATAAGGATTTCAAAAAGGTATATCATGACCGTAAAATATAATAACTAAAAAGAGATAAATAAAAAAATAAATTAAAAAAAATAAAAAACCCGCCTGCATAAAAAGACAAGTCGACTGAAAAGATGGAAACAAGATTAAATAAATATTAAAGGCAACATGTCATAATAACATGCAGTCGGAGGCATATAATTCAATTATTCATAATGTCACTTTCTTTATGCATGCCTCCGACTGCATGTTATTATGACATGTTGCCTTTAATATTTATTTAATCTTGTTTCCATCTTTTCAGTCGACTTGTCTTTTTATGCAGGCGGGTTTTTTTTTAGTCGGTTCTATCTACTTACTACCCTTGCCTGTCTATACTATAAGTAGTAAAAAATCTGCCGCGCAGCGCGATTTTTAGTCAATTCCATCCACTACTCTTGTAATTGTGCCTGATTTTTGGTCAGTTCTATCTACTACCCTTGTAATTTTGCCTGTATAGTAAAAAAAACGGCCACGCAGCGCGACTTTCGCCAGCTTCATCCAATAATCTTGCCTTTCTTTAGTAAAAAAATCGGCCGTGCAGCGCGATTTTTAGTCAGTTTTGTTTACTAATATCATCTCACTAATCAGGTAGGTAATGCGTGTCTTACCCGCCGTGTACCACATAAACAAATATTAAAATATGAGCAAACCTCTACCTCTACCCACACAAACTCTAATAGTGGGGCAGATTCCACTGCACATTTTGAGCCATTCCACTTTGCCCCACTAGTGAGGCGGGCGCCTTGGTTGGGCAAAGTGATATTCAATTAGTATTTTAAAAATAATAATTTTATAACTTTTAATAAGAAAACAAATGGAATAAAATTATAATTTTATTTATTAATAATAATCATCGTAATCAATACGAACACAAAGAAATCCGACCCGTATTTTGTTTCTCGGGCAACCTCTTCCATAAAATCTGTCATATAACGTAAAAGGGGTCACCATAGCAATAATATACAAAATAACAAGCATGATACACAGATACTTCATATTGATGAGGGACAAATACTTTCAGTGAAAAAAAAAACTTATTTTTCCTTTTTGGCTGGTTCCTTTCTGCGTGATATTGTTCTTAGGTATTCGTTTTTTATTTCATTTTCAAAATGGATTCCCTTTTTCAAATTCGCTTCACTAGAATAATGGTGAATTTTGCTACTGTATTCGTTGTTTTTTACTAAGGTTTATTGTAGTTAATTATGTTACTAGTAATATAACAGGAATGAAATGTTCTAGCTCAGAGTACTTCCTTTATATATGGGGAAAAGAGATTCTGTGGAAGTACAAGTTTCAAATGTACGCATTTATCGGAATAATTAGCAGAATAATGTGGTTAATGTGGTTAAATTACAAACTACTTCGACGTACTCGCGTAGGGTTTAGTTTGATATACTTACAGTGACGGATGCCCTAAGCAATCCATGCCTGTGGGCCCCCCTATCCGTATGTCAACTAGAATCTGTCTTTAAACCTTTACCGCCTAAAAACATTAGTTTTTTGTAAAATAAGATGATGAGATGTAAGTATACGTACGTACGTATACTTATGTACGTTAAAGTACAGTACGTACTGTACTTTAGAAGTGGAGTAGGTGCGAAAACAATAAAAACCAAACAATAATCTATATATCAACTTAAAACGCGCGAATTTTCAAATTAGTCCTAGAAACTTTTTTTGGTGTGGTTTTTGGTGACGTAAGAGTGAGACGTGATGCCCTAAGGAGGGATTTTTTTTGTACTTCTTCTGGTGCCCCTTAGGCAATTGCTTAATTTGATTAAGGGTTAATCCGTCACTGTATACCTACAGTGCTTTTGGTCTTGTAGGTACTAGCGTCTATTTAAAGGCGTGAATTACACCTAATTTTATTTACAAAAACACCCACAAGTTGGGGTCTATCCACTGGAACTTGGAATGACCGCCATTTTAAATTTAACTTTTTATTTAAATATGAACCTGCCAAAAAATATTAATTTGTCCGGATCTAGAAGTCTTACAGTTATGAAAAAATACAATTCTAAAGCTAATAATACCACCCATCAAGTATTTTTTTTTGTAAATTTTAATCATGATAAAAAATTACTTAGGTCAATATTGTGTGCCTTTTTCAGTTTTTGTTACACATTTAAAAAACTTGCCTACTTATATAAATGCATTTTTTGTATTAAATTATAATAAAAAGGAATATTACCTTCAAAACGACATCAAAATCATGCATATTTCGAGATGACGGGTTTACAAGCACTAAAATAATGTAAATTTAAAAAAATGGACAAAATTCAAAACTATTAAACCCTACTTTGTATTTTTATTTTATTTATCTTTTATTGGGAAACAAACAGCCTTATACATTACATAGCAATAACTTAATATATACTAACTCATTTGCCAAAAAAGTTTCCACTTATAATAATTTACATTGAATTCGCTAAGTACGTACTAAAGAGTTAAGGTGTTTTTTGCACTATTGAATAACAACGAACAACGAATGAGTACAAGAATTAATCAGTACATTTAAGAGGTTATACTTATACTACACAATATTTAAGAGTTCAGATTTCAATTTCGAGAATTTAAGATTGAAAATATCAATGCAACTATACTTCTTATTATAAATACGTAAAGTTCTTGGAATAAATCGATTTTTTGTATACTTTGTACGACACCAAGGTACAGAAAACGTATCACAAGAACGCAGTGATCTTGAGCATTTAAATGAAACTTTACTTAAAAGGTAAGGTGAGTCTACAGTATTATTTAAAATTTTGTACAGTAAGGTTATATCTCTGTGTTCTCTTCTTAGACTTAAAGGAATAAAAGTATCATCAGTATTATAATTTTAAAACTTATATTTTAGACGCTTAACAAACTTGTTTTGAATTCTTTGGATTGAATTAATATGCACTTCGTATTGACAGTTCCACACAGTAGAAGCATATTCAAGGTGAGATCTAACAAAACAATTGTATAACAGAATCAGAGTTTTTAGATAAGCGATTCAGATAAGCGATCGACAACCTCTAATTTACTTTCTTTTACAGAGTTTGTCTCTTCATGGATTCGGGAGGACAAGTAGACGCGGTCTTTACCGACTTTAAAAAGGCCTTCGACCGTATTGACCATCAAATACTTCTGCAGAAACTCTTTAAGGCCGGGATAAGGGGAAATTTGATGGGATAAGGGGATTTATACAGATGGTTTACTTCGTATGTGAAAAATAGATCTCAAGCTTCATAAATGGCTTCTCTTTTATTTGGAACAGCGTCCCTTCAGGTGTTCCCCAGGGGTCCTTGCTTGCTCCGTTGATTTTTAATATTTTCATCAATGATATAGCTTCCTGTTTTAAATCCTCAAATTTTCTGTTATACGAAGATGACATGAAAGTTTTTAAGAAAATTACTAACGCTCATGACGGCCTTCTTCTACAAAGGGATTTATTATCATTTGAGCGATACTGTAAATTAAATAAATAAGAATTAAATATTAATAAATGCTATTTCATAACTTTTAATCGTAAGCCATAAAATATCTTGACCAAATATGAGCTCAATAATGTAAGGTTGAAACAGGTTGATGAAATCCGGCACCTTGGATGATCCTGACTCTAAACTAACTTACGAGAAGCACGTTGATGGCGTCGCCAAAAAAGCTCTAGGCTCTAGGATTTGTCCTTAGATCTAGTTCGCAGATCAATAACATTAAAGTGATCAAGATACTCTACTGTTCATTCGTCCGCAGCGTCCTTGAGTATTGTTCGCAAGTCTGGAACCCGCAGTATGATTATGCAATCAAAAGACTGGAATCAGTCCAGCGCAGATTCCTTAAGTTTTTGCAATATAAATCTAGAAGCTCTGACCCTAGCTATGAAGATAGATGTCGTAGGCACAGAATATATAATAGTACTAATCGTAGGCACCATATCTTAACCTTGAAAAAAGGGCGTAATATTTCAGATTTGAAAACCCTCTTGAATATTGCTCAAAATGAAATAACTCCTCTCCAATATTCAGCTCCAAGTACCAGCGAGAACTACATGTCTTGCCGTGCAGCGGTCCGCGACTAAATATCGTCGTAACTCTTTTTAGGGTTCCGTAGACAAAATGGCAAAAAACGGAACCCTTATAGATTTTGCATTAGATCGGCTGTAGAGTATAATAAAATTGTAGACTTTAATGATTTAGATCTATTTAATTCTAGCTCGCGAAGTATTCAAAATCTTATGGTGCAGAAGTGGTTCGATGGTTCTCGGACTGTCCGTTCTTAATTTGTGTTGTTTCTGCGCTTATATTAATTTGTTGCTTATTTGCTTTGTTGTTTAGTACATAGTGTGTGAATGCATGTTTTTTCATATTAATCAGCAAGCATTAGATGTTATATGTGTGAACTTGTAATGGTGCATAGACTCCTACACAGATTACTTAAAAAGCTATTAAGTCACTGTATGTTCTCCTATGAAATAAAATATATAAATAATAAATAATTATTATTAACCTAATTAAAAAAATGTTCCAAATGTTTTTAATTTTGTCTATTTTCGTACCTTATTAAAATAACAATAACAATAAGTTTATTTGGAACAAGTTACATTGTTACACTTAGTATTGTACGTTAATGACCGCAAAAGTTATAAAAACTGTGTCGCAGCACTAACGCCCGTCTCCGGTAATAACAGGGACAGAGTTCCAATAAATAAGTAACACAAAATTTCATTGGTTACGTAAGGGTCATATTCAAACAACAATACAACTCTCGAAATATGCAACTCAAAAAAATGTTTTGATGTAGTTTTGTAGATAATATCCCTGTGTATCAGAATAATGCAAAAAAAATGCACATTAATTTCCTAGTTTTTGATAATGTAAGCAAAACTAAAAAAGCACTCAAAATTGACTTTAGACACTCAGATCTGTGAGTATTTGCGGTTGCATCTGAAAACCAGCGCCGCTGTTTCAGGCAGTGGCACAAGCTGATAAATTACAGTTTCAGCAAAAAAATGTGGATGTTAATTTTATATTTTTTGTAACTTTTTTGCTGAATAAACATTTTCTATTCTATACTTACATATCTACACTTCTAAGGCTCGAATTATAGAATCAAACTCAAATCTCTGCTTGAGTACAGTTAGAAAGGGATTGTACTATTCATTGCATATAGCGTCATCCCTTCCTAACTGTACTCAAGCCAGAGATTTGATTCTATAGAGCCTCATGCAGTGTCCTTTATTGCACTCGGTTTTGCATGAAGGTTCAGCAGCTCGGTTCAAACCGTAATGCTCATGCATGCATAACCTAGCGTGTATACTTCAATTCTCTAAAAACATCCGCAGCGTCGAGCGGAAACGTCATTTTTGTATATAAAAATAGTTCCGACCATCGGCGAGCGCGTCGTCCGAGCGCTGGCGTCTATGTGACACCGGTGCCGCATCTTAATAATAATTTTAGAGAATTGACACACAGATCATTCGAAATAAAACACTCTTTACGGATTACATCGCCTATATTCTTAATTCAGGTGTAATTTTAGAATTATTTAGTTTGAATTCATTGGTTTTTTGAATTCCCGACGTTTCGACACCTTTTCAGGGGCCGTGATCACGGGACGACTAAAGGCTGCTGATATTATTAGGGCTGTGATCTATTATTATTATTATGCCCGCTCGGATCTTTATAAAAATGCATTCAAATTTATTATTTTATAGCTGAGCCTGCGTTCTGATTTTATTATTATTAGGTACTGAAAACAAGATCTAGCTACTAAGTCTACCACCAGTTCACAAATTAGGAGGTTTTTAACTGCCACAACACAACAGTTTTAAAAAGTTTTTATTATGTTTTTTAAATTAAATAATAACAATAACAATATTACATAATAACAATAACATATAACAATTTTTAAAGTTGTTATTATGGCGTCAGACGATGGTGGTAGCTAGCCAGGCGGCACCAACCAAACCGAGTACAAATTGTACCCCCCTGGGAATCGAACCCGGGATCCCACGTCTTACACGAGTGGGTGAACCACCTGACCACAGAGGCGGTTAATATCAAAATGTATGAAACAGCTGATCAGACGATAGTGGTAGATAGCCAGGCGGCATCAACCAAACCACACCAAACCGAGTACAAATTTTATCAAAATATATGAAACAGTTGATTTTTTTCGCGATTTCAGAGTTGGTCCCATCCCATAGTCCCCTGAAGAAATGTAGTCAATACTCTTAAAAAAATCATTTGAATAATTTGAGAAGTCTAGCTGGCCGTAACAGGGAATTCAATTCACATTTTCAACAAATATATTTCATCTTTTTACCTAGATTAAGATACAGAATAAATTATTAATAGTACCACAGAATAAATACCTAATAATAGTAGGTACACCTACACTACCTATTAGCGTATAGTACTAATGGTACAAGTAGGCAGGTTTCATAAAGGTTTGTATACATAATTATACAATAATATCACTCAATTATTATTGGAATATGAAATAAAAAGTCATTAATTTTTAAAGCGATTTACTTAATTCAGTTCATTCATAATCGTAATCCAATTTCAGACAGTAGGGGCCGAAGCGTACATAATTTTTAGCGCAGAACTTTTTTTGGCTAAAAGCGAAAGTTGTCGCCACTGGCGCCACAGCAATCAGTGCCAGAACAACAAGAAGAAGACACAAGTACTTCATTATGGAGGATGTACAAGAATTTATATTTAAATATTTGCTTTTTTATGGCTGGTTCTTTCTTACTTCAAACCGTCCACTTTTTAGTCTTCAGGATTCGTTTTTCAAATTCACTTCTTATTCTTCAAAATTTATTCCTTTTTCAAGTTCACGTCAGAAACGTCACTGTGTTATTAGCAGGCACTGTATTACCTACACACTCTTATTTATTTTCTAAATTATTATTTTTGGTTTGTCGGTTTGTTGTGTTTTTCACAATTTATAGTGATGAACTGTTAGCTTCCGTATGCAGCTATTATTTATATTAGTAAGTATTATAATAACAAAGTAGGGGTAAACCGACGCGTTATTGTGGTTTGTTTACGTAAAAGGGACGTCTTCAACGTCGATTACCATTTTATATTATTATGAGGAAAATACCGTTACAAAACTGGATTAACTATTATGACGTTCAATTTTATACTGGAGCTGCGTAGGTAGGTGACGAATTTATTTATGCTGAAATACCTAGGTACCTACCTACTAGGTACTTATTCCTAATTTTTACATCATAAAAAGGTCATTGGGCATATTTGATCTGCTTGATGAAAGTTCGCGTACAGAAACCAAACTAGTTTTAAATTGAAGAATTTAATCCGACTTTTCGAAATATGTATTATTTTTTTATGTAAGGACCGGCAGAAAAAAGTAAAGTTATTTCACATTAAGTGTGTGATTATATTATGTTTAGTGTTATTAAACTTTTGTTTGTAAAACAGAAGTTTTTACTTTCAGCAATGTCGAAATGTGTGGTACAAGCATAATAAACGTTTGTATTATCTTTATTTATTTATTTTACTTTATTTATCATTGAAATGCTATAATATAATTTAAAAAATTGAAACGTGTCCTGCAAGCATGCGACCCATACCACTGCGTAGCAGATACATTTATGTATAGGTATACCTAGCCCTATTTCGTTTGTGTACGCCGTAGGTCAAAAAATGTCCGAACAACATGCCCAATGACCTGAATTAAGTACCTAATACAAGTGTAATAGGCCTACCTACATTCTCGAATGAAGTAACAGCGGATCACTGTCCATTGCAATTTAATCACAATTATGATAGAAAAGGAGGAGGAATGAGGAGCTCGGTGGCGCAGTGGTTTAGCGCCTGGCCCTGCAAGGGTCGGTTCATGGGATGGGTGACCAAAAATGTATTATCTCGAGCTCCTCCGTGCTTCGGAAGGCACGTTAAGCCGTTGGTCCCGGCTGCATTTGCAGTCTTCAAGTTTAACCAGAGAATCGCTTTAGTTAATGTACCTAGGTAGGTACTGTGTTTATTTATACCGTGTAGATTGGTGTAAAGGTAATAAATTGCGAAACGGTAAAACATGCTTTCCCTGGACCACCATTTAGGGAATCTTGATCCAAAACATGTGTGACTCACGCGCTGTAATAAGTTGCTAGTTAGGTACAATATTCAACCTTTTTACTTTAACATAAGAATTTAAAATTGCGTAAGTAGGTAGGTACGTGCATGCCATTTCGTTTTATTTAACAAAAATAAAACTGGCAAATAGGTACCCTACATTACCAACGTACATTTACATAATGGTAGGTCAGTATGACGTTATCCTTACGAGGAGAAAAAATAGTTTTTAAAAGTTTTGTTGCATTTGTATCTTACATTACAACAGAAAAATTACCTTTTCACCTCTCCATTCAGCACGAAACTCGCAGCACAAATTGACTTTGGTCACTTGTATTAACTATTTCACTTCTCATGCTCGTAAAGTTCATCTTTGTTATGCATAGACTACATAAAAAATCCCAAAGTGGTTGATATCGACCCCTTGGGGTCAGAATTGGTTTCCCTGGGGTCGACATAAAGTAACTACAATAATAAAATTATAAATTACACTTAATATTTTATAGGACCACACACGCAATTATACTTCATAAAATAAATTTGTTATTTCATTCTGTTTCTTCATTTTTTTATACATAATCCATGTTATAAACTATTTTTTTGCAATACTTATTGCTGTTTAAATTCCCTAAAAGTGAAAAGCAAAGTCTACTACTACAAGGTATTAGCACAGAATATATAATAGTAATTAGTACCTTACTACATAAATAAGTACAACATAGCTGTACCCTACCCTTACAATTTCCCTTTTCCACGAATCCCATAGTTGAATGACGTCATTGGCGGCGGTCAAGGTTCTCCAGGGTTATCACGCCGCAAACTTACGGCACAATTTTTTGTTGTAGGTAGGTACTATTAAAGTAAGTCCACAGAATATACATAATGGTACAAGGTAAGTCTCAAATATAAAATATACAGCCTTAAATTTTAATCATTTGGTTCCCGCAGTGGTGTGGTTCCACTCATAATTACAAGGAATTTTTACTATGGGGCCAAGTCTGAGATCACGAAAAAAACATCAGCTGTTCTGTTCCATACATTAAGGTCGAGTAGGGGACTTGTACTATTAAGTAAATAGGTACCTATTCTGTGCGTTTAGGCGCACAATGTCCAATTCGCAAAATGTCCAAAATCGTAAGTAAGTACAGCATTCAACTAAATCCCATAGGTACCTACCTAGTAAAAGTTGCTTGTAATTATGAGTGGAAGAGGTTCCACCCATGGGTTTAATCACTTGGTCACCTGCATTGGGCCACCCACCCCACTGCAGAAACCAAATTATTAACATTTCAGCGTGTGTGTGTGTACGCACGATAGCACGGTAGGTTATACAGTTGAACTACGAAAACAACTTTTATTACCTAGATATACCTACCTACCTACTAATAAAAACAAAGTTGTATTTGTAAAGTCAGCGCTGAAAACGTAGGTAGGTAGGTACGTCATCGTCATATTCAAAACTTTATATTATGTAGTGAGTGAATTCAAAATTCAAGACTTTTGTGGGTACTACTAGTAATAGTAACTGACTGACCCTTGAGGCCATGTTAAAAACGAAAGTACATAGGTACCTACCTACAATACGTCGCGCGCGTCTCGTCGTTTTTAAACGGAAGCTACGAGTTGTTCAAAACGCCTATAAAGCAACAGCACGCTACAGACTATATGCTATTGATTTCTAGCGCGCTATTAAATACGCTATGTTATAACGCGCTATTTATCAGGAAGCGTGCGGGCGGTTGGCTGGCGCGTTAGATGCAGCACGTTGGATCTCGTAACACGTTACGTCACACGTCGTTCGTTAGACAGATCGCGCGCTATACAAAAATGTTATTTATTAATACGTCGCATTTTAGTCTTAAATAAAATAAAGCAGTAAACTAATGAACTTTCTTTTATACTTTTCGGGCTTAGAACTGTCTATTATTGAATTATACGATTTCGGAAGAACAAACGTATGTCGGAAAAACCGACTTCAAAAAACCTGCCTCTAAAAAGCAAGAAATAATATACAAATCATTAGATACGCATTATCATTGTTATAATAAAACACGTCAATTAAAGTCGGGTGGGGCTGGAGTACATCTTCCTTTTTTTATTCTAAAAGCCCCACCCGACTTCAATTGACGTGTTTTATTATAACAATGATAATGCGTATCTAATGATTTGTATATTATTTCTTGCTTTTTAGAGGCAGGTTTTTTGAAGTCGGTTTTTTTGTTTTTTAAACAATTTTTTTATTTTTTTATTTTTAGTGTAAGTACCTTCTGTATTAGGTAGTGTAGGTAAGTATATTATTTAGGTAGAAAAATCGGCCTAGCCAAACGTGAGATAATCGCGGAGAAACATACATACAATACCTCCTTTTTTTGAAGTCGGTTAAAAAGACTACACAAAGGTATCCCTTCCCCAACAAAAAAATCACCTAATTCGGTTCATAAATAACAAAATTGTCAAGTTAGTTGATTTAATTTCATAGTATTTTCAGGATTACTTGTAAACTACTGAACCGATTTGAAAAAAAATGAAATGGGACCATCTCGCAAGAAAACTCAATCGAACAAAAAAAGAATTATCTAAATCGGTCCATAAATGTCGAAGATACGCGCGAACAACGATAAAAAAAAAAAAAAAAAAAAAAAAAAAAAAAAAAACATACAATCGAATTGAGAACCTCCTCCTTTTGATGAAGTCGGTTAAAAAACAAGTGAAGGTAGGAAAAGTTTGTCTAGTGATCTGTAGTTAAGAAAAACCGGTGCAAGCGATTTTCGACCTTATTGACATTTGAAATTCGGTTGTTTTTTTTGCCGTATTCTCGTTTACTTACTTAAAGATTCAATAAAAACCGTTATTTTGATAAATGTCAATAAGGTCGAAAATCGCTTGCACTCATTTTTTTTTACTTGTGATCACTAGACAATGTTTTCTAGTTAATAAAAACCGATGCAAGCGATTTTCGACCTTATTGACATTTGAAATTCGGTTGTTTTTTTGCCGTATTCTCGTTTACTAACTTAAAGATTCAATAAAAACCGTTATTTTGACAAATGTCAATAAGGTCGAAAATCGCTTGCACTAATTTTTTTAACTAAGGATCACTAGACAGTGTTTTCTAGTTAAAAAAAAACAAGTGCAAGCGGTTTTCGACCTTATGACGTTTGAATTTCGGTTGTTTTTTCCATATCTCTTGTTCACTAACTTTGCTTAGCTAAATAGCTTTTACATAATAACTAATTGACTTAGTTGTGTCATAACAGTCCTAATCGAACTATCACAATATAAGGTCGCGCGCGATATTATACCCAGTTATGTGTCCCAAAAGTCCCAATTTATTTAACAATAACGTCAATAACGACTGGCTGCGAGAATAACGTTTATAACGCGACCGACTCTCGCCCGCTGCCGGCCAACGCCCCGCTGCTAGTTGCTACTCGTTATATTTCTAGCGTCATAACGACTACTTACATAGCGCGCGATGTGCGCTATGCATAGATAGCGCGCTAGAATATTGCGCTAGACGTTATATTAACCACCTCTGTGTAGTAGGTATGATAACTAAATACATACTCAAGGAAACTATTATATTGATAGGCAACCTTTGGCAACTATCAATAGAGCTATAGGAACAAACGGCTGTTGAACTTACTAGTGTAAGCATATCATTGGTGTAAGCACTAGAATCTTACTCAGATGTGTTAATTTAAATAATGTTTATTTATTATCATTTTTAATTCAAACAAATATTTTAAATTAATTATTTAGAATTTTATTCGTTGTTTGGTTAAGATTTACGTTTTATTATTATTTACCTATGCGTAACGTTGTCTAAACTGTAAGCGTAGGATGAGACCTTGTACGCACAACAAATATGGCCCAACATGAATGGACCAAGTTGTGATTCAAAGAAACTTAAAGGAAAACTGTTATTTCTTATTAAAATTTATAATTAACTTAAATCAAATCATTTTCCAAGAAATTAATACAGACCTACTATTGTTTTGAGAACTAAACTTGGCCTATTTCAAATTCTTTGTAATAAATAGGTAATTATTTTAAAAGTAGGTAGGTACCTACTTAACTAAGTAAGTTTTCAAAGTCATAGTCATACAGGTCATAATAATTTTAATTTAAATCCCAAGATAAGAAGTTAAAGCAATACCTACCTAGGTACTTAGCTAGACTCTAGTTTAATAAGTAGGTAGCCTACTTGCCTGTGTCTAATTTCGGAATATCAGGATTATCAGGAAAAGGAGTAGGAGTAGGTAGGTAGGTACCTACCTAGTTCTTATACCTATCTATTCTTTGATCTACCGCCTCATTGTTATATTTTGACATACATGGATGTTATGTTAACATTGCTAGGTAGGTACTTTTCTTTGATTAGATTTTATTTCTGGACCCGTAATACTAATATAAATAATAGTTGCACTGCATACGGAAGCTGAGAGTTCATTACTGAAAATTGCGAAAAACACGACAAACCGACAAACCAAAATTTCAATTTAAAAGAGTAACAGAGAGTAACATAGTGCCTGTCAAATAACACAGTGATCTCTATGCCGATGCCGTGACGTTTGTGACGTGAACAGTGAACTTGAAAAAGGAATAAATTTTGGAAGTGAATTTGAAAAAAGAATCCATTGAAGACTTAAAAGTGGACGGTTTGATGTAAGAAAGAACCAGTAATCAAATAAGAAATTATTTAAATAGAAATTCTTGCTCATCCACCCTAAACATTGAGGACCTGTAGGGACTTCGGATGTAAAAGATGGTAAATCATCATCATATCAGCCGCACGACGCCCACTGATGGGCTGGCTATAGGCCTCCCCCAAGGATCTCCACAACGATCGGTCCAGCGGTCCGCAGCCAGCGGTTTCCTGTTACCTTCACCAGATCGTCGGTCCACCCACCCCACCACCTTGATAATTATTTGACATTCGCTTTCTAAACATCGTTTTTGGCGGGCGGGCGGGCAGTGCACAGATAGATATCTTGCAATCTTTGCATTCTGTTATGTGGAAGTTTTGCTAGTATAGTTAGATAAGAATAATTAGTTGACATTGTAGTTTTTTGCATCCTTTCGCGACCGCCTGTTTTGTGTTGATGACTAAATCGCAGCTAGAATGTTACCTAATTTGGCGAGCTGTATCGATCGGTAACAGGCTAACAGCGTAGGTGGCTGGCGGGCGTCGAGAGCTCGAGACACGAGAAGCCTTATTATGGAATATAGACTAATAAACTCTATACCTACTATATTTGGCTAAAATTAATGGGGTGGTTGACCCCTGTGGTGATTAAAATATTGTTAAGGACCTTAGAGAAAATAATTAATTATTTTCCTTACATCTCACATTCCCAATATCGTGATAGAAACTTTCTACCTTCGTTTGGTCAAATAAAATTAGTTTTGTGATAGGTACTTAAATAAAAGTCATGATGACATTATTTATAGTGAATAAATGCCACCTGACCTGTATGTAGTTATCTAACTACCTAGGTACCTACCTAGATCTCAAATTGGTCTCAAATATTTTTATAATAATAATAATTAGTTTGTTACACAAGGGACGTAAGAGAGCTATTACAGAACAAGATCCAATAGTTCGAAAGTGTAATAGCTACTTACAACTTACAACCGAGGTAAGCATACTAGTTTACATCATTCATACGAGGTAAATAAAACCATTTATATTGGTATGACAAAATGAATTTTTAATTAGAGAGAAAATATTTATAAAAAAAATATTTATTAAAATTAATAGTTACATTGTTACAATTATTAAATGGCAGTGATACTGGTTGGCCAGGCATGTGCACTGTTTAGATAGAACGTTCCATTTTCAAATCACTTTACATCATACTGCTCGGAATCTAGGATTTACTAATATGGTAAGAGGCTGTGTAAGTTGGCAGTTGGCATGTGCAACACACTGCATTGTTTTTTTTTCAGTAATAAGTTTTGTCATTTTAATAAGAAAAGAAATTGGTTCACTAAGGAGTTTTGCATAGCTTGAATGGTTAAAGTGTACTTTACAATTAAAGCATTCACCCTACCAGGGGGTCAAGTCTGCTAATGTTTTCGTCAAAATTGTAGTTTAATGGTGTTTGAATGGTAATGCTTTTTGACACAGTTCTTGTTTATTAAACCCAAAACCGAAACACATTGTGTTTCCTAAACCCAAAACGGAAACATATTGTGTCTCGATTTTGGGTTTAAGAAACGAGAACAGTGTCAAAAAGCATAACCATTCAAACACCATTGAACCACAATTTTGACGAAAACATTAGCAGACTTGACCCCCTGTTGTGTTGACTAACTATTCACATAATGATCAATTTTAATTTATTTCCAGATGAAAATCGAAGCAACATAAAAGCCTTATTTATAGATATTCCGTATTTCTATTCTTAAATTCGAATCCTACCTACACGTAATGAATCACTGTGTTTTTCAATGTCAATGTTATTTCCAAACTAAAGTTAGTTACCTAGTTGCTTTGTTATAGGTAATACATTCGTCTACCTATCTATTGTATAATATTGTGTTTGTGTAAAAAAGTTAAACATAATATAATATACAATTGATACAAGGTTATTCACGTTTTCTGTATAAATTAGTTAGTCACTTTTGTTAAATAAATAAACATTTCTATAGGAGTATTTTACATATTTACATAGGTAGGTACTGATACTCTACACTACTTAGCTAATTTCAGCGTAGGTACGACTTGTACACTTATTGTACACAGACCTACACCTGGGAAGAAAGTTTAAAATAAAAAATAAAAACGATATATCACGCGATATAGGTACCTACCTACAACGTGTAACAAAAAACCCTATAGCTGAATAATAATAATATAGATAATAGGACCATCAAATCAAACTGAACAACTTTTACCATGGGACCAAATGGATGCTCGAATTCTAAAACTTTGAAATACCTCAAACTTTTGTTGTTTTTTAAAATAAACTATAATATTTTTGTATAATAGTAGATTAGTAGCTAAGGGCTGCAAGGCATCAATTGCAGCCCGCGCACGCGCGCAGCGAGGACGCCTATAGTTCGAGGGTGCAATTGATGCTTATAAACCCGAGCTAACTATTCTGCTTTACATCTCGATGGTGAGGTAAGTAGAAAAAAATCGGCATTACAAGAATAAAACATTTTGTTGGTAATTTTACTTTTATTTTGTATGGAATCTTCAATGTAACCTTCAGCCACCTTGCTGGATTTTTTTAATTACTTACCGCCCTAGGGCTTTTTTTAATTACTTACCGGATTTTTACTTACTTACAGGATTTTTTTAATAACTTACCGCTCTAGGGCTTTTCTAGCTACATTATTACCTTAGAGCGCTAATTGGTTACCTACACTACAAGCCCCATTTGGGGGTAATATGGACCTACTTACCGAATATGAGAGATGTAAAATAATTAAAAGTGTAAAAAATATTTTTTGTTCTATCTATTGTATCAATTTCAAAGCTACCATTTAAAAAAAAATTTGAAAGCGTTTTTAACGGTTTACGCGAAAGTGCCAGAATGAACTTAGTGAATTTTATAGAATTCTGAAAGTCTGAAATCGCGAAAAATTTTGCTGTTTCAAAAATTAATAACAAAAATATCAAAATGTATGCAAAAAACCAGCTGATTTTGATTGATGTTTTTTTAAAAGTAAATTCTTAATTTAAATAACCTTCAGGCCGCAACGTGCGTGACACGAACAGGCAATGTAGTCCAACATTTTGATCCAAGCCAAAAATATAAAAAAAAGCTTTTTCTTTTCTAACACATAATTATATTGAAAAAAACCGACTTCAAAAAACCTACCTCTAAAAAGCAAGAAATAATATTCGTAATAATAAAAATACGTCTATTGAAGTCGGGTGGGGCTGGACTCGGCTGGAGTACAAATTCCTTTTTTTTTATTCTAAAAGCCCCACCCGACTTCAATAGACGTATTTTTATTATTACGAATATTATTTCTTGCTTTTTAGAGGTAGGTTTTTTGAAGTCGGTTTTTTGTTTTTTTTTCAAACAATTTTTTATTTTTTATTTTTAGTGTAGGTACCTTGTAGATAAGGTATATTTTAAATGTAGAAAAATCGGCTCAGCCAAACGTAAGATAATCGCGGAGAAACATACTTAAATACGGGTCAAACTGAGAAAAAAAAACTATACACTTAAGATATCCCTCTTCTAACAAAAAAAATATTATCTTATTCAGTTCATAAACAAAGAAGTAATACGACCAATCGAGGTAATTCACACAAAATCATACTATTTTCGTGCTTTTTTCAAAATCACTTGAAAAGTACTGAACCGATTTCCAAATTTTAAAAAATGGGCCAACTTGGGAGTGTAGGTACCTAATGTAATAACGTTTGAATCATTTCAATCGGTCCAGCCGTCTTCGAGTAATCGGTGGACATACACAAAAAAAAAAAAACAAATATACACACGAACATAGAACCTCCTCCTTTTTTGGAAGTCGGTTAAAAAGGAACACATCGGCCGCCATTTCCAGCCGCACAGACAGCCATCTGTCGCAGAACAAGCCGTATCGATTGCCCGCAAGACCGCACCCCAATCGCTGAAACCTTTGACAAACTAAAAAAAAGGTATTTAAAAACTCAAGTTCCTTCAAGGTCAGACCTACCGATTGAAAACAAACTACAAAAAGAACAGTGGGCTTTTATAGAGAGCCAGAATTTATTACAACTTTGAAAGCTTTGCCGATGAAATTACTCTGATAGATCGTGGTAAGTTTTAAAAATAAAATTTTTAGTAGGGTAGGTATTTTTAAAATGAAAAGGAAAGCTCAGATTATTCTTTATTGCAAAAAGAACACTTGAGGTTTTAGGCACTTTTGAAAACTTGAAAAACGATAAAATAAATGTATACTAATCTCACGATTTTTTGTTTTTAAGGACAAAAAGTAACACGAAATCTTAGAAGTTACAGGTATTTTTCCTTTTCCTTTTTTTTAATAATACGCAGGACCAAGGGTGAGTCAGGCAGGGTGGAGTTAGCGATGACGTCACTTCCCCTCGCTCCCATAGGGCCTGTCTGGAGGGGTGGCCACGTGAGGAAGTGAGTCATGGGGTACATCTATTGAAATAAGACCCTCGTCTTACATCGTTATTAATATTGATTAAATAAATGATTACAGAAAACTGGCTGTTGCCCTTACCTTAGTCCACGTAAAATTTAATTTCTTATGGGGATTCCGGAAATAATGTTCTTCTCAAAGTTCGGTGGGCTGATTATCTAATTAGAAACCACCTAGCGACCGGTCTCATTTGACAGATACATTGCTTCTTCTTTTTGGGGTAGTAGTCGGTAAAAAAACATAAGTACCAAAGAAAAGTAGCGATGTATTTCAAATGAAACCGGTCGCTAAATAGTTTCTATTTAGATAATCAGCCTGCCGATCTATCTCTGCATCAAAATTCATTAAAATAAGCTGTTCTGTAGTTTATTAGACTTATTCTCGCATCCTAGCTTTGAATGAAATCAAGTGATTTTCATACAAACTTTCCTCCCCTTCAAGCTTTTTTTTCGCGATAAAAGAACAAAAGGTAGCCTATCTCCCTATGTACTTGTACTATTATGAATTCTGTGCCTATGTCCTATCAAGCTCTATAGTACGTACCAACCATCAAAATTGGTACCTACAGCAATTGTTGCAACTTTCGTAAGATTCGGCCATGGGATGGATGACTAACAATTTATAATCTAGAGATTCTCCGTGCTTCGGAAGATTGGTCCCGATCCCGACTACATTTGCAGTCGTTATACCCAATGATACATTTAATATCATTGGTTATACCCATCAATACGTATTGGGCCCGCAAGCCTGTGCCCATCTGTGTGTGTGATATAATGAACAGTAAAAAGAGTTACACAAATTACATGAACACTTTTACCTAACGACATTGAGGGCAATCAACTTTTACCACTGCACCTACGCGGTAGTGGGCGGACCGGCCGCCGGTTCGATTCCGGTGAGGTCACCGTTAGTCGTTCATAATTTGCTATAGCAGGCTTTATCAGAGATCTAGCCTCACATCGAGTAAATCAAGATGGCTTAAAATTAACAATGAACTAGGAATAGTAGGTGGTCCGACAAGGTGGACCGACGATCTGGTGAAGGTCGCGGGAAGCCGCTGGATGCGGGCAGCGCAGGACCGATCGTCGTGGAGATCCTCAGGGGAGGCCTATACCCAGCAGTGGGTGTCGTGCGGCTGATATGATGAGGAATAGTAGATTGTTATACAAGATGCTAAAATAACCCATTGCATACGAGGTAGTTTTATTCCCGAGCTTTAGCGAGGGAATAGACAGATTTTAATAAACAGTTAGTTTACAAACATAGATTAAAACATTTATTGTAGGATACAGTGACCCATTTTATTTGGAACCTTCCACTATGTGAATGTGAACAACAAATTATATGTTGTTATGTAAGCCCACATTACCAGCCCACTACTGGGATATTTCCGCAAAACAAGATGGGATTGACTTGTCACAATCATAAAATTCGTCTTTTCTTGACAGCATGTTGGTGGAATGATCTAATGGTTGCGCATTTGAATCCCTACAAATAAAATAAAATATTGCCTACAAATAAAATAAAATAAAATATAACGGATGTCGATAGAAAAGCTGCAGTTATAAAAAAGGTAAAAAGCTTTTTAATAAAAATAGAAATTCTATGCTCAAACAAAGTATGTTTTCGTAAAATGTTAAATTCTTACCTATCTGTTTGTGTAGGTACTTGCCTTTTAATGTTTAAATACAGGGTGTTTGGTGCATCGTGTGCCAAATCGAATAATAGAAGGAAAAAATATTTTAAGCTTCATAAACAATTAGGTAGGTAGGTACCTATTTGTAATGAAGTGATAAATTGTTTATCTTTTTCTAAAGCTCTAACTAAACAAGTACCTACCTAGGTAGGTAGCAGTTCAGAAAATAAAGAACTTCAAAGGTTTTGGATGTAGGTAGAGGTGTTATTATTGTTACTTATGTTAGGTATAGCCTAGAATAATAACACCTACTTAGAAGCCGTGTCCTCGTATGCAAAGTGTGGCAACTAATACTAAGCCAGAATGGCTTATTAAACTGTTTTGTAGGTACTTATTCGGTATGATTAGGTAAAAATGGAGAATAAAAATCTGAAAATTGGGCAATTTTGGCATTGTGGCATTTGTGGCGTATTTCAACACAATGTTTCATGGAGAAAGTTGTTCTGTTTCATGGACTGAACAGAACAAGAGTGAATATAAATGCAGACAAACGTTCTGGTCGGTCACCCATCTCATCACTTGCCTTCGCAAAAGTTGCTCAACATGATTAATACTGACCTGAGCAACAACAACAAGTCTAAAATACTGAGAATAATATTTCAGAATTATCTGCGGTTACGTAGGCTGCATGTGTACAATCACCAACAAATTCAACATAGCACTTGCTGTACAAATCTACAATTTATTGTAATGATCTTTAGGTCGATTTCGTTGTATTATTGTTTAGCAATAACTATAGTAAAAACTTGTTTTCAAAATAAGGTCGTGTGCACATCTGGTGGCGATGCGTCGATGTAACAATACATTGCCACGTAAGTGTTATGAGTAATTTTATTGTAGGCTGCCTATGATTTACATAAATATTATTTTAAGGCGCCATTTTATTAATCGCGTCACGTCTAACTTATTTTCTACAGTAATTACCTATAGCTACTTAGATAAATACAACAATAGTGTTAAACAGGCATACAAATCTGGGTTATTATACCTACTTACAATACAGTTGTATATTACAGTTCTTCTTCTTATTTTTGTTATGGCAATCTACTCCTCTTCAGGGAGTAATTTTTGCCAGTGTCAAGTGTTAAATAATTCAGTGGTATTGTTTCAGTTTACATTAGAATGCGGGTGCATCGCATTCCAATGCTGCTTGGAGCATTTGGCATCAAATATATCGATACAGTTTACTCGGTAAGTTCTGCTGAGGTAGCCACCACTACAATAAAAGTCTCAGCTTCACACAACCAAGATCGCACCTATTTCAATTATCCCACATATTGTTCAGATGCGTAGACACTTGTACCACAAAACTGCACCAATTTTAATATCAACTATAAAACAATTTGCAAATAATTAAGATAGCCACCGAACTGAACCCGACAAAATGGCGCCAAAAACTCTACTCTTACTTAGACCATATTCCCTTTTCGCATTTTTCCCTGAACACAAAAAAACTAGGTAAACTTACCATGCGAGAAGCGGATGCGCAGGCGCACCCGCTCCGACGGAGAAGGCCGGGCAGAAGACGAAGACACCATGCACACCTTCTCCCCCCGTAGTCATACAGGGCCAGGACGACGGAACCGGGGATTCCGTCGTTCGCCTAAGGCCCTAGGTGGGACGCTCAAGTGTTCCGAGCGCCCCACCAAGTAAGAGACATCAGAATGTCAAAACAGCTGGAGTCCGAAAGGACCAGCGCAGGTCGGAGAGGCGGAGATTGTCAAAACTGTCCCGTCATCTTCGTCCATTATGGCAGAGATGGAACACCGCAGGGTGGTTAGCGGGTAGGCCTTCGTAAGGATCCGATAAGCCTTGACTTATCGGACCCGTACAGAGGAGAGTCCCGAACTCGCCGGGGTGGCCCCACCACTTCGGAAGCCAATAAAAGGGTAGGTACCCCTGCGTAAACAAAAAAAAAGGTAAACTTACAAAAAACAGGTTACTTAACTACCTACTTAAGTACATTATTATGAATTTCAAAGTCTGGTGCTTTATTTGTTAGTAAAGGCTGTTCCGATAAAACATAATTAAGCAGAAAATTCGAGAACCTACTTATCCAGAACTTTAACTTAAAAACACTCTGCTTTCTGGCCATTCGCCCGATTTTATTAGCTAAGTGCTATCAGCTGAAACCTGCAGTCATTTGGCTGGCAGACTGCATAGCCTAGCTTTAGTACTTATATTCTGTAGCCTAGCCTGGATCTAGGTTCGGTCATCGCCCTCGATCGATACTGCCCCACAGGCACTAACTACAAACACGAAACATCTGCGAGTTTACTACGAAAACCGAACTTCGATAATCGGACGACGTTCGTTCGTCCGCTTTGTGAAATTTCAGCTAAATGTCTCTTCGGTTACAATCGAAAATAGAGCCTCCGCCTAAGCTCAGTAGAATCTTTACTAATATTATAAAGTAGAAGCCGCCCGCGAATTTTCCACTTGCTAGTGCTACTGGCTACTGACTGATGGTCCCTGGCGATTAGTCGCTAAATGCCTAATTCGCGAAATGGCACCCGAGTCTGGAAAGGACTAATTCGCGAATGGACTAATTCTTAAAAAGACCAATTCGCGAAATAAATGGCTAATTCTGAAAATATTAATTCGTGAAATGGGAAATTCTTAAAAGGACTAATTCGCAAAATGGCCAACTTTTACCAATGCATAACAGCACAAACAAAACATTTTGTTATAAGATACACTCAAAATAAGATAAGCAGTTTTTATTCTGTTTGTTTGTTTTATTTATGAAATGCAAAAAAATCTGTATTTATTTTAATTTAAAATAAAATAATCAGCTTTGTTTTACATTTCATTTATAAAAATAATAGCCATAAACATAATAAAAAATGTCATGCGTTGGTGAAAATTGGCCATTTTGCGAATTAGTCCTTTTCAGAATTAGCCATTTCGCGAATTAGGCATTATGCGACTAATTGCTTTTGACAGTGCGCTTTGTTAGAACTATCGTTCTAGGTGTTATTATTCTAAGCCTGGAAATCAATTCGGATCGGTTAATATTGGATTGTAACTTTCTGATTTCTGTAATTCTTGATTTCCTGCTGGTGATCATGCATCATTATGGAAAAATTGTGGGGTCATTTATGAGCTCGTTTTGCGATTGGAATTGAAATCGTCCAATCTGCTAAAAGCTTGTTAAAAGGCACTCTCGTTCTCGAATTCAAAAAGACGGCTTAATTTTGTCGATATTGAGATTTAGCATGGCTTGAAGATTGAAATTATTGTTGGATTTAAGAGTAAGGAATGAAAAAAGAGCACTGTTAAGTAGTCGCTATTTAAAACTAAGTAAGTAATGGAGCTCGGTGGTGCAGTGGTTTAGCGCCTGGCCCAGCGATTGCGGAAGTTAAGCAACGTTCGCAAGGGTCGGTCATGGGATGTGTGACCAAAAATTTATTATCTCGAGCTCCTCCGTGCTTCGGAAGGCACGATAAGCCGTTGGTCCCGGCTGCATTTGCAGTCGTTAACACCCACCAATCCGCATTGGGCCCGCGTGGTGGGGTATGGCCCGTCCTCCTTACCGCCCATACGGAAGGCCTGTGCCCCAGCAGTGGGGACATCAAAAATGGCTGATGGACAAGTAAGGGAGCTTACAGAAGAGGTCGTCTGTAAGTTCCTTTAATCGAACGACGAACATCGGTTGATTATCGCAATTAGTTTTCTTAGTAGACCATTTAAAGTCTGAACTCTGAACCTATGACCTTTTTTTAGGTCTTTATAATACGTCCGTGTAAAATAATAACTAGTTTGTGAAACTAATAGTCATTTTATTCAGACATTATTGTCATTCTAACATTAATGAAAAGCGAATGGAAATAAAATAATAGGGAAAAATAATTTCGGGGAATCTACCTCTACAGTCACTATTCCACACTCATTGGGGCTGAAACTTTGAGTAATGCACGACTTCGGTTAGGAAGCCCGCATTCTCTCCGAGCTTACTCTCACTGCGCAAGCATCTGTCCGTCAAAAACCAGCAATCTATATTCCCGCGCCGTGTACCCGCGGCGGGATCCCGCTTAACGCAGCGGAGGGCCTAAGGGGCTGAAAATGAAAGCTCGAAGTCGCGGGTGGTCGATAATCCCTACTAAAATTATAAATGCAAAAATAACTCTGTTACGCTTTCACGCCTAAACTACTGAACCAATTTTAATGTAATTTGGTACAGAGATAGATGGGACCTTGGGGAAGGACTTAGGCTACTTTTTATCCCACTACTGAGCACGTGTAGTCCACGGTCGCGGGCCCGGGCGAAGCTGTGGGCGGAAAGCTTATATTAAAAATCATCATCATCATCATATCAGCCGCACGACACCCACTGCTGGGTATAGGCCTCCCCTAAGGATCTCCACGACGATCGGCCCTGCGCTGCCCGCATCCAGCGGCTTCCCGCAACCTTCACCAGATCGTCGGTCCACCTTGTCGGGGGCCTACCCACCGAGCGCCGTCCGTGGTCCATATTAAAAATAACCTCAAATTTTTATCCTTAATGTAAAAAAGCTGTAGGTACATGTATCAAACCTTTACTAAATTAGAAGAAGAAGGGTTATAAAACTCAGAAAAGCTTGAAATTGTATTTGTCACAGCTTATTGCTCCAATGTAAGCTTATTATTTCGGCTTATCTCACGCGACTTATTAGTCAACAGTCATTATGTAAATGAGGTCTTACTAATCCCAACGTTAGCCAAATACAACTTATCAAACGAGGAAATCAAGCCAAAATTATGATTGAATGGTATTGTAGGATAAATACCTACTTAAATCAAAACGTGTCTCTAACTTTTGACACACTAGGTATTCTATTTTTGTGAGTTGATAAATGTCATGCATGTAATCACAAAACAATAATTTACTTAGTTAATGAGCTAAGCAATATACCTAAGCTGGGCTTGCTTGGACCACAGTTTTACAGTGCTCATCATTATGTATGACCTACCAGAGGGCCTAGCCAAGTAACATTAGCAAATCTTCGTTATCGCTTCGCTTTCGAAACATGTAGGTATGGGATTGACATAATAATATAAGGTTTCGTTAACAATCGAATTTTAAAACGTCAAATCCATACCTACACATGTTTCGAAGCGAAACGATAACGAAAATTTACAAATGTTACTTTGGCTAGGGGGGCTGGTCTCAAACCTGGGACCTTTTGGCTATATAGACAGGATCACTGCCACTGCGCTATGCGGTAGTAGACATACTGTTATGTTACCTAATTTAAATAAAAAAAATACAGGAAGATTTTTAACCACTCGACAAATTTTGTGGGGTGACGTAGACTGTCAAATTGAACAATTTTGTCTATGGGACCAACTTAATCAGAGCAAAAAAAAAACAATCTGCTGTTCCGTAGAAAACGTCAATATCTAAGATTCATTTCCTTGGGTTAGGTACACGACCAAAATGAATGGAACAACTGATTTTATTTTTAACCGACTTCAAAAAAAGGAAGACGTTCTCAGTTCATCTGAATTTTTTTTTTGCTCTGATTAAGTTGGTCCCATAGACAAAGTTGTTCAGTTTGACGGTCTAAACCACACCACACAAAATCTGTCGACTGGTTTTTACTTTCCAAGGCACAAGGTAACGCAAATATTGTACAACAGTATTAACACATCAGCTGTGCGTATCGAATTCCCTCCCTACCTTGGATCAATACTAGGCATCAGATTCTGTCTAGGTCAGGGCGCGGCCGACAGACTCCCAGCCCGCCTGAAAGAGAACACTAATATTGTACCTACCTACCTCTCTCTTTTTAATCTACATAGGTACCTTATAGGTAGGTAGGTACACGCAGAATTCTAGGGATCTGACCCGTTGTCATGGCTACAGAATCTTGAGATATTAATCCGTATTTCGTGGCGGTATCCTGTTGATTGATAGTAGAATATTAAATGGCCCATCTTATCTTAAAGTTACGAAACAGCTTTCGAACTATATCAAATTAAAAAAAAAAAAAAACGAAAAGATCACCATGTTAATACAAAAGATTTTTAAACACTGTTTAACTAAACACTCTGTTTAAACGTGCGATGCTGTCTCTATCAATCAATATTGTCAAAATAGTGACAGCATCACATTTAAACAGGTGTTTTAAAAATCTTTTGTAATAACACGTCGATGAATGTTTATTATTTTAGAACGATTTTAGATAGGTAGGTATTTGTTTGTATGTGATAGCTTACCCAGGTAGCAAAACTACGTCTTTATAACGTCCCAATACAGTCATTATCGACGTAAAAGACGTCATATTTTGACGTCTGTAGGTCCAGCATAGTACGTACATTTGTCACAGCCTAATGACGTCATCTCAGGACGTCATGATAACGTCAAGGAAAGTCTGCTTGTGGCTGTTGGACGACAATGGGCAGCGCCGCGAAGCCCTATCTAAACCTGCCCTCTATTGGGATAAATAGTAATTAAACCCAGCGCTAGGATTATACTATTTATTGAGGTACCAAGCAATGGATGGATGCGAAAACCTGGTGAAGCGACAGTTGAGTTGAAGCCTTATTACTACAACAGAGTAAAACCATACTGCGATGTAGCTCAGTACAGTGACATCTATTGAGAGTTTAGAACACTAAATAAAAATTACATGGTTCTAAACTGACCACAGAATGACGTCATTCTGACGTAATCTTCCGACCAATATAGTACTGGTCCCAAGCTGACCAAAGAAAGACGTCATTTTGACGAAACTTCCGACCAATATGATAATTGTCCTAAACTGATCAAATTATGACGTCATTTTTACGCACGCATCCGACCAACACAGTACTGACCCTGTATTGACCTTAAAATGACGTACTTTTTTCGTACTCGACGTTATTTTGCTACCTGGGTAATTAGCTCGTTTGTTGGCTTGCAAGACCATAATAACTGGTTGCTATAGTGGTCCCTATTTTCTTTTTTACCCAACTAGGGCGAAGCCAAAACGGAGTGTAGGTATATGATTTTGACCTGTAATATGTTGACTTGCTAGTGAGATAATTACGCTGACTGGTAGGGTGAGGCAACAACTATAGGTACCTACCGGAAAACATCAACTAAGAAATATCTATATTACAATTCGATCCGACATCTATTGTCCTATTCCCATAAAGACAATGAGACGGCAATTAAATAATCAAATTGACATTACTGTTGTAGGTGTGTACGTAGGAGGTACAAGTTCCTATACACACAACAGGAAATCCTGGTAGTCCTTAAGGCTTTTACTTAAAGTTGAAAATGAATTGTCTCCAGCCGTAGTTGAAAGATATAAAGTCGAATTAATGCTACCATCTGTCTCAATTTACTTCGGTATGTAGGATTGAGTCGGTCTAGTATTTATTTGGGGATACAGTTACGACAACTACAAGATTATAATGGACCTATTATAAATCAAAGGAATAAGTAGGAACTTCGTAATGAAGAAACACCCACTTTTTTCGGAATATTTTGTTTTTTTTCTCTACATAATACCTACATAAGTAATCTTATTGTAGCTCTGCGTATTTAATTCCCATCCCATGAGTGCCGCCGAGAGAGGGTCGCTTGAGCTTTTTGTTTCCAAAAATAATAATCTTTAGCCGAATTTAAAAAAAAATGTAGTGTAAAGATTCCTTAAGGAGTTTCTTTTTAAGATACAAAAATAAATTATGAAAAAACAGTATTTCTTCTTTTCAAAGTCATGAACTTATCAAACCGCCCTCGTTTGTACTATTATGTATTCTGTGCCCTCGTATAGTATTCTATGGTAGGGCTCGGAGTTACCTATGGTCGGTCTACGGATGGGTGACCGCAAAGTCTAAAACTTTCAAAGTGCCCAAGAACTTTTGATGTTTCAATAATAATTTAATTAATGATTTCATCAAATCCCGAATGTCCCACAAGGTCGATAGTTCGACACTTCCGAAATAAAGGAGGCCGTATTTTATCCGATTGTCTATGCCCAATAGCGCGTGCCGCCGGCCAGAGACAAGACGTTTTTATTTTTATACGGCATTGCATCATGGCCCGGGAACATTATTCAGTTACCCAGATTCGCGATGCATGGCATTCGCTAAATTCATGTGCGACTAGGGTTGTCAAAGTTTTTAATGAGAGAGGAAGAAGCAAGAAGTAATGTGGTCACGGTGACCGTAGGTACCATGTCTTTTGCTGTTTGGCTTGCGCCTTAAGGTTAAGAAACACTACGGCATTACCACAGTATAATAAGTAGTACAAGCATTACGGCCGATCAAAAGAATAGTACATATACCTTTTAGAAAAGTATGAAAAGCGCGTCGTCGGCCTGGCGACTCGTATCTGACTGAGCCTTTATAATTTCTCCATCCTTCAGGGGACACTACGGAAGTTCTCAAACTGAGCTAACCTAACACCCTTTCCTCGAGGTGTGAAAGAAAGTACCTGCAAATTTTTTAGCGTACCTAGGTAGGTAGATATAGGTACAAAATGATTGTAAGTTCCTTTCACTTTGATCCGGCTCGAAGGACCATTTTCTAAGACAAATCCTGAAATTGGGCAACGTGTTTATTTTTTCTCACACACATAGACATTTATGTGTGTGGAAAAAAATAAACCCGTGTTAAAGATACACACAATAAGTGTTAAAGATGCAGGAGATACCACTTAGCTGGAAATTATACAACGCACTGACACTCCCAGACTTTTTTTATTCAGATGAAACACATTACACGTTTTTAACTATCACTGTCTTTAATATAAAGAGGAGCCGAGCCGATACGATAGTGTGCTTGGTCAAAACAGGCAGAATTTTAGATGACAAAAAAGCATGGGAGTAAATTGCTTTTGTATTTACATGTTTACTTAGATATGACCTTTGAAATCTGTGTTTTTTTATATTAATTGTGTTTGGTAGGTAACGATATAATAAATTGTAAATATCGTTACTTTTGATGAGGCTGATAAGTTTCTTGCGCCCATTCTTCTTGTCAGCAAAAGACGTCCCGAATGGGTGGTAGGGGAAAAAAAACTGGACGATTTAAAAGAACTTTTAATAAGTCTATTTAAATAAAAAATATTTCATTTCATTTCATTTCATTTCATTTCATTTCAGGCCGAGGGCACTGGTGGCGACATCTAGCTGTCAATTTGGTATTTCAGGTTGATAATCGCACATGCATCGCGCGTGTGGGCTGCACCTCCCAAACAGTTCCGTATACGCAACGAACACTAATTAGGTAAGTGGCCGAGTGTTCCTTGTGATCGCCACATGGTTTATTTTTAAAAACCCCCGTCCAAATGCAGAGGAATTCCTGCCAGTCAGCTTAGCACAAAATGCATCGCTTCTCTATTTCGAAATACTGCGACGACGACTGTTTGTCTTCTACTAATAGAAAAAATAACTTGTCCACACGTTTCTTTTTATAAAGTAAGAGATTTTTTGTTAGCTGTACCTAC
Source organism: Agriphila straminella (assembly GCA_950108535.1). NCBI lineage: Eukaryota > Metazoa > Arthropoda > Insecta > Lepidoptera > Crambidae > Agriphila > Agriphila straminella. The sequence continues at coordinate 1,460,549 of OX467324.1, read as the reverse complement.
CTATACTGTTAAGAAAAAAATTAAGGAAATTATTAGTGCCCTCACAATGACCTCATTATATTAAATTTATTGCTGGCTAAGAACATAATGTATACTTACAGCTTGAATTTTTAATCATTTGGTTCCCGCAGTGGGGTGGTTCCACTCATGATTACATGCAACTTTTACTATGGGGCCAACTCTGAAATCGCGAAAAAAAATCAGCTGTTCCATTCATTAAGGTCGAGTAGGTATTGCGCTAATTGCGCTTTTGTATGAAAGAGCTGATTTTTTTTTCGCTATATCAGTTGGCCCCATAGTAAAAGATGCTTGTAATCAACCACCCCACAGCGGGAACCAAATGATTAAAAATTTAATCCCCTCCCCTAGAAGGGTGACATATATATGTTAAGCAAATAAAAACCGAAGTTTATACAAAAAACCTGAATACCATACATTTCTTGGTTTTTCTCCGCCTGCTTGCCCCCTGCCCATATGCTCAGTGGTTGACGCTGTTTTCGAGGTGCGGGTTCGATTTGTACCAATACAGTGATTTAGTTATTTAGCTTCTAATCACAACAAAGTTTGTTACGTCAGTACGTAAGTACCCTTAGCACGAACAGCTATCGAAAAAAATAACGCGCGTAAAATCATTCGATAGATAAATTTTGTATTGGAAATTTGTACAGCGCCATCTATCGCCGATAAACGAAATGAAATTTTCCATAGACAATTGTCTTTCGAGTAATTATACGCGCGTTTTTTTTTCTCGATAGCTGTTCGTGCTAAGGGTACAGGGGCCCTATTTTTGAATCCTTCGACTGGCGTCGAGCGATTAGTTTCTACTGATTTTCGTTCGACTTTTGACTTTCCAAATTTTTGAATCGCTCGACCGCGACGAGTGCCCCTACCCACTCGTGAACAGTCGAGCGATACGATAAGGCGAGCGATATTCTTTTCTACTAAAAAGCAGAGATTTTTATGTAACAGCCATTAAAAACATGGATATTATCTACGTTTCGTTTTCGTTGCGGTAATTACTAGTTTTCTCTAGATTCTGCGTGGAACGGATAAAATCCAACATTTCGTTTATATTGGCAGCACCGGAAACGAACGATTCAAAAATACGTAAAATCGGCGTCATGCGACTTGGAAGACGAGTGTGACTTAAGTCGCATGCGACAAAACTATGTCATACGAGCGATTCAAAAATAGAGCCCCAGATCTGATATTTACTATTCTATTAGTATGAGGTGGCATGTGACTCACCACTCACCAATCTCACCATGAGACAATTTGGATTTGGAGACCTACCTACCAATAAACCCAAATCACGCTAACCAACTTTACGTAATCTACATTGTTTCATTTATAAGATAACCATAAATCGGATCGCGTGTTGCATTTGTTTGTGCCGAAAATACGTAATATTACGTAGGCGAAGCATGGGGTCTCACTGGGAACATCAGGGGGGTATTACTCACGATTGTCGGAAACCAACTTCCGAATCGAATCGGAAAGTCTATGGTCTTCGATCTTATTTTCTACCTTATGCTAGGTACCAAACTTTGTAAATGCATTGCGCTTTCCTGTTGGAAAGGGAATCGAATGCCAGTCGAATGTATTTGTTCACTGTTCAAAAAAGGGGATAGAACTAAAGTTGACAATTACAGACCCGTGACATGGATTTCTGTATTCTCAAAGATCTTTGAAAAAAATATGTACGAACAACTTGCCTCTTTCTTTAACAAATTTAATATTATAAGTAAAGACCAATATGGCTTTCAAAAAAGAAATCGACATCACAAGCAGTCTATAACTTAGTCAATGATGTTTTGCAAAAAGTCAACGAGGGTAAATACACTTCGGTGATCTTTATTGACATGTCGAAAGCATTCGATTGTGTCTCTCATATGCAACTATTAGCAAAACTGCAGAGTAATGGAATAAGAGGGCCAGCTCATGATTGATTGAAATCTTACCTAGAAAATAGATTACAATGCGTTGAAGTGGAACAAATAGACTCAAAACATACTACACAAACATATAGATCGACATTTGAGCATAATGAAAGTGGAGTTCCTCAAGGAAGCATACTGGGCCCACTGTTATTTTTACTTTATATCAACGACATAACTGCTATTTCAAACGACAAATTCACTCTATTTGCTGACGACATTTCGGTATTAGTATCTACTGACAGACATAATTCAGTAGAACAACACAAAATTGACATTATAAATTCTTTGACATGTATAATAAATTGGCTTAATAATAATAATCTTCAAATCAATATAAATAAAACAAACATAATTAATTTCAACAATTTTAAAAATCAATTGACAAATATTGACATGAATGGAGAAAATATAAAGTGGGCTTTAAATGTAAGATTTTTAGGTATCACTATCGATGTTAAGCTGACATGGAAAGACCATATAGAAAAAGTTATTGGAAAAATAAACAGCTTTGCGTATGCTTTATACAAACTTACTAAAATAGCAAATAAAAAAACGGCAATCATGGCCTACTTTGCGTTCGTCGAATCCATTATCAGATACGGACTTATAACTTGGGGAAATGGTACCAATATTCAAAAAGTTTTTGTCGCACAGAAGGGGTGCATTCGAGCCATATGCAGTATAGCACCAGATGTTTCATGTAGACCTTTTTTAGGTCACTTAATATCCTACCACTCCCGTGTTTATATATTTTGGAATTAGGAAAATTCGTACATCAAAATAAGCACCTCTATCAACGAGTCGGGGATAAAACAAGTAGGAACCTAAGAAATAGAAACAGACTCGTTTTAAACACGGCACCAAAAACTACTCGGTTTAATGAAAATGGTTATGCGATGGCTATAAAAATTTATAATAAAATACCCGAGGATATTAAACTATTGCCTTTCAATCAATTTAAAATAGCTTTAAAGAAATGGCTGATGGACAGAGGCTTCTATTGTATTGAAGATTTCCTCAAATATAAAGAGTAAGGAAGATCGATGTACTAACTCTGCTAGACATTTTCTCCAGGATAATCAAAATAGTATAGGTTAATAACATTAAATTATTATAAACGGTTTTATTACTAATTTGCATGCTTTGAAATGATATAGTTAAATAGGCATAAGTTCTACCCAGTTGTATAACACCTACAAAGTCATAAAAATTGTACCCTATTTAATGCAAATAAATGAATTGAATTGAATATATTTTTGTAATATGGGAGGATACGGATTCGAATCGAATGCTTTCGAGTAATTTCCTACAATCGTGAATAACCCTACAGATGTGGGTTAGTTAGCAGGTACCGCCATCTAGTGAGGTAAATTTAAACTAATGTTGGAATTAGTTTAAATTTACCGCACTTGATGGCGGTACCTGCGTCGATTTGTTTTTGTAATATTCAAATACAGATAAAAGTCACAAGTTTGTAGTGAAACAGTAAAATGAAGGGTTTTTTTTAACAAATTTCAAGCTGTACTTACCTTGTTGTATGTAGGCAAGGAAATGCCAATACAATGGGGTTGGTAAACTTTTTCGAAAAGAATTGTTTTATATTTTTTTTTGATAGCACAAGTTTGAAGAATAAAGAAAATAATATTATGATTTTTTTATTTTACCTTGTTAACTAAATATATTTTTTTATATTATTATCGCGATAAAATATCAAACATACGGCTGAACACGAAGTTCCTTTGCATTTACTGATTCAAAAATCTGATTGACAGATTTGACAGACAGTGACAAAGAGTAATCATACCTTTGTTTTTTTTTGTTTTGAGCAACAACATAGAAAGACTTTGGAGCAAAGGCATAACCTACGCATAAATGAAAAATTTAAATTTTTATTTAAATTAAAATGAAGCATTATATAATTCCGCAATTTGTTATTCCTGACTCCAAAGCCAAAAGCTACCAGAAAATATATAATTCACAACAGTTTTGGAAAAGTGGCAAAGAATAAGTACCAAAGTACCTATTCTATATTATCTTACATTACAAACGTTTCACACAAACTTATCTCAAACTAAAAAGTGAAATAAGAAAATAACAAAACAATAATGATTCAGGTAAAAATCTATAACCATAAATAATGGTTGTTAGGGATCACACAAGTCGAACGCGTTAACTAAACCCGCAAGATTCAGAGTTTTAACCACTCAGCCATAACGGTTATTAAAGGGCGCTTGCAGATTTTTTTGCTTTAGCAGTCGGAGTCTAGGTATTCTATCTAATTATTTCGCTGCCCTAACAAGTCAGCATTAAAATTAATTAATCTCTCTCTCTCGTCATTCCAGTATGACATTGGTCTTGCTCAATGTCACAGGCAGGCACGCATGAATAGATGTAATTTGGTTCCACGTACGAATTTAGGAGTGATATAACAAGGATTGTGTGTCACAGGGTCACGCAAACGAGCGCTCTGTCTTGCAAACATGGCATAAAGAAATTTTATTTGTCCAAGAAAGAAATAAATCAAAAAGATAAATATAGACATCGAATTTGGAGATGCATTCGTTAGTCACATAAGTAGATGGTAACGAAGACGATTTTTCGTTTTCAAAGATATTTTATGTAGGTAGTATATGGAATGGGTGACGCGATTTAAAACTTTTACCTACCACACAGATTTTGTAATTGGCTGGCTTGTTTAGATTACCTATCTACTGTTAGTGTTAGTAGAGAGCAGGGGGCTTACCGTCAGCAAATAAGAAACCGTTCAGTTCAAAAGCAGGCCTTAAACAGGACTGCTTAATGCCTGCTTTCATACTAACCGTTGATGTCATAGTCCGAGTCTCTCGACGCCTGTCCATCAGACAAATTTCTACCATAATTCATTACTGTTCGGGCTCCAATGCTCTGGAACTCCTTACCTGTGTCCATCAGGCGTGCTCAGACCATAAATGCTTTCAAGAACCAGCTAAAACAACACTATTTATCTCACTGACTTTCGCTATTCGCCACTGTAGGTACTTACTGTTCAACTATTCATAATTTACAGACAATATATAATTATGTATATATGTATATATTTAAACTATATATATTTATATATATCATATTGTAACATGCATATTTCTACATATTTAGGTTTATTTTAATTTAGTTAAATAATATTTAGGAATTTAGAGTAATTACATCTCATGCCATTTTGCACCCCCTGTATTCCTCTTCTGTCAATCTCACCATACCGTAGGTTGTCTGGAAGAGATCGCTCTTAGCGATAAGACCGCCATGTTTTGACACTATGTTTTATTGTTATTTCTTTGTAAATGTTACTGTGGTGTTGAAAATAAAGCATTATCTTATCTTATCTTACGAAATAGTAAGGCAGTTCAATATAAGCCCTGCTATAAGAGCTCATAGTAAGGCCCCAGAGGTACATTGCCTTGCTTTCATTGAATTTTAAAAGAACGTCCAAATACAGCAGGCAATGTACGTCTACTTTCTACTGATAATGTAAGTCAGCCCTAAGACTAGCGTCATCTTTGCCTGTAGTAAAATTCTCTGAAAGACGATGCCTGATTTTCTAGATCCTGTATTATTTTATTTATTATATTGTTTTCCTAGCAAGAGCATTTTGGCGTTCTCACATGCTACCAAAATAACTAAATTGTGATTTTATTTCTACTAGAATCTGTGCCCTACAGCATGAGGAGATAAATTCAGTCTTGGCATTCAACTGTTGATAAATGGCTATATTATATCATGATATCGGAATTTGATGGTCATATTAGAGGAGGTGCAATTTTCTTAAAATCCTAAATGTGAAAGTTTGTGGGTTTGGATGTTTGTTCCTCAATCACGCAAAAATTACTGAACGTATTTGGTTGAAATTTGGCACACAGTAAGTAGATAGCCTAAATTAAAACATAGGATACTTTTTATCCCGCTATTCCCACGGGAACGTGAACCACGCGGGTGAAACCGCGGGCGGCCGCTAGTGAGCAATAAAACTAAAAAGTTAAATCAAAATAGTTTTATTGGCAACTGTGCCTACGCGTCGGCGATGGTCACTTCCACCTCTACACCCGGCTCGATGTTAATGGAGGTGATCTGCTTCACGATCTCGGACGGAGAGTGCAGGTCGATCACTCTCTTGTGGATCCTCATCTGGAAGCGGTCCCAGGTCTTGGAACCTTCACCACAAGGGGTCTTACGGGTGGTGATGCGAAGGATCTTGGTTGGCATGCGTACTGGGCCCTGGAAGCCAAAAAATAATGGGAATTAATTATTTGGGTGACTGGAAATAGTTAAAGGCGACTGTTAATGGGATACTTAAATACTAAACCTAACCTAGCAGCGGTTTATTTTTTGGGCGACAAAATAACTAAACGGGCGACTAACTGTGGATTACAAAAAATGCGTAAAACGGGCGACTACATGTGGGAGACAAATAATTTAAGTTAGTAGTGAAAATTCTAAATGAGTGACAAAAATACTGAGTGGGCAACTATTATACTACAGATAATATAATTTATACCAAGTAGGTAACTGATTTAAGCTGCCCAACATCGTATTTTTGTCATTACGATTAGGATAATAGTCACCTTTTTTAAATAAAATATGAGTGGGCAACTATTATACTACAGATAATATAATTTATACCAAGTAGGTAACTGATTTAAGCTGCCCAACATCGTATTTTTGTCATTACGATTAGGATAATAGTCACCTTTTTTAAATAAAATATACCTATGCCAATTTATACTATCTTAAGGTTGTCGCCCAAATAGTAATTTGGTCGCCAATCCTGAATAACTAGTTACTCAATTTATATTTTAAAGTCACCTTTTTTCAACATTTGTAGTCGCCCTCAGTCCGTCGCCATTTAGTATTTTAGTACACTGTATGCAGTATTTTTGATAACCAAAATGGGAATTTATTGTTACCCGATTAAATACTACCCAAAAAATGTGTTAAAATTACAATATGTATTTTTATACTGACATACAAGCCTCTGCATATCTTTACAAGTGACATTTAATGTGCAGAAATAATTTTTGGGTCTCATTGGCGGGATGTAGTGTGGGGCTACTGCAAACATGCACAGTAATCCCCACCAATTTCTCTCACCCCTAAAGATACGTGCCGAGAAGCTTGTACACTTGGAGCAGCCCTTTGTATTGAATTATATGTAATGGGTCTTTGTTACTTGAAATAAAGTCAAGTAATAAGTCAGATAAGCAACTCGATATCTACACTACAAAGCATACTGTTTTTAAGTCCCACGTCAAAAAATTTTTATGTTGATGTCATTTTCTATTATATTTTTATTAATTATAATTCAATCATTAACTTTATAAGTAATAATTCAATAATTTATGTCAAATTAATAACTCTGATCGCTGTGATAATTTCAATAATTAATTCAATATTTTCCCATAATAATTATGTAAACTAAACAATATTAATTAATGCAACTTTTATAGTACCAATTTATAATAATGTAATAATTTAAATGTTTTCGCATCGCATGTGTTTCTGTGTGTGCACGTGTTTGGATGTCAGTTTGGTTCAAGACATGTCTAGCTGTTATTGTGTGCTATTGTTGACTGTCATCTGTTGTGTATGCCATATGAATATAAATAAATAAATAAATAAATAAATGCATTATTATATTATTATTATTATTTGTAAATCAGCTTGAAGTTCAATTAGGTATATTAAGAAGATGTATTGCTTTTTATTAGAACAATGATGGACTTCTACATAGTTGTCTAATTGATACAAATCAAGAAGACTTTGCGATGACAACGTGACATTTTTGAAACCACATTTTTCGAGGCTATTTCTAAATCATAGAAAAGAACGTTTTTAGCAAGGTCACATTGTCATCACATAGAAGTGGCGCCTCTTTGCGATGACAACGTGAACGTGACATCTTGTTGTTTTAATATTTGGAAGTAGCCTCCTGGAAGGTTGCACTTTTGGAAATGTCACGTTGTCATCGCAATGAGGCGAATATAATTAAAATTTAAAGAATTGTCACTTTCCTATGAGCAGAGTGAGATACAACAATCGCAATCTGCACTTTGAAGAGTGATAATATTGCGCTATTTTGGTGAACATTGCAGTAAATGACATACAGTGTCTTCATCATAGCGCTACAAAATCAGCATTCTCCCTCATCATTCCAGATTTTGTTATCTTGATCTTATTGAGGGAGAATGCTATGCAGTATTTTCTTTAGTTATTATTATTATTAATTGACAGGCAAGCAGAAAGGTTGGAAAAAATCATGACTTTTTGCAAAAAATCAAATCACTGATTTTTTGCTTGAGCCTTTAAAATCCACTTAATATAGTGCGTGAAACCACAACGCGCTTTTGTTTGACTTATTTAACACTTTAATTCGGAAGAAACACAAGTAAAGATCAATAAAACAGTTCAAAATAAAAATGCCTGGTGAAAGTTAAATATTAGGATAGATGATTTGGCAGTTTTTTTAGAAGAAAAAACAATTATAAAGCAGAATTCTAACACAAAGTTACATTTAATATACATTTTTATGTGTCTATCAATTATTTAAAATTAAGAATTTTATATTTTTATACAAATAGGAAAGAAAAAGGCAATTTGATTTTATCAATGATTTTTATTCAAAAAATCACATGATTTAAATCAATGTGATTTAATCATGCCAACCCTGGCAAGCAGTTGAGACAACTGATAAGAGCCTGTATCCAGTTATATCATGGGTTGAGTTTATCTTTCATTAGTTTTAAGATATTTTTCTAATCTATTTTTGAAACTGGTTTGTATTCTGTGCAGATATCACTTCTTCTGTCAACTTGTTCCAAGCTTCAACTACTCTATAATTAAATAAATGTTTATGTGGATTTTGTTTCCTGATAGTGCCTTTCATAATTTGAGATGATGGCCTCTTGGGTTTATGTTTCGTGAGTACTGGAATAATAGTTTGTCATAGTGTCCATGCAAGATTTTGTTCCTATTAAGTCCCCAAGTTCTCTGCGATCCTTTAAAGTTTCAGCCAGTTTTAAGGTAGGGGTTCTTTGAAGAGTATAAACACAACGCAGAGCATATATGCAGGATGTGCTTGACGAACATGTGCAGAGAGCGTTTGTGCGTAACTAACAATCCAGCTTGCTATATTTTGACATGAATCAACTTCCGCGCATGTACAGTGCATTTATACGCGTCAAATAACCTCTACCTTTAAGTGCAATAAAGCTAGAATAAAAATCTCCACACCATTTAATCATTAAATGGTGGTGGATGTTATTCATTGAGTAACATCCACATCCATTCAACAGTCTCTACAGTAGTTCTACAGCTAGTTTTCTCTTCGAGAAATTACCTTCACGCGGAGTTTCTGCTTCTTAGCTCCGTTGATGAGGTCAGCGCACACCTTCTCCAGGGATCTGACATTTCGGGACGTCAGCGTGATTCTGATGCGGTGGATGGGCGAGATCTCTGCCTGGGGCTTCTCAATGTCTTTACCGGCGACGACGGCGGCTGCCTATAACGTTAAAATGTTACAATATTATAGTTATTATACCTAATAATGACAAGAATATTCAGTCAAAAACTGTACAGTATTTATAACTTGAGCCTGTCTCTCCGACCGAAACTGCAAACTAGGCAAATCTAAGTAATGAAATATGAATATTATCTTACTAAAACGAAGGGCTAAATAAAGAAATAGTAAGCCATTTATTCGATAACTGTTTGACACGTGCAATTCTAACCTAAAAGTTCACAGTAAGAAATTACCTTACCACAATTTACAGAGAGAAATTTTACAAGATATTAATGAGTAAGTAAATAATTACCATGTTGTTGCGATTTCCCGGTCGAGATAAACAATTTAGTAATAAAAATTGCTCAGCGCTGAACCGGAGAACAGCTTCGTTGACAATTCACGTCAGAAAGAAACCAAAACCAAAGAGTTTTGAGCGTTTGACAGACGTTTGACATTGACAGTCACTTTTTTGTCTTGTTTTTACGTTAAGTAAGGCTTTGGTCTAAAATCAAATTGCTTGCACTGCCACGAAGTAGCCAAGTAGGTATGTACAGTCAGCAGCACATCAGACTACACATGTTGACTAAACGGTTTCTTATTTGCTGATGGAATAAATAAGAAACCGTTCAGTTCAAAAGCAGGCCTTAAACAGGACTGCTTAAGGCCTGCTTTCATACTAACCGTTGCGGTCATGGTACGAAATAGTTATGCAGTTCAAAATAAGCCCTGCTATAAGAGCTCATAGTAAGGCCCCTGTTTTCGTAGTTTAACTGTTTAACCTAGCGTGCTGTCGTGCGTACATAGAAAGAAAGACGATGATTATTTTGCGGTATAAAGCGGGCTATTTAAAGGAGGGCAGCAGGGGGCTTACCATCAGCAAATAAGAAACCGTTTAGTTTAAAAGCAGGCCTTAAACAGGACTGCTTTCATACTAACAGTTAGTATGAAACATAGTACGAAAAAGTAAGGCAGTTCAATATAAGCCCTACTATAAGAGCTCATAGTAAGGCCCCAGGGCTTTGTGTAGCAGGCAGTGGAACTGCAGGGGCCCTGCATGTAGGGCTTTGTGTAGGCAAGCAGGACCGATATCATAGATATCCTCGCTGGCTAGTCGTCGCACTTATTCGTATATTTACCAAACAAAATTGTGCTAACATAACTTGTCCATTAAGTGTTTTTATAGTGCCAATCAAATAATTACGACTGAAACTTTATAGTAAATAAAGTTAGTACCAACAAGTAATCGTTATGCTAATGAAATCATTCTGCGAATATACCATTATGCGAATATGGCATTATGCGAAAAAAAATTATCAAACCATATTAGGACTAAAAATTTTATGCGTGAATCGGCACCCAATAAAAATGCTATAATCATGACTTAAATTATATTTAAACTTTAAAATAACATAATTGTCTTAAAATAAATGTAAATATTTTTTATTTCCACTGATGTCTTTATTTCGTTTACATGTAACTCTCATACCATACAGTGCAGTGACCATACATAAGTAGGTACCCGTACTTCTTTAAACATTGTTCAACATTAAACTTTTCACTTGCTTGTCGAATTTCCTGAAACAAAACATAATAAATAAATCAATAGTTTGAAATTATAATTGACGTCTTTAAATATTTGCATCATAGGTACTATCCCCAGCGACCCCAGCAGTCCCCACTGCTAGGGCTCACCTCCTATACTATTAAGGATCGTTCACGTCAACGGTCAGACTTCAACTGCCATGCAACCAGCAACTTTGACTTGCTGGTGACAGTGGTGACTGACGCGTCACGTGACTGTCAAAACTTGTATTGAAAGTAGTACTTATATCTGTTACAGTCAAAAGCAAAAGTCCGGCGCGGGTACATAAATTGCTGGTTTTCTGACCGACAGATGCTTGCAGTGCATGAGTAAGCTCTAATCTATATCGACCCGCAAGCGTGTCTCGCAGTCCCGCTTAAGGCTGCCGACGCCTTGAACTAACCGTTGACGGGTGAATTCGCCGTTTCAAAATATTTCGAATTTATTTTTAATTTTTTTGAAACTAGTCGGAAATGCGTGCTAAGTGACATAAATTTAAAGATTTATTAATAAACTTGGTAAACCCAACGAGGGCACTATTATTCGGTAGTGGAATAAGGAGATACTGATCATCAAAGTTTTTGTCATGTTGTGGTAATGATATCATGGTAATGGTAATGACGTTCTCATTGATGGTAATGATGACAAGTTAACGGTAATGACGAATTAGGGGATTTTCCTAATACTTGTCATCTTCATCATTATATCAGCCGCATGACGCCCACTGCTGGGTTGGGTCTATACCCAAGGATCTGTTAGGATCTCCACAACGACGTAGACGTGCTTCGCGTAGAATATTAAAGAAAATAGTTTTGATGTTGCTGCGATGGTGTTGACGAATTTCCGTGACGAATGTTTATAACGTCGTATCTATAATATTGCAATTCCGAATAGCTTAAAGATTTATTATGTTGTTTATGGTACTGTGCACTTTCGAAATATATATTTACAATCGGACTACACTTATAGATAGTTTACGAAAAATGGGACACATTATTTTGTATGTTAATTTTCCTTGATATGGTAATGACGTTAGAGCATGTTTATTTTAATTTGAGTAAAAAATGTACGTGCTAAAATTTTTGTATTTTGGAGACTTGTATAAAAATATGTATGTAATGCCTTTTTAAATAAATAAATAGCAAAAAACTAATAAGTAATTTTTTATCAGCCGGGACAAGTACTTTTCGCATTCTCGCGAATTCACCCTGACGTGACTGAGCCACAGAATATATAATAGTACTAAACGTACCGAGCTGTGTGAATAATCCATTAGGATGGATATGAAGGAATTCACTTACAACGAAATAATTTGGTCACCAGGCAAGTGGAATGGGTTGCAAATGGCATCAGCGTATAAAGCATGGAGGCGACGCAGCGCAGTTCTGACTTCGGCGTCGCGAATGTTACTGCCGCTGGGTGATGTGGAACTCGTCACAAGAACGAGTTTGATGCGAGTGTTTGTCACATAACCGTAACTGAAAATAAGTATCAAATAATTACATACCTATCAACTTCAGAAACCAGTCGGTAGGTATTTTAGCCTAGTCTTGTTAAAAAGCTATTTTTATACTATCACACATCAAATTCGCCATAAGTAAATAAAATTTAGGGCGCCACTTTAGTTTCATTGTTTCGATAGAAGAAAATAGGTAGGGAATTCAAGTTTTTATTATTATTATGAATTTACTATTTCTACGTGTTGATCAATAAAATAAAACATAACTAGGTATGTTACAAAAACTAATGAACTACCTACCATTTTTTTCTACAGAAACACCCCTGAAAACATAATAGTATTAATAGTACAAGTCTTAGTCTCAAAGACAACAATCGATCAACATTGAATCACTACATTTTGTCAGACTGCTAGCGCCATCTATTGAGGCACTTTACAACTAAACCCAATAAGTTTGTTTTGAAAAAATAACTACTATTTTATAAACAAATGAAACGTTAAAAAAGGCAAAGTTACATTACACCCCATGATAATATTTTTCTAGTCAAGCTTTAGTACAGTCAGCAGCAAGTCAGGTTTTTCAAAACTGACAAAAATCTGCAATTTATTCTGAATTCTAATGTCTTCGCATTTCAGTATAAAGATTTCCCTATCGTGGTAGCCCAGCGTGCCATTGACTGTACAACAGATAAAAAAAATGAATAAAGTTTAAAGCCCACTGCATTTGGCACACGTGGGCTACGTTCGCTGATCTGGGCACTTCGAAACCCATACACACAGAGCGGCTAGTTGCTAAACAATAAACCGCTCTGAATGTATGGGTTCCGAAGGCTCATATTAAAGAATCAAACTCAAACCTCTGCTTGAGTATAGTTATAGAAAGGGATGGTTCTATTCATCGCATATAGCGCCATCCCTTCCCTTTCTAACTGTACTCAAGCAGAGATTTGAGTTTGGTTTTAATTCTATAATACGAGCCGAGCTACTAGGTATATAACATCCACGTGTATCCACGAATTGCAATGCGATGCCACGGTACGCATCGCGACGCAAAGAAAAAGACAGTACATTATTGGTCGCACCGCACCCAGACCGGCGTACGTGGCCCACGTGTGCTTAAGATCGCGCTTAAGATTTAGCTTTCATACAAACATTTTATGTGTATCAGTGGAATACAGTAGTCCCAAGTACAAATCGCGGAGATCTGTGCGAGTGTTGTTCGTATTGGAGCCTGTGGTGTTGGAGTTGTTTGTCGCTAGTCTTTCTTCTAAAGCATCTAAAGCGGTGTGGACAAGCCACTGTCGTGATAACTCGTTGTCAGTGCTCGTATCATTGCCTATGCCACCGATGTATAGTGGTGAATTCTGGAATTTGAACATAATATAAGTCGCCCGAGGAACTATAATCGCTGTGCAGTCAGCAGCATATCAAGCTATACAAAGCTGTCTAAAATCTACAGTGAATTTTGAACCTTAAACGCTCGACTTAAAGCTTAAAAATGATTGAAGAAATTTGACAGGTCGTAGAAGCCCAGTGTGCCGTACATCGAGTTATACAAACTGTTAAAATCCTCTAATTTATTTTGAACTTTAATAGTAACATATTCTGTGCTTTAATTTCTTGGCATTGTCAAAGAATATATAATAGCACAGAATAGACAATAGTACTAGCGTACCGAACTTGCACTCCGCAAAATAATTTTAAATCAAGAATCTTATATTCATACTAGCTTCCGCCCGCGTGGATATTCGAGTAAATTAGGGAACCATTAACCAGGATAAATAGTATTCTATGTTTTAATTTCATCAAAACCCGATCAGCTGTTTTTACGTGATTAGGTGGGCCCCCACCACGCGAGCAGGCTCGTGCGAAGCCCGCAATTTTCTCGAATATCCACGCGGACGAAGTCGCAGGCGGCAGCTAGTTTATAATATTCAGAATTTGGTTGAGAGATATTAGTATCCCGTTCCCGTTTCCGCTCCCGCTCCCTTTATTATTTTCCATAAATAAAAAATAACCCCTACTTCACTCCTATAGGGGTTGAATCTTGTCCACTGTGTTGGACTTCAAAATAAATGTCATTTTCGCAATCATCATCCCATAAAACCCCAATAATGACATCCATATCGATTTTTAGGTTAATTTACCCCATTTCACCCCTATAGGGGTAGAAATACTAACAACAGCAATATACGTTGCGTTAGACTTCCATCCATAATCCTAAATAGTAAATTTAGCTATTTTTACTTCGACAATGAAGGATTTTCTATACACAACTCCATCCCCTTTTCACCCCTTCGGGGGTAGAATTTAAAAAAAAGCTGACATACGTTTACATTAATTTTCAATCGTCAGCCTAATCACACGAAATTAGAAGATCCTAACTTCGAAACTAAGGGACTTTCATACAAACTTTGATCCCCTTTTTTACCCCTTTGGGGGATGAATTTTGAAAAATCCTTTCTTAGTGCACCCCTAGACCTCATAAGGAACCTACGTGCCCAATTTGGAATCTCTAGACCCAGCGGTTTGGGCTGTGCGTTGATATGTCAGTCAGTCAGTCAGAGTCTTCTTTTATATATTTAGATAAATACGATTCTTATATTCATATATAAAATTCTTGGTTTTAATAAATTGCGACTCTAGCTCCGACACAATACAGTGCAATTTCGTCGCACAGAGCTCTCTTCGCTCCGAAACATTCACTTAGTAGTAGTTGCCTCTCTTTCTATCGCGTAGGTCTTATCTTTTCTGACGTATGAAATTTGTCCTCTCAGACAGAGGACGCCGAGCGCTTCATAAAGCGCGGAGTGAGAGACCCCCCCGTGGCATTGTCAAGTAGTGATGCCGAAGGGGCGCCGACTCCGTGGGTGCTCCAGCACCCACGAGAGAGAATATAAATAGGTACCTAACTAAAAATACCTATATAAGTAGCTATGTTATTAAGAAGGCTGGAGCACCTACGGGAATTTTTAAAACACGGCGGCGGCTATGATGCCAATCGATAGGTCACTATCGACAGTATCGACAGACTATCGTTAGTGCGGCAACTGTGCAAATATCGATAGGACTATCGATAGTATCGCATAGACTTAGAAAAATTTTCGCTACGCTCAAGTAGACGGACTATGGTGCGAGTGGGAAACCGATTCTTACGGCTTATGCGATGTGTGAGAAAGAGTTAAAAACAAAATGACAGCAGAACCTGGCTTGACTTCATTTATCGTCTTTTATCATCTTGTCAAAAAGCGTCCACTTGATTATTTTGTGATTTTGATCGCGATCGGGTCGATTTGGCTCTTATAACTATATAAATCAATAATGGTATCGTGTTCTGTATTGAATTGTAATGTTACTTACGACAATATCCCAAATAAACACTCATTTCACAGGTAAATATGATTGTACAATTACCATTTTCATATTGCTTATTTTAGTTGAATATATTCCCAAACACACTAAGTGATACACTAATATCATGCTTAAAAACCGTCTATTTTCTAAATAAATGCTGATTTCTAAACATTATGTGTTAGATAAAAAGATATTATGTCCGTGAACTTGAGAAAATGCGACGTTGAGATTGATCAAAAATTATCGATATCGATACTCATGTCGATGATTTCCAATATAACTTTGTTTGTCTTTGTGAACACTGATAGTTTTATTTAAATTACTCCACTAAACCAGAAGATCTTGTGGAGTACATCCGTATCAAGTCCAAATATACTCTGAGGGTTCAACGGTTGGAGTCTCGCCACAATGTGAACTTCAACTCATTCGTGGTGAGGGCACCGACCGAACATCTGAGGACCTTCATGATTGAAGATTTTTGGCCGAAGGGTGTCCTGTTCCGTCGATTCCGCGGCCGGTTACCGGACACTGCGTTGCGCAACACGTCGCCGTCAATACGTGATAAAGTGTAAATATAAGATTGTTTTATATTATGTATGTTAGTCTTTAAGGTATTTATTATATGGGCCATTGATGCCTGAAATAAATAGTTAAATTAAATTAAAGCTGCTTTTAACTCTAAAGCCGTACTCTGGGGTACAAATGAAAAAAAAATTAAAATCGTTTGCTATAAGGCGCTTTATTCTGCTCGTGGGTGTATTTACGAGTGGCAGCGAGACGTGGATACCCCCGCTGGCTGTCAGTTTTGTTGAAGAGTAGACGTGGCACACCAGCACCCCAGGGTACATTATGCCACAAGTTGTTATCATCTTGCCATCTCATTTTAACAGTGTGGTCAGTCTGACATGGTTGGACAGAAACTAAATGATTTTGGAGTTGGGACACAGTTATAGTACAAACCATTATTTCTGTAGTGATAATATTAAATTATGGATCTATTATTATTTTAAAGTGCTGAAAAAAATTTTAAAGTGCAAACCATTATTTTTGTAGTGATAGTATTAAATTATAGATCTATCATTATTTTAAAGTGATGATATACAATTTTATAGCTGGTTTCATCAAATTTAAAGTGCTATTAAAATAACACCTTTAAACTTCTTAACTTACCTTTTTCTTTTTATATTCATAAGTCAATTGTTAGGTATTTATTTATTGTTAGCACAACTTGTTGTTATTAATTAGTTTTAAAGGCCAACATTTTATTTTTTATGCATGCTGAGTACACCTGTAATTGATGTCATACAAGCATTCTAGTGGCAAATGTTTGTTTATACCTATCTACGTTATTGTATGTACATTGTTGGAGTACCTTTAAATAAAATAAAAATAAAATACATCCCATTAACAATATTTCCAGATTTCCTGTAAATCCATAGTGATTAACTAAGTTAAACTGGATAAAAATAATAAGGCTGGGAGCCTCAAAGGAGACCTTATGAAATTATTTAAATAAAATTGTTCTCTTCAGAGGATAATAATGACACCTAAATGTTTCATTGAAGTTATACTACTACTTTATTACAATGATTAAATCTTGTTAGTGTTTTATTTATCAGAGCTATACATTATGGCATGGACGGATTTATCGTCCATGATTATGTTTCTCGACTTCCCAAAATGGACTTGAGCGCATCTCTAAAATTCACGCACACGTTTAAAAATTTACAAACACTAGCTCATGTCACTTTTGGTGTCGCCGCCAAGCGAACTCTGTCCGTCTATTCGAGTGGAATATTAAGTTTATGTAGTATCGATAGCACAATGTGGTATGGATTTTTAATAGTATTGACGACCACATTTTGTGCTATTGATATTAGCGATAGTCTTATCGACATCCTAATGCTACTGCTCCACCTGCGTTAACGTTAATGTCCAACTACGCTTTAGCTAAGGCGTTAAGTAAATTTAGTACTTGTCGTTTGTAAATTAACTCGTTAGTCTTGGCCACATCTGCGTAACGCCTAGATTAAAATGTTAGGCTACGCGTCAAGACGCAGGTAGAGCCGTAGCATAACTGATTTTTGAGGTCGAACTATCGATAGATCGGCATCACTATAATTTGTCAAGTTCAAAATAATTTGATTGTTGAGTTGGCCCAAGCCCATTGTGTTGTGCTATTGACTATTGACTGTACCTAAAGTAATACCGATAACAAAAAAAGCGGTTCACACGTTTTCGTTGTGCTCGCGCTATTGCAAATAATTTATGATTGACATAAAACTAGCAATAACATGAGTTAATGAGTTAATTAGTATACTATTTATACATCTGATCTGCCCCAACGCGAAGATGTCGTAGTTGCTACCTTCGCAGACGACACTGCTATCCTGGCTCGAAGCAAATGCCCCAACGAAGCTTCAATGAAGCTACAGAGTAGCCTTTGTGAAATAGATAGGTGGCTGACTAAGTGGAGAATAAAGGCTAGTGCCGCGAAGTCAGTTCACGTAACCTTCACTCTTCGCAAGGGGAACTGTCCCCCAGTCTCACTACGCTGCAACCAACTCCCCCAAAGCGACTCTGCTAGATACTTGGGACTCTACTTAGACAGACGACTGACTTGGAAAAAACACATTCAAGTCAAGCGGGACGAGATCAACATTCGATTCAGAAAGCTTTCTTGGATGCTGGGAAGGAACGCAAAACTATCATTAGACAATAAGTTACTAATTTACGAATCAATCCTAAAGCCAATTTGGACATACGGCATACAGCTGTGGGGCGCGGCGTGTGACTCAAGTATTGGAATAATACAAAGAGCTCAAAACTACATACTGAAGCAAATTTCCAACGCACCATGGTTCATAAGAGTTGCTGAACTTCATGAATGTCTCAACGTCAACACAGTTAAGCAGGAGATCAGGTCCAGCTGCGTAAAATACAAAACAAGGCTCTCAAACCATCCGAACCAACTTGCAGTGCAGCTTACTATTCCTGAAGTTGTGCGCAGACTAAAAAGACGGCAAGTCCTAGAACTGGACGAACGTTAAATCTATATAGAGAGGGCTTTCCACTGGGGAAGCCACTTTTACTGCCAAATGCTCCATTCACCTCATCTGTTCATAGTCTTACGACTGATCGCATGATAAACACAAAAAAAAAAAAAAAAAAAAAACATGAGTTAATAAAATAATAACAAACAAAGTGTATTCATTCGTTGATAGGTTTATAGTCGATAACATTCGTGGGCATCTCTTATCTTATCGCACCAACTAGGCACGCGCACGGCCCGCCCAGTACGCCCACGCACCACATCATGAGTTTATAAAAAAACTGTTTTGTTCAGTCAGTCTTTGGTTTTGGTTTTGGTGTAGTCTGTGCATCAATCAAGGACAGGGACGAAAAAATCAAAATATTGCAAAAACAAAGGCGATAATCCATTAGTGAAGTGAATAAAATTGTTTGCTACTAACTAAATTTCTTGTGGAACCAAGAGTAGTGATAATAATGCAAGGATTACTCACATCTTTTCCAATAACTGCGACACAAACGGCCATTGTCACGTAGCGATACTATTCAAATCAAGGCTGCCAACCAGACATAAATTATCAAAAGAACCCAAAGTAAAGCGGGAAAATTTGAAAAAGTCGTAAAACTTTTTCGGGTCGGTGTTGTGCGAGCGTGCGTCATTGTCTGTTTTAATAATAAGTGTTTTATGTGAAACATAAAAGATAACAATTCTGACTTCTGACCACGATGGCTGTGAACGACGAAAACAGTGATGTTATTTATGAAGTTGACGAAAGGGGGCAAAGGGTGGTTGTCAGATCTATAATCTCTGAACAATGCGTTTACATTCGATTCATCAATCGAGTATCGCGCCCAGTCGACGTTTGGTGGCGAGATTTCCAAGGAAAGCGGCGCCATTACGCGCGCATGGGACCCCGCACTTATTTCAACGTAGACACCTACGTCACACACCCCTGGGAGTTCACTGATCCAGCTACAGACGAAAACTATTTGATCAACAATAAGAAAATATTTCGAGCCCCTGCGAGCCTGGCTGGAATGAAGCATAGAACGAACTGGCTGATATCGGTGAATATTAGAACTCTTCGGAGCACAGTGTTGTTAACTCTAGCTGAGCATTTGGAAGATGCGAGCGAGGTGGCAGACTTGAACTTGCCTCAGGAACTGGGTGATGATTTGGCAGCTCTTATTGATGCCATTCAAAACACACCAGACCCTCCGCCACGTACCTGATTAATGGTTGCTTGTAGATATACTAAGTATGTTGTTTTAGTAGTTTTTGCTTTTCTGATATGGTCCTTTTTTCTTTTTGTACTTATTAAGGTTATCTTAAACTTCAATCCGAAGTCTCTCAATTTATAGTTTCTGTAAACCACACAGGCCAACTTCTATCAGTTATTTTAGCTGCACATTTATTTTGTAAAAACTTCAGTAACGTTACATAAAACTTAGATTATTAATAAGTAAGTCATACATTTATTAGGTACTGTTTTATGGAACCTCTAGCCACAGCCAGTATAAAGTAAATTAACTTAAATGTTCAATATAAATACTAGCGACCTCAGTTTTTCTCTATCCCTCGGGAACTGTACTTTTTCCGGGAAGAAAGGTACCCTATGGCCTTCTGTACCCATGACAATGTGTATGCAAAATTTTATGATGATCAGTTGTGTAGTTAAGGTGTAACAAACAAACAAACTAACTTTCGCATTTATAATATTAGTAAGGATGATCAGATCAGGCTCTGGGGTTTGTGATTTACATTCAGTAGTCGACATGTCTCATACTTAGGTTTACCGCATAAAACTGGTTTTATGCATAGGTCGAATATATAAAAAATAACACGTTGATTGTAGAGTCAAAGTGTTATTTTTTATATTTGAACACTGATGGTTCCAATATATGCTAAATGTTTTTATAGTGCTTTTGTACTATTTTATGTGATACATTAAGGTTTGGAATGACAAAATTGAATGTAAATAATAATTAATGTTGTTTATCGTTGATTAACAATAATTAATGTTGTTTATGTTAATGCTTAAATGTTTTGAAATGTCTGGATATGTATATCTTTGTTTCATTGGGTAAAAGCATTCATAAAGTCCGACTAAAGAGTGATACATTAAATAATGTTAATATATTATTACGAAAGTGAAGTGGAAGGCTGATAAATTAATACAGGATAGAAATATGGTACTTCGACTTTTGAAGAGCTTTACATTGAGACTGAAGTGTAGATTGGTTGATATTGTAGTAAGAAGACAAGCTGATGTCTGTACGCAGTGCGAAACTGTGAAAAGGTTCCATTTGGGCGTAAAATGTTTTTAAAACATAACGTCATAATAAGTAAGTGTTAGAATCTTAAATCATGAATGTTACCAAATATTCCCATCTGCTTATAAGCAGTGTCTAGTATATAAGATCAGTGGTTCCCAATATTTTTTTCTACATACCTACCGTATCCCTCCAAAAAGACCTCAAAGTTATGTACCCCTTATTGCATCTCCCTTCTCCCCACTCTGCAGGAATGATATATAAAAAAGGTTATTGTTATATCTTAGTTAAGCAAGAGATTTTTCCATGTACCTCTTGCAACCTCGTACCATTAATTGAAACACTGTATTATTTAATTAAAGTTATAATTATTACTTAAAGTTGTCAATTTTATCTAGGTCTAACTAAATGGCTATGAATAGGAAAAAGTAGCATAAGTATTGTAATTTTATTGTAAATGTTTTAACTAAATAACTTATGATCGTATCACGATGAAGTGACGTTAAAGTGTTTATTTAAGTAACGTTGGTAGTTTTTCTGGTATACCTGTTTAGGTTTTATAAGTAGGTTGTAAATAGGTAGTCTGATACAGTAAAAGGTTCTTGACTGTTTCACAAATACTAAAAGTATATTATTTTTACTATTTTATTAAAAAAAAATCTATCAACTTCATGTAGTGCAGAGCAGTGCACTATATCTTAGAGTACCAAGTAATTTTTTTTGCAATTAATATGATTGGGATGATGACTAATGAATAAAATAACGAAATACTAATAAAAATCGTAAACATATTAAACTTTTAGAGAGTAGCTTGTATACCTCTTGGTTTTATATATTGCATAATATTATTTGTTTTAATATGACCCTTCAAAGTTGGGTGGACAAGTCCATTTAAAAAGTATAAAATTTATTTAAATAAAAATAAAATAAAATAAATGATACTTTTAATTAATCCGTAAAATGTATAGCAAATTTGTCTGAGAAACCATTTTGATAAACACTATTTAATATTTATTTTATAGCTGCCGAACAAATTTCCTACGCGTTGCATACAAACTACTCAGGCGTGACGTCATAATTGAGTAGTCGTTAGTATAGAGCGTTTTTAGGCGAGTCCATTTGTGTGCACTGTAATATCTCGGGCAGTTTTCATGCTAGCGAAATAATTCTTTTACCAATGTTTCTTTTTTTTTAAAGGTAATTTATGTAACATATAAAAAAAGTTGTCATCATCCCAATTCTCTTGAGCCATCTATTTTAAACCATATATACCAATAGTACTTAACTAATTTAAATATTGCATTTATATTTTGCACTGTATATTAATTTAAGAAACTAAAAGTTATAGATTTAAGTAAAATAATCTATGTTCCCTGTCGTTGTTTCTAAATTTTCTAATATTTTATTATTGTGCCATATTATTATTATCAGCTTTTGACGTTGTTTACACTAAAATAAGGATTATACAGAGTTAGTATTAATAAAATATACATGGATGTGTAAACTGAATGTTTTATTCATCTCAAATAGATCTAAGTTGACTAATCCTGATTAAAATGTGCAAGCAAAACAAAAGACAGGGTATAAAAAATAATTTATTGTAAAAAAACAGTGTTAAGTTATTAGAAATCACAATTATTACGTTGGGGCAAATGAGGCAAATTAATCTGTGGATATCTTCCTATCTCGATGGATCTGTGCAGTGATCGCCAGGGCTCCTCCGGGGATGAATCGGACAAAATTGTCTCCTGTCAAAGGTCCCAAGGCGTATATCCCTTTGGGCGCATTCAGCAGCTCATGTGTGCTTTTATCTATAGCTATTGGGTTAGATCTCCCATCAACTGGTTTCTTCGGTTCGATACCAAACCCGATCCCATCGGAATAAGGATTGGTCAGCTGGCACTGGCACTTTTTGCTCGGAATGATTTCATATTCACAATCGTCAGTCTTTTTCTCGTCACATGTTTTCGTCTTCTCCGGCCTTTTATTACAATCTGGTACAATACATTTTGTATCGCTGTTTCCATTAATTTCTGAGTAGTTAAGGTATCTAGATTTGCAGCTTTGTATGCTCTGTCCGAGGACAGATTTGATGTAATGCCAGTGGTTTCTGAGGAAGCACTGCCTGCGTTCGTCTTCAATTTTCTTTTTTACATTTTTCTCTTCGGTGCATTTGATGCACCGTTCTACGTCAATTGAGTTAAGGTTGAAATTGGTTTGTAGGAAAAAGAGGTCCGGCTTTGAGCCTATAAGGACAGTTATGACGGAAACTGTGACTTCTGTGGTTTCGTTTGTGACTAAGTTGAGGAGTTTGACCCTTTTCGGCTGGATGGCTTCGAGGTCCACTTCTGGGTCGGTGGGCAACGGTGTGGGCTTGTTTTCTGGGGTAATGTCAACGATCATGTGCTCGGGGTATGATTGGTAGTACGGGTAGTCGCCTGATGATCCGTCGCACATCATTTTGTAAACCTGTGGACAATCGTTTTAATTAATATATGGAACAGTTACGATATTTACCTCTAAAGATTTTCCAACAAGATTAATACGAGAAAAAAATATAATATAGGGGCCAGTTGTTGAGAGCTACATTACATCCACGTGTATCCACGCCTTGCGACGCGATGCCACGTTTCGCAACGCAGGGAGTACAGTACAATAGGGATGATGACTAATGAATAAAATAACGAAATACTAATTAAAATCGTAAACATATTAAACTTTTAGAGTAGCTTGTATACCTCTTGGTTTTATATATTGCGTAATATTTATTTTATGACCCTCAAAGTTGGGTGGACAAGTCCATTTAAAAAGTATAAAATTTATTAAAATAAATGATACCATTAATTAGTCCGTAAAATGTACAGCATATTTGTCTAAGAAACTATTTTGATAAACACAATATTTAATATAGCTGCCGAACAAATTTCCTACGCGTTGCATACAAACTCTCAAGCGTGACGTCATCATTTAGTAGCCGTTAGTATGGAGCGTTTTTGTGCGAGTCCATTTGTGTGCATTTCACACTGTGATATCTCGGGCAGTTTTCATGCTAGCGAATTAATTCTTTTACCAATGTTTCTTTTTTTGAGAGGTAATTTATGTAACATAAAATAAAAAAAGTTGTCATCATCCCTATTACGAGTGCCTGCATGGTGGCGCAGCGCCTGTCGCTGCGCCCGCCTGGGGCTTGTTGACTCGTTTAAATATCTAGGCTTACACGTTGACCGTAAGTTTAACTGGAAGGTACACGTTGGTGAGGTATGTACGAAGCTAAGGAAAGTGTTGGGAAAATTTTACCATCTGAAGTCAGTGTTAAATAGCCGTAGTCTACTAATGATTTATCACGCATTAGTTGATTCGTTGCTAAGCTATGGATTGAGCTGTTATGGACGAACCTTTGATACATACCTCAAAGATGTTAAAAACTTACAAATAAGATTTCTTAAATATTTAGTAGGTACCTATGTAATAATACAAAATTGAAATGTAATGGAGACTATGAAAAATTGTTTACCTGCTGTAAAATTCTACCTGTCAAAGCTAAATTTAAATATTTAGTTGTAATGGAAAATTATTACAATAATACATGTATGAACCGAGTAATGATAAAATATAATACAAGAAGGGTAAGGGAAAATAAATATGTGTGTTCTAAGGTCAAAAATTATTACGGTAAAAGAACTAATAAATATGTATAAAAATGTGAAAACATGTAATTTATAATAGGCTAGTTGACAAAATTTCAATAACTGCTTAATATTTTAGCTTATTAGGCATTTTATCGAAAAAAAGGTTTATTTGTTTTTAATCGAGCGTTTACATTATAAATTTCGCGTTTTAAAAAACCAATTTTAATTTGGTTCCAAAACGCACAAGACTGTCATGGCGTCTTGAATGACGTCACGCCGTGCGAAACAAACCAAAGAGCGATCGTGTCTTCGTACGTTATAGCTAGTTTTTATCGTTTGAAAATGAATTTCTCATTATAAGTACTGTATAGTGCCCCAGTGTGATAGCACGACTATAAAAACGCCCAACCAGTTATTTATATATGTTCCAAACAATGGAGAAATACGGAAAAAGTGGCTAAAACTTGCGTTCGGTTGTGGTTAGGTTGCACTCGGAGTGTAGGTTTGGAACGCGCCTCCGGTAGTGATACTCGAAACGTCAAAGACAAGATTGGAGTTTCGCACGGCGTGACGTAACGCTTTCTGATTGGTGTTCACTGTCACGTGACTAAAGGTTGCATTTTACGAAATTTATTTTTTAAAAATATTATTAATCTTTAACGCTTTTAATAATTAATATTGTTTGTTATTTTCTCCATAATATATTTAATCATTATAAACCCCTATCTATATTTATAAAATCGTAAACTGAATGACTGACTGACTGACTGACTGACTGATCTATCAACGCACAGCCCAAACCGCTGGGTCTAGAGACTCCAAATTTGGCACGCAGGTTCCTTATGAGGTCTAGGGGTGCACTAAGAAAGGATTTTTCAAAATTCACCCCCTAAGGGGGTAAAAAAGGGGATCAAAGTTTGTATGAAAGTCCCTCAGTTTTGAAGCTAGGATCCTCAAATTTTGTGTTTAGACTGACCATTGAAAATAAATAAATACGGGTCTCAGCGTTTTTCAAAATTCTACCCCCGAAGAGGTCAAAAGGGGGATGAAGTTGTGTATTGAAGAAAATCCTTTATTTTCGAAGTAAAAATCGCTAAATTTATAATTTAGGCTTATGGATAGAAATCTAACGCAACGTATATTGTTATTGTTAGTATTTAAACCCCTATTGGGATGAAATGGGGGTGAAAAGGGGTAAAAAACCCCAAAAATAGATATGGATGTCGTTATTGGGGTTTTCTGGGATGACGATTGCAAAAATGACATTTATTTTGAAGTCCAACACGGTGGACATGATTTGACCCCTAAAGGGGTGAAAATGGGGTTCAAATTTTGTATGGAAAAATTATATAAAATAGACATTACAACTTTAAACTTCGTTGGAGCACATCTAAAAATAAATAGGCAAACATATATTTTGTAATTTTGAAAATCAACCACTTAGGGGTAAATGGGGTGAGTAAACATAAAAATCAATATGGATGTCGTTCTTGAGGTTTTATGGGATGGTGATTGCGAAAATGACATTTATTTTGAAGTCCAACACGGTGGCCATTATTGGACCAGCGGGTCTACCGGCTAAAAATAATGAAGTTAATGTTAACTGTGTATGTGATACATTGCTTCTTTTCTTTGGTAAGTTTTTATTTGTGCCAAAACGAAGTAGCAATGTATCACATACTTACAGTTAACATTAACTTCATTGTTTTTAGCCGGTAGACCCGCTGGACATGCACATCCAGGGGACGGGGACGGGAACGGGAACGGGAACGGGAACGGGAACGGGAACGGGAACGGGAACGGGACCGGGACCGAAAACGGGGAGCCTTGCGCGAGGTCCGCCACACGCGGCAGATGTCTCAAGCAGCGCGCCTAATTGCGTAAAAACGGCTGGTCTGATCCTGGTTGACGGTTCCCTAAGGATTTTCTCTAATATCCACGCGGACGAAGTCGCGGGCAGAAGCTAGTCCATTATATTTATTCTTAATGGAAACAAGCCTATTATAAATAAATAAATTAAATTAAATTAAAACATTATCGACAGCCTCACTATAGCAAACATACCTGCGTGTAGTCGGGGTAGTCCTGCGGCGATAGTCTGGCTATAGCGTCGGGCGGCGCGCGGTGCAAGTGCAGCACGCGGCGGCGCGCGCGCACTCCCGCGCATACCGCGTCCGCTGCCGACATTCCCGACCCTACCACCATCACTGCGGTATCCTCTGTAATAAATACAATCGGAGTATGAGTGAGTGAAGGCCAGGGATTGAAATACCGTTAAAAAAAGTACAAAAACGTCATCTGTTCTTTTTGTTTTGGCAATCTACTTTCCTGTTGGATGTAATTTTTGCCAGTGTCAAGTGTTGAATAGTTCAGTGGTAGATATTATTTTAGTTTTCATTAGATTGCGGGTGCATCGTATTCCAATGCTGCTTGGAGCATTTGGCACGAAGTATATCAAGACAGTTTACTCGGTTAGTTCTGCCGAGGTAGCCATTACTACAATACTACTACTACTACTACTCTCAGCTTCACACAACCAAGATCGCGCCTATTTCAATAGGCTAGTTGACAAAATTTCAATAACTGCTTAATATTTTAGCTTATTAGGCATTTTATCGAAAAAAAAGGTTTATTTATTTTTAATCGAGCGTTTACATTATAAATTTCGCGTTTTAAAAAACCAATTTTAATTTGGTTCCAAAACGCACAAGACTGTCATGGCGTCTTGAATGACGTCACGCCGTGCGAAACAAACCAAAGAGCGATCGTGTCTTCGTAAGTTATAGCTAGTTTTTATCGTTTAAAAATTAATTTCTCATATTATAAGTACTGTATAGTGCCCCAGTGTGATATCACGACTATAAAAACGCCAAACCAGTTATTTATATATGTTCCAAACAATGGAGAAATACGGAAAAGTGGCTAAAACTTGCGTTCGGTTGTGGTTAGGTTGCACTCGGAGTGTAGGTTTGGAACGCGCCTCCGGTAGTGATACTCGAAACGTCAAAGACAAGATTGGAGTTTCGCACGGCGTGACGTAACGCTTTCTGATTGGTGTTCACTGTCACGTGACTAAAGGTTTCATTTTACGAAATTTATTTTTTAAAAAATATTATTAATCTTTAACGCTTTTAATAATTAAAATTGTTTGTTATTTTCTCCATAATATAATTAATCATTATAAACCCCTATCCATTATATTTATTCTTATTGGAAACAAGCCTATTATTCCAGCCTGCCTAGCATGACTGATTTATATCGCGTGATGTAGCGTTTTATCACGTTTAACTGTCAAAAAGACAAAGGAGTTTTACAGTTGAGTGTCGATAAAATGCTTTAACACGCGATATAAATCGGTCATGCTAGGCAGGCTAATATTGTTCAGTTGCGTAGACACCAGGGGGCTTACCATCAGCAAATAAGAAACCATTCAGTTCAAAAGCAGGCCGTAAAAAAGACTGCTTAAGGCCTGCTTTCATACTAACCGTTGAGATCATGGTACGAAAAAGTAAGGCCGTTCAATATAAGTCCTGCTATAAGAGCTCATAGTAAGGCCCCTGGGGCCGTATTATGAGCTCTTATTTCCTGGCAGTTTTCTGACTGGCTATCAATCTATCTCTTTTATTGGCTATACAGCGAGAAAGAGATGTAACTATAGCAATTCATAAACCTGGCAAGTTTCAAGAGGTTGTAATACCCCCCAGTACTGTACCACAAAACTACACCGATTTTAAGACACAATATCCACTACAAAACAATTTGCAAATAAATAAAATAGCCACCGAACTGAACTCGACAAAATGGCGCCAAAAACTCCTTCATCTGTTTATAATGGCGCGGTTCTATGGAGTGTGCCTGCCTATGGTCACAGAGCTAGTGTAGTTACCTGGTATGACCGCTAGAGCCCGCTCGTGCGCGGCGAGCGTGTTCAACGTGTGTGTGGCCACGTGTGAGGGCAGCGTGTTGGGCCGGTCGGACGCGCCGCACGCGATCACCACGCGCCGGCACAAGTAGCGGAACGCGCGCCCTTCTGTCATGTCGAACCTACGAACAACGTTTAAATGTTAAAAAATTAAAATTAACAGATACTAGCGCGGTTTTATTGAAAGTACTTTGGTAATTAGTTGGTATTTGGTTTGATTTTTGGTTTTCCCGACGTTTCGGCACCTTTGCAGCTGCCGTGGTCACGGGGGACTGAAGCTACTTGTGAGCCTACCCTCAAGCGAGAGAAAGAGCATATAAAATTAAATTAAAACCAAACCAAAACTTAAACCAATTAAAAATTTGTTAAATTTTAATTTCTGAACGTCTTAAAAAATTCATCGCTTGAGGGTAGGCTCACAAGCAGCTTCAGTCCCCCGTGACCACGGCAGCTGCAAAGGTGCCGAAACGTCGGGAAAATCAAAAATCAAACCAAGTACTTTTAATAAAACCGCGCTAGTATCCGTTAAAAGTGTTTTATTTCATGTCTAGTGAGCGCGTAAGCTTGAGAACATTAATATTTTGCCCCCTTAGCACAATCACCGAAACACATTGTGTTTCTTAAGGCGAGGCAGTTCACGAAGTTTACTCTTTCACTATGTCTTTAGAATAAGGTTGAATATTGCTTAGCTTTAATTGACGCTTCGCCAGAAATTTTACGAAATTTAGTTTTTTATTGATTTCTGAAATACTGGATCATTTATTAAAAATGTACTCGGATATTGTGTTAGATCGATAAAAAACCTATCCTTTTTGCATAAAAAAATCATATCACTCATCACTGTCGTTGAAAATTACGAAATCTGACCATTTGAAATTCATTTTTTATAAGTTTTCATGGTGTTACTCAGGATTTTTTTACAGAGTTACCAAGCCATTTTTCAATATTCTGTTCGGTTATTGTGTTTCTTTTTCAGTCTACTGTTACTACTTACAGTAATTTTTGTGAAGTAGAATTCTACATCAGTTCTTCACATTGGACGTTCAAAAATCAATCTTTTCATCAGATCGACTGACCTCGCCTTAAACCCAAAATCGATGTGTTTCGGTTTTGGGTTTAAGAAACACTGTGTTTCGGTTTTGGGTTTAAACCCCTGGTGCGTGTATGACGTGTAAAGAGTATGTAGTGTAGTATTAAGTGTATATGTGTGTAATGTTAAGTGTATGTAGTGTTAAGTGTATGCAGTGTATTGTTAAGTATATGTATACAGCATGCTATGTCTCTTCTTTAGTCTTGTGAGAAGTATCCTCGAGTATTGTTGTCCTATATGGTTGCCTTTTTATGCGGTGCACATCGAAAGAATTGAAAGCGATCAAAAAAGATGTTTGAGATTTCTCTGTTATTCATAAGTATAAGACTGTTTGTATCCTAAATAAAATAAAATAAAAAAATAAAAATAAATATGGACGCTCCCTCGACACCTATAGTAAGAAATTATTTGAATTTGGCATTGTCTCCTTACAAGCCAGACGCAGAAGATTATGATTTACTATGCCTTCACAAATCAAAATCAAAATCAAAAAATCATTTATTCAGTCTAGGCTGTTACAAGCACTTGTGAATGTCAAAGAAGCTACGCCATCGGTTCGCAAACCCTGAGCGGGAGACCTTGTAACGAGAAGAACCGGCAAGAAACTCGTCAAGGGCTGCTTTTTTCTCCCTGTATATTTCATACAGAGTCGTCAACATTGAAAAATGAGCTCCACATTTAAAGTGAGGTCATTTTCCATCACAATAATTAACAAAAGTTTTTGTAACAAAAGTGCACAAGATTTTGCACTCGTATATGGATGCGCCGGCTTTGCTTTCACTGTTTTCCATCAACACATTGTATAGACCTCGTCGTCCGAATACATTCTCTATACAAGTTCACAGAAATAATACCTCTTATTATAATCCAGTAGTTTCATACAAAAATTAATTACGAAAATATCCAAATGTATGAAACAGCTGATTTTTTTCGCGATTTCAGAGTTGGTCCCACAGTAAAAGTTGTTCAGTTTGATGGTCCCTATCAGCCATATTCGGCTTTAAGGCAAACACTCTGTATATGTAGTGTAGTGTAATGTTAAGTGTATGCAGTGTATATTTACCCTGAGACCCAGTATTGCGCGGCGCGCGGGCAGCGCGGGCAGCAGGGCGCGGGGCGCGGCGCGGCGCGCGACACGCTGCTCACCACCACGCCGCTGCGGAAGTAGCGCTGCACAAACAAACAACATTTTAGAATAAGCATCTCAAGCACAAAATATAAAGTAGACAATGAAAATCGCGGACTTTTATTGCATTATGCATTACTAGCTTCTGCCCGCGACTTCGTCCGCGTGGATATTAGAGAAAATCCTTAGGGAACCTTCAACCAGGATCTGACCAGCCATTTTTACGCATTACGGCTTCCCGTTCCAGTTCCCTTTCCCGTTCCCGTTCGCGTTCCCGTTCCCGTCCCGGTCCCGGTCCCGGTCCCGGTCCCGTTCCCGTTCCCGTTCCCGTTCCCGTTCCCGCTCCCGCTCCCGCTCCCGTTCCCGTTCCCGTTCCCGTTCCCGTTCCCTTTCCCGTTCCCGTTCCCGTTCCCGTTCCCGTTCCCGTTCCCGTTCCCGTTCCCGTCCCTGTCCCCTGGATGTGCATGTCCAGGTCCAATCATGGCCACCGTGTTGGACTTCAAAATAAATGTCATTTTCGCAACCCCCATCCCATGAAACCTCAAAGAACGACATCCACATCGATTTTCATGTTTACTTACCCCATTTACACCATAAGGGAGGATTTTCAAAATAACAAAATATGTGTTTGCCTATTTATTTTTAGACATGCTCCTACGAATTTTAAAGTTGTTATGTCTATTTTATATTATTTTTCCATACAAAATTTAAACCCCATTTTCACCCCTTTAGAGGTTAAATCATATCCACCGTGTTGGACTTCAAAATAAATCTCATTTTCGCAATCACCATCCCATAAAACCTCAAGAACGACATCCATATCGATTTTTAAGATTACTCACCCATTTTACCCCTAAGTGGTTGATTTTCAAAATTACAAAATATATGTTTGCCTATTTATTTTTAGATGTGCTCCAACGAACTTTAAAGTTGTAATGTCTATTTTATATTATTTTTCCATACAAAATTTTAACCCCATTTTCACCCCTTTAGGGGTCAAATCATGTCCACCGTGTTGGACTTCAAAATAAATCTCATTTTCGCAATCACCATCCCCAAAAAACCTCAAGAACGACATCCATATTGATTTTTATGTTTACTCACCCCCCATTTACCCCTATGTGGTTGATTTTCAAAATTACAAAACATATGTTTGCCTATTTATTTTAGATGTGCTCCAACGAAGTTTAAAATTGTAATGTCTATTTTATATTATTTTTTCATACAAAATTTGAACCCCATTTTCACCCCTTTAGGGGTCAAATCATGTCCACCGTGTTGGACTTCAAATAAATGTCATTTTTGCAATCGTCATCCCCGAAAACCCCAATAACGACATCCATATCTATTTTTGGGTTTTTTACCCCTTTTCACCCCCATTTCATCCCAATAGGGGTTCAAATACTAACAATAACAATATACGTTGCGTTAGATGTCTATCCGTAAGCCTAAATTATAAATTTAGCGATTTTTACTTCGAAAATAAAGGATTTTCTTCAATACACAACTTCATCCCCCTTTTGACCCCTTCGGGGGTAGAATTTTGGAAAACGCTGAGACCCGTATTTATTTATTTTCAATGGTCAGTCTAAACACAAAATTTGAAGATCCTAGCTTCAAAACTGAGGGACTTTCATACAAACTTTGATCCCCTTTTTTACCCCCTTAGGGGGTGAATTTTGAAAAACCCTTTCTTAGTGCACCCCTAGACCTCATAAGGAACCTACGTGCCAAATTTGGAATCTCTAGACCCAGCGGTTTGGGCTGTGCGTTGATAGATCAGTCAGTCAGTCAGTCAGTCAGTCATTCAGTTTACGATTTTATAAATATAGATAAGGTGTAATCAAATTATGTAACAATACTGAAACTGGTGATAGAGTTGCTTAAAGTGAACAACTTTCTCCAAGAAACATAGGTCGCAAAACGAAAAAAGAAATCATACTTCTATATAAAATGTACCTATTGGTCAGCCAACCGATTTAATGAAAGACGAAAAAAATTTCTGTAGTGTAGGTAGTGTGTACTCACCGTGAGGTGGCAGGCGGCCACGTAGCGGCGGCAGTAGCGGGCGACGGCGGCGGCGGACAGGCGGCCGGCGCCGGCGGCGGCGTGCGGCGGCAGTGACAGCCACGCGCCCGGCGACAGCGTGCGCACGCTCGAGGGGAACGTGTGCCACGCGCCGCCCGGCGGACCGCGCCCTAGCACTATGTGGTCGATCTGTACGAAGGTGGACAGAAAGTTAGGCCCGTATTTATTAACCGCTCTCAACGTTGCAAGATTGAGATCTGATGCTCTTCTTAGGGCTGATTTTTCAATCATCAGATAACAGATATCAGTCAGTTTATTGGAACAGCATCTCAAGTGTAATCTCAAGATATAGGTCTCAAAGTAGAGAGCCGTTTAAATACGGGCCTTAGAGTCACGCCTGCAGCACACCTCCACCGCGAAACAATACCAGCGAAACGGCAGTAGGTCCGCTTTGAGTTGTCTTCTATCGACGACGATATATGACGATCACATCTACGTACGTAGCTGTTTCCCGTCTTTATTTTCGCGGCGGAAGTGTGCCAACGGTAGGAGTCGATCGATCGGAATAGCGCGTGAAAAAGACAGATGCATGCATGCACGTAGACATTTCTCAAATTCGAGATTATCTCTATAATCACAAATCTGAAATCTCTATTAAAATGTCACTAAAATCTCTAATGCAGCCAAAAAAACTGATTCTCAGCGATTTTCGACATTACTAGTCGAAAATATGTCGACTTCTTGACATATTTTATCTCGAAAAACGAGACCCCATTTGTCACGCGCCCGAGAATCACCTCCTAGGCCAACGCACACGCCTGAGACGTCTTACACATGTTTCACGCTGGTTGTTGATCAAAACAGACGAAACAAGGTTCCTGTTTGAAAATGTTTAAATCAGCGAAATTGAAGAAAATTAACTATGTTTTTCAATGGGATCTCCACGCAAAGCTTAAGCTAGATGGCGCTAGCGGCGAAGCGACCGCTATCAATGGATTTGATTGGTTAAATACGTCAGAAATGACACTTGATATTTGAAACAGCCAATCAAACGATTTTAGGACAAACGCTTGTGGCGCCATTAGTTCCTCAGTATGCATCCCCATTGACAATAGATTTGAACGGCTGAGCACTTTTGTTATAAATAATTTAAAAATAAATACAGTATTCATAAATAAACCTCTATTAATATAAGTTAAGAGGATTTTCAACCACGTGGTCTCCATACAAACGGCGATAACGTTTCCCACCCTCTAAACCTTAACCTACAGCAATGAATTTTTGGTATGTTTTTTAAATGCCTAAAAACTAGGGCTGTACGTTTTGATTTTTAAAATATTCATTGTAGATTTGAAAATATTGGCACTTGGTGTTTTGTATGAAATCACTAAAATGCAAATATTTCGAAATCTTTTATAGATATTTAAAAAATCAAAACGTACAGCCCTAGTATTTAGGCATTTCAAAAAAATACCAAAAATTAATTACTGTAGGTTAAGGTTTAGAGGGTGGGAAACGTTATCGCCGTTTGTATGGAGACCACGTGGTTGACAATCCTCTTAAGCTTTACTACTAAACTAAGCAAAGCGAGAATGCAAATAAAGCTGCACCAACTTAGCATTCACCTCGCAATTTAGGTAGCTTCGAATTCAGTTCTGATTTTATTTATTTCCTGTCTTTTAATGCTGATTTTCAAGGGCAGACACCACAGGAAGTCTTCCTAGTGAATTAAGTTACTTCCTAGAAAAAGTTTTCATTCTGGGTCAGAAAAACGTTCCTACATTTTTCTGACTAAAGTGACAGAACAAACCACTATTATTCTGAGTTAGAAAAGAAAGAGAGAAATGTATTTATTCTGAGTTAGAAAAGAAAGAGAGAGAAAGTTCTGAAAAAACCTTTCTACCTTTTTCTGACTCGGAATAAAACTTTTTAGTATGAAAAACAAGAGTTTTTAATACATTTCCTTTCGAAATAAATCTGTTATCGTAACTTATTTAATTATTATATTAATAAAAATTAGAAAAAGTCTTCAACCAGTGCGTCTTGCCTGTCATGACATACGGAGCCGAAACGTGGACACTCACTGTAGGGCTGGCTCACAAATTTAAAGTCGCACAGCGAGCTATGGAAAGGGCTATGCTCGGAGTTTCTCTGAGAGATCGGGTCCGGAACGAGGTGATCCGACAGAGAACTATAAAGTCATCGACATAGCCCACCGGATTAGCAAGCTGAAGTGGCAGTGGGCCGGCCATATTAGCCGTAGAACCGACGGCCGCTGGAGCAGACGAGTTCTTGAGTGGAGACCGCGTATCGGCAAACGTAGTGTGGGACGCCCTCAGACAAGGTGGAGCGATGATCTTCGCAAGGTGGCTGGCAGAAACTGGATGAGTATAGCCGCGGATCGTGCTCAGTGGCGTGCTCTCGGAGAGGCCTATGTTCAGCAGTGGATGATGATAGGCTGATGATGATAATGATGAGAAAAAGAGAAGAAAAACCGCCTCTGATGATCTAGGATAGGCCCTAGGGCCCTAGACTCTAGGGGTTCGCCCACCCGTGTAAGACGCAGCAGGGGTCCCGGGTTCGATTCCCAGGGGGTACAATTTGTACTCGGTTTGGTTGGTGGTAGGGCTTAAATCTGACACACACCTGTTTCTCAGCGTCGTATTTCCACTCGATGAGGGGGTCTGCCTGGATGCCCAGGTCTGCGCAGGGTCGCAGTAGGTTGTCCATCTGGAATATAAAACAAAATAAACTTAATTATACTATTTATTGCACTAAAACACGGTTACATACGCAGATGATTACAATGGCAGGATAATTTTGCTGATTCACAAATCGTCCACCAGTCGGCGCATTACCACTAACTTGGCGCTAGTGTTCATGTAGTGTAGACCTGTCATTTTGTTGTTTTTCTATGTGTTTGCAATGATTTTTTGGATTTGGGAAGCTATTATTGGTAAATCAAAAATTTTTCTTCCGACACATTTTGGTTTTCTTCAATCTTTAAATCGTTTACTGTTTGACTTCCATAATAATTACTTATAGTCTCAACCATTTTTAGACGTAAACAATCCTACTAATATTATAAATGTGAAAGTTTGTAGGTTTGGATGTTTAGATGTTTCTCAATCACGCAAAAACAACTGAATGGATTTGGTTGAAATTTGTCACACAGATAGTAAATAGCCTAGATTAAAACATAGGATACTTTTTATCCCGATATTCAAACGGGAACGGGAACCACGCGGGTGAAACCGCGGGCGGCCGCTAGTTTAAAATAAATGGGAAAATCGGAGTTTTATGCCCGTACAAAGGTCTCCAGCAGCAGTAGTGCCACCAAGCGGGATAAATTTTGTGAAATCCCACCATTATTGTGAGCAAAGGCACAGAATACATAATAGTACAAGCAAAGGTGAGCTTATCTCTAAAAGAGATCTCTTCCAGCCAGTCTAAAAGAACGTGTGAGAGATTTCGTAAATTAGTGACTAAAACATAATGGATCTATAGGTCTATAAGAAACTCATGTTTGTATTCAATATCAATATATAAGACTGTTTGTATCCTAAATAAAATAAAATAAAGGTTTTTGTATTATCAATCATATTCATTGTTTATAAATAAAAACATATTATTATAAAAAACATAGGTATTGTTATTAAAAAAAAACAAATTCAGAGATGACGCGAGACGTGACTATTTTTTGTTCCATCACCCAAACCACTCGAAGACAGAGCTAGTCAAATAACTAAACGTTTTTAGATCACTTCATATAATAATATAATTATACTTGCAGAATTATACTGAATAAATTCTATAGCAAATAAACGTAGCCTTGAAGACTTATGATCCGATAAATTAAAATTAACTGTGGTGGAGTACGGTCGGCAAAGAAATCAATAGCGACAGTGGAATAAAACTCGATATTTAATTGGTAGCTTGATTTGCTGAAATTGTTATAAATGATAATGATTGATTGTTCTCACAACTACTTTGTTGTTTTTACCAACCAAAATATTTATAACATGTCTTTTTTTTCAAGATGAAACTGAATACTTTAAATTTTTGACTAGCTTTGCCCGCGACTTCGTCAGCATAGTATAGAACAGAGTCATAGTATTGGCTCTGTTCTTCTCAAAGTTAAAATCTTATCTCGTTACCAAAATTAAACTAAATTGGTTTAGCCAAAGTTATTTTTCGTATTAATTATATGTATAATTATGGATGGATAGCAGGTGATTTATTTATTTAAGGGCAGCTAGCTAAAACAGACACCAAAGACAACGCAATGATACATGGCAAACTTGACTCAGATTTATTAAGGGGCCATAATAGGAAAACATGGTTTGCGCGGGCCATATTTTTATATAGAAAACGTAAAGTTGTAGCCACAAAAAACATACGACAAGCTAAAGAGATTATCTAGTACCTACAAGTATTAAATTGCGTATAAACCTCACAGATGATTGTAAAAAAAAATCAGAATATCATCAAAAGCGCTTGTCGCGGGCCATATTTTTGGCGTTAATAATAGCGGAAACGTATTGAATTCTACATCAAAATACACTTTAACGTACTTAGCAGTTGCTCCAATAACTTTTTTTAAGAAAGATAATTGTGCTAAAGATTATGATGAAAATACAACGAAAAACATCGAAAAAGTGCAGAAGTGAGGTTATTTTCCATACTCTTTAAACATAAAGAAAAAGACAGAGACAAGTGATTTCGCGTAACGGAGCCTTAAGGTCTCACTCAGACAGGTCATATTTTGATAGATTGCTAATAAATTGCTATAATTTGGAATGTCTGAAAAAATTTACAGGTAATAAAGCTCTCTTATTTAATAAGGAAAAAGTTTCAGATTTTTTGATAATAAAAAAAATATTCCTTAGCCACCTCATAAATATAAAAAGACACAATTTTGACATTTTGTGTCGACACTTTTTTTTGCGAAGTTTTTTATTTTATTTCTTCACGCATACAAAAATGATTAAAATGTTTCCTACTAACAAGGGAGCTTATTCCTACCTATAAATACAAGTTTATCCAATTTGATATTTTTCTGCCGACTGTACAGCCCAGCAAAAAGGTTCGTATCACTTTTTATCCAAACCTCCATAGAGCGAATACAACGACCTCTTCAAACCAGTTTTGCGAAGGCCATATTGAAAAAAATGGTTGGTTGGTTGGTTCAACAAAAAGCTGTAAAGAAGTTTAGTTCTCTGAAACTAAATTAGAATGAAGTAGGGATACAAAAAAAACCTTTATCATCTGTTGAATCGCCTAAGAAATTTAGTGTTTGCACACGTTGATAGATGGCGCTAGCTGTACCTTGAATCACGGCAACACATTTTTGTTCTGTTATTATATAGTCTTTAAGTTTGCTTGATTAAATAAGTTCGGAAATTACAAGTGCAGTGGTTTTATTTAGTGAATAGTGAGTGAACATCATCTTTGCCAGTCAGCTAATATAAACAAAGAGGGACCATCAAACTGAACAAGGTTACCATGGGACCAACTCTGAAATCTAATAAGATTTGTGGTACTTTTTCTCGTTTAAACAATATTTTATAACCTGTCGATTAGTTGTCATTTAGTTTATTGCTAAAAGTGGCCACTTTTAGCAATAAAATAGACATGGCTTGTAACAGGGTAGTTGTAATTGCCTACCTGTTACAACTGTTCCTGTTACACTAAAATAACAGTTCCAACAACCTGTTACAGAAATAACAGCCATGTCGTAACAATTTGCCTACATTGTTCCGCCTGTTCCGTGGAACAAGCGCTTGTTTTTGTCTAACTTATTGCCTTATTGGCTACTTTATATGAAGAAAAGAGAAAAAGCTTGCTATTTTTAGCTTTTATGATCATAAACTGTTAACTTTTTACGTTAAACAAGACTAAGCTTTGTTACAAAGAAGTAAAATCTAATATTACAAAATCATTTTTCCAATACAGCAGTTACGGCGCACACGCGTCATCTAGCGTTTTTATTCGGTGAACCATCATGTCACCTAATGAAGTTGCTTGCTTGCCTTCATTAAGCAGTTTACTTAAATTGCGATAGATGGCAGTAATTAAAACAAAAATAATTACCAATTTTTAAAAATAAAGTTAGAAAATATACATTATAGTAAAAAAAAACTGGTGCAACCGATTTTCAACCTTATTAGAAAGGGATGGTGCTATTAATCGCATACAGCGCCATCCCTTTCACTGCTAGACGATCAGGCATTTTTCCAAGAATTTTCATGTCAATCATTTACATTGCAATACTTCTTTTCTTTTCCCTAACAACTGGCAGCACTAGACATTCCATTTTCCTACACCCGCCCGCATGTCTTGCTTTGCCTATGAGATCGTACACACGCGAGCGTTTTTTTTGACGCGCGTTTTTTTTACCGCTCTTGATGTTCAATGCGAACAGGTCGCTTGTGTGAACGAGCCCTAAGCGATCTAGCAAGCCCGGAGGCTGATTACGTAATTTTGTTGCAACTCTGACAGAAATCGCAGTTACATTGCTGCTTTAGTAAGAACCAATGTGACATGTGACGTTACTTAAAGCGGCAATGCACTTTTAATCGAGAATTGTTAGGAACAGACTTACGTAATCTAAGAGCTGAACTAGTAGTAAGCCCTTGCCACAAAGCAGGGCTTTGTGTGGGCCGATACTATAAATTAGAAAAAAAATATTTTAATCTACAATATCGGCCCTGCATGCCTACACAAATAATACGCGATTTTATATCCTTTAATAATCTCAATAAATGAAATTATAATTTTCATAACACCCGATATCCCTGTTTCCCCACCGTTTAACTTGAAATTGGCAAATGGCAAAACAGTCAAACTCTGTTGCCACAAAAAAAAAGAAGGTCATAAACAAACACTCACACAGGAACAGCGGGTCTACCGGCTAAAAATAATGAAGTTAATGTTAACTGTAAGTATGTGATACATTGCTTCTTTTCTTTGGTAAGTTTTTATTTGTGCCAAAACAAAGTAGCAATGTATCACATACTTACAGTTAACATTAACTTCATTGTTTTTAGCCGGTAGACCCGCAGTATAGCACGACCAATTTACAAAGTCGAATTTACTAAGGTTTTCAATGGACTAAAATGTATTTTTGATATGGTCGGTTTATATAACAGGTAAAAATAACAAGCTTTGTCTCTTTTCTTTCCATATGTAGAGTGAGGTAGCGCTTGTTCCAAGTAACAGGCGGAACAATGCAAACAGGTTGTTACTCTGATAACAGGCATAACAGTTCGGTACAGGGTACAGTGGAGTATTTGGAACAGTGAAGACGGTGAGAACAGACTGTTTCGCCTGTTCCTTTGAGCAACTGTTATTTCATAGCGCTCGTAACAGGACGAAACAGTTACATTTAATTATCTGTTGTTTTTATCTGTTACGATAAATACGCCTCACGTCTACAATAAAACTCCATTAAACTAAACGACAGACTAGAAAATATTGTTTAAGCGATAAAAAGTACCACAAATCTTATTCGGACTAGGTACACTAGAAGAACACAATAACACAATTTCGTCTTCATTTAAGCATTATGATTTTTTTCCATTGGCGGCGCTAGTGTAGCGCATAAACGCTCTTAAGACCAAATCAAAAAATAAACAGAACTAGGTAGTTAAAATGTTAACCAGAGACATTTTTTTTTGTTTAGTTTTTAAGGTTTGTTTTTCAGACACGAAAATCGTCTCGTGAACTTAGGACCAAATCAATAAACAAGTAGTTAAAATGTGTTAATTTCATCTCTTTTTTGCACAAATGTTTTTTTTCTTAACCTAACCTAAGTATTTGTGCATTTTAGCACTGACTGTACCTTTTTTTTTTTTTTATGCCGTAGAAAAACGCATTTACGCGCTTCCCATGGTGATCGGGAAGGGGGTATGTGGGACTCGCCAGGAGGGGGCCGGCCCCCTCCACGACTGCCTCCCGTGATCCCACCCAACCAGAAGGTTCGGTGGGATTCCGGGAGGAGGGAATACCCACTAAAAAACTACGGCACTTGCCCACTCGCCACCGGTTGGTCATACGGGGGGCCATGGGTGGTAATCACCCCAATTGACCCGGTGGCTCGCCCGGCTACCCAGGCCTCCTCGCGGCTGAGAGATGGCCGGGCAAGTTTGGCCATCTCCCAGCACTGACTGTACCTAATTATTATTATTATTTATTATTATTAAGACACAAATTACAACAATGTTTTCTTACATTTAACAGTGCTATATTTTCCAAGCACTGGGATTCATCCTCTTATCAACAAATTAAGGTCTAAATATAAGTTAGTTGGGTATTAGGTATAAACTGTTTAAGAATCTTTGATTAGGCACTATACTACTTCTGGTTTAATTTAACAATGGAACAGTGTTTATATTAAGTTACTACGAGTACTTATATTGATTCCAACTAATCGATCTTTAATCTTAATTAAAAAGTGTTTAAGGATAAGTAACTATTTATTAATAACTATGTAAAGGAAATACGCTAATGGGTGTTTCAAGTAGAATATGTAAATAATAACATTTTCTAATGCTATTGTATTATTTATTTTACTTGTAGTTAAGCATTCCTATTAATTATATAAGCCTGGTTACTGTAATACTAACGATTCGTTAAGATTTATACAAACCACATAATTATATCATTCATATCTGATTCAATATTAATGATATTATATTAAATTTTTAGATTTTAGCATTCACAATGCTATTTTTATATATTAAGTTACTTAATATAACTGAAAAAATATTAGAAAAATCGACTCACCCGTAGCAGCTCAGACAAGACTCGAACCCACACCCTTAGGATTCCGGCCCAATGCACTAACCAATTATGCTACCGAGTCGCTTGGTTAGTGCATTGGGCCGGAATCCTAAGGGTGCGGTTTCGAGTCCCGTCTGAGCTGCTACGGGTGAGTCGATTTTTTCTAATATTTTTTCAGTTATATTAAGTAACTTGATATTATATTAAACATTATATTAATGGTAAAAGAATAAGTTAAGTATGGCTCATCTCATCTTTAAAACGTATTTTTTGTTAAGAAAATACTATTCTTATTGATATTTAATACGGTAGCAGTATGATATAAAGTTATTAAAAGTTGTTTTTAATTCACAAGAAAAATAACAAAGTTTTTAAAATCGTACCTATGAAGTAGATAACTGACGAAAAAAGTGTTTGATTCCGGATATTGAGAAAGAAACTTAAATTTGGAATTAATTTTTAAAATGTCTAACAATCTACTAAGGGCTGATTTTTCAATGCCTAGATCATAGATATAGTATATTAAAAGGGGTAGATGCGCTACCGAGCGACCGGGTGTAAGGGATAGATATATTATGACGTCAAAATATGGGGTTGCCATGATCAGAAAAAGTACCCTTAACGGTGTAGCATCCGTTAATGTGCAGATTACTAGTTAAAGTACGGAAATCGTAATTTCGCACTTTAACTGACTAGACCAGTTAATCTGCAGATTAACGGATTCCGTACTTTAACGGTAAGATACGTATACATAGAGTAAACTAGCTGGGGTTGTTTGTAGATTGTGTGGTTAATGGAATAAAAAGATAAACTTTAAATTAAAACAGGTAAAGTCTTTATTAAACGTTGGAATACAGAACTTTTTTTATTAACGTTAGTTTATCTGTTTTTCGGAAACAACATTTTTTTTTAATGTTTTGAACAAATTCGTGTGTGGCACCCAATTCTTTTTTCCAGTTGCTTCTATACCTTTTTCACGAGTTTTATCTTCCGTCGGAAATCTGAAAAAATCAAATCGCTTGAAATTCCCTGAAATATGGGGTAATTTTTGGGGAAAATTTTCTATATAGTAGGCATCCGGAAATCGAATTATAAACCTACTGATTTTAGTGGACGTCAAAGCTAAGCTGACTTCTACTATTACGTAGATGTACGCAATTTTACCGGTTTGCATGTCAAATGTAAACGAGGTTATTTTTAGAAATATTTTTTAGATTTTTCCTATTTATCAGGTTTTTCATGATATAACTAATGATTTAGCTCAGAAACTTGGTTCCTGTGAGATTTGAGAAAGAAATACGTGATCAAAATATAGAAAACAGTGTACTCACGCATGAAATGTAACGGCCGCTTCTTTCCTTTGATTGTTGCTTTTGCAGCCAAATATCGAACATCCCACCATTTTGTATGCTAGACACAAACACTACACATTCGATTTATAATAAATCTTCAATATTAATTAGGGAGTTATCCACAAAAACTTTAATTTCTCTGGCACTTTTGATATAACCCCACTTGTTTGTTTTGCTTATTTGAACTCTGCCTATAACCCGACCATGAAAAAAAGTCCGGTCGGTGATAGAGAAAAAACATGACACTCTTCTCTATTTCCTCCTATAGGAATCTTAATAAGACGATCTCGCTCTATCAAAGCATGTCAGACCCTTGGCCTAGATAGAGCTTTATCCGTTTGATAGCGTTATATACTGCCAAATTGAAAATGCTTGTCATTCATTTGACTGTCACATTTTTGAATGACTTTTATTAGATTTGGTTAATATTTAAACTGACTGATATCTGTTATCTGAGGATTGAAAAACCAGCCCTAAGTAAATTAAATAACCAATAACTATTCGTTACAAGGTGGAACCTGCCACTAAACTAAACTATAATTAATTTATGAACAGTAACATTATCATTAGGTACATGTCATCATTAACCATAAGTACGTACTCAGTACTTAATCACCCATGTTACCGTGGTTTTACCGCACGTTATA
The DNA here is from genome assembly GCA_950108535.1 of Agriphila straminella. NCBI lineage: Eukaryota > Metazoa > Arthropoda > Insecta > Lepidoptera > Crambidae > Agriphila > Agriphila straminella. Next base: position 1,416,801 of record OX467324.1, on the reverse strand, counting down.
TTCAACGTGATGGATGTGGGCTTTTTTATTGATAAAATCAGTATTTATGTTCAACATGGCATTATTAATTATTAAGTGACTTGACGTGATAAGAACATAGTAATATTATTGTGTAAATATTTTACAATTAAGTATACTATATTACTTACTCAAAAACTATTTTGCATTAATAATTTATATTTGATTATTTTTAATTAAGGCCTTAACATGCGTCAATCCGAGCGGGTCGATCCGTGATGGAGTGAAATCGAACATAACTCTACTCAACTTTGGGTTCAAATTAGTGCGCGTTCCAACACGGCGGTTGAGAACTACCACCGAATTCTCAATGTTTACATGTTTTTATTACCTTTCTTCGCTTTCAAGTTAGTTGAAAAAAATCTGTTCAATTAAGATTGAAGGTATTATCATCGCCGGTTTTTATGGTTGGTTTTAACATAAACGAATGTTCTGTTTCCGAGAAATTTTGCAAATAAGACCAGAAACAGGGTCCACGGAATATTTTTTTACATCAAAGGTGGTAACATTTTAAATGCTTTCAATTAAATCTATTGTATATTATTTCAAGTACATTATATATTTTTTTCATGATAGCTTCACGCGCGTAATCTTTTAATAATTTGAAATGAATATTGGGATTTGACGCACCTTAAGGCCTTAATCCCTAATTTCAGTTTTTGCAAGTTACTTTTTTACAAAGGAGAACATAGGATTTGCCATTTTATACATATATCAGTAAAACGAGTCTTCACTACAATACAAAGCCTAATTAATCAAAACTGAAATAAATTGTTTTATCTGCCAATATCATATCATATTTCTGTCATGGCAACACTAAAATATGATAATGATTTTTTTATTCCGTTGTTATCGGTTGTATGTGAGGTGAATGTCATTAGCGGTTGTTGCTATGATGTAATAGCAAACTGCGACGACCTTCGTGCTTTCGTGAATAGCAAAAGCGCTCTGCCGCCTAGCATGACCACTGAAACTTGATATGATAAAGTGATTTATCACTTTTGACAGTCAAAAGACAATAGATTTTGCCAGTCGCGTGTCGATGAAATGCTATATCTTTTTTATGCACAACGAGAGTGCTTGGCTTTCACCTCACCTGATGTTAAGTGACGATAAGACCGAAGGTGGAAGCGCACTACACCCGGAATCCTTATCTGAGGAAATGGCTATCTTACCTCTAACTGCCGGAACATAACAATTTTTCAAACTGTTGTTATGGCGTCAGACTTAGGTAAGATGGTCGTTGACCCATCGCCTGCATTGCACGGTCCCCGACCGTCTGGGGAGATGGCGCGAGGAGGCCTGAGTAGCCGGGCGAGCCACCGGGTCAGTGGGGTGAGTACCACCCATGGCCCCCGTATAACCAACCGGTGGCGAGTGGGCAAGTGCCCGAGTTTTTAGTGGGTATTCCCTCCTCCCGAGATCTCACCGAACCACTTGGTTGGGTGGGATCACGGGAGGCGGTCGTGGAGGGAGCCGCAACGTTCAATGTTGCAGTCCCCTCCTGGCGAGTCCCACATGCCCCCCTCTCGCTCACCTGCGGGAGGGGAAGCGCGTAAATGCGTTTTTCTTCGGCATAAAAAAATGGTGGTGGCTAGCCAGGCGGACTTGAAATAAGCCCACCACCAACCAATCACGCGATACTCGTATATCGGTGGTAATGCTAGGGGGGGTGATACCTGGGGAGAGGTTAGAACCCTCCGGATCCCCCGCCGAGCCTACTATTCAGGCTCGACGGGAGACCCGGGGGCGGCGAGAGACAGAACAGGAGTGGCTTCCTGTGCCTGACCGAGACCAGTATACATGCATAAAAGCATGTAGACGTAAAAAGCGTATTTACCTCACTCTAATAAAATAAAAAAAAGGGGGGGCTGATACCACACGGTCCCGTATGGCCTACGTGTTAGTACCAGAAGGGGGTTTAGTGCAAGGCCGCCAACCATCCCGTTGGGGGACAGACCCGCATTTGTAGTTATTGTTCTTTATTAAAAGCGACCCACTTTATCCCCCAAACACAAAACACACGTGTTTAACTAAAACACTGTTTGAATGTGATGCTGTCACTTTTTTGACAATATTGTTTGAAAGAGACGGCATGATATTTAAACAGTGTTTTTACTAAACAGTGTTTTAAAATCTTTCGTGGTAAGTAAGGCCGTAAGTGTGATTCGCACCAAAACGCTGTCAAAGTTAAAGTTATCGTCAAATGATAATGCTACCTACTTGTAACGTCAAACTTGTCAAAGAACATCGTACTGGCTGGCAACCTCTTTTTTGGCTAACTTGTGCTTAACCGGTACTTTAACAAGCTTGTTATCGTTAAAGTAAGGTGGTGCAACTGAGCCTAAGTGTGTCCCACATTTAAAACAGCACCAGTGATATAAAATTATAAAATGCTTACCAATAACGGTATAGGGTTGTAACTCCTCCCCTCCAATCCTTCTGCCAGCTCCATCAGGTCTGTTTCATATAAGCTCTGTCCTTTTGGTAGATTTGACAACCTGCAGGCAAACGTATTGGATTAATAAAATAAATATTGAATTCTTCGTGAAACTTACGGAGAACACTCACTATACATAACGTGATTACGTGACCATTTAGGTATATTTTTCGTTAGAGCGGGACACTTTTTTATTTTTTTGTATACCGAGAAAAATGCATTAACGCATTCCCCCCGCAGGTGAGCAGGGGGTTCGTAGATGGGGCTCGCCAGGAGGCCAGGAGGAGACCGCAACCAGGGATTGAAATACCGTTAAAAAATAACGTTCCAAAAAAATTAACGTTAAAAATACCGTTAAACATTTTATCGGTAAATTTACCGGTAAAAATAACGTTAAAATTATTGTACCGGTAAAATTATCGTTAAATATAGCGTTAAACTTTACCGGTACAATAGTACTGGTAAAATTATAGGTAAAAAAGTAACGTTATTAATAGGAATACCGTTAATTTTAAAGTAACGGTTACAAAAACTAAGAAATAACGTTAAAGTTAACGTTATTTACTGAAATAACGTTAAATAAATAAATAACGTTACTTTAGATAACGTTACATTGAAATTAACGTTATCAAAAGTAACGTTATTTATTGACATAACGTTAATGTTAAAAGTAACGGTAAAAAAAGTAAGAAATAACGTTACATTTAAAAATAACGTTATCAATCCCTGACCGCAACATTCAACGTTGCGGCTCCCTCCACAACCGCCTCCCGTGGTCCCATACAGCCAGTGGCTCGATGGGACTTGCCCTCATGTGCCGCCGGTTGGCCCTGAGGGCCCCTGTGGGAATCACTTCATTAAGAGCGGGACACCTGCTGTTCGTTTTGGCTTTCAAACGCATGTCTAAAGCTAAAGCGTGACATTTTTGCTCTCACTGGGGACAGCGGGACATTATGGCTTTCAATCTGATGCCTAAAGCTAAAGCGGGACATTTTTGCTCTTACTGGGGACAGCGGGACATTATGGTTTTCAATCTCATGCCTAAAGCTAAAGCGTGACATTTTTGCTCTCACTGGGGACAGCGGGACATTATGGCTTTCAATCTGATGCCTAAAGCTAAAGCGGGTCATTTTAGCTCTCACTGGAGACAGCGGGACAGTCTGAAAGCGGGACTGTCCCGCTTAGCGACCGTATATGGTCACGTTAACTATACACCGATTAGTAATGAGGTTATTGTAGACGACCTCTGTTGTCGAGTGGTTGGTACGCCGGTTTTCAAGGTGTCGCCATATCTGAAGTCCCGAGTTCAATCCCCAATCCCTAATGGCGACCATGATGTGGTGTTATGTTGTTAATGTTGAATAATAAAACAAAAACGGTACAACGTGTGATGATGTCATATTGACGGAGCTGTCGAGCGGAACTTGAATACATTAATAATTAAATACAAGATAACGACCAGGGCAACGAATTATTCGGTATCTTAGGTCACGGAACATGATACATTTTTATTTTTTGAATATTAAAGAATATAACAAATATTGCTCTGATTCCAAAGATACGTCGTACGGATCACAAATAGATACGTCATATAAGCGGGAACTACACTAGCCACGTGGGCCACGTACACCGACCTGGGCCCGCCAATAATGTACACTATGTGCCATAAGACATACAGTCAGCAAAGTTATGACCTTTAACAGTTTGAAAACAAATCGCTTGCAAGGATGGCACTAGAAGTTCGTCTTTTACCTGCCTCCATTGTTTTTATACAAAAGATGCTTTTGTGACTTTTGAGTAAATGCAAAACAATACAGACTTCTCAATCTAAAAATGAACCTTAAGGTGTTCAGCTCATAGCTTTGCTGACTGTACTTTAGTGTGGTATCGCGTCGCAAGGCGTGGATACACGTGGATGTAGTGTAGATACTACTAACCTTTATGTACGCAACGCAAGTCAGCACAGTAAGTTAAACAGTTGGACTACGAAAACAGCTTTTATTACGTATGGCATAAAGACAAGTCACGAGGTCAACATGTATAGTCTGACGTGCCGTCGCCCGTACAATGTATGGGGAACGATGCGCCCAGGGGGGTCAAGTCTGCTAATGTTAACGTCAAAATCGTGGTTCAATGGTGTTTGAATGGTAATGCTTTTTTCTTAAACCTAAAGCCAAAATGGGCGTACCGAGGGGGGGCAGCTGCCCCCCTGGATTTTGTTTACCTCCAACTAACTATTAATCGTTATTAATAAAAGTTCTTATTTGCCAAACAATATATTTGATTTACAATAAATTTGCCCCCCTCCCTCTTTTGGGGCGATACAATAGATTTGCTCCCCCTGGCCCAGAACCTGGGTACGCCCATGCAAAACACATTGAATTAACTCTTCAACGCCCGGAAAATGAGACACAATAGAAAATCTATTGTGTCTCGGTCGCCAGCGACCGCTCCGGCGTTAATGAATTAATGAATGAATTTATTTATTTGTGTTTCTTAAACCCAAAACGGAAACACTTGTCGTGTTATTACAAAAGATTTTTAAACACTGTTTAACTAAACACCTGTTTAAATGTGATGCTGTCTTTGTTAAACAATAATGTCAAAAAAGTGACGTGTGAGTGTGTTTAAAAATCTTTTGTAATAACACAGATTGTGTGTGTCTCAATTTTGGGTTTAAGAAACAAGAACTGTGTCAAAAAGCATTAGGTACCATTCAAACACCATTGAACCACGATTTTGACGTTAACACTAGCAGACTTGACCCCCAGATCGGCGTACATTGTGTCACGTCCGTCAGCCTAATGTATTTTCCGCTTTATTATTACTATTCTGCTGCCCTATAGCATGACTATCGACACGCGATATGATGTAGCGATTTATCACTTTTAACTGTCGAAAGGAGATGGATTTTGACAGTTGATTGTCGATAAAACGCTATATCACGCGACTTCGTGTTTCGCTGGTCATGCTAGGGAGGTTGATCAGCGTACGTGGCCCACGTCAGCCTAATGTATTACCCGCTTTATTGTTATTATTCTGGCTTTCTTTTGTTAGATATTACTTACTCCCTACCTTGCTCTTAGCATGTCGTCGATTGGCAAGTCTTCTGGGATCTCCCTCAGGTACGGAACGTTGCCAGCCAACATGAATGACGTCACCATCCCACTGGGACCATTTCCTGCAACAAGAGTTTACGTACTGTTAAGGTCTTGTACAACCTAACAGTGCGGGTGTGGTGAAGTGACTACGAAATCGCTAAAGAGACTTGGCTTTGTACTGTAGTGCCTGTATCTTATGTAACATTTATAAAAGCGATAGTGAACTACGCTATAGAAACATGTAAGTACAGGTTTGACATTTAAGTGTTTATTAAAAATATAAGTACATCTTCCGAAAGCAAAGTTCATTTTCGTTTCTACAGGCCTTTATTCACAACACAAACTTCCGAAACTCTTCGTATTCGATGCTATGTTTTCCATAAATATTTACTGTATGGTTTCCGCGGAAACAGTATACAGTAAATATTTAAGGAAAAATGTCAACATAACATCTTTTCTGTGATGCCAATTTTTATCGACGGATACTAACTCTTCCGACCAATAGCTGTCGGAAATGAATCCGCAAATTACAGTCGTCGTTTCAAATCGAACTGTCAAAATTTACCGAAACCATAGAGTAATTATAGTAATATGGAAAGCACAGCATATGTACGGAAAGTTTTGGACGTTTGTGAATAAGGGCTTTGCCCCCCTAACATACTACAAACGCGATAGGATATAGCGATTATTATTCTTATTATCGAATGAGGAATAGTGGCCACCTCTAGTGTTAGAGTTTATCAAGCCGCCTGTAAGGCCTCTAACTGTTATCAGATGACAACAGCCGGGGCTGACGGTTTAACGTGCTCTCCGAAGCACGGAAGCGCTCAGTTGTAATACCACTTAACGGTCACCCATCCGACACCCGGCCGGACCGAGCGTTGCTTAACACACGTGATCGAGTACGATCAGTCTGTCAAGTTCCGCCATGAGCTTCTATAGCGATTTAGTCAAACGACAATGGGTTTTGACAGTTGAGCTTCGACAAAACGCTTTAGCACGCGATAATATAGTTTTTCGATGGTCATGCTAAGAGGGCTGATGTGACTTTACTGATATTTACAAAAAGTTTAATAATAAAAGTTCCTATTAGAAAATTGACCTATCCCAAACCCGACCGTTAGGAAAGTTGCTTAACATGCGCGATCGCAGTAAGAATCCCATTCCCCATGACAACACACCCAATTACTATGATCGCGCGACTGATTACACGAACCATCTCAATTGGGAGAAGCAATTAGGACAATGTTAGACACGTCACACGTGTATGTTGGTTAAGTCGAGTACTCATAGTGGCGATTTCTTTTAGGCAATAATATTCTCGCCTAGTGTAAACAAATGCTTCGAGCTTCGTCTCTCGAATACTTAAAAATGGATGGACGTCTCATCAATGGTTAGTTTTAGCCACATTTGTAAAAATTACATCGTAATTAGCTTTCGAAAGTTTCAAAAAATTTACATTTATGTCAATCTTATGTCACCTTCGATAGTCCAGCAGACGTGTCATGATGAACCCGACAAAAAAATTGTCTATACATTGAAGTGTCATTTTTGACAGAAAGGTGGATGTCATTGTCGACAAACCTTTCTTAAGGTGGTGGTGGTGGTTAAAAAGACTAAAATGCATTTTCTAAATATAGTTTCAAGAACTCAAACTTAAGCAATAACTGGTGCATGTCACTAGTGCCAAAAGTGGCCACATTTAGCAATATCCACATTCATAACTTATTGTTATATTTGAGGCCATGAAAAAATATTTAAAAATTGCACTTTACTCTTCTATTTGCGCAAATTATCCAAAATTTTTATTCTAAGCCCTTGATACAACGTAAATGATTTATTTCCATTGGTGGCGCTACTGAGCTCACCGTACCACCTTAAAATCGTCATACTACAGGGGCAGGCTCCTAATAAATAAATTGAAGAAAGTTATACATACTTACAAATACACTTATAGTTTTATTTGTTGTTTAACACAACACAAATGAATGGTTAAATAATATTTTCAATTTATCAAGTATTTTGACCTCTGCATAATATGACAGCTAAAATTCAATAGCACGTCAATTCAATTAGTCAACAGTTGCTAATATACTTGTACTATTATGTATTCTGTGATATAGTGCTAATTCAGCGTTAAATATTACCTAAGTTTACTATCAGCAAACATTACTTTTTAAATATGAATCAGCAATGACATATTATTATACTATTGTTTCGTTTAACATCGAAAACAATGGGGTTTTTCGGTGACTCAAGTAAAATGGTATTTTATACTCATCAACTTTGTCAAGGGATACAGGTGTTATTTTCATACAAACGAGGTAACTTTAAAGCCTTGGTTTTCTGCCAGGGATGTACTGTGCTGTGATCTGATGATGGCCATCCAGGGAGTTAATGGAGGAGATCAGATCGCTATACACACCCAACTGATCTGATCAGCATTCTGAAAGAATGATGGGTCAGAGTTCTCAGTTTCAGGATTTCCATACATTTTCATGCTTTTTTCGCCGTTTTTTTAAACATGACCATTAATCTTTTAGAATGCTGGTCAGATCAGTTGGGTGTGTGTGTATAGCGATCTTAATCTCCTCCATTCGTTCCCTGGATAGCCATCATCAGATCACAGCACAGTACATCCCTGGCAGAAAACCAAGGCTTCTAAGTTACCTCGTTTGTATGAAAATAACACCTGTATCCCTAGACAAAGTTGACGTGTGTATTAGGTATTGAATCGAAAGAGGCCATCCGTTACGTTATTTATATGGAAATAATTACCACGAGCAATGTCAATATTGATTGAGAATGGAAATGAAACGTAGTTTTTGTAGTACGGTCAGCAAGGAAAGTTGTTTAACACTTTAGTACTTTGTCATAGTAACTTCTTTGACTAATGTTTCAAACCGTGAGACACCTGTTAAAAAAGTTGCTTTGACAAAGTACTAAAACGTTAAACAACTTTCATTGCTGACTGTACCTACTAAGTGTAAAATGTCATAAATTAATTTTTATTGATCTATGCAACACTTTTGCTCAATAATTTTGATGTAGTATGGTTTCTATTCGTTTGAACGCAAACTAAACACAAATGTGGCAAGCTTTTATAAAACACATTCTAATCGTAAAACACAACTACATTATTTTATATCTAGTTACTGCATAATTTAAACGTAACCTTAGCGTTCAAACGAATAGAAAGTTTGCCGTATATTATCGTCTCTTAGTCTCCAACTCCAAGAATGTGGTACTTAAAAGTTCTAACTTAATTTGGACTAAAATTATTGATTTGCGTTTTCTAGCCGGCCGGCCTAGCATGCGCACCAATACAAAATTTTTGTCGTCACTTTTTTCATCGCCGTATTGATATGAGTGAGCGGGACAAACATCGCTAGACGGTCAAAACGATCGTCGCCAAATAGTTAAATAGTCAACAAAAACAAAGATGTACGAGATTGACATAAGTTTTAGCTAACCGTAAATTTTTAGTGACTTTGACTAGAAGGCTAGCAAAAATCACATTTAAGTAAGTAAGTAAGTAAGTAAGTAAATCGTTTATTGGCCACAAAGTAGGAAACAAAACAGAAGAACGAACGAATTTAATGTGATTTGTCTCGTCTAGAAGGCTAGCAAATGTGACTTTGTTTAGAAGCCTATCAAATTTGACTTTGTCTAGAAGGCTAGCAAATGTGACTTTGTTTAGAAGCCTATCAAATTTGACTTTGTCTAGAAGGCTAGCAAATGTGACTTTGTCTAGAAGCCTATCAAATTTGACTTTGTCTTGAAGGCTAGCAAATGTGACTTTGTCTAGAAGCCTATCAAATTTGACTTTGTCTAGAAGGCTAGCAAATGTGACTTTGTCTAGAAGCCTATCAAATTTGACTTTGTCTAGAAGGCTAGCAAATGTGACTTTGTCTAGAAAACTAAAAAATATGACTTTGTCTAGTATAGAAGGCTAGCAAATGTGACTTTGTCTAGTCCAGAAGGCTAGCAAATGTGACTTTGTCTAGACGGCTAGCAAATGTTACTTTGTCTAGACGGCTAGCAAATGTTACTATGTCTAGACGGCTAGCAAATGTTACTTTGTCTAGAAGGATAATTAGATAGGTATACAAGTCGTAGTGCGCATGCTAGGCCGGCTGGATTATTATATTTTTTATTACCGATTGTTGTCGTCCTTGTGGCAGGCCTATGCCCAGAAGTGGGCGGCGTGCGGCTGTCATGATACTCATGATGGATGTTATTGTGCCCAGCAGTGGGTGTCGTGCTGTCATGATGAATGTTATTAGGAACTTACCAATAACAACTACTTCTTTAAACTCCACGTCGTTCGACAGCGTGTGTTGACAGTTCATTGTGTCTTTCATCTTATGATCTCCGCACAACCTTCTTGGTAGCACCTCAATGTATTCTTCAGACTAATTGACTGGATATTGTCAGATTCTAAATGCCTCCTTATTACTAACAAATAAATATTAAATATCTTTAAATAATATCACACGCAGTTTTGAGTCTTACGGACTGTTTATGTCTTTTCTTGATGGTTCTGTTGGTGATTATATCTGAAACAAAGAAAATACACATTAGCTGATAGTAATATATTAAAGTGAGATACATATTCGTATGGTAGATTTATAATGGTAAGATACTACCATTATAAATCTACCATACAACTACTAGCATGATCGACAAATTTTTCGTAAACACAGTGGCACATTTTAAATTACCGCTTTTTGCGTTCAAATACCTTATTCTATTTGAGAGCAAAAACAATATCTTCGAATCTCGCAAATAAATATGAAACCAAAATATTCCATAAACGCTAACCCAGATAAAAGATAATTGTATCACCGATTATGGATTAAAAAACGGTATTACACGACTATGATTAACCATTTATGAGTAATTGCATAATTCAAGGTCTGATTGTTTATTGATAAATTAAGGTCATCGTATTAAATGATTCGATTGCACAGAAAGAATCAGAATAATCAATAGAGATATTATTTCCTGTCTTCAGGAGTCGCTTACCATTTTTCTTTAGCGATAAAAAAATGTTCATTTCATAGATAGTTGATTTCTAAGGTATAATTTTCAACGTCTAAAAAAGGGCTTTGGGGATTCATTTTAGTTTTCACGATTTATTCTTTATTCCTATTTTGGTACTTAAATCATCTCATCACCGAACTATTTTCCTACCATTGTTTGTACTTAATTTACTAATTTATTATCCTATAGCTTTGCCTAAATTCAAACGACATTGTCTGAAATACGTATTGTTTACACACAAATAGCGCTTATCAAACACACTGGCAATGTCATGTCCAATGTTCCAGGGGGCTTACTATTCTGAGCTCTTATAGCAGGGCTTATTACTTTTTCGTACTATGACCACAGAATACATAATAGTACAAGTCTATAACCTCAACGGTTAGTATGAAAGCAGGCCTTAAGCAGTCCTGTTTAAAGCCTGCTTTTGAACTGAACTGTTTCTTCTTTGCTGATGGTAAGCCCCCAGAAATTGAACTTTTACTTGCACTCAATAACGATAATGTTCCAAAAATGGAACATTCCTTGCACTCAATAGCATAGTGGAAAGTGAACAAAGTGTGGTGGTTTTTTTGTTAATGAAATACAAAAAAGGCTTTTAATAAACGTCTTAAACGCTAAAACGTCTTAAACTATGCCAATGCTTCGTAAATTTAACATGACAATGAAAGCTTTAGAGCAAAAACCACCTCAAAATGTCAAAAATGTCATGATGTACACAGTATGCCTGCAGCAAAGGCAGCTGTTCATCATCTAATCAAGATATTTTTTTTAATTACAGAAACTTTTTTTACAAAAAAAATATGAGAAAAGGTCGGACATTGGACATGCTAAATTATTATTCTTATTGGATAATTCTTAATCACCACAACCATATTCAACTACGTTGTTTTTCGGAAGCACAGTCACGCTATCGGAATAATATAAAACATTTAATGTGAAACGGTTGCAAGATTTGTATGACAACTTGTCCCCGATGCAGTAATAAAGATGATTAGTAGAGGATAAACTTGCATGATGGGAGTTGACATTCTTGTGCTTGGGAATACCTGATGACGTCATACGGAATATATTTAGAATCGAGGAAAAAGAAAGTCGAATCAGAAACAATTTAATAGACGGAGAGGTAGAATAATAGGCATGATGACTATTTTTTTTATTTTATGTTACATAAATTACCTCTCAAAAAAAGAAACATTGGTAAAAGAATTAAGTCGCTAGCATGAAAACTGCCCGAGATATCACAGTGTGAAATGCACACAAATGGACTAATGCCCAAAAACGCTCCATACTAACGGCTACTAAGTGATGACGTCACGCCTTGCTAGTTTGTATGCAACGCGTAGGAAATTTGTTCGGCAGCTATATTAAATACTGTGTTTATCAAAATAGTTTCTTAGACAAATTTGCTATACATTTTACGGACTAATTAAAGGTATCATTTATTTTAATAAATTTTATACTTTTTAAATGGACTTGTCCACCCAACTTTGAAGGGTCATAAAATAAATAATATGCAATATATAAAACCAAGAGGTATACAAGCTACTCTAAAAGTTTAATATGTTTACGATTTTTATTAGTATTTCGTTATTTTATTCATTAGTCATCATCCCTATTAAGGCAAAAAAAAAAAATATTTTTATTTTTGTCTTAGAAAATACATTGTGGTAACGCCTACCAATCCAAAATAGCAACGTCTCGCCGTGTCGCCGATATTGCCTACGTTTTTTCTTCATTCCGTCTCACACGTCACTTGCGACAGCATCGAAAACTTTGTAAACTATAATTCATTAAAAACCATCAAAATTCAACCTGAGTTTATTTCTAAAAGTAAATTCCATCGCGCTACGAAGGCGTGAACATTGGCGTCCGAACAGAAACCAGAAAAAGTGGAAATTAAGGAACGAGCTACGAATCTTGCCTGCCGAACAGTGATTCAGCAAAAGACTCACTTCGAAGACAAAATTCAGATAAGTGCCCTGTTTATTCCTTACCTTTAAACCTTTTATTATCCAAATATCATCCAAATCCATAAAATCCATTACTTTTAAATCCTTTTTTGATATAGTTTTTACACTTGTGCAAAGTACGTCTGTCTACCTTCACACAAAAATAAAAAATATATTTTTTCCTAAAATCTTTATAATCGAGCTAAATAAATCAAAAATCATTAAATATAACTAAATAAATATTGTCTCCCATCAATATCGCACCAGTTACTACTGGTTATTTAGCAAAATTTGCCGACAATTTCAGCTGTTCGAGTGATACCGGCCGGCTTGCCGCGGGCCTAGGCTAGCGTCTGCTAACGGGACATCAGCTGATTCCCGCTCGTAAACAACCGGTTCACGAGTATCGCCGCAGTGAGGAGTGTGAGATACGTATAACATTTATTATTTACGTAGATTTTATGCTTTCCAATATAAGGCGTGCGTTGTAATTTTGTGTCCATAAACACATCTAATTAGTGAAATTGTATACATCGTAGTAGTTCAATAATATATTTAACTTTCTATTTCTTTTGTTTATTTGTAATTTAAAATAAAATGACTGATAATAAGCCTAACGTTTCAACACCGGTTTCACAGCCAACTAATCATAAACTTAAAGATTTAATCACTAAACGTAGTTCAGTTAAAGGCCAAACACGATTTAAAAACTATTTGGACAAAATTACAAGGCAACCTACCCTGACGACTATTGAGGTTGCTGAATTATCTTTAAAACTCAGCAGGTTCGAAAGTCAGTCAGTTAAATATGACGAGCTGCAAACTCAGATCGAATTAATTAATTCAGATAGTTTAGAATCGGAATTTGATGAAAGGGAGCGCATTGAGCAAGAATTTATTATATGCATTGCAATGGCCAAAACTTGCTTAGACGAACAAAATGAAATAAAGACCACCGACCAAGACAAAAAAAGGCGTGAATCTTTATTTCATGAAGCTCAATGCAATCTCAATCATTCTGATTTTGGTGTACGTTTGCCACAAATACAAATTGCGAAATTTGACGGATCTTTCTTTCGTTGGTTAGAATTCCGCGATACGTTCACTAACTTAATTCATAATAATGAACACATTTCTAGTATCCAAAAATTTCATTACCTAATTTCATATCTAGAGGCTGATGCAGCTCGTGTCATTTCCAATATTGAAGTCTCATCCGCTAATTACAATGATGCATGGCAGTTACTTTATGCGCGCTATAATAACAAACGATTACTTATAAATCATCACCTTAAATCTATATTTAACATACAGCCATTGATGCGCGAAACTGAGGGTTCTTTACGTTACTTAGTGGACCATATCACCAAAAACTTACGTGCCCTGGCTAATTTAGGTCAACCCATTCAACACTGGGACACGCTTATTATTTATTTAGTTTCTTCTAAGCTCGATAGCCACACACTTGTGAAATGGGAGGAACAACGTAACAGCTTAGATGATTTTCCTAGTTTAGAACAATTTAAATCATTTTTAATTGATAGGGCACACATTATTGAGTCTACAAATCGTAACAAATTCATGAATAATTCCAATTCTAATATAAATAAAAGTAATTTTGTAAAACCTTCTCAGCCTCAGCATTCGCAGTCAAACAATAACAAACAAATATTTCAAACAAAATCCTATGCTACAATGCAACAAAACAAAAATCATAGTGTAAGTGTATGTCAGTGTATAATTTGTGACATAAATCATAAAATATACGACTGTCCAATTTTTAAATCTAAATCCATAGAGCAAAAATTATCTGATATTTCTAAATACAAATTATGTTCAAATTGTCTACGTCAAGGTCACCCAGTCAGCGAGTGTCGCATGGGCCCTTGTAGACAGTGCAATAAGCGTCACAATACATTACTGCATTCAGTTGAAGCCACTAAAGCCAACAATGCCCAAATCCAGGAATGTGATTCCATTGTCAATTTTTCTAAAGAAAATAACTGCTCTAAACATGTTATTTTGTCTACTGCTTTAATCGATGTATTGAATCCAATGACTAAAGAGGCAATAACCGTCCGTGCCTTATTGGATTCAGGAAGTCAGTCATCTTTCATTACAAAATCATTACAACAAAAATTATCATTACAATCAAAACCGACTTCAATTAATGTTGTTGGAATTGGTAATAACTCAGTAAATAAAGTCAACGAAAGCTGTGTTATCCAATTAAATTCAAAAAATCATAATTATCAACAAAAACTAAATTGCTTTGTTCTAGAGGAGCTTACAGGTGACCTTCCAAAGGCTCCAATAAGTTTATCTGAGTTGAATATACCATTACATTTTAATTTAGCAGACCCCAACTTTGATCAGCTCTGCCCTATTGATTTATTGATAGGTGCAGACCTCTTTTGGAATATTTTATTATGTGAACAAAAATCATTGGGTAAAAATAAACCTATTCTACAAAATTCTAAATTTGGCTGGCTTATTGGTGGTTCTTTTAATTTTTCTAAAGACAACAAAATTCATTGTAATAGTTTATTACTCAACGAAGATTTTTCAAATAATTCTAAAATTGATCATTTACTTACTAAATTCTGGCAGTTAGAAGAAGTCCCACATAGGCCAATATTAAGTGTGTCTGAAAGGGCATGTGAAAATCATTTTTTAACTCACACCACACGCTTAGATAACGGCAGATTCTGTGTGAAGTTACCGCTAAAGGCCTCGCCAGAATGTTTAGGTGACTCATACACTCTTGCAAAAAATCGCTTTCTTAGTTTAGAAAAACGTTTTAGAACAAACCTTTCCCTAAAGAAAGATTATTCTCAATTCATAAAAGAGTATGAGGCTCTTGGACATCTTTCAGAGTCACCTGTTTTATTGCCAAATCCTTCATACTTCCTTTGTCATCACGCTGTATTTAAGACGCTCAGTGAGTCCACTAAATTGAGAGTCGTCTTTGACGGGTCAGCGCCATCATCCTCCGGTTTCTCCGTCAATGATTTGCAGATAGTAGGCCCAAATGTACAGGACTCTCTTTTCTCCATACTGATTCGTGCACGTCTTTACCGGTATTTACTTACCGGTGACATTGAAAAAATGTACCGGCAAGTCGAAGTTCATCCCGACGACAGAAACCTGCAGCTAATCTTATGGAGAGAGGATGAGTCCTTGCCTATCAAAACGTTACAGTTAAATACTGTCACTTATGGGACAGCAAGTGCCAGTTTATTTAAGTACACGCTGCTTATGGCAGCTCGGAGAGGAGTGTGATGATGCTTTAATCAAAACCATAATTCAATGTGACCATTATGTTGATGACCTCATAACCGGTTCAAATGACAAAAGGGAACTACAGTATATTCAAAATTCAGTAGCTACACAATTAAAGAAAGGATGTTTTAATTTACGTAAATACAAAACAAATTTACCATCAATTTTCGATAACTCTCCTATTAATTCATTACAAGATGATCTAACTATAAGTGAATCTTCAAGCACTCTGGGTTTGGGCTGGAATCCAAATACAGACACTCTAAATTTTCCTATAAATGTGACACCTACGCATGATGACATTATTGTAACCAAAAGGTACATCATGTCAAATGCCTTCAAAATTTTTGACCCTTTAGGTCTTCTTAGTCCTTTTATTATGCAAGCTAAATTAATGCTCCAAAAATTATGGCAATCTAAGATTGACTGGGATCAACCTGTGCCTAATGACGTCAAAAATGATTGGATAGAGTTTTCTAAAGGCCTATCTGTCTTATTAACTTTCCAAATTCCACGCCAAGTTCTTTGTGAGATTTCAGTTTCCATCGAAATACACACCTTTAGTGATGCCTCTCAAGTAGGTTATGGTGCCTGCGTTTATCTTAAGTCCAAAGACTCAAACAATGGCACTACTGTACGACTTCTGTGCTCCAAATCAAAGGTAGCGCCAATAAAACCAACAACAATACCTCGTTTGGAGCTTTCTGGCGCTCTTCTTGCTGCTCGATTGTGCAAAACCGTAGTCGAGTCGCTAATGTTAGTACCTGATCGTATCATCCACTGGTGTGACTCTAGTGTTGTTCTGGGCTGGCTAAAGAGTGACGCGTCTAAACTCAAAACTTTTGTTGCAAATCGTATAAGCGAAATACAAGATATCACTCACTCTTCTGCTTGGCGCTACATACCTACAGCTGACAACCCCGCCGACCTAATTTCGCGAGGTGTCGACGCTAGTTCATTGCAAAAATCAAGTTTGTGGTGGTATGGTCCAGACTTATTGCTTAAGGAAGAAGCTGATTGGCCAGTCTTAAAAATACAAAAGCATAACGACTTACCTGAAGTTAAAACAGTTGCTACAATAATTATTTCAGAACCAATTATCGAATTTGAACGCTTTTCCAATTTCAGTAGACTACAAAGAACAATGGCTTATGTTAAAAGATTTTTAAATAATATTAGACGTATTAAAAATAAATTAACCGGCATTTTGACCGCCGAAGAACTAAATGATTCTTTAAATTCATTATGTGTTATGGCTCAACAGCTATGTTTTCCAATTGAATATAAAATGTTATTAGATAAAAAACAATTAAAAACAAAATCTAAAATTTTATCTTTATCTCCTTTTATGGACAAAAATAACTTGATTCGCGTGGGCGGTCGTATAGAAAAGTCAGATTGTTCTTACGACCAAAAGCACCCAATATTACTAAATTCATCGCATCATTTGTGTAAATTAATATTTAAGTTTGAGCATATTCGAAATTTACATGCCGGTCCACAGTTACTCCTTGCTACTGTTCGACAAACCTTTTGGCCTATTAAGGGCAGACTTATCGCTCGAAGCACTGTACGCGGTTGTGTGCGTTGTCGAAGGGTGCAAGGAAAAACTTTATTTCCAAAGATGGGTGACCTGCCTTCACATCGTATTAACCCTGATTTTCCATTCAAATCTGTAGGCTGTGATATGGCAGGACCGTTCTATAGTATAAATCGTAAGGGTCGTGGCGCAAAATTATCTAAATGCTATCTTTGCTTATTCGTTTGTTTTAGATACAAATGTGTTCATTTGGAGGCGGTTACTGACCTTTCGAAAAGTGCATTTTTGTTGGCACTACGCAGATTCGTCTCACGCCGAGGACGGCCAGCAAATATTTTTTCCGACAATGGTCGCAATTTTGTAGGTGCGGCTAAAGAGCTTATTCTATTTCAAAATCAACAAACCGAAATTTTAACCGAGTTTGCCGCTCATGAAGGCATAAAATTTTCATTTACACCATCTTACGCTCCCCACTTCGGTGGGACTTGGGAATCTTTAATTAAAAGTTCCAAAAGAATTTTAAGACGTGTTATGGGCACGACCCATTTAACTTTCGAGGAGATTGCGACACTTTTTGCACAGGTGGAGGCTATATTAAACAGTCGTCCCTTGTGTCCCTTATCACCATCTCCCGACGATCTCCTATTCCTCTCCCCAGGGCACTTCGTTATTGGAAGACCACTAAACTCGATAGTATCACCTGCTCTGGAAGCTGAGAACGAAAATCGACTGAATCGCTATGCTCGCCTGGAGAAGCTACGCCAGCATTTTTGGACAAGGTGGCACAAAGAGTACTTGTCAGAATTGCAAGTCCGAAGAAAATGGAAGCAAGACACTACTCAACTAAAGGTCGGAGACTTGGTCCTGCTCTGCGAAGACTCTCTACCACCTCTATGTTGGCGCACTGGTCGAGTCACCAATTTGTATCCAGGAGCTGATGGGATATCCCGCGTCGCAGACGTGAAGACAACTACCGGATGCTACCGACGTCCCTTGGTTCGCCTCTGCCCTCTTCTAAGCGACGATGACTCCTAAGGAGTTGAAGAACTGAAGTCTTCAACGGGGGGGAGTATGGTAACGCCTACCAATTCAAAATAGCAACGTCTCGCCGTGTCGCCGATATTGCCTACGTTTTTTCTTCATTCCATCTCACACGTCACTTGCGACAGCATCGAAAACTTTGTAAACTATAATTCATTAAAAACCATCAAAATTCAACCTGAGTTTATTTCTAAAAGTAAATTCCATCGCGCTACGAAGGCGTGAACACATTGTCTAATTAAATAGCCATATTATAAACATTGTTTATTGTATTTCTTGTTTAATTTTTTATTCTTTAAAACTTTTTATTTTTTTTTCGCAATACATTTCGTTAATTATCAATAGAACATTACACATCATTTTTAAAAACGCTTCTAAAATGCGTCTGTTTTGTGGTTTCTCCCACTTTCTTTCCACTGACTAGAAACGCGAAGTTAGGCAACGACAAAAACTTTTAAATAATAAAGCAAAGAATAAGTTTACGTTTGTTTACTTATGTTTGTGAGGTGATTAGTCTAAGTCTTAAAATAGGTCGTCTCGACGAATGTAGGTCGGGTGTCGGGTGTGATTGATGGCGACACCGAGACAAACTCACAAAAATATAATAGCCTTGTTGTTAGGCGACACAACGAGCGGTGACAATAACTATCGTTCCAAAACAAACTGGCAATAGGCATATATTTATAATTTTGTTCAAAAAACATGCCGCACAAACACCGCCGATATACATTTCGAGAGTGGACTTCACGTGGATTTAGAGTTAGATTTAGATTAGTTAGTTGGATCCTCAAAAAATAGTAATATTTTTTCATTGGGTAAGCACAAATATTAGCTGATGCACAAAATACATGCTGATGTAACGAACGACAGAACTTCGATGATAAAAAGGATTGACAAATAAAAACAAATAAGTAGGTAATAGGTAAACGGTTTTCCTGTTTATTATTACCTAAAAAAAGGAGTTCCTTCCTTTATGCAAATTAATCTGTACGCATTTTTAAATGTGCATTTTTATGAGACAGGTACAAGTTTTTTTTTAAAGTAAAAATTAACATTTTGTAACATACACCTTGTCGTGTTTTGCCTCAGCGATATGGTGTGGTGGTGGTGCGTGTGAATAGACCTATACAACCACATAGGTGGACCGTGGGTGGACCACACATAAAATACTAATTGAAAAAAAGTTATACATTTGTGTCAACTTTTAACTTTAGCGGTATGTAACACTATAAGGGCAGGGTAGGTAGTGAAACTAGCGCCGCCACTACATTTATTTTTATTACTCGTAAACCAAGTCAATATTTAAAAAAGCTCATGTAATAATTTCTTAAATTGTCTCTAATATTTTTTGAATAACTCTTCAACAGTTATCATTAATTCTGTAAGTTTTTAAATCCATTTTAGCTCAAAGTGCCCACTTTTGGCAATTATGGATTTTAAAACTTACTTACCACCGGCGCCGTAAGAGAAAATATGATAATATTACCTAATATTATCAGTGGTTCAAGCCACAGAATACATAATAGATCAAGAGTGGACAACACGTGAATCTCATTCCTGATAAACCATCCACTAATACCTAATACTTACATTAAAATGTTATAGAATAAACTGAATAAGTAGACAAAACATAGATAAGAACGAATTCGATAAAGCAACGACCTAAGCCACTGAACATTCTTCAGTAGGTAGGTAGGTACAAATGAAGTTTTTTTTTGTTTAGCTTAATGTTGTCTCTAATCAAAGTATGGCCATCAGCCATTTTTGATGTCCCCACTGCTGGGGCACAGGCTTTATGGGTGGATAAGGAGGATGGGCCATAACCTACCACGCGGGCCCAATGCGAATTGGGTGTTAACGACTGCAAATGTAGCCGGGACCAACGGCTTAACGTGCCTTCCGAAGCAACATTGCATTTTCTCTAGTCAAACAGTATTGCTTGCACAATTATTTAAAACTAAAAGCATTTCTCATGGATCTAAAAGAATCACCATACATTTTGTTTTATTTGTTTTCTATTCTTGATTGCCGCAATGGTTATACAAACTTGGAGGCAGTTCTTAAGAGGATTGTCAAGCAAACGGTCTCCATACAAACGGCGATAACGTTTCCCACCCTCTAAACCTTAACCTACAGTAATTAATTTTTGGTATTTTTTTGAAATGCCTAAATACTGGGGCTGTACGTTTTGATTTTTTAAATATCTACAATAGATTTCGAAATATTTGCATTTCAGTGATTTTATACAAAACACAGAAGTGCCAATATTTTCAAATCTACAATGAATATTTTAAAAATCAAAACCTACAGCCCTAGTTTTTAGGCATTTCAAAAACATACCAAAAATTCATTGCTGTAGGTTAAGGTTTAGTTAGAGGGTGGGAAACATTATCGCCGTTTGTATGGAGACCGTTTGCTTGACAATCCTCTTAAGTTCTCATTGATGTATTGAGAAATGATGATTTAGGTTATTTTAATACATTTCAGAGAAAATTTTTGGTCCAACTAATGATATTCAATTTAAAAGTAATTTTATGTATTATTGTTAGTTAATAATTTATTATTATTTAAATCAAGTTGTCATTCTTCGTTATTCAGCTTTTGTAAAACCAATGTTTTATTTTAAATCTTGTCTGAACAATTTTTAATCTTGTTTTTTAATGTCTAATCTAATGGTCAAGGTTCTTGTGTAGTATCTTTAAAGTTGAAAAAAACAACGATTGAACAATAATTATTATCTTATTAACAACAAAATAGTTAGTCCTGCATAACTAATTTAATTGTACCTAAATAAAAAGAACTAAAAAATATTATCATTTGTGATTGTGAACTTGATACCAATTTTTATAAGCAGCACTAGAAAATTTTCTTTTGGCCCAACAACCGTAGAGTTCCGTACCCAAAGGGTAAAAATGGGACCCTATTACTAAGACTCCACTATCCGCCTGTCTGTCACCAGGCTGTATCTCATGAACCGTGATAGCTAGACAGCTGAAATTTTCACAGATGATGTATTTCTGTTTCCGCTATAACTACTTTACTACTAAAACAGATTAAAATAAATCAAACGTGTTTTTTTTTTTTTTTTGCAGTTTTTGGTACTGTACCCTTCGTGCGCGAGTCCGACTCGCACTTGGCAGGTTTTTTTAATCTCGTAGAAAGGCTATCCATCTCTCTAGTTCAACTTAGCATATATCTAATGTATCTAGCTAGACTAGAGTGCAAAATATTGTAATAAAATTAGTGATTCAGCACTACGGTGAAGCTGTAGATATTCCTGAAAGAATTTATGCAAAATGATTGAAACGAGCTTTTGAGTCATGTTTACAAAAGGACGACTAAATTAGCACTCCAATTAGTCTCAATTTCACTAACGATATGCGCTCTCTTTTTAATTAGTAAATTATATTTACTGTCTGGGTCAATAAACGTGCACAAATTGGACTATTATATTATTCTGTTACCTTCTGCTCCTTCTGCTCTACATTCTTCAAGAACCTTTTTAAATAATACAATTTTTGCCAACACACATCTCTTTCTTTGGTTGTTTTTGAGAGATTTGAAACAGCGATGTACCTAGCTTTAGAGTGAACAATAGATGGAAATATCACTTTATAATATGTGATCTACGAATATGTAGCTGCTATTTTGCCTTTGGTTAAAAAGAATAATACAGAATGTTTTAAAGCCGTTTATAGCACTTAATAAAATGAATTGAAAAAGGCAAAATAAATTATGGATGGAGTGTGCAAAGATGATAATATGGCTACAAAAAGTAATTATTTATGATTTGAAAAAAACTTATTATGAAATGAAATAATTCTTTATTGCTGTAAATGTGAGTACAAGATTATAATATTTATTGGTTTCGTTTCTCACATTTAACTAAATAACATTGGTATGCTAATTAGAGATGGGTCTTGACTACCTAATAATAAATGAAATTATCAATGTCGCAAAATAATCATAAATAAAATAAAAACCAAATTGAAAATTAAAAAATGATAATAGTTAAATCATGTCAAAAAGTAACCGAATTGAATGAGACCTAATACAAAATATATAAAAAAAATGGTTTGATAGCCTTCAAATTTTGCAATTAATAAATTCCTTAACGCTATAAAAACATTTGTCAGTCAGTAATCGATACAACGCACATTTAAATTGTATGACCTAATACAAGAAAGAATAAAATAAATCTGTATTTTTAAAACTCGACCATAACGTACAGAGTTTATGATTAAATAGTTTTCTCCAGTAATTGAAATATAATCACACCGTTCAAGGGAACCCCAGCGCCCTGGCATATCTCCAAGTCCAAACACCCACTCGACAAAATGACAAGCGATTAGACCTTCAGCCATTACTCATGTTTTTTACTCTGGATATTCTGGCGATGTTGGTCGATGTTCTAGGAAAATCGTTTACTGGAAACAGATGTAGCAAGCTGGAGATGGAATTAGACTTCGTATAATTCATTTACGAATAGAATAAATATCGTCAATAGGTTTTTTTTATTAGAAACTGGACAGGCTGTAGGAATGAGTGTGTGGCCACTAGTAGGAAGACCAAATGGAAGAATTTTGCTACGGGCTGGGTGGTATTAGCCCGGGGACCGCGGTCCAACCGATGATGGTTGGCAGTTGTATATATGCTGCGTCGCTGACTAAACTTCGTTAGCGAGATGTAGGTTTCTCCATATATTCTCCATACTACGAGTTGCTATTCCTTACTAACCTTTGTGCTTATTCGACACTAGCGCCATCTAGTCACACGGTGATGAATCTCGTTGCAACCGTGTGTTGGTAATTTGCGGCGTTAGGTAGATGCCGCTACACAGGCATTTGACCACCCTCTTGCTTTGTAAACAGGATGTGGTCTAAGGTGTAGCATGCCTGCCCAGGAAATGCCTACTCACTCTTGCCTTGAAGAGACCAAGGTTGTATACGTGTAACTATCAGGGAACACATGAATAGGCAATGCATTCTTTAGCAGTTCGCATAAGAAATGTATTGGCAATGGCAAAGCGCTTGGTACTGACTCTTGGAGTATCTGCAATGTAAGGGGAATATGCTAACTCTGGTACCCCGATGGTGGAAAGGGGCTAGAGGAACAAGGTTGTGCAGTTCCCTTGCACACTCTCCAGTGTATTCTATAAAAATCCGATGAATATGCAACTTTGCAACAGTGACGAGGCTCTGAAGATCCGGTGAGCCTTTTGGCACGGTTTTCGATTCCAGAAGTTCAAGCTAATACTTAGCAGAACCATCCCACAGGTAACAAACAACATTAAATTAAAAAAAAAAACAAAAAAACTCAACTCGTTCGTAATAATTATTATGAAGTACTTATCCCTGTCTACTGTATACTTAACCATCATCAGGCGAAATACTGGTTTACCAATTTACCACTTTTTATTTGTATAAAAAACTTAATGATCGATTGTGGTAGTGTTGGTATAGTAGTGTGACCTTCATATATAATTCAGTCACCTAGCATGACGCTGCAGTATTCTATAGTTATGACGTCACTGCGCTATTATCAGTCACTATTATATTGATTGCCTAGTACTATCACAGTCTATATAACCTAGGGTTGCCAATCGTCCTGTTTCCCAGGACATGTCCTGCTTTTTGGGATGTCCTGGATAGTTTTTTTAGTAGCGTCCTGGGTTTTAGTATCCTTATGAATTATAAGCATATTTAGCATGATGAAAAATGAAATAAAATTCAACAAGAATAAGTAAGACAAAGCTAAAGTTATGTATTATGTAATTAGCGCAAGCATCTGTTGTTCATTTTATAATTCAATCCTTCAATTTATTTCTTATTTTATAGAGGTTTTATATTTTTTTTTAAATAAGTATTATTTGATTTACCTTGTTTTCATATATATAAAATCAAATACTGCGTCCTAATTTTATTCCGAAATATCCTGGTATTTTCACCTTCTAATACTAGAGTTATTTTTTTGGGGATGGCAACCCTAATTATAACCTTGTACTATCAGCGGCTCTTACAAGCGATCGTTTGTTATGCCTCCAGTAACTTTATTGGATTGATTTGATAATATGGTTTTATTGGATAACCATTTGATAACATTTGGCATCCTACTCTTCGTCGACGGAGAATCTTTATATGATAATTATGTGTAATTTAGATTTGTTTTGTATCAATTTTTAGCAATAATTTTTTCTCAAACACGTTACCTATTTAATATAAAAAATGCAATAAAACACGTTATTTATACAAAAATACTTTAAAAAATAAGAAAAATATTTGTAATTATAATATAAAATATTTTTTATAAACTTGAAAGTTGTGTAAAAGGATTTGATTGAATCAGGCGTCACTTGGCGGAAGTCCCAAACCAATACTCAATACTCAAATCATTTATTGCATTCCACAGTGTTACAGTAGTTCTTAAATTATAATATTTTAGATCACTATGGACCCTGTCGGGCACAACAACAATAATAGATAGCAAACACTTATTTATCATTATATTATATTAGTAAGTATATTAGTTTCATTTTGAAAAAAGAAATATATGTCGCTTACTTCCTAATAGCCTAATTGGTGAAGGTGCAAGGTGTGTTGCTGTCTTGCTAAATGCAGGTATTGTGCACTTATATTTTGTGTTGTGCACTTACTTATATTATGCACATGCATATTTTTGCGGGCGGGCGGGCGGTGCATCTTGCATATTTTGTTTGCGGAAGTAAGCTACATATATTTCCTTTCGCAAAAAGTGTATAAGGATTACGGATTATTACATTTAATAACGAAATCACTGAAATATTATAATTATTGGATACAAATTAATAATAATAAAAAACCCTGAGTCAGTTAAAAAACATACTGTGAGAGCTGTGAAAAACGGTTTAAGTACAAAATAAGACAAGTCCTGACAAGTGAGGAATAAATAACTATTACATCATTGTTCGCAAGGGTTTAACTGAATTGTGGGTGTGTTATGTGGCCTCTAAAAAAGATAAGATAGTTTGTGTTTCAAGATAGGAATCATGTTGACATCATCATAGGCTTATCATTTTACTTATCAAATTAAATAAACTATTGAACTACTTACCTACTTAATTGTCTTAAATTTTCACCTCATCGTCTGTTCGTGTTTTGTACCCTTGTCTTAAAAATATTTATTTTGTATTATGTCTTCTACTGTTTCATAATAACCCGTAAAATTTTGTTTTTTATTTGTATGGAAAACTGCAAAGTGACAACCCTAAACGCAAATAGACTATTGCTTTCGATAATCAAACCCATTAGGTAATGGGCAAAAACAAAACACAATTTAGGTCTAGAGTTGCCACTATGCAGTTTATCATGAAAAGAAGTGGTGATTTTCAAATGTTCCGGGGTAAATAATACATTGTCTTATCTACCATTTTCCGCTTTAGGGGTTTTTAGGGGGGTAACACACGTTATTTTATATTGAAATAATTATTCCAGAAGCGTTACAGCATTATAGAGCGAAGGTACTGGCCAATACTGGGTGTTTAAAAACTATTTAAAAAATAAAAACGAAATGTTTTAAAATAAGTCTAATTGATGTTAATTTACTACGTTATGTTATGCAATTACACATTAAATATTCTACTGATTAAGTGATGAGTTGTATTAATTGTGGAATGTGTGACAATGCACTTTTAAATACAATAACAAATTGTACCTAATTTCAAAACAATTTTAAATCTTTTCATTTTACTTATATATCTTTATTGGATTGTTGTGATTACAAATTTTAGCAGTCGTTAGTCTGTTCTTGTTATTATTTTAATGTTTTCCTTATGTAAGTTTTTATTTTATTGTCTTTGTAGATAATGGCATAATGACACTAACACAAGAAATTAATGTGAACCTCCAATTATATAATTATCGTAAATTAATTATTGTAATTCCTATACGAACTGGACTAGACCTGCAGTAGGTTTTAGAATCAGCACTAACCCCCGTATAGACGAGTAAGTAATGACTTAAGTAAAACTTGTAATTTTCAAATGCTTCTCATATCATATTAACATGCAATTTATAGTATAATTCACTTCAAATGACTTCTTAGTGCAGTTTTGGTCCATTTAGAGTTAATTTATACAACAAAATGCGTGTGAATATAATATTACAAGCATTTGAAAGTTGCAAGTTTTACTCAAGTTATTACTTACTCGTCTATAGATACGGGGGTATGTATCTGTAATTTGTGGTACCTAATTAATTATATCTTTTTAAAGGAAATTTAAAGTAATTCATAATTTGATATCAAGTTATTTACTAAATTATATGTTTTATCACTCGAGAGGTTTGCCTTTAGGTACTTATGTAAATTGTTGTAAAAATGGACAATCTACTTGGTACTTACATTCAAGATTTTTATCTTTAAAATCACTATACAGTTCAATATACTGATCAATTAAATTCTAGGGAATATTATTTAATTTATCTTATTTACGTTTCTTGATAAACATATCTCGCGATTAATTTTTTTAAAATATAATTTTTCTAACTTCGTTATTTATTTTTAACATTACAATGACATCTCTCGAAAGTAAAAATGAAAAAGTTTTTTTAATTCAAATTTTTTTTACCATTGTTTCATTTTATACTACAGACAGCAACCAATATAAATTTAATGTCGTAGAATTTTCTTTCAAAGAATACTTAAACAAAAACCTTTGCATTAAATTATCACATACCTGATCAACACAATGAAGTGCACCAACAGTCCAGTTCAAATCAAAAACACCGCACTGTCTTTGCAGTTGAAACACCAAACAACGCCGCCGGTAACACTACGCGAATCAATTTAATTCAGCGGATAAGAGCGGAGAGCACGCGTGCACACCGAGCGATGTCTGAAGACCAACTGAACCGAAAGCTTCCGACAACCGCTTATTATTATTGCTATCGATAAGTACCTCATTATATCCGCCCGCCATAGTGCAAAGCAAAACAGTGTTTCGTTTTCATAACATGTTTTTAGTTTCACGGAAAATGCTCGGATTACTGATGCCTTTAAATGTTTTAGTGTCGTTCAGTATAAATACATAACTTCAATGAGCTGAAAATAAATATCTTCTGTAGCTTCCGCGGAAGTATTAAAAGTGTAGGGAACAATTTTGAGTTTGTGTTACGTAGACGATATGCTGTTAGGATCAGTTTAAAAAAAATATTTGCTTTTCAATTCAAGAGTTTTTAGACTAGTGAAAATCGAAGCTTTGCCCTAATTTGGGCATCTACATACACTGTTAAGAACCGGAAGGAAACTTAAGCAATTTTTTTTTTAAGTAAATTATGTGATATGTAAACAAAAACAAGATAACTTGTTAAAACTACCCGGATATTGTTTGTAAACTAACATGCGTATTTTTTCCACGCATAGATAGATTCTGTAGATACCTTAATTTTTTGTGAAATTACGCTATAATATAAATGGCAAACGCGTATTTTTAAAATGCACGGTTCGTTTTCTGAATTAATTATTATTTTTTAATTTGTTCGGATTATTATACATTGGTTAGTTGAAAAAACTTCTTGTTACAAAAAAAGTTTAACTATAAACGTTTATAATTAAATAGTAAATTTCTCACCGTCATAACTTTTACTGTGTTCGCGTAAAGACGGCATAAATTTTGAGGATGTCTGTAATATTATTTTCCTTCGATTTTTTGTAAAAAATACCTTAAACACTTAATTAATGTTTTCTTTATTTGTTTATTTTTCGAATTTAAAATATTGTCTGAGGTGGATTCTAATAAAGTATTAAATAATATTATGCAATAATTTAAAGAAGTACCTACCTACCTACTTATATTTTGAACAATTCTAAAGTATCAAATAATATTAAAGAACTATCTATTGATCACATTTAAACATGTATTTGAAATTGTCCCGATTTTTGCGAAAAAACCTAATGTTTCTTTGATTTATCTTTTCTTAGAATTCAAAATAGTGTCGAGCGAGGAGGTCGTAGTAATATTATGCAAATTGATTACATGTTTGGTTCATTTAATTTAAACAAATAACATTTCTTAATTTTATTTTATTAAAGGAGCTCGATGACGCCGCAATGAGCCGTGCGTGCAGATGTGCCAGTTAAGCAACTTTGGCAAGGGTCTGGGTGACCAAAAATGTATTATCTGGAGCTGTTCCGTGCTGCGGAAGGCACGTCAGGCCATTGCCCTGATGCAACAGTCGTTTACTTAAATGAATTATTCCCTGAACGTCACTTCCCATAATGTCGCTCCTCAATCCTCAACTGACGCCTTGTTACACCCACCGTTCCAAATGAGGATCAACACGACAATTGAATATATCAATTTTGTATATCACATCAAATACAATATCATTATCTGAGTAATCTGTTTAAATTTCTCAAATCCATCAAGAAATGACAAAATTATTAAAGATTTAAAAAGTGAGTTTAAAAAACACGGCCGGTCCTTGCGGATCATGCGATGACGTCACGCACGTGCCACGATCGCCCGAACAAACACCTGGCAGCGGCGCACATGGCTGATGACGTCATCAGCCAATCGTGAATTGGGGAGCGTTTTTGAGAATGCGACACGAAAATCGCTCAATCTTAGTAATTATTGGTCTAATTTCAATAATTCTTTCACTGAAATAATTTATTTTGATGTGACTGAAACTCTACTTATTTAACTAAAAACCTCGTTGATCCTCTTTGGGCCCGCGTGGTGGGTTATGTATGTATGGCCCAACCTTCTTATCTATCCATGAGGAATACTGTGCTCCAGTTGTGGGGACATTAATGATAATGATGATAAATACCATTATGTAGCTTGTTATAACATCTGCAATCATTGATGCAATATCTAATTCATGATCATAATCATAACTATTTAAAAAGAACAATAGATTATCCTTTAACAATATTATTGACTTATCGATCGTCATTTATTTTTCAAGATTGATAATAATGAGGGCTTTTCAAAATGACAAAAGCTGGACCTGCCAGAGACGCTCATTATCATAGAAATATGTCTTGGGGCGAGAAAATTCAAATCTTGCCAGGGGCGCTCATTATCCAAGATATGTGTCTTGGGGCGCAAAATTCAAATCTTGCCAGGGGCGCTTATTATCCTAGAAATGTGTCTTGGGGCGCGAAATTCAAATCTTGCCAGGGGCGCTCAGGATCCTAGAAATGTATCTAGGCGCGCAAAATTCGAATCTTGCCAGGGGCGCTCATAATCCTAGAAATGTGTCTTGGTGCGCGAAATTCAAATCTGGCCAGGGGCGCTCATGATCCTAGAAATGTGTCTTGGTGCGCAAAATTAAAATCTTGCCAGGTACGCTCATAATCCTAGAAATGTGTCTTGGTGCGCGAAATTAAAATCTTGCCAGAGACGCTCATTATCCTAGAAATATGTCTTGGTTGCGAAATTCAATCCTGGCCAGGGGCGCTCATGATCCTAGAAATGTGTCTTGGTGCGCAAAATTAAAATCTTGCCAGAGATGCTCATTATCCTAGAAATATGTCTTGGTTGCAAAATTCAATCCTGGCCAGGGGCGCTCATGATCCTAGAAATGTGTCTTGGTGCGCAAAATTAAAATCTTGCCAGGGGCGCTTATGATCCTAGAAATGTGTCTTGGTGCGCAAAATTAAAATCTTGCCAGGGACGCTCATTATCCTAGAAATGTGTCTTGGGACGCAAAATTCAAATTTTGCCAGGGGTGCTTATGATCCTAGAAATATGTCTTGGCGCGCAAAATTCAAATCTTGCCAGGGGTGCGCTAAATTCAAATCTTGCCAGGGACGCTCATTATCCTAGAAACATGTCTTTGGGCGCGAAATTCAAATCTTGCCAGGGGTGCCTTATGACCGACGCTGATTCTGCGCATCATCTCGCGCGATGTTCTACTCCGAGGTACGCCACATGGAAAGTTTTTTTATTATAATGTTTATTAATGGAATTGTTTTTATCTCCTAGACTCCTACTGACACAGATCATGTACGAAACCAAATAAACGGAATAAACACGGAACCAATCGCGATGATCGTTATCAAAATGGACATTGATTTCACCAAGGAAGGACTAGTTATTATCGAACTTGGTGGTATCGTGACGTAAGCCCTTGTCGCCGCGAAAACGACTGATAAAATTTATCAATTTGTTTTTGCGTGCTATATGAGTTAGAACATAGGTATGTTAGGTAACTGATAAAATAATCTTTATACAGGGTTTTTCATAATAATCAATAGTTTTTTATTTGTATGAAAAACTGCAAAGTGACAACCCTAAACGCAAATAGTTTTCGATAATCAACCCCATCCCATTAATGGACAACAGCAAAACACTATTTTAGGACCAGGGTTACTATGATTACTTTTTAAGATTCGGTCTCAGTCTCAGGTGACGACTCCGTGGGTAGACTAGACCCCAAAAAAGATGGACCAATGATCTCGTGAAGGCGCGACCTTCACAGAAGCAGCTGGAAGCGGTAGCGCAGGACCAATCGTCGTGAACATCCTTGGAAGAGACTTAGATCCAGAAGTGGGTATCGTGGTGGACTGGTATAATGATGTAAAAGACATTTGGCTACGATCAACAGAAGTTAGTTAAGCAATGTTCGCAAGGGTCGGTCATGGGATGGGTGACCAAAAATGTATTATCTCGAGCTCCTCCGTGCTTCGGAAGGCACGTTAAGCCGTTGGTCCCGGCTGTATTTGCAGTCGTTAACACCCACCAATCCGCATTGCGCCCGCGTGGTGGGTTATGGCCCGTCCTCCTTACCACCCATAAGGAAGGCCTGTGCCCCAGCAGTGGGGACATAAAAAATGGCTGATGGACAACAGAAGTACTATGCTGATGACTTTAGGTCACACCCAATGCTTTATAATGAAAAATCTAACGATGATGAGAAGGCAGAATGAGACTAGTTATTTAATGCAGCTTGAATCCAATGGCTTAAGTTTTTGCTGGTCAATAATTAAGACCTTAATGAACCTAATCACCTAAATTTCTGGTGATTCTTCAGTAAAGTCAGATCCATGTGCGATGATTTCAGGTTCGAATTCTGTCTATAATACCAAGAAATGTTTGTGTTCAGACAATATTGAGAACTCAGGCATTACATTTTCTGATCTCGACTCGTCTGTAGTATCATCTATTTTAATGCAACTTATTATGTTTTTTTTTATTTATTGCATAACATTACAAATAATAAAGATGGAACATTCATAAATAAGGTATTAATAGTTCATAGAAAGGTTGGTTGGTATGCATCCTTTCTTTAGATAAACTGTAACTCCAATCAATGAACAGAAAGTACTAGGATCATTACTTTTAATTGGCTGTCTCTGTCTGGCGTCTGATAAGTTTATTAAAAGCCCCATTAACCTCCGGGTAGACCTAGGGGGTACTTATCTGCAGCTCTACTATGCGGTTAGTGTTTATGTAAACAATCACATTACTAGATAGCTTTTCATTATCTTTTAATTCATTCACGTTAATTAATGTTATTTTTGGAACCAGCACGACGCTATTATGAGTTATCTGGGAGTTTATAATTAATTGGTTTTAATGTAGCATTTTGTTCTTTAACATAGTTGCCAAATGTTAGTATTTCATTATGATACACATCCTGTCCTTTGTCACTGATATCGTGTTATTTTTGGATGGCCCTTACTTAGCTCCGAAGGAAACAGAATTATTTCTACTAGACATTTAATTACTCTGCAGGTACTATCTACCATGTACACGGAAAAAAAGAAAATTAACGATTACAACAGAAGTACTTGTACCTACGTCTCCTGATGAAATTCCGTTTTTATCAGAATCAGAATACGTACTTTTGGCTAACCCGTTTGACTTGTAGGTACTTGTCTCTTGTAAAACATCATACAAGTATGTAATGAAGGCGCTTGTAAAATTGTACTTCATTCACCATCTCACAGTCAATTAAAACTGACCTCGCTTGGCGACATGTGATCGTGTCGTGATAATGGCAGCTAAGCAGTTTACATGGGATTTGTTGACAGTAAAAAAAATAGCTCTTCGCTTAGGTATAGTAACCAGTACTAACAGTGTCAGTTAGAAATCCTACCTACAGGATCTAATGACAGTAATTTAGGTATATACGTCCTGATAATTGGATCAATTTGGAGACCTCAACCTTTTCACCGAAAATAAGAAATAAATCCTTTTAGATGACTCAAACTTTGTACATTCAATAGAATTATTATTCCATAAGTTACGATACATAATAACTGAGGGAGTTGGCGTAAAATCGATGGTGACTCATTAAAGACACTTTATACCGGCTGGTTGAAACTGTCGAGTCATACTAAATCCATGGATACGGTGACAAACAGAAGTCAAAGCATTACAGTACGTTTGACTAATATTAAATAAACATTACAACCTTTTGATGATGTAATAATTAGCGAGAAAAACCGACGTGAGAGTGCAAACAATGTAAGTAGTTTGATAAAAGATAGGAGCATTATGGCGCATAGCATAGCGTAGAGGAATACTGCATTCGCCCTACGATTGTGGCAGTTCAGCAACTTTCGCGAGGCTCAGTCATGAGATGGGTAACCAATAACATTATTATCTCGAACTCATCCCGTGTTTTGGGAAGAGTCGGTTAGTGCCGGGCTGCATCTGCTGGCAAACCCATAATTTTTCATAATTTCTTAATTTTTGCATCAATGACAGTTTTTTTTTACATTTTTATCCATTGAACGACCTTCATGTACTTCATACTTCAGACAACCTTTAGGAAGGTAGTTGTTTGTACAAGTGTTTCATAATTATTATTGTTATAAAGACGATCTGTTATGGCAACTAATAAAAAAACGACAATATCCTCAATGAAACTAAGTTCCAATCCAACTAAACTCTTAAAGGAGCATTCATGTATGAAACATCTGCAATTCATTTAATGTTGTAATCATATTTAAATCGATAATAATGTTTTATGTTATTTTATGATTTTAAGAATTGGTACTAGATCAATGTCACATAATTTAACAATTGTATCATTCAATCTTGCCTTTTTTTAGATGCCCTGGGTTATCATCCATGTCGCCTTCAACCCTCAGGGTCTTTACATTGTCATTAACAATATTTTTAAATTATTAACTCAATGTGTCGCTTTCGATAAGGGCGCCGCGTCCTTGCAGCACAAATAATCCGTCTGACTACGTCATACCCCCTAGCGTTATCAATTACCGGAAAACTGCAAGTCATGTTAGTGATGATGGATTTTAAAAATATTTTCTTTTTAAATATGTGAATAGAAATAGAAGCCGTTTGCCAGCACCCCAAGTAAGAAAAGAAAATGACGAAAAAGGAGTTGAAAGGAAGAGTCCGGAGGGATGGGTGCAGGAATCCAACTATATGGTAATGACCAGAAACAGTAATTATCCCTCGTGGACCCATTAATGGGGCAAAATCATGGGACCACGAGAAATAGGGCCATCCTGGCTAACTATCAATTCAAAAAGATCGTGACATGAATGGAACGGGATCCCCTATAAGGACTGTATATTGCCAGCACCCTAACTAATGAAAGAAGAGTAAGGGTTCAAGAATTAAAAAAAAACTGGATTGGTTTAAAGGCAAAAAGGACATTTGTTTTTAAAACAGTTGGGTGTGTATAGCGATCTGAATCACTTCCATTCACTCCCTGGATGGCCATCATCAGATCACAGCTAGGTCAATCTTTGGCGGAGAACCAACGCTTCAAAGTTACCTCGTTTGTATGAAAATCGACCTTAATTATCTGGTCACTACTAGTCCTTAATTATCTGGTCACTACTATATCAGTATCATTATCGGTCATTTTAATATCCCCACTGCTGGTGTTATTTATTTATTTTTATTACAACAATCATGATTTACATCGATAGCTCGTCGAAAGTAGGACAACTCTATTAGTCGTAATATTGTTATGTTAGTATAACTTGTATAGATAAGTCTTTTCATTACAGAGGTGATCCAATGAAAGTGATATTATTACTAGCTTTATTATAAAGCAGGTGTTCAAATTACTTAACAACTGGTGTTGTTTGAATAACTTTACATGTGCTACAGACGTCACTTGATATTAGCAATGTTTCTCATAATAAAGAAGTTATTGATTCAGCTTTCATCATCAACCTTGTTTTATTTTTTTCATAATTAATCTTGAGATTTTCCGCAGTAGAGTCAAGCAGGGATGTTGCTGATATTCGCATCCGCAATAGGCATGATGACTATTTTTTTAATGTTATGTTACATAAATTACCTCTCAAAAAAAGAAACATTGGTAAAAGAATTAAGTCGCTAGCATGAAAACTGCCCGAGATATCACAGTGTGAAATGCACACAAATGGACAAATCCCAAAAACGCTCCATACTAACGGCTACTAAGTGATGACGTCACGCCGTGATAGTTTGTATGCAACGCGTAGGAAATTTGTTCGGCAGCTATATTAAATATTGTGTTTATCAAAATAGTTTCTTAGACAAATTTGCTATACATTTTACGGACTAATTAAAGGTATCATTTATTTTAATAAATTTTATACTTTTTAAATGGACTTGTCCACCCAACTTTGAAGGGTCATAAAATAAATAATATGCAATATATAAAACCAAGAGGTATACAAGCTACTCTAAAAGTTTAATATGTTTACGATTTTTATTAGTATTTCGTTATTTTATTCATTAGTCATCATCCCTATTGCGGAGCTTCCGCATCGGCAATAATTAATGCAGATTTACATGCGTCTAGTGGTTCGCCCACCCGTGTAAGACGCAGGGGTTCCGGGTTCAATTCCCAGGAGAGGACTACATTTGTGCTCGGTTTGGTTGGTGGTAAGGCTTATTTCAAGTCCGCCTGGCTAGCTACCACCATCATATCTAAGTCTGACGCCATAACAACAATTAAAAAATTGTTGTGTTCCGGCAGTTGGAGGCAAGTTAGCCAGTTCCTCAGTGATGAAGATTCCTGGTGTAGTGCGCTTCCACCTTCGGCCTTATCGTCACTTAACATCAGGTGAGGTGAAGGCCAAGCACTATAACCTGTTGTGCATAAAAAAAAAGGATGCGGAGGCAGTGCGGAGGAGCGTAAATCGAGAAAAATTGAAAATATTAGCACCAATAGCCTACAGATTTTTATCGCTGTTAGAGTCAGTGCGCAGACTTAAGGAGATTGTAGTGTATAGTATGTTTTTTCTCAGATTTAAAGGTTTAAAATATCCTTTGTTACATCAAAATTGGTTCAGCTGATAGCCGGGAAATAGTATGACACGTTTTTTGCGTTATAAGAGTAAAGTTGTTCTTCAAGGAAGTTTCTGTTCCGAAGAGGTGTGACTTGGTTTCGGTTGTTGCCAATACATGGACTTGTTTGTTACGAGTATATTATGGTGCTGTAATTGTTACAATAAATAATTATCTACACTGACGTATATTTGCTGCTGATTCTTTCTACTTATTCTTCGAATGGGTGTTATTACTTTAATTGTATTATTTAAACGAAACAATAGCCTTTTATTATTTTATTTCATTATTATTTTATTTTATTATTTATTAGGACCGCCGCCAGAGAAAATTACATTGAGACTTACAAAGCAGGTATTTACATTATAATATATCATGTATAAAGAAGAAAGGCGGCGACAACATGCAACATTAATAATTACTTATTGCTTATTTACTTTACCCGGGTTACTAATAAAGATTGTATAGCAGATGTCTTGTTTTGTTACACAGTGTTTTGTCACTTTCTTTTCTAACCCCCTTACTAATAAATATTGTAAGTATAGCAGATGTATAGTTACAGTGTTTTGTCAATTTCTTTTCAATGTCAAACTCAAATACACCCATCAACTTTGTATAGGGATACAGATACAGCCTGCCTAGCATGACCGATTTATATCGCGTGATATAGCATTTTATCGACACTGAACTGTCAAATTCCTTTGTCTTTTTGACAGTTAAATGTGATAAAACGCTATATCACGCGATATAAATCGGTCATGCTAGGCAGGCAGGTGTTATTTTCATACAAACGAGGTAACTTTGAAGCCTTGGTTTTCTGCCAGGGATGAACCGTGCTGTGATCTGATGCTATCCAGGGAGTGAATGGAGGAGATTCAGATCGCTATACACATCCAACTGATCTGACCAGCATTCTTAGATATTATTTATATTTTCATTAGAGAGATTTTTTAGATTTTTTAGATTCATTACCAGATATTGTCGATCGTTTTCGTTGAACAAAAGTCATAAATAATGCAATTGTTGTTCAAAAAACAAGTGTGGTCTTGTCAGTTCCTAACTTTTGACCACATTGCTGGTGTAAAATTAAAACCACATATCACATCCTGCAATGCAGGCAGGCGTTGTATGACGTATGACTAAACCGAAAACTCTTCTAATCCATTAGGTTTCTTTAGAAAGGAAAGAAAGAAAATGCATTTATTTTGGACATACACAACGAATACACACACAACATGACAATACATAAGAGACAAATCACATCGACAGAACACATTGTGCAACGCTGTGATGCCAAAACTGCTCAACTCAGTATAAGCAGCAGGCTAGGCCTGATAGGCTAGGCCTTTAGCGATCTGGGCCTCCTCTATTTACTCTTTGAGTGGCCATCATCAAATCACACTCCGTATAATCCTGGGCGGAAATCCAAAGCTTCAAAGTTACCTCGTTTGAATAAAAATTGGCGTCTGAAGTACTTATTTTGCTTGCGAGTGTATTGCGTAACAGCTAAACAATTGGTTCCTTAAAATGGGCACCGAGATATAATTTATTGAAGAAATAGGAGACCAAACATCTTTCAAACTCGTCATGCTACAGGGCCAGAATTAAACGAGTAATGAAAAACTATCAGCATTAAATTGGATGACATGATGTACAGCAACTTAATATACCAGCTACGAACTACGTGTCTGCAAATGATGTCGATGACTGGGCAATCTCGGCATGTATTTTCCAAGACGTTCCAAAAATAATGCATAAAAAACGTCTAGACAAGAAGTTTGGAATATCGCACGACTTTTATTAATAATTAGCTGGTGCTGAGCGAGAAGAATGGCAACACTGTAAT
This sequence comes from Agriphila straminella, assembly GCA_950108535.1. Classification (NCBI taxonomy): domain Eukaryota; kingdom Metazoa; phylum Arthropoda; class Insecta; order Lepidoptera; family Crambidae; genus Agriphila; species Agriphila straminella. The sequence continues at coordinate 1,379,287 of OX467324.1, read as the reverse complement.
TTTAGACCTTTGAACTTTTCGAGATATGGTATAATTTATGATTATAATTTATGAGAGATCTCTGGATGAAAACTTACTTTGTCTCTGTAATTAGTTACGGATCGTTGTAACTTGTAATTTGAATGGAATGATAACTTGGAATGATAAGATTACGTTGCATTTAGGACTTTAAGGTAGGGTTGCCAAAAATAGAAAATCGCTCTATCTTCGTAATTTTTGGTCCAATTTCAATAATTCTTTCACTGAAATAATTTATTTTGATGTGACTGAAACTCTACATATTTAACTAAAAACCTCGTTGATCCTTATTTCGAAGGAAAACCGCAAATCAAAGTACAGGATAGCCGTTTGGCACACGACTACTTAAGGTCAAAAAATATTTGGCCCGCAGTTCCTAAAAATGCTAGAAATACCACGTCTGCAGAATAGCATAGCAGTAAGAGCTGAATAAGTAGCGAGAACGTACGTAAGAGAAAATTGTAATACAGACTCCAATGTAATTGTTAAAAAGCAAAAAGTAAAAAGCAAGAAATAAAATATTCAAATGTGCATAATAAATAACTAACTCGAAAGTCAGGTGGGGGTGGGGGAGAATATTTTTTATCATGAGTCTAATACCCCATATCGAAGTTTCATTTGAATTAATTCCGTAGTTTCGGAGTGATACAGACAGACAGTTTTGGCTTCAATAGTTATCGATTTATAGAGTGCCCTCCGCAAAAAAAAAACAAAATATCTTCAATGTACAGAATTGAACCTGTTACAATTTTGTTAAAAGGGATTTCTTTGCCCTGTAAATTGCAAACCTATTTCCTGGGCCAGCTTACTCCATTCCCTTCCCACTTCCACTACTTCCCATTCCCACCCACTGAAACACCAACCTACACTCGTTACCTAGTAACATGAGCAAATAGTCGTTTTTGGCATTACTGAAAAAACCCAGACAGTAATTAAAAACGATATTTATCTGTTATCATAAATTATTAGAGTACTTATCTGTAAATTTTGATTAGAATTCGATATTTAAGTGCGAACGATTTGCCTTCTTTTATTTATCTGTCGATTAGAGTTGTGAAGATGAAGTCTGTAGCTCTACTAATTGTGTTAGCGTTGGTGGCGGCGGTGGCAGCATACGAAGAGCCGTGGCGGTTCTACCACTCCTCGTTCGGCATCGCTGCAGCCGCTCGCATCAAGCAGTCAGAGCAGGCTTTGGACTTTGACGGCAGTAGGATCGTCGGTGGCTCCCCTGTTTCTGCTGGTGCTCACCCACACTTGGTAAGGATATTTCCTTTTCTTTCACAACGTGATAGTGCTTGGCCTTCACCTTATCTGATAGTGACGATAAGACAGGGTGTAAACGCAGTACACCCGAAATCCTTATCAAGGAATTGGCTTTATTAAACTGCCGGAACACAACAATCTTTAAAGTGTTGTTATGGGGTCAGACTTAGGTAAGATGGTAGCTAGCCAGGCGGACTTGAATAAGCCCTACCACCAACCAAACTGAGTACAAATTGTACCTACGCCCCTCCTGGGAATCCAACCTGTGACCCCTGCGTCTTACACGGGTGGGCGAACCACTAGACCACACAGAGGCGGATAAAGCACTCGTAATTCGTAATCATGAATCACATCCAACCGCACTGAATATAATTTGGAAATGTTTATTTTATTGGATAAGGGAAACATACAGCTCAATATTATACATATGAATGGAAAGCATTATGTTTATACATAGGCTAACACAGTTTCCACTGAGAGACACAGTTCTGTCTTTACTTGTAAAGTGTATTTCCCTCATCTGTGTCACCGTGTAAAGAAACTAATGGTCAATCGTGGACCGTGGCGTTTGTTTTTCCCATACATTAATTACATACAATTACCAGACTATTAATTGATTATTGAAATGATTCATTATTTACTTTGAATTATTATGTGTTCAAGGGTGGTATTGTGATCACGTTGACTTCAGGGCGGCAGTCGGTCTGCGGCTCCTCCTTGCTGACCAACACCCGTTCAGTGACCGCCGCCCATTGCTGGAACGACGGCCACGACCCGGCCACACACTTCACCCTCGTATGGAACTCCGCCTTCTTGTTTAGCGGCGGCACCCGTATCACTACCCAGACCGTCGCCATGCACCCTGGCTGGAACATATGGTCCTTCCAAAACGACGTCGCTGTCATCAGCCACAACTTCGTCGGCTTCACCAGTTAGTATCTCGTTACTACCCCGATAAGCAAAAAACTTTGTTTCAAAAGTCATTTCCAATTACTAACAATGATTTTCACGGATTGACTCATGCTTTTCTTACAGACAACATCAACCGCATAAATCTGGCCACTGGATCTAACAACTACGTTGGACAGTGGGCCGTCGCTGCTGGTTTCGGACGCACCTCAGACAGTAAGGCGACATCATTATTATCATTTCAAAGTTCTTGCTTTACGGTATTCAAAGCATAAGGACCTTATTTATACAATTTCAGTTCCTTCGCTATTTCTACGCTACAATCTGCACATAAGCCAAATATCGGTCTAATAAATAACCCAAAATATTATACCCTTAATAGTATTTTATCCTTTCAGGTGTTGGTATCACCAATAACCAGGACAAGAGGCAAGTGACCGTACAGGTCATCACTAACGCCGTGTGCGCCAACACCTTCGGCCACTTCGTTGTCGCGTCGACCATCTGCACAGCGGCCACCAGCAGCGGTGGCAGCATTTGCTCCGGAGACTCTGGTGGCCCTCTTGCCATCGGCAGCGGAAACAACCGCCAACTCGTGAGTATATTTATTTATACTATGTATGTAAGGGTGATATGCTAACCTGCGTCTGGTACCCCGATGGTGGAAAGGAGCTGGAGGAACAATGTCGTGTAGTTCCCTCGCACACTCTCCAAAGTGTATTCTATAAAAAACCGATAAACAAGCAACTTTGCGACGGTGACTAAGGCTTTGAAGTTCTACCGTGGCCAATGTTGAGTTGCCGATGAGCCTCCTGGCATGGTTTTCAGTCATGGATGTTTCAGTTCTTTTTGCATCTAGCCGTTATTAATTTGGTATGCTAATCATTATTTTATTTCGCAGATCGGTATCGTATCCTTTGGATCAGCCTCCGGCTGCGGCCTGGGCTTCCCCGCCGGCTACGCTCGTGTCACATCTTTCGCTCCCTGGATCCAAGGGATGCTGTGGTGAACTACTAACATTGCTTTAGTTTAGACTCTTGATCTTGAAATAAAACCTTACATATTATTAAAAATGTATTATAATGTTACTTTTTACCATACGCCATATCGTGATTATGGATTTGACGTTTTAAAATTCGATTGTTAACGAAACCTTATGTCATTCTCATACATGTTTCGAAAGCGAAGCGATAACGAATATTTGCCAATGTTACTTTGGCTAGGCCCTCTGTTTCGCTCACGTACATTCAATAGTCAAAGTTATAATTTTTTTGCTATGGCGCACTGTTCAAGGTTCGAGGAGAGCGGAGATTCGCCATTTTTAATTAAACAAAAAAAAGTGGCGAGCCTGTGGCTAAGCTGATGGTGAGCCGTGTTTTCCAACGTACAAGTGTACTTACGAGCCGTGTTTTTTCCAAACTGTACATACAAAAAAAAATGCAAGATACCTACGTGGTTATCTGCAGGTGAAAATTGGGCCAGTGCAACAAACTATATCTGGCGCCTTCAAAACATTGATAAGCTTGCGGTCGATGTAACCGTACCGTGTTTTGCAAAGATAAACGATCGATGGCAAACAAACGCTTCCTGTCCGGCTGGCCACGCCAATCGACGAAAGGCGAAGTGAGGACGCGATGCGACGAACAAAAGGGGATTACTCTGGGGTACCGGCTGGCCACGCCAATCGACGAAAGGCGAAGTGACGACGCGACGCGACGGACGCTGCGACGCGACGAACAAAAGGGGATTAATCTGGGGTGCTATTCTTTAACATGCAACTGCACTGTCAGTGATCGTTTTATCGAGTTTCTGACAGATGTCATATACCCATTACTGAGTCACTAGGCAAAATGCCATAGATTCCAAAGAGCCAGTAATGGAAATATGACACCTGCCAGACAACGCAGCCGCAGCTGCAAAATCAAAATCAAAAATCAAAATCGCTGCAGCGACGAACTGCGGGTTTACCGCCTAACTCTGTCGCTTTGACTCTGGCTTTGGTTTATGACGTCAGTGCACTGTCCGTCCTTGTCATCGTGTTATGATATAGCAAGGACGGATAGAGCATAGCTATCGCTTATGCTTTCGTTTTGAGTTAGGCGGTAGGGCCCCTGGACGCTGCGAACTTTAGAGAATAGTATAGCTGAGCTGTTCGAGTTCGAGATCTGTCAAACATAGGATTCGAGCAGTTCCAAAAGTATCCGATTGGGCAGCAACTGTGTTTGAAGACCTGTTAAGGGGCCGTGCAACGACAAGTACACAATATAATTTAGCGACGATTACACACAGTATTACTTGATTTATCGTTACCAAAAAATAATGAAAATAGTAATGTATTGGGTGGGGCGCAAAACTCAAATCTTGCAAGGGGCGTTTATAATCCTAGAAATAAGCCTTGGGGCGCAATTGACCTTAGATCCCGACGCTGAATATTAACCAGAAATTAACCGTTATTGATTATTATCTCTAGCAAACGATATTTCGGAGGGATTAAATAAAGGCCACTTTATCCAGGTTAAACGAATCAGAAAAATAGGATTTTGACTGCCAGACAGACAACAAAATGATCTTATAAGGCAGTTTAAGGGTACATCTTCCTTTTATTTTTAAAGAAATTATTGACAAAATAAATTCTTCTTATGAAACATGAATTGTTATCAACAAATAGGAACAGTTTATAAAATACTATTGTATTGTATGATTATCGATGACCCCACTGAACAACTATGTCTAGACAAGCCTATGCTTAGAGTTAGTTTACATACAACAATTAATAATTGTATACAATTTGAATAGCCTGTTGATACAACTATGAACGTCAATGGATAAACTGTATTGTATGATTTGTATGGTCGACCTTCTGCATGACTGCTAAAAGGTTTTGGGAGGTTAAATTCTTCTTTTTAATAGTGTCATGTAGTTATATGATTTTAATGTTGTAGAAGCTCGGTGGCGCAGTGGTTTAGCGCCTGGTCCAGCGGTTGCGGAGGTAACACAACTTTCACAAGGGTCGGTCATGGGATGGGTGTCCAAAAATGTATTATCTCGAGCTCCTCCGTGCTTCGCCGTTGGTCCCGGCTGCATTTGCAGTCGTTAACACCCACCAATCCGCATTGGGCCCGCGTGGTGGGTTATGGCCTGTCCTCCTTATCCACCCAAAAGGAAAGCCGTGCCCCAGCAGTGGGGACATTAAAAATGGCTGTTGGACATTGGTTGTTATGACGATAAATGTTGTTTTTTTATTTTTTCATAGGTACAACTAGTAATTAATGTTTTATCTAGTCAATACAATATTAATGAGTAGGTACAGAAAATTGTGACTTCATTTTGGCACCAATAATCTAAAGTCCAATTATTATGAAAAAATACAGATTAACTTTAACATTGGTACTTAATTGGATTGTTTACTTGATTTTTTAATATGCAGAAGTCTTCCCGTCATTAGCCTTTAAACATTACATCACTTTTTCAGCAATATGGTGCACTATTCATGTAGAATTATGGTTTTTTTAAGTTTTGTATACTGTCTTTTTGATTATCCCTTTTATAAAGAAGGCATAGGTTCTCATTATAGGGGTTAGTACTATTATATTTTGTGGTTTAACTAATTATTTCAAAAAGTAATTTAATAAAATACAATAGGCGAAAACATTTTCCCATGTGTAATATTAGTGTGTATTTACGATCAACTGAAACTTATTGGAAATTTTATTAGTACTTACTTACATACCATCTTAGTGCCTACCTACTAGCTCAGATCATAAAATTCCAGATTGTATTTTGCTATGCAATAAATCAATTCAATATGGTACACATGTAAAATTCATAACATAAAATCAATTTTCATTATTGTAATGAAATTCATTCTCAATCATAATCATTTAATTGCATAAAACTTCAAGTTTCAAGTTTTTAATTACTATTATGACATGTCATAGGTACTCATACTTATTTGGTGATTTAATAGAAACTATTATGTTATGCTGTCTTCTTTTTATAACAATTTCAATATCAAAATTGTATTAATAATGTTCTGTTCTGATATGGAATGCAAGGAAGGTCCTAAATGTGCTAAAGAGTAAAAAAAAGTCTATTTTGATCTAAGTTAATTCTGGGGACTTACTATGAGCTCTTATAGCAGGGCTTATATTGAACTGTCTGACTTTTTCCTACTATGACCTTAACTGTTAGTATGAAAGCAGGCCTTAAGCAGTCCTGTTTAAGGTCTGCTTTTGAACTGAACGGTTTCTTATTTGCTGATGGTAAGCCCCCAGTACTTAATTACTTATTCAATAAGAAAACTGAGTATCTGAAAAATATGATAAACATTGCATTGGATTGATAAGATGAATTAATTCATCAACGCCCGAGTGGTCGCCGGCGTCAGGACAACAATAGAAAATCTATTGTCTCGTTTTCCAGGCGTTGACGAGTTATTGTGTTTGTACATGTATTTAAGTACTAGCTCCCACCCGTTTTTAAGAGACTTTGTGTGAAGTTATTTTTGTATTCCTGGGGAACAATCTTTTTTTTCTGAATGAAAGGTACCCTATGGCCTTTTTTGTCTCCCTCAAACCTCTGTCTACCTCTAACATATTGTGTAAGTATGCAAAATTTCATGATGAATGGTTGAGTTGTTTAGTGTGAAAGTGTAACAAACAAATTTATAATAAGTAGGTATTATAACATAAGGATTACAATTTTCTTTGGTTTGAGCTGAACAAATATATTTTCTTTCTTTTCGGGATAGGATAAGTTGTGTCGTGAATTTTTAAGAATATTCAAATAAAAAGTTAAATAAGAAAAAGATTGTGAAACCGAAACCGAAAACTGCCCTTATAAAATGAAAGTGAAGCAAGTCTATAAAATTGACTAAACCAAATGAAACTGAAGATCCCACAGTCAAACCGACTAGTTGGTTTAATGGGACTATTTTGTAACCCCATATTGTATCCTCTTTGTTCATAATAAATAAATAAATAATAATAAAATACACCATTATATTTGATTTTTAAAGTTTGAATGAATCTGATATAATTTTCGAGAACTCTGTAGTCTCCTGATATTGGTTTCAGCGCGCGTTTAGAAACAATACTTTTCTCAGTATCGGCCACAATCGGCCGTCTGTCAGCGGTCAGATAAACGCAGCGAAATCAAAACATTGGTCGATTATTGTGAGAAACCACGACCACATCCTCTCCGATACCATCAACACCACCATCGTACCAACACAATACCTTCACACACGTGCGAACGCAGATCAATACAAACACGTAACTTCTTCAACCAACATAGGCAACCGCAGCGAGCGATACGTAACGATATCGATTCGCAACCATTTTCATCAGATTTGAATAACAAGCGGCATGAATACCTTTTATTGATGCGTGCTACATAAAAAGGGCCTCGAAATTTCGAGTCCTTGATACAGAAATTAGGTTCTACTCACCGAAATAGGTGAACGTGTTGCAGCACTGGATTTAACCACTGTAATCAATCTACTGATGATTTCTGAACTGTGAATTGAAAAAGTGTCTCTGTAATTTTGTTTTGTGACTAAAATAATTCAAACAAATAGGTAATTACTAGTACGAAAAATAATAATCGCGCAAAATTGCACTCGTCCCGAGTCCCGATATAAATCGAAAATTGTACTAAAAAGAGGGCGCTGGCATCGAAAAGCACATTTTGTTTGACTTTGACGTTTAACTGACATTTCAGGGGCGCGTTCAGGGTTGCGTTCAGAACCTACGCTCCGAGCGAGTGCAACCAACGCTCTAACGCCGTCGGTCGCCGCCGCGTCGTCGGAGCGTTGCAACTTTTTAACCATCAAAATCGGTGGTTCAAAAACGCTCTGACATTATTTTGTGTTTTGATGTTTTTGTGTCTAATTTTTAAAATGATAATGGTAGATCCTCAAAAAACGGATTTTATTTGATTTAGAATAAAGGAAAGTTTAAATTATTCGTATTCCAACTGGAAAACGTAGACTTTGTACTATGAATGTAATTTAAAGTTCTTGCTTGTTCCGAACCTGAGTGAATTAAAAAATAACCGATTGGTTGTTTTTTAACCGCACTCTAAGCCACTGAACGCAACCCTAAAAGTGATTTTAGTTTGAATTGGAATGCACCCTTAAGGTTCGGTCGGAACGTGTGGTTGTCAATGTTGTCATGTCAGTCACTCTATTCTGTGAACAGATTAGGGATGGGTAATTAGGAAAAATTATCGATATTCGTATCGATGTCTTTAAACGGTAGGTAGCGGTAATAATCGAGATAACAAGAGCCGTTTTGAGACAAATAGTGTTTAAGTTTTATTGTACTACTGTATTGTTTTATTGTGTGTCTCAAATAAACTATTTTTCTTTCTTTCTTCTTTCTTTCCATTATACACACACACACACACACACATGACAGCTGATCAAATAGTTTTAATGAAAACTGATCTGGGGCCTTACTATGAGCTCTTATAGCAGGACTTATATTGAACGGCCCTACTTTTTCGTACCATGATCTCAACGGTTAGTATGAAAGCAGGCCTTAAGCAGTCTTTTTTACGGCCTGCTTTTGAACTGAATGGTTTCTTATTTGCTGATGGTAAGCCCCCTGTAAAGTTAAACCTCCTTCAAAATAAGCAATTTATTAGGTTATCTGTCATAAGATCGATTTTTTTTTATTGAATTTCATTTGACTGAAAACTTTTCGTTTTACATTTTTTACTTCATCAAAGTCACGTTTGCCACTGTATCAGTTGGCCTATTATCATTTAGATTTGTTTCATTACTCCGACGACGTATCATTTGGTCGAAAAACTTTTTATTTCCGAACATTCATAGTAAATTTAACAAAAATGTCGTTTCGAGCGCTTCGCCGGCCGCTGCCGCATGCTTGTTCCACGTAGGCTGGCCACACACAGACGGAATCACGTTACGGAATTCCGAACGGAATTTCGATAATGTATGAAGATTCCGTACGGAAAAATCCCGTATGTGTGTGGTAGTCCATTGATTTGTATGGATTAGCTGCGTTCGGAATCACGTATGTACGGAATTCCGTTATTCCAACTTACAACTATCATTACAGGCTCTTAACCTAATGCCATAGTGTAGACTAATTTATTAACTTATCCTTAAAATTAACTATTATTATAACGAATAATAAATAATGCCACCTTTATGAATGCGTTCAGTGAGCAACTGAATATGTCCACGGTATCAGCCATGTTGTTTATCATCCTCAGTGCTCGAGTAAATGGTCCTTTTTTAATAAGTTAGTGCGCGCGCGTGGCATAGCGAACAAAGGTGGCCGTCTTCGCCACCACACGTACCGGTCTGGGACACAGAACCCCACCGATTGCAATACCGCCTGGTTGGATACCTTGCCTCGCAATAACTGAAACAAATATGTTACTAAACTTAAATCTTTCCTAACTTCCAATTTATTGTACCCCACCATTCCAAGCACAAATAACGTCGGATACATCAAGGGACAGAACGGATACACACCATACATTTATAAATACAGTAACCTAGTAAATTTATTCTTGATCCGTTCCAACATTAACTTATATTTTGCTTCATGTGGGCTCCAAATGAATGCGTTTTATTCCAAGTGGCTTTTTACCAATGCTTCATACAGAGCCCTTACCGCACTCAAATTTGTGAACCCATAAGGCTGTCGTAATATAAATCTGAGATTCCGATAAGCTTTTTGCATACTTTAATTATACGATTACGGAAGTTTAAATCGGAGTTAAAGTGAACCCCAAGATCTCTTACCTCAGTCACGCGTTGCATAGGAGATCCATCCACACAGTATTGGAATCGGTTTTTAAATTATATTATGTTGGGCAAAATGTAATTACCTAACTACAAATTAACAATTACAATGGGGTTGGTAAACTTTTCCAAAGCTGTTGTGAATTATATATTTTCTGGTAGCTTTTCGCTTTGGAGTCAGGAATAACAAATTCAGGAATTATATAATGCTTCATTTTAATTTAAATAAAAATTTAAATTTTTGATTTACAGAATAGTACAATAGATCACTATTACGGCTGTATGCGTAGGTTATGCCTTTGCTATAAAGACTTTCTATGTTGTTGCTCAAAACAAAAAAAAAACAAGGTATGATTACTCTTTGTCACTGTCTGTCAAATCTGACAATCAGTTTTTTAAATCAGTAAATGCAAAGGAACTTCGTGTTCAGCCGTATGTTTGATATTTTATCGCGATAATAATATAAAAAAATATATTTAGTTAACAAGGTAAAATAAAAAAATCATAATATTATTTTCTTTATTCTTCAAACTTGTGCTATCAAAAAAATATATAAAACAATTCTCTTCGAAAAAGTTTACCAACCCCATTACAAATTGTAATTGGCGACTTCAGTTACAAATTACTTGAAATTATTAAAAAGTAATTCAGTTAACAATTACAATTAGTAATTGTAATTGTTAATTGTAATTACCCAACTACTTATATAATTTCTTTTTAACCCTTCAGCGCCATCCGCCATTTTGTTAAAAAACAAAAAAACCCTCCCCACCAACTGACAAGAAAGAAATAAAATGGCGTCTTTCACGAAAAACCCGATAATTTCGTAATCAGGCTATAATTTATCATTTTGTAAAGATAGTTTTATTTATGAATACTTTTCTCATTTCTAGATACCAAAATCATAGTCATTTACATAGAGCAAAAACCGATTACCGGTACCGGTCTCCGGCGACCGCTTGGGCTTTGACAGAACGGCAATATGGCGATTATGTCAGGTCGCCGGCGACCGCTCTGGCACTTAGAGGTTAAGTTAAGGTAGTATTTTAAATATTACGATAAATTACTCATCAAATTATGTTTATTTATGAAACAGCAAATTATGTTTATTTATGAAACAGATCAGAAATTATATGATTTTTAAACAAAAACAAAACGTGATTTACTTAAAATTAGATTTTAACACCACTCTTTGTTCAAACATTTTATCAGAAAGTTTGTGGGATTTTGGTAAATTAATCATTGTAGCATATGACAACAATCTCTCAACAGGGCCTGATGATGGCATTAACGTATTATACTTAATAAACACCTGCTTAATCTCAGGATGTCTGTTTAACATTGAAGTGTTTTTATCCGGATCAGCAAGGTACTTGGACATAAGAATTTCAGGTCTTGTCGAACGGAGTGATTCAGTCAATTCACCTTCAGAAGAATCTGTATCGAAAACAAAATATGAATCATCATCTTTCTTTGAGCTTGTGCTCGTAGATTCTCTGGCAGTTTCCTCTAGAATTTGAGTTTCTAGGGCTATTTGTTGTTTAAACATATTTTTTATTCTGCGATGGTACTGCTGCGCAATAACAGTAAGCTTTATCCTTGAATCGAGGATAAGAAATAGATGTTACCCATAAAAAGTAATTGAGTAATTTTAATTACAAACTAATGTAATTAGAATTACTAGTGTAGAATTAGTAGTTGAATTATATTAATTGAAATTACATGTAATTTTAATTAAAGTAATTCAATTACTTTTCATTTAATTAGTAATTTAATTACAAAAGTAATTAATTACGCCCAACACTAGTTAGTTAGTTAGTTTTTAAATTATTCTGTCTCATTGAGTTCTTTGTATCAATCCATCTCTTTCATGATGAGTGTGAGAGTGAATGAAATTGATTAAAAGTTTGAATTTATTGTCACACAAACAAAATTTATTGCGAGTGTGTAGATCGCGTCACGTAAAAGACCAGGGGGCTTACCATCAGCATATACACCATAAACCGTTCAGTTCAAAAGCAGGCCTTAAACAGGACTGTTATCATTATTAAGAGCACATAGCAGGGCTTATATTGAACTGCCTTTCTTTTTCGTACTATGACCTCAACGGTTAGTATGAAAGCAGGCCTTAAGCTAACCTGTTTAAGGCCTGCTTTTCAACTGAACGGTTTCTTATTTGCTGATGGTAAGCCCCCTGGGGCCTTACTATGAGCTCTTATAGCAGTGCTTATATTGAACTGCCTTACTTTTTCATACTATGACCTCAACGGTTAGTTTGAAAGCAGGCCTTAAGCAAGGCCTGCTTTTGAACTGAACGGTTTCTTATTTGCCGGGGCCTTACTATGAGCTCTTATAGCAGGGCTTATATTGAGCTGTCTTACTTTTTCGTACTATGACCTCAACGGTTAGTATGGAAGCAGGCCTTAAACAGTCCTGTTTAAGCCGTTCAATATAAGTCCTGCTATAAGAGCTCATAGTAAGGCCCCTGATGGTAACAACAAGCGAATGTATGTCAGTGGTCGGTCTTTTTACGTGTTTACACTATTATATTTTTGACTCAAATTCCGTTTTATTCAGAATACTTCTCGAAATATGCAATATAAAACTTTGTAAAATTTTGGTATAATATGAATTTTTCTTTGAGTATTTTTAGTACTGGTAACAGAATTTTCTGGTATATTTCTGAATTTCAAAACGGTCACACTTGAGTCAATTTTTTCTAGGATTTTTTCGGAATTTGCCCATTATCGACAAATTCGACGATATATATCGATTATTTTATTAAAAACATCGATATTTTGATATATCGATTTATTTTATTTCCCAAGCCTAGCTAGAACAGATGTTTTTGCTTATAAGTAATAAGTGGTTTTCCAGGGTTTTTCAAAGGTTTTTCCTCATTTTTATAACGAATAACGATGCCAAAATTCCAATTGTGCGTTATTTAGTTGTTTAGTTATTTTATTCCCTTCTTTTTAAATATAAATATTTGGTTTCAAACGTTAGTGATCGAAATTCGAAGGTAATATTTTAGATATTGTTGTATATTATCAGTCTTAAAAGTTTAAGTTATGTACAAATATGAGGAGCTCCGTAAACTACCAACTGGGTCTTTGTATCGAATTAGTGAAACGTTGGAAACAAATGGAGATTGGCGGAAGGTTATGGCACTTATACCCAAAGACCTGAACGCTGAGAAGTTTGAGCAAAAGTATAACACTGAACAAATGAGGTAAATTTTAAATCTGATAGATTGCTTGACTCGATAGTTCGAGGTTAAATGTTGGCCATATTGTATTGTGGCCAAAAACATTAACAATATTTTTTTCTACAGAGCAATAGAAGAATATGCAAAAATGATGAGAATGACATGTGCGGAGGTCTTGTTCGATGAGTGGGGCACTTCCGGGAGGAACCGTCCCACCTTGGCTACGCTGCAGAGCCTTATTGAAAAGGCTAAAGTCTACAAGGCTTCTGAGGAGTTGGCGCAGATGTTGTCTGGTATAAAACCTCTTTTTTTTAACTGATTTCCAAAAAAGGAGGAGGTTCTATGTTCGTCTGTATATTTGTTTGTTTTTTTTGTGTATGTCCACCGATTACTCGAAGACGGCTGGACCCATTGGTTTACCCACATTAGGTAAACTCCCAAGTTGGTCCCATTTTCTAAAATTTGGAAATCGGTTTAGTACTTTTCATGTAATCTTGAAAAAAGCACGAAAATAGTATGATTTTGTGTGAATTACCTCGATGATAATGGTCGTATTACTTCTTTGTTTATGAACTGAATAAGGTAATTATTTTTTTTGTAGGAAGAGGGATATCTAAGTGTAAGTTCTTTAACCAACTTAAAAAGGAGGTTCTCAGTTTGACCCGTATGTATGTATGTTTCTCCGCGATTATCTTACGTTTGGCTGAGCCGACTTTTCTAAATATTATAATATACCTTACAATACAAGGAACCTACACTAAAAATAAAAAAATATTTTTTTTTTAAAAGAAAACAAAAAACCGACTTCAAAAAACCTACCTCTTAAAAGAAAGAAATAATATTCGTAATAATAAAAATATGTCTATTGAAGTCGGGAGGGGCTGGAGTACAGATTCCTTTTTTATTCTAAAACTTAGGCATAACGAACGGGTTAGTGCTTGGCCTTGACCTCACCTGATGTTAAGAGACAATAAAGTCGAAGTGCGCTTCCACACTACACCCGGTATCCTCATCACTGAGGAACTGGCTATCTTACCTCTAACTGCCAGAACACAACAATTTTGAAATTGTTGTTTTGGCGTACCTACCTACGACCTAGCTAAGATGGTGGTCAATAGTCAGGTGGACTTAAAATAAGCCCTACCACCAACCAAATCAAGTACAAATGTACCCCCTCCTGGGAATCGAACCCAGGATCTCTGCATCTTACACATGTGGGTTACCACTAGACTAAACTGAAAAAGATTGAAAAAGCTTGCATTTGCAAGGCTTCTCAGGGGTTAGTGCATATGTTGTCTGGTTATAATATAATAATAATAATAATAAGCCTTTATTTATTTCACAGTAATTATATAGTTATATTACAAGAAAACTTTTTTTTAATTTATTTAATTACTATGAATCCCTTCTCGGGTGAAGGCCTCCTCCATTTCCTTCCATGTTCCTCGGTTGGTCGGAGACCGAGATGTTGTCTGGTATAAAACCTTAATTACTTCTTTCAAACCATAATAATGATTGATGTAGGTCTTTATGCATTGCACTGTTGGGCTGGTCAGATTTTCGTATTGAAAATGTTTCTAAAATAATCTGTACCTAAAATGATGTAGCCATTCATCATAAACCTTATATTGTGTTCTCAAAGCTCTTAATAATAATAATAATAACCCCCCCAAAGGGACCACCTTGCCGTGGTGGGGGGGCTTACGGGCAAAGAACTAAACACAATGAATCCGACCACCTGGACACCCTTAGATAAAGGTACTGGATCTTATCAATAACACCTTGATTACTCCCAAACTAAGAGTCCCAACCCTTATCGTTTAGTATGGATCGTAGTAATGAAAGATATAGTTTGCGGTCGCTACCCGGGGGCCGCCGGGGCCAACCTGGAGCCAGTGCTGGGTCGGGCAGCATGCGAACCATTGGCGGTGGGGGATTGAACAGGCGGGTTCCCCCCGAAAAACCGAATACAGCCGAAAGTAATACACAACCTGGAGCCAGTGCTGGGTCAAGCAGCATGCGAACCATTGGCGGTGGGGGACTGAACAGGCGGGTTCCCCCCGAGAAATCGACTACAGCCGACAGTCATAAAAAATACAACCTCAGATCATTCAACCGTAGGCATTTGACGCCTGAAACTAACGTGCAAAATAAACCCAACTACTTAAACATTAAAGAAAACTCAAGGCCTGTTTCTCCGATATCATCAAACGACAGCCTTTTTGCATCACCCAACACATCTCCTCAATCATTCTGTAATCCTAGTATTCAGATTTCGGCCTCTCCTTCATCGACATCACGCTCCTCTCTTAATTCGTCAATGTCAGCAGATGTTATGCAGTTGGCAAGCGCCACAAAAACTGCATCCACTGCGGACAATAAGCGCACACGTAAAAAATGGACAGAAGAAATGAACAAATTCATCTGGCGCACATATTTGACCATCACAAAACTAGAGCAACATAAGCAAGGATATTTAGACCAACTACACCATCAATTTACAGCCAAATTCCCTGAAATGAACACCACTAAACAACGACTAGGTGATCAACGTAGAGCAATCATTAGTAATAAACTTCTTACAGATGCTACACTTGACGACATCAGAAGAGAAGTAGAGACAAACACAAACTCACAAAACACCCAGTTGACATCAGGGTCACAAATTCAAAATGGTAATAGCACCAGACAAAAATTGAGCTGGTCTAACGAAATGAATGAATGCATATTAAGAAACTATTACAAAATCACGAAACTGGAAAGGGATAGAACAGCATACAGAAAACCTTTACACAATGCATTTATAACGCAATTCCCAGAATTTGCATATTTAACTGAGCAAAGGATATCAGACCAACTAAGGCTTATATTAAGAAACAAATACATTAGTGAACACAAAATGAATCTAATTAAAGATGAAGTTACCCAAATTTTATTCAACGATATGGACATTACACAAACTAACATGGATACACTTCACACTCAAATGACTATTGATACTGAAATTATAAGTTCAAATATAAGTACTCAACCACCAGAACATAATCACCACGAAGAAGCATCTTCTTCTAATAATAATACATGTAAATTGGCAATGGAGGAACAAGATAAAATAAATAATATATTTCATAAGGCAATTGAAGAATTTAGGAATATAGATCCAACTTCAAAGCCTTATATACCAAAACAGAAATATTCAAGGAAACTCACATCAATCGTAGGATACATCAACACTAACATATTACCTGTCTACCTCCAAGCAGATTCTGCTGACTTTGAAACCACCCAGAATACTCTATACTGTGCAGCATATACTGCTGCATTAGCAAACGGGTCAAAGGTAAAGCATAATCTCACCACAGAGTTTACAACAAGACCAAAGCCTAGATGGCAACAGCGATTAGAAGACAAAATAGATGATCTTCGAATCAAAATAGGTAGGTTAACTGCATTCATCAATGGAAATAATAACCCGTCATTAATAAGGCACATTAATTCAATAAAATTCAATTACAAAATACACTCCCGACACGAATCTGAAAACACACATCTTTCACAATTTTTAGATACTTTGAAACAGAAACTCAACGCACTTTCTAGTCGACTACGCAGATATAAACTGACAACCAAAAGGAAGACACAAAACATAAAATTTATGAATAATGAGAAAGCCTTCTACAGAAACCTTGGCCAAGAAGAAACATGCATAGCTGAAGAAACCAATGCTCCTTTGGCCGATACAATGCATAGTTTCTGGGCAAATATATGGTCCAACTCGCTGCAACACAAGGATGCTGAGTGGATACAAGCAGATAAAGCTAAATATACAAATGTACCTGTAATGGCATTTGAAAGTGTTAGCTTAGACCTTCTACAATTTGTAATAGCCAAAACCAATAATTCGAAAGCCTGTGGGTCAGACAAATTACACAATTATTGGTATAAGAAATTCACCAGCATACATCCACATTTACACACACACATTAACAAATTCATTCAATCACCAGAAACGATGCCAAAATACATAACGCAAGGACTTACATACATGTTACCAAAAGATAAAACCGATTTACAAAACCCTGCAAAATATAGACCGATCACATGCCTGCAAACAATTTATAAAATTATGACCGCCTGTTTAAGCGAAATTATTTATGAGCACGTTGACGCTAATAGCATACTGGCGGAACAGCAAAAAGGATGCCGCAAAAAAAGTCAAGGGTGCAAAGAGCAGCTGATTATAGATTCAGTGGTTTCAAAACTAGCTAAGGTAAAAAAGCTGGATATTCACACTATGTACATAGACTACCAAAAAGCTTTTGACTCCGTACCTCATACCTGGTTATTGTATATTTTAGAACATTACAATATAAGCCCAACACTAGTAAACTTCCTCTCCATTATTATGCAAAACTGGCAAACTGTTTTGAAACTACAAAACCACAAAGAGACGAACCCCATTGATATCCGTAGAGGTATTTTTCAAGGGGATGCACTAAGTCCACTATGGTTCTGCTTAGCTCTCAATCCACTTTCTAGTATGTTAAATAGCAGCGACAATGGATTCGTTATAAAGCAAAGCAATTCAGCAGTAAGCCTTACACACCTGCTCTACATGGATGATATCAAACTGTATGGTAAAAGCCTAATGGATTTACATCAGTTAGCCCAAACCGCTGAAATGTTCTCTAATGATATACACATGACTTTTGGGATTGACAAATGTAAAATGCAGTCAATTATAAAAGGAAAAATTGAACTTAACACTTTTCAATTACTAGACGGAAATATAATAGACTCTGTAGATCACCAAGAAGGTTACAAATATTTAGGATTTCAACAATCACAGAATATTCATCAAAAAGAAACCAAATCAACGATCATTAATAGATTTAAAACTAGACTACATAAAATCCTTAATTCATTTCTCAACTCCAGAAACACTATAAAAGCAATTAACGCTTACGCAATACCTATTCTGACTTACTCTTTTGGTATTATCCATTGGTCCAAAACTGATCTAATTAAACTACAGAGAACTATTAATACACATATGACTCGTTATAGAAAACACCATCCTAGATCATGCATACAACGTCTTACATTGCCAAAACATGAAGGTGGTAGGGGACTTATAGACATTACTAACCTACACAATAAACAGATTACTACACTACGAACCTTTTTCTATAACCAAACTAACCGCTCATCATTACATAAAATCATCATTGAAACCGACAACAAATTCACACCGTTAAATCTTAAAGACAACAATACCCAAAAGAATGAGAAAATTCTAAGCCCTAACGAAAAAATAGACCTTTGGCAAAGAAAATCATTACACGGTAGACATCGACAAGATCTCACTAACCCAGACAATGACAAAACTGCTTCTAACGCTTGGCTTAAAAAAGGGGAACTCTTCCCTGAAACAGAAGGATTCATGTTGGCCATACAAGACCAAGTTATAGAAACACGAAATTATAGGAAACACATTATCAAAGACAGGACTCTTAATTCAGACTTATGCCGCCGATGTCACCGTAACTCAGAAACAATTCAACACATTACAGGTGCATGTTCATCAGTAGCCCAAACTGACTATAAGCATCGCCATGACCAAGTTGCCGCCATATTACATCAACACCTGGCAGTTAAACACAAGTTAATCACAGAAAAAGTCCCATATTACAAATATACACCTCAAGTAGTTTTAGATACTCCACAATACAAACTTTACTGGGACAGGACAATAATCACAGACAAAACCTTACACTGCAATAGACCAGATATAACATTCCACGATAAGGTGAACAATCAAGTTACTCTAATTGACGTAGCTATACCAAATACACACAACCTCTCCAACACTTACACAGAAAAAATTGCAAAGTACACTGATTTGTCAATAGAATTAAAAACACAATGGAAAGTTAAATCAGTAAAAACTATACCCGTAATTATATCAAGCACAGGAATTATACCAAAAACAGTACACACAAGTCTTAAATCACTCGACATGCATCCATTATCATATTTACAAATACAAAAGGCTGTCATTTTGAACACGTGTAGAATTGTCCGTAAATTTCTATCCGCAGATGAAGACACACGATCTAGGAATACATAAAGATGAACACAATCATCACACACACACACACACCCGCGCACGCGCACACATACATACAAACACAGCCACACACATTCACAAACGTCACTATTTATTTAAACATGCTATGCTTGGTCAAAAACCCGCATAGTCATGAATTTACCTCAGTAATGAGTGAAAAAATAAAAATTGAATACCTATAATAATAATAATAGCCTCTCTGCATCAGACATTCTTCATTGGTACAGTATTTGGGCTTTGTTTATGTTTTGTATGTCTGATTGCCACTCGGCAAAGGCCTCCTCCAACCTTTTCCACTCCCACCGGTCTTCTGCCACTCTATTCCAACTGACTCCTGCCACTTTCCTTATGTCATCGTCCCACCTCTTTTGTGGTCGACCTCTCCTTCTATGGCCTTCTCTGGGGTACCATCGTGTAACAATTTTGCTCCATTTATCCCTACCCCTGATCATATGGCCTGCCCATCGCCATTTGAGCCTTCTTATAAATAAAATAAAAGTATAATTTAAGCCCGATATGCATGACTGGCCTTGCCGTCTCTGGGGCTAGTGCTTGTAAGGGTCATATTCAAACAACAATAACTCTCGAAATATTCAACTCAAAGCAATGATTTTGATGTCGTTTTTCGATAAGTGATATTATTAGCTTTTGAAAAGTATTTTTTTATAACTGCAGGACTTTTAAATCCGGAGAAATTAAAAATTTTCGGCAGGGCTATCTAACATTAAAACTTAAATTTAAAATGCCAGTCATTCCAACAGGAGAGGGGAATTAAAAATTATGTATTGATGTTATCTTTTTGATTTACAGAAGCTCCACCACCAAGACCAAACACAGGTCCAATCGCTAAAATTAATACTGACGTAGAAATATACTTAAAGGAAGAACCAAAGAAATTTGGTAAGAAGCAAAATCCGGCAACTGAGTCCACCGCCCAAATGAGGTCTTCGGGTTTCTTCAATATTCCCAAAGTAATTAAATCCATTGGAGCTAAAACTACAGCCTCGGTCCAATCAAGTACTCGGGAATACAGTTCAAGGTATTCCGAAGCTACTGACAATAGTGCCGATTGCTTACCCAACTTTCAAGTACTATTGAAAGATAAAATTGACGCCAAATCTATTGTTTACCCCGCCCCGCCTACCTTCCGTATAGACACTACTATATTGGAGAACAAAACCTTAATACAATTCAACTTCAACAAACTAAAAGAGATAACTACTGACTTCTCTGAAAGTTTCATTTACGGGCCACAAGGACCTACGGGGAAAATTGGGAGCGGTGCTTTTGGAGACGTTTACGCTGGTTTCGATCCTGAACACGGTCTTCTTGCCGTTAAAAAGATAAAAAATTTGAGCCTGCTAAGCGATAAGCCAGATCTTGTTAGCGATACTTTTAACGCAGAAGTTAAATGCTTGGCTCAGCTTCGGCATGAGAATATTGTACCAATCGTTGGGTATAGTATCCAAAAAGACATTGCATCCTTTCCGTCTTTGTGTATCGTTTGTCAGTACATTGAAGGAGGTTCGTTGGAATTGAATTTGGCAGCGGAAACGAGAGCTAAGAGACTTATGGAGAGAGAAAGAATCAATATCATGGTTGGGACAGTAAAGGGTTTGAAGTATATCCATACTAGAGATTCTGCAGATAAAATACCAGTGGGTGATACAGGAGATGCCATGCATTACATTCATGGGGATGTCAAAAGTCCGAATATTTTGTTAACAAAAGATTTTCAACCTAAGGTGAGGTTTACCTTTTTATATAATTAGCATTTTTTCTGTGACTGACCATATCGGTTCGAGCAAACACGCTGGTATAAGCGGGTTCACGCGCTTTCGGTATTTTGTAGCGCGAAATATAAGCGCGTATGCCGAAACGAGCTTATAATGGGCATGTGAAAACGCTAGTCCGAAAACGCTAATGCAAATAAATATTCTGATTCTGAAACGCCTTATTATAGTGCATTAGTCGTTGTTTTTGGTATACATTCAAAAAATGACTTCTATTTCTGTTTTTATTATTGGATAACTAGCGGCTGCCCGCGTCTTCGTCTGCATAGAAATTTTTGCTATCCCTCGGGAACTATACTTTTTTTCGGGATGAAAGGTATGTCCTCTGTACATCTGGCAACGAGTATGTAAAATTTCATGATTATCGGTTCAGTAGTTAAGATTTTAAGGCGTAACAAACACAAACGGACATTTTTTATATTTTTTTTGTCAGGTTCAACCTTATTTAAGTTACTTAAATATTCACTTCTCAAGCTTACGCGCTCAGTAGACATGAAATAGAACACTTTTAACGGATACTAGCGTGACCACGGCAGCTGCAAAGGTGCCGAAACGTCGGGAAAACCAAAAATCAAACCAAATACCAACTAATTACCAAAGTACTTTCAATAAAACCGCGCTAGTATCCGTTAATAGTAGTTTATGATACTGCCACATAATGAGGGGTATTAAAACATGAGTGTGTGTTTAAAAACCGAGCCGTAGGCGAGGTTTTTAATAGTATCACACGAGTGTTTTAATACCTAGTTATGTGCAGTTTCATACACTACTTTATCTACACTCATACAATCACCTACTAAATAAAAGATCAACGTTAGAAAAGAGAGTGAGACATTGTTTGTATTAGCTAGGTATTACCTTGTAATAAGTCATTTCCTTAGCTGCATCTAAAATATCGAGCAGAGTCAAATTTTCTTCACATTTTAAATCAAGAATAAAAAAACCTACGAAATTCATTACAACAAAATGTTAAAATTGAAATCAAAACATTTTTGTAAAGCTCTAAACTAAAAATGGCGCGCATTCCATTAGAAAAAAAATAATGAGATGAGTGCACTGGGTTGCGTTCAGAACCTACTCTCCGAGTGCAACCGAACGCTCTAACGGCGTTTTAACATTAGAGCGTGACTTCCGGTTGTAACAGCTTTCCCGTTTCAAACGTCAGAGCGTTGCAACTTTTTAACCATCAAAATCGGTGGTTGAAAAACGCTGACGTTTGTCTATAGTAAAAATGTCAATGCCATTTGACATTATTTTGTATTTTGATGTTTTGTGTCTAATTTTTTAAAATATTCATGGTCCTCAGAAACAGATTTTATTTCATTTAGAATAAAGGAAAGTTTAAATTATTCGCATTCCAAATGGAAAACGAAGAATTTGTACTATTAATGTCATTTAAAGTTCTTGGTCGTTCCGAACCTTCGAGCCAAAACCAAACAACAGCACTCTAAGCCTCTAAACGCAACCCTGCAAACTAATCGCACTAATGTCATCGATCACCATAGAGTGCATTTTAATCATGGAAAATGTGTGGGAAAATATCGTTGTTTTTTTTTAATATCAAGGCACTGCCTACTTCTTGGATTTGCCCTGTATCGTAATGAGAAAAAAAGTTATTTTATGATGCAGCTGACTGCATCGTAATGAGTTTTTTTTTTAATTTTTCGTGTCCACGAAAATAAAGTACGTATTTATATTACCTTTTTTGAATTCATATTTGGAACATTACGATGTGAGTGTAGATAAAAGTGTTTTATTTCATTACTTAAATATGCTTCTTACTTTACTGCTTGAGCCATACTAAATAAAAAAAGCATGTTTTCAGCTCTGCGACTTCGGGCTAGCTAAACAGTTCACCACAACACGGGTAAGTTCCATGGTCATGGGTACTACTCCGTACATGTCACCGGAACGTATGAGAGGAACCATCACTCAGAAAGCGGACATATACAGCTTTGGAATAGTTTTATTGGAGTTACTTACAGGCCTTCAGTGTTTAGTGAGGAAGAACAACGAAATTGTTAACATACAAGATTATATTATAGAAAAAGCTAGAGGAGATATAATGCAAATCTTGGCTCAAGACGTCCAATGGACTAAAGCGTATGTGATTTACGAGTTGGCCAAAAAGTGTCTGACACACGAGTACACGCTTAGACCCGATATAGATCAAGTATATGAAGAAGTGATGAAGATAAGCGAAGAACTGTAAAGTTGGGAAAATCATGAAAATGGAATTATTGTTTTTTAATTTCTAACACCGTCTTTTAAAAAATACTTAAAATGAGGGATTTTCAAAATGACAAAAAACTTTAGGTGTCCATCAGCCATTTTATTTTTGATGTCCCCACTGCTGGGGCACAGGCCTTCCTTATGGGTTGGTAAGGGACGGGCCATAACCCACCTCGCGGGCCCAATGCGGATTGGTGGGTGTTAACGACTGCAAATGCAGCCGGGACCAACGGCTTAACGAGCCTTCCGAAGCACGGAGGAGCTCGAGATAATTCATTTTTGGTCACCCATCCCATGACCGACCCTTGCGAACGTTGCGTAACTTCCGCAATCGCTGGGCCAGGCGCTAAACCACTGCACCACCGAGCTCCACTTTATGCACCTCCATTAATTTCATGAGTTTCCTACTTGACAGACTGTAAGTTAGTTTTAAGTGTACATTAGACAGGTTCAACGCATTCTGTACTTTAATGTTTGTTAATAAGGTTTGTATTCGCATGAAATTTTTAAACAAATCATAGTCCCAGGTATAGAAATTAAGAAGAACATTTTGGTGCTGTAAAGATTATTTAATTGTTTAAAGCAACATAAATATAGGTATTTTAAGTCATTATTATTTGTAAGCAAGCAATATTTTTATTTTTATTGAGTATACAATTAGATTATTCCAACCGACTGCGACTATTTTTCGTCACTCTGTCCCACTCGCATGAGTACGGTGTGAGCGAGACAGACTTTGCGCTTACTTGACTTGACTTAACAATAACTTTATCTGGCTCGATGTCAGCGTCGCTATCGTCTATGGCGTAATCTGGGTAACAATATGTAATACCACCTTAGTTCCACTTTTGACCAGGTTAAGTCAAGTTGGTGCAACTCAGCCTTACAGTTAAGGTATATTTCGGCCGACCTAATATGACACGACAAGTTAGTGGCAGCGGATAGACCAGATTTTTTTCTTTGTTTGGTCAACGAAAGATCAGATTCAAATGGCGGCGCCACTTTACCGCGGTTTGAGTCTGTTCGGCGGGCTGATTATCTAATTAGTAACCACCTAGCGACCGGTCTCATTTTATAGATGAATGTGATACATTGCTTCTTCTTTTTGGGGTAAAAAAACATATCAAAGAAAAGTAGCAATGTATGTCAAATGAAACCGGTCGCTAAATAGTTTCTATTTAGATAATCAGCCTGCGGAAAGAAACCGACTTGGTATTTGTGCTTGGTTACCGTTTTTGAAATGTTGACGTCACTGTTAACTTTTAGCACAGAATAGATAATAATACTAGCGTTCAGAAGTTGCACTCCGCAAAATCGTTTAAATAAATTGCGACTCTTGCTCCGACACAATAAAGTGCAATTCAGGTCGCACAGCGCTCCCTTCGCTCCAAAACATGCATTTCGTAGTTGCCTCTCTTTCTATCGCGTAGGTCTTATCTTTTCTGATGTATGAAATTTGTCCTCTCAGAGGGCACCATAGAGTACATTATTATACTAGTGAGAGAGGACACCGAGCGCTTCATACTCGCGCGCGGAGTGCCTACGAATTTTGGAGCATTTCCTTGCACAAGTGCTAGTTTTTGTTAGTTCTTTGGTTGTTCGCTGGAGGCAGCACTATCAGACACTCAATTGCTGGTACGAAATCGAGGTGATTATTTCCTCTGTGTTTGACAGCGACGATTCCGTAATTATTACTGGTCGCTATATGGTTTTTAGTTAGATAATCAGCTTGCCGAAGCCAGTGTCATGTTATGTACCCCCGAAACGATCAAATTTGCTTGTCAATCATTTACATAGCATCGGCTTGTCAATCACATTTTGATCGTCTAGGAGCGATGCTTGACAAGCACCACAGAATAGATAGATTACCGTGGCCAATCAAAAGTAGGCCACGCCCCCAAATGCAATGTAAATGATTGACAAGCAATTTTGATCGTTTAGGGGGTCCATTACATTAGGTCGACCGAGTTGTACAAAAAAGAATTTACATTTTACTTATTGCAAGATATTTTAAAGCATTTTACATTCTATTCTATGCATTTATTTATCAACAATAAGTAACTAATATATCTTACATTTGCTGAAAATAAACTTATGTCAGTTACAAATAAATATTGAGTCTGTGCATGCACAAATAATAGGGTAGGTATACTTAATACTTATATATTTTTATATTAAACAGAGATTATAAAAAAACAGTTAAGAGAGTTACTGCGCTACACTAGCGCCGCCAATTGAAAAAAATTCGTAGTGCTTAAATAAAGACGAAATTGTGAATTGTGTTTTTAATACTTATATATTTTTATATTAAACAGAGATTATAAAAAAACAGTTAAGAGAGTTACTGCGCTACACTAGCGCCGCCAATTGAAAAAAAATCGTAGTGCTTAGCCCGGCGAGCATGAGGTAGGGTGTAACATGCCCATGCTTTGCGCGAAGTCGTGTATTTTTCAAATTTGCCCCTCAATTGGTTTGTTGCTTCGAGTAGCTGGAGCCAATGTACTCCGCGGGGGGAGAGTGGCGTGACCGCAGTGTCGCGTCAACCGGCGCAGGAGCTACCAGGGGCTTTTCACTTAGTACTTGACTCACT
Source organism: Agriphila straminella (assembly GCA_950108535.1). Lineage (NCBI taxonomy): Eukaryota > Metazoa > Arthropoda > Insecta > Lepidoptera > Crambidae > Agriphila > Agriphila straminella. The sequence continues at coordinate 1,353,364 of OX467324.1, read as the reverse complement.
ACAAGGGAGCGCGGCCTAAGATTTTAGTTGCGGATTTATTTGATAGATGGCGCTCATTTTTCGTTTGTCAAACAGTCGAGAGATGTCGCTATCCCGTGCTGAATCGCGGTATCGTGTGTCTTTCACAGTTTTAAATAGTCAAAGCTGATTAGCTATAAAGTAAATTATTTTAAATTTATTTCATGACATAGCGGTTACCTCCCAAAAAAATTACTAGTCAAGATTTATAGAAACCTACTAGTACCTATATTATAATATCGTACACTTTTTGTCACATTTCGTTAGATGGCGTTGATCATTAGGTCTGACTGATAACTCTATCTCTAGTATAATAATGTACTCTATGGGAGCTACACGCGTGTAAACGTTCGTGGGGTGCGTCATACCCCGCCACATGCTCCGTGTTAGTTTTAACATATATCTACCTATAAATGCCAATTTATTAAACCAATACTTAAGAATTTATTTGTATTTTGAAATATGGTTTATATTTAGTGTATAAAATAAAAAACAGTGTATATTTATATACTTTTATTGTATTATTTATCAAAAATACTAAAACTAAAATCAACTAATTCTTTAAAAAAAATATGTTATTGAAAATCTTATATTCTTTAAGTTTTTAAAGTTGATTTTATATTTTTATTAAAGAATTAGTTGATTTTAGTTCCTTTTTCAGAAGTTCCTTTTTTTGTTTTTTTGTAAATGTTATATTTTAGTATTTCTGATAAATAATACAATAAAAGTATATAAATATACACTGTTTTTTATTATATACACTAAATATAAACCATATTTCAAAATACGAATAAATTCTTAAGTCTTGGTTTAATAAATTGGCATTTATAGGTAATTATATGTTGGGGTATGGCAAACCCCACCACATGCTAGGTGTAACTTTTTTCACCTCATGCTCGCCGGGTTAAATAAAGACGAAATTGTGAATTGTGTTTTTCTAGTGTACTCCGAAGAAGTTTTGTTGTACTTTTTATCGTTTAAACAATGTTTTATAACCTGTCTTTTGTCGTTTAGTTTATTGCTAAAAGTGGCCATTAGCAACAAAACTCCATTAAACTAAACGACGGACTAGAAAATATAGTATAAGCGATGAAAAGCATTACAAATCTTATTCGGAGTACACTAGAAGAACACAATTATTCACAATTTCGTCTTTATTTAAGCAATATTTTTTTTTCCCATTGGCGGCGCTAGTGTAGCGCGGTGTAACCCTCTTAAACTACCTACCTACATACCATTTTATAAGCTTACTATTTTTGATACACAGTTTTTTTTTTTTAATTTACTGTTATTAAAATATTTATCTTGTACTAAACCTGTGTTTTATTAAATGCAGATTACTTTTGTAAGACTGTACAGGATCTCGCAGGATGATAAAAAAAATATCCGCTTGGTGGCGCTGCTGTTGATGTATTTCTCTGTCTACGTGTTGGGTCTACCCAACACGTAGACAGAGAAAAATTAAACAAATTACTTTTCTTAAAAAAGGTCTACCTTTTTTTATTTAGGTTTAGAGGTACCTCTAAATATTTTTAACACCGCACAAAGAAATTAAAATACCATAGGTAAGTATATAAATAAAGACAAGGCTGTATGATTAAAATCATTCCATCAGGCTAATCGCTGAGTCATTGCATCAATCACCACAGTATACATTTTAACTATGGAAAGTAATTTGTTTAATGTTCAAAAGAGAGTTCAAGAGAGAGAGCACTCGCGCGCTCGAGCAACGCACATAATATAGTTACACCTCTCACTGACAACTGGAATCTCTATCGAGTAAGCAATGACGCAGCAGCGGTGAGAGCTCTCTTTGTGTGTGTACGATGCTCGAGCGCTTGTAGTACTAAGCTTGGGCCTTATTATGAGCTCTTATAGCAGGGCTTATTTTGAACTGCCTTACTTTTTCGTACTATGACCTCAACGGTTAGTATGGAAGCAGGCCTTAAGTATTTCTGCTTAAGGCCTGCTTTTGAACTGTACGGTTTCTTATTTGCTGATGGTAAGCCCCCATAACTTCTGTTAGTCTCTGTATTTTGTGGTTAAATTTTATTACTTTCCAAATGTACTCTATGGCGATCGATGGCTCAGCGATTAGTCTGTTGAAATGCACCTATTTATTTGAAATGAGTTGACATGACAGTCATGATGCATAATGTACTCTATGGTCTTTTACTCGACATTGGCAAATGTACAAATCGTACGAGCCAAAAAAAAAAAAACTCTATGGTCATGATGGATGAGCGGAACTTCTTGTTACCGTTATTTACTTGTGTATAGAGAAAAACTGCAATTAAAAGGGAATATATAACTACATCAACAATAATGATGGGTAGCGCACGCATGGCGCGGCTCGCTCGCGAGGTGAAGAACTTCGAAACCAAGCCGCCATGGGGCATTACATGTCAGCCGGAGAAGGGAGATTGTTACGACGTCCTGCTGGTCAGCTTACTCGGCCCGAAAGGCTCCCCGTACGAGAAGGGCTCCTTTAAACTGACCGTCAATATCCCAGACAAGTACCCCTTCGAACCACCTTTGGTGAAATTTATCACTCCAGTGTATCATCCGAATATAGATAAAGGTATTTTTTGATTCAAATTTCTTCTGTCTAATAATATTAAACTATAAACCGTCTATCTGAATTATTGCTGAGTCATGTCCTTCATAGACATCAAACAAACATAGAAGTCTTTGATGTCCTTACCTTTATAAACTATTATGGAGTGTTTATATCGTTAGTTTGCAATTTCTAATGTCTCTTTTTATTTATTTTATTTTATTTATTTATTTAGGTAACAAACAGTCTTTAACAATTAAAGTAACAAATATTAAACACAAATAGACCTACAGTACCATTATGTTATAAACAAGATTTTATATAAATGAGTACGTAAGAAACAAAGAAATGTTCAGTAAATTACAATGACTTACAATAAGGAAATTAATTTGGACATAACAACTTGATGTTTGATAATAAATTAAATTCAAATTACAGTTTTAGCCTTATGTAACAACAACATATATAAAGTTTAAAGTGATAACGCCTCGTGAACTAGTCTTTTATATTTTGGTAAACTTATGAAAAAAATATTGATATTGGTCAATTTATTATTATAATAATCAAGTGAGCGCCTTAAAAATGATTTTTTTGTGTAATTTGTATGTGATGGAGGAATGTAAAATGTACTTTTGGAACGTGAGGATGGACGTGGAACCTTAAAATTAATTTTGGCTAGAAGAGTAATGCAATCAATTTTGCTATTAACAATTTTATATAGAAGCGTCGAATCAAGGACAATCCGTCTCATCTGTAGAGGGGATATATTAAACCGAGTACTCTTTTCTATTAAAAATATACTTGTTAACGTTTCAGGTGGTAGAATATGCATGGATATGTTGAAAATGCCACCGAAAGGTGGCTGGCTCCCCACGATAACTCTGGAGACGCTGCTAGTGTCGTTGCAGACCCTCCTCGCCAACCCCAACCCCGACGACCCGCTCATGATGGATGTGGCCAATGAATACAAGTACGAAATAGAGAAATTCCAAGAAAATGCCAGGAGACACACGGAAAAACATGCCATTGGGACAGGATAAGCATACAAAAATTAAATGAATTTAGTATAACTGCTTCACTTTCTGAAAATCTTTACAAGTCTTATTGTAAGTTGATTGTGGATACAAATTGTGTACTTATTTCTCTAATAGGCTAAACTGTGGCTAGTTGTTTGAGCTCTACTGTGCAAATAGTAAATAATAATCATAGTGACTATTAACTTCACAATAATCTAAATCTTGAATGACTTTCTCAAAACTACCATCTTATTATGATTAGAAGACAAAGCATTCAAAGCTTTGTCTTCTAATTCTAGCCTTGTTTTTTCCTTTTTCAGATGTTAGTTATGATAATGTGTAGCTACAGAAACAAAATAGAGAGAGGACAGAAGCCAAGCTTAGTTCATAGGTACTATGCGCACAATGCACATACATTGATGACAGCTCTCACCGACCGACGACCCTGCGTCACACCCTATTTTAGCAGAGATTCCATGTCCCTGCGGCGTTGATGAGAGGTCTATGTGTGTGTTGCTCGAGCACACGTAGTACTAGGTTTGGCTTCTGTCTTCTCTATTTTTTGGTACTGATTAGTGATGACGACATTTTGTTGTAGGCCAATGCATGTATGAGTGCTTTGTGAGAACTGAGAGATCACATATTTCAGGCTGTTTCTTTTAAACTACACAACTATTTTCAGGACTCAATTCTACAATTGTTTCACTACCTGTATAAAAACTAGAATAAATCATTCACGAATTTGCAGAGCGATCACTCAGTGCACCCAACCCATACATTGCTAGTAAATAGTCCATTCCAGGAAACAAGCTCCTAAAGAAAATCAATCCGTGTGTGCCCATTGGTTAAGCCTAGCTCTAGCCGCACGCATTGACCAATGAGTTCCTTGCTATGCTAGTATTTTGTTCCCTAGGAGTTCAATTTGTGGAACGGTGGCTCAGTGGCTGTTATTAACTGTATGTGTATTTTTTTGTATTTTTTATAATACTCATGTCAATTGCTTTTGTAATTAAGTAAGGAGTGTAGTGGTGCTGATATGTTACAATAGTTTAAGAGCTAAGAATTCACACATTTTTGTGGAAAAAAATAATAAAACTGTTAAAAGAATTAAATATTGATTTTATTTCATAATAAAATTATCAACTTAAAATATTGAGTGTAAATACTGGCATATGTATGTTCCTGTTTATTACTCATAGAGGTTACAATAATAATATGTTACAATATTATGAGAAAGCCATCTAAATGACAACAATGCTGCTGGTAGTATCTATAATACTGTGTGATAAAACTGATTTATTATAGTTTCATAATAAACCCTAGTACTATTAGATAAAATATTATGTCCATTAGGTAACTCACAACTTATTTATAAATTATAACTACATAAATAGTTTGAAATAGTTGCACCTGTGTGTGATTATAAATGAGATCTCCTGAAAGGCAAAAACAAGTTTATATGTTGAAACATAAACATCCATAGTACATACTCACGCCTGTTTCCCATGGGGGTAGGCAGAGACTATGGATCGCCACCTGTTACGATCCTTACCCACTTCTTTCGCTTCTTTCTTCCAAACATAAACCGGTTTTCTAAAGCATGATAATAATAATTACTGTAAATCAGTGCACCACATTCAAACTGGGTAAAAGATGTCCGATAAACACTTTAAGACTTTTCTCATCCTGTGTCAGTACTGCTGTCATCTCCCGAACTAGCACTTTCAGTTTCAGATGAGCTGCTATTCCTCTTCACCTTTCTACTATTTTCCTTATTATTTTCAGTGCTAGCAACACCACTTTCTTTCGAATTACTGCTTTGGCCACTTTTGAGTATGCCTTTAGTTTTTAGTGGTTTCTCTTCACTTGTTGTTGGTTTTAGAGTTTCCGTGGAGGCAGTTGCCACCATTTTGGACTCTATTCTGGTATCCGAAGGTTTGAAGTCATCTTCGTCTTCTTCGTCAATTGGTTTTTTATTCGCTAATGAACCTGTAACGGCTGCTTTATAAGCTTCAGGGTATTGTGTACTGGAAAATAACCAATAGAATTATATTTAATTGGGCTTTTATTGATAAAAAAATATGGTTAGTTAGTGTTATCTCTGGCTACATTTGATCAAAGCTCTCTAATTAAATCTTTTCACTAAAGTCCTTGCTATTTTGTTTGTCCTTGCGTTTTTGTATATTGCATTAACATAGGTGTGGTGAATGAATTTTAGGTAATTTATGATTGTTAGTAAAAGTAAAATGTAATAAATCTTCCTACTTATTATTATTACTTAATTTTAAATTAAATCAGAACGATAATAGTGCTATCTGATCTTGAGCCTGTGAAAGAGGCCCTAGGTCTGAGGTTTATAACCAACTAGCGGGAAAGGTACCTTATGTCCTCTTCTGTAGGTACCCCTGATAATGTGTATCCAAAATTTTATGATGGTCGGTTGAGTAGTTAAGACATAAAGGTGAACCGTGAAACAAACAAACTTACTTTCACATTTATAATGTTATAGTTAGGATGACAATTTGTAAATACCTTAGTTTAGTCTTTATTGCTCTTATCTTCTTGAATATAAACTCTAGGTCCTTTCTCATGTCCATGAGGAGTTGTGTGTGCTTCTTGAACTCGCCAGAAGCTGCTCGTAGTCTACTGGCAGATAACTGATTGCAGTTTGTCAACATTTCAGTGGTTTTTTCAAAACGCTGCAACCTGAAAATTTCCAATGTCATTTAAAATCTAAAACATTAATAAATACGTCGAAGTCAACGGTATTTATTTAGTTTTTCCAAGCTAATAAGAGGTTTTATCTAATGAGTTGGCGGAGGTAATAAGACTTTATAGGATATAACTTACATGTTTTTCTGAGCCCTTATAATTGTTTCAACGTCCGTTTGATCGACCATACCAGCTAATCCTTGCACGAACACTTCGGGAGCTGAATAATTTTGAAAACATTCTATAGAAAAGTCGCTCTCTGGAGTATCGTTAGCCATTTTCCCGACTGGACTTAATTCACTTGTGTTGTGCTTGTGATCGTCTTTTAAATAAGTTGTAAGATTATATCCAGTCAAATTAATTAAAATTAGACTGGTTATAATTATTTAGTTTTTTAGCTAACGAAAACAACGCAAAACGAAGGCCGCGTTCCCTTTTGAGCCAATAGTACTGTTGGCGATGTGAGCGCTAAAAGCTGTTCCGTTTTGATTATCGCGCTGACAGCACTGTTGACGCGATTTCAATTCGGAACGGCTATTATCGCACGCATCGCGCGCCGAACTTCTGATTCGTTATTTACTTTGTTTTGACGTTTTGTAACGTCAAAACAAAGTAAATAACGAATCAGAAGTGTGTAAGGACATGAACGTCAACTCAAAACGTCAAATATGACAGACTGCTCACAGTGCTAACGCTCGAGAACGATATCACTGTAATCGCAAAATGGCGGCGATAGTGACGTCATCCGTGACGTAAATACTGCTATCGTTGGCGCGCTCACATCAAATCGGAACGAAGTGTGAGCGCGATATCAGTGATATTATCGCTGTTGGCGCAAAAGGGAACGCGGCCGAAAGGTGAAAATTGATCATCTGTCAATGTCAACTACTGTCAAAGAGTAGTCATTGAGTGTATTCCAGCAGACCAATCGGTCACGACACCACAGTATACATTTTAACTATAGAAAGTAATTTGTTTGAAAGTTATCCAGCCTTGCCTAGCATGACCGATTTATATCGCGTGATATAGCGTTTTATCACGTTTAACTGTCAAAAAGACAAAGGAGTTTGACAGTTGAGTGTCGATAAAATGCTATATCACGCGATATAAATCGGCTCATAATAAGGCCCCAGGCCTTAAACAGTCCTGTTTAAGGCCTGCTTCTGAACTGAATGGTTTCTTATTTGCTGATGGTAAGCCAGCAGGCTGATTATCTAAATATAAACTATTTAGCGACCGGTTTCATTTGACATACATTGTATTGCTACTTTTCTTTGGTATGTTTTTTTTTACCCCAAAAAGAAAAGCAATGTATCACATTCATCTGTCAAATATGAGACCGGTCGCTGGTGGTTTCTAATTAGATAATCAGCTCGCGGAAGCCCCCTGTTATTTTAACTAAGTACAAAGCAACGAGAAGTTTAAAATGTGTATATTTGTTTCAAAGTTCAACTATGATTAAAATGTACTCTATGGCGATCAATGACTCAGCAATTAGCCTGCTGAAATGCATCCAGTGTCAACGTCAAAATGAGCAGATTTTCTGACAGCTGACAATTTTAGTATAATTTTACGTCGGTAGATGGCGCTATTCTAGTTCTACCTAATATACTATATCAATGAGTTCTACCTTCTACTAGGTAAATGCACTGACGGACGTCCATTATAATTGGACGTCAGTATGGGTAGATGTTTTAATAGTACATTACAGCCGTGAACGGGAAGCTAGCGATTGCATTGTCGAGGATGGTTTGAAGCCCGAGCCGCAGGCGAGGGCTTTAATCATTCGAGGCAATGCAAGTAGCTTCCAGAACAAGGCTTGTATAGTGCTTTTCTCAAGAAATGCGAGGAAATAAAAAACTTTTCAATTGAAACTTAATTAAATTTAATTAATATTAAAAATGAGATTTATCATAGAAAAATCCTCTGAGTAATCTTGAATTACGTGCAGCGCCATCTACCGCCGAGAAGCAAAAACCCATCTCATTTCGCTTCTCGGCGGTAGATGGCGCTGTACATAATTCGAGATTACTTAGAGGATTTGTCTCTGATAAATCTGGTACAATCATGGTACAATACAATGTAATATTTATTTATTCTTATGGTAATATACTCTGTGCGCACCATTTTTTTTTATTGTATCGTTATTATAGTACCTATTAAATAATTTTACCTTTATAATATTAACTGTCTTGTCGTTGGCTTGCGTGCCAGAAAAAAGGAACTAAAGTTATGGCTGTATGGTGCAAATGTGCCTTTGCTTTTTTGTTTTTGTGAACAGCTAAAACAAAAAAAGAAGTTGCCGCAGACCACCCAGATCATCTTCGCACTGTACCTACTTCCCGCACTGGTGCTGGTGCGGGAAGTAAGTATTGAAATTCATTCCTGGCCTGAATTTTAAATTTAGAATGTGATGAACCAGACCCCCTCGGAAATGTGGAACGCCCCGCATTCCTTTTTCAAATGGAATGATAAGATTTCAGAGCATAAGTGAGAAAAAATTCCCATTATGGGTCAGAGAAAATTTCTTCGGAACGGCCAACGGACAACCAACGCACAACGCAACTGCAAACAACCCTTTATGGCCACAATGTCCACTTCAGGGTTGGCCCGTCCATAGAATGCCCGCCGCAAGCGGGCAAATCGAGCGATCCAAATAGATCACGTCATCATCGAGGTTACCTCGATGGATCACAAATTCAAAGTCCTTGTCATAATACCCATCCCACTTAATTTTAAGTCTTCCTCGCATAGATTTGTAAGATTTTCTTGAAAGACCTAATATCTTTGTAGGTACCCAATAGGGCAGGGGTGGCCAACTTGTCTAGGGCTGCGATCTATAGGTACTTATTTACTGGCCTGGCCTATTGAGATCGACTTAAAGCATTTTCATTTTTGGGGTAACAAAACCGCCGCCCCGCCTCCCGCACCGTCCGGTTGCTACTTGCTTGCTTTGCTACTACAAGCAAAGTAGTTTTTGTTGTCTCTCGCGATCGACTGCACTGTCTACAGAGATCGACTGGTCGATCGCGATCGACTTCATAGCCACCCTCGCAATAGGGAATATGCATAAGTCACCGATTTTGATAAAGAGCTTGATCGCTGCGGACAAGCTGCCGACACGTATAAAAAAATGAAAAAAATGTAGGTATACTTAGGTATTATTTTAGTTTTATTACACGATGAAATCAGGGGAAAATAACGATTTTTTTATCATTTTCGGATATAATGCACTTTTAACAGTCAGATAGAATATCGAATAAGAAATAATATTTTGTATGACACATAATATTAATTAGGGAGATATCTTCGACCTTCGGCGGGTACCTAGCTATACCTAGGTACCTACTGATGCGTGCTAACTTCAAGTAACTATATTATCACGGCTAATGGGATGCCTAATACAGTAAATCTGAGGTTAAAATGGTTAAATAGCTAATGAATAGCAACAGCAAAATTTTCGTTAAAAAAACATGGATGGACTAGCGGGTTTACCGGCTAAAAATAATGAAGTTAATGTTAACTGTAATTTGACAGATGGATGTGATACATTGCTTCTTTTATTTGGTAAGTTTTTATTTGTGCCAAAACGAAGTAGCAATGTAATTAAATTCATCTGTCAAATTACAGTTAACTTCATTGTTTTTAGCCGGTAGATCTGACTAAAAACCGAGGCGAGCGTAGCGATAGCAATACACTGTCCGTCCTTGTCAAGGACGAATAGTGCATTGACGTAGTTCGGCGGTAGACCTGCTGAACATTTTAAAATAGTAGATTGTTATACAAGACGCTAAAATTACCCATTGCATACGAGGTAGTTTTATTCCCGAGCTTTAGCGAGGGAATAAATAGAAACCGAGTTACAATGGGTTTTAGCGTCGTGTGTTACACTATACTTTTCACTACGATTGCGAGAAAATAAAATACAATATTAAATAGTTTATACACCTACTTCCGTAAACGAATCCACTCGTTTCTCTATCCTCCACTTCATAATCTTTTTGTACAATATTAAAATAAATGATTTGTGCTTGACGGCAAAAGATTAAAATTATTTATTTCCTATTACAGTCACACAATTCAATCAGTTTGTAATTATAGAAAATTTCTAAAGATTTCGCGCCATGGTACCTGCTGTAGCAGCTAAGCAACACAAACACGCATTCTACGATTCACTCTGTACACAGAGTATAAATAAGTCTATGATTTCACCGAAGAGATGCTTTTAGTTCCATTTTCAAAAATAAGAATGAGACACTGGGGGCCTATTACGAAACTTGGTCACGATAGTCGTCCGCAGTTCGTCGGTTGTAGTTATTACAAATATTCTCAATGTAGCTATCGTAGTCCATAGTCTATTGAACGAATAATTACGGATCCACTAGAGAGAAACTGTCAAATTTACGCAATCATTTTGCAATATCGCATACGCAAGTGCTTTGTAATAGGAATCAATCAGAACGAAGCACGGCCGCAGCTGCGTGTATCGTATTAAACTTTTCGTAATATACCCCCAGTATTAAGTCGAGCGAGTTTTTATTCGTGATTATGAATAAAGACTTTTTCGTTTTAGTAGGCTCATTGGTAATAGACAAACATTAAAAAAGAAAAAACTTTATCCCCTAGGGCTTATTATGCTATTTTATCTCGACTCTTGTACGTTACAATGACGCACTTTTTGAGCAAGAGGAGTGAAAAAGGTCTTTTTGTTTTTTTTGTATATGTTCTACCAGTTGCTAATCACCCCAGGTTACCATAAAAAAGAAGCGTGTTATTTTATTCATGTTTATTAAGGTTCATTCACTTATTCGGGATTGACATGTCCTAACCCTTCTAGTTGCAGTTCGAACGGCAGCCCGTACTGCTCGGCCTGGCGGAGCACGCGCCGCGGCGGAGGCGGAAATGGGATTGACAGCGGTGATGGATTCATTTTCATCTGTAGCTTCAGTTTCTGCCTATGTGTTAGCGGTAATAGCCTTTTCTTGGTCCTCTTTACATTTTTATAGTAATTGTAATCCCCCGCGAATTGCAACGATTTCGACAATTGCTTGTCCTGATCAGAATTCAAAACTATTGCCTTGATTAGAGTCAACAATTCTGTTACGTCGGGTCGAGTATATCGACCTTGAATTTGTGATCTCAGTTTTTGAAGCTGGTACCTTTGTTCCCTTGAGAGGGAATACAAATCTTTGTCACCTTTTCTATTGTTGACATAATTCCAAGCCTTTTTTAGAATGCTTTCTTGATTATGTTCATAAAGTTTGCTTAGCATGTTAGGTTTTAAAGAACCCCTTTTTTTCGCTTTACCTAACAGAGCTTCTTCAAGATCTGCAGCGTCATCTATATCTATTACAAAAGCGTCTACGTCTGGTTTGCTATCCCTATCTTCGTCATCTAAGCTAAAATAATAATCCAAGTCGAGATCTGGAATTGCCCCAGATAGCTTTTGCTTTTTCAAATTTTCTCCATTGTTGTTATTAAGTTTACCCAACAGCCCATTGAAGTTACTAAGATCGAGTACTATTGCGTCCAGTTCCTCGTTTATTTTATATTTCTTGCCGTACCGTTCAAGCTCTGACTTCAAGTCTTTATCTGATCTAGTGCTACCTCTTCCACATCTGTTGTTTTTGCAGCGCAAAGCTTGGCCTTCATCGTCCTCATCACCCTCTTTGTCATCCCCAACTCTGTCATATTTTTTATGTCTGCAGCCACACCTGTCTCCTTCCCCATCTTCACATCTATCACCGGAGCATCGTAATTGAGTAACTATTTCATCAATTTTGTCGTCTTGTTCTCTTCTTTCACTATCATCATCATCATCATCGCATTTATTACCTCCTCCGCAGCCGCATCTTCCATATTGGCACAACCTGTCCTTAATTTCAGATCGCAGCGACAATGGTAGCTTCTTACTTGCCGAATTCAAGTATAAATTAAGATTTTGAATGTTCAATAAATTGGTGGGCGTACCCTTCGTGTGCTGCTCATGATGTGGACCCGAATGCTGATCGAGATGTTGGCTAATTTTTTTGAAATCAACTCCATGATGCAGTCTTCCGACATCATGTTTTTTCACTAACGTCAGCTGCGTCGTCGCTGAAATTAAAGCTAGCAAGATAGCGACCAAAGATAGTTTTGAAGCCATATCTGGAATTAGTAAAGATTATTGTCACAACATAATTCGTTACCTCCGGTCTCTGCACGTAGTCGGCAAGTCAGAAATAATTGCGAAGGAAACTTAAGAGATTTTAATTGAGCGTGAGATTGATTATGTGTGGCATCTGGCCAATTATTAATTTTGATTGAAAAATAATTTCCGGTCTTTCGCCTGCGGATCACCGTGTGTGATTTCTTTTTGCCGAAACAAATTCAAATCTACGTACCTAGTTATTTTTTTAAGCGAATGCTGATAAATTTTTGTCCATTTACAGTTTTTACCTCTGAAAATGACTTAATTGTATTTTACAAGATTTAAATGTCATTTTCAGAAGTAATTTTCAGTTGTAATGCCACTTTAACGGTCAGGTCTGACCGTTGAAATGGCATTACAACTAAGCGCTTCCGTCTTTTGGAGTACACGTTAAACCGTCGGTTCCGGCTGTTGTCATCTGATAAGTCGTTCAGCAAAGTCACAGAATATATACTCTATGGCCAAGTTAAGTTAAGATAAACTCTAAAATAAAATAAAATAAAATAAAAATAAAATAAATAAACTCTAACACGCCTGCCTAGCATGACCGATTTATATCGCGTGATATAGCGTTTTATCACGTTTAACTCATGCTAGGCAGGCAGAGGTGGCCACTAATCCTCATTCGATAAGAAAGAAAGAAAGAAGTATATACCTAATTAACCATGAACAGACTTTGTAATTATAACTAATTATTGTAAAGAAGTTGAAAGTAATATACACTTAATTGATAATAGAAATGAAGTCGAAATAGATCACCGTTGTGGGCTGTCAAAACTGTCGGTTATTTTGTTACGTGATTTTATTGAAGTATATATATATATATATATATTATTACAAGTTTACATGCTGACTAACAGTAAGGCCCAAATCGCCAGCAAGTTAGATATTAGCTTATAATACAAGTAAAAACAACGATGATACGTGCGTAATAGTACGCGATACAGGATGAGCCAAACCTCCCGATTTTTCGGCAGATCTCGGTAGATCTGCCGAAAAATCGGTGTACGGGACGGAACTGACGAACGGAACGAGTTATAGAAACCAAGAAGCATAGAATAAGATTCTTGATAGAAACTGGCCAAAAAGGAAACTGACCTATTGACGAATATCGCGAAACTGACGAATGAGGTAAACTGGTAAATCATGACCAGCCCCCCCTAGCCAAAGTAGCATTTGCAAATTTTCGTTATCGCTGGATTTGACGTTTTGAAATTCGATTGTTAACGAAACCTTATGTCAATCCCATACATGTTTCGAAAGCGAAGCGATAACGAAGATTTGCCAATGTTACTTTGGCAAGGCCCTCTGGAGAAACTGGCCAGTTAGGGAAACTGACGAGTGATAACCCAACCCTTTTAGCGTTGGTTATCGTGTCGTGTGATACGATTATAGAGCTTTTTTCCAAACCATCTGACTACCCAGTGTCTTTCGGTACCGGTGTTCAAGTGAGACGAATCATTTCCCATCTGACTACTGGAGATCTATTGGGATATTTTTTCCTTAATTCACCACCAGATGATGAAGTGGGTTGAGGTTGTGAGGTTTTTTCTTATTAGTAGGTAATTCGAGAAAGTAAAAGAAATAAATTTACTCGTAGTCACACCGGCGGCGGCGCGGCGTGCGGTGTGACTACGGGTAAAAATATTCCCCGTAGTCATGCACACTATTCCCCGTAGTCATGCACACTATTCCCCGTAGTCATGCACACTATTCCCCGTAGTCATGCACACTATTCCCCGTAGTCATGCACACTATTCCCCGTAATCATGCACACTATTCCCCGTAGTCATGCACACTATTCCCCGTAGTCATGCACACTATTCCCCGTAGTCATGCACACTATTCCCCGTAGTCATGCACACTGGTGTGGTAAAACGGTGTGACCACGGATCAGTCGGGTTAATTTGTTAAGTACCTTGTTAAGTACCTACATCGAAACCAAGATTTTAGACTAGTATTTTTCATTATATAGGTTGTCTGAAAATTTTATTAGGATTCATATTCATAGTATTGATAGGTCATTTGAGGTGATGTGACTTGAATTAATGAAATAAAATAGGTACCTAACTATACCGGGTGTAACAAGACCCTCAACGAAGCCGAGGTCTACGTATTCTGCCCATCATCAGGACCACTTATTTTCAAAATTATTGATGGGAAACGATTTTAATTTTCGGTGTTAAAAAATCATTGCGTACATTTTCACGCAATGTAACGCGTACAAAAGACCGCGCCTGCGAGTGAATGCTACACAGCTGCGTGCGGCCGAGTTGAAAGGCAATGTTTACATGCGTGCTCATGAAATACAGTGATGACGTTTTGCAGCCATTGTTTGTTACGAAATACATAAAATATTGATAATGTTTCTGTAGACAAAAATTAGGAAATAACGATTAAAATAAGATTTCATAAAATTTTTGAAAAAAAAAATTGACTTTGACCTGCAATAACTTCGCAGCTTTTGGTTTCCCAGGTATAGTCTTGAAGACAAAAGTGATCCTGATGATGGGCGGAATGCGTGGACTTCGG
The DNA here is from genome assembly GCA_950108535.1 of Agriphila straminella. Taxonomy (NCBI): domain Eukaryota; kingdom Metazoa; phylum Arthropoda; class Insecta; order Lepidoptera; family Crambidae; genus Agriphila; species Agriphila straminella. Next base: position 1,338,339 of record OX467324.1, on the reverse strand, counting down.
CTTCGTTGAGTGTCTTGTTACACCCGTTAAGACAACATCACATACATAATATTGGTCAATACCAGCACGAACATAATATCGAGAAAAAAAGTGTGAGAAACTCTAAAAAAGTGTGAGAAAGCGGCATAAAGCGAACTAAGATTTTCCATAAAGTAACGAGATTTTTACCTTCATTCTCAGAGATCCATCGGCCAAATCCACAATGGATCTATCGAGATTTACGCAGGTTTTTATCTCAATAGAATATGTTCATGCTAGGTACTACCTCTACTGATTCCAAAATAGGTTTTTAGTAGTTTTTACTATAAGCCATATAGCGCTACAAAAATCGGAGATACTGACGACGGTACCACAAACACCCAGATGTGACACAATCAATATAGCCACTCGACCATGGAGGTGATAGAACTACTGCTAATGTAAACTGCCCACTAATTGTCTAATTTTAAAATCTAACGCAATCGCTTTCATTTGACAGAACATTGATACCTCTTTATGGCTCAACTAAAAACGTAACAAAGAAATGCAGCAATGTGTCACATTCCTCTGTCAAATGAAAGCAATTGTGATATTTGCGATAGATTTTGAAATTAGACAATGAGAGAGCGACGACGGACGCACGCAGAGATTACGAAACGTAAACAATACAACAGTGAAATTTAAAAGGTTTATCTATTCTGAAATTAACGTTTAACTAATCCACAAGAGGCGCTTGAATATATCCGTTGATTTTCATATCAATAGGCACTGCGTAATGTAACGAAGCTTCCGTTTCCAAATCAGCTGACCCAACGCCACTTCTGCGGTTATTGTTTTGAAAATAGTCTAGAACATTCTTGAACCTTCTAGAATTCTGAAACTTCATCAAATTTCTGTTGAACTCCGATTCGTCTCCCCCTTCGTCGCTGTTCATTTGATCGTGGTACGCGAATTCGCCGAAATCTTTTTTGTTTTTCACTTTCTTCCTAAATTCTGCAGCTAGTTGTTCCATTGGTAAGTTCCTTCTGTATTCTTTCATTGTCTCTGGCTCCTCCCTTTCGTAGTAACTGTAACGACACACCTATTTTAAACTAGCTTCCGCCCGCGACTTCGTCCGCGAGGACATTCGGAAAATCCCTAGGGAATCTTTGATCGGGTTAAACATTATATCCTATGTTTTAATTCAGGCTATAATCTAAGTGTAAGAACAAACATCTAAACCTCGATCGAAGATCCAAACCCACAAACTTTCACATTTATAATATAACTAGCAACCCGCCCTCGCTTCGCTTCGGGTCCTTCCTTTTTTGCCAAATGCGACCTTCCAACAACACCCATCACCCATTCGCTCCAAAGTTTGTTTCAGTCCCGTTCCGTCATCGGTGTAAGAAACGTACTTGAATTTATTTTCGCACGCGTTAGTTTTTACCATAACTGCTAAGATATTCATTTAAATGGTATGGTGTGAAAGGGTAAAATAATTTGCATAAAATGCTTAAGGTAACTAACGTATTTAAATTGATAAGGATTAATACTGAATACTTCTAAATAGCTTTCCAAATTACCGCATTGTAAGTGACCAATTTTTTAGAACATCAAATTAATAACGGGTGTAACAAGACACTCAACGAAGCCGAAGTCCACGCATTCCGCCCATCGTCAGGATCATTTTTGTCTTGCACGCAAAATATAAACATTGCCTTTCAACTCGGCCGCATGCAGCTGTGGGGCATTCACTCGCAGGCGCGGTCTTTTGTACGCGTTACATTGCGTGGTAATGAATGCAATGATTTTTAACACCAAAAATCAAAATCGTTTCCCAGTAATCATTTTGAACAGAAATGGTCCTGATGATGGGCAGAACACGTAGACCTCGGCTTCGTTGAGGGTCTTGTTACACCCGGTATAGTAAGCTCTTAAAAGATAGATAATAATTATGCCATCGCGGACTTTTTTGTAGACCTATCAAAAATGAACAATTCCATCATACATTATTTTGTTATAGCTCAAAAGGTTTTTATATGCAGCGTTTTCGATGTAGCTCCCAGTCGGCTTAATTTTTGCCGACTTGTTCAACAATTATCGTCATATTTACTACTTAAGAGGACCCAGCTTCAAACTTGTAAAAACAATATCCAACAACAACCCTCACAGGCACTTTTTGAGCAACAGAGTGGTCCAAGCGTGGAACAATTTGCCAGAACAATTAGTCTCAGCCAACAGCTTGAACCAATTTAAGAATAGATTGGACAAACACCAATTTAAATAAAGTAGAATAGAGCAAAGATTGCAGGATACAGGCACTATCAGTTGCAACAACTGCTCGCCTGTTTAATAATAATAATAATAATATTTCTACCAATTTACATAAAACCTGAACTTATTAAACACTATAACCTTCCTCGAGAATTGCTCTAACATTTGGTGAAAACCGCATGAAAATCCGTTCAGTAGTTTTTGAGTTCATCGCGAACAGACAGACAGACGGACAGACCGACAGACAAACAGACGCGGCGAGCGACGCCGAAGCACGGAGGAACTAGACATTATAAATGTTTGGTCACCCATCCCATGACCGACTCTGGCGAAAGTTGCTTAACCTCCGCAAGCGCTAAACCACTGCGCCACCGAGCTCCACACCAAACACCCACCTAGCAGAATAACGTAGCCACATAAATCAAAACCAGTCGTAACTTTACACGCTTGTATAGTACGAGGCAAACATCTTGACACTTTTGTGAGGGAGTGGGGATAATTTCGCGCATGTGCACTTGTGAGACCAATATCACAGAATACATAAGAGATAATGTTTGCCTCGTACTGTATTGTATGACGAGGGAGGGATACAACTGGTTTATGCAAATAATGTACTCTATGGTTTATGCGGCTACGGTTTGGTTTATACTACTACGGGAACGGCTACGAAATACGGTTGGGGAATACGGCTACGGAATACGACTACGGATATGGCTATGAGATATAATGGCTACGGGATACGGGTACGAGATAAGGCTACGGGATACGGCAGCGAAATATGGCTACTGAATACAGCTACGGGATATGACTACGGGATTCGGCTACGGAATATGGCTACGGGATATAATGGCTACGGGATACGGCTACCAGATGAGGCTACGGAATACGGCTACGAAACACGGCAACGGTACGGATATGGCTACGAGATATAATGGCTACGGGATACGGCTACGAGATGAGGCTACGGGATAAGGCAGCGGAATATGGCTACGGGATGGGATACTGCTACGGGATATGACTACGGGATTCAGCTACGGAATATGGCTACGAGATATAATGGCTACGGGATACGGGTACGAGATGAGGCTACGGGATACGGCAGCGGAATATGGCTACGGGATACAGCTACGGGATATGGCTACGGGATACGACAGCGGAATATGGCTACAGCCTGCCTAGCATGACCGATTTATATCGCGTGATATAGCATTTTATCGACACTGAACTGTCAAATTCCTTTGTCTTTTTGACAGTTAAACGTGATAAAACGCTATATCACGCGATATAAATCGGTCATGCTAGGCAGGCAGGATGGGATACTGCTACGGGATATGACTACGGGATTCGGCTACGATATGTCTACGGGATTCGGCTACGGGATACTGGTTTAAGCTTTGTCCAGACTTGTACCATTTTGGCGTGTCAGATCACCTATCTTTATCATACGTCGTCTCTTTGATACCATAGTGTTTGATACACTATACTATCGTGTGTTTGATATGATAGCATTACTCACGCACACCTAGCAAACTAGCAATGTATGATAAAGATACAATGGTCTGACACGCCAAAATGATACAAGTGTGGATACTGATTTATGCCCGACCGACCCGTGGTCACACCGTTTTACTTTACTACACTTAGTGTGACTACGGGGTCACACCGACTCACCCTTGACATGAATCATTACAAAGAAAGTTATTGGCTTTTTTTCGTAAAACATTACGTCATCAAATTACCAGGATCACATAATAAACGCTACATACCTATTCTGGTACGTTAACAGCGACGATATGTCGTACCGATCGTTTCGATCGTCGAAGGTGACATCCGGCCTCATTTCCGACCAGCAACAGCAAGGCGATATAACTATTATCAGCAAAAAGTATTTCATTGTCTGGAATTAGAAAGTTGCAAAGTTATTAATGTTTTTTGTATGCACAAGGGATAGTGCTTGGCCTTCACATCACCTGATGTTAAGTGACGATAAGGCCACTACACCCGGAATCCTCACCACTGAGGAACTGGCTATCTTACCTCTAACTGCCGGAACACAACAGTTTTTAAATTGTTGTTATGGCGTCAGCCTGCCTAGCATGACCGATTTATATCGCGTGATTATCGACACTCATCTGTCAAACTCCTTTGTCTTTTTGACAGTTAAACGTGATAAAACGCTATATCACGCGATATAAATCGGTCATGCTAGGGGGGCAGACTTTAGGTTAGATGGTCTAGCCATAGTTCGTAGCCTACCACCAACCAAACCGAATACAAATTGTACACTTCACTCACACAGTCACTTTCGCGATCCACGGTCACGGCCAAGGGTCATGGAAAACTCTAGTTTTGAAGGGCATAGAAAAATATATCACGCTTTTTTCTAGGGTGGGCACGGCCCACTACACCAATGCGTGTGGTGTGCTGTTCGTGTAATTTGAGTGTGGTGTTGATTTGTGACCAAAATGGCCACCATGACCACTTTGGTTGATCGATCTGTGTTTTATTTTAAATAATGTTTGACGACCTCTATGGTCGAGTGTTTTGCACACCGGTTTTCATCCCGGGTTCGATTACCGGCTAGGTCAATTTAGAAAACAAACTTTTTTATATTGTGTTGTTTAACGTTGTCTTTGATTTCTATAACACCTATCTTTATAATTGTTTGTAAATAACATTATTATTATACATGACTGTTTGCTGACAAAATAAATAAATTAAAAAAACACCTTACTTAGCTATTACTTTTCAGTTAATGCAATGTATGAGATGTGATACTCCCCAGTATTTTTATTTACTCGCGTGGACATTATAAAATGTAGATATCGTATCCAGGCTAACCGTGTGCTACCCGTGTGCCAAATTTCATCTAAATCCGTTCAGCCGTTTTTGCGTGATCGAGTAACAAAAGTCGACAAGATCCAAACATCGCATCGTAACTTTCACATTTATAATATTAGTAGGACTAGCTTCCACCTGCGACATCGCCCGCGTGGACATTCGGAAAATATCTAGGGAATCTTTGACCGATATAATATCTGTTTACCAAATTTCATCCAAATCCGTTCAGTCGTTATTTAGTAACAAACATCCAAACTTTTACAATAACTATTTTAGTAGGATATATACCTAGTAGGATGCTTCAAAAAGTCTTAGAAACCTAGATATTTTTATTTTTACTTACCTGTAAATTGTTATCCATTTTTTTGTTATACTTCACGAAGTTTTCTACATTTGCATTAGCACTTTATTTTAAAATCACAACAGTGGCATAATAACGCAACTTCTTACGAACAGAGATATTGCAAGTTAATTGACTTTGGCTGTAATTGATTTTAAGATTTTTGAGATGATTGTAAAACAAGATGGCAAATATTTTTCCTTATCTCTAGTTTTGATAGTTGGCTTGTAATATTGTTCTTATTGGTAAGTGGCAGGGTCTTGCATTCCGGGAGTGACTTTTGTTAAGACTATGGGCCAATATTATAAAATAAAATAAAATATTAAAAACAATGGATTTCTAAAAAGGCACGCCTGCAATTTGTTGATGAAAAATTACAAGTGACAGTTACCTACACAAGAAATAGAAAACATATTTTTATGTCCATAATAATGGCTTGTAGTATTGTCAAATGATTGGAAGTGTAATTCGTGTAGTTGCATAGACTTATATTACTAGCGTATGTAGTTGTAATTTTTTTATGAAATCATTATACTTAATCGTTTCCTCAGAGTTTGCACCATTCCTGAGGGTACCCACTTGTTTTATTGTTGTACCAATTGTTTTATCTTGTGCTTCAACAGTGCGCCATAGTGTGTACAGTCGGCAGCACATCAGACTATACATGTCGACCTTGAGACCGCCTTTATGCCGTACGTAATAAGAGCTGTTTTCGTAGTTCAACTGTTTAACCTAGCGTGCTGTCGTGTGTACTACGTGTGCGAATACGTATGTGAACCTGCCTTTATTGTCTAATTTCAAAATCAATCGCAATCGCTTTCAGGATGTTACACATTGATGCTTCTTTTTGGCACAAATAAAAACTAACCAATGAAAGGCAGCAATGTCTCACACCCATCAGTCAAATGAAAGCGATTGCGATAGATTTTTAAATTAGACAATTAGCCCCCTGCCTGCGTAGCATGACCGATTTATATCGCGTGATATAGCATTTTATCAACACTCAACTGTCAAACTCCTTTGTCTTTTTGACAGTTAAACGTGATAAAACGCTATCGCGCGATATAAATCGGTCATGCTAGGCAGGCTGGTTCGCAAACGGACACTATTCTATAATCTCGTTATCTGTGAAGGAACGTAACTTTCAATACCGATAGCGGAGATGACGTAGCACGTGTCGCCGCTGACTTCCTGGGGCCCTATTTTTGAATCACTCGACTAGCGTCGAGTGCTTGGTTTCTACTGATTTTCGTTCGACATTTGACTTTCCATATTTTTTAATCACTCGACCGCAACGAGTGCCCTCACCCACTCGTTTGCAGTCGAGCGATACGGTACGGCGAGCGATATTCTTTTCTACTAAAAAGCAAAGTTTTGTTTTTAACAGCCAATAGAAACATGGATATTACGTTTCGTTTTCGTTGCGGTAGTTTCGGTTTTCTCTAAATTCTGCGTGGAACGGATAAAATCCAACATTTCGTATTCCGAAAACGAACGATTCAAAAATACGGAAAATTGGCGTCATGCGACTTGTAAGGCGAGTGTGACTTAAGTCGCATGCGACAACATAATGTCATACGAACGATTCAAAAATAGAGCCCCTGTCTCGGAATGCTTGCCTGGCGCAGTATTTATTGTATCAGCCTATCTTCGTTATTTTAACATGCATGTTACTTATTTTATTTTGGAAATCAAATCAATTGTGATCCATAAGTATTTAATAAATGAATGAATGAATAAAACTTTATCAATACATACAAACATACATATACTCCCGCCTGTTTCCCATGGGGGTAGGCAGAGACTATAGAACTTTATTAATTATGGGTATATTTCATAAAAGAATGAAAAAGAACAGTTATTTACCATATTAGTAGTTTATTGGGGTAGAATTATGCTTTTATAATTAATAAGAAACATAATTCTACCCCAATAACAACGATGGTAAATTCGGTAAATTATTGTAATTTAAGTACTAATCTTTTATGAAATAGGCCCCTGATTAAATACTGATGGATCACAGTATTTACCACGCGTGTAGCCGGCGGCAGTTTGTTTGCAAAATATTCTTGCATTGCGAGTGTAAAAAAAAAAATCCTGCGCGCCTTTTCCCATAATTATCATATTTTGTTTTTGTCGTAAGTATTTGTTGCTTTGTGGTAAATTGCTTTGTTTTTCCTCGCAAATGTGTTGAAAAACGTCGTATGAAACTCGTGAGCTCTGCTTATTGCACACTCGGCTGAGTTACGCCCTCGCCTGCGGCTCGGGCTGCAACACAGCCTTGTGTGCAATGAGCAACCTAAGCTAACTTGTCTCATAATGTAGGTACTATTACCAAACATCTAATAAAAAACAATAAGTACTATGTAAAAAGTCTACAGCAAGCAGTTAAGGTGGTACCCTGAGCGAAAGTGGCGCCGCGGTGAATTATATTTAATATTATAATTCTAATACACAATTTAAAAAATGTTTATCGTGGAGATTTTAGGGCCCACAGTCTAGTATTTTTAGACGGTATCGTGACATTCCCTCGTAGTCACTGCTAGAAGTAGATAGCAAAACTGCTAAAAGTGGCCGTTTTTGGCACATTTGCTATCTACTTCTACGAATGACTACGAGGGCATGTAGTGATACCTTCTAAAAATACTAGACCATGGGCCCTAAAATCTCCACGATAAACATTAATAAAATCTTTTTCTATTAATAACTTATTAAATAAAAACCTCTGAGGGCGCCACTTTCGGTCATACAACCGCCTTAAAGGAGAGCCATAATAATATGTCGAACAAAAACAAACGAGGCTCGCACGTACGCCTTTCCCGCGGTTGCAAGAAAAAATGCAAATGGCGCGCGTGACGTCACGTCCGTGCGCCACTTGCGCGGCGTGTGCTGATGCCGGTTTAATTGTCGTTCGCGCGCTTTAATGCGCGCGGCCGCTAACGAGGGCGCCATCTTGCGGAAATGTGACGGACTAGTTTTGGCAAACTATGTGTTTTAGTCATATTTATGTTATGTGTGATCATGATCAGTAATCGTAATATATTTTAGTCGTATTGCATTTGAAGCAAGTAAGTGCATGCGATAAATTCATTGTCTTTTCGCTATGCAGTGCTATCAAGATATAATACGTCTACCCTATTTACTGAATGGCCTGCCAGCGGCTATTAGGCATAAGCCAGTTAAAAATAAATTTAAAACATTGTTAAAAAAACACGTATGCTTCAAAACTTAATTTTTTAATTTTATTTTAAAATTTAAGTCTAGTCTATAAAATTGACTAAACCAAAAGAAACTGAAGATCCCACAGTCAAACCGACTATTTTGTAACCTCATATTGTATCCTCTTTGTTCATAATAAATAAATAAATAATAATAATAATATGACATGAACAAAGAGAAAAGAAAAACACTTGAAAAACATTATCAGATGATAGAGAACTTTATAAACATAATATTTTCGAGGTTTATAAACATCAACTGATCGAAGTTTATAAAGCAATGACAAAGAACAAAAGGAAGGGTTGTCAAATTTTCAATCACTGAAAATATTAAATCCAATATGTCAGAAATGGAAAATTAATATCAGTCATATCCGCCCGCCATTACTATTTAACAAAACCATCGATCAAGGCGGGCTTCTGATAAAATATTCAGCAGATAAACACTGTTTATGGATAGGAGCGGCGCTTTTAAAGTCGTCCATCATAGCACGGGACAGGTGGCTAGGAGATACAATAACTGGCCGGCAATCTGCGTTTTAACTGGAAAAACAAATAAGTTTCTAATGTCTTTTTAGGGTTCCGTACCAAAACGGTTAAAAGAAACCCTTATAATAACCCTTACGTGTGACTCAGTCTGTCTGTCTGTCACAGCTGGATATCTCGAGAACTACTAATGGTATCAATTTGAAATTTGGAATAGTTTAAGATGACGTTTGTCTAACTATTTTGCAGTTAAGAAAGAAATAAAAAAATAAATATTTTTTTACAACAGGGACTGAAAAGGGGTCTTAAAAATTTTAAGTAAGGTGACTGGGGCATGTGGGGTATCATATGAAAGAGCGCTGTTTGCACATTTAAAAACATTTTTTCTTTTTTTTAGGCCGCATAGTTTTCGACTTATGATGAAATATGTAAAAAAAAAACGTTTCCTCCCCTTATCTCCGAAGTTTGCAAAGAGAAAAATCTGAAATAATTCCATGTGATAGTAGTTTATGTAAAAATAGACAGAAAAAATAAAACGATGTCTCAATATAACACACTTTTTTAGAAATTCAAAAAACAAACAAAAACCCTTGGCCGTAATATATTTTAATGTATTGTATACCTAGGTAGAAACATTATCTTTATAATCGCTGTATTGTTGTAGAGCACGCTGTAAGTAAGATTAAGCTGAGTGCTCGTGCTTAGTTAGCTAAAAAAGACCTTATTAGCTTGTTAAAATAAGTATACATTTTTGTAACTAACAGATTTAACATTATTGTTACTAACATATAATGGACTGTATTTGGCTGAAATAAAATTATAAGTAATAATTATATTTACATGAAATAAAACACTTTTAACGGATACTAGCGCGGTTTTATTATATCATAACTAGCTTCTGCCCGCGACTTCGTCCGCGTGGATATTAGAGAAAATCCTTAGGGAACCTTCAACCAGGATCTGACCAGCCATTTTTACGAATTTAGGCGGGTTCCTACCAAGGGCGCTAACTGGCGAGGCAAGGCTTTTGCCGCGTGTGGCGGGCCTCGCACGTGGCTTCCCGTTCCAGTTCCCGTTCCCGTTCCCGTTCCCGTTCCCGTTCCCGTTCCCGTTCCCGTTCCCGTTCCCGTTCCCGTTCCCGTTCCCGTTCCCGTTCCCGTTCCCGTTCCCGTTCCCGTTCCCGTTCCCGTTCCCGTTCCCGTTCCCGTTCCCGTTCCCGTTCCCGTTCCCGTTCCCGTTCCCGTTCCCGTTCCCGTTCCCGTTCCCGTTCCCGTTCCCGTTCCCGTTCCCGTCCCCGTTCCCGTCCCCGTCCCCGTCCCCGTCCCCGTCCCCGTCCCCGTCCCCGTCCCCGTCCCCGTCCCCGTCCCCGTCCCCGTCCCCGTCCCCGTCCCCGTCCCCGTCCCCGTCCCCGTCCCCGTCCCCGTCCCCGTCCCCGTCCCCGTCCCCGTCCCCGTCCCCGTCCCCGTCCCCGTCCCCGTCCCCGTCCCCGTCCCCGTCCCCGTCCCCGTCCCCGTCCCCGTCCCCGTCCCCGTCCCCGTCCCCGTCCCCGTCCCCGTCCCCGTCCCCGTCCCCGTCCCCGTCCCCGTCCCCGTCCCCGTCCCCGTCCCCGTCCCCGTCCCCGTCCCCGTCCCCGTCCCCGTCCCCGTCCCCGTCCCCGTCCCCGTCCCCGTCCCCGTCCCCGTCCCCGTCCCCGTCCCCGTCCCCGTCCCCGTCCCCGTCCCCGTCCCCGTCCCCGTCCCCGTCCCCGTCCCCGTCCCCGTCCCCGTCCCCGTCCCCGTCCCCGTCCCCGTCCCCGTCCCCGTCCCCGTCCCCGTCCCCGTCCCCGTCCCCGTCCCCGTCCCCGTCCCCGTCCCCGTCCCCGTCCCCGTCCCCGTCCCCGTCCCCGTCCCCGTCCCCGGATTTTCAAAATAACAAAATATGTATGCCTATTTATTTTTAGACATGCTCCTACGCATTTTAAAGTTGTAATGTCTATTTTATATTATTTTTCCATACAAAATTTGAACCCCATTTTCACCCCTTTAGAGGTTAAATCATGTCCACCGTGTTGGACTTCAAAATAAATCTCATTTTCGCAATCACCATCCCATAAAACCTCAAGAACGACATCCATATAGATTTTTATGTTTACTCACCCCATTTACCCCTAAGTGGTTGATTTTCAAAATAACAAAATATGTGTTTGCCTATTTATTTTTAGACATGCTCCTACGAATTTTAAAGTTGTAATGTCTATTTTATATTATTTTTCCATACAAAATTTTAACCCCATTTTCACCCCTTTAGAGGTTAAATCATGTCCACCGTGTTGGACTTCAAAATAAATCTCATTTTCGCAATCACCATCCCATAAAACCTCAAGAACCACATCCATATTGATTTTTCTGTTTACTCACCCCATTTACCCCTAAGTGGTTGATTTTCAAAAATTACAAAATATGTTTGCCTATTTATTTTAAGATGTGCTCCAACGAAGATTAAAGTTGTAATGTCTATTTTATATTATTTTTCCATACAAAATTTGAACCCCATTTTCACCCCTTTAGGGGTCAAATCATGTCCACCGTGTTGGACTTCAAAATAAATGTCATTTTTGCAATTGTCATCCCCGAAAACCCCAATAACGACATCCATATCTATTTTTGGGTTTTTTACCCCTTTTCACCCCCATTTCATCCCAATAGGGGTGCAAATACTAACAATAACAATATACGTTGCATTAAATGTCTATCCGTAAGCCTAAATTATAAATTTAGCGATTTTTACTTCGAAAATAAAGGATTTTCTTCAATACACAACTTCATCCCCCTTTTGACCCCTTCGGGGGTAGAATTTTGAAAAACGCTGAGACCCGTATTTATTTATTTTCAATGGTCAGTCTAAACACAAAATTTGAAGATCCTAGCTTCAAAACTGAGGGACTTTCATACAAACTTTGATCCCCTTTTTTACCCCCTTAGGGGGTGAATTTTGAAAAACCCTTTCTTAGTGCACCCCTAGACCTCATAAGGAACCTACGTGCCAAATTTGGAATCTCTAGACCCAGCGGTTTGGGCTGTGCGTTGATAGATCAGTCAGTCAGTCAGTCAGTCAGTCAGTCAGTCATTCAGTTTACGATTTTATAAATATAGATAGGGATGTTGACTAATGAATAAAATAACGAAATACTAATAAAAATCGTAAACATATTAAACTTTTAGAGTAGCTTGTATACCTCTTGGTTTTATATATTGCATATTATTTATTTTATGACCCTTCAAAGTTGGGTGAACAAGTCCATTTAAAAAGTATAAAATTTATTAAAATAAATGATACCTTTAATTAGTCCGTAAAATGTATAGCAAATTTGTAGAAGAAACCATTTTGATAAACACAATATTTAATATAGCTGCTGAACAAATTTCCTATGCGTTGCATACAAACTTGCAAGGCGTGACGTCATAACGTGCAAGCCATTAGTATGGAGCGTTTTTGATCGAGTCCATTTGTGCGCATTTCACACTGTGATATCTCGGGCAGTTTTCATGCTAGCGAATTAATTCTTTTACCAATGTTTCTTTTTTTGAGAGGTAATTTATGTAACATAAAATAAAAAAAATAGTCAACATGCCTATTATATTTACGTTAAATTATAAAACACAACTCGCCCCCAACTAACTCAGATGGGTCCCATCCCATCAAATGTCATCAAAAATGTTATTGACCTGTGTTCTATCGTAACATAACAATCTTAAACCGCATTGAACCAAAAACTGTTTTTATTACAGTTTTACCTTTACTAGTATAGTATTATATTATCTGTGCTTTAACCTACTAATATCACTCGACAAGTGTTTTTTGACAAAACACAAATAGCACTTTGGGGACAATAAAACACAATTGTGTATACACCGCACGTGGCCATTATGTGTACTGTGTAATGTGTGTACACCTGTGTAAACCCACCACAATTTGAACAGATGCTGTTGTTTGCCGTGCATATACGTCTGGCAAAACTTGACGAGTACCTATTTGTATCACAATATTAAATTAAGAAACGAAATTTTTTGTTTTATTTTTTCTGACTAAAAGTAGCTCCTGTGTGCACGTAATAAAAGCAATCGATTATATTGCTGAGGCAATACAAATTCCTGCGAACTGCACCGTCGTCGGCGAATAGTGAACTTCCTATACAAAGAGGGTAGGTATACCAAAATGATTTGCAATTTGAGTATAATTAACTCTTCTTGTGATATAATTCAGCAATCCCGCATTTGTCGTTATTGTTCCCTTTTATCAAAGGCGTCCCACATTGTCCCCCAAACATCAAATTTGCTGTCCCACATTTAAAACAAGCGCACATAGCTACAGCCACAGTGAAATTAGCGCATTGCGCACGAATCTAAAACAAATAAAAGTAAAAAATATTTTTTTTCTGATTTTTGGTTTTTCTTCCATTTTTTTTGGGAATGTTGGCATCCTTAAAAAACCCAGCGATGGATGTACAGATTGAAATACAACAGAATATAGTGATAGATCCCTGCTCCAGTAGCAAGACTATCGAAACACGATATTATATAGCGATTTATCGACACTTTAATGTTGAGTATCCATAAATCCCTTTAACATAATAAGTCGTTTCGGCGCGTCATGCTAGTGGAGCACCTACTCGGTTTTCTGACAGCTGAGAATTTTAGTTTCTTTTTATGTTGATAGATGGCGCTATTCAACTAGGTAGTTTTTTTAAATTTTTCCTAGCAGCTGAGTATACCACTTAATTATTCAACACTTGACACTGGCAAAAATTACTCCCTGAAGAGGAGTAGATTGCCATAACAACGTCAAAAATTTGCATTGACTTCATTCATCCTTTGCTTTTTTAATAAAAAGTTATGTACTTAGTTGAACAACGACATCTAGCCGTCCTTTAGGTACTACTTTTTTTTTAAACTGCCTTTTGAAAACTGCTCATTATAAAACTGTAAATAAAGGGGGCCCTAAAATATTTGTAAAAGTGACAATAATACCCTCCGGAGTATCTGACCACCAAATACCACCATTATTCGCCAAATACAATAATTGTACCTATGTACTTATTTGACATTTCAAAATGATATTACTAACTACTTAGTTACCGAAAACTTATTAATCACATAGATTTGTATTTTGCGAAATTCGTTTACGATATTACAAATGTGAATTTCATTAGGCCGTTAGTACGTTTACATGATGTAAGTAATTATTAAGGTTCAACGCACTTAATTAAATTGACGTAGGTAATTTAAACAGTATCTTACCTAAAGATAATTGAGTTGAGTCGAGAAAACTTCCGAAAATTAATGTAATGTAAGTCATCATACATAATGTGTATAAAGAATCTTTGTAATTAATAGTAGGTACCTATTCAAATACCTAAGTCCTAATGTATTTCCATCGTCACCACAATGAAAGCCACACGATATCAACTTTCCATTCAAAACGCAACATACGCGAAAATAATATTAAACTTTCCACCCGTAATTTCAGCTCCAGAGACGCTTACGGCGAAAACACGCGCCCGCCCTAAACAATTTTCACAAAAAAAAACGTTTTCCACCGCACTCGCGGTGCTGAATCCGCCCTCCAGTCGCCAGCCGGCCGCGCCGCGAATCACACGCGCCAAATTTCCCCGCGTTGTCTAACGTCACTTTGACGTACGCGTAAAAAAGAAACATTTATACTTCTTAAATATAATAACACCAAAAAGTTTGCAGTCATCAGTGTATTTTATAGTGATTTATTAAAATAGTGGGCAGTGCAAGACGATAATAAAATCTGTGGAAAGCTGGTCGCTGTCAGCTGTCAAAACTGTTGAGGTAAGCGTTAAAATTTAATTTATCGCTTCGCCATCAATTAAGGAGCATGATGCACGATTTTACGACATGTATTTAATGTGGAGCGGACAAAGAAAGAGATAGGCTCAGAATTCAGATTATCCGGATATTAAGAAAAACTAGTGTTATGATTTAATCCGGTTGCGATATGATACGATATTCTTTGTTTCTTTATTTATACATTTGCACTATTTCATTGTTTTATCGATAAAATAATATTGCGTAGGTACTTAATTATGAAATAAAACACTTTTAACGGATACTAGCGCGGTTTTATTGAAAGTACTTTGGTAATTAGTTGGTATTTGGTTTGATTTTTGATTTTCCCGACGTTTCGGCACCTTTGCAGCTGCCGTGGTCACGGGGGACTGAAGCTACTTGTGAGCCTACCCTCAAGCGATGAATTTTATAACGTTCAGAAATTAAAATTTTATCAAATTTAATTAGTTTAATTTTGGTTTAGTTTTAATTTAATTTTATATGTTAAAAAGAGAGAATCTACTGAAACTACTACCATTTCAAAAAATTGGGAGGCCCCTCCAAGAAAGAAATGGCGAAAGAAAACTTGGAGAGGAAGGCCGACCTCCGTCTTTTATATTAATTAATTTATTTGCAAAAGGAACTAACCGTATCATTAGATCTTACAGTGTGTGTTTGGGGCTTTAGCTTGTGAATGATGGGGTCCCAAGCTGGTGGAATTTTCCAACCATCATCTCTATTGAAATTAGGATATTTATTTATTTCGATAGCCTCGCGGAGCATTCTAGGAATGAATCTACGTTCCCTAGCAAGGATTTGGGGTTTGTCAAATCTAATATAATGGTTGGGCCCCTCAAAGGCGTGTTCACTCACTGCAGACTTGTTATCGCGCCTATGTTTCATGTCAGCTACATGTTCTTTAACCCGGGTCCCTATGCTTCTCTTTGTTTGCCCGATGTAGGAGAGCCCACAGTCACAATCTAGTTTGTAGACGCCTGCGGCTTGAAGGGGGATATTACACTTGACAGGTCGTAAGAATTGGTTGATCTTCTTCGGCGGCTTGAAGTAAGTTTTGATTGACGCTCGCTTCAGAATGTTTCCAATCTTGTCAGTGACACCCTTCAAGTATGGTAGGATGGCAGGTTGACGCTCTACTGTGGCTGTTTTGGTGCGTTTTCTGTGACGAAGGCGTGGTACTTGCAACTTGTTGTTACGTAGTACTTGCTTGACGTGCTGAAGCTCAGCAGTCAGGTGTTGTTTGTCACAGATGCCGCGGGCTCTCTGAAACAAAGATTTCCCTACGGTAGCTAACTGTATAGGGTGATGGTGAGAGTCACCATTAAGGTATCTGTCTGTATGGGTTGCTTTACGATACACTGTATGGCTCAAGGTTTGGTTCGGATTCCTGATAATGAGAATGTCTAGGAAAGCTAGTTTATTATCTGCCTCTAACTCCATAGTAAATTGTATGTTGGGGTTTATGGAGTTAAGATGGTTAAGAAATGCAGGGACACTGTCTCTAGGTAGTATTGTGAAAGTGTCATCTACGTACCGTTTGTAGAACCGGGGAGTCACTGGTGCTGTGGCTAGTGCTTTCTCCTCAAAATCCTCCATGAAAATGTCAGCAACAATGGGGGATACAGGAGAGCCCATTGCTACGCCATCCACTTGCACGTAGAACTCCTCGTTCCATAACAGATAGCCAGATGTTAGGCATAATTCTAGTAGTTCTGCATATTCAATTGGCATGTTATTATCAACTAGCTTTCTCCTGATGATATTAATGCAGTCCTGTACTGGTAAGCATGTGAATAAGGACTGAACATCAAAACTAACCATAGTTTCATCATCAGCGAGATGTAGATGTTGTATCTCACTGACAAAATGGTAGGAATCTTTTACAAAGGCTGATGTGTTACCTCTCAGTGGTGTGAGTGTTTTCGCTACGTGTTTAGCCAATTTGTAGGTTGGTGAGTCAATTTGGCTTACTATGGGGCGTAGCGGAGCGTTGTCTTTGTGTATTTTCGGTAACCCATACAGTTTTGGCGGTGTAGGGCAGGATGGAATAAGATAATCGACGTCAAGATCTAACTGTTCTGAATGTTCTTTGATGAGTTCTTTCGTTTTATTAAGGATCTTGGTGGTTTGATCACATTTGACATGTTTGTATGTTTTCTCATCGCTTAAAAGTTCTTGTATTTTTGTGTTATAATCCGACGTATCCATAACTACCGTTACTTAATTATATCTAAGTTTTTTTTTGTTTTTAACCCCCGACGCAAAAAGAGAATGGTGTTATAAGTTTAACGTGTCTGTGTATCTGTCTGTGGTATCGTAGCTCCTAAACGGATGAACCGATTTCGTTTAGTTTTTTTTGTGTCATAGATAATTTTATCCCGAGTTTTCTTAGCCATGTTAGCTTAGCCATGAAAATCTGTTCAGCCGTTTGAAGGTCATCAGCTCTTTTCTAGTTGATGGGGGGATCTGAATCAATGATATTGGAAGTATTGGTAACCATGACCTGATCAGCCGTTTGAAGATCATCAGCTCTTTAATAGTTGATGAGGGGATCAGACTACCTTCCATATGTCCTATCGATTCGAAATTTGGTACCGTGTTACTTCAATGAGATTTGAAGTATATGGTAAGGTTACCATGACCTGATCAGCTGTTGGTCGGGGGGTTTTTAATTTTTTTAATTTTTGTTATTGATTCGATTTACCATTATTAACTTAAAAAGAATTACTTAAATGTCTTTGGTGACATTTCTCTAGATATTTTACATTGTATTTCTTTTCTGTATTTTTTCTTAATATGATTTTAGGTACCTAAGTTTAATTTATACTAGAAAGGACTCTTCAATCACTAGGCGAGATGTAATACTAGTTTTATAAGTAAGTAGATACAATGCGATTGCGACCCTCTGCAACATCACCCGGGAATGTATGGAAAAGGAAAATTTTACAGATTAAAATACGTTTTTTTGCACCGCAAGCGCTCTAAAGTCATGTCACTTTCCATTGAAAATTTTATTGCATTGTACCAAATTAGAAAGTCTAAAATTTAACATGACAAAGCCATGTAAAAGCATTATGAAATGCAAAGATCGAAAACTAATTTAGGCAGTAGGTAAGTATAATTTCGGTGCTCAAAATATTATTTCCCAAATGTAATGGCGCGTGTGCTTTATTACGTGGTATAAATACGGGTTATTAGTCGTGGTAACACCTGCCGGCTGCTGCGGCAATATCTGGCAACACACGGGCGCGGGAAATTGGAGAAAAACAACTTTAGGGCTCCGCACTTCAGATACCTTTGCCTGTGAATCTATAAAACATAGGCTTTTCTCTAGTTTAGCTATTGACGCACCTTAGCCTGTCCTGAAAAGAACGCATACAACAACTACTACAAAAAACAAACAAAAAACAAAAACTATTTATTGCAGTCTATCGCGAGTTACAGTTTTATACAGTGATTGGGACCAAACCCAGTAGGCATTATGAAATGCCTGTGTCAGGACTACAGACTAGCTATTGACGCTTTGAAAAATGCAAGTTCTTTTAAGTTTTTCTCGAATTTCAATAATGATTATTATGGTCGAACACTTCTTTTTTATTTAAAAGCCTGTTACCTCGAAAAAACTATGCATGTTTTACATTTTACTTTAAAGAAAAAAAAAGCTGGAGAGTAGAGAAACTTACTTGATTGAGCGCATTCAAGAAAATTACAAATTACGAACTTTCATATGCGTTTATAGGTTCCTTTTATTACAGTCTAAAAAGAAATGTAAAAGCGTGCTACTTAGTATTATTAAAATTGCGCTAATCAATGCACTTGAATACTTTTTTGATAAAGTTTATAGGTGCGTAGGAGAAACTTTGTAAGGAATATTCATGCACACAGTACCTACGTGAGACACAGTAACAGATTTTGCTTATTATGCCGCCGCGCCGTTGCTTTGGATGCGGGCGAGATGGTATGCGGGCACAAATATTTTGTGGTGCGGGAGCGCGTTGATGCATGCAGGAATAAGCGGGTGATTGTCATGTGTTTTGGTTAGAGTGTTTTAGAATGCGGGATATAAGTGGTGGCCAGATAATAAGGACACCAGTCGATTTTTATGCAAAAGAGATAACTTTGAAGCCTTGGTCGGAGAACCAAGGATTAATTTTAATTTCAATTTTTTTCTTTATTAGACACATAACAGAATACAGTCACGAAAGCAAATGATTACAATAGTAGTGTCCAAGTACTAGACTGAACTCCAACAACATGCATTCTTTAATGAACAATGTTTACTGTGAGTGAAAAAGAAACATAGGTAGATACTTAAAATACTTAGGAACTCAGTTAACTAATTTGACCTAGCTGTGATCTGATGATGGCCATCTAGGGAGCGAATGGAGGAGGTTCAGATCGCTATACACACCCAACTGATCTGATCAACATTCTAAGAAATATAAAAACCGCGAAATTAGCATAAAAATGTATGGAAATCCTGAAACTGAAAACTCTGGTCCTTATATCTCTCAAAATGTTGATATCAGTTGGGTATGTATAGCGATTTGAATCTCCTTCATTCACTCCTTGGATGGTCATCACCAGATCACAGCTAGGTTAATCCGGAAAACTAAGGCATCACATTTACCTCGTTCGTATGAAAATCGACTTTAATTATTAGACCACCACTTTACGTGATCTGTATAACTTATTTTTGGTAGAAATCTTATTATGTGAGTCTATGAAAAGTCCTTATTTCTTCTACAACGTATAAAGCAAAGATACAAAAAGTTGTTCTTATAATCAAGAACAACTTTTTGTATGGAATTAATCCTCAGATCGCGAAAAAAATATCAGCTGTTTCATACAATATTTTTAGCGAACTTTGCTAAAATGTATGAGTCAGCTGTTTTTTTAGTTTAAAGGTTTACTATACTTTATTTACACGTTGTATAAGTTCTGACATTATCGAATTTTAGTCTGTGGACCTAAATATGCGTTATTTATTTCCGTAAATAAGTTTCTTTATGGAAAACAAAAGAAAATTAAAGTTATCATTTACCGCGTACCGTATTTTGTTATATTGATTTGTTTTTAGATTATTTATACACTGTAACAGCAATAATAAAGAACGACAAAGCTAAATGCGAAGAGAATTGAAATCCAAATCAATAAACATTACAGGGTGCCTACTGCCATGTCTTAGCGCAGTATTATAACATTCTTACCATGCTATTTCGTACCACGACCTTCATAAAGTATGATTATTGTAATAATGTTTCCGTTGTAAGTTTTGTGACGTCATCGTTCAATCGTTCACTTAAACCGTACCACGACGTGTCTTTTGACAGCTAGCATTATTGTTTTTGTGTCAAATATTGAGAAATTTTGCAGTCTTAAAAAAGTTGCTTTTTCTCGACGGAAACAAAACTATTTTGAGTTATTTTATTTAGAAATTGGAAATTGCGTCAGGCGTCATGTCATTAATAAAAGTGATAAGTACTAAAATATTGTAAGATGTTTGTAAGCTTTGAGTAAGACGCGCTGGACGAAGCCGCGATGCTCGAAGATTGTAAGTAATTAATTGACATTACACCACGCTCTTTTGTTCCGTGATATTTAATACAAAGTCAGGTTAGGTAAGTTCCTAAAAACTCTTTCCCCCCCACCCACTCCCCAGTTTACATCATCTGTGGCAATAAGGGCACATCTGCGCGCCCCAGGTGGGCACATAAATTGGACCAGCGAATTCCAATATCTTGAAAACGTTTTTCTTTGCTGGACTCCGATGACAGCTATTTTCGCGGGAAATTTTTGGTAAAACTTTTTTAGGCTGTTTGATTATCCGCGCAAATTGCTAATGCGTCTGGCGGCCATTTTTTAACCTCGAAAAGGAAAACCAAATGTATCTTTAATACAATAATTAATACCTACTTACTTATATTAAATGATCTATTAGAATTTTTCTTGTTATATGTCATTTTTAGTTGTGAATGTTACGAGGTTCCTGCGCATTAGCAATTTGCGGGGATAGTATAACTTAATTCATTGAATTGTGTTATTTTTGTTTGCATTATTATTCTGTTCTTATTACTAAAGATTGATTATTTAAAAATGTTTGTTTTTTATTTATATACAGTTAAAAACCTTTTAAAGAATTTAAAGCTTACCTCAATTTTTTTATCGTAGTCAAAAGTGTGGTCATGTTCTTTTTAATTTGGCCCAAAACACTTTATTGTGTTTTTATGAAATAATTTGTGGAGTTTTTGGTGCCATTTTATCCAGTTCGGTTCGGTGTCTATTTTAATTATTTGCAAATTGATTCTTAGTGGATAATATTGTGTCTTAAAATTGGTTCAGTTTTGTGGTACAAGTGTCTACGCATCTGAACAATATGTGGGATAATTGAAATAGGTGCGATCTTGGTTGTGTGAAGCTGAGACTTTTATTCTACCTCGGCAGAACTTACCGAGTAAACTGTATCGATATATTTGATGCCAAATGCTCCAAGCAGCATTGGATGGAATGCGATGCACCCGCATTCTAATGTAAACTGAAACAATACCACTGAATTATTTAACACTTGACACTGGCAAAAATTACTCCCTGAGGAGGAGTAGATTGCCATAACAAAAACAAGAAGAAGAAATAATTTGTTGATTTAAAAGGTAAACATTTAAGATTCGAGACGGAAAATTTCCAAATACGAAGGAAAGCAGATAAAAATTGTTAAGTTTTTCTTGAAAACAATACTATAAGTAGAAGTTAGTGGTTTGTTTATGTGGTGTGTTACACAACTGCCAGATGTCTTGCGCACGCGCCTAGTCTTTGCACAGGTGTGATGGCGCCACTCATTGTCTCAACTTTGTTATGTCATTATACAATTTTGTTACCATGTTGCCACTAAACAGAAACAGGGGGGTTACTTTCGAACACGAACGAGGTTCTGTACCCTTAGCACGAACTGCTATCGAAAAAAATAACGCGCGTAAAATCATTCGATAGATAAATTTTGTATTGAAAATTTGTACAGCGCCATCTATCGCCGATAAGCGAAATGAAATTTTCCATAGAGAATTGTCTGTCGAGTAATTTTACGCGCGTTTTTTTTCTCGATAGCTGTTCGTGCTAAGGGTACTGACATCGAATTGGTATCGAGTAAATGTCAAAACAGTACAATGGAAACCATAGCAGCCGTTTTCAATGTACTAAAAAAACTGATTATTGGCGTTTATTCGATACCAATTCGATTTCAGAACCTCTTCTTCTTCTTCTTATTTTTGTTTTGGCAGTATACTTTCCTCTTGGAAGTAATTTTTGCCAGTGTCAAGTGTTAATTAGTTCAGTGGTAGATATTGTTTCAATTTTCATTAGAATGCGGGTGCATCGTATTCCAATGCTGCTTGGAGCATTTGGTATCAAGTATATCAAGACAGTTTACTTGGTTAGTTCTGCCGAGGTAGCCACCACTACAATAAAAGTCTCAGCTTCACACAACCAAGATCGCGCCTATTACAATTATCCCACATATTGTTCAGTTGCGTAGACACTTGTATCACAAAACTGCACCAATTTTAAGACACAATCACCAAACCGAACTTGATAAAATGGCGCCAAAAACTCTTCAGAACCTCGTTCGTGTTTCAAGAGTAACCCCCCAAGTAGTAAAGACGTTTGGTCGCAATTTTTTCAGACGTCATAGATAGATAGTTTATCGTTTGTTTTTCACGCTTTTCTGTCTTTCATTTTTTTATATATTTTTTATTAGGAAACTCAACAGCTTTTTTTCTACAATCATGCTTAAAACTTACAATAATAACACCTAGAACGATAGTTCCCTACAAAGCGCACTATCAAAAGTGAGGCAACTAAAACAGCCAAAATGGCCCCGTTTTCAGATTTTTATTCTCCATTATTACCTAATCATACCGAATAAGTACAAAACAGTTTCAATTTTCCTACATTCATTAGATTAGTTACAATATTATTGGATTATAGTTACGATTAGGTAACGTATGAAGGATATAAATCTAAAAACTAAGCCATTCTGGCTTAGTATTAGTTGGCTCACTTTGTATACGAGGACACGGCTTCTAGGTGTTATTATTCTAAGGTTTAAAATATAAACCTAAAAATTACAATTAGCCAATAACAGAGTTTCCCCGCATGTTTTAATTCTACAGGCAAACTGCTATAAAAATGAAGTGGGAAAAAGTATAAAAAGGTACCTAATACTAAATAATATACTAGAAAAAATACGACTCGCACCTCAATACTCAGACGGGAATCGAACCCGCGACCTTTGGATATCCGGTCCAATGCTCTGACCGCTGAGCTACCGAGTCACTAGTAACATCGTCGAATTTCTTCTAGTATATCCTACTCTTATTGGTGCGAGTGGTGGTATGGTGCGAGTCGTATTTTTTCTAGTATATTATTTAGTATTGTATAAAAATAGCATTGTGAATGCAAAAATCTCTTTAAAAGGTACATACTTAGACTAAAATACAAACTAAATAAAGCAAGCATTGGTTTGCAGAATTTATTCCTTTTAGATATACAGGGTTATTTGTAAAACACCAACAACCTTGCTTTTCCGAAAACAGACAAAAAAAATCGACTCTCCATACAAATGTCCGAACAGCTGATCGAGTTTTGTATGAAAAGTCGATTTTATTTTGTTTGTTTTTTGGAAAAATCGTAGAACAAAATATGTTGTTGTTTATGATGTTACTAATCTAAACCTTGTATTTAAATTTGAATTTTCATAATAGGTGATGTGCATGCTATAGGGATGTTGACTATTTTTTTTATTTTATGTTACATAAATTACCTCTCAAAAAAAGAAACATTGGTAAAAGAATTAATTCGCTAGCATGAAAACTGCCCGAGATATCACAGTGTGAAATGCACACAAATGGACTCGATCAAAAACGCTCCATACTAATGGCTTGCACGTTATGACGTCACGCCTTGCAAGTTTGTATGCAACGCGTAGGAAATTCTATCAGCAGCTATATTTAATATTGTGTTTATCAAAATGGTTTCTTCGACAAATTTGCTATACATTTTACGGACTAATTAAAGGTATCATTTATTTTAATAAATTTTATACTTTTTAAATGGACTTGTCCACCCAACTTTGAAGGGTCATAAAACAAATAATATGCAATATATAAAACCAAGAGGTATACAAGCTACTCTAAAAGTTTAATATGTTTACGATTTTTATTAGTATCTCGTTATTTTATTCATTAGTCAACATCCCTATTGTGTATATGCACGCGCTTTATAACACTTCATGAGATAAATAACTATACAAGTTTATGAACATAAAATACAATTTTGTCCAGTACCAACACATCATCTTTTTCATTGCAAACGATACGGGTACGGAACAGCTAAATGTGTGGAGTAGCTATCAGCAAGGTTACATTCCACCTGCATCTCCCTGGAAAGACAAACAGTGGGCTATCGCGCCCCGCACGACCCTGCAGAACGTACCGATAGCAAAAAAAGTTACGTTTTTTTTTATCATGGATGATTTTGAAAATCTGCCTCGTATGAAAAGTAAAGTTTCGACATAATATTTTAGACAAAGAGACAGAAAAAATACTTGTAATTGTAAACCGTTTTAAGTAAATCATAATATTGACATGACTTATTAAATCAATTGCCCTTGCGCATTAAGTCCGCCATTGGCTGTTTTTATTTTTAAGTAATAAAGATTAAATCAATTAAAAAAATCTATTGTTGTCGATTTCAGCAGAACATAATCTAAATAGGCACATCTTTTAATTCAACGGAATTGACCGAATTCAATTGCTGGTTATATTATGTTTTTTTGCCATATTTATGCAAAAATATCCAATTAAAAGAGGTATCTCGTGCACACACTCCAGTGGAGGAACGTCAGCAACGCAAACAATATCGCGCGGCGAGATACGAGCAGCCCTGCGCCAATACTGAGGGTGCGTAGCGTCGGCAAATTAAAGCCATTTTTTTTA
Organism: Agriphila straminella; assembly: GCA_950108535.1. NCBI lineage: Eukaryota > Metazoa > Arthropoda > Insecta > Lepidoptera > Crambidae > Agriphila > Agriphila straminella. Next base: position 1,313,381 of record OX467324.1, on the reverse strand, counting down.
AACAGGGGCATTTATTTTAAAATAACAAAAAAACATTAAATATAATGTTAAGTATGATATAAAATGGTTGTAAAGATTTTAGGTTAGGTTACGTAAGATTTCTAAGAAATATAATATTTGTTGAGAAATCTATAATTTTAATATGAAAATCAAGTCGTTTAAAAATACAGCCGTGACGCCAAAAAAATTTATACTGAAGAAAGATTGCCACTTTTAACGTATTGCTAAAAGTATTTTGAAAATCAAGTTACAGGTTTCTATCAAGAAGTATTTAATTGTCTCAAATAGTTTAATCCGACTAATGATTGATCACAATCACTAAGCCAGACCAGTTTTAATCCAACCGTGACGAGTGACAGCTCAAAACTTCGCAGTCCCTATTGTTCTACGATTACACAAACTTAAATGGATTTCATGCCTTTATTGTATATGTATATGCCGGTATTGTAAATGGTCTTTCGTTGGTTATATTGAAACTGTTTCTTTTTAATCAATAATCTTTCAAAACAATAAAATGACAGCTAAATAAAATAAGGGTTACATATTGCGTTTGTAATTTTTATACAAAAATATTTTTTAATAGTACTTTTGATTGATCATTACCCTACCAATTTATTTGAAATTTGTGGAGCTCGGTGGCGCAGTGGTTTAGCGCCTGGCCCAGCGATTGCGGAAGTTAAGCAACGTTCGCAAGAGTCGGTCATGGGATGGGTGACCAAAAATTTATTACCTCGAGCTCCTCCGTGCTTCGGAAGGCACGTTAAGTCGTTAACACCCACCAATCCGCATTAGGCCCGCGTGGTGGGTTATGGCCCATCCTCCTTACCGCCCATAAGGAAGGCCTGTGCCCCAGCAGTGGGGACATCAAAAATGGCTGATGGACATTGGAAAACACTTGTGTTTTAATAAAAAGGTTTTTGTCATTTTTTTTTTTGTATTTTAGAAAAAAAAAATACATTTTAGTCTGAGTCTGAAGTGCTTTTTTGAACCATCATTTTTCTATCTTGCTCTGTGTTTCTTTCTTCAGAGTTTGAAACAGTAAACGTAGCAAAGTGGTAGCAAATGATAAAATGCAATGAATATTAATTGGGACAAATCAAACATGTAAAGTTTTCTGTATTACCTACTATACATTGTAAATAGCATTGCATAATATTCTATAGGTAATTAGTTGAATTTCAGATTATATTTTAATTTACGATTAAAACTGCATACGTCGACTGTTTTTCTGACAGTACTCAAATCCCGCATGCGGGCTATTTGAGCGTCCGATTGCCCGCACTCCTCGCCTGCGATAAACACGAGGCCGATGCGGGACCGACGCGACTTCGGCGCGGACGCCGGCCGGTTATGAGGCCGTAAAATTAATTAATTCCCTGCAACAAAAATTATATTGTCCAAAAACATTGCCACACGAAGGGAAAGTACCTTAAATATTGAAATTTTACTGAAAGAAGACTTCAATTTCAAAAGACGTAAATGATTAAGAGGATTGTCAACCATGTGGTCTCCATACAAACGGCGATAACGTTTCCCACCCTCTAAACGTTAACCTACAGCAATGAATTTTTGGTATGTTTTTGAAATTGCTAAAAACTAGGGCTGTACGTTTTGATTTTTAAAATATTCATTGTAGATTTGAAAATATTGGCACTTCTGTGTTTTGTATGAAATCACTAAAATGCAAATATTTCAAAATCTATTATAGATATTTAAAAAATCAAAACGTAAAGCCCTAGGCATTTCAAAAAAATACCGAAAATTAATTACTGTAGGTTAAGGTTTAGAGGGTGGGAAACGTTATCGCCGTTTGTATGGAGACCACGTGGTTGACAATCCACTTAAGTATTGAAATTTTACTGAAAGAAGACTTCAATTTCAAAAGACGTAATGATTAATACAATAAAATATTACAGAATAGTAAAATGATCTCTCAGTGAATGTTACGAAAACCTTTTACAGAAAACGAGAAACTCTGATTTGAAAGTCCTTAGCAATTTCACTAATGAAGGAAGGAAAATTTAACAGTTTTCGATTTAGAAAATAAGTTGTAGGATTCTAAGGTTGTAGTTGTTGGTATATGTAAATTGGGCAGGAGTCATGAAAAAGAGAGCTACATATATAAGTGCCTCGAAGGTGAGCAAAAATGTATCATATATATGTCTTTAGAAAACAGTAGTCAGTGTCATTTGCTTGTTGTTCAGCTCTCTTTTTACGTGACGCGATAAATAGGTGATTAACAATAAAAACATTTTCGATATAAAAAAACTGTAACAAAAATACCAAAACGAACCGTATGGCCCTGTTCATAAACATTTAAGTTATTCCTCCCAAACAAGATTCTCCTAGTTTTAACTAAGGTTAACAATTAGAACTAAGTAGTTTTAACAATTTTTTTTTACTGTATGAAAGAGAAGAAAAGGGAAATGTAAAAACAGGCTCTGACCATTTATGTTAGAGGCAGTAGAGAAAAAAAACTAGAGAAAACTAATTCTAGCAAAGTTATTTTAGTAGTTCATACTAGTTTTAACGAAGAAAAAAGGTTTCAAAACAAGTAAAAATCTATACCAAAGCAATCAATTACAAGAATTACGGTAGTAATATGAAATGAGGTATCATTTCCTAATCATTTAAGATTCCTATCCTACACAAAAATAAAAACATTTTCACCGAAGCCTAACGGATGGAGATATTGACAATATTATTGACGTTCCCGCCCCCCTCCCGCAGCTGCGAATTAATCGCGCCAAATACTATTAATCTTGGCGCGCACCTGCGGCGGGTGGGGGTGTCGTGCCACAGATGCTGCGAGCGAACACGGCTAGTTTCAGATGCGTTCTTTACTCTGTGGTTTTGTTCTTTTATTGAAAAACCAATGATTGTAGCCACTGGATGAATATTAAAAAAAAACACGTATTTTCTAGCTGGCAAAAGGAAATAATTAACTGATCCGTGGATGGGTTGCCGCCTAAGTTGATGATAGTAGATTTACCGGGTCAAGACAACACTAAAGTTGCAGCCATCAAAAACAAAAGACAGTTTCTGTACTTTTTAAACCTGGGTACAAATTACTATTCTTTCCAAATGTTCCAAATTCAACTTTTTATAGTAAGAAACACAGAAGAGAATACCTACTTTGTGCAAAATAAGCTCGCAGTTTGAATGTGCCGTTTTTGAGACTAACGGCCTTGCCACAAAACACTGTTTAACAAGTATTTAGCTAAAACACTGTTTAAATGTGATGCTGTTACTTTTTTGACAATATTGTTTGAAAGAGACGGCATCACATTTAAACAGTGTTTTTACTAAACAGTGTTTTAAAATCTTTTGTGGTAAGGCCGTGTTTAACAAGTATTAGGCTAAAACACTGTTTAAATGTGACGCTGTCACTTTTTTGACAATATTATTTGAAAGAGACAGCATCACACTTAAACAGTGTTTTAGCTAAACAGTGTTTTTAAATCTTTTGTGGTAAGGCCGTATCGGCCATACCACAAAAGATTGCTGTCTCTTTCAAATAATATTGTCAAAAAAGTGACAGCATCACATTTAAACAGTGTTTTAGCTAAATACTTGTTAAACAGTGTTTTGTGGTAAGGCCGTAAACTGGGTATTCTTGATCAAAGTAAAAAAGAAAAGAAAATACGTTCCGCATTCAAAAAAGGAATAAAAAAATGTTCTGCCTGGAGCAGTCCGCTGCCAGTGACGTGCGCGACACAGTTTTTACTCATAATCGAGTATGTTAAGTACAATCGAGCGGCACGTAATGGGGCTGTCACTCGCAGCGACCGCGCCGGGGCAAAAGTTTGATTAAAACCGAACCAATCAGCTAAACGGGCTCCGATTTCGAGATAATATTTCGTGGGAACGACACAGGTGGGGTTTTTGTTTTGAATGTCATAGGTATCTCGTTTGTTGACCGGGAGATTTAGATTGCCTTGTTTTAGCTGCACAAAACAGTGAAGATTTTATTTTTTATTTTAAAGATTATTATGTAAAAGTCATTTAAAATTTTATTGCAGTAAAATAGCCAGATGATAGTTGTATTTTCCTGTCCTCTTTTGCATGTAGTTTTCCTAAAATTAAAATTAAAAATTTAAGAAGGGCTTTTGCTCTTGTCTTTTTAGTCAAGCCAAAACGGTTTCGAATAAAAATAATCTCAGTAAATAAGCCTTTGGTAATACACAAACTTAACTAAGACATCTAAAATTCCAACCACACTTCAGAGCGCTTGCGGTACAAAATCTGTAAAATTTACTAATTGCCTGCCATACCTACGTTCCCGAGTGAAGTTGCAGCGGATGACCGTCTATTGTCAATTTAATCGCATTGTACCTAAACGTGCGCTAGTAATAAAAAAGAAATAAAAAAAAACAAAAAACTTTATTTACTTTAAAACATATAAAAACATAACATTTAGTAGCTGGTCCCCTTTTAAGCATGACAATGCCTGTGCATTGCCAAAAGACCTCTGGTACAGACCAGAGGGCTCCGCTCCTCCATTCGGACGTTAAAGATTTTAGTAGGTACCTACTTACGTGCTAATAATTTAAAAAATATATATAAAAATCTTATCTTATTTTTAGGAAAATACTTATTTTACTTATTTATTTAGTTTATTATAAATAAATGTGTGTGTGTGTGTGTGTGTGTGTGTGTACGTGTGTGCTGTAATGTAATGTACAAGTAATGTACAAGCCAATGCCTAATGGGCATGAGTAAACAACAAATCTAAGGGTGCTTCTACACGGTGCAAGTAGCCCGCGCAAGTTGAGCACTTGCGCAGGTTACATGCTCCAGCTCCCTAGCATTGTACACCTGCGGAAGTAACCCGCATCGTGTAGAAGCACCCTAAATTTAATATAATAGATAACATTTTACACATTATAACACCACAGCCAGAAGCTCTTCCACGTTTGACGTAACAAAAATGGCGGCCAACATCACAGGTATCAAATCCCTAATATTTAAGCTCTAATCCTTTGCCAGGTCTCTCTCTGTTGAGGCTCTGGCGGTGACAGCTCGATTACGCCCCTCCCGCGCCCCCCCCCCCCCACCCCAACCCTCAACTATTCGTGTTGGGAATATGAAAAAGTGAGTTTACCGCGTTAATTGGTGATGGGCGTTCTTTGTTTAAAATTCGCGCGCTGATTTCGAAGCGGTCAAGGGTGATTTGCATCAGTTCAAAGAGGTTTCATACTTAATAGTTTAAAATTGTAAGATTTACACGAAGAAGGATTTAGTTGAGTTATTTTATTTTATTTTTAAATCTCATACACAAAACCACTATTTTTAAGATTTTTGAGATGCCCCATACTCATATTGTCTGTCTTGAAATTAATTAAATGCTTGATTAACGACACAGGTTGTATGGGCCAAATAGATAATTATTTAATTAGGTAAAAGGGGGCGTCCAGCTAGCAAAACAATAAAGATAAAAATATACGAAAAACCTGGCGTGAGAAAGGTACAATAGGTACCACAAAATGCGAAATAATTCTAATAACTAGTTAAATACAAGGTGTTTAGAAATAGACATTTTGATATTTTCCGTTACTTAATAATTTTTGTATGAAACAGCTGTTTTTTTTTTCGCGATTTAGAGTTGATCTCATAGTAAAAGTCTCTGCCATATTCGGCTTTATTTAAAAAAAACGCAAATATGCAGTTGCTTTGTTTGTAACGTAAACTAGAACAAATGTGTTAAAAATTCAACTCAGTAATATGCAATCTATTGGAAATAAATAAATTTTAGATGTAGAGGAGCTCGGTGGCGCAGTGGTTTGGCGCCTGGCCCAGCGATTGCGGAAGTTAAGCAACGTTCGCATGGGTCGGTCATGGGATGGGTGACCAAAAATCGGAAGGCACGTTAAGCCGTTGGTCCCGGCTGCATTTGCTAACACCCACCAATCCGCATTGTGCCCGCGTGGTGGGTTATGGCCCATCCTCCTTACCACCCATAAGGAAGGCCTGTGCCCCAGCAGTGGGGACATCAAAATGGCTGATGGACTAGATGAAGATAAGATTTTTTTAATATTGTTAAACGCGTGTAAAATGAGGATTATATCTTCAATCAAAGCTTATTTTAATAAGATCCGCGTCAAATAATGTTCATTTTTAAATACTGCAAAAAAATATAATCCTCTATTATTTTGCATTTTACATTTTTGCAAGTTGTGTCAAATGCAAATGTTGGTTAATGTTCTCCGCAACGACGCTTATAAGCAAAGTTATGTGGCGACAGACGACGTCACGAGGTGAGACAAATAATAGTACATTATGAGACAAGTTAGCTTAGGTTGCTCATTGCACACAAGGCTGTGGGTTGCAGCCCGAGCCGCAGGCGAGGGCGTAACTCAGCCGAGTGTGCAATAAGCAAGAGCTCACGAGTTTCATACGACGTTTTTCAACGTAAGTAAAGTAATTTATCACACAGCAACAAATACGACAAAAACAAAATATGATAATTATGGGAAAAAGGCGCGCATGTTTTTTTTTTTGTTTTTTTTCACACGCCCAACGCAAGAATATTTTGCGAACAAAGGGGTGAGGAACATACAGCCTACTTTAAAATTATAATTTTAAGTGACAAAATGCAAATATTTTAATATTTGATAACAAAATATTGTGAATTATGAATAATTTGATAATAATATATATTTATTTGACTTAATTAAGGACTTACACATTTATTTATTCCAAAAATGTATATGAATTTTCAGCAGCTTAAAACCTCTTTGTTGTCAAAAAAAATAACTGTATTACCCGGCTAAATTGGGAATGCTATGTTTACTCGCATAGAACTTGCAGTAAGGTACTAATTTAACTTTGTAGGGTTAATTCTATTACGAACTAGTGTTTTATATATTATTGCACGCGTTTGTTATAGCTCGGTTTATGTCCCTAAAAACGATGTATTAGGGCTCACTTTACGTGCAAGTGTGTTGAAAAACACATTACTAATGTATCTACTATATAAATGTATGCTTAGATCAAACATGTTAACATTATTTTTGTTTAAAAAAATCTCTATATTGGAGATTGTTTATTAGTTATTTGTATAAGAGACCAAAGTCAATTTGAACAAAAATTTGGTCTCTTGTTAAGCATACAAATTTTCACCTCCACCAGTGAGAAAACTCGCAGTAAAATATCTTTTTGCTGCGAGCTTTAGGAAAAGGGATAAGAAACTCAGTTATTACGCACCAAAAGCGCCCTTTACTAAATCTAACCCTCAGCTTCTAATTCGTAGTTAACGATCGTAACACGAATAAATAAATATAAAAAAAAACCGTCGACTTGAGAACCTCCTCCTTTTTTTGAAGTCGGTTAATAATCAAAGGGAAGGTTCTAGTCCATGACTAACGACTCGTCAATGTCACCAAAGACGGTGGAACAAAATATCGAGCCTCTACGTTGTTGGTTACCAAGCATTTCTAGCATTATTAACTTGACGTTTAAAAGTAGACACAAAAAGTTAACACGGATTTTCAAAAGAAAAAAAAACAAAGGCAACGAACCGAGGGAATTCAAAACCAAACTGTAACCTCTTTAGTGAGTTAGAAGAAGAGAAAAAAAACTAAATAGAAACAAAATCCTTTTTGTAAGATTTTTGGCTTCAATGCAAAGTCTTTTTACGCCGGATCCATAGGGAATGTTTTGCCCTACACAATCAACAAAACATCTCAACATTCAACAAAATACTCATACGTTTTTTTTGTTGAATGTTGAGATGTTTTTGTTGATTGTGTAGAGCAAAACTATGGACCCGGCATAAGCCATGTCTTGGTGACTTAGCTGTGAAAGAAACAAAACTCCTTGCATATCCAATCAAAAGCCTTTCACAAACTTCAACAACAACAAAAATAACTAAAAAGCGAAACATATCAAACGAATCAATTTGGGCTTCGTATAAACTGTTCTGAGCGCGTGCGGTTGACAGCCGCCTGCAAGGGATTGGCGCAGATGGTGCCTCCCTGAGGGCCACCCCGACATAGAGTAGAGAGACTGCAGAAGCGCCGCTCAGAAGAAAGCACTGTGCACAGCCAGAAAGACTAAGTATACTTACAGCGCGTGCAATTATAAGTTGGCACATTTACAGCGTACGTAACAGAATTAATGGCTAAACCAGAATATGGTAGATAGGGACCATCAAACTGAACAACTTTTACTATGGGACCCACTCTGACATCGTGAAATAAAAAGACAACTAGTGTAGAGTCGCCTAATTGGTGAAGGTGCAAGGTGTGTTGCTGTCTTGCTAAATGCAGGTATTGTGCACTTATATTTTGTGGTGTGCTGCATATTTTTGCGGGCGGGCGGGCGGTGCATCTTGCATATTTGTTTGCGGAAGTAAGCTACATATATTTCTTTTTCAAAAT